>OY776664.1:10275957-11572757 GCA_963675795.1 Crossocerus cetratus | reverse complement strand
ACCGCGGCACGGCTTTCCCCGCTGCCTGGCGAAAAGCCATCATCTCTCCGATCCCCAAGAAACCGAATGCTTCTGCTCCTGCCGATTTCCGCCCTATCTCTCTTCTTCCTGAGCTGTCTAAGATCCTCGAGAGGGTTGTCCTCCATGATATCCAGAGTTTTCTCAATAGCTCTGGACAGCTGGACCCCTCCCAACATGGTTTTGTAAAAAACCGATCTACACAGACGGCTCTCCTGACGTTCCTGGACGACGTCCGTCTTGCTGCTGACCAGCGGATGGTCACAGTCCTGGTGTGTCTTGACTTTTCCAAGGCCTTTGACACTGTAGCCACTCACTTCTACTTACTAAGCTCCACTCTTTCAATTTCTCTCTTCCGGTCTTACAGTGGATCTGGTCCTACCTCTCCAATAGGGCACAGGCAGTCAGAATCGGACGGTGTCTCTCCCGTTGGTCCCCGGTCCACTCGGGCGTGCCGCAAGGCTCCGTCCTTGGACCGTTCCTCTTTTCTCTCTATATCCAGGATCTCGACTCTGTCATTAAGCACTCCAAGGTGATTAAGTACGCGGATGATGTACAATTATACATCTCCGCACCTTATAGTGAGCTGGACGACGCGATTAGGAGGATCAACTCTGACCTTGCCAGCGTCTCTGGCTGGTCCACAATGAACTCTCTTTCTCTTAACGTTTCTAAAACACAGTGTATGATGCTCGGCTGTGCTCGTGCCCTGGGCCTGCAGCTTGTTTCCGGTGCTCCCCTGGTTCAGATGGGTGGTACGCCCATCCCGTACGCCTCTAAGGTTGTCTCGCTGGGCCTGCACATCTCGCCCACTCTTGACTGGGGTGATCACACTGGGCACATCTGCAGAAAGGTCTATGGCGCGCTTGCGGGGCTTCGACGTCACAGCACTGCGTTGCCGCGGAGCCTTAAAATCAAGCTCATATCTTCCCTCATTCTGCCACATCTCGATTACTGCTGCCTAACTCTACTGGGCATTGGTGTAACTAGCGAGCTGCGCCTCCAGCGTGCGCTAAACGCCTGCGTGCGCTTTATTTATGGCGTTCCTCGTGACGCGCATATCACGCCCTACTATGTGCGACTAGGCTGGCTGAAAGTTCGGGAGCGAAGACTCCTCTTTCTCGGAGTCAGCATTTTCCGGGCTCTCAAGTCGAGTCAGCCGCACTACCATCGGGGCTGGCTCACGCCTAGGGTTGCGGGGTCATCTGCCTGGAGGGAACAGCGCCGTGTCCTGGTCCGGTATATCGGAAGGGACCTCTCGCTGCCGACGGTCATCCGACAGATCCTCGGCAGCGAGAGGTCGTGGAGAGCCTTCCTCGCCTTTTGCGAGGAAGTGCTCTCCCAGAAGGAGGAGGCGGAGCGGCGGCGGGAGAGGACGGACCCCTTCCGTCTGCAGAGGGCCCGTCCCCGCCGCCGACCCGCGCGGGGGGATCTTGTCCCCCCGCAGTAGAGCGAAGCCCCGGTCCCGTCGACGGATCTCGACCCGTTGACGGGCCGGGTGCTTGCCAAGGGGCCGCGAGGCGGCAGAGTGGTGGCTCTGTCGCCTGCGCAAGCGGCCCCGAGGCGGGGCGGGCGTGTAGTGGTCGCACGACCCGCCCAGGAGGGATGGGTAATACGGGGGCGCGGTTCCCGCCTCCTTCGCGGCTAGCGAAGGAGTGCGGTGAGCCGTGTCTCCCCGCGAGTAGTGGGGGAAGCCTCCCTCTCTCGTGAAAGCGAGAGAGCGGATGGCCGCTCCCCCACCACGAGACGTGCCTCCAATAGGGGGCGGGCGCGGGGCGGCACCGGTAGTGTTCTACCAGAGTTCCCGGTGTCGCCCCAGTCACCGCCGAGGATGGCCACCGTGGGGTTTTAGCCGGTAAGAGTCCGGCACTACCCCGTCGCCCCCACCAGGGCGGCGGGGTGTCCATGAGGATTTCCCCACGTAAAAAAATAAAAAAAGGGTTGCGGGGTCGTCTGGGCGGCCCTCTCGTCAGAGGGGCCCCCTCTGTCTGGTGCCCACTCACCGCACCTCCTTCCTCGGGGCCTCGTACCGCGTTTGCGGGCCCCAGTTCTGGAATGGCCTTCCACCTGCCATCCGGGAGTGTGACAGCGAGGCAGCTTTCAAAACTGCTCTGTGGGCTTTCCTCATGGAGAGCAGTAAACGTAGAGTTCTCTCTTAGCTCTTAGTTTTTTTTTGTTTTTTTTTCTTTAATTTCTCCTCCTACGACGTGCGGGGCTGATTGCCTTTTTCCTCTACTTTTGCGTGCGCTTATTTTTCTATGTTATTTATTACTTTCTGTATAATTCTTGTTTGTTAACACGTCCTGAGAGGGCTACTTTGTTGCCCTAGGACGAAATATATTCATTCATTCATTCTCATTCTTCCATTCCTCCTCACTCATTCCCTCAGGCCTCCGTTTCCGCTGCATTCTCTCCATTCCATCTCATTCTCACCTTTCCCCTCCCCCCTCCATTTCTCTATCCTTTTCAACCATATCTCCCCCCTCCCCTCCACCCCTAATATTTCCTCCTCCATCTCCTGCCATTCTCTCTCCCACCCCCATCCTGTGCAATCCTCCCATACGTGTCTCCATGTCTCCTCCACTCCGCACACCCTACACATTCTATATCTTTCCTCCATCCAGTACTTCCTTCCATTCATTTCGTTCCCCAACCTAAACCTAACCATTCTCTTCCACCTTTCCTCTCCCCATCCCTTCTTCAGGTATCCCGGTACCCCTTCCGCTCTTACCCTCCTATACCCTTCATTATATCTTGCCTCCCCCATTTTTCCCTATCTTTCTTCCTCTTGCCCTTTCCTCTTCCTCTCCACTACCTCTTCTCCTCGTATTCCCGCCCCCTCTTCCCTCAACTCTTCCACCTCCTCTATCCTCCACCCATTCCTTTCATAAAACTCCTTCCTCTCCGTCTCCCATCCTCCCACTGCCTCCCCTCTCCTCGCCCTCTCCTTCACCTCCTCCCAACACTTCCTTGCTAGCTCCCCTCCTTTCCCTTCCTCTAATTTCCTCTCATATCCACATGCCCTCAGACCCTCCCTTTTTTTTTTTTTTTTTTTACGTGGGGAAATCCTCATGGACACCCCGCCGCCCTGGTGGGGGCGACGGGGTAGTGCCGGACTCTTACCGGCTAAAACCCCACGGTGGCCACCCTCGGCGCTGACTGGGGCGACACCGGGAACTCTGGTAGAACACTACCGGTGCCGCCCCGCGCCCGCCCCCTATTGGAGGCACGTCTCGTGGTGGGGGAGCGGCCATCCGCTCTCTCGCTTTCACGAGAGAGGGAGGCTTCCCCCACTACTCGCGGGGAGACACGGCTCACCGCACTCCTTCGCTAGCGGCGAAGGAGGCGGGAATCGCGTCCCCGCATTATCCATCCCTCCTGGGCGGGTCGTGCGACCACTACACGCCCGCCCCGCCTCGGGGCCGCTTGCGCAGGCGACAGAGCCACCACTCTGCCGCCTCGCGGCCCCTTGGCAAGCACTCGGCCCGTCAACGGGTCGAGATCCGTCGACGGGACCGGGGCTTCGCTCTACTGCGGGGGGACAAGATCCCCCCGCGCGGGTCGGCGGCGGGGACGGGCCCTCTGCAGACGGAAGGGGTCCGTCCTCTCCCGCCGCCGCTCCGCCTCCTCCTTCTGGGAGAGCACTTCCTCGCAAAAGGCGAGGAAGGCTCTCCACGACCTCTCGCTGCCGAGGATCTGTCGGATGACCGTCGGCAGCGAGAGGTCCCTTCCGATATACCGGACCAGGACACGGCGCTGTTCCCTCCAGGCCCTGCAATACTGGAGGGTATGTTGCGCCGTGTCCGGGTCCCCATCACAATGGTGGCACTGTGCCGTCGCCTCCTTCCCGATGCGACGCAGGTACTCACCGAAGCAGCCGTGCCCGGTAAGCACCTGCGTCGCGCGGTAGGAGAGCTGCCCCCTGCCGCGACTCAACCAAGCCTCGAGGCTCGGGAGAATCGCCCCGACGGCTCTGTGGCGGGAGTTGGCTGGATCTTCCAGCCTTTCCCGCCACATCTCGACAACGAGCCGTCGGGTCTGGCGCTTGAGCTCCTCGACCGACCGTTCCGTGGGTGTTCCGCCCCTGTTGCGGAGGGCGCGAAGACCCAAATAGGTCCTCGCGTCCCCCACCGCCAGGATGTCCAGGGGCGGAAACCTCGCCAGTAGGGTGGCCGACGCCAGGGAGATCGTGCGATATCCTCGCACGACCCTGGCGGCCATCCGACGCTGTACCCTGAATAGCAGGGCACAATTGCGCCGGCTGGCCGCCAGGTCGTCCGCCCAGACTGGTGCCCCGTAGAGCACCATGGAACGGACGACTCCCGCATAAAGGCGTCGGACACCCTCCCACGGTCCCCCGATGTTGGGCAGCAGGCGTCCTAGAGCGCCTGCCGCCTTCTCAACTCGGGGGATAAGCCGGCCGAAGTGCTCGTTAAAGCGCCAGAGGCCGGCCCTCAGACCCTCCCTTGCTCTCGTCTTCTCCCGCTTCAACTCCTCTCTCACCAAGTACCCCGGCGTGTATCTCCTTACTCCCAGTACCCACCTGAGGTACCTGCCTCCGAGTCCCTCCACCCCTTCCCTCTCTTTCCACCCCCACAGTTCCACCCCATACCCTACTACCGGCCATACCAGCTTGTCCCACAGCCAAATCCTCCTTTCCCAATCCTTCCCAAATTTCCTCTTCCCAATGCTCCACACCTGCCCCATTACCGCTGCTCCTCTCTTCACTGTCTCCCTCACATGGTGTTCTTGACCTCCGTCTCTCGCCACCGTATACCCCAAATATTTCTACCTCCCCACTTCCTCTATCCTGCTCCCTTTCCATCGCAAATCCACCTTTCTCCACCTCCCTCCCCCTTTTCTACACCTCATCACTTTCGTTTTCCCGGTGTTTACCTCCAGCCTTTTCCTTTCCAAGTATCTCTCAAACGTCCTCATTGCCCCTCTCATCTCCTCCTCATCTTCTGCCATTATGGCCAAATCGTTCGCGTATGCGAGCGAGTATACCCTCTCCTTCCCCAATTTCACTCCCCCCATCTGCCCTTCCTCAACTCCTCCTCCACATCCGCCAACAGCACCGTGAATAGACAAGGGCTCAGAGGACACCCTTGCCTTACCCCACTCACCGTTCAAAATTTTTCCCCTTCCTTCTCCCCCACCCTTACATTCCCATTCGTCTCGCTCAAAACCTCCTCACACCTCCTTATGAGACCCTCCCTCACCCCCCTTTCCCACGCTGTCATCACCAACACCTCCCTGCTCACCGAATCAAACGCGGCCTTTAGGTCGACGAAGAGGACGACCAACTTCTTCATCTTCCTAACTACCTGCCTATTAATCAGGTAGTTAAGAACATATATATTGTCGATCGTCCCCATCCCCTTCCTAAACCCGGTTTGATTCGGTGGCAGGATCCTTTTCTCCTCCAGCTCCTTCCTGAGCCTCTCTGCCAACACTCCTGCATATACTTTATACGCTGTTTGCGTCAGCGTATCCTCTCTATAGTCCTCCACCCTTCCCTCATTCCCTTTCTTTCTTATGGGCACCACCACCCCCTCCTTCCACTCTTCCGGCCATCCTTCTCCTCTCCATACCTCATTGCACAATTCTAGCAATCTACTCTCTACCTCTTCCCCCCCATACTTCGAAACCTCCCCTGGTATTCCATTCCCCCAACGCTTTCTCATCTTTCATCTTCCTTATCACTTCCCTCATCTCTTCCCTTGATATTTCCGCTTCCCCACCTCCCCCCCATTCTCCCTCGCTGATCCTCTCCTCACCCTCCACTCCACACCCCCCAATAGTCCCTTGAAATAGTCGTCCCATTCTCTCATTTCCAGTCCCTCCTCAACCTGCTCTCTTCTCTTTCTTTTCCTGTTCAGAATCCTCCATATTCTACACAAGAATCCTCCATATCCTACACAATACCCCTGCTTCCACTCCCCATCTCTCCCCCCCATTTTCCGTTTCCCTGCATCTCCATCCACTTCTCCTCCACCTCACCCCATCTCCTTATTTTTCCACCCACCCACATCTTCATGTACCCCACTTGTACACTTTTCCCTCTAGCCCTCTCTCTCCTGCCCCTCAGCATCATCTTTGCCCCCATTACCTTCCTCTTTGCCTCTCTTCCTTCCAGCCTCACCATCACCACCCCCTTTCCCCTACCATCCATCCTCCCAACTCTCTTAATTTCCTTTATACTCTTTACCTCCTCCCCTAATCCCATCGCCTCCCACAGCTCCTTCACTACCTTCTCTTCTCCCTTTCCTTCTATTTCCACCCCCTTCACTATCACATTGTCCCTTCTCGCTTCTCTCTCTTTTCTGTCCACCCTCCGCTCTATTTTTCTGAGCCTCATACTTCCTTCCTCCCCCAACCCCTTCCCCTGCCCTTTCTCTAATTCCCACTTCTCCATCCTCCCCATCATCTCTTCCCACTCTTCCCCTTCGCCTCCCATCTCCTCCATCTCCCTTCTTCTCAGTTCCCTCTCCCTCCTCAGCGCTTCCCTTAGCTCCTTCATTACCTCCATCTCCCCGCCCCTCCTCTCCGCCTGCCTTTCCATCTCCTCCCTTTGCCTCCTCATTTCCACCATCATCTCCCCAAGCATTCTTTTAATTTCTCCCTGCTCCTCCTTTCCCTCTCTGGTTTCCTCCTTCGCTCCTTCTCCTCTCGGCGACCTGCTTGTTTTCACGCTTCTCTTGAACACCCTCCCCTCCTTCGCTTCGCCACCCTCCTCCCCCTTTCCTTCCTCTTACTACCCCACAGCTCCTCTAGCGCTACCGCGACACTCCCAACACTACAGCTACTACTGCAAGTTTTCGTCCGTTGCCTCCCTTCACCTCCTGACCCTTCCGCCATTCTCTCCGTTCCCTTTCGGCCCACCTGTTCTCCTTCCTCACTTCTCTCCCTCTCGCCACCCTTCAACACTGCTCGCTACTGCTCCCTCCTACCTGCCTTATCAGCCCCTCGTCCTGCCTTACCCACTTATCTCCTTCCGCGCCACCTCTCGGCTTCCCTATA
Source organism: Crossocerus cetratus (assembly GCA_963675795.1). NCBI lineage: Eukaryota > Metazoa > Arthropoda > Insecta > Hymenoptera > Crabronidae > Crossocerus > Crossocerus cetratus. Next base: position 11,565,716 of record OY776664.1, on the reverse strand, counting down.
CCCCAGCTCCCTCTCTTTCTTACCTTCTGACACCCGCCTCGTGCCACTGCACCCTAACCTCCCTAATCCTCGCTCTCCACTTTGTTCTCCTGCTCCCTCACCCTTTCACTCACCCCTACTCCTTTTACCCTACTCGCTCTCACTCCCTTTTCCCTACCCTCCTCCCCCTTTTCGCCTTCCCTTAACTCCCTTGCCCTCTCACACACTCTCTCACACCTGCAGCACTCTCTCACACACCTTTCTCGCTCGTCACCGGAAACGGAAGCCCCTCTTTCACACCGATATTGTTTCCTATCATCATAAGCTTTATCTTATACCAACATCCGCTTAGAATAACGACGCGATACAAAGTTATCGTGAAGAAGAACAATTCACGAGACTCGGCAAATGTCTCGACGCAGAGTAATTTAAAAAGCGTTATATCCCTTTTGAACATACGAATTCGTGTTAGCATTCGTATCTAGTTCAACACAGTGTTTGAGGCTGTTAGAACCTCAGCGCGAATCTGGCGACTTATCTTTTCCAAAAACACACCGTTTTCATTTTCTCCTAGATTTCCCCTTGCGTAATATTCGAGTCTTAAACTCGACCGTTCGACCGTCCCTTTCATGCGTTATCCCTCCGACCCTTGACTTCTTCAGAGGGGAGGCAGTCCAACAGCTGCGTGCACTTGCGTGCATCTAGGATTCCACACTCACACATATTAAAACTAGCTCACCCACGTTCCCACTCTTGCTACTTTTTCCTGGAATTTCGGGACTTTAGGAGTATATAAACCCCGATTTTCTGTGGGAAAGTTGGACTTAAGTAGAATCTTTCGAGCGAGACGTATCTCTGCCCGTCGAATCTCAGTAAGCATAGTGCGTAAACGTGTATTAGATCGAGCATTAGTTCTCTTTCGAATCAGCTTTATTCAACCGTACAGTTCAGCAATATACCGCTACTGTTAGGCAAGTTATTGTTCACCGCATCCCCGTTCAACTCGTAACGTAAAACGAGTCATCTTTACAATTAAGTTCATCGCCTTATAAATCAAATAAATTGTACCATAGTCGAAACTCTATTTTGTAACAATACATCGATCTTTATTTTCAAATTTAAACTCATTTCAAACAGCCCATCCATATTTCTCATTACTTTTAACTTAGAGGCATATCAAGGGAACAACATCGAACACTTGGGAGTCTTTGCCGCTCGAGACATAACCAAGGCGAGCCAACTGAGCAATAAGAATTCAAATCGAACGAAAGGGTATTAAAAACCATCAGATTATCCTCGGAGTGAAGGGGTGCGCACACCACTGGACGTTAGTCATACTCCAGTGGTACTTGCGCATTTTGCTTGGGCCTTAGACACACACCACTGAACGCTAGTCATACCCCAGTGCTAGTTGTGAATAAGTTACCCGGAACTTGGAGCGCGTTATCTTTAATCATTCGATTTTCTCAATTATTATAAATATATAAAAAGGATTAAGGCAGTCAAATCAAAGTGGTATCTATAGAGTGGAAGAGAGAGTCGCGCACCCCTGACAGTTAGTCATACTCCAGGGCTAGTTGCGCATTCTTTATAAGAAATTCCTGATCCACTTTCAATAAAATCATTAGAACCGCTAAAAAGGCTAGATTGCTCTGGAGTAGGTTTAATATCAAGGAAACCTCGCCGACTTAGGCCTTGGCTCGTAACAAGGCATATAAGTCATTGAAAAATTTCAAATTAGAGAAAACGATTTGATGATGCTACAAAAGGTGTCAGGCAGACGCAGATGTTAATCAGAATTATTGTCAAATTTAGCACAATCTGCCAGTAATTAATGTATCAAGCATTCCACTCTCGCGGATTCCATTCACACGGTACAGGCGACGATTCGAAGTATAGCTATCTGGAGTATAGATGTCGCATGGCGGCTGTATGATGAGTATAGTATAGTATAGATGTCGCATGGCAGGATGTATGAACATCCTGGAGCTCGAACGTCTAGTGTTACCCCACAATGCCTGAACATTAACGTCAAGCTCTAGTTGATCAATTAAACCTTTTTTAAAAAGATTCTCTTAAAATAAAAGAAATTAGTTCGGGACGTAACACGTGTTCGTCGAATAAGGACCACGTGAACTAGTCAAGCGAACAGGGGCTGACCGCTTAACGAAGGTACCGTGGCCGGAGAGCCACGACCCGTGCTCGTCACAATAGATAGAAATATTTCGACCAGCAGTAGAGCTGACAGAGAGCGTGCGATTCAGCCTTTAGTGCCTAATCCTAACTCGCCTAGTATCCGAGTTTTGAAGGGATGAAGTTAAAGACTTTGAATGCCCCATACATCAGACACTGATGAACGGTCCGGGCCATAATTCGTAAACTTGGAGCACAAACCTCAAGGGACACATCTACAAATAGGCTTTGCGCCTGCTCTACAGAATTCATCTCTAGGAATCTTTGTTTAGAGTGATTAAAATTCCGATATAACAGCAACGGGTAATACATCGACAAGGAAGTAAGAATGAAGCAGCAGCTGCGATTCCTCAGACGAAATAAATGAACGAGCACAGTACTACGTCGCGTTCTTTCTCCCGCGAGTCAGTCTGATACTTCTCTCTCTACTGAAAGTTCCGTCACCACCACCATGTTTCTTCGTTCCATTGCTGAATGATTTCGGAAGGGTTCCACTCGTGAAAGACTATCCCTGCGATTTAAACGAAATAAGAAATGTAAGGACGCGTCAGAGATAATATCTACGATTGTTGGATTTAATTCAACTCATCCGACTAATGCGGGAGTGCCGGAATGTCCTAATCCGGTTTAGTGGTTATAACAATGAGAACTACAAGGTGCATGAGTTTAATAAATAGTTTGCGTTATTAAAAGCGGATACTTATTGATCGAGGTAAAAATCATAGCGTCTTTGAAATCCCGCGTACGTGGCCACTCTTGAATTATTGTAAGGGGGTTCGATTGGGCTAACTCGGGGTACGGGGTCCGCACGTAAACAAAACTCGGGGGGTCTTTGAACAAGGCTTCAATGTCTTCGCGAGCGGCCACGTGGCCGGCGATCGTGACCGGTGTGGGTTCGATGGGGCTAACTCGGGGTACGGGGAGCGTAGGTAAACCAAACTCGGGGTATCTTTCGAGAAGGCTTCAATGCATCTACCAATTTAATTTCAGCAAGATACTTTAACGGGAACCGGAGATATTGCCGATTTCGTCGGATAAATTAGTGTCGCGAGAAATTAATGGATATTTGATTGCTAGAGTATTTCTTAAATGAAAGCCTCATCCTTTGCGAACAATACGCCGCTTCTCGTTTGTCGATATCTCGCGGGATTACTGAGTTGTGATTTTTAGGAAAAGGTCAGGTTAGGTTAGGTTAGGTTAGACAGACCAAATAAGAGAGGGACGCGTCAGGCAGGCGTGGAGGGAGTAGGAGGCCCGCCTGAGGAACCGTAGGATCCGCCGGCGATAACCGGCTGTAAGAGCCATTCTCCCCCTCTTCGATGAATGGAACACCAGGGGACACGGAGTTCTGTCTTACCGGATGACGCAGCTTCTCACCGGCCATAGTGTGTTTTGCGTATACCTTCACACCATCGGTGCCGAGGAGAATGCGTTCTGTAGGATGTGTGGCGCCGCTGAGGATTCGGTGACCCACACGATTGAGTCGTGTCCGCGTTTCGCCCGCGAGAGCGCGGAACTGTTGGCATTACCAGGGGGTCGGGACCTCTCTCTTCCGTCCATCATATCTGCCATGCTGGCAGGTGAGGACGGATGGAGGACAGTACACCACTTCTGCGAGGCAGTCATCGGCGCCAAGGAGTGCATCGAGCGTGAGGCCGAAAGGTCCGAGGTGCGCAGGAAGGCGCGTAAGGCGTTCCGCGCTGGAAGAAGACGAGGTGGAGGTTGGACATGGCCCCCCCACCCCCCGCCCTCTGTATCCCTTGGAGCGTGAGTGTAAGGACGGGGGCCCTTCATTCAGCTAAACGCTCTAGATGTGGTATGGTCGGTTTAGTGACCGCCCGGCCTATTTAAGGTTTTGTGGCTTTCTTTAGCCGGTGTTGAGCCGGCGGGTACGAGCCGCGGAAAGGCGGCAGTCTCCACCTGCTTGGGTCGAACGGTCGCGTTCCGAGACAGTTCCCGGGCGACCCAGGCTGGAGAGGAGATGGGTCACCGCGGTGGTTTTAGTGGGTGCAAGCCCCATATAACCCCTGCTCCTTCCCCCGAAGGACAGGGGTATGCGTTAGGCATTTCCACCGCGTAAAAAAAAGGTTAGGTTAGACACCGGCCTGGGCGTGATCTGCGTTATCCGAGAAATCGAAAGCCTTGGTCTCAAGGTTGGGGCGGCTAAAACGGAGGCGCTGTGGTTCCATGGGCTTCCCCTCTCTCAGACCCCGCCTGACAGGCGCATATGGATTGAAGGCATACCGATAAAAATCTCGGAATGCATTAAGTACCTAGGATTGACCGTGGATGGCCGCTGTAGATTTGGCCACCATTTGCAGAGACTAGTGTCGAGGTTGGAGAAAACTGGAAATATGCGGTTCCCTGCTTCCGAATCTCAGCGGCCCCAGCGCGCAGGTTAGAAGATTATATGCTGGCGTTCTAAGAAGCATGGCCCTCTACGGGGCTCCGATCTGGGCGAACAACCCGAAGGGTGTAACGATGAGGACGAAACTCCTTCGCCGGGCCCAGAGGGTGATGGCTATAAGGGTAATCCGAGGATTCTCGGATCTACCCTTTGAGACAGCTACGCTGCTCGCGCGGCTCTTGCCGTTAGATCTGCAGGGGGGCGCGGAGGCGGTGGTCTACGATCAAGCGCACCACATAAGACGGGGAGGGATGCCCTTGACATGTGAAGAAAGAGCGGAACTGAGAGAAAGGGAGCTCGCAGGGGCATGGACGAGATGGGAGGCAGAACTCTCGAATATAGAGGTTTACCGCAGCCGGGGGAGGGAACTAGTGGTTCGCTTCATCCTTCCTTTCATGAAGAGGCGGGTCCATCGTGAGCATGGAGCCCTCTCATACAGGTGCTCACTGGGCTGAAGAAGAAAGCGGCTGCTTCATGTGCGGCGCGGCTGAGGATTCAACGGCTCATGCGGTTGAGGAATGTCCATACCACAGGGAAGCAAGGGAGGCTCTCAAGGATGTGACAAAAGAAAATGTGTCCCTAGCCAGCATAATAAACGCTATGCTAAGGGACAAGGAAGGTTGGAGTACTGTAGAGCAATTTTGCGAGGAGGTGATGCGTGCCCGAGAGGCGGTGGAGGGGCAGAGGGAGATCCACATACTCCGACGGCACGAAATAAGTCTGGAGAAGAAGAGAAAGCGGCGAGTGGCTTTTCGAAAGAAATAGCTCCACTGCAAAATAAAGAATGGCACCTGGGAGGCGGGGTGGGTGATGCTACCCCCCACTGGACGAGGTCCTCAGTTCTCGCGCCCCTCTCTTACAGGCGTTGGAGCCCCCGCTCAACAGCCTAACGGACACTCCTATATAACGCAGCTGTCGGGTGTAGCCCCCAAAGCTGCATCTATGCCTTAATAGACATGGAAAGGGGACCATAGTCCCGACAACCAGTGCGTCGCCCTTGGGGGCAAGGCTCAGGAGGTCGTGGTCGCTTGGCATAGATCCCATAACCTCCTCGAAGCAGTGGAAGGTCACCGTGGAGTTTTTTGGGTGAGTGCAAACCCCACATATCCCCACCCCCTCCCCCGGGAGGTGGGGAATGCGTTAGGCATTTTCTCCACGAAAAAAAAGGTTAGACACCGGCCCGTGCCCTTCGCGGGGACTGGGTTAGGGAACTCGGGGCTTGCTCCGAGGCCCCGCCTGCACCCTGTGAGGGGATGGGGGTGCCAATACCCCGACACGGCGCGTCCCCGGGTTGCAGATAGGGGGATGCCCCACGGACATAGTCCGGTGGGTAACGGTTCCCGAAAGGGCCCGCCGCGGACAGCCACTGGCACTACTCACATATACAGGGTGATGCGGATAATTGGAATCAGCTTTTTACCATCGAATTTTATCGAGTTTTGTAATTGGTAATTGTCTCGGCGGGCGTGTAATGCCACCGATGTCGCGTGACTGTTCAGGGCCAACTGGCCGAATCACGCCAAATACCGACAGTCTTCCCATTAACCGGCAAGGGTAGAATGAGTCGGTAATCATGAGACTCGGTAGAGTCTCGCGCAAAGTAGTAGTCCCCTACGGCGCGCGACAGTCGAGCCTCTATTATCTCAAAGATTCGATCGATGCCAAAATTTCTTCTCGATTTATGAAAAGATTACGGTATTAAGGATTTATATCTGAATTTAGTATTTTAGTTGTAATTTTTCTGAATCCGATGAGCCAAGAATCAAGCGAATCGGTTCAGCCGTTTGGGGGATATTATTATTTTCCTCGTGGGCAAGCACGTTTCGTTGGTAAAACATTTCTGCACTGCACTCTGGCAGGGGGGGAGTGCGAGAGATTCGCGTGACATAATAAATGTTTTATGCATAATAAATAATATAGGTAATCCTATCATTCTCGCACTATGGCGAGAAATATTTCTTGTTTCTCTCATTGTTATAACTATAAAACGAAATATTGAAAGACTCGGCTGCAATCCTTGATCACGCGGCTGCCGCAGGCGTGTTGCCTCCGCCTTCCAAAAAAGGGTGAAAGCCTGGCAGTTGACTTGAGGTAAGGAGAGAATTGCTGCCTCTTTCAATATTTCGCTCTATAGTTATAATAAAAGAAAAAACAAGAAGGATTTCTCGCCAGAATGCACCGCTGACACGCTCTTTAGTATGTTTATTATGCCACATATCGCTCACACTTTCCCTGCCAGTGCGCAGTGCAGCAATGTTTTATTACCGACTCATTTTGCCTTTGCCGGTTAATCGGAAGACTGTCGGTATTTGACTTGATTCGGCCTGTTGGCCCTAAGCAGCCACGCGACACCGGTGACATTAGACGGCCGTCGAGACAATTACCAATTTCAAAAATCGATCAAATTCGATGGTAAAAAGCTGATTCCAATTATCCGCATCACCCTGTACATTCGAGTGAGTCTACCTTGCGCAGTTTTTTTGGACACGAGCCTCTTTTGGAACTTGCGCACTTGAGAAACAGGACTCATTGGACACTGCCCACATGGAAAACAGCGCGTGTTAGAAATTGCGCACGGTGGAAGGTGTTGACAATGGAAACTGTACACCTCAGATATCATTTTGTATGGAATTTGCTCACAGTTTTTATCGTACACTATGGACATAGAACACAGGAAAAGTAGAACTTGCTCACATAATTCTGCAAATACGCTTTAGTATGGGTTAGTCGTTGAAATAAGATATTACGATAGGTGGAATCATATACTAACTTCCCCCACCCAAATACGAACCTAACCTTACCTAATCCAACACGGCCTCACGTAAACCCTACCAAAACAGTTACAAATCTTTGTTTTATAGCATAGCTACCTATCCTAACCCAAGTATTGTTTACGCATTCCTAACCTTACCTTTCTTACAAATCATTGATTATTTCACTGTTATTCATTGCTTTTCAGTTAAATGTCTGCTAAAAATTCATACTCCCAGCGATGTACACATCTTTTTCATGTAATGTGTCCAAATTCCATTATTCGCGTTATCCCGTGTGTCCTGTTTCCTCTGGGATGTGTATAGCTTCCACTGCAAATGTGACCTGCTTCCACTGGAGTCAACTTCCAACGTGCGCAAATTCTACTGTGTATAATATCCAATGTGTCCTGATTCCACTGGAGCCAATTTCGTACGTACGCAAATTCCACTGCGTCCAATAATCCACATGTGCTATGACGGGACTTCCCGCTGGCCATCCGTGCTGTTGCTCCATGGAAGTCCGCGCTGCATAATAGCCGGCCTGGCCATCGGCCGCTCGTCCTCGGTTTCCTATAAGCGTGAATCGGGCGCCAGGTCCCGCGGGCGGAACCGAATTTCTAGTATCGCGCTCGGGGAAAGCTGTTCCCGAGGACAGCTTGCTCGTCCGCCGGTCCTCCTCGTGGTTGGTCCTCCCGGCTAGCTGGGCGAGGGGTTCCTGAAGGGAAAGGGGGAAGGCGACTCGAATCCCACACGGTTGGGTAATTAACAACTTTATTGCGGACGATCGAATTGGCAATAATAGCCCTGGCTTGGGCTGGCCGACGCTCGGCCGATCTCAATATTACCCGGACCTACGAGCGGTCCGGTGCCTCGGCGTTCCCGTCGCCGCCTACAATCTAACCCTTGTCCTAGATGAGTGATATGCGCGTGGATGAGAGACTACGAACTACGGTGCTTCGGTCAGCTACTCTCGACACGATCGGAAACCAGTTGTTCGTCGGTTCAACAGATGAGGCCGCTGCCTTGTGCACGGGCGTGATCCACGCTCGTACGGACTGTCGCATAACGCTAGTCGTAACTGAAGCCTTACAATTAAGTTATAACCTAGTTGATTCTGTGGCGACTGCAATAGTCACGCCCTGGTGGGTCATCAGGGAGGCACTCGAGTACCATAGAGTGCCCCCTGAGTTACGGGCCGTCGTCGGGGACTACCTCGCCGACAGGGGCATTAAGTTCATGGGCCGGACGCAGGAGTATGAGAGGGAGACGTACGCCGGGGTCCCGCAGGGGTCCGTGTTGGGCCCCCTGCTATGGGACCTCGGCTACGATTACGTCCTGCGGGCTGCACTCCCCGCTGACTCCACGGTGATCTGCTATGCGGACGACACACTCGTGGTAGTCAGCGGGGAGGATGAGAGGAGGACCATCCGCGTTGCGGAGACGGCGGTGGCCTGTGTCGTCGCCCGAATCCACCGACTGGGCCTTCGGGTGGCCCCGCAAAAGACCGAGGCGATCTGGTTTTACGATCGCCAACGGTATGCGGGGCCGCCTCCCCAGCGGTGGATTGCGGTAGGAGAGACCCGCGTCCAGGTGAGAGATACGATGAAGTATCTCGGACTCACCCTGGACGGCCTCTGGCGCTTTAACGAGCACTTCGGCCGGCTTATCCCCCGAGTTGAGAAGGCGGCAGGCGCTCTAGGACGCCTGCTGCCCAACATCGGGGGACCGTGGGAGGGTGTCCGACGCCTTTATGCGGGAGTCGTCCGTTCCATGGTGCTCTACGGGGCACCAGTCTGGGCGGACGACCTGGCGGCCAGCCGGCGCAATTGTGCCCTGCTATTCAGGGTACAGCGTCGGATGGCCGCCAGGGTCGTGCGAGGATATCGCACGATCTCCCTGGCGTCGGCCACCCTACTGGCGAGGTTTCCGCCCCTGGACATCCTGGCGGTGGGGGACGCGAGGACCTATTTGGGTCTTCGCGCCCTCCGCAACAGGGGCGGAACACCCACGGAACGGTCGGTCGAGGAGCTCAAGCGCCAGACCCGACGGCTCGTTGTCGAGATGTGGCGGGAAAGGCTGGAAGATCCAGCCAACTCCCGCCACAGAGCCGTCGGGGCGATTCTCCCGAGCCTCGAGGCTTGGTTGAGTCGCGGCAGGGGGCAGCTCTCCTACCGCGCGACGCAGGTGCTTACCGGGCACGGCTGCTTCGGTGAGTACCTGCGTCGCATCGGGAAGGAGGCGACGGCACAGTGCCACCATTGTGATGGGGACCCGGACACGGCGCAACATACCCTCCAGTATTGCAGGGCCTGGAGGGAACAGCGCCGTGTCCTGGTCCGGTATATCGGAAGGGACCTCTCGCTGCCGACGGTCATCCGACAGATCCTCGGCAGCGAGAGGTCGTGGAGAGCCTTCCTCGCCTTTTGCGAGGAAGTGCTCTCCCAGAAGGAGGAGGCGGAGCGGCGGCGGGAGAGGACGGACCCCTTCCGTCTGCAGAGGGCCCGTCCCCGCCGCCGACCCGCGCGGGGGGATCTTGTCCCCCCGCAGTAGAGCGAAGCCCCGGTCCCGTCGACGGATCTCGACCCGTTGACGGGCCGAGTGCTTGCCAAGGGGCCGCGAGGCGGCAGAGTGGTGGCTCTGTCGCCTGCGCAAGCGGCCCCGAGGCGGGGCGGGCGTGTAGTGGTCGCACGACCCGCCCAGGAGGGATGGATAATGCGGGGGCGCGGTTCCCGCCTCCTTCGCCGCTAGCGAAGGAGTGCGGTGAGCCGTGTCTCCCCGCGAGTAGTGGGGGAAGCCTCCCTCTCTCGTGAAAGCGAGAGAGCGGATGGCCGCTCCCCCACCACGAGACGTGCCTCCAATAGGGGGCGGGCGCGGGGCGGCACCGGTAGTGTTCTACCAGAGTTCCCGGTGTCGCCCCAGTCAGCGCCGAGGATGGCCACCGTGGGGTTTTAGCCGGTAAGAGTCCGGCACTACCCCGTCGCCCCCACCAGGGCGGCGGGGTGTCCATGAGGATTTCCCCACGTAAAAAAAAAAAAAAAAAAAAAAAAAAAGACTGCAATAGTCACTCCAAGGGACCCCGGGCTGGCCCGCGGACTGCCTATCGCTGCTTCGTGCAAGGAGAGCCTACGGCCGGCACCGAGACTCGAACGGGAACATTCGCAAACGTCGGGACGCACGGGGCTTACCGGGCTTACTCCTTATCCCATTTTAGGTCGGACGGTCGCTCGTTCGTATCCTCAGGCATCGAATCCTCGCCCGCTCGTCTGTCTCAAGAAGCCCCTTAGTTGTTCTGGGCCCCATGGCTCGCACGCCCGTTCGTGTCAGTCAGTCACCACCCGAGTGACGACTTCGCACGCGTTTCCTCACTCCTAGCCCCGCGTGCGCCCCGCGTCCCTGCCCGCTAGTCCTTTCGGCGCCGCGCCGTTTCGAGGGGCGACCGAGTAACCTAGCGCGCCTAGGTCTCTCGGTCTCGGGCCTCTACCGCTGCCGGTAGGGCAGGAGTCGCTGGTACGCTTGCCGATCTTCACCCTACGGTATCAGCCTTTGTCCAGACTGCGTCGTGGCTTTGTCGTCTGCTATTCCTGGGGATGGGCGCCTCCTTCGAACCTCGACCGTTCCCTCCGCAGTTCCCATCAGGCCTTGTCGCCCCTTATGCCAATGGGACATATTCCTTGACCCCTCGGTGCCACCTCGACTCGTTCAAACTGTCGAGGACTCGTTGCCCGAAGGCGAGTTAGTCTCCGCGCTTCGATCTATTGGGTGACCCTTGAAGTGACGGCTGTTCGAGCCGGCGGGCAAGCGTTGCGAGCGCGTGTTTACGCGCGAGCGGCGAGCGGTTTTTGCGACGGGGCGATTCTGCCCAGTCGCAGTGCGCAAGACGGAACGTGCGCAATGTGGACACCCTCATACATTCACACACACTCACACTTCCCCCACGCACCCTACCCTTCGGGGTAGTACATTGTGGGGGAACACACTCACACGCGCATTCACACTAACACTCCCCTCTGGTCACCCTGCTTCGCGGGGCAGTACAACCGAGAAGGGTACATACACCCACACTCACACACCGACCGGGGACGGACACCTCCGGGGATTTCTCCCGCCTCAAGGGGGATAGGGAAAGAAACCGCGAATATAAATCAACTATGGACGCAGTCAAAAAAGAAATTAGGGTTACGGTGCAGAGGTACGACCCCTCAGTACCGGCGCGCGAGGGTGGGCAAGCGGGCCCAAACGCGTCGTCATCCAGCCACCGCAGGGGTGTATCGGTTGGCCACTTGGCCGATATATCTTATGAAGCCACAAGCGTGCCACTGAAGAATGGCGAAGAAGACCGAAGCTATGAAGACGACACGGCAAGAGGGGAGAATCTAGGCAAGGACTCACAAAATAAAAAGAATATCAATTAGCTGAAACCAGCAACTTCGAAGGGTTGCGAAGTCGCAGTTGGAGGAGGCTCACAGTCCAAGACAGAACATTCGAAGGAGGGTCGTCTATCCAACCATGTGAAGGAAAAGACGTCGACTACGGCATCAGACTCAGCGTTCGGCTTTGCAGTACCTGAGACAGGTGTCTGCAGGAGGGGCTCGGCAAGCCAACCCACATCGTCTCAGGAGAAACAATCAGCGACTAATGAATCCTCCAGAAGGGGGACCCGTAAGTCCGCCTCTAAAGACAGACGATCAAGAATGACCGTGAGCGACGACGAAGATTCTGAATCTTCCGTTTCCTCTCGATACTCATCAGCCTCCTCCCAGCGTACAGAAAGGAGAAAGAGGGGACGGACAGAGAACTCGGAAGAACATGAGGATCTCACCACAACGAAAAGATTCCTCGCAGGAAATGCAGCCCTCCAAGCCAAGGCGGAAGCTGCATCGCCGCCCGGGTTAAGAAGCCAAGAAGCCAGAGGAGGTACAAAACCCTTACCAAACCTGAGGACATAGCGGAGGAAATTAAGATCCTTCCGACGGCAAACATTGGCGCAGCAATCCTCACATAAATGAAAGAGGTGGAAAGAATAGCAAATACTTCCACCAATTTAAAAGGGACGTACGTCAAACAATTGAGGCTCGCGGTCCTGAAAGTTAGGGCTGGAACCACAGAACTGGCGAAACGCACGACTGCGACTGGGAGCAATGCATCCCTCGAAGAGACGAACGTGCAATTAAGATCGCGAGTGGTATGCCTGGAAACTGAAATTGGCCCTCTGAGAGCCGAGATCGAGCATATAAAGAAACAAGAACGACAGAATTTAGGCAATCCAGGACACACTACCAGTGCCCCTAGAACCTCTCGAACGGGCTCTTTCCCAGTTTCCACACAAGTGGACAGGGTCTCAGAAACCAGGACTCATTACGATGTCCAGGCGAGAAATGGAGATCGCGGACAGAATGAAGGCGATAATGCAGGCGCAACTAGAGGCATCGCGGCGCGAGATGCTCGCAGCTTGGGCTCCGGTCCCTTTTCAGGAACAGGTCCCAAGGCCTGTCCAACGTGGAGGAAAACCCCTCCCGGGTTCGAACCCCTCAAGATCCAGGTCTAAGGAACAGAAGCCGAGAGTTCCAAAAGTAAAACCTGTCGACGTGGTGAACTTGAAATGCACTACGGCCGTTAGTCGAAAAGCAGCAACAGCTAGAGTAACTACACCAACGACTCCATCCGAGGAGCCGCGGTCAAAAATTGTTGGTCGGAAGAAAGGAAAGGGGAGCCCCCACGGGGCCTCTTCGATCGTTCCGTTAACCAGAGCTAGTGTGAAAGTATCAGGGGACAAGAACTCGAAAAAAACAGCCTCTAAACAGGTGCGGTTCCTGAACTGAGAGTTCAGAAACACGCCGCCGTGGCCCTCACGGTTGCGCCTGCCTCGAAGACCTCATATGTGGAAGCATTAACAGCTGCAAAACAAGGAATCAATCTAGAGGAAATGAGCATCAAAGATAGTAGATTAAACAAAGCGGTATCTAGGACACTAAAAATTTCGCGCGGTGACATCACCGCGTCTACCCGTCGATGTGCACGAGGGCGAATTGCTGCATCAGCAACCTTGACTATTGCTGGTGGAAACTAGACACCTGGTCAACTGACCCTAAGCTCAAATTTTCCCGTCGATATCCACGAGGTTGAATTGTTGCATCAGCAACCTTGACCATTGCTGATGGAAACTAGACACCTGGTCAGCTAACCTTGAGACCCAACCTATCCGTCGATATGCACGACGTTAAATTGCTGCGTCGACAACCCACACACACACACACACACACACATGCCAACCCTGATCTCACGTGGCTACTAACGAAGCGCATACGACACAGTAACCTTGAGCTCACGTAGCCATCAAATTGCTACATCAGCAACTGTCCCTGTGACCTTAACAGCTACTGCCATACTCTAAAAATGCAGTATCGATAGAAAATCAAGGTCCCCGACAGCGACCCAAAATGTCGTAACAGCAGAAACATATTGGTAGCGAGCACACTTACCATGAAGACTCCCCACCCTCCTCGCATGCATATAAAACGAACTGCGATACCTCATTCAGATTTTGTAAGCATACACGTAATCATGGACATCACAGGCGACATGTTGAAGAAGCTGAAAGCTTCATCGATATTATTACGAAACGTGAACGAATACCGCGAGTGCTTGAATCAGTGCGACGAGTGTTTAGCTCTCATAGCCGAGCACACTGAAAAGAATAGAGACATGTTATCAATTGGTACAAAACGTCATATAGTATGTGTTCTAACGCGTATAAAGTGCTTGAAAGTGGCAGTGCAGGAACGGTTTGTACGTGTTGGTAGAGGGTTACATGGTGACACACAATCAGCAAGAGCATCCAGCCTCACTCTTGTAGAGATCGAATCAGCATTCATGGATCGGATTTCCACAAGCGCTGTTATCAATTCACAGCACATCGATCCCAAACACTTCCTTCGTGATGCACGAAGAATGGTAACCAGACGTGTAAATGAGGGGATCAACCAATACCGTAATGTGAAGGTGAATGTAACCATGGAGGCCGAATATGTGCTGGACGGAACAGTCAGCGTGAAGGGGTTCAATACGCGGAACAGCGAGCTTGATCCATCTAGCAACTTACGTCGCTGGTACACACGCGATGTGGAACATCCAATATTAACACAAATGTCGGAATTTCAAGAACGTGATAGCGGTTGGGCTCTGCGGAGGGTTCTACATTTAATGATAAATATAAACAGGTACCAGCCCATCTGTCCAGGAGGGAGCATACCTCTACCAAGAGCCATACAATTGAAGAAAGCCGTCATAAATATCAATTGTGTGGACTACACATGCTTTTTCTGGGCAGTCACCGCAAGCCTTCACCCCGTCGAGAACTCCAGCATACAAAATGTTTCTAGAACATCATCATACCCACACTATACAGATACATTGAATACCAGTGAAGCAGAAGTTCCAATGAGGTTAAAACAGATTTCAGCATTTGAAAAACGCAATAACATCTCCGTGAACGTGTTTGGGTGGGAGCGGAACAGATGTGTACCACTCCGCATAACAAAAAACAAGCGCCAGCAACATGCCAACCTGCTAATGATTGAAAGCAGAAAGACCTCACAGAAATACCACTATGCATGCATCAGAAGCCTATCACGACTACTGTCCACGGAAAACAGTAAAAGCCGACGCTCAAAGCATATATGCGAGCGGTAAGTACGATTCTGTTCATAATCATAAAGCTATAATATATATCAACCAATTGTCTCCAAGAGCATACACTAAAAATCTCAATATTACATTCTAGGTGCCTACACTACTTCAACACACAGGAAAAGCTGTCGATGCATCTAATCGACTGCTCACGGATGGATGAATGTGCTATAACGCTCCCCACCGGGGATGACAGGTGGTTGAAATTTAAGAACTACAGCCACAAGGAGCGCATGCCTTTCGTAATCTATGCTGACATAGAGTGCTGGCTGGAGACCGTCGGGAGCGAGAAGCAAGGTCGTCAACAAGGGAGTTCACTGCCATACCAACGTCACCGTCCATTCAGCATCGGCTACTACGTCCACTGCGCATATGACGAGTCGCTCTGCCACTACAGCTGTTACAGCAGTGAAACTGGATGCATGGAGTGGTTCGCCAGAGAACTGCATATGTTAGGCACACGGATTAAGAAGATATTCAGCCGAGTGGTTCCAATGAACGCTCTAACAGGTGCTGAAGTGCTACAACACCAGCGAGCTGAACACTGTCACATATGTGTGAAACCGTTCACTGATGCGGGGGACGGGAAAGTGCGTGACCACTGTCACCTCACAGGCGCCTACCGCGGCGCAGCTCGTGCAAGCTGCAATCTAGGATACAGGATACCACATACAGTACCAGTTGTATTCCACAACCTATCAGGTTATGACGCACACTTCGTCATAATGGCCTTAGCGAAGGCGTTTGATGGTAAAATTGACCTTCTACCAATAACGAAGGAGAAGTACATATCCTTCACCAAACATGTGGCAGACACTGGCGAGGGGGGTTGGCGCAGTAAAAAATGCGTAAAGTTTCGCTTCATTGACTCATTCAAATTCCTTAGCTCAAGTCCCGATAAACTATATGAGGGGATTTCCCTCCGGCCGTCCGTGAATTAGCCGCTCGGAAATCCTGCCTGCATAATAGCCGGCCTGGCTATCGGCCGCTGGTCCTCGACTTCCTGAAAACGCGATTTGGGCGCCAGGTTCCGCGGACGGAACCGAATTTCTATGTTCGCGCGTGGGGAAAGCTGGTATCGAGGGCAGCTGGCTCGTCCGCCGGTACTCCTCGTGGTGGATCCTCCCGGCTAGCTTAGAGAGGGGTTCCTGTCGGGGAAGAAGGAGAGGCGAATCGACAACCCACACGGTTGGGTAACAAACATCGTTTATTGCACGGTTGTTATGGCAATTTCAAGGGCCCTCGCTTGGGCAGGCCGTCGCTCGGCCGATCACAAAATAGCCGGACCTACGAGTGGCCCGGCACCTCGGCGTTCCCGCCGCCGCTTACAATCTAAACCTTAATCCTACGTGAGATGATTGGCGTACGCGCATGATTCTAAGAGCTACGACGCTCCGGCAAAGATTACGAATTCGCACGTTAACCAGCTGTTCGTCAGTTACAAAGAAGGCCCCGATGCCTCGCACGTGGGTGTGATTCACGTTCGAACGGGATTCCGCCACAATGGCGGGCGTACGTCCGTTTCTCGGCCGAAACCTTTCGACCTAATTATCCTACTTGACTCTTGGTGACTGGAAGAGTCACCTCAAGGGACACCGGGCTGCCTATCGCTGCTTCGGACAAGGAGAGCCTACGGCCGGCACCGAGACTCGCACGGGAAGTGCAATGAACAAAGAACAAAGGACAAAGGGACGCGCGGGGCTTACCGGTCGTTCGCTGCTTCGCCTTTCTCGCCTTTCTCCGAGATCCTTGAAGCCTCCGGAATTCGGAACTCGTCCGGGAAATCGCTAGTCGCAATTCAGTGGGCTCAGCTCGCTCGCTCGTTTGTTAGGATTTTCAGTCGCTCTGGTCGCCTGGAAGGCGCACGTCCGCTCGGAAATCGCGTCACCACAAGAGTGGCGAGTTCCTACGCGTTCCCTAATTCCTAGCCCCGCGCGCGCCCCGCGCCCCTCCCGCTAGTCCTTCAGCGCCGCGCCGTGTCAAGGGGTTGCCGGGTAACTTAGCGCGCCTAAGTCCCTCGGCCTGGGCCTCCACCGCTGTCGGTAGGGCAGGAGTCGCTGGTACATTTGCCGATCTTCGTTCGCCGAAGCCGGCCTTCTCCCAGGCTGCATCGTGGTTTTTTTCGTCTCGTTGTCGCAGGGGATGAGCGCCTCCGCTGGACTTCGACCTTTCCCTCCGCAGCTTCCATTGGCCCTGTCGCTCCTTATGCCGACGGAACATACTCCTTGTCCCCTTGGTGCCACCTCGTCTCGTTCTAACTGCCGAGGACTCGTTGCCCGAAGGCGAGTTAGTCTACGCGCTTCGATCTAGGAGGTGCCCCTTGGAGTGACGGCTGTTCGAGCCGGCGGACGTGTGTAGCGAGCGCGTGTACGTGCGAGCGACGAGCGGTTCTTGTGGCGGGGCGATTCTGCCCCGTCACAACTATCATCATACCTGAGCGGACCGAACCAACTACGTACCGTGCAACGGGAATTTAAACACCTGTCTGAGACGGACTTGAAACTCTTGACAAGGAAGGGTGTCTTTCCCTATGAATACATAACATCCTACAGCAAGCTTAACGACACGGAGCTACCACCACAAGAGGCATTCTACAGCCGTCTGAACGATTGCCACGTTAGCGATAATGATTATCAACATGCTAAAGAAGTGTGGAAACGCTTCAAGGTTCGAACGTTGGGAGAATATTGTAGCCTCTACATGAAGATTGACACGTTGTTGCTAACCGATGTGTAGCGAGAGTTTCAGAGAGAACTGTATAGCAAGTTATAAGCTTGATCCGGCGCACTACTTCACCCTCCCGGGTTTGAGTGAGTCTCCTTTGCGCACGTTCCACTTTGGACACGGGCCTTTTTTGGAACTTGCGCACATGGAAACAGCGCACGTTGCACATTGCCCACATTGGAAACTGCGCACATTGGACATTGCCCACATTGGAAACTGCGCACATTGGACATTGCCCACATTGGAAACAGCGCACATTGGACATTGCCCACATAAGATCTCGTTACAAGTTGAAACTGCGCACAGTGTATAGAGGACACAGTGGACTTTTCCCACATGGAAAGTGGAAGTTGGCCACTAAATACTGTATAGACATTTCTACAAGAATCATACGTAGAATTTAGCCATTGTCAATTAACAATTATCGGAAAATTCTGCGGTTGAAATGTTTCAGGGCTAAAGATGGACGTCCGTTAATTTAATTGATTATGTATTGCCACATGCTAATTACAACAGCAAGATATTTTGCTGCATTGTATTTACTAGTGGTAGATATCCTTACCAATTATGGTTCACGAAAATATCATTCTTAGATTTTATGAGTGTATCTGATATTTTATTTTCAATTTTAGCTCACCTTACTTGCTCACCTTACTAGCTCATCTTACCCAGTCCGGGGGGGGGGGGCATGCTAAGTTTGGTCTCAATAAGAACCACAAACCAACCCTAGTCCGGGGGGGCATGCTCGTTTCGCTCGCCAAACCTAAAAAACCCTGAATATTATATACTTAACTATTATGTACTTATATTAAATAAAAATGGTTGTTAATAAATTAAAACTCATAACCACCCGTTGTTTATATTTATTTAATCATAGTCATATAAGCAATCACTTTTTTCACGAATAAACAACTTTGGTGTTTCTTACAAATCATTAATTATTTCACTGTTATTTATTGCTTTTGAATTAAATGTGTTCTGAGAATACATACTGTCGCAATGTACACTTTTTTTATCATCTAGTGTGTCCAAATTCCATTATTCGCGTTATCCTGTGTGTCCTGTTTCTTCTGGGATGTGTACAACTTCCACCGACGATGTGTCCTGCTTCCACTGGAGTAAATTTCCAACGTGCGCAAATTCCAATGTGTCCAATATCCAATGTGTCCTGATTCTACTGGAGTCAACTTCCAACGTGCGCAAATTCCACCGTGTCCAATAATTCACGTGTGCGCAAGGTGGAACGTGCGCAATGTGGACACTCCCGTATGAAACATGGGTTGAAGCTGCTGAAGGTGCACCGTATCTGGGAGTTTAAACAGTCTCCATGGTTGCGTGATTATATACAATTAAATACACACTTACGAACACAATCAACAACGATTTCAGCAAGAACCTCTATAAACTAATGAACAATGCTGTGTTTGGTAAGACGATGGAGAATGTGCGTAACCATGCTGATGTGAAAGTTTTCACGCAATGGTGCGGTCGGTATGGTGCAGAGACAGCAATCGCAAAGCCTAACTTCTATAGCCGTACAGTATTCTCAGAGGATCTCATAGCTGTTCAAATGCGGAAGCTTAGCATTAACATCTCTAAGCCTATATATGTTGGAATGTGTATTCTAGAAATATCCAAAATATGTTTATACAAATTCCACTACGAGTACATGCTCCCCAAATTTGGTAAAAGTTGTAAGGTTATGTATACAGATACTGATAACCTCATCTATGAGATTAGCTGCGACGATATCTATGAGATCATGAAACAAGATTTGACACAATTCGATACTAGTGACTACAATGATAATAACCCCTACGGTATACCGCGTGCAAACAAAAAGGTTCCAGGATTAATGAAGGATGAGAATTGTGGTTTGATCATGACAGAATTCGTTGGGCTGAGATCTAAAATGTATGCCATACAGGTACATGGTAAAGAGAGATGCGAAAAGAGGATAAAGGGTATTAAGAAAAGTGTTACAGCCAAGTGCATACAGTTCGATGGTTATGTTAGGTGTCTAAGGAATAAGGATGGGAAAACCGTAGAACAAAACTGTATCAGATCCATACGTCATAACTTTTTCACAATACGCGAGAAGAAACTCGCTCTCAGCCCCCACGATGATAAAAGATATATTCTCCAAAATTCGATAAGCACACTCCCTTGGGGACACTTTAGGATATGTAGCACTGAAGAATGAATTAACCATATGTTTCAGGAGGTATGAGACAACACTTTGTAGAGACTAGTTGACTAAGGAGCTGTTTATTGAGAGATAACAAAGATCGTTCAATGTTTTTTTTAGAGTCTATACAACAGCACTTTTATCAATCCATGAGTTATGTGTATTATTGAACCCCAACCACTTCACATACAACTTATCACCTCTCCTCCGCAACCCCTTTTCAACTAAATGTACATCTGGGTGCGCTGTCCTGAGTAGCTCTTGTTCGTAGAATCCACCTGCAACCGGATCGCCCCCAGAATCTTTGAGAGAGTATGTCGCTAGATTTGTCCGCTTAACTCCACAAATCTCAAACACCTCTGTCGACCAATTCGGTGTATATCCCTTATCGAAGACTGTTTTGAACTTGCTGACACGCACCTTATCACCAACACTGAACTTCGCAGGTCCAAGTATCTTCAGGTTGCTATACACACTTGTCAGGAGGTGC
Source organism: Crossocerus cetratus (assembly GCA_963675795.1). NCBI lineage: Eukaryota > Metazoa > Arthropoda > Insecta > Hymenoptera > Crabronidae > Crossocerus > Crossocerus cetratus. Next base: position 11,545,296 of record OY776664.1, on the reverse strand, counting down.
TTCTCATTGCTACAATTAACATCCATGGGACGCATCTTGATAGTTCTATGCTTGCGACTATTGTAATCGGACACTAGCGAGGCAAGGGTGTTAATCCAGCGGTAAGACCCGTTCAACGAGAAGGACTTCCACATCGCATTCTTAAGTGTACGGTTGAAACGCTCCACTACAGAAGCTTTCATGATGCTAATTGTGGAGTAGTGGTTAATGGAATGTTTTTTCATACAACCTTGAAAGCTCGTATTATAAAACTCCTTACCCATATCCGTCTGCAGGTTTCTAGGTACTCTCGCATCACTGCGTAATATGCTTGCAAAAACCTTAGATACATCGGTTGCACCTTTGCTCTTGAGAGGGAGAGCCCACGCATACTTACTAAACACATCTATTACCGTTAGAATATACTGATGCCCTCGATTATCCTTTGCGAATGCTCGAACATCTACGAGGTCAGCCTGCCATAGATCGTCAATCCCATGAACGATGACAGGTCTGCGTGGAAAGTTACGTCTGGCTGGCGCATGCAACTCCTCAACCAGTTTAGTTTTTATTTTGCTCATGTTTATACCGCTACACCTCAGCCGGCAAGTTGCTTCCGCACTTCAGCTGACACAAACGCACGAAGGGAAGCAGTCAGATCACGCTTAGTTTGAGACTGACGTATATTAAGCACTTCCTTCATTCGATCAAATCTTTCACCAACTTCAGAGCGAAGTTTACTCATGTGGTTATACATGTATCGTAAGCTTACAACATCACATGAAGCCTCGGGGTCTGCTGCACGCTCAATCCTGGCATTTCGCACATTGAAAGTTGTCCCCTCTAGACACAGCGCAATATTACTAATGCGAGACTCACTCGTATCGGTCATACCCTTCATTAGACGAAACTTTTCGTCAATTTCAGAGCGAAGTTTACTCAGGAGGTCATACATGTATCGTAAGTTTACAACATCACTTGCAGCCTCAGGGTCTGCTACACGCACAATCCTGGCATCTCGCGCATTGAAGGTTGTCCCCTCAAGACACAACGCAATATTACGAATGTGATTCACTGGCTGTTGAGTAACTTCCACACCCACTCCCAGTAGCTCTCCAAACTTGTTGATTGGCATCTCCCACCATACTGAACTGCAATCTCGTAAAACATCTAATTTATAATCAACCCCACCTCACGAAGCTCTTCAATTATGGATGTTAATTCATTACTGTGACCCGTATGACCAGCACGCTGCGAGGAAACCAACAGCCTCATACGATCCACCAGCTCATTCGGATCGTCCCAATGCACATAATCGATAGCGTTATTCGATACAGCCATTGGGTATTGAGTATATGTCTCAAGTCCGCTTCCCACAGCTGATCCATCAATGGTGGGAAATAGCTTTCTTATGATATGTTTATACTTATACCCCTTATTACCCTTCTTTTGCTTTGACGGAGAGTGTTTACACTTGTGTGCACTGGATTTCAGTAGAACGTCCTTGTATGCTATGAGATCCCGTTCAGTATACTTCTTCGGATCAGGCATCTTCATGAATATCAGCTCATAGAGACCCTCAGTCCCTACGTATCTTGTTGTACCAACTACAATACTGTCATCAGCGTTCACGTCGAAGGTTGTATTACCAATACGCATTGCACCATTATCATAGAAGATGCCATACACATTGTCAGCAACATCTGTGTAGAGCAGTTGCATATATCGTTTAGCCAGAGGTCCCATCACATTGATCAGAGACTGTTTGGAACTATCCTGCAGAATTTCACGCATCGAGCTATCTGGGAGAGTAGCGTAATTACTGCTCGTTGACGGAGTGGAATCCATCGGCTCAGGAGATGTACCACTAGCATGCTCCACACTATCGACATCTCGATCCCACACAGCCTCATCAAATTGTCTCAGTCGAGCTTTCTTGATTTGAATGTTTCTGAATGGAGTTGAATGTCTTGGTGTCATACTGTCAGGACGTGACCTTTTCACTCCTACAGCTGTCGGAAGCATTTTATTTATACCATGTGGTTTTAATGGTGCATAATCATCGAGTATAGATGCCTGTGGAGGTGGTGATGATTGCAATGATAGCGACTGTCGCTTGATTGCATCACTACTATCAAAGGACTGCTGCTTGACAACGTTGCTATTACCAGCCAGCTGTTTCAGCGGCTCAAGTATCGGGCGCAGGTTTGTCTCCAAAGCTGCGTCAGCATCATTCTTCCCCACCTTCAGCGCGAGATACTTCTTGCGTATAGCGGCACTAGTCTTAGCTATCTCCTTCGCAACCGCCTCCTGTTTAGCACGCTCCATATTCTTCTTCTCTTCATAGATTATACGTAGCAGTTAAAATACGACAACTGGTTCCAACGACACCTTTAGAACGTATGATCGCAACGCTGAAATCATGGTGTTATATCCTCATGACTGGTGATTGCAAAATCGCTAAACCCACACCGGTACCGACCACCATCTACAGGACTGTCCTTGTCTATAACGAGGAAACCATACTTTTTGTCCCAGCATTTCACACAAAACTCTGTGAACCTTTCGAGCGGCATGTCGGTATTGACATGATCACAATATACGTGTCTGAGATTCGTGCCATCCTGCTTGAATAGTATAATCATATTCGCATTATCACGGATCAGATGCTTCGGTATTCGAGCGTATGACTGACTCAAGTAAAAGCAGTCTACATTTGAGTGTCTACCCATAGCGAAGTATTCCCGCATTACATTCTGATCATCACAAGCAACGTCATCAAAGATAAATACCGAGTTCGGTAACGCATCGGCTAGTGATATCACACTAACGTTCTCTGCAAAGGGGAAATACCCCAAGTCCTCCACAGATGATAGCACTTCTTCCAAATATCTGTATTTAGGTTGATTTAGCGATTTTGAGTATACATACACATTGTCAAATCGCAGCCCGTTTGGACTCTCGAGTAGTCCTATCATAGTGTTAGTCTTTCCACAGTTTGATGGACCACATATTACGCAACGTATGCTATTGGGTAGAAGTGTGCCATGCCTCCGATGCTCATTAGGTTCATTAAAAGCACGACTTGTAGGTATTATAATACTCATAGGCTGTTTCGCAAAGCGCATGATGGGAGGATGCTTGTACTCTACTACAGCAATACGTGATTAGGAGCAGTATATATATATATGTTGCATAGTCCAGGTAGGCAGCTTGACAAACTTGTCTAGCTCGGTTGGTGAGGCAACCGATCGGTTCTACGGGTTGATTCAGCAGTTCGGCAGACCTGTTAGTCTCAGGTTAGCAGTTCAACCGATTGGTTTTAGCATTTCAACCGATCGGTTTAGCAGTTCAACCGATCGGTTTAGCAGTTCAACCGATCGGTTTAGCAGTTCAACCGATCGGGTTTAGCAGTTCAACCGATCGGTTTAGCAGTTCAATCGATCGGTTTTAGCAGTTCAACCGATCGGTTTAGCAGTTCAACTGATCGGTTTAGCAGTTCAACCGATCGGTTTAGCAGTTCAACTGATCGGTTTAGCAGTTCAACCGATCGGTTTAGCAGTTCAACCGATCGGTATAGCAGTTCAGTAGACTTGTTGGGGTATCTATTAGCGGAAGACTGGATATATAATACGGTTGAGAACTAGCTGATATGTTAGTTCAAGGGCGGCTATGCTTGAGGAATCATCTCTATGGCTGGACTCCTGAATAAAGTAATTGATTCCCTACCAATCGAACTGCATGTGCCTGGGTATCAATTTTGTGGTCCTGGTACGCGTTTAGAGCGCCGATTGGCTCGTGGAGAGCAGGGAGTTAACCCTTTGGACGCCGCGTGTAGAAGACACGACATTGCATATTCTCAGCGGAAGGAAATAGGAAGTCGCCACGAAGCTGACAACATATTGAGTGAAAGCGCACTGCAACATCTAGCAGCTAAGGATTCTACACTTGGTGAACGAGCAACAGCCGCAGCTGTCTGGACGGCTCTGAAGACGAAACGTAGACTAGGAATGGGAGTAGGAGGGAAGAAAAAACCACAAGACGCTAAAAAGAAAAAGAAGACAAAACGGTGTAGGATACTGTCAATAGCCAAGCGTGGAGGCTTTTTACCGCTACTGTTTCCTGCTTTGGGCGCCCTAGGAGCATTGGCTACAGGAGCCTCATCTATAGCCAAATCCGTCGCTACTAAGAGAGCTGCTCAGAAACAGCTTGAGGAAATGCAGCGACACAACCGTGTGATGGAGGGGTAAGGCTTATACCTATCCCCGTACAAGCGGGGAGAAGGGGTAAAGACTAAAAAAAACGTTAAGCAGGAGGGGGAGTTTGACTACTAGTATGGGTACCTCAAATTACCAGCTGGAAGACTGGTGCAAAGACATACCACACTTCCGAGGGGTGTTCATGCGTGATAATTTACCAGGTGAGGTAAAGGCTCGCGAGTGTGGTATAGTTAATCTAGACAGCGATCGAGGTCCTGGGACGCACTGGACGGCATACGTTAAGCATGGCACAAGTGTAAAATATTTCGACAGTTTTGGGAACCTTCGTCCTCCGAACGAATTGGTACGCTACTTCGGTAATGTGACAAGAATCAGATACAACCATAGACGTTTATAAGAGTATGATGAAAGCAACTGTGGTCAATTGTGTGTGAAATTTCTCCGCGAGAACCTATTATAAAAAACCGCCGGCGATCCCTGGTGGATATACTTCCCACCAAACCTTCATACTGAGCACACATAGTGGATGATCTCTCTTTGAAAATGTCACTAACATTCACTGTATCAGGCAGAGGTAGCTTGCTGTCGTCTACTCATTTTCCGCCAATAGATCTGAGTGGTGGAGGTTATGAACTCGGTTTGATGAGCTTTGAAACTTATCATACAATACCAAACATTAGCTCGGCCAATGGAAACAACAAATTCTACTTTGGCGATCATGATGAAGAGATCATAATTCCTGATGCATCATATGAGTTGGAGGCTATCGCCAGACTTCTGAAACGTGAAATACTTGGACGGTATCCGCGCAAGACAGCTAGTGACGAAGATCACTCGTTCACACTACGAGCCAATAATAACACTATGAAGAGTGAAATTTGCACCACCTTCAGAGTTAACTTCATGAAGCCTCATAATGTGGGGTTGCTGTTGGGGTTTTCCACAAACCGTATTCTCTTACCGAACGTGTGGCACGAGTCCGATGCACCAATAAGCATCATGAGTGTGAATATGATTAGGGTGGAGTGTAATGTTACTAGCGGTTCGTATAGCAATGGTCGACCAGTGCATGTCATTTACCTCCCAATCGTTGTTCGAGCAATACACGACTTAACGATTCGGATAACCGATCAATCTGGTCAGTTAATAGATTTTCGTGGGGAGGAGATAACTATACGTTTACACGTACGACGACGCGGCTGAGACTACCTCATAGCATGCTGGTCTATAACAACAACAACAACAACAACAGTTGGAACGTTAACACGTGGTTACAACCAGCTAGCTGAAAGAGTCTCAACACACGTGGAGTGGCTGCTGAAGAGTATAATACTACAAAAGCGGTGCAGTTAAGTGCATCGAACATCGAGTTTTTACGGTCTATGGGATTTAAAGTTGCACAGCGATAAAGATGTCGGATAACATTTTGAACATCAGCCGTACCCCAGCCTTTGATAATCGGATAACGAAGGTAGAGTTGCATGGATATAACCCATATGTCAATGCATCCTTGGGGAATAGTGATGAGATAAGAATACCTATCCAGCAGCAAGATTTGTATCTGCTACCATGCCGAAGTTTCTTATATGTTGAAGGGAAGCTAACCCATATAAATCGGGCAGTGGGGGGAGACGCAATCTCTCTAGACAATAACTGTATAGCCTTTCTGTTCGATGAGATACGGTATGAGCTCGATGGTACTGAAATAGACTGAGCTAGGGATCCTGGCATAACATCGACCTTGAAGAGCTACTTGAGCCTCTCAGCTGGGAAGAGCAAGGTGTTGGGTAATGCTGGTTGGAAGTGTATGGGAGGTTCCGATGACATAGGTCATGCACCATTTGATTTTAACTTCTGTGTGCCGCTGAGCATGCTCTTCGGCTTCTGTGAGGACTATAAGCATGTTGTGATAAACGCTCGTCATGAGCTTATACTGATACGTTCTCGCACGGATGATAATGCTATACATGGCCCGTCCGGTGCAACATACAGTCTTGTGCTGCATAAGGTACAGTGGCGGATGCCTCACGTCACTCTAGAAGAGCTACAAAAATTGTCTATGCTACGTGTGTTGGTGAGTGGTAGAGCGATTAATATGTGCTTCCGTTCGTGGGGTCTCTATGAATATCCCCTCCTGCAGATGACAACTAAGCATACGTGGGCTGTAAAGGCTGCAACGCAGATGGAGAAGCCTCGATACGTCGTATTCGCTCTGCAAACTGCTCGAAAAAATGATTTGACTAAAAGGGTCTCGCTGTTCGATCATTGTACTCTTTCCAACATCCGCTTACACCTCAGCTCGGAAACGTACCCCTACGATGATTTAAACATTGATTTTGGGAAAAACAAGTATGCTTTGCTCTATGAGATGTGTGCAAAATTTCAAGAATCCTCCTACGGCTCTGGAGAGCCGCTGCTCGATGTTACCAACTTTCTACATTATGGACCATTTGTTGTTTTGGATTGTTCTCGTCAAAACGAGTCTCTGAAGAGTGCGGCTGTTGATGTGCGATTAGAGTTTGAATGTCGTGAAAACGTTCCAGAAAACACTATGGCATTTTGTATGATTATACATGATCGAATTGTTGAATACAGCCCGCTGACGAATGTTGTACGTAGAATCACATAGCTTTGGGAGGAGTAGTCTATGTATCAAGCGCATCTCACACCCGTGTATATGTATTGTTAAACATTCTGAAACTATACTGGTACTCAACGAGGTCTAGGAATGTTATATATAATAAATGTGGTTCAGCTCAGAGTGTTCCAAATTCTCTAAACCCTAACACGTATAGAAAAACTAGGAATGTTATATAATAAATGTGGTTCAGCTCAGAGTGTTCCAAAATCTCTAAACCCTAACACCTATAGAAAAAAGCTGAAAAATTATACCGAATTCATTGGATATTATATTATGTGAACTAGATATACTAAGAGAAGCAGGGAGATTTTTCTGGTTGAGCACATTCATATTTAAGGAAAGTATAATCTGAAAGATGTAGGTGTACTATAGATCCCTCTTGGGAAGTAGTGAATAGCATTTCTGCAGATGTGACAGAATTTGAGAGTGCGCCTTGAGGCGTCATGTATCACACACTCCAAGAGTCATAGCCTTGCGAGCCGTCGTTCCTGGTAGTGATAGCGAATATAAAGTGATAGCGAATATAAAGTTGCATGAGTGGAAACCCCCTCCTTAGGATGAAGGTACAAAGGCGAGCTGAGAATCGTAAGAACTCGTTAGTTTGTCATGGACCGCCATACGCAGGATCTCTACGCCGCCACATCGCCGGAGTGGATCCGCAGCCATGCTCTGCATGTTGTGGATCAACTCAACCGAGACCCGGCAGTCCAAGTGTGGATTATGCGTGGGATGTCGCCTCTACCACCCTCGTGGGCTGTCGATTATTCGGTGGGGTTGTGGCGGGCTCTCGAGCGGTGGAGAGCACTGAGGCCCGCGGAGGATTGTGTGGCATTCGTTGCCAGAAGCTTCGGCTTCTATGACGGGTTGCCAACAGCTCCAAGGGGATCACCATTATCACCGCTGGTGGAGGAGGTGTTGGAGGAGGAGGAGGAGGAGGAGGAGGAGGGGATGTATTGGGAGGAGGCATCTGTATCCTCCAACGGTGATGGTGATGGTGATGATGATGTCAGTTTCCACTGGGAATCATCATCACCATCATCATCACAGCTGGCGGAGGAAGTGTTCGAGGAGGAGGTGTTGGAGGAGGAGGAGGAGGAGGCACATGCAGCTCCCAACAGCGGTGATAATGGTGATGAGGTGGAATACCCTCCTGAGGTAGCTCTCTACCTCAGACAAATGAACTACCCTCGAGAGGAGTAGTGTCTATGTATGTATGGTTTTTTGACATGCCGGTACGTGCTCTGTACCGGCGCCTAGTGTTATCAGTGGTTGAGGTTTAATAGTCGACAGGATCTCATATCATTGATTATGATTGGTGCTGGTACATACATACATCTTCCCAGCCGAAGACGTTTTATCAGCAACGCTTTTCGATCGTGAGCCATTAACTTAATTATTAGCTTTATTATCACAAAAATATAGATACAATTAAACGCTAGGTGTATGTAACTTAACCATTAAACTCCTGTATAATAACTGTAGATGGAGGGGGTACGAATTGAAATACCCCCTCTCGGCAATTGTCTAGCAACTCACCCACTAGCGGATGAGAGGTGTATAGTGACAGTTGCCCAGTCACTGGGTCTACTACAGGTACGTAGTATAAGAGGGGGCCCCCATCCACGGGGGAGGGCGCCGGGTCGGCACTGGCGAAGAAACGCCAGGTCGACTCGGCGCGCGCTGGGACCGAGCCCCAAATGGGGCAGCCCACCGGCGGCTCAGAGCCTGAGCCGTCGGCAACACCGGGCGACCCACCGCCCACCGGGGAGGAGAGCGCCGCCCAGGCTCTCAGCCGAGAGGCTGAGTTGGCGCGGAGGCTGAGGGTCAGCTCGTCCGCGGATGTAGGTGCCCATATAATTGAGGCGATGGACGTGGTGCGTCATCTGGCGACCACCTCGTCCAACCTCAAGGGCACCTACAAACGCAGGTTCCGGGAGGCGGCCCAAGAGGCCACGGTGGCGGCGACGGAGTTGGCAGCCAGAGCCAACTCCGACGGGGAAGGGGCCCTCATTAGGGCCGAGAATAGGCGTCTGAGGGCCAGGATCGCCGACCTCGAGGGGGAGATTTTCTCCCTCTCGAGGAAGGTCGAACTCCTGGACTGCCAGGGGGCTGGGCCCTCAGGCGCCACGGCGAGGACACCCTGCGCCCCCAACGATGGCCCCGTCGGCCTCACTCTTGATGAGAGAGTGATGGCGCGGATCGGGGCTCTCGTGGAGGCCAAGCTGACCCGCTTCAGGGAGGAGCTCTTCCCTGGGCGGGCGGTGAGGCCTCCATTGGGGGTGAAGGCGGCGACTCGGGCGGGTGGGTGTGAGCCCGTCCGAGCCGCCGCTTCTTCCGCGGAGGCTCCGGCGGTGGACGGTACAGTCCGCCGCCGGAAGAAGAAGCGGAAGAAGGGGAAGGGAAAGAAGGGTGGGGCAGCAGTCGAGGCTGCTGCCCAAACACCCAAAAACTCCCCGACCGCCGGTGGCCCACAGATACCACCGCCGCCCGCACCTCCCACGCAGGGAGAGACGTGGGCGACGGTGGTGGGTCGCAAGCAGAAGGGCGGGCAGGGCCGCAAAGCCCCACCACCTCCTGCTGCCACGGCCAAGGCAGCGAAGTGGGCCGAAGGTGCCGGTGGGACCAAGGTGGTGCCTGGACGCCCTCCGAAGACCGCAGCAGTCACGCTGACGGTCCCGGAGGGGTCCAGGCTCACCTACGCGGAGGCGATGTCCAGGGCGCGCGAGCAGATTAAGCTCGCCGACCTGGGCATCGCCTCAGTGAGGCCCAAGCGCGCCGTCACCGGGGGTCTCATTCTCGAGATCCCCGGTGCCGACGGCGCGCAGAAGGCCGATAGGTTGGCGGAGGCGATGGCCGGGATTTTCGAGGGGTCGGAGGCGCGTATCGCCCGCCCCTCGAAAAAGACCGAGCTGAGGGTGACGGGACTTATCGAGTCCGTCACCGTCGGCGAGGTCATCTCGGCCATCGCCAAGGCGGGCGGGTGTAAGGAGGGGGAAGTGACGACCGGTGAGATCCGGTCGTCCGCCCCCTCCAAACTGGGCTCCCTCTGGCTGCGGTGCCCACTTACCGCGGCCGGGAGGATCACGGAGGTCGGCCGACTTACCATCGGCTGGACCTCCGTGAGGGTAGAGGCGCTAGCTGCACGGCCGCTGCAGTGCTTCCGCTGCCTTGAGGCGGGGCACGTGCAGCGGCAGTGCAAGTCCGCCGTGGACCGCAGCCGCCGCTGCTACGCTTGCGGGGCGGAGGGCCACAGGGCCGGACAATGCAAGGCCGGGCGGCTGAAATGCCCGCTTTGCAGCGACCTCGGCCGCCCGGCCGAGCACCGACTCGGCGGCGAGGCCTGCCGCGCCTTGCGGCAAAAGGCCTCCAAGAAGCCTGCGGCGGCGAAGCCAAACCCGAAATCGGGGAAGGCTCCGCCGCCAAAGGCGAAGGGCGGCAAGGGCGGACCACCGGCGCTGGCTGTTGTCTCCAGCGTCCCGGTGGTACCGCCCTTGAAGGTCGTGGTGGCGAAGACGGCACCCAAGCCGAAACCGCCACCACGACCGAAAGTGGCCGCCCCCGCCCAGCCGGCGGAGAAGGCGGCCAAGGGGCCAGAAGCGGCCCAAAGTGGGGGAGGCTTGGAGGAGGCCATGGACACGGCGTAATAATGTCCCAGCGCCTCCTCCAAGCCAACCTCAACCACTCGCGCAGGGCCCAGGACCTCCTTGTCCACACCCTGCGCGAGTGGCGAGTGAGTTTGGCGATCGCGGCGGAGCCGTACGCCGTACCTCCCAGCGACCCTAATTGGGTCGGGGATGCGTGCGGCTCCGTCGCGATCATTCGCACCCACTGGCCCGACTCCCCCCTCTGCTCATCCCTGGAGCAGGGGCGGGGATTCGTGGCGGTGCAGTGGGGGAACCTCGCGGTGGTGGGTTGTTACATCTCGCCCAACTGCGGCCTCGATGCGTTCGAGGCGTACCTGGGTGCGGTCGGCGGGTGCATCTCCCGCACACGGCCGCGCCCGGTACTCGTCCTGGGGGACTTCAACGCCCACGCTGTGGCGTGGGGCAACCCCCGGGACGACGCAAGGGGCGGGATGCTGCTGGACTGGGCGGCGCAGCACGACCTCCGGTTAATCAACCGGGGGTCGGCTAGCGCGTGCGTGCGGTGGAATGGGGAGTCGGTCGTCGATTTGACCTTCGGCTCCCCGGCCACCGTGCGCCGTGTGTCCGGGTGGCGGTATGTAGAAGAGCAGGAGACGCTCTCCGACCACCTCCATCTGACGATGGAGGTGGTCGCCACACCCGTCGCCCCGACGCGCCGCCCGCCAGCAGCGGGCAACCCTCGTGGTGGAGGAGACAACCCACCACCGCGATGGGCGCTGAGGCGCCTAGACCGGGACGCTCTCATGGCGGCAGCGATCGCCGTGGCCTGGCAGGACGGGTCGGGGGACGAGCACGAGTCTCCCGACCCGGACGAGGGGGCCGAGTGGCTTCGGGGCGCGATGACGTCGATTTGCGACGTCGCAATGCCCCGAGCACGGCCCCCCCGCGTCGGCGGGGTGCACTGGTGGTCGCAGGACATCGCTGTCCTGCGCTCCGCCTGCGTTCACCGCAGGCGCCAGTACACCCGCGCCAGGAGACGGCGCGGTCAGGTCGCGGCGGAGGTGGCCCAGCTGTATGCGGCGTACCGCGAGGCAGCGGTCGCCCTGCAGCGGGCCATCAAAGCCGCCAAGGCCAAAGCCTGGGACGAGCTCGTCGCCACATTGGACGGGGATCCGTGGGGGCGCCCATACAAAATCGTCATGGGACGATTGCGTCCATGGGCGCCCCCAACAACGGAGCTGCTTGACCCCCAGTTTCTCGACCGGGTGGTGGCTACTCTGTTCCCTGCGGGAGCAGAGGACCCCACCCCCGGTCGGCCTCGTCCCCGTTTTGAGTGGGACGAGGCCACCATGGGGGTCACTGGCGGCGAGCTCGACGCCGCGATTAGGCGTCTCCGGGCCCGCGCGAACAAGGCGCCGGGCCCGGACGGCATCCCAGGCAGGGCCTTGGCCACGGCCATGGGCGTCCTGGTCCCGCGCCTCGGGCAGCTTTTTAACAGCTGTCTGAGGCGCGGTAGGTTCCCCCGCTCCTGGAAGCGGGCGCGGATGGTCCTCATCCGGAAGGATGGGCGGCCCGCGGACTCTCCCTCCGCGTACCGGCCCATTTGCTTGCTGGACGAGGCGGGCAAACTCTTCGAGAGAGTTATTGCCAACCGCCTCGTCCGGCACCTGTCGGCGACAGGTCCGGACCTCGACGACGGGCAGTTCGGCTTCCGTCAGGGACGATCGACGATAGACGCGATCAAGCGCCTAAGGTCCCTGACGGAGTCGGCTGCAAGCCGGGGCAGGGTGTGTATCGCTATATCCTTGGATATAGTGAATGCTTTTAACACCCTGCCCTGGTGGGTCATCAGGGAGGCACTCGAGTACCATCGAGTGCCCCCTGAGTTACGGGCCGTCGTCGGGGACTACCTCGCCGACAGGGGCATTAAGTTCATGGGCCGGACGCAGGAGTATGAGAGGGAGACGTACGCCGGGGTCCCGCAGGGGTCCGTGTTGGGCCCCCTGCTATGGGACCTCGGCTACGATTACGTCCTGCGGGCTGCACTCCCCGCTGACTCCACGGTGATCTGCTACGCAGACGACACACTCGTGGTAGTCAGCGGGGAGGATGGCAGGAGGACCATCCGCGTTGCGGAGACGGCGGTGGCCTGTGTCGTCGCCCGAATCCACCGACTGGGCCTTCGGGTGGCCCCGCAAAAGACCGAGGCGATCTGGTTTTACGATCGCCAACGGTATGCGGGGCCGCCTCCCCAGCGGTGGATTGCGGTAGGAGAGACCCGCGTCCAGGTGAGAGATACGATGAAGTATCTCGGACTCACCCTGGACGGCCTCTGGCGCTTTAACGAGCACTTCGGCCGGCTTATCCCCCGAGTTGAGAAGGCGGCAGGCGCTCTAGGACGCCTGCTGCCCAACATCGGGGGACCGTGGGAGGGTGTCCGACGCGTTTATGCGGGAGTCGTCCGTTCCATGGTGCTCTACGGGGCACCAGTCTGGGCGGACGACCTGGCGGCCAGCCGGCGCAATTGTGCCCTGCTATTCAGGGTACAGCGTCGGATGGCCGCCAGGGTCGTGCGAGGATATCGCACGATCTCCCTGGCGTCGGCCACCCTACTGGCGAGGTTTCCGCCCCTGGACATCCTGGCGGTGGGGGACGCGAGGACCTATTTGGGTCTTCGCGCTCTCCGCAACAGGGGCGGAACACCCACGGAACGGTCGGTCGAGGAGCTCAAGCGCCAGACCCGACGGCTCGTTGTCGAGATGTGGCGGGAAAGGCTGGAAGATCCAGCCAACTCCCGCCACAGAGCCGTCGGGGCGATTCTCCCGAGCCTCGAGGCTTGGTTGAGTCGCGGCAGGGGGCAGCTCTCCTACCGCGCGACGCAGGTGCTTACCGGGCACGGCTGCTTCGGTGAGTACCTGCGTCGCATCGGGAAGGAGGCGACGGCACAGTGCCACCATTGTGATGGGGACCCGGACACGGCGCAACATACCCTCCAGTATTGCAGGGCCTGGAGGGAACAGCGCCGTGTCCTGGTCCGGTATATCGGAAGGGACCTCTCGCTGCCGACGGTCATCCGACAGATCCTCGGCAGCGAGAGGTCGTGGAGAGCCTTCCTCGCCTTTTGCGAGGAAGTGCTCTCCCAGAAGGAGGAGGCGGAGCGGCGGCGGGAGAGGACGGACCCCTTCCGTCTGCAGAGGGCCCGTCCCCGCCGCCGACCCGCGCGGGGGGATCTTGTCCCCCCGCAGTAGAGCGAAGCCCCGGTCCCGTCGACGGATCTCGACCCGTTGACGGGCCGGGTGCTTGCCAAGGGGCCGCGAGGCGGCAGAGTGGTGGCTCTGTCGCCTGCGCAAGCGGCCCCGAGGCGGGGCGGGCGTGTAGTGGTCGCACGACCCGCCCAGGAGGGATGGGTAATGCGGGGGCGCGGTTCCCGCCTCCTTCGCCGCTAGCGAAGGAGTGCGGCGAGCCGTGTCTCCCCGCGAGTAGTGGGGGAAGCCTCCCTCTCTCGTGAAAGCGAGAGAGCGGATGGCCGCTCCCCCACCACGAGACGTGCCTCCAATAGGGGGCGGGCGCGGGGCGGCACCGGTAGTGTTCTACCAGAGTTCCCGGTGTCGCCCCAGTCAGCGCCGAGGATGGCCACCGTGGGGTTTTAGCCGGTAAGAGTCCGGCACTACCCCGTCGCCCCCACCAGGGCGGCGGGGTGTCCATGAGGATTTCCCCACGTAAAAAAAAAAAAAAAAAAAAAAAGGTACGTAGTATAACCCCTGATCCCTAGTGGATGAGTCGTGAAGCGGGTTCGCTGCTATCTCAGGTGGTGCTGAGTCATCATCGTCAGAGTCGTCTATCGTGATGATCTCAGGCCGCTCCTGACAGTCTTCGTGGCTAGTATTACGCTCGGGAGGGTACAGCACATCGTTGTTGTCGCTTATAGGAGTCGTGGGTGGAGGCTCGATCTCAGGCTGCTCCTGACAGTCTTCGTGGTTAATACTACCCTCGGGAGGGTACACCACATTGTTGTTGTCACTTATAGGAGTCGTGGGTGTAGGGTTGGGATTCCTTAGGATTTCCGTGATCCTCTCTCTCTTTTGTTTTCGCTCTTCCCGTCGGCTACGGCGGGCTTGTACCCTTTTTCCGGATCGTCTACTTCGGCGTGCCGGGTTCCTACGAGCGCGTTTATACGATACTCATCCATAAGCGCGTTCGCACGACACTCCTGTGTCAGCGCGTTCGCACGACGCTCCTCCATTAATATGTGCTATATGATGCTCCATCGCTCTGTGAAAAGCGCGAGACATTTGATTCTTCCGTATCAATAGGAGAATTTTAAAGAATGTAACCGCGATCATGCATCCGGATATTTTGTACTGATAGTGTTTCGAACGTAAGCTAATAACATGTCAAGTCCCTGCGAGCGCGTTTGCACAGCGCTCCTCCATCAGCGCGATTGCACGGCGCTTCACTGGCTCGAGCCATCTGGTGCCCCATCGCTCTGTGAAAAGCGCGAGACACCTGATTGCTCTGCACCATTATGAGGATTTCAGGGCTTGTCATGGAATCGCTTACGAGCTATAGTATGAGATTGATGACTTACGATGCTATGTGTAGTAGTAGCTTCAATCGTGATAGCTGGAGTTGCTCGGTAGTATGTCTGATCACTGGTACCTCGAGACGTGAACTGGTGCCGAAGCAGTGAGATTTCTGACTGAATACCCACATATTTAAGGAAATATAAATCTGAGAGGTGGGGGTGCTGTAGACTGTCCGGAGGTACCAACTAGCATTTTTTCCGCAGATGTGTATGAATTTGAGAGCACATATGCATGGCGAAATATAAATCTGGGAGGTGGGAGTACTATAGGCTCTCTGGAGGTATCGTATAGCATTTTCTGTAGATGTGACTGAATTTGAGAGCGTATTGCAAGCTGCCTTGAGGTGTTTTGCATTAGCCCGCTGTAGGTATTCAATTTCCTGTCACATGAGTAATCCTCACCCTGAGGTGAATATAGAGGGGGTCTCTGAATATTATATGTTAAATCGTTCAATCGTCAGTGTATATCGAGAAGAAGTGTGTACCTGAGTCAATATATAATTTGATAGGGCTATTAGAACGTACTCTTGTATCACTCATCCGAATTTGTGAAGAAAATGTTTAGGTTTTTGGTTGCTAAGGAAGACCGACAGGATGTGGAGTATTATGTCCTACAATCACGGTGTGTGCAGGGTACTGTGTACCAGAAAAAAACTGATGGGCGGAAATTGTGTCTGAAGTGTTATAAGTCTATGGGCTCCCCGGTTGATATCAAGCTTACACACTCACATTTCTGGTACTACAAGTGTCATAACAACAGTGATTGTGCTCGCTGCGGTACATATGTGTACGAGGCGGTGCGTCCCTGCCAGCAATGTATGAAATGTCGAGCTAGTCTGATAAAGATTTACTACATGTTGCGGAGGAATGGATCGAGCATGGCTCAACACTTTGATCGAGAAGTTGGGATGCTGCGTGATATCTCTGTGGAGGGATCTCTTGTGGAACTATGTCGGTACCTCGTGGAGTTGCAGTCCAAGTAATGGTGTGTATTGTGAGTTTGAGACCGTCATGCGCGTGGCTTGATGAGTAATTTTTTTCCTCCGATTTCAGTTCACCGTCTGCCTCCGCCCCCCCCCCCCCCACTGGAGTGGGGGCATACTCGAAATCGTATAACCTTTTCAATGTTTCTATGCTAATGAATATACATGATGTTAAGCTAGCTATTTTAATTGATTTCACACCACTCTTTAATGTGGTGTTATGGAATTTTAATGTGTCGAATATTTCAATCATCTCGTCTTCTTTAGCATTTCCTATAACCCTTTCTCTATTACACATTATCTCCTTCCATACATGCATTGGGAAGATTATCTCATTGCCGCGCGTGTCTCCGATAGCCATCTCGATGCAGCATGACTCGTCGTCCCTGACGCGCATGCCTATGTCCAGATACTTGGTGAAGTTCTTCGTCAGCGAATATCTCCGTCCTAGTATACGTTGCTCCCACACCACTGACTCCGGCGTGGTTATGGTTGGCTGCTGGTACCGTTTCCATGGTTGTTTTGCCTGATGTGATGTACTGAGGGGTAAAGAGAAATGTGTGTTATGATACAATCCATATGCTATTGTGTATTACATTTTTTTGTTGTTCATATGTACGCTTCATTACTTACCTCACCTCGGCCTGCCTTTTCTTAGCGTAGGACATTGTAGTCTGTGTTATCACTCTCACACGATTCAATCGTTGCGGATATTCTGGGGTCGTTTGTTGCAACGATTCCGCTGATATCTCAACCTGCCCCACCACTTTAGCAAATTTTTAAAAAGATTGCTGATGCAACAATTTACCCTCATGCATATCAACGGATAGATTGGGTCTCAAGGTTAGCTGACCAGGTGTCTAGTTTCCATCAGCAATTGTCAAGGTTGCTGATGCAACAATTCGACCTCGTGCATATCGACGGGTAAATTTGAGCTTAGGGTCAGTTGACCAGGTGTCTAGTTTCCGTCAGCAATTGTCAAGGTTGCTGACGCAGCAATTTGCCCTCGTGCACATCGACGGGTAGACGCGGTGACGTCACCACGCGAAATTTTTGGTGTCCCAGAAACCGCTTTGTTTAATCTACTAAAGATCTGCGGCCCCGCCGTGGAATTAACGACGGTCTTATCCTTGAGGTCCCAGGGACGGATGGCGCTGACAAAGCTGGAATGCTCGCGGACCGTCTTCGCGCTGTCCTGGCGGACTTTGAAGATGTTCGGATCGTTAAACCCATCAAACGCGCCGACATGAGGATGTATGGACTAGACGATTCGGTGACAGCTCAAGAAGTTGTCGAAGTGATCACCATCATTGGAGAATGGAACGCTCTGGATATGCAGACCGGAAAGTGCTCACCAAGAGGGCTGGGCTCGGTGCGGGTTCGGTGTCCAATTACCGTAGCGAAAAAGCTCGTAGCTCTCAAGAGGCTCCCCAACGGACTGACGTCAGCCGGGATCGAGGCCCTAGCGGCGCGTCCACTGCAATGCTATAGGTGCCTTGAAACGGGGCATGTCAAGCAGCTATGCTCTGCGCAAACCGATCGCAGCGATCGGTGTTACAATGGCGGGCAGGTGGGCCACAAAGCAAATGGGTGTCAGGCCAAGCCCAAGTGCCCAGTATGCGAAGACTTGGGGATCCCGAGCAATCACAGCGTGGGATCGAAACACTGCACTCCTCCGAAGCGGAAGAAAAAAGGGCTATATGGGGCGGGAAATCCCTCCGCCCTACTACCTACGGCGATCCCCACCCCCATAAGAAACCGTTCTACGAGCGGGGAACCAGACACGTCTCAGAGTGCTGCAAAGGATGATAAGGGCCAGGAGAAGCCCATGGATGTAGCAGCCCTATGATGGGCCTGCGGGCCCGCAATAGAGCTAAATAGAGCAGTCTATGGCCGAATGGTCGATTGGAATCGCCTTTGTCGCCGAACCCTACTGGGTTCCATATCATCCCAATTGGATTGGGGATAAAACAGGGTCAGCAGCGCTAATCACTCAGTCTCTTCCGGGACTCCCCCGGATTTCGCTACGGGAAAAATGACAAGGGTTTGCAGCGGCCGACTGGGGGCGCTACAGCGTGATCGCGATTTATGCTCCACCCAGCTGGAACATGGCAGAGTACGAGGTCTTCCTTGAGAGGGTCAAGTCGTGCATCCTTCGAATCAAGAGAAGACGATTAATCTTAGCAGGGGACTTCAATGCGAAGGCTCATGCTTGGGGTGTCCCAGAGCAGACGCCAAAGCCGATCTACTTCTAGATTGGGCATCAAGCGTAGATCTTAAGCTTCTCAACAGGGGTTCCAAACTGATATGTGTCCGCAGGGGAGGTGAATCCATCGCGGATCTGACCTCGACAAATGAGACAGCCTACCGACAGGTCACCGGATGGGGGGTGCTAGTAGACACAGAGACCTTAAATGACCACAAGTACATCTCAATGGAAATCTCAGTACCGTCTGGTATCGACCCCACAGCGAGGCCAAGCCAAAACCTTCCGACAAGAAGAGGCTGGATGATTAAGAAGATGGACGAAGACTTGCTGGACGCCGCTATATGCATCTCTGCTTGGCCAAACGTTCCAAAAGGACACGTTAACGACGTCGAGGTGGAAGCCCAATGGTTTCGGGATTCCATGACCGCTATATGTGATACGGCCATGCCGAGGTCCGGGAGCAAACGTTCGAGGAAGGCGGTTTACTGGTGGTCGCAGGACATTGCATATCATCGCGATTTGTGCAGCCGAGAACGCCGCAAGTACACGAGAGTCCGGCGAAGGAAAACCGAAACCCAACTCAGGAGGACATTCTCTACCAGGCATACCGCGACGCTGTTATTACCATGCAAAAAGCAATCGGCGACGCAAAGTCGCGAGCGAGGGCGGAGCTGGAAGCAAACTTAAATGAGAGTCCTTGGGGACCTGGATATCGTCTCGTAATTGGGTATAACGGGGCGGACCGGCCCCGTTCCCAAAGAGCACTGGTCACTCGCTTCTACATACGTAGCTGCGGAGCGCCCTTGCTAGATCGATCAGCCGTCGCTCCAAGGAGAACCCACTAGACTATATTAGCGTATTCTAACTCGCCTTCGGGCACCGAGTCTTCTACAGAGAAAAGGGAGACACAGGAGCCTCGAGGAGAAAGGAGCCAAGCTCATTCGGACGAAGGTCGCATCGGGCCGATGAGCACTGTAGAGCGTGAGGCTGGCGCCCGAGGAAAGCGACATTCCACGGAAAAGCGGGCGAGGGGGCCGAAGCACAGTCCGGATAGTTGCCGAAGATGCAAGGAAACGGATCGGCAACCGTACCGGCGACTCCTGTCTTACCGACGAGGTCAAGACGCACGACCGAGAAGCCTAGGCGCGGTAGGCGACTCGATCGCTCCTCGAGACGGCGCGACACCAAGGGACGAAGGAGCGAGGGGGCGCGCGGGGCGGCGAAATTAGGGGACGCGTGCGAGCTCGTCCCCCTTGTTGCGACAGCCAACGTGCGAGCGTGCCTCTGTAGCCTCAAGCGATTTAAAAGCGGTTCCATTGTGTTCAACCGAGCGAGTGACGAGTGCCGAAGGAAGCGATTCCCCGAGCAATACGATCGCCACACACCAGAGACATCGGTCTCGACGAAACGAACGATCGGTTCCCTTTTGCCCCGAGGCTTTTCCGAAGGGTAGCTTAAGATATTCCTCGTCCCATCAACGCGCGAATCATTCATTAGGCTAAGTCGATTAAATTAACTGCGAGCGGTTAGATTGAAAGCGGTGACGGGAACGCCGAGGCACCGAGCCACTCGACGGCTCGGCTCTACCTTTGTTTCGGCCGAGGCTCGGCCCACCATCGAACGAGTCCTAATATCCGTTGCCGAGCGGTCCTCCCGATAGTCCCCCAGTGAATAAATACGTCATTAGTTAATTACCCAGCCGTGTGGGTCATTCGGTCCTTTCCTCCTACTTCTCCGACAGGAACCCTCCGACCCCCTACCGCCTGCTAGCCGGGAGAGCCAGCTGAGAGGAGATTCGGCCAAAGAGAAGGCCTCCCTGGACATCATCTGATCAGTCTCACGAGCAGGGTCTCAGGGTCCACCCCTTACCGCAGCAATGGATTCACAAATCCTAGAGAACACTGTGGTTAGCCTCTTTCCTGCAGGTCAGGATTTACCGGTTTGGACTCCGCCTGGTCCAGACGATTGGTCAGAGGATCTTACTGTGACTCACGCAGAACTGAACGAAGCGGCTGAAAAGATGCGCTTGTGATCTGAGGCGCCCGGACTGGATGGGATAACCGGTCGCCTGTGGGATAGAGCCCTTAACGAACTAGGGGACCGCTTATCATCGCGCCTTTTCGACGGATGCCTGAGGTCGGGCACTATTCCAGTCACTTGGAAACAGGCCCTGATGGTTCTGATTCCCAAACCGGGCAAATCCGCCTCGCTGGTCGCGTCATCCGCGCACGTCGCACGCTACCGAACCCTACGCGCGAATAAGTATTGCCGCGGAGCAGGCTCGCAAGTCGCTCTAACGCTAGGGGGGCTATCCAAGGTGCCCTTTTGCGCCAAAGATGAGCGGGCGTATTTCGGCAGCACGCCTCGCCGATCTTGGGGGCGACAACCGTACTGCTGCTGGCAGGTAAACCAAGCTCGGAGAATCTTTCGAAAAGGCTTCAATGCATCTACCAATTTCATTTCAGCAAGATAATGCCAAGCGAATCGGATTTATTCCCGATTCCGCCAGATAAATTAGTGTAGCGAGAATTTAGCACAGATTTCATTATTAGAATATTTTTTTTATAAAAACCTAATCCTTTGCCAGTGGCCTCTCGCGTGACACCGGCCCTCCTTTAAAAAATCATAACTCGGTAATCCCGCGAGATATCGGCAAACGAGAAGCGACGTATTGTTCATAACAGATGAGATTTTCATGCAAAAAATACTTTAGCAATCAGATCGCCATTAATTTCTCGCGACACTAATTTATCCGACGAAATCGGAAATATCTCCGGTTCGCGTGAAAGTATCGCGCTGAAATTAAATTGGTAGATGCATTGAAGCCATTTCGAAAGATTCCCCGAGTTTGGTTTACCTGCGCCCCCCGTACCCCGAGTTAGCCCCCTCGAACCCAGGCCGGTCACGATCGCCGGCTGCGTGGCAGCGCGCGCGATACCGGCCCTCCTTTAAAAAATCATAACTCGGAACCTGCGTCAGATATCGACAATCGGGAAGCGACGTATTGTTAGCAAAGGATTAGGTTTTCATAAAAAAAATATCCTAATAATCAAATCAGCGCTAAATTCTCGCTACACTAATTTATCTGGCGAAATCGGGAATAAATCCGATTCGCTTGGCATTATCTTGCTTAAATTAAATTGGTAGATGCATTGAAGTCTTTTTGTAGGATTCTCCGAGTTTGGTTTACCTGGAACCAGCAGTACGGTTGTCGCCCCCAAGATCGGCGAGGCGTACCGCCGAAATACGCCCGCTCATCTTTGCCGCAAAAGGGCACTTTGGATAGCCCCCCCAGCGTTAGAGCGACTTGCGAGCCTGCTCCGCGGCAATACTTATTCGCGCGTAGTTTTCGGTAGCGTGCGACGTGCGCGGATGACGCGGCCAGCGAGGCGGCGAGGGTCTTTGCCGGCTCGCCCCATCCCACCGCTTCGCGCCGTGTCACAGCGACCGCTCGCAGGCTCGAGCGCGGATTGGCTACACCTTTTCGCAATTACCTCCCAAAGTTCGATGGCGCTTTCAAATTCGGAAAGTGCTATAGTCCTTAGAATGGCCCACGCCACAAGATGGCCATCTCCGAAACGCCTAGTTTTGGAACACCCTGTATGCTGGGGTAGTAAGAAGCATGACTCTTTACGGAGCCACCGTCTGGATGTCCAACCCTTGTGGAGGCCGCCGAAGGAAAAACCTACTTCGTAGCATCCAACGAAAAATGGCCTTAAGGGGCTAGACTCCGGCGCTGTTTTATCGGCACCCATAGCCCAAATCATGCTTCGGGATTCCCGCTCTCACTCGCTTATATGAAATGATTTAGGGTTGGGAAAGATCTCAATCGAAAGATGAAAGATCAATACCGGCAGCATGACTAGTGATTTTGCAAGAATCCGATGCTTTTGAGTCATATTGATGTGCTAAAAGTTGTAAAAACAGCGTTGACCTTACAACACTTAGCACACCAATACGACTAAAAAGCATCGTAATCTTGCAAAACACTAGTCATGCTGCCGGTATTGATCTTTCATCTTTCGATTGAGACCTTTCCCAACCCTAAATCATTTCATATAAGCGAGTGAGAGCGGGAATCCGGAAACACTATTTTCACTGATTTTCACCGTACCGTGGCCATGTTGTTGATGGGAGTGTCCACATTGCGCACGTTCCATCTTGCGCACACGTGGATTATGGGACACGGTGGAATTTGCGCACGTTGGAAGTTGACTCCAGTAGAATCAGGACACATTGGATATGGGACACATTGGAATTTGCGCACGTTGGAAATTTACTCCAGTGGAAACAGGACACATCGACGGTGGAAGTTGTACACATCCGAGAAGAAACAGGACACACAGGATAACGCGAATAATGGAATTTGGACACACTAGATGAAAAAGATGTGTACATTGCGACAGTATGTATTCTCAGAACACATTTAATTGAAAAGCAATAAATAACAGTGAAATAATTAATGATTTGTAAGAAACACCAAAGTTGTTTATTCGTGAAAAAAGTGATTGCTTATATGACTATGATTAAATAAATATAAACAACGGGTGGTTATGAGTTTTAATTTATTAACAACCATTTTTATTTAATATAAGTACATAATAGTTAAGTATTTAATATTCAGGGTTTTTTTAGGTTTGGCGAGCGAAACGAGCATGCCCCCCCCCCCCCCAGGACTAGGGTTGGTTTGTGGTTCTTATTGAGACCAGACTTAGCATGCCCCCCCCGGACTGGGTAAGGTGAGCTAGTAAGGTGAGCAAGTAAGGTGAGCTAAAATTTAAAATAAAATATCAGATACACTCATAAAATCTAAGAATGATATTTTCGCGAACCATAATTGATAAGGATATCTACCACTAGTAAATACAATGCAGCAAAATATCTTGCTGTTGTAATTAGCATGTGGCAATACATAATCAATTAAATTAATGGACGTCCATCTTTAGCCCTGAAACATTTCAACCGCAGAATTTTCCGATAATTGTTAATTGACAATGGCTAAATTCTACGTATGATTCTTGTAGAAATGTCTACACAGTATTTAGTGGCCAACTTCCACTTTCCATGTGGGAAAAGTCTACTGTGTCCTCTATACACTGTGCGCAGTTTCCACTTGTAACGATATCTTATGTGGGCAATGTCCAATGTGCGCTGTTTCCAATGTGGGCAATGTCCAATGTGCGCAGTTTCCAATGTGGGCAATGTCCAATGTGCGCAGTTTCCAATGTGGGCAATGTGCAACGTGCGCTGTTTCCATGTGCGCAAGTTCCAAAAAAGGCCCGTGTCCAAAGTGGAACGTGCGCAAAGGAGACTCACTCGTTGTTGATACGCAGAGCGGTCTAGCCGAATACTTTAGTTCGGCCAGCGCGATCGAGGTGGCACGTAAGTGAAAGGGCTATTCTGCACCTTATCCTGTCAAAACATAGCTATTTGACAGCAAGCTATCGGGTTAGGTTAGTCACATGCTGACGGGATGCAGAGACATTCTGCAATGCAGATTCATTCTGATGCATGATTTTTAGCTGCAACATATATAAATGCAAAGAAGAAGAAACGGTCCGGTTGGTTGTGGTTTTATGGGATTGCATTGTTCCTTGGTGAATAGTAATGTTTCAAACCAGAATAAGTGCAGTAATCTTTGAACTCATTTACCAGATGCCTTGCTATGGAAATATTTGTATGCCATTGTAGCAATTTGAGTCCTTTTATACCTAAGAGCCAGCAGAAATATGTTTGCTTGGATACTATAAACTGTAGTTACCAAACACTTGGCAAGTGTAGTCGTTCGCAGTATAATTTGATGTTTGAGAATCTTGGTAATGCATAGGCAGTACAGAGTGATGCGGATAACTGGAATCAGCTTTTTACCATCGAATTTTATCGATTTTTGAAATTGGTAATTGTCTCGACGGCCGTCTAATGTCACCGGTGTCGCGTGGCTGCTTAGGGCCAACAGGCCGAATCAAGCCAAATACCGACAGTCTTCCGATTAACCGGCAAGGGCAAAATGAGTCGGTAATAAAACATTGCTGCACTGCACACTAGCAGGGAAAGTGTGAGCGATATGTGGCATAATAAACATAGTAAAGAGCGTGTCAGCGGTGCATTCTGGCGAGAAATCATTCTTGTTTTTTCTTTTATTATAACTCTAGAGCGAAATATTGAAAGAGCCAGCAATTCTCTCCTTACCTCAAGTCAACTGCCAGGCTTTAACCCTTTTTTGGAAGGCGGAGGCAACACGCCTGCAGCAGCGGTGTGATCAAGGATTGCGGCCGAGTCTTTCAATATTTCGTTTTATAGTTATAACAATGAGAGAAACAAGAATTATTTCTCGCCATAGTGCGAGAATGATAGGATTACCTATATTATTTATTATGCATAAAATATTTATTATGTCACGCGAATCTCTCGCACTCCCCCCTGCCAGAGTGCAGTGCAGAAATGTTTTACCAACGAAACGTGCTTGCCCACGAGGAAAATAATAATATCCCCCAAACGGCTGACCCGATTCGCTTGATTCTTGGCTCATCGGATTCAGATAAATTACAGCTAAAATACTAAATTCAGATATAAATCCTTAATACCGTAACCTTTTCATAAATCGAGAAGAAATTTTGGAGAATTTTTGGAAGAAATAATAGAGGCTCGGCTGTCGCGCGCCGTAGGGGACTACTACTTTGCGCGAGACTCTACCGAGTCTCATGATTACCGACTCATTCTGCCCTTGCCGGTTAATCGGAAGACTGTCGGTATTTGGCGTGATTCAGCCAGTTGGCCCTGAGCAGTCACGCGACATCGGTGGCATCACACGCCCGTCGAGACAATTACCAATTACAAAAATCGATAAAATTCGATGGTAAAAAGCTGATTCCAATTATCCGCATCACCCTGTACATGCAGGTCCCCACAAAGATACCTTTGAAAGATGCTGTGTAACAGTATATACTTTGGAGATGTTTTTTTTCTAGAAGAGACGCTCCAATGAACATCTTCATTTGCGCAATTGCTTTTTGGGATATTAGCTGTACAATAAACTAGATGCAAGTACAATTGTCTATATGTTTGGTAGAAAATGCCTTTAACTGGCTTGATTGTTTGTCATTCAACAGCCTATGTAACGTATTGATGTCATCAATCATGCTAGTTTCTGTTGTAATTTATGTGGAATCACACTATCACTGAATATGTTCCAGCCTTATTTTATATATTATTTTATTGTATAACAAACTTTGCCATACTGTTACATTACACTTACACATAAAGATGTATTATAAACTGTATTACATTTGTCAAATGTCTTACAAATCACCTCTCTTATGATCTCCGTTTTTATAAGTATAAGTCTGAAGTACAACAACCAACCTTCATTTGTTATCGTACCTTCTTTTAGAGAAACTGTTTCCCTATCGTTTTAACATAGTTCACGGTACAATATTAGCGCCATGTTCGAAATTACTTATCAATAAATATTTTTCAACACCTTCTCTTAATTTCAACATTGCGCTCTCTATAAAAGAAGAAACTAACTTTCTAATCATAACAAACGTATACAATAAGCACAAGAAACATATACAACAATAATAACAACTAACTTAGGAACCAATATAAATCAATACAATAAATATTGAACAATCACAAAAAACTCAACCAAAACCCCCCCCCCCTTTTTTTTTTTTTTTAAATAATAGCTTTTATGATTTATTATGCATCTGAAGAATCTCATCTCTTAATTTCTCAAATTTGTCCTTCTTAAGAGGTTTCGTAAATATATCCGCTAATTGATTATTAGTGTCACAGTATAGAATACTAATAATTTTTTCTTTGAGTTTTTCATGTATAAAATGATACCTGACATCAATGTGTTTAGATCTCCGATTGAATATTCCATTTTCAATCAATTTCATTGAGCTTTGATTATCAATTTTTAGAGTTATGTGTATAGTTTCATCAATCAAATCTTCAATAATTGCTTTTAGATACACTAATTCTTTTACACATTCTGCGGCAGCAATATATTCAGCTTCCGTAGAGGACATAGCAACAATTGGTTGTTTCCTTGAGCACCAAGATATTGGACCTCCGTTATACAAAATCACGTATCCAGTTGTGCTCTTCCTAGTTTGTGGGTCTCCCGCAAAATCTGAATCACTGTATGCTGTTATTTGATTTATATTTTCCGTGTTATTGTAGCTTAAACCATAATCTAATGTTCCATTAAGATATCTTAAAGTTCTTTTCACGTCAGTAATATTGCGTTTACATGGATTAGAAATATATCTACTTTCAAATGCAACCGCATAACCAATGTCTGGTCTAGTTTTACTTGATAAATATAACAGACTCCCAATGACTTCTTGATATGGGTATTTTACTACTTCATCAGTTTGTTCATTTTCTTCACCATTAGGGAGAACAATGCTCATTGTTCTCAATCAGAACAATGCTCTTGCTTGTGCATCTTGATTGAATTATTTGTATTAATACTAACTTCCTCTCCACTACAGATCGGGGTTGATACATTTTTTGAATTGACCATATTAAATTTTTCTAATATTTTGTTTGTATATTGTCGCTGAAATAATTTAATTTCATTAGTACATAGTTCAAATTGAATTCCAATAAATGAAGTGGGATTCCTGTTTATCGTTATTTCGAATTCGGTTTTAAGTTCTTCGAGTAACTTGTCTATATATATTTCTTTCTCACTGAGAATGATGCCATCATCAACATAAATTCCTAGAATTAAAGATTTATCTTTACTCTTGAAAATGCATTGTTCTGCTTTGATTGATTCAAGTCCCATCTTATTTATGAACTTGGTAAATCTTCGATTCCATCTTGTAGGAGCCTGTTTCAAACCGTATAAAGATTTTGTTAATTTACATAGTTTCCCTTTAAGATCGTATCCCTCTGGCGGATGCATATACAAATCTTCTTCTATATCTCCATATAAAAAAGCTGTTTTGATATCAAACGTAGAAATTTTGTAGGCTCGTTTTGGTATCAGCGAAAAAAGTATTCTCAATGATGTAGTATTGACTACCGGACTGAATGTTTCTTGGTAGTCTATACCATGTCTTTGCTGATTTCCTCTTGCCACCAATCTCGCTTTATATATTCCATTATCTTTTCTTCTAAATATCCATTTACTCGTTAATATTTTTCTACCTTTAGCCTCAGATTCATCTACTACTTTCCACGTTTCATTTTTTTTTAATGAATCCTTTTTCTTTCTTAATCGCTTCAAGCCATAATTTTTTTTCTGGTCCTGTAGTTACTTGTGAATATGTTAAGTAAATACTATCACCATATCTGTCAGGTTGTCGTCTATGACGTTCAGATCTTCTTGGACTTGAATGCGTTTGAATTTCATTAGTAGTTGTATTTTCAGTTGATTGGTTTTCATGTTGTAATTCGACATTTTCATTTTCACAATCTTCTAAACTTTGTTCCTCTTCATTGTGCACTTCATTAATACAATTAATCGTGCCTTCATCCATTTGTTCTTCTTCCAAATCATTTACTATATTAAGTTTGACTGGATAAGTATGTTTAACATAGTTCTTAGACTGCGTTGGTATAATTACATCCCTTGACACAATTATTTTCTTGTTTTGATTGTCCCACAGCCTGTAACCATTTGGTGCATAACCAACAAAAATATATTTTATGCATCTATCATCCAGTTTCTTCACATTATGCAATTGCTTTGCAAAAGCTATTTCACCAAAAATTCTCAAATTTTTTAAATCTGGTTTTCTTCCTGTCAATTTTTCATATGGTGTCTGTCTCTGACCTGTTACAGGACTTCTGTTTATTAAATATGCCGATGTGTACGCAGCTTCTCCCCACATATCCTTACTCATATTATTTTCTAGAAGCAGAGCTCTTATTTTTTCAAATATAGTCCGGTTTAGCCGTTCTGCTTTTCCGTTCTGCTGCGGTGTATATGGTACTGTATAATCCATCACGATTCCTTTTTGGCTGCACCAACTTCTCAGATTATTATTTGCATATTCCTTCCCGTTATCGCTTCTTATTTTTGCCACCGTTCTATTCCATTTCCTTTCTGCTATGTTTACATACTCTTTTACAATATCTGTTACTTCGAACTTGTTTTTAATCAAGTAAATTATTACATAGTGAGTAAAATCATCTAAGAATGTCAATAGATATCTTTTGCCATCCCATGTATCAAGTTCTACGGGACCACATAAATCAGTATGGATAATTTCTAATGGTCTGGTGGCTCTTGTTCTTTCTTTATTAAATGATGTTCTTGTCTGTTTCGATCGAATACAAATTTCACATACTCCTTTATTTCTGTGCAGCATTTCTCTTTGTACTGTCATACCATCAGACATATCAATTAATTCTGCTAGTCTCCCAAAACTTAAATGTCCTAATTTTTTATGCCATATTTCAATTTGATTGTCTTCATATGAAACCAGTGATTTCTCATTTTCAGACTTCATTATAGGAATCAAATTTAATTCGTATAGGTTATTATTACCAATTTTACCTTCTATAATTATTTTGTTTTGATATGTCACAATCACTTTTCCTTTTGTGAAATGTACTTCACCGCCCTTGTCAGTTATTGCCTTGACTGAAAACAAATTTGCACTCAGATCCGGAATATAAATTACATTTTCAAGACTGAAGTCTTTAGTTCTTAAAGTCCCAATTGCCTCTGCTGTCATATGTTGATCCGCTTTCGCAACACCTATTTGAGATTGAATAGATGTCAGTTGCGTCAAATATCTTTTTTCATATGTCATGTGGGATGTTGTCCCTGAATCCAAAATCCATTTCATGATATTTTCTTCTGCCAGAAATGAAAGCATATTACTACTTTCATTTGATCGTGTAGAGTTTTTTTCTCTGAAGAAACAATTTTTTTCCGGATGATTTGTTTTTTTACATATTCTGCAAAAAAATTTATTGTTTTTATTTGCCTCTCCTTGATAAATCCGTTTCAATGGTAGTTCGTTTTCATCATTTGATCTTTTAAAATTATTATTATCCCTGTAGCCATTAGTCCTCTTTCGGCAATTCCTAGCTATATGTCCAATATTATTGCAGTTATAGCATCTTCTTTCCTCGGTTTTGAATGCCACTGGTATGTCTTTATCAACATTCATTTTAAACCTTGATTCTTCCAAAAGAAGCCTTGCGGTTAGATTTTCTAACGTTTTTTGTTCTTTCGTGGCAGACTCCCACGCTGTTACGAAATGGTTATAAGATGTTGGTAAAGTTACTAATATTTTAGAAATTAGCATCTCATTAGACACTTCAGATCCAAGTGCTTTAAGCCGAAAAGCAATATGTTCTAAATGACTTATATGTTTGGCTACATCTTTAGTTTTTTCAAACGAATAGTTAAAGAATTCTTGCATCAGTGTACATTTTTGTTCCTCATTATCTTGTTTATAGATTGCATTTAATTTTGACCACATTGCACGTGCTGTATCACAACTTATAATATGCATCAATTGCATTTTATCGCATGATGTTACGATAATTTTTTGAGCATTTGCATCCTTTTTCTCCCAATCCTTTGTTAGTTGCGCTGGAGGTTCGTCCAGAACGATTTTAAAGAGCTCATGTGATTTTAATAGAATCGTAATTTGAAACTTCCATACCTGAAAGTTTTCAACACCCTTCAGTCTGTCTATTTGGTTAATTTCATCCATGTTAATTTTCGATTGTGCATCAGTCATCTTGTTATTTTATTTTATATTCCTCAAACTCGAAACAGTTTGTCAGCGTTCTGGGCCCATAACCTGTTGTAATTTATGTGGAATCACACTATCACTGAATATGTTCCAGCCTTATTTTATATATTATTTTATTGTATAACAAACTTTGCCATACTGTTACATTACACTTACACATAAAGATGTATTATAAACTGTATTACATTTGTCAAATGTCTTACAAATCACCTCTCTTATGATCTCCGTTTTTATAAGTATAAGTCTGAAGTACAACAACCAACCTTCATTTGTTATCGTACCTTCTTTTAGAGAAACTGTTTCCCTATCGTTTTAACATAGTTCACGGTACAATATTAGCGCCATGTTCGAAATTACTTATCAATAAATATTTTTCAACAGTTTCCATTACAGATATCAGGTACTAGGGCTGGTAACTGCGTAAATACTTGTAAGAGCATTGTTATCCAGAATTCATATTTCAACTCAAAAGTATGGTTGAAAACCTGCCACGCCTTGGCAGTTTCTAAGATCCATAAGTCTCAAATTATTGTGCAAATGTGTACTCACTAAAGTTGAAATGGCTGTGCTTACCAAGATTTTGATTCTGTTACCATTAGTTTTCTGAAACTCACAAACAGTGAGCAAAGTGCTCTTTCAAAGTTTGAAATAGTCCTATTATATTCCCATAAACAATCGTGCCAGAAAATATCATACATCATGTATCTCATTCATCAGTGAAATGAAGTAGACTGTCTCATTTTAATTCCTAGTAAGCCTATCTTATAAATATATGGATAAGTTCATTTATATTGCCAAAAGTATAGCAATGCACTGATTTGATCGTATATCGGCTTTATAAAAATGTTGTGACGGGGCAGAATCGCCCCGCCACAAGAACCGCTCGTCGCTCGCACATACACGCGCTCGCTACGCACGTCCGCCGGCTCGAACAGCCGTCACTCCAAGGGACACCTCCTAGATCGAAGCGCGTAGACTAACTCGCCTTCGGGCAACGAGTCCTCGACAGCGAGAACGAGACGAGGTGGCACCAAGGGGCAAGGAGTATGTTCCATTGGCATAAGGAGCGACAGGGCCGATGGAAGCTGCGGAGGGAAAGGTCGAAGTCCAGCGGAGGCGCTCATCCCCTGTGACAGCGAGACGACAAAAGCCGCGATGCAGCCTGGGAGAAGGCCGGCTTCGGCGAACGAAGATCGGCAAATGCACCAGCGACTCCTGCCCTACCGACAGCGGTAGAGGCCCAGGCCGAGGGACTTAGGCGCGCTAAGTTACCCGGCAACCCCTTGACACGGCGCGGCGCTGCAGGACTAGCGGGAGGGGCGCGGGGCGCGCGCGGGGCTAGAAATTAGGGAACGCGTAGGAACTCGTCACTCTTGTGGTGACGCGTTTTCCGTGCGGACGTGCGACTGAAGAGCGACTGAGCGACTGAAATCCAACGCGAACGAGCGAGCGAGCAGAGCACCCGAATTGCGGATAGCGATTCCCCGGACGAGTGTCCGAATATCCCGGAGGCTTCCAGTCTCGGAGAAAGGCGAGAAAGGCGGAGCAGCGAACGACCGGTAAGCCCAGCGCGCCCCTTTGTTCTTTGTTTCTTTGTACTTCCCGTGCGAGTCTCGGTGCCGGCCGTAGGCTCTCCTTGTTCGAAGCAGCGATAGGCAGCCCGCGGGCCAGCCCGGTGTCCCTTGAGGTGACTCTTCTAGTCACCAAGAGTCAACTAGCATAATTAGATATTAAGGTTTCGGTCGAGGAACGGACGTACGCCGTCATTGTGGCGCAGCCCGTCTGAACGTGAATCACACCCACGTGCGAGGCATCGGGGCCTTCTTTGTAACCGAACGAACAGCTGGTTAACGTGCGAGTTCGTAACCTTTGCCGGAGCCCCGTAGCTCTTAGAATCATCCGCGTACGCTATCATCTCACGTAGGAATAAGGTTTAGATTGTAAGCGGCGGCGGGAACGCCGAGGTGCCGGGCCACTCGTAGGTCCGGCTATTTTGTGATCGGCCGAGCTCCGGCCTGCCCAAGCAAGGGCCCTTGACATTGCCATAACGTCCGAGCAATAAATTGTTATTGTTACCCAACCGTGTGGGTTGTCGATTCGCCTCTCCTTCTTCCCGACAGGAACCCCTCTCTCTAGCTAGCCGGGAGGATCCATCTCGAGGAGTACCGGCGGACGAGCCAGCTGCCCTCGATACCAGCTTTCCCTCGCGCGAACGTAGAAATTCGGTTCCGTCCGCGGAACCTGGCGCCCGATTCGCGTTTCAGGAAGTCGAGGACCAGCGGCCGATAGCCAGGCCGGCTATTATGCAGGCAGGATTTCCGAGCGGCCAACTCACGGACGGCCGAGGAGAAATCCCCTCATAATGTAAAGAAAAAAAATGTAAAATACATGAACGAGGCGGAATCGAACTTGTTCTTTTCAAATGCAAATCCATCACTTTACCCAAAGCACTACTTGCACGACTATTATAAGATTTCCCTACTTCAGTAAAAGAATTGTGATTCTTCTATGAGCTCTTAGTAATTTTTCGAACAAACAAATATTTATAGTAAGGCAATTTTCCAATTTCATATTATATGGACTGATAAGATACAGAATGTAATATAGGCTATACAGTCATCGGAGTGAAACAGTCTCATTCTACCGGGTATCCGAGCGAAATAGTACGACGCCGCTTGATACATGTGTGTGCGTGCGAAGTATGTGTGTGACTACGGCTCGAGCCTTGGCCGGAACATCGGGAGTCAGGAGCAGCCCGCAGCTCGAGATCGCAGTAGCGATAAGCGGGTGACGCAATCAAGGGAGTCAAAAAAATTAACCCAAGCTGGCCGCTGGCTCGAGCGATAGACTTTGAGTGCAGCTCCATCTCGACCTAAAAACTGTCGGTAACACAGTGAGGGGCCAGATCTGAAAAAGTCATGAGGGTAGTCTAGCCCCTTAAGGGTGATTAAGGGATACGGCGACATAGCCTTCGAAACCGCTGTGATCCTTGCTGGAATGCTACCTTTCGACCTGCAGGCGGAAGCGGAAGCAAAAACGTTTTCGAAGATCCGGCACTTACGAGAGGAGGGCGAGAGAGGGAAGGCAATCTGAGGGCCGCAATGGTGACCTGGGAGCACCAGCTGTCAGACAGGAAAATCAGAGGACGACAAGAAGTAGTGAAAATTATTTGTTTAAAATGGATTAACGGTTGCGGGAATGCGGGACTCTGGCTTCAGTCTAGTCGGGAACAACAAGAGTTAGAGGAAGTTCTGAAGACAATAGCGTTTATTCAAAAAAATACCTTGAGGCGGTTCAGGTACTCGCCGTACGGTATGCTGGCGGTAATTCTTGGGGCCGGTGGCAAAAGGCACCACTCGGTCCGATCACAGGTCACAAAAACTAACAAATGTTCGGCGGCACAAAAGTTCTGAAATAGCGGTACAGATCGACTCACAAAATCGCTTGTATAAATTCGGCCTTGGAAGACGCGTCCGTTTTCTTCGGCTAAAGGAACAGTTATGGCGGAACAAGGAAGCCGGCCGGAGAAGAAGCGCAAGTTCTTCACGCCTCCGGGGGGGAGCGTTCCGATCGCTACGTTCATTGGTGGAATCTATGCGGATCGATAGGCGGATCCATCATCATGTAGTCGGCTACGGGGCCGAATGCGCATGACTAGATAATCTTAATACTAGGTAACATTGCTTAAAGCTAGGGGGCCAATAGGGCGATGATTCCTGAACATTATTCTTCCGCGGTTCCAGGAGTGGGTAACAAGAAAACACGGTGTGCTAAGTTACCGAATGACTCAGATACTGAGAGGTCATGGAGCTTTCGGCGATTACCTGTACAGAATCATGGCAGAGGAAGACGAGCGGTGCCTCATGTGTAACGCAGACAAAGACTCTGCTCAGCACACCCTAGAAACATATCCATGTTTTGATGAAAAGAGGGATGCACTGAAGAGAGTCTTAAACAAAGACGTAACAAAGGCTTCCATTATCGAGGCGATGCTAGAAAGCCAAGATAAATAGCAGGCAGTTTTCAACTTCTGCGAAGAGGTAATGAAGCAGAAGGAATCGGCCGAGCGAGATCGGGAAAACACTGACCCTCGCAGAAAAGAAAGAAGACGCACGCGAGCTCGGAAGAAACGCCTCACCAGACAATGATTAGGTGAATACCTCACCACGAAGATGGGCCACTCAGGGAGCCGCACACGCACCTCCCTCTGAGTAGACGAGGGAGGCATCATAGTCATCCCTCACGTGACTATGTACACCGGGGTTTCAGCATCTCGGTGGGGGCCAAGAAGTTGTTTACTTATCCCAGAAAGCAGGGATACAGGGGGTGACCTCCTGTAGACCCTAAACACCTAAACTGGAAAGGGGACAAATCCCCACTTATAGGACGAGCCCTAAGAAGGCAAAGCTACGGACTTCCGGTGCGTTCAATGAGATACCGGGACTCCCCCCTAACAGCTGAAAGACGGTCACCGCAGAGGTTTTTTAGTGGGTAAGAATCCCACATAACTCTGCCCCTTCCCCCAGAAGGGTGGAGTATCTTCTAGAAGATTTTCCTCTGTGTATCCAAAAAAGGTTAGACACCGGCCATCCTTTAAAAAACCGTAACTCGGAACCTGCGTTGGATATCGGCAAACGAGGAGCGGCGTGTCGTTCGGAAAGGATGAGGTTTTCATTAAAAAAATACTCCAGCAATCAAGTCGCCACTTATGTCCCCCGACTCTAATTTGGCCGACGAAATCCGAAATATCTCTGGTCCGCTGGCAGTACTTTGCTGAAATTAAATGGCTAGTATTCAGGAATCATCCTCCTATTGGCCCCCGTAGACTTAAGTATTGCTATCTAGTCATAGATTATCTAGTCTTGCGCACTCGGCCCCGCAGCCGACTACCTGATTATCGATCCGGCTATCGATTCGCATAGATTTAACCAATGATCGTAGCGATTGGAACGCTCCCCTGCGGAAGCGTGAAGAACTTGCGCTTCTTCTCCGGCCGGCTTCCATTGACCGCCGTAACTGTTACTTTTGCTGAAGGAAACGGACGCGTTTCTCTAAAGCCGGAATATAAGCGAAATTGTGTGTTGATCTGTACCGCTGACTGTCTTTGATTGTACCGCGAACTACTGTGCTGTGATCTATTGTGCCCTGTGACTGGACCGAGTGGTGTTTTTGCCACTGGCCCGACTACTTACACGCCGCCAATATTCCTTACGGCGAATATGTGACCCGCCTCAAGGTAATTGCAATAAACCTGAGTTATCAGAACTTCCTCCCATCTTTCTTGTTGATTTCACGACTAGCTTGAATCCAGATTCCCGCAGTTTCCGCGACAGCTGGCTACATTGAATCCTTGTTGAAAGATTCCCCGAGTTTTGTCTACGTGCGGCCCTCGTACCCCAAGTGAGCCCCATCTAACCCCATACAATAATTCAAGAGTTGCCACATACGCGGGATTTCCGAGACGCTGTGATTTGTTACGTCGTTCAATAAGTTTCCGTTTTTAATGACGCAAACTATTTAGTAAAATCATGCACCTTGTAGTCCTCGTTGTTTTTATCACTAAATTGGATTAGGACATTCTGGCACTCTCGCAGAGTGAGTTGAATTAAACCCAATAATTATGGACATTATCTCTGACGCGTCCTTAAATTTCTTATGTCGTTTAAGGGGTCATATATGCCAGGCACGTCATGAAATAAGTAAAGGTTTGTTAATTTATTGTCCTATTAATACATCCTGTTATTAAGTTTCTATCATGTGTCCGTTATTGTACATACTTTGAAGTATTTTCTCCGAAAAATACAAATAAATAACTAGGTTATGTACGACGTAACTGGCATCGTCTTAATTCAAATTGCAACATGCGGTGGTCAATGTATCTTGGTCAATTGTTATCTAAAAAAAATATAAAAAATTGAGCGTGAACTAGACACAGAAAACTAGTCCTCAACGAGCCAGAATATTTTTTTTCTTTTTTTTCACAAAGTTACACGCGAAAATGTCATTATTTCTAAGTGTTCCTACGAAATTGGTGACTTTTTCGCGTGTAACTTTGTGAAAAAAAAGAAAAAAAATATTCTGGCTCGTTGAGGACTAGTTTTCTGTGTCTAGTTCACGCTCAATTTTTTATATTTTTTTTAGATAACAATTGACCAAGATACATTGACCACCGCATGTTGCAATTTGAATTAAGACGATGCCAGTTACGTCGTACATAACCTAGTTATTTATTTGTATTTTTCAGAGAAAATACTTCAAAGTATGTACAATAACGGACACATGATAGAAACTTAATAACAGGATGTATTAATAGGACAATAAATTAACAAACCTTTACTTATTTCATGACGTGCCTGGCATATATGACCCCTTAAATCGCAGGGATGGTGGTTCAGAAGTGGAACGCTTCCGAATTCATTCATCAATGGAGCGAAGAAACATATGGGGGTAGTGACGGAACTTTCAGTAGCAAGAGAAACACCAGACTGACTCGCGAGGGAAAGAACGCGGCGTAGTACTGTGGTTATTCATTTATCGATCCCGCCAACCTACTTGCTTTATTGTGTACACAAGCACTCGGCTGCCTTTGTCGTGGTGGATGAATAATTTTCGTTACTACCAATTCCGCCAAAAACCAAAGTGGTATTTCCTTAGTAACTCGGAAACTAGGCGAGTTAGGACTAGACATTAAAGGCTGAATCGCACGCTCTCTGCCAGCCCTACCGCTGGCCAAAATATTCCTATCTATACATAGGACACTCTGTATATAGCAATATATTTGCGCCGCCTTCGGAAATGGTGAAATCTCAGCCATTATTTCATACTTTTTTGATCGAATTTACTAAAGGTCGGTTCACCATTCTTTACAAATATTTTGTTAGCACTATGAACGTTGTGACATTTAGCAGAATGGGGTCTACTACTTGGTCATTTGCAGAAGAACCAAACGATTGTTTCCCTATCGAAACAGGAGGAATTGGCAAGCATTTTGCTGAAGAAAGCAATAATAATAAACCGGAGTTATTGGTTAGGTCGTCGCCGCGGCAACCAATAGGCAAACACAAATAAACCAGAAACCAATAGTGCTACCTTGGTAGAACTTTCGAGAATCGCCTCAATAGTCGGACCGATTTCCAGACACAGCACATCGCGCTCCAGGTACATGCGAAATCGTTCCCTATAACCAACAGTGAGCCGGAAAGGGAGAATGAGTGAGTAAGAGAGTGAGAAAAGTGTGTAAGTAGAAAACTATTTCGAGTATGCGTTTCGCGTATTGGGTTATACGAATTTGCTCGGTTCTGTGTTGCTTCGGATGTCGGTATGCTTGGAGTGAGGATCGCGGGAAGGTGGCTAAGGATAGAAGAAGCAAGCGCATCAGCAGGCCCGTCAATATCTGTAAGTTTTTCCTGCAAATAAGTGTTAGGTTATCCTCATGAAGCTCCTTATCTGCCCTCGACTGTAGTTATTATAAACGAGGAGGAGAATAAAGTGGCAAACCAGAGCATACTGGCTGCTTTAAAGAGTATAAGAGAAAAAGAAGGGAATTATCTCGGCAAGGTTTGGAGCGTACAGATAACTGAATCAAACCTGAATGACACTATAAATGGGCTTTGCAACAGTTGGGAGTCAGCGGTTGTAAAGGGTGGCAGGGGCAAAAAGGACGGAGATGGGAGTGTTGTACCAGATTTCGTGTTGGATACGACGAGAAGTGGCCTCGGAGCAAAGATTACCAATTGGTTTACGGCCAGTTT
Source organism: Crossocerus cetratus (assembly GCA_963675795.1). NCBI lineage: Eukaryota > Metazoa > Arthropoda > Insecta > Hymenoptera > Crabronidae > Crossocerus > Crossocerus cetratus. The sequence continues at coordinate 11,507,606 of OY776664.1, read as the reverse complement.
AGGAATCCCGACACTGTCCGCTCAGTACGGCCAAGAAGGTGACCTTTCCTACTGGAGGCAGTTGAGTAACGATCAAGAGAAGTATCTGGTTCGGGTAATGCCCCCTGGGGATCTGGTGCCAAAAGCCATTTCGCAGCTGGCAAGTCGATTCGACATAACCAATGCCGCGATCCTCTTCGATCATTATTTCGCAATGGATCGCAAATATAAAAGTCTTTTATTGAACATCGCTGCCCCTCGTCTCATCAATAAGGTCGCACAGACGGTCCCCAAAATGATGGAACAATTTATTAGGCTCCACGATCACGATGTAGTCAACTATTTCATTCTTGGTGCCGAGAATACTTTGAACATGACACTGGCGGCGGCAGAAGCTTTGCATTTCACTGGACGGAAATACGGTTGGTTCATGTTAACCTTGGATGACGGAATTTGGCCGACATGCCGATGCCGAAACATGTCAGTCTTATTCATGCGTCCGGAGAGAACGACAGACTGGGTTGTTCTTAGCACTAGCTTACCGAAGCCACTAGTATCCTCAGGATTCTATTACGACCTTACTCTCCTTGGAGTCCTAGCGATCAAATCCGCGATAAACAATGGCAAATGGCCTCTCCAGCCTAAGCATATACTTTGCGACGCTTATAATAAAATAAAGACGCCACAGAGGGACTTGGACTTACTCTCCATCCTAAAGGAGACCTACGCGAATATTATTCCCACTTATGCGGCGATTAACTGGGGTGGGAAGAATGGTGAGCATGAGGCACAGTTCAACATGTCCATCAATCTGGTTCGTATCGGGGATGGAAACATTTCTGCAACGACGGAAGCAGAATCCTGGCAGACGAGCATTCGTTCTTCGTTGAGGGTAAGCTATCACGACCCAACCTGCATCATGAGTTAATTATATGCGGCCGATTACGCATCTGGTATTAAAATAAGATGTGAGAATTGACTTCTGGACAACCAATAAATCTAGCGCGCGCAATCTGGAGAAATGAAAAGTGAATATTGATAACTATGCTGTGACGTAACACCCGCTCCTACGATGAAGCAAAAGACCGGAAGGCTCCCGAATAAACGTTCCGCTATAAAGAATAAGATCTGCGCCTCCAGGACAATCTAGAATACCGAGTAATACATAACTAATGCCGTTTCGAATACCGCGCGAGCCAAACCCATCCAGGTGGAAAACACGGCAACACCCGAGGAATCCCTAACCAACAACGAGAGGATAGCCGCCACCTTTCCAGAGGTAACCGTTCGCGTCGGAGCTTCCTTACGGATCCAGCAGCACCAGAAGGAGCATCCCAATGATCAAGCCAGCCACGGATCTCGGAAGGAGGACGCAGATGCGGATCCAGCGGCGAGGGAGTCCCACAGCTAGGGACTTCTCGTCTTGAGCGCAGGGGATCGGCCCTGGCGCGGAAGCTCGCCGGACATAGGGGCCCCGGATTGGCCCAGCGGACTTGTAGGCTACGTTAGGGACGAAGGGGGAAAAATTAGCCGGCGTGCGTACCGCGCGTGGAATTACCGGCATTCGTTGTGCTGGGCAAATTGCGAGCGTTGTTCCGGAATCTGTTCCGTGTCCCGAATTCCCGAATTCTCGAATAGAAGGAAGGAAGGAAGGAAGGAAGTAGAGACGATTGATTGAGCGAAAGAACCGTAGCTCCTCATTGAAAGTATCGGTGAGCCGAATTTAGTAACTGGCGAGTTTTCCGAGGGATCAGCGTAAGAAAAGTAATCGGGGTTTGTCCCGCACTTCTATGTTCGGCTGATCGCCTCGTGTCCCGTATTCGGCACTGCGTCACCGCGATACGCTGCTAAGTTCCAAATTATTATTCGCATCAGAGTATCGTTTATTAACGGTGTTACCGAGTTATCTGTGGATTGTCCTGGAGGGCCTTCTGCCCGCACAACGAATCAATTCTAGTCTCGCGCTTCGTGCGTTTTAAATTATAGTCCGTATCGTCAATCTCTGTTTGATTATGCTACCTGTTTCCCGATTGAACTTAAACTGTCTATTGTAATTCCGAAAGTCTCGACTTTGTCTCGCTTACGACCACGGACGCCGATAACCGCCCGTGGACGCGCTCTCACTCTGTTTAAAATCTAGCCACCTTTTGCTTCATTCACTTCTCATTATTTTGAATAAAACTCTATATTTTCCGTATTCTGTCTCGCTCTATCTAGCGGACCCCGAGCTCGCGCCCTGTCCCGTCTCATCTTCCTCCGAATCGCTAGCCTTATCAGACTACCATTCCTCAATTTCGTATTCCGTTATAGAAGGTCTTGTTGGAAATAGACACCTGGGTGTCTGGCGCCCATTTAGTTTTTACCTTTGGTTAGAGTCAGAGGAACGCAGGTTCGAATCTCCTTCTCCCAATTAATTTCCCGACCAAACTCAGCCGGCCCTTCCCAGCCGAGCTGAGACCGATCTCCCAAAATCCTCGCCGTCTCATACGTGATAATAACTTATTCCAAATTAGCTCCTTATTCATATTTTCCTTATCCTTATCCATATTTTCCTTACAAACTGACCTCCTAGTAGTCCCTACTCCCTATCCGATATATTCCCATTACAACTGGCTATATTTACGTTATAATGCACAATACTGATTGTCAGTGGAATGTTCGGTCCACTAAAAACATGAGAGCCTGGTGGCTCTATGTAAGTAATGGCCAAGTACAAAGGGGGTGGCGACATTTTACCACTTTAATCTTTATGAGAAAGTGGCACTTGATTGCTTCTGGCCACGTTAAAACATATACTGGGTGATTTCCAACATATTGGACGGCCGGATGAACCGAGATTTTTCATACAAAAAGAAACCAAAAAGCTCAATACCATTTTGCAAAATGGTATGCAAATGGTAGGTTGTTAGTTATGGCCGTTTGAAAAATCGATGAAAGCGGGGTAGATTTCCTACCGTCTTTACCGACCATCCATAGGGTTGGTAAGCACAGGCAAAAACCGGCAGGTTAATGCTACTGATTGAAACCGACCAGTGCTCGCAAGAGGGTGAAATCATAGTTTGGCGTAACAATAAGTAAGCGGCGTTGTAGGTCGCGTCTCGACCGAAGCCTCATGGTGTTATCCACTCGGACGGCAATAGAAATCTATCCGATGGCCGCAGACTCCTCCTATCGGAACACGAACAATCGGCAGTCGAACCAAAAAGCTCACACGATTCCGGGAGGTCACTCTGCAGTTAGAAAATTAACTCAAACAAAGTACGAGTACAGCAAGGTGACGTTCACAATCGGATGGAAGGAAATGGATTGATTTCAATTTAACTGTCTGCCGCGATCTTCGTTTTTTCGAAAATCCAGGCCATATCCCAACGCGATGTCGGTCTGCGTTTACCGATATCCCTTGTTACGTCCTGACGTAGTTCTTTTTCCTTTTCTTGTAAGTTTTCTGTGCTGTTGACTTCGCGATAGCGAGTGCTAATGCGACGTAGTTTTTGTGATTTGCGAACACCCCCAAATTGCGACATATGTTACGAGCCGAGGTTTTAGTCGGCGAGGCCTTTCTCGATATCATGTCTACTACTGAGTAATTTTGAATTTTTGGCGATACTAATGATTTTACTAGAAAGTGAACCAGGAGCTTTGGATAGTAATATGGAACGCGCACTGCAGTATTAGACTAACAGCATTTGTGCACACTCACTCCTCCACTCCAAGGATAGGCGTTCTTGGTCTCCATAACCTTCTCGTACGATTTGAATTATATTACTCAGTTGGCTCGCCTTGGTTATGTCTTGAGCGGCAAAGACTACCAAGTCTTCGATGCTGTTCCCTTATATACTTAATAAAGTTAATAGTGACGAGAAAAATGGATGGCCTTTTTAAATGAGTTTGAAGGAATCTTCGAATTTACATTGAATATAAAAGATCCATGTATTGTTACAAAATAAAAGGTTCGCCTTGGTACAAAATCTTTGGTAGGTAAAACCAAAAACGAGTTTTAATTAAAATTAAAGTGGCTCGTTTAAAGTCCCGAGTTGAACGGGGATGGTATGAACTTTAACTTGCCTAACAGTCGCGGTACAATGCTGAACTCAATGGTAGAGTAAAAGTGTTCCGAAGATGGGCTTTTGCTCGATCTAATACACGTCCAGGGGGAGAACCGTTCGACACGTAGGCCTGTGTAAACGTAATTGTCTGTGCTCTAGATATAAACCATCTTGTTTGCAGTATTGCAAACAATGCACCAGCAAGTGGCTGTAGTCCTAGCATTCGAGTAAATATCATCAATATGGTTAAATCCGGAGACTCGGTAGAGTCTCGCGCCAAATAGTAGTATATACAGGGTGATTCTCAACTTGTTGGACAGCCGGGAACCCGTGATTGATTATGCAAAAACAAACCGAAAAGTTTAATGCCATTTTGCAAAATTCGGCTTAGTTTGTTAGTTATGGCCGTTTGAAAAATCGACGAATACGGGGTAGAATTCCTACCATTTTTACCGGCCAAACACAGGGTCGGTAAGTGCAGGTAAGAATAGGTTGGCTGGCGCTAGTGGTCGAAGCCGGCCAGAGCTTGCAAGAGGGTGAAATGGCAGTTTGGCATACCAATAACTAGGCGGCGCTGCCGGTAGGATTTCGGCCGAAGCTTCATGGTTTCACGCACCCTTGCAGTAGCAAGAACCGATCCGATCGCCGCGGGCTACTCCTATCGGAAATCGAAAAATCGCTAGTCGAATAAAAAAAGCTCACAGGATTTCTGTAGAAGCTCAATCTGCAGTTGGAAAATTAACTTGAACACTGTACGGGATCAGCAAGATAATGTTCGCAAAGGAATGAAAGTTAAAATGGAATGATTGCCGTTTACTTGGCTTCCGAGGTCTCTACTCTTTCGGAAAACGAAGTAACATCCCAACGCTATGTCGTTCCGCGCTTACCGATATCTATATATTGGGGCAGCTGAGATATTCTGGAAGCAATTAGACAAAACTCGGTGAATGTTTGAAGGAGGCTTTAATGCAGCCAGCGAATTAATTTCGGCAAGATACGCCCACAGCAACCGGAGCTATTTCCGATTTGGTCGAATGAAGTGGAGTCGTGAAAATTCAGCTGCGATGTGATTGTTGTCTTATTTTTTTAATTGAAGTATCATCTTTAGCAAACAGGAGGTCGTTTGGCGTTTGTCGATATATAACGCGGTTGCCGAATTATGATTTTTTAAAAAAGGGTCAATGTCGCGCGGGCTGTCACGCGGCAGGCGGAGACCCGGCGGGGGTTCCATTGTGCCACCTCGAGGTACCGGCGGCGCAGGTAGACGAAACCCGGCGAATCTCCAAAGGAGGCTTCTGGGCAACCAGCAAATTAATTTCGGCAAGATACTCGCACTGAGACCGGAGTTATTCCCGATTTGGTCGAATGAATTGGGGTCTTGACAATTTAACGGTAAACTGATTGTTGTGGTAATTTTTAAATTGAAATTTCATCCTTTGCGAATTGAAGGCCGTTTCCCGTTTCTCGATATCGAACGCGGTTGCCGAATTATGATTTTTTAAAAAAGAGTTAATGCCGTACCACGAAGTGGCACAATGGAACCCCCGCCGGGTCTCAGCCGGGTGACAACCCGTGACAGCCCGCGCGACATTGACTCTTTTTTAAAAAATCATAATTCGGCAACCGCGCTAGATATCGACAAACGCCAAACGGCCTCCTGTTTGCAAAAGATGATACTTCAATTAAAAAAATAAGACAACAATCACATCGCAGCTGAATTTTCACGACTCCAATTCATTCGACCAAATCGGAAATAGCTCCGGTTGCTGTGCGCGTATCTTTCCGAAATTAATTCGCTGGCTGTATTAAAGCCTCCTTCAAACATCCACCGAGTTTTGTCTAATTGCTTCCAGAATATCTCAGCTGCCCCAATTCACACTTCTGTGCCGCCGCCGACCGAGCGTCCGGTCAAGCGATATGACTCTCCTTTAAAAAATAAAAACTGAGCATTGGTAGGAGATATCGGTAAGCGCAGAACGACATAGCGTTGGGATGTTACTTCGTTTTCCGAAAGAGTAGAGACCTCGGAAGCCAGGTAAACGGCAATCATTCCATTATAACTTTCATTCCTTTGCGAACATTATCTTGCTGAACCCGTACAGTGTTCAAATTAATTTTTTAACTGCAGATTGAGCTTCTACAGAAGTGCTGTGAGCTTTTTTTATTCGACTAGCGATTGTTCGATTTGCGATAGGAGTAGCCCGCGGCGATCGGATCGGTTCTTGCTGCTGCAAGGGTGCGTGACACCATGAAGCTTCGGCTGAAATCCTACCGGCAGCGCCGCCTAGTTATTGGTATGCCAAACTTTAAACTGTTTTAAAGTTAGAGATGCAAGTTAATTAATTAATTAACGTGTGGTATCTTTGATCCAAAAATTGGCTTTCTTGTGTGATATCTATTTCATTTTTGGACAACGTAGTTCAAGAAGATACCTTTTATGTGAGTCTTTAAACTACTTGGCGCTTTTCTTTACATTTTAATTCCGTGTATTTAACCAAACTAAAAAGAAAAGATAACCACCTAACCTTGCGAGTCGTCGACCGCGTGGCGTGTTCCGTGCCGGCACGCTGCCAGCATCAAAATGCTAACCAACTCCCAAGAGGGATCTAAGACGAAAAACCCAACAAATGCAGAAGAAATTGCGGGGACTGAAAACCCAGAACCAACAACCTCATACAGAAATTCATTCTCCCTTAAAGTGAGTATCACGAAAAACGACTCTAGGACGCAAAACACGTCTTGTAAAAGGAAGAGTGAACAAATAGATATTGAAGAACATTCGACCTTAATAAAAAAGGTTAACTACAGTCATGAAGATTGTGAAACCTCCTGTAATCTACCCACCTCTACTAGTCAACATGAACAAGCAACAATACCACATAACCAAGAAACACGTGCCAGCCTTGCCGACGTAAATAATGGCGGCCACACTAAATTCTCGGGCAAACAACCAAACTCGATCAAATGTAATATTAATGTAATCCGAAACACACGTCGGGCCGGCCTATGTAGAAGTAGCCCTCAAAGATAATAACATTAGGTAATCAAGAACAGCCAACACTTTCGAAATGGCAAGAGAACTCTACCAAAATAAAGTACACGTCAGAGAACTCACGAAAGCGGGCTTCAATAAAGTCACCGCACCCTTCAATAACTATAAATCGGCAAACGAGTTCGTAAGTAGCACGTCCCTCAATAATAACATTAAATCTTGGATTCCTGCATACCTTGTTCAAAGACAAGGCATTATCAAACGCTTCGCTACCTATTTCGATGTACAGGAATTAATAACTAGTGCCAGGTCACTTAATAAAGTACTCAAGGCAATGAGATTCAACAAAAAGGTTATCTGAGAGGATAAAAAAGAAACAACATGGACGCCTACTGAAACAGTCCCAATTATGTTTGAAGGGAATACTCAGTATTTATATAGAAAGACATACTCACAGTATAGACATAACCAGTAGGGTCACTCGGCCGATTTCGTGAAGCCACGATCAGATTAGGATGGCCATCGTTTCTCTGGCCAGCCACCAGGGGCATGACGATCTTGTTTCAGTTGGCCACGGCTCGTAGGCAAGCGGCGAGCGGGGCCGAGGGGGTGCTCTGGCCACGGCTCGTGGGCAAGCGGCGAGCGGGGCCGAGGGGGTGCTCTGGCCACGGCTCGTGGGCAAGCGGCTTGCGGGGTCGAGGGGCTGCTCTGGCCACGGTTCGTAGGCAAGCGGCGAGCGGGGTCGAGGGGCTGCTCTAGCCACGGCTCGTTGGCAAGCGGCGAGCGGGGCCGAGGGGGTGCTCTGGCCACGGTTCGTAGGCAAGCGGCGAGCGGGGTCGAGGGGCTGGTCTGGCCATGGCTCGTAGAGCGGCGCCGAGGGAGCCGAGCCGAAGGAGCCGAGCCGAGTTATAGGATCCAAGTCGCCCCACATGAAATCTATCACTTTCTAGCACCATGTCCTCCGTTTAGCATGAAATTGTAATATGTTATTGTCATTGTGAAATAATAATATGGGCCGGAATTCCCGTTCGGATGAAATTGAATTTGTTTATAAATTACAAAGTATGAAACATTACGATTTAGGTCAAACATGCCAATGCAAATAAATTCTTAATTGGCAAAAGATGTAAAAAACCTATTTCCAGCCCAAAAATTTAAAAAATACTATAATTTACAAAAATGAAATTCCTACAAGTATGTGTGTTTTCATTAAGGCGGTAGTACGCTTGGAGCGCAAAACTAGAGAACAAATTTCAGCAATTTTTTAAAGCCTGGCCACAAATTTTAATTCATGCGTAAAACATATATATGTATGTTAGTTCATGATTCGAAGAATATTCTATGTTAATTTCATTCATTTATAGTACGCAGTAATAACTTTCTGATCTGTTCCTCATCCCGCTGTTCCTCATCCCGCTGCTTGCGTGGTGGCCGGGACCGATTGCGATAGAGTTTCTCTCGAATTTACACGAAATCCCAATCGCAATCAATCTAGGCCAGTTTGCGCTTTGGCACGACCCCGTTGTCAACGCGTCGAAGTTGCTGTGGGATTTAAGCATAGCATGATAATAAACCACATACCAGAGGGAACAGCACCCTGGAAATGCGATGCGCCCAGCTTTCAACAATCCACAAATATGCGTAGTATGCGCATGCTGGAGAAGGGCGAAAAAAGGAATGAGAATCAAAAGAATCATTCTAATTGGGCTATGGCTCGCCGTCGTTGAGAAAAAGCTCTTGTGTCTGCACACATTGCAGTGTGCACAATCCCACAAATAACAATAGACTTGTCACTATTCAGCAGGAACTTGCACATACTCGAGCTTGCACAACTGTGACTAAATGGCTTTACCCATAGCGCCAAATAATGTTTCTATTCCTGCGCCCATTAGCATCTCTGGCATTGAATTTACTGTTTATAAATTTCAGCGCATAGTAAATCTGTACCCGAGCGTACAAGCCGAGCAGAAATTCTACAGGAAAATCTGGACAGGGAGGCTCAAATGGTACGGTGAGGAATGCTTGCACAAGTTTGCCCGCAACTTGCTGCCCATGTGCAATGGACTTAAAATTTGCATGGAAAATTCTATCCAATTTGCAAATGAAAATAACGAAGTTATTGTGCGGGTTGTACAGACTATTCCCAGTAACTTCGTACTCCTTGAAATTAGTCCAAAGAGCCGTGTCATCTAGCAATTCTTCATGCGCTTTTGCGTATGCCTTGCACGCTGTACAGGAATGCACGCGCAAACACTTTCGCATCAAATACCCAGAAATATATCGGAGAACATTTTTCTCCACGACTGTATGGTCTTTGTAATCGTTGGGTATTTTCATGCCTGTTGTAACAGCACGAACAGCACCGCTCGTGCTTTGTCCCGTTGCGGAACTCGATGCACGAGCAGTTCGTCTCGTACCCGGGGTTGAACCGAAAGTCAAAGTTGAAGCAGCACCACTCGTGCTTTGTCCCACTGGGGAACTTGAAGCGCGAGTAGTACCACTCGTACTTGGTACTGACTCGGGAGTCCAAATTCGAGCAGCACCACTCGTGCTTGGTCCCATTGCGGAACTCGATGCACGAGCAGTTCGTCTCGTAACCGGGGTTGAACCGAAAGTCAAACTTGAAGCAGCACCACTCGTGCTTTGTCCCATTGCGGAACTTGAAGCGCGAGTAGTACCACTCGTGCTTGATACTGACTTGGAAGTAAAAGATCGAGCAGCAGCTCTCGTGCTTGGTCCCATTGCGGAACTCGATGCACGAGCAGTTCGTCTCGTAACCGGGGTTGACTCGGGAGTCCAAATTCGAGCAGCACCACTCGTGCTTTGTCCCATTGCGGAACTCGATGCACGAGCAGTACCACTCATCTTTGCTGTTGACTCGGGAGTCCAAATTCGAGCAGCACCACTCGTGCTTTGTCCCATTGCGGAACTCGATGCACGAGCAGTACCACTCATCTTTGCTGTTGACTCGGGAGTCCAAATTCGAGCAGCACCACTCGTGCTTTGTCCCATTGCGGAACTCGATGCACGAGCAGTACCACTCATCTTTGCTGTTGACTCGGGAGTCCAAATTCGAGCAGCACCACTCGTGCTTTGTCCCATTGCGGAACTCGATGCACGAGCAGTACCACTCATATTTGCTGTTGACTCGGGAGTGCAAGTTCGAGCAGCACCACTCGTGCTTTGTCCCATTGGGGAACTCGATGCACGAGTAGTACCACTCGTACTTGGTACTGACTCGGGAGTCCAAATTCGAGCAGCACCACTCGTGCTTTGTCCCATTGCGGAACTCGATGCACGAGCAGTACCGCTCCTACCGCGTCCTGGCGTGAAAGTACGACGAGAAGCGGTAGTCGGAGGTAACCCGCCGCCGCCGGCAAGCAATTGTGCCCCATCGTCCTCGCAGTTTGCACTTTCAGCGTGCAAGACAGCCGTTATATACGTTTTTTTATAGGCACTCTTAAATTGAGTGGGCGTGGGATTCTGGCAGTTACCCCCTTGATTGCGTATCCCGCCAAAATAATTTTCCAGACCGTCTTGGTTGGCGCGCCGAGTGAGCAAGTATGTGAATCCGAATGCTTTAACGATTTTCCACAGTTCAGGCAAGGCGCTACAGCTAATCGTCCAGCATTTCAGCACATTTAGCTTATTATTCACCTTATTGCCAGTACTGTCGATAACCTCCACGCTTTTGAAATATTTTCTAGCCGTGGTAAGCAATTCTAATTGCTCTTCGGTGCCCTGGAATTTCCGATTGAACGGCTTCTTAGCATGTATACGCGACGAATTAAAAAGGTCGAACAGTTTGTCAATCATTTCGATGACCCTCGACGTTTCGAATGCTGCTGCCGGCAGATCTCCGTTGCTAATCTGTAGAGCAATGGCAGCCGCGGAAGTAGCGCTTAGAGCTTGCGCCGCGAGACGCACCTTCATCTTCTCCTGTGCTTGAGGATGGATGTGTGCGGGCGTTAATTTCGGGGCTAGGCGATTGTGCCTCTGTTCGTCCAAGACTTGCGTGGTCACCATGTGTTCCCATGATGTCGTGGCTTTTGTTGTTGGACAACGAAATGCACGAGTGATCATCTGGTTCCACAAAGCCTTGAGTAAGTGAGGGCAATCGTACATATACACGATTCGACGACCGCACATCTCGAAGTACGGCGTCGACTCGGTGATACCGAGATTTCTCGCGTATTTTCTGTTCCCTGCGCCCATATCTGAAATCAATGCGCACACGTGCAAACCGATATCGTCGAGCTTTTCGATGCATTCTTTAAGAAGTCGTTCAATGGTTGACGCGCGAGTCGCTTTGTTGGCCAATACGTAGGCTATCGGTTGTTTCCAGTTCCGATATAAGCCCCTAGCCATTGCCACAAAAGCCATTGTCGCGGGTTTATTGTTCCGTATTCCGTCGCCCAGTTCTTCGAATCCCGAAACATTATCGGCGGCAACGTTGTACCGTAAGTGAGGCCTTAGCGCCATTTCGTCGAAGGAAAGCGTACAAAATGTATCTAAGCGTTCCTTCTGTTCGACACTTTTTCGTAGGAGCTCTAAACTTTCTTCGTCGAGACCCGGACGAAAGTTCAAATGCCTAGTTGATCGCGACAGAGTGGCTTTGCTAGGCATAATAAACTTAGACGCGACGAACCGATAGGCTATCGGACTACAGTTATACAGTTGCGAAGAAAACCTCTTATGGGCAAGACTAAAACGCCTACCTTGAGGATGCGTCGTCGCCAAGCGAAGCTGCTCGTGTATGAACTGCTTCACCGCAGGTGACACGCACTTCATCTCGCACCAGCCCTTGCTCCTAAGTCGGCGGTTCAACTTCTTCAATCGCTCCGTGTCAGCCGCGCTTCGTCTGGCCACCTGTTGCAGCCGTTTGACCTTCAGTCGATTTTGACGATTGCGCTCCTCCAACTCGCGATTGCGGCGTATGATGGCTTGCATCTGACGAAGGTACATCTCGCGATCTTCGTCGCGTCCGCGAAGTACCTCGTCACAACGGCCACACTCCTCCCTTGCTCCGGGAAGACCGTCGTCGAGCGGACCTGGAACTGTAAAAAATGCATACTACTTTAGTTTAGGTCTCACTGCACAAGCTCACTAGCTTGCGGAAAGTATGCTTCAAGGTCAGCATAGTGGACTGCGCTTTTAAAACTAATCATACGATCATTTTATGCATACACATTCCTTCCGTAACTGGTCGAATGACCAGTTATGAAATATGGGTCATATTTTTCTGACTTGGGTGCAGGAAATAGTGATTTTAACATTAAAAAGAAATGGACGAAATTACATTGATATCACAACAAAAGATATTAATTTCCAGCTTCTTTCTGACCAACACTACGATGTTCCAATTATAGAGACATACCTGGTACCAATTCCATCGGTTCCATTTGCCCCTCCCTCGGGTCCACGTGCTGTTGCTCCGCAGCATTAGCAATAGCTGCATCAGCAGCAGCAGGTTCGTCGACCGGTATTTCATGGGGAGGGTTGTCGGGGTTTTCCGGGTCTTCACGGACAACCGCATTTTGTCCACCCAGATGGAGCGTCGGCATCGCGCCTATTCGCAATCGCTTCTTCTTGCCCTCGGCATTGCAAAAGCTTTCGGGTGTGAAATGTCTATTGCACACCCGATAGTTCAGCCGTTGAAATACTTTGCCTTGGCGAAGCACGCTTTCGTACTTTTCGAGGCGATTGCACGCGATTGCCCATTGCCTGGCCCTGCAAAACAAAAATATATCTTTCACTACCGACACTCACTCATACCTGCTTACTGCCACACGGTGTTCCCCGAGTTATCCGAGTTATAAAATGATAATACCTCGGGTGGACGAGACCCTCGTGCCGAACCCGTGACAACTAGGGTTCAGGGGTCCAGAGAGAGACAGAGAGAGAGAGAGAGAGAGAGAGTGCGAGTGAGAGAAAGATAGGGATAGGGATAGCGCGCAGACCGTGAGGTGAGCGCCATTCCAAAATAGGATAGACCGACGGGTAGAGGCCGATAAGGTGTGAACATTTCCAACCTCAATTAACCGGCATTATTAATCCCCTACCCCTTCCTGAGGAATCCGTCAACCATAACGAAATCAAGGGAGTTGGAAGAGGATTCCTCCAAATCGGGGTTTCTTTGATAAATGTTATTCTACATTATTGAAATTATTCTAAATTATTTATTATTCAAACAACCCTTGCTTCATTAATATAATTATTTCATGAATATTTGTGTGGCTTATTTGTTAAATCGGTATTTGTAATTGTGTTTTTTATTTAAATTGGGTACAAAGGATGAAAACAGCTCGTAGTCAAAACAGTCCGTCTCCTTCGAGCAATCGTCCAAGTCACCCCTTCCTTCTACGCACACTCTTCCATCCGCTCTTTCTCCGCCGCGTCCATGCTCACACACATACATCCCCTTGTCTTCCCCGAAATTCGCTGCGTCGTGGCTGGGTTCGGCTGGGGCCTTATCTCCCGGCAACACTTTCTTTCCCGCTCATACTCACGCACACTCGCTCTCACTCATTCGCACATGCATTCTGTCCTCTTCATCCTTACAGCTATTCCTACGTTTGGTCCTTTTTGGACAGCATGTCGTTTTCCGATTCTTAATATCTCTTTTTATTATGGCGCTAGAATGTTTCAAAGAAAGCGTGAATTGGCCCATATTATACCGGGTTACGCGGCGCATACGGTGCGGCGGGTAGCAGGTATGGGGTCGGTGCTGCAACAAGTGCGGTCGAAGTCACCCCGGCGACGAGCCGTAAGGCCCGTCGCTGCGCTATGATTGTCAAGAAATATCTCGGTAATTTAAATCCGGATCGGGTTGGCGCATTAACTGGTTATTGAGGAAGGACTGATGTTCGTTTTAAGTTTTCTTTCAACAAGATTCTAGTAAGTCGCGGGGTACCCGATGCGAATTAAAGATTGATTGAGATTCTACGATTTTACAAATTAGCTGTATCAGTACAAGAAAAATAGCCTGAAGCAGGCTGATTCTTCCCAAAGTTACCGAGCACAGATCACAATTGGCATATGCATAGTGTGCAACTGGAGATACAATGTATGCAAGTTGGGCGACACTTGCACTATTGCTACATTGCAGCACGGCAAGCCATTTTACAACAACCGACGCTAGTGGCACGTGATTGCGGGGCATTCCATCGCAAAAGCTACATCGAGACAACAATCATGACAGAAATCTATTGTGAGGGACTATAGACAAACAGTTCTTAAATTTGAACATAATACCTGCAGTACAGACACGGGCAATCGAGCATACAAAGGAACACAATGGGCAGAGGCGCGTGCGGCCGAATGTCGACAGCAAACGCGTAAACGAGTGACACGTGCAAGTCAAAAGGGCAATGCAGGACTGCTGGCATTTTTTAAAGTAGCTACGACAGCTTTCTCAACGACACCAGCGTATGTGCTATCAATAGTACGGTAATAAACATGCATTTGTACATACCTGTCCCCATCGTTCGGGAACCGGAACAAGCTGACACTTCCCGGACATCCATAAGTGCGGTTACAATGAAGTACCGCGCAGACATTACCACCAAAGCTCATAGTGCACCTTGAGCAGACGTAACAACCTTCACAGAAAGAACTCTTCCTTGGAAAGCACAGCACGAATCGCTAAGGCACTGCTTCACTCAGGCGAGATGTGTCGCGGCTGCAGATTCATCTGCATCTGACCCGACAAAGGCACTCTGTGGCTCGGTCAAGTGGATATCGCCGCGCACATTTTCCACGAGACATATGACAGCCGAAGCGGTGCTCGCACCAGGAACAAAGAGCCAGGTTCGCGAGGGCAAGGAGAGAAAGGGAGACGGTCGCGTGCTATGATAATGAGAATATTGCCCCGACTCAGTCAAGTACAGATTTTTCCAGGAAATACTCGCATTATTGCACAAGTGGTAATTGCAAGTCGGTTGAGAACGCTACTTTTCACTGTGTCATTTTGGCTGAGAATTTCAGAATGTGATCGCCGTCCACTCGATATTTAGCGGAATGCACGAGAGTCTCGACCCTTGCACCGCTCAACATTCGGCATCGGACATATTTATGACGGGGTTCGCCAGGAAAGTTGGGACCGAGGGGGTGGCGAAGGCAAATGCTATATTATGTACAGAACTCGTACTTGAACGGGACCGCTAGGTGGGCATCTATAAATGTAATCTTCGTTGATGATTAGGTGTTTTGCTAGCGGGAAACGATAGTACGATCGCCATCGTGCGATGGTTCTGATTGGGTGGAGACCAATCATCGCAGTTTTGTAGAAAACGATTTCCACCATGGAACGTGTGTAAAGCAGCAACTACTTTTCTCTATGTGGACGAAATCGTCGCGTCAAGTATCGGAATCGTATTTTACATATCAATGATTAGTCGTTCTTCTGCATATTATGCAGTAACGACATTTCCTTGGCGAACGATGTACATACTGCTAGATACCCACAAGCGATTTGGTCGGTTACTGTCCATGCAATAAATTGCGAAACTGGACTTATTCATTCAGATGTGATAGACAAGATGATTTCGACAAGCAGCCCTCGGCGCGGTGCGGCGCTCAGGGCAAAACACCCTGCTTCGGCGTGCAAGCAAGGGTGGACGAAACGTGGTGCGAAGGACGGCTGGGAAGCCAGCTGAAAGTCATAAAACACTTCCAGAAAGAAAATCCAACGGGCGACGTATCGCAAGTTGGTCACAGGCGGGCTCGCGCCTGCATAATTTAACGAGATTCTACGGCCCAATGCACGTACAATGGGCTTCATTCTTCTGCTGCCTGAAATGAACTGCTTGATGTTCGATTTTCGCAGGA
This sequence comes from Crossocerus cetratus, assembly GCA_963675795.1. Lineage (NCBI taxonomy): Eukaryota > Metazoa > Arthropoda > Insecta > Hymenoptera > Crabronidae > Crossocerus > Crossocerus cetratus. Next base: position 11,491,760 of record OY776664.1, on the reverse strand, counting down.
TTTGCCGCTTACAAGTAACATCGCTGCCCTGCGAAACACTGTATTCGGCAGCAAGTGCTGATTGCTATGTATGCACAATGATCAGAGATCGAGGTGCACGACCAACTGAGGCTGTCAGAGGGAGATAATATTGTAAAACTGTAAGGCGATTAACAAGACCAGCGGGGAGTACGCTCTTGAAGCAGGCGGTTTATCACATACATCGAATTCGGCCCGAAATTCGGATAACGCTTTGCTTTATACATCTTCGTGCAGGCACGGGTTAATTTCTGTCATGCTCGCGCTCGCTTGACAAGTGTGGCCGCTGCGAAGACGTGAAAACGCCCGAGAAAGTCATGCAGCGTTGTACTTGTATTATGACGAATGTCGGATTTCTGTTGAACATCGAGGTGTGTGGACGATTCAAAATGAACGTGAAGAGTGCCGTATTTCAAAGAAATTCAATTTTTTTCTGGGTACGGCTGGTCTATGGCCTCAACGACCTGGTGAAAAGTCACTGCCTCGGTCCGAGTAATCTAACGGCTTCATGGGGACACCTTCGCCGGCTTGACCTGCCATTCTTATGTTTATGACGCCAAACGTACCTCGACGATTTCTAGAAAAAGGATAGAAACGCGATGAAAATGAACATGTGTTGCTTTCTCCAGGCGTTCCACCGCCTCCCAATCCCCAACCATGTTTCCCGGCCAAATTAGTTATGTCCGCGTTTTCTAAATTCCTCTCAATTTTCTTGGTGCCTACTTGAAAATTTCAAGCTCGGCAGCGCTACAAGATACCATACGGTTACCACCTGACATCTCATTGCGACAACCGAACGTTCTTTCTCCCTTGTCTCGTGTCCGCACTTGTCAAGCGAGCACAAACGTAAAAGAAATTGATCGCCGCGCAAGGGAAGATTAATAGAACAGCTGTGTAGCGACGAAGCTTTTATGTGTCAATCCGTGTTGGCACGTGCGTTGGCATTGTAGTCCCATTAACGCTGTAATCTTATACGATAATCTGGCATCCTCCTGCCATTTCAGCATCTGAAAGTTGCATGGAAACATAGAGAAAGATTCAACCAGCAAAACAATGCTTTTCCAAGATTACAAGCGACGCCACTTATATGTCGTGTTGCGCATATCATGGCAACGTTGTGCAGCGTTCTCGGTTGGTCGCTTGAGTTTTTCTATACTTTTCGATAAGTAAGTCTTGACTCTCAATGTTCTTCGGCATTCTCACCGGCTTATCTCACCGAAGCCTGGCACGAATCACAGTGATCAAAAATCGTCACGAATATAGGAAACGAAATGAAAACTTCGCGGCGTGGATTTGGTGCTTTAGGGACGAATTTTCCCCGACTGTACATTTTGCGGCCTGGTGGGGGACTCTTTAGGGCCTAAGGGCATAAAAGTCCGGGCCGCAGGACCGGAGGGTTAGTTCGGACTTGGTCGCCGAAGTGTTTTTTTGGTTACGCAGTGTGCACGTGTACTACGTTGAGAAAGAGGTAGGTACAATTTTGAAATCTTATGATGCGGCTGTGATTCTAGTGTGTGAGCACAGAGTGGATACATTTGCTTTAAACGATTAATTCGGTAGTCTTCATTTTTGTAGCTTGTGATTCATAGTATGCAAGCAAAATAAAGGGACCCGCTAATTTTATGAAGTAGTGTATGATATTCTTGTATAGTGTAACTCATATCTGAATTCTATTTTGTGCAGAATGAATCCAGAACAGCAGCCACTGCAAAATGTGGTGCCGGCGCAGCAGCAGCCGCTGCAGCAACAACCGCTGCAACAGCAGCAGCAGCAGCAGCAGCAGCAGCCACTGCAGCAACAACCGCTGCAACAGCAGCAACAACAGCCGCTGCAGCAACAACCGCTGCAGCAACAACCGCTGCAACAGCAGCAGCAACCACTGCAGCAACAACAGCCGCTGCAGCAACAACCGCTGCAACAGCTGCAACAGCAGCAGCAGCCACTGCAGCCACTGCAGCATCAACAGCCACTGCAGCAACAACAACCGCTGCAGCAGCAACAGCAGCAGCCGATGCAAATGTTGGTACCGGCTCAACCACCGCTTATAATGCCTACGGTAAGTTAAATAAAACTGGATGTTTCAAACGCAGGAATTCGTAAAATTTGTAAACTCGTAACGCTTCAAACTCTATTGCAATCCTGTTTCAGTACTACCAAATGGCACAGCAGCTGCAGCAGCTGCAGCAGCAACTGCAGCAACAGCAGCAACAGCAGCAACAGCAACAACAGCAACAACAGCAACAACAGCAACAACAACAGCACCTGCAGCAGGTTCGAGGAGCAGTGCCGGCGCAACCTTTTCGAGAACCGCGATCGGATACAGTAAGTTCAAAATCTTGTGTCATATCCATTGCACCATTGATTCGTAAACAGTGCAAAAATTTGTATCGAAATAGCTATTTTACATGGAATGCAATTATTCTTGCAGTTGAGAGCTACCGTGATGGCGGCCGTAAAGAGGGCCATCGGCCCATCAGCCGATGCCGTGGCCAGCACCTCCCAGCAACCGGCCAAGAGAAACAAAATGCACGAGACCCCTGTAAGTTGGATCAAACTGTTAATTTCAAGGGCCTTTCCAACAGCCACATCGGTGGGGGAGGGACAATTTCCGCCGAAACAGGGAGGGAGATTTTTATATAGTCACTCTTGTGCAATTTACACTTCGTGAGAATATTTGGATGTCTTTCGCATGCATTTGAAAGTGAGAATAGGTACAATCTGCTTCTTTTGTACATTCGGCGTGGTTCGATGGTTTTTCAAATTGTACAACGAAAATTATTTCTTGGTCTTTTTTTTTATCAACGTGGCGACTATACAAGTGGTGTGGCATTTTGATGTCATAGAGACGGTTCGATATATGTTACATTTAAAACTACAGTTTTGGATACGCGTATGCGTACGCCGTGGAAGAATTGCCTTTTCATAGAGTAACTGGATTAATTGCATCCCAATCGATGAAAGGGAAACTTAACAGTGTAACTATACTACATCCCCTTAATGGTTGCTAGTTGTTACTGTAGGAATAAGTATAAAACCATTCCAAAATTCGTTCGTCAGTGCCTGGGTGATGCGATGTGTCGAAAATTCAATAATATTTGGCTGTGTATCGAAAATGAATAATTGATCGGACGGGAGAGTCCTTTGCAACTTTTTAATTGAGTTATTTTTTTTCCAGTTAGAGAAAGCTACGGCCGATTTTATCAAGGCGGTGAAGCGGGAGGTTTTGGCCGAGCATACGACCAGAACTGAACCAGTAAGTACGCCACGTGTTATGCTAAGGAGTTACATTTAGTAATGAAATGTGAGAAAATCGTTATTTGCCATTTCGAAAAGATTAGTCTGAAGAATTTAATCTGACATTTTCCTTGTGATATCGGAAATATTATTCACGTTGCCAATGTAATTACTTTCGAAAGCCTCTGTTTTTTTATAAGTCGTTTCATAGGGACAGTGTCCACTGCAAAATGCTTTTATAAAACCCGTACTTGAAATCAGCGAGTATATTAGTTCTTTTCTTCAATTATACATCATAAGAAAAATTGATGATAAAGTGGCAAATTAATGTATACTCATTCGTAGGAGTAAATTCAGTATTGATATCGTATGTAGTTTGAGTAAAAAAGGGTACACATTTTGCGCAACTTTTTGGGCGTCTCGCTAGATGTAACCCCTTAATTTATTGAATATATCCATACAGCTTGTTGCACTTGTATATATATATTTATTTATTTTTACCTTGAATTACAGTACTGGTACGAAGTTAATGGCTTCCTGGAGAGGCGAGGCATGACGGCGGTGGGGAAGAAGGAGGCAAAGAAGGAGCATAATAGAGAAAGGAGAAACAAATAAAAAAAGCCTTTAATTTTAAAACTTTCTTGGTTTCGTTGTATCGACCAACAACCAGCCTCCAGAATCCCAAATATCCGTCATCTATGCCCAAGTGCGGCGATAATGGTAGCTAAACTCCAATGTTAGTTGTATAGGAACAGAACATTCATCTAGAGTCTTGCTGGAAAATTAGCGTATCATTTTCAATTGTTATCGTCTATAGCAGTATAGTATCCACATTATTGTGTATTCGCGATACACGCAAGATAGATATTTTGCTGGGTTCCGTAATCCTAGATAACAGAATTTCGAAAGATGCCTGCGCGTGTTAAATTCATTGCGTATGATATAGAAAAGATTTGCATCAGAATTATATCTAGTCGACATAACTATATAAAGTTGTTAGAAAAGCAAAAGGTATGTATACCACAATGCTAAAAAAACAATATCCTCCCTGTTGTATATGCTGTTGCATTTCTCATCGCAAAAGAAGCTAGCCGAGACAAAGACTATAGAAAGGCATAAAGATAGAAAGGACGAATAGAAAGGAAATTATCCGAAAGATAGATAGATAGATAGATCGGATAGAAAATTATCCGAAAACGGAATTTAACGAGGATTCGAAAAACTCTCGGTAATCCGCTGGCTTTATCATCTGCGCCATCACTAAGGCTAAGGATACTATGGGATAAGGATTGTATTATTAGTAAATTAATTCCACATCAATCCAGTGTGGGTGAGTTGCCAGGTATCGGTTTTCATCGGTTTTCGTGGGCAAGCGGCGAGCGGGGTCGAGGGGATGCTTTAGCCACGGCTCGTTGGCAAGCGGCTTGCGGGGTCGAGGGGCTGCTCTAGCCACGGCTCGTGGGCAAGCGGCGAGCGGGTCGAGGGGGTGCTCTGGCCACGGCTCGTGGGCAAGCGGCTTGCGGGGTCGAGGGGGAACGGCTTCGCCGGACTTGCCAACTAGTGGTGCCTAGCGGATACTTTGCAAATCATTGGCCATCGCTCTCCGCAGCGCTCGCAGCGCCGCCAATTTCGGCTTCACCGAGATCAAAGGTGCCGACGCCGAGTGACCCTACTGGTTATGTCTATACTGTGGACATACTAACAATGGATTTCTTTGATTTTCACATATGTTATAGAGGACGCTTTCCCGAGTATTTTCATATATACATATAGGTGGGGGAAATTAACGTGAAAGCCGTGTTGGTACGGTAAGGTGTGGTGGGTATTGGGGGGGGGGGGGGGGGGAGTTAGTATATGTCTACGAACCATGTAAGACCTTCCCGTACCAACACGGTTTTCACGTACACCCTACCAAAACAGTTAAAAATCTTATCCGTCACACTTCTTGGTAGCAACGACGAACCTGAAAATGTGCATCTTTAAATGTGTATAACTTTTTTTCAATAAGTTTCCCCCACACATACATATATATGAAAATATTTGGGAAAGCATCCTCTGTAACATATGTGAAAATCAAAGACATCCATCGTGAGTATGTCTTTCTATATAATTACCGAATACTCTTCCCAACTATATAATCAGGAGACTCGGTAGAGTCTCGACGCCAAGTAGGGGAAAGCGTTAGCATATGAACTAGTCAGAATCAAAGTTACTCCTTACATTCAACAGATTAAGACATGCCATAGATGCATATCCTACGGACACAATACGAGGAAATGTACCAAAACTCCTAAATGTTGTAAATGTGGTAAATCCGAATGCAATTGTTACGTTCCGATCCATTTTCCTTTTAACTGCGTCAATGCACCTTCAGTGTTCACGACCTGTTTTTCGCGAACCTCCTCCTTTTTCGAAGTCGGTTAAAAATAACGTATTCTTACATAACCACGCATACGCGTTCATGTTATCAGGAGACTCGGTAGAGTCTCGCGCCAAGTAGAAGTCCCCTCTCCATATATATAAGACATCCAGCGCGCGACAGCCGAGGATACTTATCCCGAACTCCAGCTGTTATCTTTAGTTACCAAAATTTCACCTTGATTTATACGAAAGTTAGAGACTCAAGAATTTATTTAAGAATTTTGTATTTCATCGTTGATTTTTCTGAATCCAATGAGCCAAGAATCATCGTTCCGGAGATATGAATTTCCTCTGTTATTTTTCTCGTGGAAAAGAGAAAGCGGATTAAGATTCAGACTTGACAATATGCCCCTCACATTTGCCACACGAGCGGGCGCCACTGCGAAGTGCTGCGGAGTGCTGTGCAGATAACATGGTTTTACACCGACACATTGGTTGGTTATTATGCCATGGCCGGTTACGTGTGTCAACGATCATGGTTATGTGATGGGATCCAGTCCGATTTTATCTTTTCAGTTAACAATTCAATGATTAAAAAAACCATATTGTATTTGCCCTTGCCCCAGTGATCCTGTGATTTCACAAACCGCTCTATTGTTGTCAAATGTGTAGCATATGAGTGAATCAGTACTTGCTTATAGAACACTTCAGCATTATTAACGATTGTGCGCTCCTTCAGTTACGCACTTGACAGTCTGGATACACTCAAAAAATTAAACTTCGTATGAAGGTACAGCTTTCTAATATACGTTGTCAAGTGCTAAGTTTTACAATTCACCAAGCAACATACTCTTACGCAGTTTAATTTACAATTAACCAAACGACATACTCATACAGAGTCTAGTTTATTTCATTTATTTAAGTGCATCTTGACTGTCAAGTTCGCAGCTCAAGGAACGCTTGAACTAAAGAACTAAGAAGCTGTAAACAAGCATTGATTACCAATTATACGTCATTTAGGGTTACTTACTTCTATGAAATTGCAGCATTAAAGGTAGCGCACTGTTTGAGTTACACATCTGACAGTGTGTATCCTGACTGTCAAGTGAGTAACTCAAGGAATGCGCCACCTTTAATTAAAATTTTCTATAAGCAAGTACTAACCATAGCTAGTAACCCAAAACTATAAGCAAGTACTGATTACCAGTATAGCTAGTAGACCCAAATGACATATGATTGGTAATCAATGCTTCTTTACAGCTTTTTAGTTCTTTAGTTCAAGCGTTCCTTGAGCTGCGAACTTGACAGTCAAGATGCACTTAGATAAATGAAATAAACTAGACTGCGTACGAGTACGTTGCTTGGTTAATTGTAAATGATTCGAATTAGCACTTGACAAGTTGTGTTAAATAAGCTATATATATCCTGATACGCACTCTAACTTTCTTGGTGTATCTTGACTGCCAAGTACTAGCAAATACTGATTACCAATCCTAGTATAACCCAAAACTACATATGATTGGTGATCATTGCTTACTTACATTATTTTACGTAGTGCAAGGAACGCTTCAGCTAAATCAGCTAAAATGATGTAAGTAAGCAATGATTACCACTTGACAAGCTGGATACACTCAAATTAAACTGCGGATATACAGCTTATCTCTAATATGTCTTGCCAAGTATTAAGTTGCATGATTTACAATGAATCAAGCGATATACTCATACGCAGTCTAATTTATTTAATTTATTTAGGTGCATCTTGATTGTCAAGTCCGTAGCTCAAGAAATGTTTCAACTAAGCAGATATAAAATCAGCAAGCAATGATTACCAATTATTTTTCATTTGAGGATATCTTGATGATGACTGCTGAGTGCGTAGCTTAGGGAGCGCACACTCTAATGTGTTGCAATTTGATGAATAGGTAAAATAGGTATACTGATATATCCTCAAATGTCATACAGTCCGATTTTATTTTATTCTTTAAAATATGAACGACCAAAAAGGCGTGTGATCCCCCAAAATACATTAAAATGCAAAGAAAAGCGCCAAATAGTTTGTCCAAAAATGAAATAGATATCACACAAGAAAGCCAAGTTTTCAATCAAAGATACCACACGTAAATTAATTAATTAACTTGCATCCCTAACTTTAAAACTTGGCATGTGCAAATTTGTGTCAAGGTAGTCATGCTTGTAATATTTTTTGATTGGTAATTAAGTATGCGCATGCCAAGTTTTAAAGTTAGAGATGCAAGTTAATTAATTAATTAACGTGTGGTATCTTTGATTGAAAACTTGGCTCTCTTGTGTGATATCTATTTCATTTTTGGACAAACTATTTGGCGCTTTTCTTTACATTTTAATGTATTTTGGGGGATTATTACTCTCTGGATACTGTTACGTTCTAACTCCGTTTTTCCGATGTTGTAACCTGGAGTGGTACCATACAAATACCATCCGTTTTCCTCGATCTTGCTAGTTTACGAATCTGGCAGGACGCTAAAGCCACGACATCAATCAAATCTATCTGTTCGTCTCACAGCAACTCGAGAATCTGGCGTCAATGCTATGCATTGAGGGATAACCCTAGACGCCGATCTCTGGTGCCCGACGGAAGAAACCCTCCTGTTTGGGTTCTTGAGAGTACATTCTACGCATTACTTTCTGAAGCATAAAGTTCTATTACAGTTCCTAGCCGGAATGCCCTGCCGTGTTACACGTGCGCCTCATTGTCGCGTTACATCCGGTTGCCGAATACCGCCAGTCAGTTCGTTGCGTAGCTACCCCAATTGTCTAGCCTACGTACCCTTTATATATTGCAAAGGAATTTCTTCCGGCCGCGAAAGATACGCCGGAAGAAATGCGTAAATGTTTTTAACTGCTGATAGATCGTTGCCGGTATAATCTCGATTTAATTCATTTCTCAACTCCTTCACACTTCGGCCGGGAAGTCCTTTCGACAATAACGAACCCTCGATTGACAACCAAAAATCAAACCGAAATCGCGAGATTGGGCGCCACGCATCAGAGTGCCAACGATACTGGGCAAACTACTGAAAGTTCCGCTCGAAAAGGAAATTCCCGGGCGGATTCCCAGGCTAGACAGGAACGATAGGAGAGCAAGTGGATCCGGCGAGAGAACTAGGCAGAACGGTTAAAAGCGACAATAGTTTCTTTATTCGACGACTGTTCGAATACTTGGACAAAAAAGGGACGCACGTGGCCGGTGTACTGCGGCTCGTGCGTGGCACGCGTCCGTTAGATGATGGGCGCAACAGATAATCAGTCGCTGAGTTCGCTAATTTCATAAATACGGAGGTGGGCGGCGCAAGCGTAAATTGCAATAGTTCAACAGAAGATCGTCGTTTGCACACGAATATGACGCGATACATGGAGAGAAAACGATAGGCTTGAATACGATACGCGAAAATGATCCGTTGTAGACGGCGCAGAAGCCTGTAGGAAGGTCACCTTTTCATGCACTTTAGAAACGTAAGATTTGCAAAAAGCCAAAAGATTTGCTTACAGTCAGCATACGGAATAGACTCGCCAAAAGGGCGGAAAGGAAGCGAGTATCGAGCTGAGACTTCTTACAAAGAGGGAAGTCTCACACAAAAGCCCGCCGGTAGAAGATTCGCTTACCGATAATGTTAGGATATTAGCCGAGGCGCTAATAATACTCGAATCGAGAAGATCCTGGTACGCTAATCCGTCCTTCTTTTCTTCACTCTGGCGTTAGTTCGTTATTCGATAATTCCGCTAGTTACAAGATTGCGACAGTTCGCACGCACGCTTCTACAGCGAGTGCCGGTCCTAACGCGCTTCGGTAGTCGTTCGCTTACGACCCCTTTGTCCCCGAAAACCGGCATGCCTATTGGTCCCTAAGTCCCCGCCAATCCAAGTGCTCCTCGCTGTGCCCTGAGCCGAGCAGGCGACAGGGCCGTCGCCCCGCGCCAAATTTTCCACCGAAGTTGATCGTCGTACGATATCCTTCATCTTCGGCCGGAACCCATAAGAGCGCTTGCGGTCGTCCGATTATGCGCGGAGATGACCAATCCCTCGCTGGAGTCCCTTCAGATGCTGCTGCTCCTTATGCTCAGCTCCCCGGGCCGAGTCCACGGGATGCGAAGTTGAATCGGCCATTCGAAGATCCCAAGAGCCCTCGCTCCTGACGGGTGCTAATAGGCTCGCGCAAATACAAGAAGCATTAGGATTGGCTGGCGTTCTTAGCGAGAACCTGGCTGGAGACGTTCCTATCGGACAGATGGCTGTTAGGCCGTGATTCTTATCCCGCGAGCAAGTATTTCTTTAGAGGAAGGCGAGGAGTTGACTCGGCCCGCGGGTTACATTACAATACTGGGTGTTTCAAAAATGTCCTAAACGAGTATTGCCATCTTATTAAGGATTTCGCGGCGATGAAGATGGCTTTTCTCAAAATGTTGTTACGCGCTTTATTTTGCGACAAAATACAAAAAATGATGCGCCAATACGATTGCTCTATTCGGTTGATTCTCGGAAATCGGTGGTGCCAAAATCGTATATGCATCAATAAAACACGTCACTGAAAGGACAGATTATCCCTTCTTCCGGAGGAAAGGGCTGATATTTGGCCAGCCGGCCCTATCCGCCGACCAGCGGGGCCATGAAAGTATCTTATTGGCGAATAATTTTTGCAATTTTGTTGCGAAATCAAGGACGAATCAAAAAATTTAAAGTAACTATCTTGATCGCCGCAAAATTCCTTTCAGGATGGCTATACTAATTTAGGACATTTTTGGAACACCCTGTAGGGGCTTCCGTTTCTGGTGACAGATGTGAGTGTTGTGAGTTAGGTTAGGTTAGATAAATAGGTGAAAGGGTGGTTTAAGGGAGAGGAGGGGGCATAGGTGATAGGGGTGAGGGGCGCCAAGGTGTAAGGAGTACCGGGAAGCATAAAGGGCAAGGGAAGATAGGGAGAGTAAGAAGGAAAGGAGAGTCTGGAAAGAGGTGGAAGTGAGAGGTTAGGAGAAAACGTGGTGAGCGTGGCAGGCGGGAATAGGAGTGAGAGACAGGTGGTGACATCTAGGGAGAAGAAGCAGGAAAGGCGCAGATAAGGCAGAAGGAGTAGGTGCGCGGTAGGTAAGGAAGGGGGAAGGCTGAAACGAAAAAGGAAGTACAAGGAAGCGAATGGTGGGTTCTGGTGAAAGTGGAAAAGGGGATGCAGAGAAGGGAGAAGGGGGAGGCCGACGAACATAGAGAAGTTGGTTAGGGGGAGAGCGGAGAGTTTCTCTGGTAGTCTGGAGGAGATATGGGGAAGGAAGAGGAAACTGAGGGAAGACGAGGAGACAGGAAGGGCAGGGAGAGAAAGGGAGTATTTCAAGAGGAGCGTGATGACGGCAAGATCACCAATGGGAAAGGAGGAAGAGGGGATACGAGAAATACTGATGGATATGAGAAGGGAAATGAAGGAAATGGGAGAGGAAGTGAGGGGGGTGAGGGAAGAAAAGGGAGAGACGAGGAAGTTATTGAGTGAAATGCGTGAAGGAATGGAAAAGGAGAGCAAGGACATGGCGGCCAGGGTGGGAGCCCTGGAGAAAAGGATCAAGGAGGTGGAAGCAAGGAGAAGGGAGGAGAGAAAGAGCGCGGGTAGAAGGGGACGAAGGTAAAGAGAGAGAGACGGGGGAGGCAGTAGGGGAGAGGAATTAGAGGGGAGGTTAAAGAGGGTGGAACAAGAGTTAGAGAGGAAGGAGAGGGAGAGAAGAAGGGAGAATATAGTAATCAGCGGGATTAAGATAGAAGGTGACGGGGAGGAGCAGGTGAGGAAAGGGGTGGGAGATCTGATGAAGGAAATAAAGGCAGTGGTGCAGGTGAGAGAGGTGAGAATGATGGGGGAAAAGGACAAGGAAGGGAGGGGAGTGGTATGGGCGAGGCTAGGAAGCCTTGCGGAGAAAGCAGGAGTGATGGAGAGAAAGAAGGAATTGAGGGCGAGGAGGGAGAGAATAGGGGAAGATAGAACGTGGGAGGAAAGGAGAATGGAATGGGCAGTTAGGCAAAAGGCGGAGGAGGAGAGGTGGAAAGGGAAGAAGGTGAGCATAGGGTACGGGAAAGTATGGGTGGAGGGAAGGCTATGGAAATGGGACGAGAAGGAGGGTATGGTAAGGGAAGAAAGGGAACGACGAAGCGAGCATGATGAAGGAAGTGATAAGGAGGGGTGAGGCGTACGGGGACACGGATGGCGAAGGGAAGCGAAGAAAGGAAGAAGGCGAGCGAGAGGAGGACAATAGGGGAAAGGAAGAAGGGAAAGAAGTCAGGATAAGCTTCTGGAATGTAGCGGGATTGGTGGGAAAGGATGAAAGTTTCTGGAAGGAACTAGGAAAGTGGAAGGTGATAGTAATGATGGAGACGTGGGTGGAGGAGAAGGGATGGGAATACGTGAGGAGGAAGCTGCCTAAAGGGTACGAATGGAAGAATCAGTGAGCGGTAAGACAGAAGGGGAAAGGAAGAGCGAAGAAGGAATGTTAATAGGCATAAGACAGGGAATGAAAATAGAGGAAGAGGGGCAGAGGGAGAAGAGGAGCAAGGGGTAATAACGGGAGAAGTGAAGATAGCATCGGAGAAATGGAGAGTAGTAGGTGTTTATGTGAACAAGGACATAGGAAGAAAAATGAAAGTAATAAGGGAATGGTGGGACAGAGGTACAAAAGAGAGGATAATAGTCGGGGGGGATTTCAATGCCAGGGCGGGAGAGGAAGGGGGAAAAGTAGGAGAGGAAGTGGAAGAGGGAGGTAGGCGAAGGAAATCGAGGGATAAAACGATAAACACAAAAGGAAGGGTAATGTTAAGGGAGTTGGGGGAGCTGGGGGTAGGAATTCTGAATGGAGGAATGGAAGGAGGTGAGGAAGGAGAGTATACATTTGTGGGACATAAAGGTGAAACGGTAATAGATTACGTGGTGGCGGACAACAGGGCAAAGGAAAGAATAGAAAAGATGGAAGTGGTGGAGAGAGTGGAGTCTTGTGGTGACAGTGACGGAGAGAGGAAGAGCAGAGGGAAGAAAGGAAGAAGGGGAAAAAGGGGAAACGACGGAGAAGATCGAATGAAGCGAAGAAGTCAGGACGAAATTCAGGGAGAAGGTAGAGGAAAGGGGCAGGGGAATGAAAATACTGGAGGGAGGAGGATAGAAGGAATAACCGAAGAGGTGAGGAAAATAAAGGAGGCGTTAATTAAGGAAAGGGGTATGGAAAAAGAGGGCGGAGATTGTGGGATAAGGAGTGTAAGGAGGGAAAGAGGGAACTGAAACGGAAGCTGGCGCTGTGGAGGCAGGGAAAGGGGATGGTTGAGGAGTATAGGGAAAATAGGAGGAGGTACAAGGACATTTGTGAGAAGAATAGAAGGGAGGAGAAAGAAAGTATATTAAGGGAAATGGGGGAAGCGAAGTCGGAAGGGAAGGTATAAGACTTTCTTAAGAGGATGAGAGGAAGGAGGAAAGGGGTGGAAGAGGGGATAAGTATAGGAGAATGTAAGGACTACTTTATGGAACTGCTGGGGGGAGTAGGAGCCAGAGTGGTAGGAGGAGGTGGGGAAGGGAAAGAGGCGGAAGGGCAAGAAGGGAATGAGGAAATAGAGGAGGAAGAGGTTTTAGAAGAAGGCAGCTGGGGAGGATAGGATAGAGAATGAGGTATGGAAGTTTGGGGGGAAGAGGCTGAGAAGGGAATTATGGGAGGTATGTAAGAGGGTATGGAGAGGAGAGGGGTGGCCGGAGGAATGGAAGGTCGGGATAGTTGTACCGGTAAGGAAAAGGGGGGATGGAAAGACAGTAGAATGCTACAGAGGGGTGACGCTGCTGAATTCTGCATACAAGATGTATACGATGGTGCTGGAGAAAAGATTGGAGGAAGAAATGCAGGAAAAGGGTAAGTAGATTAAACAAAGCAGTTTCTGGGACACCAAAAATTTCGCGCGGTGACGTCACCGCGGCTACCCGTCGATGTGCACGAGGGCGAATTGCTGTGTCAGCAACCTTGAAAATTGCTGACGGAAACTAGACACCTGGTCAGCTAACCTTGAAACCTAATCTACCCGTCGATATGCACGAGGGCGAATTGTTGCATCAGCAACCTTGAAAATTGCTGATGGAAACTAGACACCTGGTCAACTGACCCTAAGCTCAAATTTTCTCGTCGATATCCACGAGGTTGAATTGTTGCATCAGCAACCTTGATTATTGCTGATGGAAACTAGACACCTGGTCAGCTAACCTTGAGCTCCAATCTACCCGTTGATATGCACGAGGGTAAATTGTTGCATCAGCAATCTTTTTAAAAATTTGCTAAAGTGGAGGGGCAGGTTGAGATATAAGCGGAATCGTTGCAACAAACGACCCCAGAATATCCGCAACGATTGAATCGTGTGAGAGTGATAACACAGACTACAATGTCCTACGCTAAGAAAAGACAGGCCGAGGTGAGGTAAGTAATGAAGCGTACATATGAACAAAAAAATGTAATACACAATAGCATATGGATTGTATCATAACACACATTTCTCTTTACCCCTCAGTACATCACATCAGGCAAAACAACCATGGAAACGGTACCAGCAGCCAACCATAACCACACCGGACTCAGTGGTGTGGGAGCAACGTATACTAGGACGGAGATATTCGCTGACGAAGAACTTCACCAAGTATCTGGACATAGGCGTGCGCGCCAGGGACGACGAGTCATGCTGCGTCGAGATGGCTATCGGAGACACGCGCGGCAATGAGATAATCTTCCCAATGCATGTATGGAAGGAGATAATGTGTAATAGAGAAAGGGTTATAGGAATTGCTAAAGAAGACGAGATGATTGAAATATTCGACACATTAAAATTCCATAACACCACATTAAAGAGTGGTGTGAAATCAATTAAAATAGCTAGCTCATCATCATGTATATTCATTAGCATAGAAACATTGAAAAGGTTATACGATTTCGAGTATGCCATAGACCATATGTATTCATGGCTGCAAGAAAACATCCCTATAATTAGACACAAATTCTTATCATTTGTTGGAATAGTGAGAGAGACCAATAATGCCAAGTACCGAGAGGCAATAATGAATAGCTCCGCTTTTGAGAAACACTCTCTGGTCGACTGCGAGCTAGTAGCACTCTGCATGAATACAATAGTGCAAGAGGCTATGAACATTATACGAAATAATGATAATGTAAACAAACAATACATATAAATGTAATAAAGTACTTTCAAACAGATAACAACACTGCAAACCCTCTGACAGTGTCATGACCCTTGGTGGAAAGAAACGTAAACATGTTTAAAAACCTAAAGGATTATTATTATTATAAGAAAAAACTCTCTATACATATGTATACAACTATGATGAGAGCGACGGAGACGATAACAGTAGAACAGCAGTGGCGACAGTAGAACAGCAGGTGGCGATAACAGTGGGGGGCGGAGGCAGACGGTGAACTGAAATCGGAGGAAAAAATTACTCATCAAGCCACGCGCATGACGGTCTCAAACTCACAATACACACCATTACTTAGACTGCAACTCCACGAGGTACCGACATAGTTCCACAAGAGATCCCTCCACAGAGATATCACGCAGCATCCCAACTTCTCGATCAAAGTGTTGAGCCATGCTCGATCCATTCCTCCGCAACATGTAGTAAATCTTTATCAGACTAGCTCGGCACTTCATACATTGCTGGCAGGGGCGCACCGCCTCGTACACATATGTACCGCAGCGAGCACAATCACTGTTGTTATGACACTTATAGTACCAGAAATGTGAGTGTGTAAGCTTGAAATCAACCGGGGAGCCCATAGACTTATAACACTTCAGACACAATTTTCGCCCATCAGTTTTTTTCTGGTACACAGTACCCTGCACACACCATGATTGTAGGGCATAATACTCCACATCCTGTCGGTCTTCCTTAGCAACCAAAAACCTAAATATTTTCTTCACAAATTCGGATGAGTGATACAAGAGTACGTTCTAATAGCCCTATCAAATTATATATTGACTCAGGTACACACTTCTTCTCGATATACACTGACGACTGAACGATTTAACATATAATTTTCAGAGACCCCCTCAATATTCACCTCAGGGTGGGGGTACTCATGTGACAGGAAATGGAATATCTACAGCGAGCTGATGCAAAACACCTCAAATTCAATCACATCTACAGAAAATGCTATACGATACCTCCAGAGTGTCTACAGTACTCCCAGATTTATATTTCGCCATGCATATGTGCTCTCAAATTCATACACATCTGCAGAAAAAATGCTAGTTGGTACCTCCGGACAGTCTACAGCACCCCCCACCTCTCAGATTTATATTTCCTTAAATATGTGGGTATTCAGTCAGAAATCTCACTGCTTCGGCACCAGTTCACGTCTCGAGCTACCAGTGATCAGACATACTACCGAGCAACTCCAGCCAACGCGCTAACACAAGAGCGTCGTGTGAACGCGCTGACGGAGTATCGTATAAACGCGCTCGGAGGAACCCGGCACGCCGAAGTAGACGATCCGGAAAGAGAGTACAAGCCCGCCGTAGCCAACGGGAGGTGCGAAGACAACAGAGAGAGAGGATCACGTAAATCTTAAGGAATCCCAACCCTCCACCCACGACTCCTATAAGCAGCAACACCGATGTGGTGTACCCTCCCGAGGGTAGTAGTATTAACCACGAACACTGCCAGGAGCAGCCCGAGATCGAGCCTCCACCCACGATTCCAATAAGCGATAACATCGATGTGGTGTACCCTCCCGAGGGTACTATTAACCACGAAGACTGCCAGGAGCAGCCCAAGATCGAGCCTCCACCCACGACTCCTGTAAGCGACAACAACAACGATGTGCCGTACCCTCCCGAGCATAATATTAGCCACGAAGACTGCCAGGAGCAGCCTGAGATCATCACGATAGACGACTCTGATGATGATGACTCAGCACCACCTGAGATAGCAGCCAACCCGCTTCACAACTCATTCACTAGGGATCAGGGGTTATACTACATACCTGTAGTAGACCCCGTGACTGGGCAACAGTCACTATACATCTCTGATCCGCTAGTGAATGAGTTGCTGGACAATTGCCCAGAGGGGGTATTTCAATTCATACCCCCTCCATCTACAGTGATTATACAGGAGTTTAATGGTTAAGTTACATACACCTAGCGTTTAATTGTATCTATATCTTTGTGATAATAAAGCTAATAATTAAGTTAATGGCTCACGATCGAAAAGCGATGCTGATAAAACGTCTTCGGCTGGGAAAATGTATGTATGTACCAGCACCCATCATAATCAATGATATGAGATCCTGTCAGTTATTAAACATCAACCACTGATAACAATAGGCGCCGGTACAGAGCACGTACCAGCATGTCAAAAAAACCATACAAAACATGGACACTACTCCTCTCGAGGGTAGTTCATTTGTCTGAGGTAGAGATCTACCTCAGGAGGGTATTCCACCTCATCACCATCACCACCGCTGTTAGGAGCTGCATCCGCCTCCTCCTCCTCCAACACCTCCTCCTCCAGCTGTGATGATGATGATGATGATTCCAATACATCACCATCATCATCACCATCACCGTTGGAGGATACAGATGCCTCCTCCCAATACATCTCCTCCTCCTCATCCTCCTCCTCAAACACCTCCTCCACCAGCGGTGATGATGGTGATCCCCTTGGAGCTGCTAACAATCCGTAGTAGAAGCCGAAGCTTCTAGCAACGAATGTCACGCTATCCTCCGCGGGCCTCAATGCTCTCCACCGCTCGAGAGCCCGCCACAACCCCACCGAATAGTCGACAGCCCACGTGGGTGGTAGAGGCGACATCCCACGCATAATCCACACTTGGACTGCCGGGTCTCGGTTGAGCTGATCCACAACATGCAGAGCATGGCTGCGGATCCACTCCGGCGATGTGGCGGCATAGAGATCCTGCGTATGCTGGTCCATGACAAACTAATGAGCTCTTACGATTCTCAGCTCGCCTTTGTACCTTCATCCTAAGGAGGGGGTTTCCACTCATGCAACTTTATATTCGCTATCACTACTATGACTCTTGGAGGGTGTGACACATGACGCCTCAAGGCACACTCTCAAATTCTGTCATATCTGCAGAAATGCTATTCACTACTCCTCAAGAGGGGATCACCTACATCTTTCAGATTATACTTTCCATAAATATGAATGTGCTCAACCAGAAAAAATCTCCCTGCTTCTCTTAATACATCTAGTTCATATAATATAATATCCAATGAATTCGATATAATTTTTTCAACTTTTTTTTTCTATAGTTGTTAGGGTTTAGAGATTTTGAAACACTCTGAGCTGAACCACATTTATTATAGGAGTTAGGGTTTAGAGATTTTGGAACACTCTGAGCTGAACCACATTTATTATATAACATTCCTAGACCTCGTTGAGTACCAGTATAGTCTCAGAATGTTTTAACAATACATATACCCGGGTGCGATTGATACATAGACTACTCCTCCCAAAGCTATGTGATTCTACGTACAACATTCGTCAGCGAGCTGTATTCAACAATTCGATCATGTATAATCATACAATATGCCATAGTGTTTTCTGGAACGTTTTCACGACATTCAAACTCTAATCGCACATCAACAGCCGCACTCTTCAGTGACTCGTTTTGACGAGAACAATCCAAAACAACAAATGGTCCATAATGTAGAAAGTTGGTAACATCAAGCAGCGGCTTTCCAGAGCCGTAGTAGGATTCTTTAAATTTTGTATACATCTCATAGAGCAAAGCATACTTGTTTTCCCCAAAATCAATGTTTAAATCATCGTAGGGGTACGTTTCCGAGTTGAGGTGTAAACGGATGTTGGAAAGAGTACAATGATCGAACAGCGAGACCCTTTTAGTCAAATCATTTTTTCGAGCAGTTTGCAGAGCGAATACGACGTATCGAGGCTTCTCCATCTGCGTTGCAGCCTTTACAGCCCACGTATGCTTAGTTGTCATCTGCAGGAGGGGATATTCATAGAGATCCCATGAACGGAAGCACATATTAAGCGCTCTACCACTCTCCAACACACGTAGCATAGACAATTTTTGTAGCTCTTCTAGAGTGACGTGAGGCATCCGCCACTGTACCTTATGCAGCACAAGACTGTATGTTGCACCGGACGGGCCATGTATAGCATTATCATCCGTGCGAGAACGTATCAGTATAAGCTCATGACGAGCGTTTATCACAACATGCTTATAGTCCTCACAGAAGCCGAAGAGCATGCTCAGCGGCACACAGAAGTTAAAATCAAATGGTGCATGACCTATGTCATCGGAACCTCCCATACACTTCCAACCAGCATTACCCAACACCTTGCTCTTCCCAGCTGAGAGGCTCAAGTAGCTCTTCAAGGTCGATGTTATGCCATGATCCCTAGCTCAGTCTATTTCAGTACCATCGAGCTCATACCGTATCTCATCGAACAGAAAGGCTATACAGTTATTGTCTAGAGAGATTGCGTCTCCCCCCACTGCCCGATTTATATGGGTTAGCTTCCCTTCAACATATAAGAAACTTCGGCATGGTAGCAGATACAAATCTTGCTGCTGGATAGGTATTCTTATCTCATCACTATTCCCCAAGGATGCATTGACATATGGGTTATATCCATGCAGCTCTACCTTCGTTATCCGATTATCAAAGGCTGGGGTACCGCTGATGTTTAGAATGTTATCCGAGATCTTTATCGCTGTGCAACTTTAAATCCCATAGACCGTAAAAACTCGATGTTCGATGCACTTAACTGCACCGCTTTTGTAGTATTATACTCTTCAGCAGCCACTCCACATGTGTTGAGACTCTTTCTGCTAGCTGGTTGTAACCACGTGTTAACGTTCCAACTGTTGTTGTTGTTGTTGTTGTTGTTGTTATAGACCAGCATGCTATGAGGTAGTTTCAACCGCGTCGTCGTACGTGTAAACGTATAGTTATCTCCTCCCCACGAAAATCTATTAACTGACCGGATTGATCGGTTATCCGAATCGTTAAGTCGTGTATTGCTCGAACAACGATTGGGAGGTAAATGACTCGTGGCGGTGACTCCGATATCTTATATCCTGGGGGGACTCTGGGTGAGAACTCATGTATGACATGCACTGGTCGACCATTGCTATACGAACCGCTAGTAACATTACACTCCACCCTAATCATATTCACACTCATGATGCTTATTGATGCATCGGACTCGTGCCACACGTTCGGTAAGAGAATACGGTTTGTGGAAAACCCCAACAGCAACCCCACATTATCAGGCTTCATGAAGTTAACTCTGAAGGTGCTGCAAATTTCACTCTTCATAGTGTTATTATTAGCTCGTAGTATGAACGAGTGATCTTCGTCACTAGCTGTCTTGCGCGGATACCGTCCAAGTATTTCACGTTTCAGAAGTCTGGGGATAGCCTCCAACTCATATGATCCATCAGGAATTATGATCTCTTCATCATGATCGCCAAAGTAGAATTTGTTGTTTCCATTGGCCGAGCTAATGTTTGGTATTGTATGATAAGTTTCAAAGCTCATCAAACCGAGTTCATAACCTCCACCACTCAGATCTATTGGCGGAAAATGAGTAGATGACAGCAAGCTACCTCTGCCTGATACAGTGAATGTTAGTGACATTTTCAAGAGAGATCATCCACTATGTGTGCTCAGTATGAAGGTTTGGTGGGAAGTATATCCACCAGGGATCGCCGGCAGTTTTTTTATAATAGGTTCTCGCGGAGAAATTTCACACATAATTGACCACAGTTGCTTTCATCATACTCTTGTAAACGCCTATGGTTGTATCTGATTCTTGTCACATTACCGAAGTAGCGTACCAATTCGTTCGGAGGACGAAGGTTCCCAAAACTGTCGAAATATTTTACACTTGCGCCATGCTTAACGTATGCCGTCCAGTGCGTCCCAGGACCTCGATCGCTGTCTAGATTAACTATACCACACTCGCGAGCCTTTGCCTCACCTGGTAAATTATCACGCATGAACACCCCTCGGAAGTGTGGTATGTCTTTGCACCAGTCTTCCAGCTGGTAATTTGAGGTACCCATACTAGTAGTCAAACTCCCCCTCCTGTTTAACGTTTTTTTTTTTGGTCTTTACCCCTTCTCCCCGCTTGTACGGTGATAGGTATAAGCCTTGCCCCTCCATCACACGGTTGTGTCGCTGGATTTCCTCAAGCTGTTTCTGAGCAGCTCTCTTAGCAGCGACGGATTTGGCTATAGATGAGGCTCCTGTAGCCAATGCTCCTAGGGCGCCCAAAGCAGGAAACAGTAGCGGTAAAAAGCCTCCACGCTTAGCTATTGACAGTATCCTACACCGTTTTGTCTTCTTTTTCTTTTTACCGTCTTGTGGTTTTTTCTTCCCTCCTACTCCCATTCCTAGTCTACGTTTCGTCTTCATAGCCGTCCAGACAGCTGCGGCTGTTGCTCGTTCACCAAGTGTAGAATCCTTAGCTGCTAGACGTTGCAGTGCGCTTTCACTCAATATCTTGTCAGCTTCGTGGCGACCTTCTATATCCTTCCGCTGAGAATATGCAATGTCGTGTCTTCTACACGCGGCGTCCAAAGGGTTAACTCCTTGCTCTCCACGAGCCAATCGACGCTCTAAACGCGTACCAGGACCACAAAATTGATACCCAGGCACATGCAGTTCGATTGGTAGGGAATCAATTACTTTATTCAGGAGTCCAGCCATAGAGATGATTCCTCAAGCATAGCTGCCCTTGAACTAACATATCAGTTAGTTCTCAACCGTATTATATATCCAGTCTTCCACTAATAGATACCCCAACAAGCCTACTGAATTGCTATACCGATCGGTTGAACTGCTAAACCGATCAGTTGAACTGCTAAACCGATCGGTTGAACTGCTAAACCGATCGGCTGAACTGTTAAACCGATCGGTTGAACTGCTAAAACCGATCGGTTGAACTGCTAAACCGATCGGTTGAACTGCTAAACCGATCGGTTGAACTGCCAAAACCGATCGGTTGAACTGCTAAACCGATCGGTTGAACTGCTAAACCGATCGGTTGAACTGCAAAACAAATTGGTTGAACTGCTAACTTGAGACCAACAGGTCTACCGAACTGCTGAATCAACCCGTAGAACCGAGCTAGACAAGTTTGTCGAGCTGCCTACCTGGACTATGCAACGTATATATACTGCTCCGAATCACGTATTGCTGTAGTAGAGTACAAGCATCCTCCCACCATGCGCTTTGTGAAACAGCCTATGAGTATTATAATACCTACAAGTCGTGCTTTTAATGAACCTAATAAGCATCGGAGGCATGGCACACTTCTACCCAATAGTATACGTTGCGTAATATGTGGTCCATCAAACTGTGGAAAGACTAACACTATGGTAGGACTACTCGAGAGTCCAAACGGGTTACGATTTGAGAATGTGTATGTATACTCAAATCCTTAGCTGCTAGATGTTGCAGTGCGCTTTCACTCAATATCTTGTCAGCTTCGTGGCGACCTTCTATATCCTTCCGCTGAGAATATGCAATGTCGTGTCTTCTACACGCGGCGTCCAAAGGGTTAACTCCTTGCTCTCCACGAGCCAATCGACGCTCTAAACGCGTACCAGGACCACAAAATTGATACCCAGGCACATGCAGTTCGATTGGTAGGGAATCAATTACTTTATTCAGGAGTCCAGCCATAGAGATGATTCCTCAAGCATAGCTGCCCTTGAACTAACATATCAGTTAGTTCTCAACCGTATTATATATCCAGTCTTCCACTAATAGATACCCCAACAAGCCTACTGAATTGCTATACCGATCGGTTGAACTGCTAAACCGATCAGTTGAACTGCTAAACCGATCGGTTGAACTGCTAAACCGATCGGCTGAACTGTTAAACCGATCGGTTGAACTGCTAAAACCGATCGGTTGAACTGCTAAACCGATCGGTTGAACTGCTAAACCGATCGGTTGAACTGCCAAAACCGATCGGTTGAACTGCTAAACCGATCGGTTGAACTGCTAAACCGATCGGTTGAACTGCAAAACAAATTGGTTGAACTGCTAACTTGAGACCAACAGGTCTACCGAACTGCTGAATCAACCCGTAGAACCGAGCTAGACAAGTTTGTCGAGCTGCCTACCTGGACTATGCAACGTATATATACTGCTCCGAATCACGTATTGCTGTAGTAGAGTACAAGCATCCTCCCACCATGCGCTTTGTGAAACAGCCTATGAGTATTATAATACCTACAAGTCGTGCTTTTAATGAACCTAATAAGCATCGGAGGCATGGCACACTTCTACCCAATAGTATACGTTGCGTAATATGTGGTCCATCAAACTGTGGAAAGACTAACACTATGGTAGGACTACTCGAGAGTCCAAACGGGTTACGATTTGAGAATGTGTATGTATACTCAAAATCGCTGAATCAACCTAAATACAGATATTTGGAAGAAGTGCTATCATCTGTGGAGGACTTGGGGTATTTTCCCTTTGCAGAGAACGTTAGTGTGATATCACCAGCCGATGCGTTACCGAACTCGGTATTTATCTTTGATGACGTTGCTTGTGATGATCAAAATGTAATGCGGGAATACTTCGCTGTGGGTAGACACTCAAATGTAGACTGCTTCTACTTGAGTCAGTCATACGCTCGAATACCGAAGCATCTGATCCGTGATAATGCAAATATGATTATACTATTCAAGCAGGATGGCACGAATCTTAGACACGTATATTGTGATCATGTCAATACTGACATGCCGCTCGAAAGGTTCACAGAGTTATGTGTGAAATGCTGGGACAAAAAGTATGGTTTCCTCGTTATAGACAAGGACAGACCTGTAGATGGTGGTCGGTACCGGTGTGGGTTTAGCGATTTTGCAATCATCAGTCATGAGGATATAACACCATGATTTCAGCGTTGCGATCATACGTTCTAAAGGTGTCGTTGGAACCAGTTGTCGTATTTTAACTGCTACGTATAATGGATGAAGAGAAGAAGAGTATGGAGCGTGCTAAACAGGAAGCGGTTGCGAAGGAGATAGCTAAGACTAGTGCTGCTATACGCAAGAAGTATCTCGCGCTGAAGGTGGGGAAGAATGATGCTGACGCAGCTTTGGAGACAAACCTGCGCCCGATACTTGAGCCGCTGAAACAGCTGGCTGGTAATAGCAACGTTGTCAAGCAGCAGTCCTTTGATAGTAGTGATGCAATCAAGCGACAGTCGCTATCATTGCAATCATCACCACCACCTCCACAGGCATCTATACTCGATGATTATGCACCATTAAAACCACATGGTATAAACAAAATGCTTCCGACAGCTGTAGGAGTGAAAAGGTCACGTCCTGACAGTATGACACCGAGACATTCAACTCCATTCAGAAACATTCAAATCAAGAAAGCTCGACTGACACAATTTGACGAGGCTGTGTGGGATCGAGATGTCGATAGTGTGGAGCATGCTAGTGGTACATCTCCTGAGCCGATGGATTCTACTCCGTCAACGAGCAGTAATTACGCTACTCTCCCAGATAGCTCAATGCGTAAAATTCTGCAGGATAGTTCCGAACAGTCTCTGATCAATGGGATGGGACCTCTGGCTAAACGATATATGCAACTGCTCTACACAGATGTTGCTGACAATGTATATGGCATCTTCTATGATAATGGTGCAATGCGTATTGGTAATACAACCTTCGACGTGAACGCTGATGACAGTATTGTAGTTGGTACAACAAGATACGTAGGGACTGAGGGTCTCTATGAGCTGATATTCATGAAGATGCCTGATCCGAAGAAGTATACTGAACGGGATCTCATAGCATACAAGGACGTTCTACTGAAATCCAGTGCACACAAGTGTAAACACTCTCCATCAAAGCAAAAGAAGGGTAATAAGGGGTATAAGTATAAACATATCATAAGAAAGCTATTTCCCACCATTGATGGATCAGCTGTGGGAAGCGGACTTGAGACATATACTCAATACCCGATGGGTTGTATCGAATAACGCTATCGATTATGTGCATTGGGACGATCCGAATGAGCTGGTGGATCGTATGAGGCTGTTGGTTTCCTCGCAGCGTGCTGGTCATACGAGTCACAGTAATGAATTAACATCCATAATTGAAGAGCTTCGTGAGGTGGGGCTGATTATAAATTAGATGTTTTACGAGATTGCAGTTCAGTATGGTGGGAGATGCCAATCAACAAGTTTGGAGAGCTGCTGGGAGCGGGTGTGGAAGTTACTCAACAGCCAGTGAATCACATTCGTAATATTGCGTTGTGTCTTGAGGGGACAACCTTCAATGCGCGAGATGTCAGGATTGTGCGTGTAGCAGACCCTGAGGCTGCAAGTGATTCTGTAAACTTACGATACATGTATGACCTCCTGAATAAACTTCGCTCTGAAATTGATGAAAAATTTCGTCTAATGAAGGGTATGGCCGATACGAGTGAGTCTCACATTAGTAATATTGCGCTGTGTCTGGAGGGGACAACTTTCAATGCGCGAGATACCAGGATTGTGCGTGTAGCAGACCCCGAGGCTTCATGTGATGTTGTAAACTTACGATATATGTACGATCTCCTGAGTAAACTTCGCTCTGAAATTGACGAAAAGTTTCGTCTAATGAAGGGTGTGACCGATACGAGTGAGTCTCGCATTAGTAATATTGCGCTGTGTCTAGAGGGGACAACTTTCAATGCGCGAGATGCCAGGATTGAGCATGCAGCAGACTCCGAGGCCTCATGTGATGTTGTAAACTTACGATATATGTATAACCATATGAGTAAACTTCGCTCTGAAGTTGGTGAAAGATTTGATCGAATGAAGGAAGTGCTTAATATGCGTGAGTCTCAAACTAAGCGTGATCTGGCAGCTTCCCTTCGTGTGTTTGTATCAGCTGAAGTGCGGAAGCAACTTGCCGGTTGAGGTGTAGCGGTATAAACATGAGCAAAATAAAAACGAAACTGGTTGAGGAGTTGCATGCGCCGGCCAGACGTAACTTTCCACGCAGACGTGTCATCGTTCATGGGATTGACGATCTATGGCAGGCCGACCTCGTAGATGTTCGAGCATTCGCAAAGGATAATCGAGGGCACCAGTATATTCTAACGGTAATAGATGTGTTTAGTAAGTATGCGTGGGCTCTCCCTCTCAAGAGCAAAGGTGCAACCGATGTATCTAAGGTTTTTGCAAGCATATTACACAGTGATGCGAGAGTACCTAGAAACCTGCAGACGGATATGGGTAAGGAGTTTTATAATATGAGCTTTCAAGGTTGTATGAAAAAACATTCCATTAACCACTACTCCACATTCAGCATCATGAAAGCTTCTGTAGTGGAGCGTTTCAACCGCACACTTAAGAATGCGATGTGGAAGTCCTTCTCGTTGAACGGGTCTTACCGCTCGGGTCTTACCGGGTCCCTTGCCTCGCTAGTGTCCGACTACAATAGTCGCAAGCATAGAACTATCAAGATGCGTCCCATGGATGTTAATTGTAGCAATGAGAAGCACCTCCTGACAAGTGTGTATAGCAACCTGAAGATACTTGGACCTGCGAAGTTCAGTGTTGGTGATAAGGTGCGTGTCAGCAAGTTCAAAACAGTCTTCGATAAGGGATATACACCGAATTGGTCGACAGAGGTGTTTGAGATTTGTGGAGTTAAGCGAACAAATCCAGCGACATGCTCTCTCAAAGATTCTGGGGGCGATCCGGTTGCAGGTGGATTCTACGAGCAAGAGCTACTCAGGACAGCGCATCCAGATGTACATTTAGTTGAAAAGGTGTTGCGGAGGAGAGGTGATAAGTTGTATGTGAAGTGGTTGGGGTTCAATAATACACATAACTCATGGATTGATAAAAGTGCTGTTGTATAGACTCTAAAAAACATTGAACGATCTTTGTTATCTCTCAATAAACAGCTCCTTAGTCAACTAGTCTCTACAAAGTGTTGTCTCATACCTCCTGAAACATATGGTTAATTCATTCTTCAGTGCTACATATCCTAAAGTGTCCCCAAGGGAGTGTGCATATCGAATTTTGGAGAATATATCGTTTATCATCGTGGGGGCTGAGAGCGAGTTTCTTCTCGCGTATTGTGAAAACGTTATGACGTATGGATCTGATACAGTTTTGTTCTACGGTTTTCTCAACATTATTCCTTAGACACCTAACATAATCATCGAACTGTATGCACTTGGCTGTAACACTTTTCTTAATACCCTTTATCTTCTTTTCGCATCTCTCTTTACCATGTACCCGTATGGCATACATTTCAGATCTCAGCCCAACGAATTCTGTCATGATCAAACCACAATTCTCATCCTTCATTAATCCTGGAACCTTTTTGTTTGCACGCGGTATACTGTAGGGGTTGTTATCATCGTAGTCGCTAGTATCGAATTGTGCCAAATCTTGTTTCATGATCTCATAGATATCGTCACAGCTAATCTCATAGATGAGGCTATCAGTATCTGTATACATAACCTTACAACTTTCACCAAATTTGGGGAGCATGTACTCGTAGTGGAATTTGTATAAACATATTTTGGATATTTCCAGAATACACATTCCAACATATATAGGCTTAGAGATGTTAATGCTAAGCTTCCGCATTTGAACAGCTATGAGATCCTCTGAGAATACTGTACGGCTATGGAAATTAGGCTTTGCGATCGCTGTCTCTGCACCATACCGACCGCACCATTGCGTGAAGAGTTTCACATCAGCATGGTTACGCACATTCTCCATCGTCTTACCAAACACAGCATTGTTCATTAGTTTATAAAGGTTCTTGCTGAAATCGTTGGTGGATTGTGTTCGTAAGTGTGTATTTAATTGTATATAATCACGCAACCATGGAGACTGTTTAAACTCCAAGATACGGTGCACCTTCAGCAGCTTCAACCCATGTTTCATACACAATTGTAGATGTCGATAGTGTATTATGTACCGTGTCTTGTTGTTCAGTGTAGCAAGCAGTTTTTTCTGTCTGCTCCCCCTCCGCTGCAGCGGGCTGAGCTCGTGGTTTGCGCAGAAGGGGAGATCTGCATGCATATCATGTATATTTTGTGGGTATTGTAGATCGACTTCTAATACGTATCCTACTTGACTGTTCTCCGGAATAGCTTTTATGTCAAAGGTTGCTACTGCATCTTCATCATTCTGCTCGATCCATCGGAAACCTCCATACGGTAGAGGTTGGGACATTGCCCAGCCGTAGAGATTGTTAACATCGAAATACATTAGGTATGTAGAGCTCTTTGCAGGGTCATATGTTGGTAGGTGCTTGTTGTTGGCACTTGCATACCTATGTGAACACTGGCTCAGTCCACCGCGTATTCCACGCTCCATGAATAGAAGCATATCGATATCTGTTAATAGTTCGAACTCTATACCGGTGTGCTTTAGCATTGCATCCCATGTGAAACCCGGGAGGGTGAAGTAGTGCGCCGGATCAAGCTTATAACTTGCTATACAGTTCTCTCTGAAACTCTCGAACACATCGGTTAGCAACAACGTGTCAATCTTCATGTAGAGGCTACAATATTCTCCTAACGTTCGAACCTTGAAGCGTTTCCACACTTCTTTAGCATGTTGATAATCATTATCGCTAACGTGACAATCGTTCAGACGGCTGTAGAATGCCTCTTGTGGTGGTAGCTCCGTGTCGTTAAGCTTGCTGTAGGATGTTATGTATTCATAGGGAAAGGCACCCTTCCTTGTCAAGAGTTTCAAGTCTGTCTCAGACAGGTGTTTAAATTCCCGTTGCACGGTACGTAGTTGGTTCGGTCCGCTCAGGTATGATGATAGTTTATCGAGACTTGAGCTAAGGAATTTGAATGAGTCAATGAAGCGGAACTTTACGCATTTTTTACTCCGCCAAACCCCCTCGCCAGTATCTGCCACATGTTTGGTGAAGGATATGTACTTCTCCTTCGTTATTGGTAGAAGGTCAATTTTACCGTCAAGCGCCTTCGCTAAGGCCATTATGAGGAAGTGTGCGTCATAACCTGATAGGTTGTGGAATACAACTGGTACTGTATGTGGTATCCTATATCCTAGATTGCAGCTTGCATGAGCTGCACCGCGGTAGGCGCCTGTGAGGTGACAGTGGTCACGCACTTTCCCGTCCCCCGCATCAGTGAACGGTTTCACACATATGTGACAGTGTTCAGCTCGTTGGTGTTGTAGCACTTCAGCACCTGTTAGAGCGTTCATTGGAACCACTCGGCTGAATATCTTCTTAATCCGTGTGCCCAACATATGCAGTTCTCTGGCGAACCACTCCATGCATCCAGTTTCACTGCTGTAACAGCTGTAGTGGCAGAGCGACTCGTCATATGCGCAGTGGACGTAGTAGCCGATGCTGAATGGACGGTGACGTTGGTATGGTAGTGAACTCCCTTGTTGACGACCTTGCTTCTCGCTCCCGACGGTCTCCAGCCAGCACTCTATGTCAGCATAGATTACGAAAGGCATGCGCTCCTTGTGGCTGTAGTTCTTAAATTTCAACCACCTGTCATCCCCGGTGGGGAGCGTTATAGCACATTCATCCATCCGTGAGCAGTCGATTAGATGCATCGACAGCTTTTCCTGTGTGTTGAAGTAGTGTAGACACCTAGAATGTAATATTGAGATTTTGTAGTGTATGCTCTTGGAGACAATTGGTTGATGTATATTATAGCTTTATGATTATGAACAGAATCGTACTTACCGCTCGCATATATGCTTTGAGCGTCGGCTTTTACTGATTTCCGTGGACAGTAGTCGTGATAGGCTTCTGATGCATGCATAATGGTATTTGTGTGAGGTCTTTCTGCTTTCAATCATTAGCAGGTTAGCATGTTGCTGGCGCTTGTTTTTTGTTATGCGGAGTGGTACACATCTGTTCCGCTCCCACCCAAACACGTTCACGGAGATGTTATTGCGTTTTTCAAATGCTGAAATCTGTTTTAACCTCATTGGAACTTCTGCCTCACTGGTATTCAATGTATCTGTATAGTGTGGGTATGATGATGTTCTAGAAACATTTTGTATGCCGGAGTTCTCGACGGGGTGAAGGCTTGCGGTGACTGCCCAGAAAAAGCATGTGTCGTCCACACAATTGATATTTATGACGGCTTTCTTCAATTGTATGGCTCTTGGTAGAGGTATGCTCCCTCCTGGACAGATGGGCTGGTACCTGTTTATATTTATCATTAAATGTAGAACCCTCCGCAGAGCCCAACCGCTATCACGTTCTTGAAATTCCGACATTTGTGTTAATATTGGATGTTCCACATCGCGTGTGTACCAGCGACGTAAGTTGCTAGATGGATCAAGCTCGCTGTTCCGCGTATTGAACCCCTTCACGCTGACTGTTCCGTCCAGCACATATTCGGCCTCCATGGTTACATTCACCTTCACATTACGGTGTTGGTTGATACCCTCAGTTACACGTCTGGTTACCATTCTTCGTGCATCACGAAGGAAGTGTTTGGGATCGATGTGCTGTGAATTGATAACAGCGCTTGTGGAAATCCGATCCATGAATGCTGATTCGATCTCTACAAGAGTGAGGCTGGATGCTCTTGTTGATTGTGTGTCACCATGTAACCCTCTACCAACACGTACAAACCGTTCCTGCACTGTCACTTTCAAGCACTTTATACGCGTTAGAACACATACTATATGACGTTTTGTACCAATTGATAACATGTCTGTATTCTTTTCAGTGTGCTCGGCTATGAGAGCTAAACACTCGTCGCACTGATTCAACCACTCGCGGTATTCGTTCACGTTCCGTAATAATATCGATGAAGCTTTCAGCTTCTTCAACATGTCGCTTGTGATGTCCATGATTACGTGTATGCTTACAAAATCTGAATGAGGTATCGCAGTTCGTTTTATATGCATGCGGGGAGGGTGGGGAGTCTTCATGGTAAGTGTGCTCGCTACCAATATGTTTCTGCTGTTACGACATTTTGGGTCGCTGTCGGGGACCTTGATTTTCTATCGATACTGCATTTTTAGAGTATGGCAGTAGCTGTTAGGGTCACAGGGACAGTTGCTGATGTAGCAATTTGATGGCTACGTGAGCTCAAGGTTACTGTGTCGTATGCGCTTCGTTGGTAGCTACGTGAGATCAGGGTTGTCATGTGTGTGTGTGTGTGTGTGTGTGTGTGGGTTGTCGACGCAGCAATTTAACGTCATGCATATCGACGGATAGATTGGAGCTGAAGGTTAGCTGACCAGGTGTCTAGTTTCCATCAGCAATAATCAAGGTTGCTGATGCAACAATTCAACCTCGTGGATATCGACGAGAAAATTTGAGCTTAGGGTCAGTTGACCAGGTGTCTAGTTTCCATCAGCAATTTTCAAGGTTGCTGATGCAACAATTCGCCCTCGTGCATATCGACGGGTAGATTGGGTTTCAAGGTTAGCTGACCAGGTGTCTAGTTTCCGTCAGCAATTTTCAAGGTTGCTGACACAGCAATTCGCCCTCGTGCACATCGACGGGTAGACGCGGTGACGTCACCGCGCGAAATTTTTGGTGTCCCAGAAACCGCTTTGTTTAATCTACTAGGGTATGATACCAGAAGGGCAGACCGGATTCAGGAAAGGAAAGGGGACAGTACATAACATATATGTCCTGAACTATATAACAAACAGGGAGTTGGCGAAGAAGAGCGGGAAGGTAATTGCGTATTTTGTGGACATAAATAAAAAACATACTACCGCCTTCGATAGTATTAACAGGGAGAAACTGTGGACGGCACTAAGAGAGATGAGAGGGGTGAGTGACGGCCTGAGAAAGAGGTTAAGAGAAGGATACAGAGAAACGAAAGTGAGAGTGAAGATCGGAGGGGACATGAGTGAGGAGTTTTGGGTAGGGAGAGGTGTGAGGCAAGGATGTCCCTTAAGCGCGAAACTCTTCATCCTATACTTGGTCGATTTAGAAGAGAGAATGGAAAGGAGAGGGAAAGGAGGGATAGCGATAGGAGGGAGGAAGTAGTACACATTAATGTACGCGGATGATATGGTGATGCTAGCGAAGGAAGAGAGGGGAATGGACTTGATGATAGAGGAGTTCAGGAGATATATAAAAGAGTACGGACTGGATGTTAACAGGGATAAAACAAAGGTGGTATGATTCGCGAAAAGGAAAGGCAAGGACAGGAAATGGAGGTGGGGGGATGGAGAGATAGATGAAGCAAAGGAGATAAAATACCTGGGATATGTATTCAGGAGAAATGGAGGGCAGGAGGGTCACATAGAGGAAAGGGTAAGGAAGGCAAGTGGTGTAATGAGAGAGGTATGGGGGATAGGGAAAAGGCATTTTGGGGACGACTACGGAAGAAGGGAATGGATGTTTGACACACTAGTGTGGACGGTAATGGGATACGGGGTGGAGGTATGGGGATGGCGAGAGCGAAAGAGAGTGGAAGCGATGCAGGAAAGGTATTTTAGGTGGGTGCTTGGAGTGGACTGGGTAACGCCAGGGTACAGGTTGAGTGCTTGGTTGAGTCGCGGCAGGGGGCAGCTCTCCTACCGCGCGACGCAGGTGCTTACCGGGCACGGCTGCTTCGGTGAGTACCTGCGTCGCATCGGGAAGGAGGCGACGGCACAGTGCCACCATTGTGATGGGGACCCGGACACGGCGCAACATACCCTCCAGTATTGCAGGGCCTGGAGGGAACAGCGCCGTGTCCTGGTCCGGTATATCGGAAGGGACCTCTCGCTGCCGACGGTCATCCGACAGATCCTCGGCAGCGAGAGGTCGTGGAGAGCCTTCCTCGCCTTTTGCGAGGAAGTGCTCTCCCAGAAGGAGGAGGCGGAGCGGCGGCGGGAGAGGACGGACCCCTTCCGTCTGCAGAGGGCCCGTCCCCGCCGCCGACCCGCGCGGGGGGATCTTGTCCCCCCGCAGTAGAGCGAAGCCCCGGTCCCGTCGACGGATCTCGACCCGTTGACGGGCCGAGTGCTTGCCAAGGGGCCGCGAGGCGGCAGAGTGGTGGCTCTGTCGCCTGCGCAAGCGGCCCCGAGGCGGGGCGGGCGTGTAGTGGTCGCACGACCCGCCCAGGAGGGATGGATAATGCGGGGGCGCGGTTCCCGCCTCCTTCGCCGCTAGCGAAGGAGTGCGGTGAGCCGTGTCTCCCCGCGAGTAGTGGGGGAAGCCTCCCTCTCTCGTGAAAGCGAGAGAGCGGATGGCCGCTCCCCCACCACGAGACGTGCCTCCAATAGGGGGCGGGCGCGGGGCGGCACCGGTAGTGTTCTACCAGAGTTCCCGGTGTCGCCCCAGTCAGCGCCGAGGATGGCCACCGTGGGGTTTTAGCCGGTAAGAGTCCGGCACTACCCCGTCGCCCCCACCAGGGCGGCAGGGTGTCCATGAGGATTTCCCCACGTAAAAAAAAAAAAAAAAAAAAAAAAAAAAAAAAAAAAAGGGTACAGGTTGAGTCACTTGCCTTTGGGTCAGGTGTTACCGACCGGAGCAGCACGGTAATATCGACCCGCCCATTCCACTGTGGAGGGGAGAGGCTGAGCGTGAAGCGCGCCCCACCACGCCAACCCGGTATGCAAGGCTGCGGCGGCGGCCAGCGGGTCGCTCGGCTGGCTCGGGTTGGCGTGGTGGGGCGCGCTTCACGCTCAGCCTCTCCCCTCCCCAGTGGAATGGGCGGGTCGATGTTACCGCGCTGCTCCGGTCGGTAACACCTGACCCAAAGGCAAGTGACTCACCCTGTACATAGTGAGGGAGGAAACAAAGAGAGAGAAGATGAGACTGGGAGGAGCGAGGAGGGCGTGAAGGTTCGAAGAGAGGCTAAGAGAAGGGAAGGGAAGTGAGTGGGCGAGGGAATGTTTGAAGGAAATTGAAAAGGGAAGAGGGGCGGGGAAGTGGCTGTCGAAGTGGGAAAGGGAAAGGAAGGATTTCACAGAGAGAAGGGGAGGTAAAAAGGATTTAGAGGGAATGGATGAGGAGAAAAGGAAGGAGGAGTAGGAAGAGATAGAGAGGAAGGAGAAAGAAAAGCAAGAAGAGGAGAACACAGGAAGTATAAGGGAGGCAAGGTACAATAGGTGGTACAGGGTGGTGAGGTGCGAAGAGCTGCCAGGGTACTTGAGGAAAAGATGGAAGGGGGAAAAGAGAAGAAGGGTGGAGAGATATAGGATGGGCAATGAGATGAGAGAAGGAAGGTACTGGTAAGAGGAAGAAGCGAGTGCAGAAGGTGTGGATGGGGTTTGGAGACGTGGGAGCATGTTTTGGAGAGTTGCAAGGAGGAGGGGGAAGGAGAGGAAGGGGAGATGGGAAAATTGAGAAGGATATTAGCGGAGGATGAAAAAGGGGAGGAATGGATGGGGAGGTTGGACGCAGCGAGGAGAGAAGGGTTGAGAGGGACCGAGTGACGAAAAGGGGGTGAAGGGGGCAGGGATCTGTAAGGGGGTGGGAGAAGCGAATGTAAGAAAGGAGCAGCGGAAACGGAAGCCCGAATGCGGATGAATGGATTAATGGATGGATGAAATGAGGAACGAAGGATGTGAGAAATGAGAAAAGAGGAGTGGCGGTAGGGTAGAGGAAGGTGTGAAGGGGATGGCGGGAGGCTCTCAATCTCTCGAAAAACGTGGCGTAGGGAAGGCGTAGGTTTAAGATAGTAATAAGATGGAGATGTGAGCGGAGCAGGACCCGTGATGTGTCCTGTGGCGAAAGGAAGTCCCGATCCCAGTATGGAGCGGACTATAATAAAACCAACTGAACTGAACTGGAACACCCTGTATATATCGTATATTTTAAGCATCTTCGTGGATGCGCAGATATGCGCTTAAAATAAGTTGCCTTCGACGATCTCACGTCTCTTATGATACATTAAGGCGATTTTAAGCTCTCTCGAGCGTAGTCTCTCGCTCAGCAGGTATCTAATTAATCCGGTTTTTATAAGCCTCCTAACGTTTTGAATGTTCATGCAAGTCCTCGAATCGCTGGTATCCGAGATGCCTTTTCCGTTCTCACACTTTGTTGAAAACAAACTCTTACGTTAACCACAACTTAGATGAGCGGGAACGCTTATCTGTTACTTTAATTTCTCGCTCTTGGTTCCGAGAAATGCCAACGTCTTGGGAGTTTTGGTTTTGGAGCAGGGAGAGCACCTTGCCCTACTCCCACACTCGCTGACAAATTGCATGACGCCCTTAAGGCCCCGACAGCTTTCGCCGTGCTCTGATTCGTTAACACCGGAAAGTGCGTCCCAACTCGTCGGCGGCGCGAACGAGCCGAACCGCATTCGACGGGGCGGAGGCTGCGAGACTCTTCGTCATCAAGTCGTGAGGTACGCGTCTTCGAGTCCGTGGTCAACCTTAAATATTATTTTTAGTGAGACAGAATTATGTCGATCAAATCGTTAATTAGTGGTACCGCGCAAGAACTCAGTTACCACGTTAAAATATTGTGTAATCGGTGCGTCCTCATATATTGACTGTCCCAGACAGTCCCCATCTCATTATATCTGTGCCGCGAGCGAGAGTCGAATTAAGCGTAACTTGCGTCATCTTTACCCTTGTAGCCGCATGGCTCTGTTTGTCACTATTGACTCTGATAATTTGTGAATGTTTCTCCTTCACTCATTTACTGTTTGATTAATTTGAGTTCAATATACTTTCTTTTACCGACCATAACATATGTGTTCATGATTATTATAAACCTTCATAATCGGTCTGTTTAGTAATTAGATAACATAATCTAGTCAAAGATGAGACTCAGTTACTCTTAGATAATCCAAGACACATTCCAGTGACTTCCGCCTGCCGTAGGGACAGAGAGCATCTAATTTTAAGGACGATCAACCAAATTCTTAGTTTAACCTCAGGTACTCGATACACGCGGCGCACCGCTGGGGGCGCAGTGGTTCTTCCCCAAGGACTCACCCCTGTTCTTCTCGGACTGCCATAGGTATTCTTGATCTCGAGTAGATAGCACGTACTAGATAGAGTATTTTGAATTTAAGTTCCTCATTAGCTTAGTCAGGTCTCGCTACACTGCACTCATTATAATTGATCATTGGGATCTCATATTAGATATTCGATATTCACTCGTTGCTGTAAATAGTGTACATTTAAACTCGGTCTGAACAACCGAAACCTTTTGTTACTGGTCTCGTGGGCACTTGCATTCAAAGATCTGTTCCTGTGCACCACCACCTCACCACAGGTACTCAAAGTAATAAACCCTGTTAATTTTTCATATTCTCACACGACTAAATCTTTAATTCCCCGGCCTCTCCAGATTTCTCACCATATCTCGAACATGGTCTATACTGTTGCCTCCACACACGTGACAGACCAAATGAGCGCCCGTGTGGGACTCATGTTGGAAATCGATCCCTGGTCCTCTACTGAGGGAAAGTCCGAGAAGTCCCACTCGTTAAAAGGAACATTATTTTCAATCCCCTGTTTGTACAGCTAATCATCCGCTCGTGCTCACACCCGTACGTAACACAATTATCAAAACGCATGTTCCAAGGATGTAACCATGAAAGAAGTAAAATGCCGTCACTGTGAAGGTATACATACTACTTTTAGCGTCAACTGCCCGCATTACTTGCTCAACAAACAAATAGCACTAATCATGGGATACAAGCCAGTCAGCAGAGGACAAGCCATCGCTAGAGCTAGGGAAAATTTGAAAATGACGGCAGACTTTTCCAACCAAGGAAGAGATAACTATGCAGATGCATCAAAAGCCCTAAAAGATAAATCTGACAAACAGTTCCACAAGCTAAAGGAGTTAAGCATTGATGATGCTGCCACCGTATTCCCAGCTGCAAGCCGTCCACCTGTCGCGTAGTCGAACGACGTGCAGGGCAAACGTTGGCCGAAGTTACCCCCGCTAGCTAATGTTGGAAAATGTCTCATAATTTGCTGGGCGCCTGGCCTCCTAAGGAGACCAGTTAGAATGTGGTCTCTTAATGTGACAATCAGCGGGGGATGAATGAATCCGACAGAGGAATTCTTTAAACTTAGCCCGACTGGTTCTCAAATATCGGACGAAGGAGTGGGATCTAGGGAATTGGGATGGCTGGGAGACAGAGAACTTACGCGACACAAGTTTCGGAGACAGAAGATGACATTTATTAGGCCGGACGCGGCCGGCCTTACTAATTCTAAAGTACACCTAGCCAGCCCGAGCTAGCGCGCGATCGGACCTAGGCCACGAAGGCCCCTGTACAGCCTGCTTATTCGATTCTGTTAGTCGAACAAGATGGCGGCCGGAGTCGAATCGCGCAAGCGAGTCGCGCATCTAGGTTCGTGGGGTTATGTTTTCATCGGCGGGCCACCGCGCCATGATTTAAAAATGGCGGCAGGTGTATACTGGTGTATAAAGGTCTCGAGGTTTAACTGGACCCGACTATAAGTTACTAGGGCCTGAACTACCAGTTATGAAAACATCAGGCTCGCTGATGTTTTCATGTAATATGCAACTTTGCTCAGGACCAGATGTATGCGGAAAAAGTGCCCTGTCCCATACTATTCTACATATTATAGAATGTAGAGAAAAAATATGATTGTATGTTAATTAAAGAATAGGAGGGATTATGATGGTTATTAACTAAAATAATATAATACAATTGTTCCATATTAGTTTAAAAATACCATATATTCGACAATTCCATTTTGTGCCTTTCAGTAACAACTGTAATATCTGTGCAAAAGAAAGATACAAGAAAGATATGCAGATACGCAGCAGGACATATTGAATGTTAGATCGGAAATTAATAATATTAAGTACTACTTTTTGTACCAATTGTTACGTTGTATCTGGACAATGAGGCAAGTTCAGCATCTTGATCTTGAAGATCTTGAAGATCCTCCTTCGAGCAATTTCTGCTCGTGAGGGCTGGTGCAGCCAGTGCAAGGTGTTCGTTGGGATTATTGACACTTTGTTCTTTGTTGCTTCCAACCCTTTTCTGTTTATTACTTTCCTGGAGCCGAATTGTCTCTAGCCAGGCCAATGCAAATCGAGGACAGCAGACGCAGTAGCTTATTATTAGTCAGTCGACTACTGTGCTTAATCACTCATCAGTTCCGCATGGACTATTATATAAATAGAACTATTAAATGGAGTCATTTAGTTTTCTCTTGCAAACCTCTAGTTTCACTCAATGTAGCTGGCCCCAAGCAGCTTCTCAATAACTGTGGGAATCTACGATTAGAAATAGAACCATTAAATGGAGTACTTTTGTTTTCTCTTGCAAACCTCTTCAGTGTATAAATTGTGTTTATCTGCAGTGTGTTTCCTAGCATACACTTCCGCGCTTGATGTATGGATGTATCCGTTCGTCTAGAACATTATTTCATCGCTTGTGTATAAGATTCATATGGATTTACAGATTCGGATATTATTATTTATGCATGAATAATTCTATATTTGCATACTTACAACATAGAAGTACAGACTCCAAGTAATATAAAGATGATTTCTTCTTTCATTCCTGTATTTGCTCCAAAATTTGGAGCCTTACGATGTTTATCTCATGCTCTTGGTTACGTCTGCATCTGTCAAAACTATCCGAGCGCCCCGGAGATCCTTATTCGCCCCTGTTGAGAATCTGGTTCTAGAGGGCGGCAGTTTCTATCTCGGAGGCACTCCCGCCTTGACCCCGCGTCCTGCCCCTCGCCTACCCCTAGTAACTTCTAGTCAGGTCCAGTTCAAACTCGAGACCTCTACCGAGTGTATCCGAGGAGAGCATGCGAGAGTGAGAATGAATAAGTGGTTATAATTTGTAAAGGAATTTCTTCCGGTCACGAATTCTGGTTCGCCGGACGAAATTCGGGAAGAAGAAGGAGATTCTCTCTACTGCTTTACTTTTTGATGAAGACTTGGCTCGAAGTTAGTTCCTTTACTTAATTTCCCAATTCCTCTACACTTCGGGCGGGAAGTCCTTCCGATAATAATGAACTCGTACTTGAACCAAAATCCAAACGAAACCGCGAGATTGGGCGCCAGGCACCAGGGTGCCAACAATATTGATAAACTACTGAAAGTTTTAGTCAAAGCGAAAACAAAGTTCAATCGGCAAGAAAATCCCCGGGCGGATTCCCAGGCTAGTCAGGAACGCTAGGAGAGCAAGTGGATTCGGCGAGAGAGCTAGGCAGAACGATTGAAGGCGACAATAGTTTCTTTATTCGAATATTCGAATACTTGGACAAAAAAAATTAGAGGCGACGCACGAGGCCGGTGTACTGCGACTCGTGCGTGGCACGCGTCCGTTAGGCGATGACGCAATAGATATTTGGTCGCAGAAGTCGCAAAGTTACAATACGCAGGTGATCGGCACGAGCCTAAATTGCGATAATTAGACAGAAAAGTATTATGCACGAATATGCCGCGATAGATGAGGTGAAGCAAATGGGCTAGACAATAATAACGATAATGAGATGGCCCGTTGTAGACGGCGCATAAGCCTGCAGGAAGGTCACCTTTTCATGCACTAACAAAAGTAGAAGTCGCGAGAAAGCCAAAGATTCGCTTGCAGTCAGCGTAAACAACAAAATCGCCAGAAGGGCGGAAAGGAAGCGAGTATCGGGCTGAGACTTCTTACCAAAGGGAAGTCTCACGCAAAGCCCACCGGTAGAAGATTCGCTTACCGATAATATTTGGTTATTAGCCGAGGCGCTAATAAATCTCCCTAATCGAGAATAATCCTGGTACGGGAATCCCTTCCTTCCTTCCTCCCTTCCTTCTAGGCGCTAATCGCTAGTCGCTAGTTTTCGGTAGGTTTGCTAATATGGTATGACCGCTCGCACGCACGTTTCTACAACGAGTACCGGTCCTAACGCGCTTCACTAACCGTTCGTTTACGACCCTTTTGTCCCCGAAAACCGGCCTGTCTATTGGTCCCTAAGTCCCCGCCAATCCTAGTGGTCCTCGCTGTGCCCTGAGCCGAGCAGGCGCCAGGGCCATCGCCCCGCGCCCAATTTTCCTCGCCGAAGTCGATCATCATAGATACTTGTTCTTCGGCTGGAACCCACAAGAGCGCCTGCGGTCGTCCAGTCGTCCACGAAGATGACCAATCCCTCGCTGGAGTCCCTTCTGATGCTGCTGCTCCTTATGCTCAGCTCTCCAGGCTGAGTCCACGGAATGCGAAGTTGAATCGATTGTTCGAAGGTACCAGGAGCCCTCGCTCCTGACGGGCGCTAATAGGATCGCGCAACTACAAGAAGCGTTAGGATTGGCTAATAATGCTTACCGAGAACCTGGCTGGAGACGTTCCTATTCGATAGATGGCTCTTATAGCCCCAATCCTTATTTCGCGAGAGATATTTCTTTACGGGAAGGCGACGAGTTCTCTCGCCCTGAGAGTTACATTACAGACTCCCCCCTTCCTTCAACAAGGTCCGAAGGTCCGCCTAGCGTATCCCTCAAGTACCTCTACTCGCTGTGTCTCCAGTTAGGTATTTCTCAATGAAACAGCACAACAAAACATAAGTGAAAAGGGATGACCTACCGGTGTTAATGCAAGCATTAAATAAAAGGTGCGACAATAAACCAAGCTCCAATTAGCAATAGCTGTGACTGCAAGCGTATTCTCAAATTTCGTGATCCTTCCCGCAGACTTTCCTAAGTCTGTGATATTCCTTAATTAATAGTTGGCTCGATAATAGGTTCTTCCTTGAATCGCTCCTCCGTTAGTCGTTAAAGTGAGCCTCCTGGCTCTCTATGGCAGTACAAACTAGGACTGGGAGGTGAAGGGTAATTAGCTGGCCGTGATATACAAAAAAAAAACAACGCTATTTATTCGGACTTTGTCCGGTCCTAATCATTCGCCAGAGGCGATAATGATAGCACTAACCGTGCTGGTCGAAACAAACGTGAATAATGCAGTGCGCGAATCGAAGGTGTACAACCAAAGTTTGGTAGCCTGAACATAACATAGACGTTCGCCGGATAATACGAGCGCGTGGGTGCTAACAAAAAAAGTATTGGGACTTAATCTAGGAACGGACATAATGATGCGCAACGGCGCTAATAAAGAGGGACGGACAGAATTATCTTTCGGAAGTGATTGAGGCACTAGTGAGGAGCGGGATGCTGGCGCTCCGACTTGTAGGCGGCCCTCTTCTCTTTCCAGGTCTCTCGACAGTTGGGTCAAGTCCGCATGGTAACGTCCCGTTCCCCACAGTGGCGGCAGAAAAGCTGACGCGGCTTAGGACACTGTCCAAAACTGTGGCCACGCAGGCCGCAATTCCAACAACCTTCAGGGTTGACAGGCTGGGACTCCCTGGGAGTCATGGACGGTGCAGGTGGTCGGGGTCGGCGAAGCGGCGGAACAGTCGTTGGAGCGCTAATGGGTGTCTCCAATGTCCTGCTGGTCAAGTAAGCTCCGGGTGAGACCAAGGGTAGGGCAGCCTTGCGCGGAACGGGCGATCGGGCGTCGGATCGGGTTTGCCACCGAGATAAACTCGTTGACAGGCTGGGCGACACTGCTGTCGAGCCAGCGGTAAGCGACTTCCGTCGCGCTAATATAGGGCTCGGCCCATTTGATTGGTTGGGTCGAGGTGCCAAGAGGAGCCGGCCAAGGGTCCACTTCCATACGGGGAGTGGGTGGCGCGGGAGCCGCGGGATCGATGATCCGGTCCTCGCCGGTTTGCGTGCTCTGATCCAGCATCACAGGCTTGGGCTCGGGAGGAGGAAGGCGATTGCCCATTACTCCGATCGAGCTGGTTTTCTTCGGAAAACGCGCAAGGGTGTCCATCCAGGTGGGCGTTAATTCTGCGCTTGGCCCGGTGGGCATGTCCAGGGTACCATGTCCCGACGTTGATCCATGTTTTAGCTTCTGAGGAGGATGCTGTGCGGAAGGTCGGAATCGAAATTATAGTTCGAGGACATAAGGTTTCAGATTTTGCACATGTATTTTGCCAACTAATTTACCCTCAAGCGTGGAAAGTTCGAAAACAATAGGCGATAGTTGTTTAGAAAGAAAGAAAGGCCCATGAAACTTAGGTACTAGTTTGGCAGCGCGATTCTGAGCTGCATTCGATAATACATGTTGTCCTATTACTACAAGATCGCCAACTTTGAAGGTCGATACCTGGCGATTCTTGTTGTAATAATTACTCTGCGTCTCCTTTTTTTTTTTTTTTTTTTTTTTACGTGGGGAAATCCTCATGGACACCCCACCGCCCTGGTGGGGGCGACGGGGTAGTGCCGGACTCTTACCGGCTAAAACCCCACGGTGGCCATCCTCGGCGCTGACTGGGGCGACACCGGGAACTCTGGTAGAACACTACCGGTGCCGCCCCGCGCCCGCCCCCTATTGGAGGCACGTTTCGTGGTGGGGGAGCGGCCATCCGCTCTCTCGCTTTCACGAGAGAGGGAGGCTTCCCCCACTACTCGCGGGGAGACACGGCTCACCGCACTCCTTCGCTAGCGGCGAAGGAGGCGGGAACCGCGCCCCCGCATTATCCATCCCTCCTGGGCGGGTCGTGCGACCACTACACGCCCGCCCCGCCTCGGGGCCGCTTGCGCAGGCGACAGAGCCACCACTCTGCCGCCTCGCGGCCCCTTGGCAAGCACTCGGCCCGTCAACGGGTCGAGATCCGTCGACGGGACCGGGGCTTCGCTCTACTGCGGGGGGACAAGATCCCCCCGCGCGGGTCGGCGGCGGGGACGGGCCCTCTGCAGACGGAAGGGGTCCGTCCTCTCCCGCCGCCGCTCCGCCTCCTCCTTCTGGGAGAGCACTTCCTCGCAAAAGGCGAGGAAGGCTCTCCACGACCTCTCGCTGCCGAGGATCTGTCGGATGACCGTCGGCAGCGAGAGGTCCCTTCCGATATACCGGACCAGGACACGGCGCTGTTCCCTCCAGGCCCTGCAATACTGGAGGGTATGTTGCGCCGTGTCCGGGTCCCCATCACAATGGTGGCACTGTGCCGGCGCCTCCTTCCCGATGCGACGCAGGTACTCACCGAAGCAGCCGTGCCCGGTAAGCACCTGCGTCGCGCGGTAGGAGAGCTGCCCCCTGCCGCGACTCAACCAAGCCTCGAGGCTCGGGAGAATCGCCCCGACGGCTCTGTGGCGGGAGTTGGCTGGATCTTCCAGCCTTTCCCGCCACATCTCGACAACGAGCCGTCGAGTTTGGCGCTTGAGCTCCTCGACCGACCGTTCCGTGGGTGTTCCGCCCCTGTTGCGGAGGGCGCGAAGACCCAAATAGGTCCTCGCGTCCCCCACCGCCAGGATGTCCAGGGGCGGAAACCTCGCCAGTAGGGTGGCCGACGCCAGGGAGATCGTGCGATATCCTCGCACGACCCTGGCGGCCATCCGACGCTGTACCCTGAATAGCAGGGCACAATTGCGCCGGCTGGCCGCCAGGTCGTCCGCCCAGACTGGTGCCCCGTAGAGCACCATGGAACGGACGACTCCCGCATAAAGGCGTCGGACACCCTCCCACGGTCCCCCGATGTTGGGCAGCAGGCGTCCTAGAGCGCCTGCCGCCTTCTCAACTCGGGGGATAAGCCGGCCGAAGTGCTCGTTAAAGCGCCAGAGGCCGTCCAGGGTGAGTCCGAGATACTTCATCGTATCTCTCACCTGGACGCGGGTCTCTCCTACCGCAATCCACCGCTGGGGAGGCGGCCCCGCATACCGTTGGCGATCGTAAAACCAGATCGCCTCGGTCTTTTGCGGGGCCACCCGAAGGCCCAGTCGGTGGATTCGGGCGACGACACAGGCCACCGCCGTCTCCGCAACGCGGATGGTCCTCCTCCCATCCTCCCCGCTGACTACCACGAGTGTGTCGTCCGCATAGCAGATCACCGTGGAGTCAGCGGGGAGTGCAGCCCGCAGGACGTAATCGTAGCCGAGGTCCCATAGCAGGGGGCCCAACACGGACCCCTGCGGGACCCCGGCGTACGTCTCCCTCTCATACTCCTGCGTCCGGCCCATGAACTTAATGCCCCTGTCGGCGAGGTAGTCCCCGACGACGGCCCGTAACTCAGGGGGCACTCGATGGTACTCGAGTGCCTCCCTGATGACCCACCAGGGCAGGGTGTTAAAAGCATTCACTATATCCAAGGATATAGCGATACACACCCTGCCCCGGCTTGCAGCCGACTCCGTCAGGGACCTTAGGCGCTTGATCGCGTCTATCGTCGATCGTCCCTGACGGAAGCCGAACTGCCCGTCGTCGAGGTCCGGACCTGTCGCCGACAGGTGCCGGACGAGGCGGTTGGCAATAACTCTCTCGAAGAGTTTGCCCGCCTCGTCCAGCAAGCAAATGGGCCGGTACGCGGAGGGAGAGTCCGCGGGCCGCCCACCCTTCCGGATGAGGACCATCCGCGCCCGCTTCCAGGAGCGGGGGAACCTACCGCGCCTCAGACAGCTGTTAAAAAGCTGCCCGAGGCGCGGGACCAGGACGCCCATGGCCATGGCCAAGGCCCTGCCTGGGATGCCAATTCAAATTGCAACATGCGGTGGTCAATGTATCTTGGTCAATTGTTATCTAAAAAAAAATATAAAAAATTGAGCGTGAACTAGACACAGAAAACTAGTCCTCAACGAGCCAGAATATTTTTTTTCTTTTTTTTCACAAAGTTACACGCGAAAAAGTCACCAATTTCGTAGGAACACTTAGAAATAATGATATTTTCGCGTGTAACTTTGTGAAAAAAAAGAAAAAAAATATTCTGGCTCGTTGAGGACTAGTTTTCTGTGTCTAGTTCACGCTCAATTTTTTATATTTTTTTTAGATAACAATTGACCAAGATACATTGACCACCGCATGTTGCAATTTGAATTAAGACGATGCCAGTTACGTCGTACATAACCTAGTTATTTATTTGTATTTTTCGGAGAAAATACTTCAAAGTATGTACAATAACGGACACATGATA
This sequence comes from Crossocerus cetratus, assembly GCA_963675795.1. Taxonomy (NCBI): domain Eukaryota; kingdom Metazoa; phylum Arthropoda; class Insecta; order Hymenoptera; family Crabronidae; genus Crossocerus; species Crossocerus cetratus. Next base: position 11,447,248 of record OY776664.1, on the reverse strand, counting down.
GAAACTTAATAACAAGATGTATTAATAGGACAATAAATTAACAAACCTTTACTTATTTCATGACGTGCCTGGCATATATGACCCCTTAAAGACTAATGGAGGAGAGTCATATACCTCATAATGGTATCTTACGTATCCGAACCAGTTTCGCGAGGATGTAGCACAAACGAGCGAATCTCCCATGTGAGATTTGTGAGTTCTTGCTATCGAACTAGCGTACCACGTGTAGGACAACTTCAGTAGGAGGACCCTTGCCATCGGGTAAAAACCGAAATACACTATTTGGCACAAGGTTACTCCAATCTGAGTATTGATGCATTTCGGGGCACCTTTTGTTAAAGAGCATTCATCCAAAATCGGTCCCTGGTTCGAGATACTTAATATTCAAGAATTCGTACTTACTTTTCTTACGGATTTATTGTCTCCGACTGGCTTTTGCCAAGTTTATCAATAAGGTCTTTTTTCTGCAAGACCTAGTGGACTGTCAAGCTCTGTGTCTGTTTCTCTATGCTAACTTCAGCCCGTTACCACAATAAACAGTCGACGATTGTCGGTCACGTCTCTTTATTTTTACATGCACCACGTCAAAACCGTCGGTAAAGTCCGTCGGTAACAGTTTCAAAATTTCGATTCTAAGGTTCAAACTGTAAAAAAAATCTTAAAAATATGCTTGACCAAAAAGGCGTGAAATCACACCAAAAAAACATTAAAATGTAAAAAATTGCGCCAAGTAATTTAGTCCCTCATAAAAATATATTTCTAATTATTAAACCTACCACCTATACCCCTACTGGACCAAAAATATAATTGATATCATTGGAAATAGAAAGCCAAGTCTTTATTCAAACACGAACCCACAAAACGTGTGCCGCATTCCGCAAATGCCCCACAAAAATTATAATTAACAAAGAAACCGCAATACTTGGCCCGCCCGGTTCTTGACAAATCGAGTTCCAAGTCAACACACAAATGGATTTGTGAAGAACCGGGCGGGCCAAGTATTGCGGTTTCTTTGATAATTATAATTTTTGTAGGGCATTTGCGGAATGCGGCACACGTTTTTTTGTGAGGCAAGATCTTTTTTGGGTTCGTGTTTGAATAAAGACTTGGCTTTCTATTTCCAATGATATCAATTATATTTTTGGTCCAGTAGGGGCATAGGTGGTAAGTTTAATAATTAGAAACATATTTTTGTGAGGGATTAAACTACTTGAGGCTATTTTTTACATTTTAATGTTTTTTTGGGTTGATAAACTACTGAAAGTTTTAGTCAACGCGAAACAAAGTTCAATCGACAAGTAAGTCCCCGGGCGGATTCCCAGGCTAGTCAGGAACGCGAGGAGAGCAAGTGGATTCGGCGAGAGAGCTAGGCAGAACGATTAGAGGCGACAATAGTTTCTTTAGTCGAATATTCGAACACTTGGACAGAAAAATTAGAAGCGACGCACGAGGCCGGTGTACTGCGGCTCGTGCGGGGCACGCGTCCGTTAGGTGATGACGCAACAGATATTTGGTCGCAGAAGTCGCAAAATTAACAGTACGCAGGTGATCGGCACGAGCCTAAATCGCGATAATTAAACAGAGTATCGTACTTTAAACACGAATATGGCACGATAGATGAAGTGAAGCAATTGGGCTCGACAATGATAAACGATAATGAGAGTGGCCCGTTGTAGACGGCGCATAAGCCTGCAGGAAGGTCACCTTTTCATGCACTAACAAAAGTAGAAGTCGCGAGAAAGCCAAAGATTCGCTTGCAGTCAGCGTAAAGAACAGAATCGCCAGAAGGGCGGAACGGAAGCGAGTATCGGGCTGAGACTTCTTACAGAAGGGAAGTCTCACGCAAAAGCCCGCCAGTAGAAGATTTACTTACCGATAATATTTGGTTATTAACCGAGGCACTAATAAATCTCCCTAATCGAGAATAATCCTGGTACGGGAATCCCTTCCTTCCTTCCTTCCTTCTAGGCGCTAATCGCTAGCCGCTAGTTTTCGGTAGGTTCGCTAATATAGTATGACCGCTCGCACGCACGTTTCTACAACGCGTACCGGTCCTAACGCGCTTCGTTAGCCGTTCGCTTACGACCCCTTTGTCCTCGAAAACCGGCCTGTCTATTGGTCCCTAAGTCCCCGCCAATCCTAGTGGTCCTCGCTGTGCCCTGAGCCGAGCAGGCGCCAGGGCCGCCGCCCCGCGCCAAATTTTCCTCGCCGAAGTCGATCATCATAGATACTTGTTCTTCGGCTGGAACCCACAAGAACGCCTGCGGTCGTCCAGTCGTCCACGAAGATGACCAATCCCTCGCTGGAGTCCCTTCTGATGCTGCTGCTCCTTATACTCAGCTCTCCAGGCCAAGTCCACGGGATGCGAAATTGAATCGGTTGTTCGAAGGTACCAGGAGCCCTCGCTCCTGACGGACGCTAATAGGCTCTCGCAAATACAAGAAACGTTAGGATTGGCTAATAATGCTTAGCGAGAACCTGGCTGGAAACGTTCCTATTCGATAGATGGCTCTTATAGCCCCAATTCTTATTTCGCGAGAGATATTTCTTTACGGGAAGGCGAGGAGTTGTCTCGCCCCGCGAGTTACATTACAAATTATAAAATATAAGTAGATTAAACAAAGCGGTTTCCGGGACACCAAAAATTTCGCGAGGTGACGTCACCGCGTCTACCCGTCGATGTGCACGAGGGCAAATTGCTGCGTCAGCAACCTTGACAATTGCTGACGGAAACTAGACACCTGGTCAACTGACCCTAAGCTCAAATTTACTCGTCGTTATGCACGAGGGCGAATTGCTGCGTCAACAACCTTGACAATTGCTGACGGAAACTAGACACCTGGTCAACTGACCCTAAGCTCAAATTTACCCGTCGATATACACGAGGTCGAATTGTTGCATCAGCAACCTTGACAATTGCTGATGGAAACTAGACACCTGGTCAGCTAACCTTGAGACCCAATCTATCCGTCGATATGCACGACGTTAAATTGCTGCGTTAGCAACATTTATTTACCCGTCGATATGCACTAGGCTAAATTGTTGTGTCGGCAACATGACCGAAACTAGACACCTGGTCAGCTAACCTTGAGCTCCAATCTACCCGTTGATATGCACGAGGGTAAATTGTTGCATCAGCAATCTTTTTAAAAATTTGCAAAAGTGGTGGGGCGGGTTGAGATATAAGCGGAATCGTTGCAACAAACGACCCCAGAATATCCGCAACGATTGAATCGTGTGAGAGTGATAACACAGACTACAATGTCCTACGCTAAGAAAAGGCAGGCCGAGGTGAGGTAAGTAATGAAGCGTACATATGAACAACAAAAAAATGTAATACACAATAGCATATGGATTGTATCATAACACACATTTCTCTTTACCCCTCAGTACATCACATCAGGCAAAACAACCATGGAAACGGTACCAACAGCCAACCATAACCACACCGGAGTCAGTGGTGTGGGAGCAACGTATACTGGGACGGAGATATTCGCTGACGAAGAACTTCACCAAGTATCTGGACATAGGCGTGTTACGAGCCGAGGTTCAAGTCGGCGAGGTTTCTGAATGTAAAACCTACTTCTGAGCAATCTAGCCTTTTTGGCGATTTTAATGATTTTACTGTAAGTGAATCAGGAGCCTCGGATTAATATAACGGCCAACCAGCACTGGGGTATGACTAACCGTCAGTGGTGTGGGAACGCTCGTCAGCTCTATAGATTGCACTTTGATTCTAATCCTTGATCGACTAAAGAAATAACTAAATTTGATCAAGGGTAACGCGCTCCAAGCTTCGGATTAATATAACGGCCAACCAGCACTGGCGTATGACTAACCGTCAGTGGTGTGGGAACGCTCGTCAGCTTCGAGGATAACGTGGAGGTTTCTCAATGCCTCTTTCGTGAAGTTAAATAATTGATTGCTCAGATGGCTCGCCTTGGTTATGTCTCGAGCGGCAAAGACTACCAAGTGTTCTATGATGTTCCCTTGGTATGTTTCTTCAGTTAATAGTTAAGAGAGATGTGGGCAGGCTGTTTTGAATGAGTTTTAGGAATCTTTGACTTTAGATGTAAAAATAAAGATATATATATATATTGTTACACTTTAAAATCGGCTTTGGTACAATATCTTAGGTTTTGAGCGCGATGAACTTAATAGTTAAGTTGGCTCGTTTCACGTCACGAGTTAAACGGGGATGCGGTGAACAATTACTTGCCTAACAGTCGCGGTATATGGCTGTACTGTACGGTTGAATGAAACGGTTTCGAAGGAGTACTAATGCTCTATCTAATCCACGTCCACGCACTATGCTTACTGAGATACAACGGGCAGAGATACGTCTTGCTCGAAGGATTCTACTGAAGTCCGCCTTTCCTCCAGAAAATCAGGGTTTATATACTCCAGAAGTCCCGAAATTCCAGGAAAAAGTAGCAAGAGTGGGAACGTGAGTGAGTTAGTTTTGAATGTGTGAGTGTGAAATCCTAGATGCACGCAAGTGCACGCAGCTGTGGGACTGCCTCCCCTAAAAAGAAGTCAAGGGTCGGAGCGATAACATGTGAAAGGGACGGTCGAACGGTCGAGTTTAAGACTCGAATATTACGCAAGGAGAAAGCTATGAGAAAATGAAAACGGTGTGTTTTTGGAAAAGAAAAGTCGTCAGATTCGCGCTGAGGATGTAACAGGCGTGCGCGCCAGGGACGACGAGTCATGCTGCGTCCACAGTATAGACATAACCAGTAGGGTCACTCGGCCGATTTCGTGAAGCCACGATCAGATTAGGATGGCCATCGTTTCTCTGGCCAGCCACCAGGGGCATGACGATCTTGTTTCAGTTGGCCACGGCTCGCCGGCAAGCGGCGAGCGGGGTCGAGGGGGTGCTCTGGCAATGGCTCGTCGGCAAATGGCGAGCGGGGCGGAGGGGGTGCTCTGGCCATGGCTCGTAGGCAAGCGGCGAGCGGGGTCGAGGGGGTGGTGGCCGCGGTTCGTTGGCAAGTAGCAAGCGGGGCCGAGGGGAACGGCTTCGCCGGACTTGCGAACTAGTGGTGCCTAGTGGATACTTTGCAAATCATTGGCCATCGCTCTCCGCAGCGCTCGCAGCGCCACCAATTTCGGCTTCACCGAGATCAAAGGTGCCGACGCCGAGTGACCCTACTGGTTATGTCTATACTATATTGTATTCTATATTGTATTCTAGTTTTCCACCTTATAATATATATACATATATATATATGTCACGGGGCAGTTTCCAGGACATAAAATGGGCCCCATATTTTATTACATAATTCTGAAGATCCCGACACGGGGAATGCAATTCCGTTCGAATTTCTGATATATGTCTTGTTTCATACAATATATAAGCGTTTGTTTATAATCTGGCAGTTTCCAGGACTTCATACATGTATTGGCAGTTTCCAGGACAGTGGATATGTAAGGGTAGTTACCAGGACGGCATATACATGTAAGGGCAGTTTCCAGGACTTCATACATGTATTGGCAGTTTCCAGGACAGTAGATATGTAAGGGTAGTTACCAGGACGGCATATACATGTAAGGGCAGTTTCCAGGACATCATATATATAAAGGTACTTTCTAGAACAGGCCTGTCCACGGGTGGAGCCCTCACGCGCCGTCTTCTCCTTCCGCGCTACCCACCGTTGTAACTTCGCGTCGAAGCCGTCACCGGCAGCAGTCGGCTACTCGGCGCTATTGCGGTGTTTTGAATTTGGATCAGAGACGCAGCTTATATCGCGTTGCCGGAGCGCATATAGCGCGCAGCGAGTATCGGGCCAGCGACGCTGCGAATGCAGCCGGGCAACCCAGTATAAGTTGCGTGTCTCCGATCAGGCGTAGCGACCGGTATCGCGCTTTGGTAATCACTAAATATATCCGTTACAAAGTCCCGGACCAAGGTGCCAAATAAAGTCTTTGTAGAGGGAGGTCCACCGTTTATTTTAAGTTTTTTTTTCAAGAAAATTCATTAGAGATTACTCGGTGCCAGGTGCAAATTAAACATTATACAGGGTGATTCTCAACATGTTGGACAGCCGGGAATCCGTGATTGTTTATGCAAAAACAAACCGAAAAGTTTAATACCATTTTGCAAAATTCGACTGAGTTTGTTAGTTATGGCTATTTGAAAAATCGACGAATACAGGGCAGGATTCCTACCATTTTACCGGCCAAACACAGGGTCGGCAACGTAATTACCGGTTGGGTGGCGCTAGTGGTCGAAGCCGGCCAGATCTTGCAAGAGGGTGATGGCAGTTTGACATACCAATAACTAGGCGGCGCTGCAGGTAGGGTTTCGGCAGAAGCTTCATGGTGTCGCACAGCCTTGCAGCAGCAAGAAACGATTGACTCTCTTTTACAAAATCATAATTCGGCAACCGTGTTAGATATCGAGAAACGGGAAACGGCCTTTAGTTCGCAAGGGATGAAATTTCAATTTAAAAGATATTACAACAATCAGTTTGCTGGTTGCATTAAAGCCTCTTTCAAAGATCCACTAAGTTTTGTCTAACTGCTTCCCGAATATCTCAGCTGCCCCAATGCACACTTCTGCGCCGCCGCCGGCCGGCCTCCACTCAAGCGATACGACTCTCCTTTAAAATATAAAAGTTCAGCATTCGTAGGTTAGGGGATATTGGGAAGCGCGGAACGACATCGCGTTGGGATGTGACCTCGTTTTCCGAAAGAGTAAAGACCTCGGAATCCAGTTAAACGGCAATCATTCCAATTTATTTATCTTTCATTCGTTTGTGTACATTATCTTGTTGAACGCGTATTGAGTTCAAGTTAATTTTCCAAATGCAGACTGAGCTTCTACAGAAATCCTGTGAGTTTTTTGTATTCGACTAGCGATTTTTCAATTTCCGATAGGAGTAGCCCGCTGCGATCGGATTGTTTCTTGCTGCTGCAACGGTGTGTGACACCATAAAGCTTCGGCCGAAATCCTACCTGCAGCGCCGCCTAGTTATTGGTATGCCAAACCGTCATTTCACCCTCTTGCAAGCTCTGGCCGGTTTCGACCACTAGCGCCATCCAACCTGTTCTTACCTGCACTTACCGACCCTGTCCTGTGTTTGGCCGATAAAAATGGTAGGAATTCTACCCCGTATTCGTCGATTTTTCAAACGTCTATAACTAACAAACTAAACCGTATTTTGCAAAATGGTATTAAACTTTTCGGTTTGTTTTTGCATAAACAATCTCGGATTCCCGGCTGTCCAACATGTTGGGAATCACCCTGTAATTACTATTTTCCGAGCCCGCAAATTAACTTTACAAAAAAGGACGAAATATATTCAAGAAGCCTAATTCTTTCCAAAGCCAATGAACAAAAAGCAGAATTTACATGTTGTACTCTTAAACCTCCGAAAAAAATTCATTTCGGCGCGACTCTCCGCTTCCGCTTCGCTCGCGCGACGCGAGCGTAGTATATAATAAATACATAAAAAGTACATAAATATAACTTTATGAATTTACCACAAATGATCATGATAAAATGGTGAGAGAATCTAAAAAACAATCCTAAGGATTATGAAAGATTACGGTGGCATTCCTACATTTAAAATTGATCAGAACATTCTAACATAATAATAAAAACTACGATTATTTCTAGTCGTACACAGATATTACTATTATTTCCACTAATGCATTGTATACGAGCTTCCGCTTCATAAAGTCCTTCAGGTGGTTCAATTAGGGCTCCGCGCATTCCAGATATATTTTTCCTGTTGTCTCTGCCTATTTTCTGCTCATTTTATTCCATCTAAAAACAATCAGTGATCTATTAATAAAATATTTTGCATAAATAGGATGCTTGTCATTATAGTGTATATCTAATTACCTGTTGAGTGAGTCTCAGTACCTTTTGTCCACTACGCCAGCAAACAACCTGGAATAGAAGAGCATTGCCCTTACAATAAACTACGACCATCAAAAGCAAAATACAGTAATGTTACTTATCTTAGCATTCAGCGAAGCCAGTAAGTCCAAACCGCATGCAAGATATCCATAGATGCTACCTGAAAAACGTTATAACTACTTATTAGGAAGCATACTTTACATTAAAAAAACTGTTACCAAATGATAGTATGAAACCTATAAAAAGAGGTAATTCATTGTATAAACAATTCCTCAGATTAAATTGTAAATACAAATTGTACGTAACAGTACTCTGCAGAGGATATTCTTTGTACGAAAAGTTCAGCCAATATCTACTTTTGTCCAATTAATTTTGAAACTATGCATTAACCACAGATTCCTCAAAATAACATATATAAGTAGGTTTAACTAACTTCCACATTACCTATGAGCCAGATTCTAATTCTTGGCACAGACAACAATTTGAAAAGTGAATGTGCAAGAGCAGATTTTAATTGGACTAGTCTTACCAAAGATGTCCTCCGCAGAGTACTATCACCAAGAACTTATATTTTAATGCTTGACAATTTCCAACCTGCGTTTGAGCTATAAATATTTAGAATTAAGAAGCCATAAAGGACTTGCAAATTCGTAAAACCTTAAGGTATAAATTCTTGGCGACAGTACCTTGCGGAAGGTATAAAATTGTAGTAATTAAAGATAGAATGGCTATGCTCACCAAGTAATTGCCCTTTTTACTCGAATTTTGTTAATAGTGCAAATGCAAGAAATGTACTGCCCAATATCCTATCAATGCTTTCTGTACATCTACATTGTCATGAAAACTATTGCAACCTGCAGTCTCCACGCTGTCCAGACATATTTTTTCTTGCATCTCTGTCTATTTTCCGCTCACTCTATTAAATCTGAGAACCATGAGCAATGTATTAATAAAATATTTTGTATATAGAGAATGATTATCTTTATAGTGTATGTCTAATTACCTATTAAGTGAATCTCAGTACCTATTGTCCACAATAAATCGGCAAACAATCTGGAAATACAAGAGCATTGCCCATAGAACAAAATACAATGGTCGTCCAAATCCAAATACAGCAATCTTACTCATCTTAACATTCAGCAACGCCGATAGGTTTAAACCGCATGCAAGATATCCATAGATAACACCTGAAAAGCATAATAATGAATTATTAGGAAGCATAGTTTACATTAAACAACTGTTACCAAATGATAGTATGAACATATAGGAAGGGGTGATTCATTGTATAAACAATTCGTAAGATAAAATTGTGAATACAAATTGTACGTAACAGTACTTTGCAGAGGATATTCTTTGTACGCCTAGTTCAGCCAATATCTACTTTTCTCCAATTTTCTTTTGATACTATGCATCAGCGATAGCAAAAAGTATTACAGTCAATGTATTCATTCATTTACCATTCTTTCAAGGCCTTCTTAAAAATAATATATATAAGTAAGTTTCAGTAACTTCCACGTTAATTACCAGCCAGATTCTAATTCTTCGCTAAGACAACACTTTCTAAAGTGAGTGTGCAAGAGCAGATTTTAACTGGACCACTCACGCCAAAGATATTCTCCGCAAATTACTGTCACCAAGAACTTATCTTGATGCTTGACAATTTCCAACCTGCGTTTGAGCTATAAATATTAAGAATTAAGAAGCCATAAGGGAGTTGGAAATTGTCAAATGTTAAGATATAAACTCTTGGTCACAGTACCTTGCGAAGAATATAAAATTGTGTTAATTAAAGATAAAATAGCTATGCTCACAAAGTAATTGCCCTTGTTACTCCAATGTTTAAAATATTGCAAAGGCAGGAAATGCGCTGCCCAATATCCTCTCAATACTTTCTGTGCATCTACATTCCATCAAGACTATTGTGTCCTGCTGCAGCCTCCATGCTGTCGAGGTATATTTTTCCCTCCGTCTCTATCTATGTTCCGCGCAATTCAATAGATCTAAGAAAAATCAATAATCTATTAATCAAATATTCTGCACATAGGGATTATCATTATAGTGTATGTCCAATTACCTGTTTAGTGAGTCTCCGTACCACTTGTCCACTAAAACGGGAAATAATATGGAAATACAAGAGCCGATGGAACAAAATACCATGGTCACCAAATCCAAATACAGCAAAATCCCTCATCTTGGCATTCAGCAAAGCTAGTAAGTCCATACCGCATGAAGGATATCCATAGGTGCTAACTGAAAAGCACAATAATTAATTATTAGGAAGTAAGGTTTATATTAAACAACTGTTATCAAATGATAGTATAAAACCTATAACACGAGGTGGCTTGTTATATAAACAGTATTTCTAAAGAAAAGTTGAAAGATTAATTATACCGTGTATGATTTCTGGTGTCGGCTGACTTTGCGAAGACAAGCCCATGAAGTTTCATTGAAGTGGTGCAACGAGGCCCTACTCATGTCTAAGAATCTAATTTAAAAGTACAATTGGACCATTAATATATAACATTAATAAGAATCATTTGGTCGAATAATATTTTCCATATTTAACCAATACCTTATTTTCATTTGTGCAGCTATCCGTACAGAAACATTTTTCCAATCAATAGAATATAAAATGAACCAGGATGACATCGCATGAAGACTCCCATAGATAATCACATCTATGTACTACTGAAATAGAAAATTAATAATTATTCAAAGTAATTTTGTTCCTCTTATAAATCATGTGCAAAAACGTACCTTTCTTCATAATGCATACACTTTGTTTCTTCCCAGTCTTGGCTAGTAGCTTAATGAAACTCGGCACAGTAGCAGAGTGCTCGATCAGCCACGAAAATCAAGACATGTCTGAGTAAAATCGGTTCGGTACTTTCGGAGATATGAAATGTCAAACTTTTTGTTATGACATGTTACCTGTCAAAACTTTGAAATGTTTATATCTTCGTTATTAGAGCATACAGAATATCGGTTTGTGGCTCATCTTTTTGATTTCTAAGAGTACTTTGACTCCCAAAAGCTGTCAATCCTCGAGATTCTTACAAGCGATGTTATTAGCGTAAACGTGCTATTGCGTAATAGGTTAGAAAAGTGTACACAACATTTGGAGGCTTTCGCGAGAACGAACCAGATATGCTGCACAATTGTAAAAGGCCTCACTAGAAAGCTTGTTTCCTATTCTAGTCAGATAGCCTAGCCCCGACCATGTATCTTCAATATTAACGGAGATACGCGCGTTCAAAGTGAAGCATACGTAAAAATGTGTGTCGGCTATGCATCGCGGAACTTTGACATTTAATATCTCAGATAGTACCGAACCGATTTTTCTCAGATAAGTCTTAATTTTCATAGATTATCGAGCACTACAACTATACCGAGTTTTATCGAGCTAGCTCTAATATCTAGTTGAGAAGTACGAGTCGGCGAGGCCGAATCATTCACTAAGCGCAACGCGCGCTTGCGACTGGCCGTCGGCAGCGAAATATTTACATTCCACCAAAAATCCATCTCCTACACTACTGCACGTACAGGAATGAAACTTGGTATAGTTATTAAGTCTGAAAAATGAGACAGATCAAGACTTCTTTTATTAAAATCGGATCGGTACTTTCTGAAATATTAATGTTCAAAGTTTCATGACGATACGCCGACACACATTTTTACGTACGCTGAACTTGGGACGCTCGTATCTCTGTTAATATTACAAATGCAAGCACGAAACTGGGGTATTTGATTAGTTTAGAACATAAGCTTTTCGACGACTCCAAGTTCTATGCATGCATCTGTAATATTAACGGAGATACGAGCGTCCCAAGTTCAGCGTACGTAAAAATGTGTGTCGGCGTATCGACATGAAACTTTACCCATTAATATTTCAGAAAGTACCGATCCGATTTTAATAAAAGAAGTCTTGATCTGTCTCATTTTTCAGACTTAATAACTATACCAAGTTTCATTCTTGTAGGTGCGGTAGTGTGGGAGATGGATTTTTTGGGGAATGTAAATATTTCGCTGCCGACGGCCGGTCGCAAGCGCGCGTTGCGCTTAGTCAATGATTCGGCCTCGCCGACTCGTACTTCTCAACTAGATATTAGAGCTAGCTCGATAAAACTCGGTATAGTTCTAGTGCTCGATAATCCATGAAAATCGAGACTTATCTGAGAAAAATCGGTTCGGTACTATCTGAGATATTAAATGTCAAAGTTCCGCGACGCATAGGCGACACACATTTTGACGTATGCTTCACTTTGAACGCACGTATCTCCGTTAATATTAAAGATACATGGTCGGGACTAGGCTACCTGATTAGCATAGGAAACAAGCTTTCTAGTGAGGCCTTTTGCAATTGTGCAGCATATTGGCTTAGTTCTCGCGAAAGCTTCCAAATGTTGTATACACTTTTATAACCTATTGCGCAATAGCACGTTTACTCTAATAACATCGCTTGTACGTATCCCATGGATTAATAGCTTTTGGGGGTCAAAGTACTCTTAGAGAGCAAAAATATGAGCTACAAACCGATAGGTTGCGTGCCCTAATAACGAAGATACAACATTCCAAAGTTTTATGACAACTGGCATATCATAATGAAAAGTTTGACATTTAATATCTCAGAAAATACCGAACCGATTTTTCTCAGATAAGTCTCGATTTTCATGGATTATCGAGCACTAGAACTATACCGAGTTTTATCGAACTAGCTCTAATATCTAGTTGAGAAGTACGAGTCGGCGAGGCCGAATCATTGACTAAGCGCAACGCGCGCTTGCGACCGACCGTCGGCGGCGAAATATTTACATTCCCCAAAAAATCCATCTCCCACACTACCGCACCTACAAGAATGAAACTTGGTATAGTTATTAAGTCTGAAAAATGAGACAGATCAAGACTTCTTTTATTAAAATCGGATCGGTACTTTCTGAAATATTAATGGTTAAAGTTTCATGTCGATACGCCGACACACATTTTTCCGTACGCTGACTTGGGACGCTCGTATCTCTGTTAATATTACAAATGCAAGCACGAAACTGGGGTATTTGATTAGTTTAGAACATAAACTTTTCAACGACTCCAAGTTCTATGCATGCATCTGTAATATTAACGGAGATACGAGCGTCCCAAGTTCAGCGTACGTAAAAATGTGTGTCGGCGTATCGACATGAAACTTTAATCATTAATATTTCAGAAAGTACCGATCCGATTTTAATAAAAGAAGTCTTGATCTGTCTCATTTTTCAGACTTAATAACTATACCAAGTTTCATTCTTGTAGGTGCAGTAGTGTGGGAGATGGATTTTTTGGGGAATGTAAATATTTCGCTGCCGACGGTCGGTCGCAAGCGCGCGTTGCGCTTAGTCAATGATTCGGCCTCGCCGACTCGTACTTCTCAACTAGATATTAGAGCTAGTTCGATAAAACTCGGTATAGTTCTAGTGCTCGATAATCCATGAAAATCGAGACTTATCTGAGAAAAATCGGTTCGGTATTTTCTGCGATATTAAATGTCAAACTTTTCATTATGATATGCCAGTTGTCATAAAACTTTGGAATGTTGTATCTTCGTTATTAGGGCACGCAACCTATCGGTTTGTAGCTCATATTTTTGCTCTCTAAGAGTACTTTGACCCTCAAAAGCTATTAATCCATGGGATACGTACAAGCGATGTTATTAGAGTAAACGTGCTATTGCGCAATAGGTTATAAAAGTGTATACAACATTTGGAAGCTTTCGCGAGAACTAAGCCAATATGCTGCACAATTGCAAAAGGCCTCACTAGAAAGCTTGTTTCCTATGCTAATCAGGTAGCCTAGTCCCGACCATGTATCTTTAATATTAACGGAGATACGTGCGTTCAAAGTGAAGCATACGTCAAAATGTGTGTCGCCAATGCGTCGCGGAACTTTGACATTTAATATCTCAGATAGTACCGAACCGATTTTTCTCAGATAAGTCTCGATTTTCATGGATTATCGAGCACTCGAACTATACCGAGTTTTATCGAGCTAGCTCTAATATCTAGTTGAGAAGTACGAGTCGGCGAGGCTGAATCATTGTCTAAGCGCAACGCGCGCTTGCGACCGGCCGTCGGCAGCGAAATATTTACATTCCCCCAAAAATCCATCTCCCACACTACTGCACGTACAAGAATGAAACTTGGTATAGTTATTAAGTCTGAAAAATGAGACAGATCAAGACTTCTTTTATTAAAATCGGATCGGTACTTTCTGAAATATTAATGGTTAAAGTTTCATGTCGATACGCCGACACACATTTTTACGTACGCTGAACTTGGGACGCTCGTATCTCCGTTAATATTACAGATGCATGCATAGAACTTGGAGTCGTTGAAAAGCTTATGTTCTAAACTAATCAAATACCCCAGTTTCGTGCTTGCATTTGTAATATTAACAGAGATACGAGCGTCCCAAGTTCAGCGTACGTAAAAATGTGTGTCGGCGTATCGTCATGAAACTTTGAACATTAATATTTCAGAAAGTACCGATCCGATTTTAATAAAAGAAGTCTTGATCTGTCTCATTTTTCAGACTTAATAACTATACCAAGTTTCATTCCTGTACGTGCAGTAGTGTAGGAGATGGATTTTTGGTGGAATGTAAATATTTCGCTGCCGACGGCCAGTCGCAAGCGCGCGTTGCGCTTAGTGAATGATTCGGCCTCGCCGACTCGTACTTCTCAACTAGATATTAGAGCTAGCTCGATAAAACTCGGTATAGTTGTAGTGCTCGATAATCTATGAAAATCAAGACTTATCTGAGAAAAATCGGTTCGGTACTATCTGAGATATTAAATGTCAAAGTTCCGCGATGCATAGCCGACACACATTTTTACGTATGCTTCACTTTGAACGCGCGTATCTCCGTTAATATTGAAGATACATGGTCGGGGCTAGGCTATCTGACTAGAATAGGAAACAAGCTTTCTAGTGAGGCCTTTTACAATTGTGCAGCATATCTGGTTCGTTCTCGCGAAAGCCTCCAAATGTTGTGTACACTTTTCTAACCTATTACGCAATAGCACGTTTACGCTAATAACATCGCTTGTAAGAATCTCGAGGATTGACAGCTTTTGGGAGTCAAAGTACTCTTAGAAATCAAAAAGATGAGCCACAAACCGATATTCTGTATGCTCTAATAACGAAGATATAAACATTTCAAAGTTTTGACAGGTAACATGTCATAACAAAAAGTTTGACATTTCATATCTCCGAAAGTACCGAACCGATTTTACTCAGACATGTCTTGATTTTCGTGGCTGATCGAGCACTCTGCTACTGTGCCGAGTTTCATTAAGCTACTAGCCAAGACTGGGAAGAAACAAAGTGTATGCATTATGAAGAAAGGTACGTTTTTGCACATGATTTATAAGAGGAACAAAATTACTTTGAATAATTATTAATTTTCTATTTCAGTAGTACATAGATGTGATTATCTATGGGAGTCTTCATGCGATGTCATCCTGGTTCATTTTATATTCTATTGATTGGAAAAATGTTTCTGTACGGATAGCTGCACAAATGAAAATAAGGTATTGGTTAAATATGGAAAATATTATTCGACCAAATGATTCTTATTAATGTTATATATTAATGGTCCAATTGTACTTTTAGATTAGATTCTTAGACATGAGTAGGGCCTCGTTGCACCACTTCAATGAAACTTCATGGGCTTGTCTTCGCAAAGTCAGCCGACACCAGAAATCATACACGGTATAATTAATCATTCAACTTTTCTTTAGAAATACTGTTTATATAACAAGCCACCTCGTGTTATAGGTTTTATACTATCATTTGATAACAGTTGTTTAATATAAACCTTACTTCCTAATAATTAATTATTGTGCTTTTCAGTTAGCACCTATGGATATCCTTCATGCGGTATGGACTTACTAGCTTTGCTGAATGCCAAGATGAGGGATTTTGCTGTATTTGGATTTGGTGACCATGGTATTTTGTTCCATCGGCTCTTGTATTTCCATATTATTTCCCGATTTAGTGGACAAGTGGTACGGAGACTCACTAAACAGGTAATTGGACATACACTATAATGATAATCCCTATGTGCAGAATATTTGATTAATAGATTATTGATTTTTCTTAGATCTATTGAATTGCGCGGAACATAGATAGAGACGGAGGGAAAAATATACCTCGACAGCATGGAGGCTGCAGCAGGACACAATAGTCTTGATGGAATGTAGATGCACAGAAAGTATTGAGAGGATATTGGGCAGCGCATTTCCTGCCTTTGCAATATTTTAAACATTGGATTAACAAGGGCAATTACTTTGTGAGCATAGCTATTTTATCTTTAATTAACACAATTTTATATTCTCCGCAAGGTACTGTGACCAAGAGTTTATATCTTAACATTTGACAATTTCCAACTCCCTTATGGCTTCTTAATTCTAAATATTTATAGCTCAAACGCAGGTTGGAAATTGTCAAGCATCAAGATAAGTTCTTGGTGACAGTAATTTGCGGAGAATATCTTTGACGTGACTGGTCCAGTTAAAATCTGCTCTTGCACACTCACTTTAGAAAGTGTTGTCTTAGCGAAGAATTAGAATCTGGCTGGTAATTAACGTGGAAGTTACTGAAACTTACTTATATATATTATTTTTAAGAAGGCCTTGAAAGAATGGTAAATGAATGAATACATTGACTGTAATACTTTTTGCTATCGCTGATGCATAGTATCAAAAGAAAATTGGAGAAAAGTAGATATTGGCTGAACTAGGCGTACAAAGAATATCCTCTGCAGAGTACTGTTACGTACAATTTGTATTCACAATTTTATCTTACGAATTGTTTATACAATGAATCACCCCTTCCTATATGTTCATACTATCATTTGGTAACAGTTGTTTAATGTAAACTATGCTTCCTAATAATTCATTATTATGCTTTTCAGGTGTTATCTATGGATATCTTGCATGCGGTTTAAACCTATCGGCGTTGCTGAATGTTAAGATGAGTAAGATTGCTGTATTTGGATTTGGACGACCATTGTATTTTGTTCTATGGGCAATGCTCTTGTATTTCCAGATTGTTTGCCGATTTATTGTGGACAATAGGTACTGAGATTCACTTAATAGGTAATTAGACATACACTATAAAGATAATCATTCTCTATATACAAAATATTTTATTAATACATTGCTCATGGTTCTCAGATTTAATAGAGTGAGCGGAAAATAGACAGAGATGCAAGAAAAAATATGTCTGGACAGCGTGGAGACTGCAGGTTGCAATAGTTTTCATGACAATGTAGATGTACAGAAAGCATTGATAGGATATTGGGCAGTACATTTCTTGCATTTGCACTATTAACAAAATTCGAGTAAAAAGGGCAATTACTTGGTGAGCATAGCCATTCTATCTTTAATTACTACAATTTTATACCTTCCGCAAGGTACTGTCGCCAAGAATTTATACCTTAAGGTTTTACGAATTTGCAAGTCCTTTATGGCTTCTTAATTCTAAATATTTATAGCTCAAACGCAGGTTGGAAATTGTCAAGCATTAAAATATAAGTTCTTGGTGATAGTACTCTGCGGAGGACATCTTTGGTAAGACTAGTCCAATTAAAATCTGCTCTTGCACATTCACTTTTCAAATTGTTGTCTGTGCCAAGAATTAGAATCTGGCTCATAGGTAATGTGGAAGTTAGTTAAACCTACTTATATATGTTATTTTGAGGAATCTGTGGTTAATGCATAGTTTCAAAATTAATTGGACAAAAGTAGATATTGGCTGAACTTTTCGTACAAAGAATATCCTCTGCAGAGTACTGTTACGTACAATTTGTATTTACAATTTAATCTGAGGAATTGTTTATACAATGAATTACCTCTTTTTATAGGTTTCATACTATCATTTGGTAACAGTTTTTTTAATGTAAAGTATGCTTCCTAATAAGTAGTTATAACGTTTTTCAGGTAGCATCTATGGATATCTTGCATGCGGTTTGGACTTACTGGCTTCGCTGAATGCTAAGATAAGTAACATTACTGTATTTTGCTTTTGATGGTCGTAGTTTATTGTAAGGGCAATGCTCTTCTATTCCAGGTTGTTTGCTGGCGTAGTGGACAAAAGGTACTGAGACTCACTCAACAGGTAATTAGATATACACTATAATGACAAGCATCCTATTTATGCAAAATATTTTATTAATAGATCACTGATTGTTTTTAGATGGAATAAAATGAGCAGAAAATAGGCAGAGACAACAGGAAAAATATATCTGGAATGCGCGGAGCCCTAATTGAACCACCTGAAGGACTTTATGAAGCGGAAGCTCGTATACAATGCATTAGTGGAAATAATAGTAATATCTGTGTACGACTAGAAATAATCGTAGTTTTTATTATTATGTTAGAATGTTCTGATCAATTTTAAATGTAGGAATGCCACCGTAATCTTTCATAATCCTTAGGATTGTTTTTTAGATTCTCTCACCATTTTATCATGATCATTTGTGGTAAATTCATAAAGTTATATTTATGTACTTTTTATGTATTCATTATATACTTACCTATTATATATTTATACTATGTTATATTTACTATTCCAATGTCATAAAAATGTACCGCCGTCTCCATTGCCTGAAGTAGCTATCCTGTCCCCCTTCACCTCGAACTCGACGTTAACGCCAGCTAGTCAGAGAGAATTATATTACCGACCATCGGCAGAACGTAGATGGGTAATCCGCTATCACAGATCAAGTACGGCATAGACCGAGCACGCTTGGTATTTCGGTGGCCCGGCCACCGGTGGCACTTTTATCATTAATTTCTTTCAAAGTTATAATAACCGCAATATGGTAGCCACGAATTTATGTGCCCTGTACATTAACTTTTGAATAGCTACACTCGCGATTACACGGATTTCCATAAGAGAGAAATTTACAACAAGATTGAAGAAAGTAATTATGTATTTAGAAAGAATAACATGCGTTGTTATTGTTGCAAACCTGTTGTTAATGGTATATTTTACCATAGGAATGAAATAACCTATTTTGTAGGTAATTAGGTTTGCTTATAATTTGCCTAATAGATTTTTTCGCAAGGCGAATATTTACCGAGTTATGACATTTTACAGCTTATTGAATAAATTCAACTGTCGCAAACATTTCCTCAACGATAAATTGCAAGATGAAAATTCACATAAACAAATTTCTTTGTCATACAATTTTCTATGTATTTTATCTAGGACACTTTTATGTAATGCTATTACTTTAGCTGCTATTGTATGCTAAACGTTTTACTTACGTTACATACATTTTACCTCGCAAGTAAAATGTCTAGCGCTCAATATGGTATTACATGTATGAAAGTGGATTATTACATGATATGGTATTATATGAAAGTATCCTGCATAAAATATACAGGGTGTTCCAAAAATGTTGGATACGTGCATAGCCATCTTGTCGGGAATGGGGCTGGGAGAAAAATGGCAGGTCTCAAATTTCTCGATTGGCCCTCAATTTTGCGCTAATTAATAATTAAGTTAGGCTACGCCCCGTGGCACTTGGCGAATCTCAGGCGACTTCTCCAAAAGGGGAGGTGACAAAAGCCGTCTTGACGGCCGGATTCGAAAATCGCGATGGCGGGCACTTTAGTGTTTAATCACACGATTCCCGGGAAACAAAATCGAGCCCCGCCCTGATCAATGAAACAAATTTATCAGGTGGCCGAGAGTCTTTCTTACGAAAGTATGAAAGTGGCGTCGCGGTAAAGCGATGGAACCCCTACCGCGAAGTAAAGCGGTTCAAGTCCCAGGTGGGATATTTTTTTTAATTAGATTGTACGGCAAAGTAAAGTGTTGTAACTTGGTAAATATTCACTTTACAGAAGAGCCTCTGATAGAGACAAAATATTAAAAACTTAATTACCTACCTAAATAAGTTTTATGAAACAAGATATACTAACAATGTTCAGAATTAAATATTAGTCAATTTTTGTTGGAATTGTATGTTTAACCACTTAACCAAGCACGTCGGAATGTTTCGCAACGCATCATAAATTATTTACGTTCAAATATCGAGCGGCTACTCTAAATTTCGGAAGCATATTAATTTGTGGTTTCCAGGACTGTCCTTGAAACTGCCTTTACATATATCATCACGTATTATATTTATATATTGTTTTCCAGGACTGTCCTTAAAACTGCCTTTACATATATACCATCACGTATTATGATTATATGGTGGTTTCCAGGACTGTCCTTGAAACTGCCTTTACATATAATGTGCTTTCCGGGACGGACCTGGAAACTGCCAGAAGACCTGGAACCTGCCCAGCGGCGTGTGTTCGGGACCTGGAAACTGCCCCGTGGGATACATATATAATATATATATATAAACTAGAATACAAATTAGGTTTTATTTAACGCGGTATTTATTCAGAGCATAATAATTCTTCTACATCTGGCGGTAATTCCTCTATTTTGTTATCCACGCTGAACTGAGCAACTACTACTGGATCTGATGTTGTTAACAATCTATGAAAAACGTCAGCGTTTGTGTGTTTTTGTGACGCTTTTCTCGACAAATCACGCCTATACATTTTGACGTGTTTATGTCGAGCCTCCATTGCTTCTTCTCCTAATTGTCCCATTGTCTAGACGGTTACCGACTTTTTATCTCGTTTTCTCTGAGAATACCGCCAGCAAAGATCGGTAGGGTACGAAGACGGGCGAGACGGCCGCAAATTTTTTTCGCAACACCAATTGCTGTGGCAAACTAATCTATCACATAATGTCAGAATGCGTTGGAAGCGTTATTTTTACTAATTAAGTTGAAAAATAATTAATTTTGTAGCATCAGGCCCGGTCGCTGGACGAACACCGCGACAAAAGCGACACGCAGGCGCCGTCTGTAGGCGGCAGCGGGCGGCAGAGGCGTAATACGCGGAGCGCTAGCTCCGAGCCCGCGCTTGACGACGCCGTTGTTGATTTCACTAGCAACGATTCTGTATAAATTCGGCGATTTAGCCCACGCTCGCTCATTACGCTGTATCCGAAGGGAGAGGACGAGGTAAGACCATCGGCCGCCCTCTCGGACGGGTAATCGGAGCGATGGTAGGAGAGTTCGGCGATTATACCTGGACGCCTACCAGCTTCTACGGGAGAGTACGGCGAGTTCCCGTGGACGTCCTCGGTCAGGAGAGTACGGCGATCATACCCGGACGCCTGACCGAAGGAAGAGTACGAGGGAATATACCTGGACGCCCGATATTAGCAGGAGAGTACGGGAGAGTATTGCTGGACGCCTGCTTGGTATGGAGAGTACAGCGAATATACCTGGACGCCTACCAAGCGGGAGAGTACACAATGACTCCTGGACGCCTGAGGTTAACGGGAGAGTACGGGGAGTTTCCGCGGGCGCCCTCGACCAGGAGAGTACGGTGATAAATACCCGGACGCCTGATCGAGGGAGAGCACGGGGAAACATTCCTGGACGCCCGGTAGAGTCGGAGCGGGATAATAGAGAACGATCGCGTATATAGGGTGACTGAGTCACTCCTGCAATTATATCGAGTCACCGTTTGATCGCGAGTACCGCCGTTATATGTCCGATGCCTTCCAATACGTGTACCTGCTCTACCTATTTCAAGTATCCTGTAACCATACCTAACCCGTTCCTCAATAAATCCTGTTCTAGCCCATATCCTGCATTACTCCTCATTCTAATGGCTACAATTTTATATAAATAATTCGGTCAGGAGCAAGCTGGAACAAATTTTTCTATCAGACATTTAGTTGATACAACATCTTTTATTAACTGCTGCAACGCATGTGGATGCGCAAAGCATCGCAACAGTTATTTTTATTAATAAAATTACATATTAAATTGTTTTACTTAAATAACTCGGTGAGGAGCAAACTGGAGCAAGCTTTTCTTCCACGCATGTAGTTGGCATAACCACAGTATAATACAGTAGGGACACTTGTACCACGTGACTGGCCAGGGCCGATCTTCGCTCCCCCGGTGGAAAAGCGGTATGTCACCTGTAAATCCACCAGGCGCCGACACAGTCGCTGCGAGGGAGCGAGAGGGAGATACGTTCCCTCGCAGTCACACTCAGTCGCGGCCGAGCTGCGGGTAGGGGCTTAGGAGGCCGTAAGGGGAAGCGACTTTCACTTCCCCTTACGGCCTCCTCAGCGCGAGAGGGAGCGCGACGGAGATATATATCGACATGTGGGCACGCGGTATAGAAAAGGAGGCTCGATATCCCCACCGACTCCCGATTCTCCCGAACCAGCCGGCCGCTTGCCGAGCCAAGCCAAATCGAGGCTAGCGTCATCTCGTGCCGACAGCGTGAGTTGCCGCTTAAGCCGCCATTTTGGTGGGGACACCGACATCAAAGGTGCCGACAGAGAGGGCCGTATTCATAGTCAGTTCATATATCTAAGGCCGTGCTTAAGGCGATCTTAAGACCGTGTTTCGATTCATAGTCGCATCTTAAGGTCTTGCCTTAAGGTTGAGCTCAAGTTCGGCCTTAGCTAAGATGATCTTATCTGACGCGATCTCAAGCAGATTCACAGTCATTGCTTGAGATGGTCTTAAGATGGCCCCATAATACATGTATTCATAGTCGTTTAAGGCAACCTTATCCACCAACACAACTTCATATTTCCACGTGAGAAAAGCGTCAGATCTTAATTCAACGTCGGACTGCTCTTAAGACCGTCTTAAGCGGCAATCTAACCTGGAAATCGTTCTGTGGCGTCGGTTTTCTAGCGTCGCGTTCTGTCGTGTAATCAGCTAATTTTCAAAAATGGACAACGCAGTCGTGGACGATATTGATATCGATATCGACATTGATATTGGTGATATTGATGTAGATTTAATTGAATCAGACGATGAAGAGGAGGGCGATGAATTGGTGGAGCGTCTTCCGAAGCGGTACATACGGGATGGACATGATCCGTTTGATTTTTACTCTGATGTGGAGTTTAAAAGACGTTTTAGATTTTGTAAAGATAGCGTCAAATTCGGGATACTGCCAGAAATTGAAATTCATTTGGCAAAAGTAAACAATCGGGGTTTACCGATCGCCCCAGTGCTCCAATTACTCATATGCTTGAGGTTTTATTCCACAGCTAGTTTTCAGGTAATTATGAAAAGTACTTTTAAACATAAATGTTTTCATACCAAAAATGAAAGGAAATAATTGTTTTAATTGTTTTAACAGCTTCTTCTAGGCGACGTAATGACTGTGTCACAACCTACGGTGTCAAGAATTGTGTTTCGCGTTAGCTTATTGCTTGCTAGTTTACTGCCACGATTTATTAAAATACCAAGTACGCAAGAAGCTAGATTGGAGAACCAAAGGTTATTTCGACAGCTTGGCTTTGGTAACGGAGCTATTGGAATACCTGGTGTTGATGGGGCCATCGATTGCACTCATGTGCGTTTGGTGGATACACGATTCCAAGCTATAAATGAAGTTTATAGAAATCGGAAGGGATATTTCTCCCTTAATGTGCAAGTACGTAAGAATTATATAGCTTACAAGCATGTAATTTTAAGGCAAATAAACTAAATAATTCATAATATTAAAACATCTTTTAGGCTGTTGTTGGTCCACGTATGGAGTTCCTGGACATTGTACCAGAATGGCCTGGCAGCTCACACGATAGCCGTATATTCCAGAACTCACTAATTCGTATGCGCTATTTGAAGCAGGAGTTCACTGGCTTATTAGTTGGCGATGCTGGTTACCCCTGTTTGCCATTCCTGATGACACCTATTCGGGACCCGCAAACTGATGAACAAAGAACGTAAGGTTTTTTTATTCCTATGAGTCTTATAAATGCTCATAACATTTTTTCCATGCAATTCAAAAAAGAGATATAAGTTTTTACTTGTATTGCAGATACAACAACATACACAGCCGAACAAGAATAACTGTTGAGAGGACGTTTGGTGTATGGAAACGACGGTTTCCTTGCCTGTCGAGAGGCTTGACCACCAAGCTCATTTGCTCAACATCCATCGTTGTTGCATGCGCAGTACTGCACAACATGGCATTGGAATTCAATGATAATTTCCTGGAAGAAGAGGGTGACGGAGTGCAGGAGGAAGAGGAAGTGCCTGTGCATCTACCTAACCACCAGCCAATGGATGGATTTGCTGTCCGGGAAGCATTAATAGCTCGAATGTTTCATTAGTAGGATGAACGACACCGGTGGGAAAATTTGTTTGCCTCAGCCTGTGATCCAAAGTAACAAACTCTTTGTATATACTCCAGCTTGTATCATCAGACTCGGTAGAGTCTCGCTCCAAGTAGTAGTAGACGTACCAGTTAAGATTTTTTTACGAGAAGGATAATTAAATACAAACATGTCAATTTACTAATGTCTATTTAGAATAATAAAAGAATATATAACAATAATATAACAATGAAAATTAAAAAAACAGAAAATATATTAATTAATTAATGATTAATTTTTGGCCTTCTCTTTCGCCAACAAGAGCTCTGCAAGCTCGGCTTGTGCAGCTGCAGTCCTCACCTCAAATTCCATTTTTTTAAATTTCTGTTGGTGCATTTCTTCCTCCATCTCCATGATTCTTTTAATTCTCTCAGCCTTCAGGCGAAGTTCTTCACTCTCCTCAAGTGGTGGTACTTGCTGTACTCCAACGGAACGAATACGCCTCCTCCTTGTTGGTGGTTGTGGTGGTGGCGAAGTTTCTTCCCTTATTAGTCTGCGGCTAGTGGAAGGTGGAGCTGTTGGTGGTAGTGGTGCTGTCGGATGGTTCTGGCTTGTAGAGGGTGTAGCTGTGGTTGTTGGTGGTACTGTCGGATTGTTGGAAGGTGGTAATGATGTAGCTGCGGGTGATAGTGGTGGTTCGCTCTCTATATTCATTAAAATGTCATCTATCCCGTCTTCTTCACCTTGGGTTTGAACAGCTTCATAAATGAGAGGAAAGTTGTCTGCTCTTTCTGTAAGTAAATTTCGTTTTGTTAAACTGAGATATTGGTTATTTCATTGCAAGAAATAATTACCTATCAATTTGTGGCTGCGTACATTGGAAGTATACACTACAGGAGTGTTGTGCAGGAGGTGTGGGGCAATAGCGCTTACATCCGGGTCAATTTCAATTGAGCGTATTTGGGGCCCGCCTCCTGTTGCAAGTACGCTCTGTTTTTCCCTGGTAAGGGCTTCTCTTTGGGACTGTTTGATGTTAGTCCACAGTTTCTTCAGTTGGGCTACAGTTCTCTGGAAATATTGGTATATTGATGTTAATATACGAGATTACGTACACGTTATCGCCTCTACTCATTAGAAATTAAATAAAGGTCGTACCTTCTCCGTCACTATTGCTGAGTTGTTGAATTCCACGCAAATCGCTTCCCAAGCTTCTTCTTTCTCGCTCAGCTTTGCAGCACTGCTTTGCTTGGATTCCACAACATGCGCAAACTTTTTTAATATTTCGAGGTAGAATCGCTTCTCGACCGACGTGAAATGTTTGGCTTTTATTTTGGAGGCCATCGCGGCAAATAATAAATAATAGAAAGGCGACACAACCAAACCAAGAAGCCCGCAAGAATCACTCGACGCTTTTGAATTCGAACACATGTGGTGGGCGTGGCCAAATGACTACCCTGAATATGCCTATTCTCTAAACCAATCAGAACGTTAGTTCCATCGGAAACACCACGGAAATAGCCGAGAGCGGGATAAGATCGTCTCAGATTTAAGGTCGCCTTAAGGTAGTGCTTGAGATCAGATCTTACTGAAGATCATCTTAAGTTTTGACTCTGAATCATGGCCGTCTTAAGGCCGTCTTAACCGGATAAGACGGTCTTCGCTAAGGTAGTCTTAAGTACTGCCTTAAGACACGACTATGAATACGGCCCAGAGTGTCCCTACTGTATTATACTGTGGGCATAACCGCCTCTATTGAATGCTGCAACAGCCGTCGCGGCGCAAAGCGTCGCAAGAGCTATTTTTATTAATTAAGATGAATTTGAGTACTTTAGTGTAACTATTTTGTTAAAGAGAAGGTTGTAGCAAGTCTTCCTTTTGCAAATTTACCCAGAATAACAATCTGTACTGAAATCCGAACAACCCGCGGAACCGCGGAGCGTTTTAAGTGCCATTTGTATGTACCGTCGAGTTTTTGCCAAGTTTTGATCGATTTTCGCCACTGTGCGGCGGCTCGACTAGCATAGTAACGACATGGTATAAAAATCACGATCGCGGACACGCTCGTTCATTCCTGCTGAATTCTTAGGGAGAGGACGAGGTAAGACCATCGGCCGCCCGAAAGAATTAGGAGAGGACGAAGCTCTGCTCTCGGCCGCCTAAACAGCACAGGAGAGTTCAGTGGTTAGCTCCTCTTGGAATAGAGAGATCGGCTATTGAGGCCGGTCGCCTTCCAGAGGAGAGTACAGAGCGACTTCCTGGACGCCTGAGGAATCCTGGGAGAGTACAGAGGTTACTCCTGGACGCCCTGAGGTTGGGAGAGAACGGCTGAGAAAGCCGGTCGCCTAAACCGAATGGGAGAGTACGGGAGGTCTTCCTGGACGCCCGATAGGTCTCGTGTCATTCCGCAATACCCTACAGGAAGGAGAGTTCGGCTAATAAAGCCGGACGCCTGATCGTAGGTGACGGGAGAGTTCGGCTATGAAAGCCGGACGCCCTAATATCAAAATGTCGTTGCTAACGTTCAGAAGTAAATCGTTCCGATAAATTGTTCCGAGACGACAAAAAGCAAAATGTACTTAAACCCTGTACCAATTCCTCTACTCAATAAATCCAACCTTATGTTTCCCCAGAAAACTGTGACCCCACAATTATTCCAACTAACCTCCTACAATGAGATGAAAATATCTTCTTGAACTACGTTAAAGACAAGTTTTCAATCAATGATACCATACATTAATTAATTAATTAACTTGCATTTCTAACCTTTTTGGAAGGGCGTTTTAAATTTGCTTGATTAAACCGCATAGGCAGAATCCAAATCAGAAGTTCGCAACTTAAATTGTTTAAACAAATTTATAAACAAATTATTGAAATCCACAGAGACATGTCCCGAAGGCTGTCCGAAGCCATCCGCGGTGTTAGAACCTATTTTTAGTAACATTTGTTATAAACAATTTAATTGCAATCACCAAACCCCATTACAAATATTATAAACCGTATAGGGAGAATCAAAATCTGAAATTTGCAACTTAAATTGTTTAAACAAATTTATAAACAAATAATTTAAATCCACCGAGACGTGTCCCGAAGGCTATCCGAAGCCATCCGCGGTGTCAGAACCCATTTTTAGTAACATTTGTAATAAACAATTTAATTGCAATCACCAAACCCCATCTCAAATATTATAAACCGTACATAGATAATACTTGCGAAGATCCGATCCCAATCCGTCAATAAATAACCGATCTGTTGGGTTTGCAACAACTGATTGTTCATCAGTTCTAACGTAAGTAGTTATTGCGCGTGTATTACCATAAACACTTGTAAAATACCTATAGTGCATATCGTAGAGCACGCGTAGAAGCGTCGCGAAATTTTGTAAATGTATCTATCCGACACTCGTCTGCAGAGACCCTTCCATGCTGGAACTCTGCAATGCACTGAGATGTGCTGCGGTGCTCTGTCTGCAGCCAAGCGACAGCAGCGCCGCGCCGGTGGCAGAAATGCCAGATCTACGCTTTACACATATATATACCGACCTTCTCAAACCTTAATCTTAAAACGAAACGCACTCGCCCACGAGGAAATTATATATCTCCCAAACGGCAGGACCGATTCGATTGATTCATTGCTCATTAGATTCAGAAAAACTATAGCTAAAATACAAAATTCAGAAATAAATCCTTAATACCGTAACGTTTTCATAAATCGAGAAGAAAGTTTGGCATCGATCGAATCCGCGTTACTTCGGGATAATATAGTCTCGGCTGTCGCGCGCCGTGGGTAGGGGACTACTACTTGGCGCGAGACTCTACCGAGTCTCCTGATAAATTATCTTATCTTATCTCGCCCTCTCTCTCTCTCTCTCCCGTCACCCACGCATAACACCGTCGCACCAAGAAAGGCTCCGATACATAGGCTAATACTAATTAAGTTGATTGGAACGCTGGGAGGCATTTAGGTGTCGGCGGATGCGGCCACCGATGGGAAACCTACAAAATAAAGACGTCAAGGAGGAGAGCAGCAAAAAAGGGAAACGCGAAGGAGATACCCGAAGATAACCGACGGGGAGCGGGACGTCTCCGAAGGCAGGCGAGCGGCCGAAGGAGCGTTCGTGAGCTAGCTACCCCTGGGCCGTGCGGAAAGTCGGGACGCCGACTGACCAGCTGAGGACCTGCTGGGTGCGATCGTAGCGCGCGGCCTCGCACCAAGCGGTTGCTTTGCGCTGAGACGCCACCAATGTGACCTAGGCAAGGGTAGGCAGCTCCGTGTGAGGCGGGGTAGGGAATTAGGAAGCGCGATCTCGTCACTTAGAAAGCGAACGGCCTAGCGATAGGCCACATAGCAATCCAAAGCAAATAAGCAAGTGAGGTGAGACGAGAGAGAGGAAGTACGAGCGAAGGACGATTAGAGGAAAGTTACGAAAGTTACGAGAAGTAGAACCTTCGAAGGCTAACTAGACGTAGGGAGAGCCAAGAAGGCCCGTAGACGTTCCATCGGTCTACTTGATTTCGTAAGGTACACCTCACACAGTTCTGCAGCCCGCCATAGTAAGCCCTAAATCCCAGAGCCGATTTCTCGAGTTAGTTGCCTGTTCCAATCTATGTTAAGGCCGCGTGGCCAATAATTAAGTTGTACCTTCCTTGGGGCGACCCATCAGGTCGCTTCTAAGTCCGGCGTTCGAGAATATGCGTATCGGAACACGCGGCTTCGCCGCCATTGCGCACCCGCAGCGCGCTATCTACTTTGCGAGTAGACAATGGGCGCGATTGCCTTCCATCTTTTCTAGTTCGCCCATTCGATTACTGTTGCGGGATAATTATCTATGACCAACCGATATACCCCTCACCTAGTGCTTTTCCATCTGAGTAACCTGTGGGTAATCGCGTGCCCGAGAGCGAAGATCTTTCTCGGCCGATTCGTGTGGCAAGGAATAAATCATTTATTCGAGCGTCGAGACGCTAAGTTTGTACAGGGGCCTTCGTGGCCTAGGTCCGATCGCGCGCTAGCTCGGGCTGGCAGGGTGTATCTAGGATTAGTAAGGCCAGCCGCGTCCGGCTCAATAAATGACATCTTCTGTCTCCGAAACTTGCGTCGCACAGTGGCCGATTTGGGTCTAATATGCGCGCATGACCAATATCTCAGGTTCCACTGAACCGATTCTCAACTTTTTTGGTTTGTTTTCATCCTTGTGACATAAGGATTAATAATAGCCCATAATTAGCATTTTAATAAATTGTTACGGTGCCGATTTGGGTATAAAACGCGTATATAAATTGGGTATAAATGTGTTTTTTTAATTATAAGTAATTCAAATCATTGCTGTTCTAGGTTATGTAAATTCCAGAATTATTTGTAGATACTCGCTTTTATTCAGGGTTATTAGTAGAGAAATAGTATGCTTTTAATTCAATTGACAATTTATTAAAATATAAGTATTTCTAATTACGGATGGACCCTTACAACAACATTTCTTGTGATCTATTCCTGCTATGTTGTTTATCTTGATGTTGGAAGGAGGGAAACTGTTCGAGATCTTTAAACTTAACGCGCGGAGCGACGACAGGCAACGCTGTGTAACTTGCGTGACAGGTGGGGTTAGGTGTGACAGCGGTCACTCACCTGGCCCACCCACGAGGCGAATCAGTTAACCGGCAACTACCGAACTTTTCATATTAGTTTTTCTGTCGCATGTCATTTCCTTTCGAGAATCTTCCCGAATGTTCCAGAACCGGAACTTGCGTGGGTGAAAGGTTAAGGGAAGGGAGGTCTATAAATAGGAGTGCAATTAGGCGCACTTCCCCTCTTGCTGCTTGGCAACTACGTGAGAACTGTGTAATTGAGTGCTTGCTCAAAGATCTAATTCGCTTCTACTTGAGTGCTTGCTCTGCTTGTCAACCAACTTTCTGAGTGGTTGCTCAACCTTCGCTTGCTGCTAATACTTGTTGCATGTTCGCTAGTGATTAAGTGTGTACAAAATTAACGACTTCTGATCTTGATCAATAGACAGATTTATTGACTGCTACTTCCACGTGTCGACTATAACTTCGATCCAACTTCTTTCCGCTTCTAAGCAGCCACTATCCCATCCACTTCCATTCTTATCTTAAACAAAAACAAAAAATAAGAAACGCCTCCGCGCTAAAAATTAGTATAAGTATACTCTCAATTTACACAGATTGTTTTATAAAGCTTAAATCGTCCTTTTTGTATGGTTTATATCTTAAGGATAAAATAAAGAATCCGCGCAGTGGCTCAAGGGGATAAGTCTCCGACTCGCAATTTGCGGGACCCGGGTTCGATCCCAGCACCTGTCATCGCCGATTTTCGGCATGTTCATGCACTGCGCGGGAGGTGGTTCGGAATCCACCTTAAAAATTGTAAGTCCACCCAGTATGAGAATAAACTTGGTGTTCCCCCCTGCCTTATGGAAGCTCATACCGGGTCGGTATGTGAATATAGGAGGTATTTCATACCCGTTGCAAACCCTGCGAGGAGTCGACGTTAATGAAAACAATCAATCAACAATCAGGATAAGATAAAGCGAGGAAGATCTATCCTAATTTTCTACCGTTTTCTCCTTTCCATCAGTACTATATTCCTCGGTCGCACCGATTTCATTCATCCTTCATCTTTCACCCCATTCTACTGTCCACACCTCATTTTGACTTCCATTCTCGCGATTCTCCACATTTTCCAACCTGTCTGTCTCCTCCTCCCCTACTTCTCCTTCTCATGCTACCTATCTACCAAATGCTTCGTTTTTTCGATATTTTCTTCACTAAAACACAATTTTATAATTGTATTAATTCATAACACAGGTTTATGCAACTTTATGCAGATGAAACATATGCCAACAGACGCGGAAAAAGATCTAGTTTCAAGAAAAAAATACACCATGAGTTTCCTTTAGGTTCTCGAATCAATATACAAAAGTTAAAGTTCCCCATTTGAATACATAAGAACATCCTATACTAATCTGTCGTTAACTTCAAAACTATTTGAGACAAAAAATTAATTTACTAACATTTTCTGTGCTTCATACTATCCAGAACAAGGATATAATTTTGAATTTTCATTCCCGTGCCTTTGAATTTTGTCGGTCATAAAGTCCGATGCGCGTGTTTTAGACCCAAATCGGCCACTGTGCGTCGCGTAAGTTCTGTCTCGCAGCCATCCCAGTTTCCCAGATCCCACACCTTCCGACATTTAGGAGCCAGCCGGGCTAAATTCAGAGATTTCCCCTGCCGGATTCATCTATCCCCCGTTAATTGTCAAGTTCAGAGAAGTCCACATTCTAACTGGTATGCTTAGGAGGCCTGGCGCTCAGCAAACTATAAGTATTGTCCAACATTAACTAGCGGGGGTGAATTCGGCCAACGTTTGCCCTGCCCGGCAGCTGGGAATACGGTGGCAATGGTTATTATTATACTAGTAGATATACTGCGCGTATCGAGGAATTGAATCGGAGACATTCTTACCGGTATTTCATTCTATCCTCAGGCTTGAGTTTCCAATTGCTAGTTCCAGTGCACTCACATATGCATAAATATATTCATACTCCTCGTAGTCGTAAATAGTTCCCATCTTTGACAACCTGTAGAATCGTGGCTACAAATCTCAGTTATTTGATAGTAGGGCGAGTCTTCAGGCGATACGCTTTGCTGTCCCAACTCGCTCGATCGAACAGCCGTCGCTCCAAGGAGAACCCAATAGGCCGAATTAGCTTATTTTCTAATTCACCTTCGGACACCGAGTCCTCCACAGCGTAAAGGGAGACACAGAGGCCTCGAGGAGTAAGGATCTGTGTCCACTCGGACGTAGGTTGCATCGGGCCGATGGAAAGTGCGGAGCGTGAGGCTGGCGCCCGAGGAATGAGGCATTCTTGAGAGAAGCGGGCGTGCGGGCCGAAGCACAGTCAGGATAGTTGCCGAATAGGAAGGATCCAGATCGGCAACTGTACCGGCGACTCCTGTCTTACCGGCGAAGGCAAGACGCAGGACCGAGAGGCCTAGGCGCGGTAGGCCACTCGATCACTCTTATCGTGATCGTAACTCTTATCACTCTCACTCTGTCACTCTTATCGTGACTTCAGAAGCGCGTGCGTCCTATTGGTAGTGATACCTAGTTGCGCGAGCGACACCCGGTAACGGCATTCGAGCGAGGGGCGAGTGATCTAGGAAGCGATTCCCAGCGTTAATCGATCGTGAGGAGCATCGGTCGGAGCGGAGAGCGATCGAGAGGCGATCCCGAGCAGGGGTTATTTGGACGCGCCGAGGCACCGGTAAGCCCTGCGCGTCCCATTGTGCATGCCCGCTATTGTTAACGTCTCGGTGCCAGTCGCGAAAAGCTCTTGTTGCCCGAGAGTAGGTGGCCAGCGCGAGCTTGCCAGGGTTCCCTTGGGGCGACTCTTCAAGTCGCCAAGCGTCACCTAGTTAAAGACTTAGCTGTAAGGCTTCGGACGACCCAGGAGCGGCGTGGCCGCCATTTTCGGCCACTTGTAGCGCGTGGATCACGCCACGCACGAGAGACGTCGGTCTCGAAGAACTGACCGATCGGTTCCTCATAGCCCCAAGGCTTCTCCGAAGGGTAATTTAAGCTAGAAATAATCATCATCTTCGCGCGAATCATCCATTAGGCTACGTCGGTAGGTTAACGGCAGCGCGTTAGATTGTAAGCAGTGTTACATCCTCAGCGCGAATCTGACGGCTTTTCTTTTCGAAACACCCATTTGAATTCACCATCAGTTTCAATTCTCGTAGCTTTCTCCTTGGGTAATATTCGAGTCTTAAACTCGACCGTTCGACCGCCCCTTTCGTGCGCAATCGCCCCGACCCTTGACTTCTTCATAGGGGAGGCATTGCCACAGCTGCGTGCACTTGCGTGCATCTAGGATTCTCTCACTCACACATTCCAAACTAGCTCACCCACGTTCCCACTCTTGCTACTTTTTCCTAGAATTTCGGGACTTTTGGAGTATATAAACCCTGATTTTCTGGAGGAGAGGCGGACTTCAGCAGAATCCTTCGATACTAATGCTTAGATAGAGCATTAGTTCTCCTTCGAAACAGTTTCATTCAACCGTACAGTTCAGCAATATACCGCGACTGTTAGGCAAGTTATTGTTCACCGCATCCCCGTTCAACTCGTAACGTAAAACGAGCCATCTCTACAATTTAAGTTCATCGCGTTATAAATCAAAGAAATTTTACCAAAGTCGAAACTCTATTTTGTAACAATACATCGATCTTTATTTTCAATTCTAAACTCAACGATTCCTCTAAAACTCATTTTCAATCAGCCCATCCATATTTCTAATTACTATTCGCTTAGAAGCATACAAGGGAACAGCATCGAACACTTGGTAGTCTTTGCCGCTCGAGACATAACCAAGGCGAGCCAACTGAGTAATATAAATTCAAATCCAACGAAAGGGTTATTAAAAACCAAGAACACATATCCTTGGAGTGAGAGTGTGACTGTACACAACCGCTGTTAGTCCAATACAGCAGTGCGAATTGTACTTCATTACTCAAAGCTCGAAGTGAGTAACCTTGGAGAAGAGGAGTGACTGTGCATAACCGCTGTTAGTCCAATACTGCAGTGCGAGTTGTACTTCATTATCCAAATCTACAAGCGCGATTTTCTAGAGTAAAGGAGTGACTGTACACAACCGCTGTTAGTCCAATACTGCAGTGCGAGTTGTACTTCATCTTCCAAAGCTCAAAAACCGCGTATGGTTGGAATATGGGTGTGACTGTGCACAACCACTATTAGTCCAATACTGCAGTGCGAGTTGTACTTCATTATCCGAATCTCTGGCCCACTCACTAGTAAAATCTTCAGTATTGCCAAAAAGACAAGATTACTCAGAGTTAGGTTTAATATCAAGAAACCTCGCCGACTTAGGCCTCGGCTCGTAACAGCAGCGACGGGAACGTCGAGGCACCGAGCCACTCGTACGCTCGATTCTTCCTTTGTTTCGGCCGAGGTTCGGCCCACTATCGAACGGGCCTCCGTATCCGTTGCCGAGCGATACTCCCGATCGCCCGAGTTATAATATACGCGATCGATATTTATCATCCAGCCGTGTGGGTTATTCGTTCCCTTTCCCCTCCTTTCCGAACAGTAACCCTCCGACCAAGTGCCGCCCGCCAGCCGGGAGAGCCAGCAGCGAGGAGAATCGGCAAACGAGACGGCCTCCCTGGACTCCAGCTGATCTGTCGCGAGAACAGAGAAATCCGGTCCCGTCCGCGGGGCCTGGCTCCCGTTTCGCGGTTTCAGATTGCCAGGGAGCCTTCCAGAAGCTGAGCCGAGTTATTATGCAGGTCGGACTTGCAAGGGCCAACATCACGGCCCACCTCCGGGAAGTCCCCTCATACGCTCTACCATTACCAAAATGGTTCGGTCCTGAAATTCTTAAAGCGCCCTCTCTATAAGAAAGCGTGCTGACCCCGGTACGCGGAACGGTCTGTTGCGATTAAAATTTGTTGATTCTGGAATCGGGTTAGCCTTCGCGCTATGAACACGGTCCCGGATTAGGACCCGGAGCCGGGCACTCTTGAGAAAAGCGGCCCGAAAAACCAACCGAGTCTAAGCTTTCATTAAAAAGCGGTACGGTTCTCTAATTGGGACCTCCTGCAAAGGCCGTAATCGGCAAGCATGCAAAAATTGCCCTCGGGTCTTTTGTACCGACAAATTAGGGAGATGTTTGCCTCACTAAAAAACCACTTGTCTCAAATTTTTAGCCTTTTTTATCAAACAGTATTCGAGTAAAAATGAGAGTCTAAAAATACGTTAATAAATCATATCTCGCGAACGGAATAAGTTATTTGATTAAAAAAAATATCAAAAGTTAGAGATTTTCGATTGCAAGTAAAGGAAAAACGGTATGAGATTTTTGCATTAAAGGATCAATGTGAAAACAAATATTTTTGTTTTATTAATTTTGTTCACTAACATGGCCGCTTTGTACAGTTTCCAAACTTTTTTCATAGCATCTTTGGACTCATCCCTAACACCTCCATTTTTTTCAAAAATTCCAAAAAGGTACGTCGTAGTCAAAAAAATTATTATATATTTGTATATTTAATTTCTCGAAAAGTACATGGAATACAATTACCAAACTTTTTCCCCATTATCTTCAGACTCTCCCCTAACACCTCAATTTTTTTAAAAATTCCAAACAGGTACATCATAGTCAAAAAAATTATTATATATTTGTGTATTTAATATCTTGAAAAGCATATGGAATACAATTCCCATACTTGTTTTCCGCTATCTATGGGCCATTCTCTAACATCCCAATTTTTGTGAGAAATGTGAAAAAGATACACCCCATTGTCACAGATTAATATTTATTTGTTTATATTAATTCGCTGACTATTGAACAAATTAAAATATTACACCTATTTTCACCGGATTTATTACACTTATTGAGGCACCAATAATTATAACGCTGCCAAGCGAAAAAGATGGCGTGAGCGGCCCCGTTAGTGGCGCCACTCACCAGCGCCATCTTTTTCGTCCATGGGTAGCGTTCAGTAGCGTCTGGTTAGCGCGTCATCCACAGGATTTTATAAACAAGAGCGTGCATCAGTTTTCGAATTTTAATAGTTTTTGCACCAGACTTACCTCCGTGTTTGAAATGGTTTCCACTAAAACAGACAACCAAGTGTGTACTGTTTGTGAAAGGCTTATTAAAAAAGTACCCGTCATTAAGAAAACAATAGGCTCGCAGGAAGATGTAGAAACCTTTCAAGACGTCTTCCAGAAGGAAGTGTCTATAGACGCTATTATATGTTGTAACGTAGCGCCTCCGCGCTAGCGTTATGAATCGTGGCAATCAAACCCGAACTGGTGCATAACATCGCACGCAGAAGCTCGTGAGGGCGAAAGGCGACTGCGAGGCTCCGGGAAGGGTTCCTTCTGGCAAAATTGAGAGAAAGAATGGAAATTGGCTTTGCTTTTATTAACTATTTCATGCACGGGAGACGAGACGATAGAGGGAGACTCAGATAGGCATCGGGAAGGCTCCCTTGGAAGGGCGCTCCAAAACACGGCGCGGAGAGTACTACCAGCGATCCAGGATCAGTGGCAGGAGTTCCCTTGGACAGCCAAAGGAAAGGGCACCAGGGAGCAACTC
Organism: Crossocerus cetratus; assembly: GCA_963675795.1. Lineage (NCBI taxonomy): Eukaryota > Metazoa > Arthropoda > Insecta > Hymenoptera > Crabronidae > Crossocerus > Crossocerus cetratus. Next base: position 11,411,040 of record OY776664.1, on the reverse strand, counting down.
CACATGTTGAGAGGGCGAGCCAGGAAAGCCGTCCTCCACCAGGCTGCACCCGGACGAGGGCAGCCACACCGGCGGGCGACAGCCCGCCGCCGCAGCCTAGCCGGCTACGTCGTCTGCTAAGTCCCGAATTGCGAAATTGCGCCCAATAGGCCAACAGGTGACATCTAGCAGCGCAGCTGTGTAAGGATGCCCTGTTGGCCGGGCCGCCACTGTTCGTCCGCTGGAGAGCTGTAGTGTCGCACGAAATTATTTGTGGGAAAGGCGGAAAAGGGGGGGGGAATTTGCCGGTGCGAGACGCGTGTCGATCCACCGGCTCGTCACTCGTAGTGCCGAACGCCTGACGTCCTCACGTGTGTTGGAATTCTCTAAGTATCTTCTTGCAATACTCCGGTAAATCGTTTCTCAAATGAAAGAGTAAGTGGGCCTTCAGCCCGAAAGCCAGCCCTTCCCGGTGTCCCTTCAGGGCACTGCGAGTCAATGCTTAGAATGTAAAGGAGGTTCGGAAGCCTCAGACATAGCCGTCGAGTAGCTGCGTATCTTTTGTATAATTCTTTTGTAATTTAGTTACACCGCTTCGCTTCGGGAGCCGAAATGATACTTTGCTTCTGCATGCGCTACTGATTATTTCTTATGCGATCCGGCGGTACCTTTGTGCCGCCGCTAAGTCCGACTCGTGTTACGAAGCGCTTTGTTGTATATTATATTCTGATTTGCCACTATTGGCCTGGATTTGGATTTCACTTAACTTCTGCTTGCTTCAACTATCATTTTGTACAGTATTATTTGAACCTTGCCTGATTTACCCAACTACTTGCTTGCTTTGAATAAACCAATCTTTATTTTGCTTCTTAAATCTGTTTTGGCTCAGTCTATTAGCTCCTTCCTAACGTCCTCCTCGGCGTCCCTTCTTAAAAATATTGTGGGAGAAGGTTGTGTTGCCGAAGGAGCGCCGTCGGGTCTGGCTCCCTGCAGCCCGCAAGGGCCGAGTCCCTTGGTTAGGGAAGCAGGTGCAGGCCACCCGACGAAGGTGCCGGCACGTGGCCGATGGACCACGACCCGTGCTCCTCACAATGTGGATACTGTAGAGTTATATTCTACCGACACAAAAGAAGAAGAGCAGAGACAAATATGGAAGGGGATACATGTGTGCAGCGAGAAGATAGTGCTCCGGTGGAACAGAGTGACGATGTGGTGCTCGAACGATCTCAGAGTGGATTATCACAGCTGACTTTGGCACCATCCACTCTTAGTGTATCCCAGTCTAGCACCGAAGACCCCACTGTTAGAATCAAGCTAGCACCTATAAGCGAGATAGACGACAGTGAAGTGACAGAAGTGCAGATTGAGAGGACTGTGGCAACTCACAAATATTGTTGTATTTGTAATGCCAGTAAAAACACAACGCTTGTTCCTGAGGAAGCACGCATACAGACCTACAGTAAGAAGCGCATTTACAACCTGCAAGGCAACCGCTGCTGTGAACATCATCTTCTCAACAAGGGTTTTTATCAAAACGATCTGGATGTATTGAAGGTCTTCCCAAAGACCACACAGATCAAAGCTACAGGTCTGTGTAAACTATTGGAGTGCTTTGCTGTAGAATGCAGTTCTACGTATTTTAGTCAGATCCGTGAATTTGACCTGTCGGATGAGCACATTCATGTATTCACCGGCCTAACATGGGACAATATTATGGAATTGCGTGATATGTTAAAGTCAATAAGATATAATTCCTCTAGATCTGTTATACAAGCACCGGTTGTTTTCCTATTTAAGCTACGAACAGGGAATTCCAACAAGCTGATATCATCATTTTTACAACTTGAACGAGAGCAAGCTGCGTCAGAGTACTCAGCATCTATAATTGAAGCGTTCAATACAGATATTTTGCCTACTCGGTTTGGTTGTGCCTCCGTTACTAGAGATGACTTGATTGAGAATCACACAACAACAATTGCAAAAGTGCTCCATGACGCAAGATCAAAGCTGTTAGTGATCTGTGACGGAACGTATGCACGTCATCAGAAAAGTTCAAATAATGAATATCAAAGGAAATCTTATTCCGGACAGAAGAAAGTGCCATTGTATAAACGTTTTACAGTATGCACAATAGATGGGTATATAATAGATATGCTGGGGCCATATCTTGCTAATCAAAATGATGCTGCCATTATGAAGGAAGTGATGAACAGTGCTAATGGTCTGTCCCAATTAATGGCACCTAGGGATATATTTGTTGTGTACCGTGGTTTTCGTGATGTGAAAACTGAATTGGAGCAGAAGGGATTCCAAGTATTAATGCCAGCATTGAAAGGGAAACGCAAGCAATTGTTAACCATAGAATCAAACCAGTCTCGGTTAATTACCAAAATTCGCTGGCCCGTTGAAGCAGTTCATGGGATCCTAAAACAAAAATATCAACTTCTCGATAAGAAGTTAGACAATAGCATGCTTCCAAAGATTGAAAGTTACTTCAAGATTGCTGCTTCTCTGCAAAATCAATTTGGGAAGAGACTGGAATCTGATGTGAGCAACGCCGAAGAGATTTCTACCAGGATACTCAAGCTGAAATCTGTTGAAAATACCTTGGCAACAGAAGTAGAAGACAAGAGGTGCCTGAACGAAAACTACCATTTGACAGAATCTCATCAAATGATGTGGATGATTTTCCTGAAATGACAGAACAGGATTTGAAGATTCTGTTCACAGGTTCTTACCAATATAAACAAGCGATATCCTATTTGGCTGAAATTATGGATGAAACAGACGCCATAGATCTGCAATATGTCAAAGATAAATCAAACATTTTGGAAATTCAAGTGCAATCCCGTCACATCAGTTCTAGAATATACTGTAAAGGAATTTCTTCCGGCCGCGAAATTTGGTTCGCCGGAAAAATTCGGGAAAGCAAGAAGAAAGAGAGAGAACGAAAACCCAAGGCGACAGACGCGAATTAAAGCCAGTCTCTACGTTACTTTTGAGGGAGAGTCGACTCGAATGTATTTTCCCCTCTTAATTTCCCACGTTCTCTACACTTCGGCCGGGAAGTCCTTCCGACAATACTGAACTTGAGCTTAACCAAAATCCGAACGCAAACGCGAGATTGGGCGCCAGGCACCAAAGTGCCAACAACGTTAATAAACTACTGAAAGTTTTAGTTAACGCGAGAATCGAGTTCAGTCGGCAAGAAAATTCCCGGGCGGATTCCCAGGCTAGTCAGGAACGCGAGGAGAGCAGGTGGATTCGGCGAGAGAACTAGGCAGAACAGTTAAATGCGACAATGATTTCTTTATTCGAAGGTTCGAATACTTGGACAAAAGATTAGAGGCGACGCACGGTCGCAGAGGTCACAAAGTACAATACGCAGGTGGTCGGCACGAGCCTAAATCGCGATAATTAACAGAAAGTAGATTGCACGAGTATGCCGCGAGAGATGGAGAGAAACAAATGGGCTCGACAATGATAACGATAATTATAGTGGCCCGTTGTAGAGGCGCCTAAGCCTGCCGGAAGGTCACCTTTTCATGCACAAGTCGAAGTAGAGATCGCGAGAAGATCCAAAAAGCGCTTGCAGTCAACGTGAAGAATCAAGATCGCCAGAAGGGCGGAAAGGAAGCGAGTATTGGGCTGAGACTTCCTACAAAAAGGGAAGTCTCTCGCAAAAGCCCGCCGGTACAATGATTCGCTTACCGAAAAGATATGAATACTAGCCGGGCGCTAATATGACTCTCGGACGGAGACAGTCCTGGTACGATCGCCCGTCCTTCCTTCCTTCTAATACGCTTACGACCCCTTTGTCCCCGAAAACCGGCCTGTCTATTGGTCCCTAAGTCCCCGCCAATCCTAGTGGTCCTCGCTGTGCCCAGAGCTGAGCAGGCGCCAGGGCCGTCGCCCTGCGCCAAATTTTCCTCGCCGAAGTCCGATCATCGTGGATCTTGGTTCTTCGGCTGGAACCCACATGAGCGCCTGCGGTCGTCCAGTCGTCCAGGAAGATGACCAATCCCTCGCTGGAGTTCCTTCGGATGCTGCTGCTCCTCATGCTCAGCTCTCCAGGCCGGGTCCACGGGATGCGAAGTTGAATCGGTTGTTCGAAGGTACCAGGAGCCCTCGTTCCTGACGGGCGCTAATAGGCTCGCGGAAATACAAGAAGCGTTAGGATTGGCTACAAATGCTTAGCGAGAACCTGGCTGGAGACGTGCGCATACGATAGATGGCTCTTAGAGCCCCAATTCTAATTTCGCGAGAGATATTTCTTTATGGGAAGGCGAGGAGTTGTCTCGCCCCGCGAGTTACATTACAATACAAATGTTTTATTGAATATATACCGAATAGCATAGGATATTCGAAAATACTAAGACATTTTTGCGAATGTGCTGTAAGGAAACTGTTGGGTGTCAGTTTGTAAGGAAAAGTAAGTATGATTATGAATATGAATAAGATATGGAATGGCGTTATTAGTTTGTAATGAAATATGGCCAGCTTGTAATGGGAATAAATCTGATGGGAGAATATGGATTAATAATTTGGAATTTGTCGGGAGAAGGAGATTCGGACCTGCGTTCCTCAGACTCTAACAAAACTAACAACCAAATGGGCGCCAGACACCCAGGTGTCTATTTCCAACAGGACCTTCTACAACATAATACTAAATTGAGGAACGGCAGTCTGATAAGGCTAGCGATTCGGAGAAAGATGAGACGGGACAGGGCGCGAGCTCGGGGTCCGCCAGATAGAGTGAGACAGAATACGGAAAATAAAGAGTTTATTCAAAATAACGAGAGGTGAATGAAGCAAAAGCTGGCTAGATTTTAAACAGAATGAAAGTGCGTCCACGGGCGGTTATCGGCGCCCGTGGCCGTAAGCGAGACAAATTCGAGACTTTCAGAATTACAATAGACAGTTTTAGTTCATCCTGGAAACAGGTAGCATAATCAAACTGAGATTGACGATATGGACTATAATTTAAGACGCACGAAGCGCGAGACTAGAATTGATTCGTTGTGCGGGCAGAAGGCCCTCCAGGACAATCCTCTGATAACTCGGTAACACCGTTAATAAACGATACTCTAAGGCGAATAATAACTTGGAACTTAGCAGCGTATCGCGGTGACGCAGTGACGAATACGGGACACGAGGCGATCAGCCGAACATAGAAGTGCAGGACAAACCCCGATTCCTTCTCCTACGCTGATCCCTCGGAAAACTCACCAATTACTAAATTCGACTCACCGGTACTTTTAACGAGGAGCTACGGCTCTTTCGCTCAATCAATCGTTTTTACTTCCTTCCTTCATTCCTTCCTTCTATTCGAGAATTCGAGAATTCGGGACACGGAACAGATTCCGGAACAACGCTCGCAATTAGCCCAGCACAACGAATGCCGGTAATTCCACGCGCGGTACGCACGCCGGCTAATTTTTCCCCCTTCGTCCCTAACGTAGCCTACAAGCCCGCTGGGCCAATCCGGGACCCCTATGTCCGGGAGCATCCGCGCCAGGGCCGATCCCCTGCGCTCAAGACGAGAAGTCCCTAGCTGTGGAACTCCCTCGCCGCTCGATCCGCATCTGCGTCCTCCTTCGGAGATCCGTGGCTGGCTTGACCATTGGGATGCTCCTTCTGGTGCTGCTGGATCCGCAAGGAAGCTCCGACGCGAACGGGTACCTCTGGAAAGGTGGCGGCTATCCTCTCGTTCTTAGTTAGGGATTCCTCGGGTGTTGCCGTGTTCTCCACCTGGATGGGTTTGGCTCGCGCGGAAATCGAAACGGCATTAGTTATGTATTACTCGATATTCTAGATTGTCCTGGAGGCGCAGATCTTATGCTTTATAGCGGAACGTTTATTTGGGAGCCTTCCGGTCTTTTGCTTCATCGTAGGAGCGGGTGTTACGTCACTGTGCAAATGTTAGAAGAACAGTCGGTTGCTGTTCTCATATTGCAGCAGTGATTTATTATTTATCGTATGCAAGATATCTATCAAGGATACCGAGACCAGCCCAAATTCGCAGTGGGTTGTTTAAGAAGGACAAAGAAACTCTTGTAATTGAAGATGACAGCGATGCAGATTAATTTTTGTTATTGGCTATTGAAAATATATATTTTATTTTTAAATGAATTAAGTCGTTGCACTATTTAACCCCAATCTTATTCAATTTAGAGATTTGTATTGGTTTGCTTGAATATTTTGTTCAATATTTAAATAAATAATAATAGCAAACAATAATTATTTTTTAAAATATGGCGTACAATTTTGAGAATTTCCAGATCTGAGACAGTTAAAAAATTGGTTTAAAAATGTTTGGTAATTGTATTCCATGTACTTTTCACGAAACTAAATACACAAATATATAATAATTTTTTAACTATGGTGTACCTTTTTGGAATTTTTGAAAAAAATTGAGGTGTTAGAGGAGAGTCTGAAAATAACGGGAAAAAGTTTGGTAATTGTACTCCATGTACAGGGTGATGCACTTGCCTTTTAATCGGGTAGGTCGGTATATTGCCCACCGGGTCTAGACAGTTCTCTTTTCCACCGCCAGATGGCGCTAGTATCGTGTTCTGCTTAAGCTGGGCCAGGTAGCACCGGCAACGGAGGGAGCGGGACCAATCGAGCTGTGATCGCCCGCCGGGCCGCAACCAAGCTCGGCTTTGATTAATCACATTTCCAGATGCGCCGTCTACTGCCAACGATCTTTCGCTTTCCCCTTTACAAAATATATATTTAATTTATGATACATATTATATAACATGCCACAATCATTATCCAGCAATGCGATTCTAATTATGTCTCAGTAGGAGATTACTAGGGCCTGTTGTGGAAACAACATTATAAGTTTTTAAATTTATTAAGTACGGAATGTTGACTATCAATCCTTCATATAAATGATAACCCAAATAATAGGTAATCTGATTTCCTGTTGGTTCGCATATGGCTGAGACAAGTTATCCAGATGCTTAAGCCTTTTCACCACGTCAAGGTCGGAAATCTTTGAAAAGGGAAAATAAAAAAAATCGAAAACAATAGTCTTCGCACCATGCTTAAGTGTGCGATATGAACACTTAGACGTTCTCGAGTACTACTGACTTTGAAAGAATTTTCAGCACACGTCCGTACGGAAAATAATCCGCAAAGGTACCTGCTTATCCGTGAATTGTTTTTATGACCTTCGAAATAATGGGCGCGGGGATCGCGCCGGCAGGGTCGGCCGCGTGGCAGGTATACTGATCAGTCCTCAGCCAGGTATAAGTGGCGGGAATAACTTAGAATACGCGAGTAATAAAAATCCTAATGACAGCACGAAGTAATTTAGATACGCTGCGTGGGCCATCTAGTAGCCTCTACACGAACTTTCGTGGAACCAGATTATTATATAGATGCGGACCAACAGGAAATCAGATTACCTATTATTTGGGTTATCATTTATATGAAGAATTGATAGTCAACATTCCGTACTTAATAAATTTAAAAACTTATAATGTTGTTTTCACAACAGGCCCTAGTAATCTCCTACTGAGGGATAATTAGAATCGCATTGCTGGATAATGATTGTGGCATGTTATATGATATGCAACATAAATTAAATATATATTTTGTAAAGGGGAGAGCGAACGATCGTTGGCAGTAGCCGGCGCATCTGGAAATGTGATTATTCAAAGCCGAGCTTGGTTGCGGCCCGGCGGGCGATCCCAGCTCGATTGGGCCCGCTCCCTCCGCTGCCGGTGCTACCTGGCCCAGCTTAAGCAGAACATGATACTAGCGCCATCTGGCAGTGGAAAAGAGAACTGCCTAGCCCCGGTGGGCAATATACCGACCTACCTGATTAAAAGGCAAGTGCATCACCCTGTACTTTTCGAGAAATTAAAGTGAAAAAAATTAATAAAACTAAAACTATTTTTTTTCGCATTGATCCTTTAATGCAAAAATCTCATACCATTTTTTCTTTACTTGCAATCGAAAATCTCTAACTTTTGATATTTTTTAAAATCAAGTACCTTATCCCGTTCGCGAGATATAATTTTTTAACGTATTTTTAAACTCTCATTTTTACTCGAATACCGTTTGATAAAAAAGGCTAAAAATTTTAGGCAAGTGGTTTTTTAGTGAGGCCAACATGTCCCTAATTTCTCGGCACAAAAGGCCTGGGGGCAATTTTTTCATGCTTACCCGGCTACGGCCTTTGAAAGACGGTACGGTTCTGGATTTGAGACCGGACTAGCTTTATCGGTATCGGTCCTGTTGGTAGCGAACCTTTTCAATTTGAACAATGGGAAAGAGTCGTCATAAACCGTCTCGCTTTTGAAAATACTGTACTGGTTCACATCCCTGGACTCCGGGTAACCATCGCTTCTTCAGTCCATCCCGGGTCAGACTGCGAGGCGCCTTCGGCACTCTGCGGCCTCGCAGTCGACGGGCCCCAATGGAGGGACAACCGCGATGATGATTTTCCCAGAATCAGCAGGCCGCAGGTCCTGAGCGATTCTACGCTCATGGTGTTTTTTCCCATGTTTGCTCCGGATGTCAACTCAGAAATTCTGTTGTGCTACATCCTTAGCCTTATATCCTTGAATTCACCACCGGCTTCATTTCTCTTAGCTTTCTCCTGCGTAATATTCGAGTCTCAAACTCGACCGTCGACCCTTCCCTTCACGCGTTATCGCTTCGGCCTTGACTTCTTCGTAGGGGAGAACGGTTGCACCCACGTGCACTCAAAACTCCCACACCCATACACCGAAACTTCTACACACCGACACACCCCACCATAGTACTTTGCTCTGGATTTTTCGAGTATATAAGCCCCGCTTTTCCAAAGCAAAGACTCTGTTCAGGAATCATCGCCCTATTGGCCCCCCTAGACTTAAGTATTGTTATCTAGTCATAGATTATCTAGCCTTGCGCACTCGGCCCCGCAGCCGACTACACGAATATCGATCCGCCTATCGATTCGCACAGATTTTAACCAATGATCGTAGCGATTGGAACGCTCCCCTGCGGAAGCGTGAAGAACTTGCGCTTCTTCTCCGACCGGCTTCCTTTTTCCGCCATAACTGTTACTTTTGCTGAAGGAAACGGACGCGTTTTCCTAAAGCCAACATACAAAAGATTGTGTGTTGATCCACGTCGCGCCCCGCTGATTAGTGATATTCTGTGCCGCCGAACTACTGTGACTACCTTGTGACCTGTGATAGGACCGGCTGGTGATTTTGCCACCGGCCCCGATATACGCGCCAACATTCCTTACGGCGAGTACCTGAGCCGCCTCAAGGTAATTGAATAAACACCATTGTTATCAGAACTTCCTCTTATCTTTCTTGCTGATTTCCCGCCTAGCCTGAATCCAGATTCCCGCAATTTCCGCGACATTTTTGGTCCTTCGAGTCGGATCAAGTCTAGTCCGAAATCCTTCTTTGTCTCCGCCTTGTTTCCTCGCCGCCATTATCCGCGTGCCTCGTGGTCTCTTTATCCTAGCTTCTAACGTTTCCTTTCTGCCTACCGCTTCTTCTTGCTCTCCCGCGACTTACGCATCCATTTCCCTAGATTACCCGCAAAGCGCAGAGGAGAGCGATGAAGGGGGAGGAGGAAACCTTCCCTGATTCCGCTAAGGAGCAGAAGCTCCCTGCCGCTGCACCGCCTTCCACTCCGCCATCTTTACGTGAGGCGCTTGAGGTCGAGCCCCTACGGCTTCAGGTCACCACACTAGTTGTGCCGTCCTCTGAACCCGCAGCTACTTCCGCCATTAGTGTCCCGCCGTAACCCGCTAGACCGACCTCGCCGAAACCGCCGAAGTCCGCTTCCGCCAAATTGCTTCGCCGAGTGGCCCGCCAGGCCACTCACCAGAAGCTGCTCGAGAGGATCGCGAAGGATCTCAAGGAGTCCGCCGAAACAGCACACCAATCGCTGCTTCATACTCAGCCATCAAGAGAGCCTCGAGACGCTGTGGGAGACATTCGGCGAGACCCACAACACCATCGAGGAGCTGGTGGCGCTGGAGAAGCTCCAGGCGCTCGATTACCACGACGGAACCGCGTACGCAGACGCCCTCACCGTCTACCTGAGGGTTAAGACATTCCTCCGCCAACTGGAGGTAGCGCATGTTTCCGCCGGCACCGCTTCCGCTTCTACCTCCTCTTCCTCCTCTACTCCTCGCACCGCTCCCCGCCTACTCACCGAACTACAGCTCCCCACGTTCCTTGGGGACTACGCTTCCTGGCCTCCTTACAGAGATATGTTCCGCTCCATCGTAATCCGCAATACCCCCCTGTCCGATATAGAGCGAATGCACTATTAGAAGACCACCCTCGCTGGCCCCGCACTACAACTTGTCTCCGCTTTGCCCGTCTCCTCCGAGATGTTCCCATCGGCCTGGCAGGCCCTGACTGCTAGGTATGACAATAAACGCCACTTTGTCTCCGCTCACCTGGACCGCCTCTACAACCTCAAACCGCTAACCCCCGGATCCGCTGAACAAATCGAAGCCCTGACCACCACTGTAACCTCTGTCCTCAACTGCCTCCGATCCGTCTCCATCCCGGTGGAACACTGGGACCTAATGATTGTCCACCTGATCACCCTCAAGATGGACCAGAGCCTCCGGGAGTCTTGGGAAAATTCTCTGGGCTCCACCACGGAGTGCCGCGCCTTATCCCACCCGATGACCTTCCTGGCCACCAAGGTCAGAACCTTGGAGAGGTTGGCCGGCTCCGAATCCGCTACCGCCTCCTCTTCCGCCGCCAAATCCGCTCCTCAACAGAAGAGCTACTCTGCCGCCAGCCGATTCAAGGCCACCAAAGCCAACGTATTGGCTGCGGTAGCAGTGGGCTCCTACTCCAGCTCCGCAATCCTCCACAGTTCCGCCTAAACCTCAACCGAACAAACCGCCTACCTCTTCCACAACGCCAACTCCATCCGCCAGTACCGCAATCTCCAGTACCTCCAATCCTGCACCACAGATCCCCCCTTGTCATGTATATGGAGAAATCCACTACGTGGCCAGGTGTCCCAGCTTTGTGAAGAAGACACCGGAGCAGCGCCGCACCACTGCTTAGCAGCTGAGGCTATGCCCCAACTGCCTGGGCTACCACGGCCTGACCTGGTGTAAGTCGACGCAGAGCTGCAGGGTGTGCGGTGCAAGGCACCACACTTACTTACACCCACTCGAGTGAGTCTCCTTTGCGCACGTTCCACTTTGGACACGGGCCTTTTTTGGAACTTGCGCACATGGAAACAGCTCATGTTGCACATTGCCTACATTGGAAACTGCGCACATTGGACATTGCCCACATTGGAAACTGCGCACATTGGACATTGCCCACATTGGAAACAGCGCACATTGGACATTGCCCACATAAGATATCGTTACAAGTGGAAACTGCGCACAGTGTATAGAGGACACAGTGGACTTTTCCCACATGGAAAGTGGAAGTTGGCCACTAAATACTGTGTAGACGTTTCTACAAGAAGAGTACTCAGCATCTATAATTGAAGCGTTCAATACAGATATTTTGCCTACTCGGTTTGGTTGTGCCTCCGTTACTAGAGATGACTTGATTGAGAATCACACAACAACAATTGCAAAAGTGCTCCATGACGCAAGATCAAAGCTGTTAGTGATCTGTGACGGAACGTATGCACGTCATCAGAAAAGTTCAAATAATGAATATCAAAGGAAATCTTATTCCGGACAGAAGAAAGTGCCATTGTATAAACGTTTTACAGTATGCACAATAGATGGGTATATAATAGATATGCTGGGGCCATATCTTGCTAATCAAAATGATGCTGCCATTATGAAGGAAGTGATGAACAGTGCTAATGGTCTGTCCCAATTAATGGCACCTAGGGATATATTTGTTGTGTACCGTGGTTTTCGTGATGTGAAAACTGAATTGGAGCAGAAGGGATTCCAAGTATTAATGCCAGCATTGAAAGGGAAACGCAAGCAATTGTTAACCATGGAATCAAACCAGTCTCGGTTAATTACCAAAATTCGCTGGCCCGTTGAAGCAGTTCATGGGATCCTAAAACAAAAATATCAACTTCTCGATAAGAAGTTAGACAATAAGATGCTTCCAAAGATTGAAAGTTACTTCAAGATTGCTGCTTCTCTGCAAAATCAATTTGGGAAGGGACTGGAATTTGATGTGAGCAACGCCGAAGAGATTTCTACCAGGATACTCAAGCTGAAATCTGTTGAAAATACCTTGGCAACAGAAGTAGAATAGAAGAGGTGGCTGAACGAAAACTACCATTTGACAGAATCTCATCAAATGGTGTGGATGATTTTCCTGAAATGACAGAACAGGATTTGAAGATTCTGTTCACAGGTTGTTACCAATATAAACAAGCGATATCCTATTTGCCTGAAATTATGGATGAAACAGACGCCATAGATCTGCAATATGTCAAAGATAAATGAAACATTTTGGAAATTCAAGTGCAATCCCGTCACATCAGTTCTAGAATATACAAATGGCATGCTAAGTTTGGTCTCAATAAGAACAACAAACCAACCCTAGTCCGGGGGGGGGGGCATGCTCGTTTCGCTCGCCAAACCTAAAAAACCCTGAATATTATATACTTAACTATTATGTACTTATATTAAATAAAAATGGTTGTTAATAAATTAAAACTCATAACCACCCGTTGTTTATATTTATTTAATCATAGTCATATAAGCAATCACTTTTTTCACGAATAAACAACTTTGGTGTTTCTTACAAATCATTAATTATTTCACTGTTATTTATTGCTTTTCAATTAAACGTGTTCTGAGAATACATACTGTCGCAATGTACACATCTTTTTCATCTAGTGTGTCCAAATTCCATTATTCGCGTTATCCTGTGTGTCCTGTTTCTTCTGGGATGTGTACAACTTCCACCGTCGATGTGTCCTGCTTCCACTGGAGTAAATTTCCAACGTGCGCAAATTCCAATGTGTCCAATATCCAATGTGTCCTGATTCCACTGGAGTCAACTTCCAACGTGCGCAAATTCCACCGTGTCCAATAATCCACGTATGCGCAAGATGGAACGTGCGCAATGTGGACACTCCCCACCCACTCACCACTGAATCCGCTTCATCCGCTGCCACCCACTGAGAACCCACGCTTCCACGCTCCGCTTTACCTCTTCACTCCTCTATTACACCGCTGACCACTCCTACACCGCTTTACCTCCAACCCGCAGTACCAAACCCGCCAACCAACAAATATAACCTACACCTGCCTACGCCGCACAGTCCAACAGGACAGCTACTTCTGGTGTCTGGGATGAGACGACCTCGGCACCAGGAGGGTTGAGGGTCTCGCCTTCTCAACTATCGGGGGAGTTTTCCCAGGACAATTGTGCTATTCACTCCTCACCCAGTTACATCCGTCCCATAGCTCTGCTAAGAACCAGCCTTGCCGCAATAGTTACGCCACTCAGAACTCACCAAGTCAGATTGTTCTTGGATCCTGGGTCTGAGTTGACGTTCATATCTGAAACCGCAGTACGCCAATGTAAATTGGCAAGAAATCATGCCTCAGTTGCCATCCGAGGCATTGGCAATGCAAGTGCTGGAACCACCAGAGGCGTAGTGTACTTAACACTGGAATCCGCGTACACACATGAAGCCATCCAAGTCACCACACACAGCTTGAAGGAACTGACAGGCACAATATCATCCACGGACATCCCAACCGCCTCATGGAGCTACTTAAAACATCTACAACTGGCTGATCCGCAATTTATGAAACCAGGCCCCATCGACATACTCCTTGGCGCTGACCATTATGAGATAATTCTACAACCTGAGGTAGTAAAGGAGTCCGCTGACCTGCCTGTAGCCCAACGTACAATATTTGGATGGATAGTACTGGGCCCAACCTCTTCGCACCGCAACCAGGCACGTCAGTCTTACCAAATATCTGTTGACCAACAACAACAAGACTTTCAAGAATTGTTGACCTGCTTTCGGATACAAGAAGAAGTACCAACGTCATCTAACACACCAGAATCCACAGCAGACGAACGTACTTGTGAACTTCACTTCCAAGCAACACATACCAGAACCGCTTCTGGCAGGTACGTTGTCAGACCGCCAGCAAGAACTGTCCCCGCACAACTTGGAGATTCATACCACACTGCCCATGATGCCTCCGCCATCTTCTCAGACGCCTTACCAAGGATGGCACGTACCGCCAACTATACATGAACTTCCTACAAGAATATGAGCAACTTGGGCACATGATCAGAGCACCCGTCACGCCAACTACAACTCCAACCTATTACCTTCCGCACCATGGAGTTCTTAAAGAAAGCAGTACCACCACCAAACTGCGAGTTGTGTTCAATGGATCTCGAGTAACGCCGACAAGAGTGTTCCTCAATAATATCTTACGCACTAGAGCTAAGCTTCAGATTGATATCATGGACGTGCTGCTGTGGATCCGCAGACACCGCTTCATATTTGCCACTGACATCACGAAGATGTTCCGCCAAATCCTGGTCAACCAACGAGACTGGGATTTACAGCGCATACTCTGGGTGGACGAGCAGCAGAACGAGTGAGTCTACTTTGCGCACAGTTTTTTTTGGACACGAGCCTCTTTTGGAACTTGCGCACTTGAGAAACAGGACTCATTGGACACTGCCCACATAGAAACAGTTCGCGTTGGAAATTGCGCACGGTGGAAGCAGTTGACAATTGAAACTGTACACCGCAGATATCATTTTGTATGGAAACTGCGCACAGTATTTATCGTACACTATGGACATAGAACACATGAAAAGTAGAACTTGCTCACATAATTCTGCAAATACGCTTTAGTATGATTTAGTTGTTGAAATAAGCTATTACGATAGGTGAAATCATATAATAACTCCCCCCCCCTCCCAAATACGAACCTAACCTTACCTAATTCAACACGGCCTCACGTAAACCCTACCAAAACAGTTGAAAATCTTTGTTTTATAGCATAGTTACCTAACCTAACCCAAGTATTGTTTACGCATTCCTAACCTTACCTTTCTTACAAATAATTAATTATTTCACTGTTGTTCATTGCTTTTCAGTTAAATGTGTGCTAAAAATTCATACTCCCAGCGATGTACACATCTTTTTCATGTAATGTGCCCAAATTCCATTATTGACGTTGTCCCGTGTGTCCTGTTTCCTCTGGGATGTGTACAGCTTCCACTGCCGATGTGTCCTGCTTCCACTGGAGTCAACTTCCAACGTGCGCAAATTCCACTGTGTCCAACATCCAATGTGTTCTGATTCCACTGGAGTCAATTTCGAACGTGCGCAAATTCCACTATGTTCAATAATCCACATGTGCGCAACACAGAACGTGCGCAATGTGGAAACTCCCAGCAGAACATAACCTCGTACCAGCTTACAACTGTCACGTACGGTACTCGTCCAGCCCCGTTCCTCGCAGTCCGCGTATTTCTTCAACTGTTGGCGGATGAAGGACATAAGTTCCCACTCGCTGTCAACCCGCTCACATATGGACGTTATCTGGACGATATATTCGGAGGTGCCGACAACATCGCCGAACTTCAAGAAACTGCAGACCAGCTGACTGGCTTGTGCTAGGCGGTCAGATTCCCCCTGGCCAAGTGGATTAGCAATACTCGCAATCTGCTTCAAAAATCTAGCGTGGAAGCGAAACCTAGCTTGTCTCTCAACGACACAGAGGACAGCACCAAGCTTCTCGGACTCCACTGGTGGCCGCACACTGATAGACTGCAATTTCAGATCAAGCCGCCAACTTCATCCAGCTATCTGACGAAACGCATGATACTTTCGGAGATCGCCCAAATTTTTGATCCTCTTGGCTTAATCGCACCGCTGATAATTCGCGCAAAGGTACTTTTGCAGGAGCTTTGGTTGGAGAAACTTGGCTGGGACGACCACTTGACTGAGCGAATTTGGCTCAAGTGGTGTGAGAGAAATTCCTGGGGGAGGAATCCCCGGGGCTTGGCCGCGCACAAAGGTCTCCTAATAGCCTCGAGTCTCGTCTCCGTCGTCGCCCAGAAAATCGCGGAGTGGGCGCCGCACACGTGCGAAACAATGGCGGCCGTCTGCGTCGCTGGTGGACGCGCCGCTCCTGGCTGTCCGAGGCCTTACAATTAATCTTAGCCTACGCTGACTCCTGGCGACTAGACGAGTCGCCCCAAGAGAACCCGGGATAGCAGAAGGCTATCCCCCAATGCCTTCGAACTAGGCGGAATCACGACCGGCACCGAGACACAACGGGAAAAGGATCGGCGTACACAAAGGACGCGCAGGGCTTACCGGCGTCGATGCCGATTGGCCTCAAGCCTCCTCTCCGTCGGGCCTTCTCGTCTCCGGGAGTTCGTCCGGGTCTACGTCGACGTGATTACGTGGACGGGGCTCGTCGTGGTATCCGGCTCGTCGCTCGTCCACACAAGATCTCGTCGCACAAAGGAATCGCTCAAAAGGTCGCTCGAAGTTACTGCGGCACGCTCGCACATCAGTAGTCGCTACCAGAGTGGCGAGCTGGCACGCGTTCCCTAATTACATGCCCCGCGCGCCGCGCGCCCTCCCTCGTCCTGCCGGTCTTTTCGATGCCGTGCCGTCTCGAGGGTTGACCGGGTGTCGTAGCGCGCCTAAGACACTCGATCCTGGGCCTTGACCCGCGCCGGTAAGGCAGGGACCGCTGTACGTCGCCGGGCCTGCTTCTATGCTCGGCAACTCCCAGGCTGTCCTTCGGCCCGCTCGCCCGATCGTACTTGGAAGAGCGCCTTCCTCGGGCGCCAGCCTCACGCTCCACAGCTCTCATCGGCCTTAGGTGGTCTTTTGCCCTGACGAGACATGTCCCTTTTTCCCTCGAGTTCGCCTCAATTAATAGATTCCCTGTTGAGGACTCGGTGCCCGAAGGCAAGTTAATACACGCAAAATTGGCCTAGGGGTTCCACTTGGAGCAACGGCTGTTCCGACAGCGAGCGTGCGTGCTGAGCTGCGCCTTGGCGCGAGCGACGAGTGGGGCGGCTAGTGACGGGCCAGACGGCCCCGTTACAGTGGATTGCCTTCAAACCGGAACTTGCCAAAATTCCGTCACTGACGATACCAAGATGGATTAACTGTACCGCCACAACGTCAGCAGAAATCCATGGCTTCTCTGACGCTTCACAGCTCGCAATGGCAGCAGCTGTTTATCTGAAGACGCATTCGCCGCAGACAGGAACACGCATCATTCTGGTCTGCGCGAAAACATAGGTGGCACCCCTTAAACGGCTCACCATCCCACAGTTGGAGCTCGCCGCTGCACTGGTGCTTGCAAGGCTTGTGCATTATTGCCAGAACACCCTCGACGCCGCCAGCTATCCAGTCTACCTTTGGACAGATTCTTCAGTAGCTCTCACTTGGATCCAATCAAACCCGTCTCGCTGGAAAGATTTCGTCAGGAATAGAGTGTCCACGATTCAAGATCTGACTCCACACGGCCGTTGGAGTTTGGTACCTGGCAAGGAGAGCCCCGCTGATTGTGCTTCGAGAGGACTCTTTCTGAGCCAGCTGAAAACGCACCAACTTTGGTGGGCTGGCCCCCCATGGTTGCGCAAACCCGCACAGTCCTGGCCGCCGCAGAAATTCACGTGTGATCCAGCCTCCTCCTTCCTCCTTCGCGACAAGTCTCCTTCGAAGCAACTAATTAACCGTACAGTGTCAGCGACAAACCGCGACTGTTAGGCAAACCTATAGCTCATCGTAGCATCCCCGTTCAACTCGGAACGTTAAAACGAACTCAAACATCAACATCTATTATAAACAAATCGTACGCCGAATTATTTCATGATATTACCGAAGCAGTTATAAGAAAGTAGTAACAAATTGTAAACTTGCTTGAAAGAATGTATCATTTCTTTAGAGTGTTTTTCTCAGCAAAAGAAGCTTAAATAATTCATTATCTCAAGTTGAAAACAGTGAAGAAAGGAGCAATAGAATCTCTTGGTAGTCGTTGCAGCTAGAGACATAACCAAGGCGAACCAAGTGAGTAATATAAATTCAAATCGAACGAAAAGATTAAAAACCAAGAACTCATATCCTTGGAGTGAAGAAGTGACTCTACACAACGACTGTAAGTCCAATACTGCAGTGCGCGTTGTACATCATTACCCACAGCTCGAAACTAACCACCTTGGAGAAGAAGAGTGACTATCCACAACTGCTCTTAGTCCAAAACTGCAGTGCGCGTTGTACCCCGGGTTCTATCGATTCTGTTAGTTTCTCCGCTTTGTTTTCATGGCCGTTGCTAACAGAATCGTTTGAGCAGGCTGTACGTCATTATACAAAGCTCGAGGCGCGTAACCTTTAACCCTACGGTTCTCTTTTATAAAGGGGTAGAATCAAAGCAGTAGAATCAAAGTGTAACCTACAGGGTGGAAGAGTATCGCACAACCGCTGTTAGTCCAATACTGCAGTGCGCATTGTACTTCACTATCCAATTCTCCCGGTTCACTTACTAGGAAAATCATTAGTATTGCCAAAAGGCATGATTACTCAGTAGTAGGGTTGATATGAAGAAAAGTCTCGCCGACTTAAACCTCGGCTCGTAACAAGTGTGCTTCTCACTTAAATTCCTAGTGGTACCTAGAATTCGCTATTAAAAGCTAAATTTAGACAAATGATAATAGCCATAGCCCCGAGCCAACTTTATCAAAGAAATATTTGCCGCTAGGGACGAGCAAGGATTTGTCTTGTCACAGTACATAACCGGGTCTATAAATATCCCGTACGAAAAGATCCGACGTTTAAATATCGCGAACTGAAAAATATTACGCATTAATCTGCGTTGGGATTCGCTCTGCCCCTCTCTATCTTTCTTCGATAGGATCAGTATAGGGGGTGTGGGATGTATTTCAAGCTTGATTTTCCAATGGCGAGCAAGAAATATTTTCAGAATTAAGTCATAAGGTCAAGTGTTATGTCATTGAGACTGCGGTAGTATTAATAAGGTGGTCAAGGGGTGATAGATAGATGATAGGCTCATATTTAGATAGCTATGTAATAGAAATGGATATAAATTGCAATTTAGTTTGTTGTATTGTTGTAAGGTAACAAACGAGGGGATAAGGAGTGGGGTGACGGCGGCAGCGAATTACCGTGTAGTAACGGTAATCAACCCACCGTTCATAATGTATGACCAGGAGGGGAAAAAATGGTATGGACTCTGCATTGACTTACTCGAGCAGATACGAGCGAAGGTGAAATTCCAGTACGAAATCCATGAGGTGGAGGATAAAGAGTACGGGGATTTTAGTAAGAATGAAAGCTGGCACTTGGAGGGTAAATCTCGACGGTAAATATTTAAAGTATTATTTTGAAATAGTCCAGGCTGAGGTTGCCCCTGAATTATTCCTCGAGCCTACCATTTTATTTGACACAGCGCTGAAATATTTGTGGGAGCTGCGCGAGTGTGAAGCAAGACTGTTTCCCAACAGTATTTGAGGGGGCGGCCGGCCAAGTGCTCCGTGGTTCGCAACTTTATACAATCTAGTGCCCCTGAACTATTTTTCTGGCGTAGCATTTTATTTGTGTCGGCACTCAATTAAGTAAGTGGTGTAGCCTCCGACTATTTGCCTGGCGGTCTCGCTCAAATGTTTTCGGGAAATAATGTTACTAACATGACCAGCAAATAGTTCAGAGCCAGTTCAAATAAAACGGTGCGCATGAGAAGTACATCAGGGCATGCGATGTCCTAAACAGTATTTTTTTCACGGAGTAGTTTGGGCCGGACAAAACAAAATACTTTATTTCCTATTTGCCATCTCCAATACTTATTCTGACCAGCTCTGGAAACTGGAACGGGATGATGAAGGAGTTAATTGAGAAAAGAGCTGATATAGCCCTTGGCACGCTCTGGATAACGGCTGAAAGGGAGAATGTGGTCTACTTTACGGTACCGTTTTACGATCCGGTCGGATTTTCTATTATCATGCTCAAGAAGAACACGACCACATCCTGGTTCAAATTTCTTGCCGTCCTCGAGAACGAGGTCTGGTGCAGTATCCTGGTGGCTTATCTATTCACCAGCAGCCTCATCTGGATATTCGACCGCTGGTCACCCTATAGTTACCAGAATAACAAGGACAAGTATAATGAGGACGAGAAGCGAGTATTTAATTTGCGAGAGTGCTTCTGGTTCTGCATGACCTCACTGTCTCCACAAGGCGGAGGCGCATCACCAAAAAATCTTTCCAGCAGACTCGTCGCTGCGACTTGGTGGCTCTTTGGCTTCATTATCGTTGCTTCCTATACAGCCAATCTCGCAGCCTTCTTAACTGTCTCGCGACTTGAGGCTCCAATAGAAAACCTCGATGATCTTAGCAAACAGCATAGGGTTGAATACGCACCCGTCATGAGTTCCTCGGCCTATGCTTACTTCGAGAGAATGGCAAATATCGAGTGGAAGTTTTATGAGTAAGTAATTACTCGTACCATAACATTTTTGCTGACTAAGCTATCTCTTCCTCCCCTCTCCCTCTATTTTCCAGAATTTGGAAGGACATGAGCCTGAACGATAGCTTGTCTGAGGTGGAAAGAGCAAAGCTGGCCGTATGGGATTATCCGGTGAGCGACAAATACACGAGAATGTTTCAAACGATGGCAAAGGTTACATGTCCCGAGTCTATTGAAAAAGCTCTGCAACGGCTTCGAGAACCGAATTCGAGGTTCGCCTATATAGAGGAGTCCACGACGATTAAGTATCTCGTCATGACCAATTGTGATCTCACCCAAATAGGCGATGACTTCTCCCGAAAGCCCTATGCTATCGCGGTACAACAAGGCTCTCCATTAAAGGACCAATTTAATGAAGTGTAAGTATTTATTTATACTGATGGATGGATTCCAACACCCTTAGAAGGGGTCTTTACCCAAAACCGCGACTTCATTGCACTCAAAATCTCGATGGGGTATCTTCATGCTTCCCTGCTTCAGGATTCTGGAGCTGCAGAATAAGCGGCTACTGAAGAAGCTCGAGGACAAGTGGTGGGGGCGAAATCTAGCGCGGAGGAATTGCGATATTAAAAGTAGCCAAAATGATGGTATCAGCATTCAGAACATCGGTGGAGTTTTTGTTATCATTTTTGTGGGTATTATTTTCGCTTGCTTCGCCCTGGCTTTCGAATATTGCTACTATCGCCATAACGCGAAAATCACGGAAATTAAAGAGAATGTTTCTATGAAGGAGGTGACCAAAATTGTAAAACCGATTAGATTCCCTTTGCGACCTGCTCTGAAGCACGCCCTATTGCGCTATTAGATCGTCACAATTATTTTTTGTCACAATTTTTCGCTTAACACATTTTCTCAGCGACCAGAATCTGCTATAATAATTCATGCTAAAAATGAAAAAGAAAACTCTTGAAGACTCTTCGTTGTGTTACATTCTCAACACAATCGGACTAACTTCGTTTTTGATTAAAAATGTAGATTGAAAAAAATCGATTGTCGATCGGACCGATCGGGATGAAACAGCTTGCATATTGTAAGATATGCATAAACAGCGTGTGACAGTTTTTTATATCTCTCTCCCTCGGGTGGCTATTGCATAACCACCATTGCGCCATACAATACATGTATACACGATGGTCAGGTTGGGTAATTGGTAATGCTACAGGAGAGAAAAAGAGAGAGAGAGGGAGAGAGAGAGAAAAACGACATACCGTTTCCTGCACGTTACGCGATATGCTGTTAACAGTTTAATCGGAACATAACTGTCCACTAATTCCGCGACTACGAATGGACTGGCGTCCATATTATAGGAGATGTAACTGTCATCTTGATACTAAAAAGCATGAAATAAAATAAATATATTTATTAAAAAATGAGAACCGACTTCGATTAAAAAACAGCTGAAATGAAACAGATAAAGACAGCACAAACAAATGAAACAACTAAAACAGCCTCCGAAAATACAGCACTCTATGTAAATACTACAGCAATAGGGCGGAAAGAATTGTAGGCGGAATATTTCGAAAAAATACGACAATCTATGTAAATATAAGTGACATTATTTCATACTATTTAGCGTTTTTTGAGCTGTTTTTGGATCGTTTCATTATAACTATTTTTAGCCGTTTCATTTGTTTTAGCTGTTTTTATCTGTTATATTTCAGGTGTTTTTTAATCGAAGTCGGTTCTCACTTTTGTCTAAATATATATTTTTTCTACATCTCCTATAATAGGCACGCTAGTCCATTCGTAGTCGTGGAATCAGTGGACAAGTATGTACCGATTAATCTGTTAACAATACAGGGTGTTCCAAAAATATTGGATGCGAGCATAGCCATCTTGTCGGGAATGGGGCGGGGAGAAAGGTGGCAGGTCTCAAATTTCTCGATTGGCCCTCAATTTTGCGCTAATTAATAATTAAGTTAGGCTACGCCCCGTGGCACTTGGCGAATCTCAGCCGACTTCTCCAAAAGGGGAGGTGACAAAAGCCATCTTGACGGCCGGATTCGAAAATCGCGATGGCGGGCACTTTAGTGCTTAATTACACGATTCCCGGGAAACAAAATCGAGCCCCATCCTGATCAATGAAACAAATTTATCAGGTGGCCGAGAGTCTTTCTTACGAAAGTATGAAAGTGGCGTCGCGGTAAAACGCTGGAACCCCTACCGCAAAGTAAAGCTGTTCAAATCCCAAATGGGATATTTTTTTTCGAATGCTTCCCAAGTAATGCAGGCCAAGGGATTTTCCTGTCCATGTACGAGATCGGGCAAACGAAGAAGTGTGAATGAATAAGGTGTATTAAGAAAAAATTATGCGTATGAAATTGTAGGAGACTAGATCAAATCATTCTTTTAGTCTCGAGACGTTGTGCTCAGCATTACTAATTTTGTAATGGATCGATTAATTGCTGCTCGTTTTCGAATTGCTAGCACCTATGCGGTTAAGTTAATTTCAGTCCCCCCTGCGGTACCCCGCGGACTTTCCCGGTTAATTGATCGTGTCTAAGAATGGCAAGACTCTTTTCTAAAACCCCATCTACCAATCAGAAAAACGCATTGACACTGCAGTGGCAGAAATTTCGCATTTCTTTGCAGCAGGCATAATTAGGCTGCGGGAGTGTCTGCTTTTTATAACACAATAAGTATTTAACAAATGTTCGCCTCCTTTTATTTATTGCGATTTACAATTCAGTATTGACAACTAATTGCAAGTTGTAATTAGAAGTAATACAATTAATTCCACACCGTAATAGTCCAATCTACTGATCGAAGGCGATACAAACCTCCTTTTAATTGAGCATCGCGCTCGCGACTGAAGCTGAAATCTGCAGGCGGGTGGATCGGCTCCGGGTGCCGATGAGATAATTGTCATGGTAACGTAACTCGCGGATGTTTCAAACAAATATCAGCAGCAGTTCCTTCATAAACGTAAACGATACCATGGCACATTTTTCGATTGAGGAATATCATGACATGCTATGGATTTTGGCCCAGTGTAATGGAAGGACAACCCTTGCCCGGGAAAGATACCGGCAACGATTTCCGAATCGACGGCAACCTTCGGTAAACGCATTCCGAGGTGTAGCAGACCTGGCAGCGCGGACTGCGTGTTTTTTACCACGCGGCAGTGAGGATTGGCCGCCCCCGTACAGCGCGAACCTTGCACGCAGAAGATCGGGTCCTTCGATTGGTGCGGCAAGATCCCCGTATAAGTATACGGCAGATTTCCGGGCGAACGAAGTGAGATTCAGTAAATGTATCTCATTGAAGTATTGAGCATTTAATTTGTCCCAGTAATGGCAAAAACTATTTCGATTTGTAGCATGACAATCGGTTCTGTACACCGTACACTAAAATCCCGGGGGTATCACCCGTACAAAAGAATTCGCGTGCAGCCATTGCACGGGGGGGATTATCCACGCCGCGTGGAGTACTGCCGATGGCTGGTTCAGCAGGCCGAGCGAGACCCCCAATTCTTAGTGCAAGTTTTGTGGACAGACGAGGCACTCTTCAACCCAGAGGGGGTGGTCAATCGCCACAATACCTACCTTTGGGACGTGGAAAATCCGCGCGCCACCCATGACGAGAATATTCAAGAGCGGTGGTCATTAAACCTCTGGGTTGGAATCCTGGGCAATTTTATTATTGGCCCATATTTATTCTAGGGAAATTTGAACGGGGATAGATACCTCATCTTTTTACGGGAAGTGTTGCCCCAGCTTTTAAATGTGGTTCCACCCGATGAGCAGGAAAACATTTGGTACCAGCACGATGGTGCGCCGCCACATAGGACACGCGCGGTGACATTTTTTTTAAATAATCAGTTTGCCAATCGCATGATAGGTTTCAATGGAGCTGTACAGGGTGATGCGGATAATTGGAATCAGCTTTTTACCATCGAATTTTATCGATTTTTGTAATTGGTAATTGTCTCGGCGGGCGTGTGATGCCACCGATGTCGCGTGACTGCTCAGGGCCAACTGGCCGAATCACGCCAAATACCGACAGTCTTCCGATTAACCGGCAAGGGCAGAATGAGTCGGTAATCATGAGACTCGGTAGAGTCTTGCGCAAAGTAGTAGTCCCCTACGGCGCGCGACAGCCGAGCCTCTATTGTTCCGAAGATTCGATCGATGCCAAAATTTCTTCTCGATTTATGAAAAGGTTACGGTATTAAGGATTTATATCTGAATTTAGTATTTTAGCTATTATTTTTCCGAATCCGATGAACCAAGAATCAAGCGAATCGGTTCAGCCGTTTGGGGGATATTATTATTTTCCTCGTGGGCAAGGACGTTTCGTTGGTAAAACATTTCTGCACTGCACTCTGGCAGGGGGGGAGTGCGAGAGATTCGCGTGCCATAATAAATGTTTTATGCATAATAAATAATATAGGTAATCCTATCATTCTCGCACTATGGCGAGAGATAATTCTTGTTTCTCTCATTGTTATAACTATAAAACGAAATATTGAAAGACTCGGCTGCAATCCTTGATCACGCCGCTGCTGCAGGCGTGGTGCCTCCGCCTTCCAAAAAAGGGTGAAAGCCTGGCAGTTGACTTGAGGTAAGGAGAGAATTGCTGACTCTTTCAATATTTCGCTCTATAGTTATAATAAAAGAAAAAACAAGAATGATTTCTCGCCAGAATGCACCGCTGACACGCTCTTTACTATGTTTATTATGCCACATATCGCTCACACTTTCCTTGCCAGTGTGCAGTGCAGCAATGTTTTATCGCCGACTCATTTTGCCCTTGCCGGTTAATCGGAAGAACGTCGATATTTGGCTTGATTCGGCCTGTTGGCCTTAAGTAGCCACGCGACACCGGTGACATTAGACGGCCGTCGAGACAATTACCAATTTCAAAAATCGATAAAATTCAATGGTAAAAAGCTGATTCCAGTTATCCGCATCACCCTGTACGCTGGCCTCCACGTTCTCCCGATTTAACCCCGCTTGATTTTTTTCTTTGGGGTCACATAAAAGTAAGTCAAATATTAATATTTTGCGACTATCTCATAACAGACTATTAGATTACTAATAAGTGTCTCACTTCGCAGAGCTCATTATTTGGCATTGATGGAACGAGTCCCGAAACCACAATAGCAGGGATCTGCGTGGTGGTAGCCATGATTGACCAAGGAACGCTCGAAAGAACGCGTGAAAATATTTTAAGGAGAGCGCGACTTTGCGTTGAGAATGATGGCCACCATATTGAGCAGCTGCTTTAATTTTGGAATTGTTCAAATACAATACTTCGAGTTTATTGTTTAATTGGGTGTTTTTCATTGAAGAAACTAGGATACTGTTGTAGAGATTTGGTTCACTTTTGATTATTTGATTTAATAAGTTGATGTTCGCCAGGAACGAGGGAGTGACTTTTGACTTCTACCAATTTCATTCGCCGCCTCGTATTGTTACACCTCTTACTGCTTGTTGCTCCAATTTTCGTGTCTTTTTGTTAACACGTGCATCGTCAACTCTCACTTCCCTCTGCATACGCCTCTCTCTCACCGTTGTCTCAAGCTGTTCTAAGAATCACAAACCCACGCGTTATCTCTGTTAACATTTCGGTGACCAGGATAGTTGCACCATTCCTCGAATGCTATGGAAGCACATGTTAAAGAAATCGAGATGCGGTATGCTAACTAGCTCTATTGAATATTTCAAGACGATAGATTCCCGCTCTAATTCTCTGATCCGCGTATGTTCGAATCCCCAGGTACGCCTAAGTTGGATAACGTAAATCTGATTATGTACCTAGTTTGATGCGTTTGGTGAGACGAATTTGCCCATTCTGACTTGTCGGTTTTACTTACGTGCAGGTAGAAGCGAAATTTCTGCCACTGCAGTGTCAATGCGTTTTTCTGATTGGTAGATGAGGTTTTAGAAAAGAGTCTTGCCATTCCTACCCATGATCAATTAACCGGGAAAGTCCGCGGGGTACCGCAGGGGCGACTGAAATTAACTTAACCGCTTAAGTGCTAGCAATTCGAAAACGAGCAGCAATTAATCAATCCATTACAAAATTAGTAATGCTCAGCACAACGTCTCGAGACTAAAAGAATGATTTGATCTAGTCTCCTACAATTTCATTCGCATAATTTTCTCTTAATACACCTCATTCATTCTCACTTCTTCGTTTGCCCGATCTCGTACATGGACAGGACAATCCCTTTGCCTGCATTACTTGGGAAGCATTCGAAAAAAAATATCCCATCTGGAATTTGAACCGCTTTACTTCGCGGTAGGGGTTCCAGCGCTTTACCGCGACGCCACTTTCATACTTTCGTAAGAAAGACTCTCGGCCACCTGATAAATTTGTTTCATTGATCAGGATGGGGCTCGATTTTGTTTCCCGGGAATCGTGTGATTAAGCACTAAAGTGCCCGCCATCGCGATTTTCGAATCGGATGTCACCTCCCCTTTTGGAGAAGTCGGCTGAGATTCGCCAAGTGCCACGGGGCGTAGCCTAACTTAATTATTAATTAGCGCAAAATCGAGGGTCAATCGAGAAATTTGAGAACTGCCATTTTTCTCCCCGCCCCATTCCCGACAAGATGGCTATGCTCGCATCCAACATTTTTGGAACACCCTGTATATCGCGTGGAGGTGCACGCGCAGGAAACGCTATGGCGTTTCTCTCCCCCTCTCTCTCTGTCTCCTGTAACCTTACCAATTACCCACCCTAACCATCGTGTATACGTATTGTATGGCGTAATGGCGGTTACGCAATAACCCACCGGAGGGAGGAAGGTATAAAAAACTGTGACTCGCTATTTATGTATATCCTACAACGTGCAAGCAGTTTCATTCCGATCAATCCGATCGACGATCGATCGGTGTTTAACAAATTTCGAAATTTGTCCACCTCATACTACCGCGGGAACGCCTCCTATCAAATAATTATTATGCAATAACAATAAAACTTGTTTAAGAAATTAAAAAGCTTTTTTAATGGAACCATTCCGAAAACATCCTACAAGATGCAAGAAATTTCATCACGATCGGTCCATCTATCGCGGAGTAATCGCGGGGCAAACGCAAAGTTGACGAAAAATTCGGTTATTATAGAATAACAGTAGTCATGGGTGCGTTCAGCCGAAGACTCTGCTGGGCATCGTTCGATGGAGCGCTGCCCAGCAAGCGCTGGGTAATCAGACCCCCCCCCCCCACCCACTTCCCCGCCCCCCCAAAAAGACATTAAAATGTTAAAAATGCTCCAAGTAGTTTTGTCTATCTCTATAGTTTAACCCCACAGAAAAATTAACCAAAAATATAAACGGATATCATTCAAAAGCCAAGTCAATCATCAAAATTAACAAAAAAATTAATCAAGATTAAATAACATCATCATCAAAATTAACAAAAAAAATAAATCAAATTCTCTTCAGGAATCATCGCCCTATTGGCCCCCTAGCTTTAAGCAATGTTATCTAGTATTAAGCTTATCTAGTCATGCGCATTCGGCCCCGCAGCCGACTACAAGATAATCGATCCGCCTATCGATCCGCATAGATTCCACCAATGAACGTAGCGATCGGAATGCTTCCCCGCGGAAGCGTGAAGAACTTGCGCTTCTTCTCCGGCCGGCTTCCTTGTTCCGCCATAACTGTTCTTTTGCCCAAGGAAACGGACGCGTCCCTTGCCAGCAGAAAAAAGATTGTGTCTTTATCCACAAGTGACCCGCTGAGTACCATAAGAATTGTACCGCTTAACCCGTTGTTTCGTGATCTACTGTGATCGGACCGAGTGGTGCATGTTGCCATCGGCCCAAGGAATTACCGCCAGTATTCCGTACGGCGAGTTTTTGTACCGCCTCAAGGTATTTATAATAAACGCTTGTGTACCAGAACTCCTCTAACTCTTACTGAATTCCTGACTAGCCTGAATCCAGAGTCCCGCATTCTCCGCGACAAATTCCAAAACAATCAAAATTAAATAAAATAAAATAAAGTCTACAAAAACTTGGCAAACTGGCTGCGTGGAAACGTGATGTAATTAAGACCGAGACAAAACACCCCTCTATCGTCATTCGCATGGCCAGTTTGCCAAGTTTTTGTAGACTTTATTTTATTTTATTTCATTTTGATTGTTTTGGAATTTGATTTATTTTTTTGTTAATTTTGATGATTTTATTTAATTTTGATTGTTTTGGAATTTGATTAATTTTTTTGTTAATTTTGATGATTGACTTGACTTTTGAATGACATCCGTTTATATTTTTGGTTAATTTTTCTGTGGGATTAAACTATAGAGATAGACAAAACTACTTGGCGCTTTTTTAACATTTTAATGTCGTTTTTGGGTGACAGGGAAGTAGGTGGGGAGGGGGGGGGGGGGGTGATATCATGCCTTTTTGGTCGTTCATTCAAGAATATTCTTTATTTATTATTTATTTATTACAGTATGTAACATTGTGAAAACTCATCAGTGCTTCTTTCAGATTGCAATTACGTGTTTAGAAACGTAATTTTTGTATAGGATGTAGAATTTCTTTTAAATACCGTAATGTTTTAGCTGAAGCGTTCCTCAAATTACGCACTTAACAGTCAAGACACCAAAATTAAATGAGTAAGAAGATAAGTTATCCTTTCGTGTGCACTCTTAACTTTGGTGTATCTTGATGACGACTGCTAAGTGCGTATCTCGTTGATTGCACAAGCTCATAAAGTGCTGTAATTTGAGAAACTGCTGGTATTGCATGCTAATTTCAGTTTTGCTCCTCAGCTGAAACATTTCTTAAGCTACAAATTTAACAGCCATCATACGCCTAAATAAATTAGATAAATTATACTGGATATGGGTATATCGCTTGGTTAATTGAAAAAAACTTGACTTAGCACTGGACAAGTCATATTAGATAAGCTATACCTTCATACACAGTTTAATTTTAGTGTATTCAGAGTGTTAAATGCATAACTCAATCACGGAGTGCGCAAACTTTAATGTTAATAAATATAAAGCTATCTATAAGCAAGTTCTGGCTACCAATCATTGAAATATGCACTGGACATCAGGATACGCTAAAATTAAACTGCGTATGATAGTATTATAGCTTATCTACTACAAATTGCCAAGTGTTAAGTTGAATCATTTACAATTAAATAAAGGATAATAAGAAGGAAGTCTTAATTTAAATAAGAATTAAAGGCGTTAAATTTACTTGGCTCAAGCTTCGTTCGTAAGTACTTAATTTCATAATATCAGTAATGTATTGGAACTTACAACTCCAATATCTTAAATTCAGTCAATGAAAAGATAGCATAAGACTTCTTAGGAAGCAGCAAAATAGATAGCATAAGACTTCATCGGAAGCAGCAAAATAGATAGCGTAAGACTTCTACAGAAGCAGCAAAGATAATTAGCGTAAGACTTTCACGGAAAGCAGCCTTGAAAATATCTGAATATCACTCAGTTTGTTTCAGACTTATCCATTTATTGATTTCTTAATAAAGCAAATAATTTAATTAATTGTATTCTGTGTTGATCAAATTTATTTACATATCGTCCTCCCCTCAGATCCGAAGTCTATTAAGCTAAACATTTAAGGACCAAAATGTTTAGCTTAATAGACTTCGGATCTGAGGGGAGGACGATATGTAAGCTTAATAGACTTCGGATCTGAGGGGAGGACGATATGTAAATAAATTTGATCAACACAGAATACAATTAATTAAATTATTTGCTTTATTAAGAAATCAATAAATGGATAAGTCTGAAACAAACTGAGTGATATTCAGATATTTTCAAGGCTGCTTTCCGTGAAAGTCTTACGCTAATTATCTTTGCTGCTTCTGTAGAAGTCTTACGCTATCTATTTTGCTGCTTCCGATGAAGTCTTATGCTATCTATTTTGCTGCTTCCTAAGAAGTCTTATGCTATCTTTTCATTGACTGAATTTAAGATATTGGAGTTGTAAGTTCCAATACATTACTGATATTATGAAATTAAGTACTTACGAACGAAGCTTGAGCCAAGTAAATTTAACGCCTTTAATTCTTATTTAAATTAAGACTTCCTTCTTATTATCCTTTATATATGGGTTAATCAGAGCTTCGTCAAGTACGTGTGTTTGTCACGAGAGACGATGAATGAGAGAGCGAGCGATTTGTTATAAAACAAAATCCTCTCAATCTCCACGGTGACTCCGACTTCTATGGGAAGTATCCACATGAAGTATTTACATTTATGCGTATAAGCCTTGACATATTCATGTCACTTGTCCTTTAATCTTTTGAAGTCATCGTTACTTAATTTCAGATTGAACTTAAACACAATCTATATACTTTAAGGAAATGCTAAACGCAAATCTTATAGTATAAATGTGCTAAAGCCAAATTCAAGTGGAATTATAATCAATTTAATGTTATTTAAAAAGAATGACTAATGATATCTAACAGAGACCTTAACATTCCGCCCACTTTGAACAATTGTGTTCAAATAAATTTCGAAATAATCTTATTCTTATACATTAAAACTTTACTGTAAGTCTGGTTCAACTTGAGTTTTAGAATCTGTTTCAAATGGTAAAGGACATATCTTCAAAGTACTCCTCTTATAGATTCCGTTATTAGTACGCACTTCTATTACTCTAACAACATTATCAGAGCCTGGATATAACTTAATAATACGACCTAAAGGCCAGCGCATTGGAGGAACATTATCCTCTTTAAGAATGACTAACATTCCTTCTCTTAAATTTTGTTGAATGTTGGCTTTCCACTTGGTTCGGATATTTAATTGATTTAAATACTCCTTAAACCATCTTTTCCAAAAGTGCTGTTTCATTTTTTGCACATGTTGCCAGGTAGATAATCTATTAGAAGGTGTTTCAGAGAAATCTATTTCTGGTAAATCTATCAAAGAAGTACCAATTAAAAAATGTGCAGGAGTTAATGATTGAAAATCATTCGGATCAGAAGAAAGGGGAGTAAGAGGTCTAGAATTTAATATAGCCTCAATTTCTATAACATAAGTATTAATTTGTTCAAAAGTGAATAATGAATCACCGATGATACGAACTAAATGATATTTAAAAGATTTTACAGCAGCTTCCCACAATCCTCCAAAATGAGGTGCTCTTGGTGGAGAAAAATGCCAATTTATATGTAATTGAGTCATTGCTGAAATCACTTGATTTTTGAGTTCGGAAGAATTAAATAATTTTTGTAATTCTGCTTGAGCGCCAGTAAAGTTCGTACCATTGTCGGAATATATATGTTTTGCGTAACCTCGCCGCGCAAAAAATCTTCTAAGACTAGCTAAGAACGCTTCGGTGGTCAGATCACTTACAAGTTCAAGGTGTACTGCCTTAACTACTAAACATATAAAAACGCATACATAAACTTTAATTTTTTTGGTATTGCGAAATCGTTTTTCTTTTATAAAAAATGGTCCGCAAAAGTCAATACCAACATTTTCAAAAGGCCTACTCGCAGTAAGTCGATTAGTAGGAAGATCAGCCATTTGATACATAGGCATATTTTTTGGATTATGCTTAAAACAACACATACAGGAATGAAGTACGGATTTAACAATCTTTTTGCCAGCAATAGGCCAATATCTTTGTCTTACGGAATTTAGTGTGTGTTGTATGCCTGAATGAATATTGGTCTTATGATAATACATAATTATTAACTTAGTAATATGATGAGATTTTGGAAGTAAAATGGGATGTCTTGAGTTGAAAGGAATATTAGCGTTTTTTAATCGCCCACCAACTCGAAGTATACCTTCAGAATCTAAAAATGGAGCTAAAGCCAAAATTTTGCTCTTTGGACTCAATTGTCCTTTTAGAAGTTCCTTTATTTCAGAAGAGAAGGTTTCAGCTTGAGTAGCTTTGATGATAACATCATGGGCATATTGTAATTCTTTTATTGAAATAATATTTGAGGAAGACATCTCTTTTTTGAATTTAGCATTCATTCTTAAGCAATAAACTGTAATTCGTTTTAATTTTTGAAAAGAAGAAAACCTTGTTAAGAAATCATTACTTATAGTAGCAGTTAAACAGATAACTGTGTTGCGTGTTTCAGGAATTTCTTTGAGGATTATATCGCGTTTCGGCCAATGTGAATTAGAAAACTGTAACCAAGAAGGTCCATGAGACCACAAATTATTGTTCATAAAGTCAGCCGGCATTTGACCACGCGAAAGATAATCAGCAGGATTATCGTGTGTAGAAACATGTTTCCAAGACTCTTTTTTAGAAAGTTCTTGAATTTGAGAGACTCGATTTGCAATAAAAGTTTTTAGTAAATGAGGGGAAGAATTAATCCACTGTAAAGTAACTGTCGAGTCGGACCACAGGAAGGTATCCATTGGATTTAATCTTAAAGAATCTGTGACCATTTTATTTAACTTGCTCAATAATAAAGCGCTGCACAATTCTAGACGAGGAATCGACTGGGATTTTAGTGGAGCCACTCTAGATTTTGCGCATAATAAAGTAATTTCTAATCGACCTAAAGCGTCTATCGAACGTACATAGATACAAGCACCATAGGCTACTTCACTCGCATCACAAAAACCATGCAATTGTAACTCAATACTGTCTTTTAAAGTTATTTTTCTAGGAAATCTTATTTCATTGATAAACGGTAATTGTTCTTTCAATTTAATCCAAACTTGAATTATTTTCTTGGGTAGAACCTCATCCCAGCCAATTTTAAGTTTCCAAAGTTCTTGAATTAATAATTTTGCTTTGATTATAATTGGACCTAACAAACCAAGAGGATCGAACAAACGAGCTATATGAGACAATAAGATTCGTTTAGTGAGAACTGGAAATTTATTAAAATGCTCTAAATTGATTTTATAACTGAATAAATCTTTGTCAGAAATCCAGTATATTCCAAGAGTCTTAATGTCAATAGAATCTGTTATCAAATGCTCTACTGAAGATCTTGCTTGCAATTCAGAAATTAGTGTAAGACAATTCGATCCCCATTCTCTTAAATTCAAACCAGCCTTTGCTGTGACTTCAAGAAGTTGATCTCTCAATAATTGAGCTTCTTGTATCGAATTAGCACCCGTTAATAAATCATCCATGTAAAAATCTTGTTCTAAGGCTTTCGAGGCTAAAGGATATTTAATTCTCTCATCTTTAGCAAGTTGAAGGAGACATCTTACTGCTAGATAAGGGGCAGATGCAGTGCCAAAAGTTACAGTATTTAATTGAAAAATTTTAACTTCAGAATCCGGTTCTGTTCTCCATAATATTTTTTGATATTGTCTATCTTCCGGATGAACTAAAAACTGTCTGTACATCTTTTCGATGTCAGCAGAAAGAACAATATTATGTGAACGAAAACGAGTAAGTAAACTAAAAATATCTTCCTGAAGAGTAGGACCGATTAAAAGAACATCGTTGAGAGAAACTCCACTGGACGTCTTTGCTGAGGCGTCGAAGACAACTCTAGTTTTAGTAGTAGCACTGGAAGCCTTAATAACTGCATGATGAGGTAAGAAAAATCCTGTTTTTAGAGAATTGGGATCTTTTATTTCAGTCATATGACCTAGAGTAAGATATTCATTTAAGACTTTAGAATATTGAATTTGAGAATCTGGATTGCGAGCAAAACGTTTTTCTAAACTTTCTAGTCTTTTAAAGGCTAAATTGAAAGATTCTCCTAATTGATCTTTTCTAGAGTTGAATGGCAAACGAACTATGTAACGTCCAGAAGGATCTCTGGAAACTGTATCTTTGAAAAATATTTCACACTGAGTTTCTTCAGGAGACAATAACTTTTTGTAGGTACATTCTTCTAAACGCCAAAACCGTTCCAAATCATTTTCAATAGAATCATTTTCAATAGATGTACCAACATAAGATTGAATAACTGGGAAATCTTTAATTAAATTTGTTACCGCACCGGATACAACCCAACCAAAAAGAGTATTTTGTAATATGGTGGTTTCGTTAAGCATACGGATTTGTTTTGGCATTAAAACTTTAAAGAAGATATATTCACCCAAAATCATATCAACTTCTGCCGGCATATGAAATTGTGGATCTGCTAAATTAATATTTCTTGGAATGTCTAAAGAGTCTTTATCAATTAGAGTTGAAGGTAAAAACTCAGAGACTCTAGGCAAAACTAAAAAAGATGCTTCAGTAGAGAAATTTGCAAATCGAGAACGTATTTGAAGCTTAACAAAATAATTTATTATTGAAAAGCTACCGCCTAAACCGGAAGCTGAACGTTGAATATCAAAACATGGTAGACCTAATTTTTTGACTAAATGTTCTGTAATGAAGTTAGATTGAGACCCAGTATCTAATAATGCCCGAGAAATATGAGCATTATGTTTTGAATCGAAAGTTATTATTTTGGCTGTCGATAAAAGAATTTGAGCAGAAGCCCTAGAGAATAACGCTACAGATAGTCAGGTCGATTGCTTATTCGCATTAGAGGAAACTTGACTTGAAGATGAAGCTTTAGGAGAAGAATTATCTTTGGAACGATGTAGTAATTCGTTATGCTTTCCTTTGCATTTGGAACAAACAGGAGCAAAGCAACTGAAAGTGGAATGTTTACCCTTCAAACAATTAAAACACAAATGATTAGACTTAACAACTATGGTTCTTTCTGGGATAGACAATTTAGCAAACTGAGGGCAAAACTTAAGATGATGAGATTGTTTACAAAGAACACAATGAAGATTTGGTCGTAAATTAGTAGTAGTATTATAAGAATGAACTTTCTCTCTATGAGATGTTGGAATATTTTTATATTTATTAAAAACATTCTTCTTGTTAGTCTTATCAGTAGACTTGAGACCAATCAAAGATATTGGTTCCGTATCTTGTGAATGTCTAAGCAGAAATTCTAAAAATTCCTTAACAGTGGGGTCAGCTTCACTATGAAGAGATCTTTCCCATCTGTCACGAGTTTCTTTGTCGATTTTTGCTGATATTATATAAATTAACATTTCATGCCAATCTACCGGCTGCCTTAAAGACTGCAAAGCGTTAATGTGCATCTCAGCGCTTTCTGCTAAAAGTCGAAGAGAAGAGGGTAAATCTCTAGAAACATTCTCCAATTCAAATAAGGCCTTGATATGACTCTGAACAATTTTCCGAGGTTTATTGTATCTCTTCTGAAGCAGGTTCCAAGCAACATTATAATTTTCTATTGATGCATGTAAAGCATTAATGACTGTACTAGCTTCAGACACTAAATAAGATTTCAATAAATGAAATTTATGAATGATTGGGATACTGTCATTTGAATGAACTAAATTCATAAAAGTATCATAAAAAGAACTCCATTTGGCATAGTTACCATCAAAGGGCTTAATATTTAATTTGGGCAATAAGGCTTGCGAAACATTCAAAGGTTGTATGGAGGATGGATTAGATATCTGAACGGTGGGCGAAGTAGAAGGAGAAGGTTCTAAACTGCTAATTTTATCTTCAAACAATGAATGACATTCGAAATAAAGATTTTCTACCTCAAAACGTATAGTTTCATTCTCAGGTTCTTCATAATTCTCCTCAATTTCAAGTTGAGTAGCACAAAAACCTTTATAGGCTTCCTCTAATTTAGATTTTCTATTAATTAATGATTTTAAATTAAATTCGGTAGAATCAGAAAGAGAATTCATAAATCTAGTGATCTGACCTTTATAACTAGATCTACGTCTATTTAAAGAGATACGCAGTTCCTTGGCCATCTTATATGAAGGTGTAGATACAAAAGGTTAGGGTTAAAGACAAGATTCTCACCTGTCACTTTCTTAAAAACACTAACCAGGCACTATATAAATCTTATACAGACTTAAGAAGCTTCAGAGCGAAATCAGAAGATGTAGAATAATATTTTCATCCTTGGGTTGTTGAAAGAATTTGATTCTTGTCCTCCTTTCTCAAAAGAGTTCGTATTTTCCAGAGATCGTAGTAATCCGGCTCGAAGGACCAAAATGTTTAGCTTAATAGACTTCGGATCTGAGGGGAGGACGATATGTAAATAAATTTGATCAACACAGAATACAATTAATTAAATTATTTGCTTTATTAAGAAATCAATAAATGGATAAGTCTGAAACAAACTGAGTGATATTCAGATATTTTCAAGGCTGCTTTCCGTGAAAGTCTTACGCTAATTATCTTTGCTGCTTCTGTAGAAGTCTTACGCTATCTATTTTGCTGCTTCCGATGAAGTCTTATGCTATCTATTTTGCTGCTTCCTAAGAAGTCTTATGCTATCTTTTCATTGACTGAATTTAAGATATTGGAGTTGTAAGTTCCAATACATTACTGATATTATGAAATTAAGTACTTACGAACGAAGCTTGAGCCAAGTAAATTTAACGCCTTTAATTCTTATTTAAATTAAGACTTCCTTCTTATTATCCTTTATATATGGGTTAATCAGAGCTTCGTCAAGTACGTGTGTTTGTCACGAGAGACGATGAATGAGAGAGCGAGCGATTTGTTATAAAACAAAATCCTCTCAATCTCCACGGTGACTCCGACTTCTATGGGAAGTATCCACATGAAGTATTTACATTTATGCGTATAAGCCTTGACATATTCATGTCACTTGTCCTTTAATCTTTTGAAGTCATCGTTACTTAATTTCAGATTGAACTTAAACACAATCTATATACTTTAAGGAAATGCTAAACGCAAATCTTATAGTATAAATGTGCTAAAGCCAAATTCAAGTGGAATTATAATCAATTTAATGTTATTTAAAAAGAATGACTAATGATATCTAACAGAGACCTTAACAATTAACTAAGCGATATACTAATACGCAGTCCCATCCATCTGATTCACTTAGATGTATCCTGACTGTCAAGTGCATAAATCATGGAGTGCGCAATCTTTAATGCTGCAGTTTTCTATAAGCAAGTACTGCACACTTGACAAGCAAATACAGCGATTTGACAGTCACGGACTTCTCACTTTTAGGACTTTTCATAATCATAATTCGCAATAATCACAAGATCACATAGACAGGGGCAAGTACAGTACAGTGTTTTATTAATGATTTATCACATAATATTCACACCTAACCATCCATCGCATATGACCATAAGCAGCCATGGTGTAAAACATAATAGTCTACTATGGTATAAAACCATGTTACCTGCGCAGCACTCCGTAGCACTTCGCGGTGGCGCCCGCTCGTGTGAAAAATGTGAGAGTAACATTTTTAGGAAATGTAGTAATCCGCGTGATGAAACTCTTAATCCGCTTTGCCTTTACCACGAGAAAAATAAAACAGGAAATCAGGAGACTCGGTAGAGTCTCGCGCCAAGTCGTAGTCCCCTACCTACGGCGCGCGACAGCCGAGACTCTATTATCCCGAAGTAACGCGGGTTTCGATCGATGCGAAACTTTAACCTTGATTTGTGAAGCAGATAGAGCTCGGAGAATTTATTTACGAATTTTGTATTTCATGATTTATTTTTCTGAATCTAATGAGCCAAGAACCAAGCGAATCGGTCCAGTCGTTCCGGAGATATGAATTTTCTCTGTTATTTTCCTCGTGGGCAAGAGCGTTTCGTTTTAAGATTAAGGTTTGACAAGGTCGGTATATACAGGGCGCTGGAAAATTCGACGAAACCAAAGTAGCCATCTTGTGGGGCTTGACATCCTAAGAACTATAGCACTTTCAAAATTTCCAAGTTATATCCTACTTTGGGAGTGATTTGCCAAATGGCTTAGCCAATCGGTCCGCGAGGTCGCGGAGCGGTCGCTGTGACACGTCGCGGAGCGGTGGGATTGGGCGAGCCGCCGAAACTCTAGCCGTTCGGGCGACTGATTCGGCTCCGCGCGTCGGATGTGTACCCGCACACTACGCGCGACTTAGTATTGGACAGTGCAGGCCCGCGGTAAGTCGCAAGTGCCTATCCACGGTGCCCTTTTGCAGCAATGATCAGCGGGCGTATTTCTGAATGGCGTATCGCTAATCTGACTGGTGTTACACGTACTGTTGACACTTGCCGACCATTATCGCGTTCCTCTCACGTCTTTTTTCAGATTTTCGCCCCGAAAAAATCTGATCCAAAAATGTTTCAAAATTTTGTTGAAAACTTTTGGACCGTTTTGAAAATTGATCTCGATTCACTCTAACTCACCATTGACCACAAATACGATTTGCGATCACATGCAGATCAATTCTGCTCAATCAATCGAGTTATCATTTTTTTAAAACTGTCAGTGTTGTGCGGGCAACTGCGTGGCCGGTGACGATGACACGGCGGGGCGAGCCTTTCATTGGGCTAACTCGGGGTGCGGGGGGCGCAGGTAGACCAAACTCGTGGAATCTTTGACAAAGGCTTCAATGCGGCTAGCCAATTAATATCGGTAAGAAACTTTCACGCGAACCGGAGATATTCCCGATTTCGTCGGACAAATTAGAGTGGGGGGAAATTAGTGGCGATTTGATTGCTAGACTATTTTTTTTAATGAAAGTCTCATCCTTTGCGAACAACACGCCGCTCTTCGTTTGCCGATATCTCGCGGGATTACCGAGTTATGATTTTTTAAAGGAGGGCGGGTGTCGCGCGAGTGGCCACGCAGTCGGCGCGGCTATCGTGACCGGCATGGGTTCGAAGGGGCTAACTCGCGGTACAGGGGGCGCAGATAAACCAAACTCAGAGAATCTTTCGATAACGCTTCAATGCATCTACCAATTTAATTTCAGCAAGATAATGCCAAGCGAACCGGAGATATTCCCGATGTCGTTAGATAAATCAGTGTCGCGAGAAATTAATGGCGATCTGATTGCTAGAGTATTTTTTAATGAAAACATTATCCTTTGTGAACAATACGCCGCTTCTCGTTTCTCGATATCTTACACAGGTTCCGAGTTATGATTTTTTAAAGGAGGGCTCGAGCCGCGCGTGCTACTGCGCGACCGGTCACGACCGCCGAGCCGGCAGCATGGTCGCTCGCGCGACACCGGCCCTCCTATAAAAAATCATAACTCGGAGCCTGCGTTAGATATCAGAAAACGGGAAGCGTCGTATTGTTGGCAAAGGATTAGGTTTTCATAAAAAAATCTAATAATCGAATCGACGCTAAATTCTCGCGACACTAATTTATCCGACGAAATCGGGAATATCTTCGGTTGGCGTGAAAGTATCTCGCTGAAATTAAATTGGTAGATGCATTGAAGCCATTGTCAAAGATTCCCCGAGTTTGGGGTACCTGCGCCCCCCGCACCCCGAGTTAGCCCAATGAAAGGCCCGCCCCGCCGTGTCATCGTCACCGGCCACGCAGTTGCCCGCGCGACACTGACAGTTTTAAACAAAATGATAACTCGATTGATTGAGCAGGATTGATCTGCATGTGATGGCAAATCGTATTTGTGGTCAATGGTAAGTTAGAGTGAATCGAGATCGATTTTCAAAACGGTCCAAAAGTTTCCAGCCAAATTTTGAAACATTTTTGGATCGGATTTTTTCGGGGCGAAAATCTGAAAAAAGACGTGGGAGGAACTCGATAATAGTCGGCAAGTGTCAACAATACGTGTAAGACAAGTCAGATTAGCGATACGCCATTAAGAAATACGCCCGCTAATCATTGCCGCAAAAGGGCACCGTGGATAGGCACTTGCGACTTACCACGGGCCTGCGCTGTCCAATACTAAGTCGCGCGTAATGTGCGTGTACACGTCCGACGCGCGGAGACTAGTCCGTCGCCCGAGCGGCGAGAGCTCCGGCGGCTCGCCCCATCCCACCGCTCCGCGACGTGTCACAGCGACCGCTCCGCGACCTCGCACACCGATTGGCTAAGCCATTTGGCAAATGACTCCCAAAGTAGGGTATAACTTGGAAATTTTGAAAGTGCTATAGTTCTTAGGATGTCACGCCCCACAAGATGGCTACTTTGGTTTCGTCGAATTTTCCAGCACCCTGTATATGGCTTCGGCCTCGGACGTGGCATATACCGGGCCGGAACGTCGCAGGTTCCGGTCGAGGCGTGCGCGAGGTGTTGGCAGGGACGGTTAGTCCCTGGCCACTCCAACGGACGCACGGGTGAGGTGGTTACGCCGCTCAGGGCAGGAAAGACACGGGACGGTTCACTTAATTACGTTTATTACTAAAACCGCTAGCGAATAAGATTACAGGCGGCGATCGATCGGCTGGTGGGATTCGAACTGGTCTCGGCGACCGCCGCGCTAGCGTGGCCGA
This sequence comes from Crossocerus cetratus, assembly GCA_963675795.1. NCBI lineage: Eukaryota > Metazoa > Arthropoda > Insecta > Hymenoptera > Crabronidae > Crossocerus > Crossocerus cetratus. Next base: position 11,370,421 of record OY776664.1, on the reverse strand, counting down.
CGTCACGTCACAGTATAATACAGTAGGGACACTTGTACCACGTGACTGGCCAGGGTCGATCTGCGCTCCCCCGGTGGAAAAGCGGCATGTCACCTGTAAATCCACCAGGCGCCGACACAGTCGCTGCGAGGGAGCGAGAGGGAGATACGTTCCCTCGCAGTCACACTCAGTCGCGGCCGAGCTGCGGGAAGGGGCTTAGGAGGCCGTAAGGGGAAGCGACTTTAACTTCCCCTTACGGCCTCCTCAGCGCGAGAGGGAGCGCGACGGAGATATATTCTCTCGCAGTCACCGGCGGATTTCGGTCAGGAGCTGAGGAGGCCGTAGGGGGAACGAGAAGGAGATACGTTTTGTCGCAGTCACATGCAGTCGCTCGTAGAAACGGTGCGGCCTACAAGAATAAAGAAGGATAGAGATATGTCTCCGTCATTTCGCTCGTCGTCCCAATGCTCGCGTCTACCTGCAAGAATTGCGATACGTTTTATACGCTACTTTTCAAAGTAGCTTATCACTGGGTACGGGGCGATAACATTTATAGTTGTTTAATACGATGCGATAATAACTATGCGCGATACGAAAGAATTCGGGGAAGAATTTATTACGGTTACTGTATACTATGTTTCTCAGTTTGCAAAAGCAGTTTGCCTCCAGCTCAGTCTCGCAAAACTATTTGTGCATGATCGTTAAAGGAATGATAATAGGTGTTATTTATCATGAGCTAATGTAATACAAATAAAAAATCAGATGAAAAGGCGCGAAAAAAGTACCGCCACTGCCGGGAACTGAACTCCGATCCGCGACATTACTGTTCAAAAATGTTACCGCTGGGCTACCGCAACTCTTGTTAGTGAATGCTCTTCACGCATCTCATAAATTGTTTCCGGGGGGAAAGAGATAGTGATAGGGAGGATAATGAGGCTTGCACGGATTTTTTCAGAGATCATCAGGGAACTGATAATTAGTATTCTCTATTGCAAGGGCGACCTTTGTTTTTTGAAGGAAAAAAAAAATTGTTGAAATACTGAAAGTAGAGAGGCATCCAGAGCGGCGGCTGTTCGCCGCCGAGCGATACGAACAGCGTATCTGTGGCGTGTAGGCGCGCGGCGTAGAAAAGAAGGCTCGGTACCCCCACCGACTTCCAAGCCAGCCGGCGTGAGGCGGCCGCTTGCCGAGCCAAGCCAAATCGAGGCTAGCGTCATCTCGTGCCGACAGCGTGAGTTGCCGCTTAAGCTCACTTGGCCGCCATTTTGGTGGGGACACCGACATCAAAGGCGCCGACAGAGAGTGTCCCTACTGTATTATACTGTGCGTCACGTCGGCGGTCAAGTTGGCTGGCCTGCCCTCGGTCTCTCGCAGTCGACGATCGAGTCGGTTGGCCTGCCCTCTGTCGCCGTCTCTCTCAGACGCCCGAGGCCGCCATAGGGGCCCCCCAGAGCGGACGCCGCTGGAGCGCATCCGCGAATGTAACCTGGTTGATGGCGGCCTATGTTGTGCCTGAAACAGACGGATTGGGTGCTGCGTCGGGAGGGGTTTCGAGGAAGGCGGGTTTAAGTCTCTCGGTCGAGATCACAGACGGTCCGTCGTCGAGTTGGATCTGGAACGTCTGCTCCGTCAGTCTTTGGATCAACCTGTATGGCCCTCGGTAGGGCGCTTGCAATGGTTTTCGGATGTCTTGAGCGCGGACGAAAACGTGCGTACAATCGTCCAGTCGCGGGTGTCGGAATGGGCGCGGGCGTTGATGGTTGGAGGCGCGCGTTGGCCGCAGGTCTCGGATCTTTCGGCGAAGCCTCTGGAGGAAGAGGTTATGCTCTACCGCCGAGGGTTCGTCGATAAAGTATTCGCCTGGGAGTCGGAGTGTCGTCCCGTAGGTTAGTTCGGCTGCGCTGGCGCCTATGTCCTCCTTGATGCTCGTGCGTAGACCGAGCAGCGCGGTGGGCATGGCGGTGATCCAATCGTCGGTGTCCGCGCATCTTAGTGCCGTTTTAAACGATCGGTGCCATCGCTCTATCATCCCGTTCGAAGCGGCGTGGTAGGCCGTTGTCCAGATGCGGTTGCATCCGAGCATTTTGGCGACGCCGCACAGTGGCCGATTTGGGTCTAATATGCGCGCATGGCCAATAACTCAGGTTCCACTGAACCGATTCTCAATTTTTTTGGTTTGTTTTCATCCTTGTGACATAAGGATTAATAATAGCCCATAATTAGCTTTTTAATAAATTGTTACAGTGTCACAGTTAGTGACACTAACTGTGACACGTGACACGTGACACGTTTTTGGGTATAAAACGCGCGCATCGGATTTTATGAAAATTCAGAGGCACGAGAATGAAAATTGAACATTATATCCTTGTTCAATATCTGAACAACTATATCTTGCTCAAATAGTTTTGAAGTTAACGACAGTTTAGTATAGTATGTTCTTATGAATTCAAATGGAGAACTTTAACTTTTGTATATTGATTCGGGACCCTAATGGAACCTCATGGTGTATTTTTTTCCTGAACCTAGATTTTTTTCCGCGTCTTTTGGCATATGTTTTTTTTAGACTACACACGAGGCAAACTTTGCACACGAGACACGTGTAGTCTCCGACTTCCCCAATCGCTGTTTTGTTTAAATCGTTCGTAAGGGACCAAGAGGGACAATAGTAATAAGATATAATTCTTCCCAAGAAGATTCATTCAATTAGCCTGAAACCAAGTTCCTGCAGCGATTAGTACCGTTTGCATCACGAGTATTGTGTGTCGTACAATATATTGTTTTCTTTTCCCAGTTAGCTCAGGGAATCCCTGTATTTAGTGGAAAGTCACAAGAATGAAGAAACTTCGTTCAATACGTAGAGGATGGGCTAGTCTATCTACCGGAATCTATGAGTTTAAAGTATGTCAGTGTAATTCTCACAAAATTAACTGGTCTAGCCAGAGAAGCCGCAGACGGCAAGAAATTTACTAGCGTGGAAACTTTGTTACAACATCTAAAGAAGTGCTTCGCGCCGGGTAGGAGTCTCATGTCCTTGCAAGCGGACGTCTTAAACCTTCGAATCGGTCGGGAAGAAAGCGTGCGTGGTTTCGTAGATCGCACTAGGCATCTCTTCCATGATACTCGCGCGACCATCAGTGAAGACTATGATTGAAACAAAGAAGAAATGAAGAACTACATGGAGAAACAAATTATCCAACGACTCGTGAGCGGGTTACCTATACGGTACTCATCGAGGCTTGACCCAAGGAAATTCGACAGCCTCGAAGATGCTTTCGAAGAAGTTACGTATATAAGCCGGAACCTGAGTGACACCTACGAGAGGTACAACCAGGAAAACAATAGTCATAAAAATCATTACGGCGGAGTTCGCAATAATCAGCAACGGTCTCAAAATCCTCAATGGCGCCAAAATAATGGATCTCGCAACACATCTGGGACGGAAGACCCCCGCGGTTACCGAGGACCTACCGCCTTCAAACTTGAGAGGACGGACTGGCCTGGGGCCCAGGGCGTCGTAAATTTCCCTCCCCCTGATCTCGAACGACATCCATGGCTGCCAGACACACAGGAAAGGGCCGAAAACCACGAGGGCCATAAATGCTGCACTTGTGCACACAAAGGCTACGATGGCAAGCAAGTTAACTTTTAGGATCAACCAAACCATGCCCCGGTGGATAGCACTTATGCTCATCCGGGTAGTTCGTTGGCTCGGTCGAGATAATAAGATAATAAGTTAGCGTGCAATGAGCAACATTTAAACTGCGGAAGCGTTCACCGAGCAGGCGATTTGGTGAACGGATGCAAAGAAATTCGCCACAAACACGTGCGGTTCAACAGCAGCCAGTAGAGAACGTGCGACTGATCGTCCACTCGGCACCGATTCCAAAAATCCGCGTCAAGGTACCGGAACTACCAAATGGAATCGGAGAATTTCTCATCGATGGCGGAGCAACGTTAAATTTGGTAACTTATGATTCACTCAACCTGAATCAAGTTAATACTCCCGCCAAGAAATCAAAGTGACTGGAGTTGCCTCGGTCCCTATTGTCACTTTGGGATCCGTTATTTTACAAATCGAGGATACCACCTGCTTGTTTTACGTCATCAAGAATTTACGATTGCCAGCCAATGGGTTATTAGGCAACCCATTCCTACTCCAAGAACAAGCCGAGATTTCCTGCTACCATAAAACCCTCGTGCTTAGGAATAATCCCACAAGACCCATTTCTTTTGTTAACTATCAAGATTTAAAGGAAACTGAAGTTCCTACCAAAAACACCACTCATCATGGAAGCCCTGGTCGGAGTCGGCAACAAATTGCTGTACGCCTGGCCAACACCATCACCAAGGAAGGTTACCTTCCCCGTGTCGACATACATCAGAATGTCTACATTGGCGAACCAGCAGTTACCAGTGAAGAAAACACCGAGTTCGATGTGCCACTTCAAGAAACGTATCCCTTTGACTCTACCGGATCATCCGAAGAAGATTATAGTTTGCAAAAGTCACAGCAGAAAATCACCTCACCTCAAGAACGTATTAACAAAATCAAGAAAACCCTGGACCTGGATCATTTCAACACTGAAGAAAAACAACACGTGCTATAACTCATACAAGAGTTTCCGGACAGTTTCTTTCTACCTGGCGACAATCTGGGAAAAGCTCCCAACTTTCAGCTGTTGCGTGTTCGGCGGTTTAAGAGAGCTGAATGTGGGTAAGTGTGCCCGTGGGGTGCTGAGGCACCCTGCTCGCGGAGTTGCGGGAAATTGGAATAGAAGAATAAGCAAAGCGAAGTTTGGAGTTCAAAATAAATGATGGAATGTATTCAAGAGATTCAAAATAAAGCTACTACTGTCCAGTACAAGTTTTAGAGAGATCTAGTCGCTAAGACGGCGGAGAATGTTCTGTGAGTTAAGGCGGCGGAGTAAGTTCTGTGTGTTAAAACGGCAGAATAAGTTCTGAATGAGTCGCTCCTCAGATTCGAAGTCAGGAAGCCCGGTCGCGTGGCTTCCCACTCCTGGCACGTGATCGGCGGCCAATCGCAGGCTGGCTTGACCATGTGGGCGCGAGCGAGTTTCTGATTGGAGGCCCTTCGCAGGAGCCCTACTACGTGACGTATTTCCGGCCAGCCGGCGCGGCTGATTGGTTCTCGGGTACTCGGCCCTTATTTTGTGCGCGAGGAATCGGCGCGTGAGATTGCGGCGAGGAGGAAGGGCAGCTGAGCGCGGGAGTATCCCGGGGCCTTCCTCGCTAGTCGAGCTCGGGCGAGGCGAGCGAGGTTTTATGATTGTATTGTCGACCGGGTACGCCGGTTCGGACTCGCAGCTGCAAGGGTTGCTTACTACTTTCGAAGCATCTATTGTCAAGGCTTAGCGACGTCTTTGAAGAAGTCACGAACGATGATTGCCTTTATTACTTTAATTCGTTTATTATTTAATTGCGGGTTTTAAGCTCTTCCAAGTTCTACAGGGATTAGTCATCTGGGAGTCAGACGTCGCGTCCTAATCCTTTAATTGTCCACGCTATTCCTGCTGGCAGCTGCACATCTGCGTGCCAGGCGTCAAGTTATAAAATCTAATTGTCCGCGGAAATATCCGCTGGTTGAAGCGCGACGCGAATTATTTGATTTGAATGCCTGCGGAATTTCGATAAAGAGGGTTTGATAGCCTGGGGCGTATTTGGCTAAATTCGGGCGATTCGGAGATCTGGATCCGTAACACAGCATACGATTCACACAACAGACAACACCCCAATAAACACTCGTCAGTATAAATATCCGCCAATACACAAGACAGAAATAGATGCACAGGTAAAGGCCCTCCTTAAAGAAGGTATAATTCAACCATCCAAATCTCTATATAACTCTCCCTTATGGATAGTCCCCAAGAAAGCTGACGCGCAAGGTAATAAGCGTTGGCGCATGGTAATAGATTTTCGAGCACTTAATGAGAAAACTGTTACCGACAAATTCCCCTTACCTAACATTACTGAAATTTTGGATAGTCTTGGCCGAGCAAAATATTTTTCTATCTTTGATTTAGCTAACGGATTTCATCAAATCGAGATGAATCCTAAAGATCGCGCAAAAACTGCCTTTACTACTCATACCGGTCACTATGAATATGTCCGAATGCCTTTTGGATTAAAAAATGCACCTCCCACCTTTCAACGTCTTATGAACCAAGTTTTAACGGGATTACAAGGAACTGATTTATTTGTATATCTCGACGACATAGTAGTATTTTCATCTTCACCTAGAGAACACGAAATTAAAATCCGAGAATTGATGCAGAGACTCAGTGACAATGGTTTAACTCTCCAAACTAATAAATGCCAATTTCTCCGTAAAGTAGTGAGTTATTTAGGTCATATTATTAGTGAAAATGGTGTTCGACCAGACCCAAAGAAATTGCAAACAGTAAGAGATCTTCCCGTTCCAGTAAGCCAGAAATGTATCCGTCAATTTTTGGGCCTGGCTGGTTACTATCACCGATTTATTGAAAACTTTTCATTTAAGGCAAAACCGTTAGTTGATTTATTAAAAAAGGGTTGTAAATTCAATTGGACTCAAGAGCAACAAAATAGTTTCGAACAGTTGAAGAACGAATTATACGAACAACCTATTTTGCAATATCCAGACTTTAGTAAACCTTTCATTATTACAACCAATGCTTCCAAAAATGCAATAGCAGCAACTCTCAGTCAGGGTGAAATAGGAAGAGACCTACCAGTTTCATACGCATCCAGAACTTTAAATAAGGCAGAACAAAATTATACAGATACGGAGAGAGAATGCCTTGACATGGTTTATGCAGTAAAATTTTTCCGACCTTATGTTTTTGGCACAAAATTTACGCTAGTTACTGATCTTAGCTCTCTTGTTTGGTTGAACTCAGTTAAAGATCCCACTTCACGTTTAATAAAATGGCAATTACAGCTTTTAGACTCTGATTATAACGCTGTCCACAAAGCAGGAAGAATAAACATAAACACGGATCCTCTCTCTCGAAACCCCACCGTTTGCCTACCTCTTCTACCCAAAGAATCAATTGATCCAGAATATAAACAATACGTGCCAAAAACGTCAACAGACCCCGAAAGTATTGGCTACCGAATTAAACAGCTTAAACGTGATAGACAAAAGAGACCGTTGGTCCGACATTCAGAAAGTGAAATAGATGAAAGTAATTCAGATGACAAGCAACCTCGTAGATACCCCTTTAAACCCAGTTTTCTGCCCAGCATGGAAAATTTTCTTCCAGACACATGCCACTCTAAACTCAAATCCCCATTCGGAAAGAATACTCAGACTGGTGATTTAATGTCTTTCATTGCACCAACTGGTAACTCTACCTCCACCCCCACCGAGAAGTTAGAGAAAACAGAGTTTCACAATCAGTCTGATAGCACCATATGTCCAGCTTCTGCACGCATTAGGAAGACTGACCTTACACTTCCACTACCAGAGCCCCACGTACCATTGAAATCTGAACCTTACACCTTAAACTCGTACACCAAGCCCGTTAGAATTTCAGACACCCTCATAGACCTCCAAGAGTGCCCCTTGTCAAGTGATAAAGATACAAACAGCGATGACACAACAAACCGTTTCCAGATGACTTTTTCCACCAGTCCTCTTTTGTCTCGGAAAGATCATTACGTTCATTTCAACTCAGCCGACTGCAAGTCAAATTCTTCGATTACCAAGTTATTAGAGAAAATGGGATATATAAATATGCAACAAATTAAGATCAAAAACCCATGCCAAGGTCAAATACTTATGTCTACTCACAATAACCAAAAGACTTTCAGTATATTTTCTACCAAACATTTTTGTGAACAGTTAACTAGGCAAAATATTATCACTGGTCTCGAAGAATTAAAAGCCGCATTATATAAATCAAAAACATACTCATTTAGAATATCTTCAGTTGAAGATGGTCACGACCCTATTACTCACGAAGAGTTTGGAGAGTTAATAACTAAAGTTTTCAGAAATTCCAGAAATCGCATAACTATCTGCACCACAAATATTACAGTTCCACCGTTAGAAATTAGGCAAAAGTTAATCCAAGAAGCTCGCAGTGACCTAACAGGAGGACATAAAGACGTCGCTAAAACATACAAGCGTTCACATCCAATTTATTTCTGGCCTGAAATGAAAATAGTTATCCAAAATTTCATTTGCAAATGTACTAGTTCTCAAGAACCGAAATTAATAAGAACAAACAATTGCCAACCGATGCTTATTACCGACACCAAACAAAATGAATTGTATTCCTTCTTCCACTTTCACTAGCATTATTACTCTTCGACTATTTGTAATTGGGCCACCGAACCTGAATACAAACTACATTGCGACCTAAACCTTAAATACACCCACATCTGTTACAAAAGAAAATTCGTCCGATTCTCTTTGGTGAAGCATCGCGAATTGCGCGATGTTCATTCTAAGGGGGGTGGTGTTACATCCTCAGCGCGAATCTGACGACTTTTCTTTTCCAAAAACACACCGTTTTCATTTTCTCATAGCTTTCTCCTTGCGTAATATTCGAGTCTTAAACTCGACCGTTCGACCGTCCCTTTCACATGTTATCGCTCCGACCCTTGACTTCTTCTTAGGGGAGGCAGTCCCACAGCTGCGTGCACTTGCGTGCATCTAGGATTTCACACTCACACATTCAAAACTAGCTCACTCACGTTCCCACTCTTGCTACTTTTTCCTGGAATTTCGGGACTTCTGGAGTATATAAACCCTGATTTTCTGAAGGAAAAGCGGACTTCAGTAGAATCCTTCGAGCAAGACATATCTCTGCCCGTTGTATCTCAGTAAGCATAGTGCGTGGACGTGGATTAGATAGAGCATTAGTACTCCTTCGAAACCGTTTCAATCAACCGTACAGTTCAGCCATATACCGCGACTGTTAGGCAAGTAATTGTTCACCGCATCCCCGTTTAACTCGAGACGTGAAACGAGCCAACTTAACTATTAAGTTCATCGCGCTCAAAACCAAAGATATTGTACCAAAGCGGATTTTAAAGTGTAACAATTTATATATATCTTTATTTTACATCTAAAGTCAAAGATTCCTAAAACTCATTTTAAAACGGCCCATCCACATTTCTCTTAACTATTAACTGAAGAAGCATACCAAGGGAACATCATCGAACACTTGGTAGTCTTTGCCGCTCGAGACATAACCAAGGCGAGCCATCTGAGCAATTAATTATTTAACTTCACGAAAGAGGCATTGGAAACCTCCACGTTATCCTCGAAGCTGACGAGCGTTTCCACACCACTGACGGTTAGTCATACCCCAGTGCTGGTTGGCCGTTATATTAATCCGAAGCTGGGAGCGCGTTACCCTTGATCAAATTTAGTTATTTCTTTAGTCGATCAAGGATTAGAGTCAAAGTGCAATCTATAGAGCTGACGAGCGTTCCCACACCACTGACGGTTAGTCATACCCCAGTGCTGGTTGGCCGTTATATTAATCCGAGGCTCCTGATTCACTTACAGTAAAATCATTAAAATCGCCAAAAAGGCTAGATTGCTCAGAAGTAGGTTTTACATTTAGAAACCCCGCCGACTTGAACCTCGGCTCGTGACACGAGAAGAATCCCAGCGGTTGGGATTGTCCGTCGACGGTCTGGTCGAGGGCCGCGCCGACGGCGACGTCTGAGGCGTCGCAGCGGAGTATCATCGTGGCGTCGTTTCGTGGGTACGCCACGGTGACGGCTCTGTCGAGGCGGTCCTTGCAGTCCTGGAACGCCTGTTCGGTTGCCGGGCTCCATACAAGTGGTGTCTTGTAGTTTTTCTTATTGCTGATCGTCATTTCGACGAGCGGCGCTTGTGCGTGTGACGCGTTTGGCATGTGTTCGCGGTAGAAGTTCCACATGCCTAGGAAACGTCGGTGTTCGGTGATCGTTCGCGGGCGCGGGTATTCGCGGATCGCGGTCGCGCGTTCGGCTAGCGGTGCGATTCCGTGGGAGTCCACGGTGTAGCCGAGATAGCGGATGCGTGGTTGCGCGAAGACGCACTTCTCCTCGTTGATCGACAGCCCGTTTTCGACGAGCCGTCGTAGCACAGTCTTCACGTGTTGTTCGTGTTCGATTGCGTTCGCGGATGCTATAAGCACGTCGTCCAGGTACACGTGACAAAAGTCGAGATCGCGGAGGATTGAATCCATTAGTCGCTGGAACGTCTGCGCGGCGTTGCAGAGTCCGAACGTCATCACCTTGAATTCAAAAAGACCGAACGGCGTGATCACGGCGGTTTTCGGTCGGTCCTCCGGGGCGACGGGTACCTGGTAGTAGGCGCGGTGTAAGTCGAGGGTCGTGAAGATTACCGAGCCGCGCAGTCTGTACGTGAAGTCTGCGAGTCGCGGTAACGGGTATTTGTCCGGCACGGTTACACTGTTCAGTCGGCGGTAGTCACCACACGCACGCCACTGCCCGTTCGCCTTTTTCACTAGGTGTAGCGGGCTAGCCCATGGGCCTTTCGATGGGCAACAAATTGCTTGTCGGAGCATCTCGTCGAACGCGGCTTTCGCGGCGGCGAGCCGGTCGCCGGTGAGTCGACGCGCACGTTCGGATGTCGGTGTTCCCTTGGTGATGATATGGTGTTGCACGCTGTGTCGCGGTCCTCGCGGCGCGGCTGGTTCTGTCACCTGCGCGTATTCGCGTAGCCAGCGTTCGGCGATCGGGTCGCGGCGGACGACAGTGATGGTGGGTTGGCTCGAGCTGGTAGCCGCGACGGCGGTACATGATTTGGCTTGTGGGTCGATGAGTCGCCGCTGTACGAGGTCCACCAGGAGTCGGTGGTGTCGAAGGAAATCGGCTCCGAGTATCAGTCCTTGGACGGCGGCTACGGCAAACGTCCACGGGTATCGTCGGCCGAGCCCTAGGTCGAGGCTCAGCATGCGTGCTCCATAGACGGCGATGGGTGTTCCGTTCGCGGCTTGAAGTCGGATGTTCGCCAGCGGGCCCAGCGGTGCGGAGACGCCCGGCGCGTCGTGTATCGGCAGGATCGAAATGTCGGCTCCAGTGTCGATGAGGAACCGGCTTTTGGTTGCATGGTCGGTGATGCAGAGACGTTGCGTCGTCGTGGGCGGACCTGGTGTCGCCTCCCTTACGTCAGGTCGCCGTTTTGGTTTTGCGCCGTTTGGACCGTTGACGCGGTGTACTGCGGCGCGGCGGGTGGTACAGGTTCCCGGCTCGGCCAGGTGCGCGGTGCTCGGCACTGTCGGGCTCGTTGCCCAAAAGTCGCATGGTAGAAACACAGGCCGTTTCCGACAGCCGCCGGTGTTTCTCTGGCGTATCGCGCGTTCGAAGTCGAGGGGCCGCCCTCCCTTGCGAGCGTTCTTTCGACAAGTCTTCCGACTTCTCTCTGTAGGAACTCGCGGGTGGACGGGCGGAGAGTAATCCAGGCGCGTTCCGGGGATTCACGCCACGCGTTGGCGTGCGAGTCGCGGGTCGCCGTCACGTTTGCCGACCACCTCCTCTCATCCTGCAGGCGATCGGCTATCTTGGCGACGGATTCGGAGTCGTTTGGCTCGGCGATGAGGGGGAGTCGTCGCGTATCCTCCGGTAGGGCCTCGGGTAGTAGAGTTCGGACGATGCGGTCCGGAGGCGCGGGGCCGACAAGCGAGCGGATCGAGCGCAGGATTTGCGTTCCAAAAAAGGCCCGTATCCAAAGTGGAACGTGCGCAAAGGAGACGGGTAGCCACCGGGTTACCTGGGTGCAATAAGGATAACCCTGAGTGCGCTCGGAATCGGTCGCTAATCCTAGGTGCGTCGGACCCTTGGGACGGGCACGTGCATACCAGATGCGGAAATGTACAAATTTATGATAGCGTAATAAAGAGCGCTATCCGAAACGAAGGAAGGAAACAAGAGCCGGAGCGAAACGCGGAAAGATTAAGCTGGTACGCAGATGCACGATTGCACGTCATAAATTGACGGAGTCCGAGGAGTCAAAAAGGGACTCGAACGAAGGGAATAGCTAATTCCGAAAAAGGTACACGATGCCAAGAATAGCTTGGAGATTCGCGAGGAAGTGACCCGCGAGTCCAAACAGCCCCTCCATGCTACTTGAGCGCAGCGCTCGTCGTAGCTTCACGTCTTCGCTCTCTTCGTACGCGGCGATTAGGCGGTTTTTTGCTTCAGCGTAACGGTCGCCGCGGCTGTTGTCGTCGACAAGGTCAGCGATGTGCAAGAAAGCCTCCTTGTCGAGTCGCGTCGCGAGGTACGTGAGTTTGGAAGCGTCGGAGGTCACTCGGCTGACGGCGAAGAAGAGTGAGGCTTGCTTAAACCATGAGTCCGCTGCATCTTTCCAGAAATCCGATAGCTGGATCCTGGGGGCCATGCTGGTGGCGTCGAGCGCGAGAAACCCCGGATCGGGGTAGCGCGGGCCGCGGGGGGCGGCGAGCCCGTCGTCGGGGAGGCTGATCTGTTGGTCGTCCTCATGGTCCTCGTGTTGTTGGCCTTCGCCGGCGGGGTACTGTTCGCCGGTCGGCGGTGCCCTGTTCAGCGACACTTTTCAAGGGTTGTTTCCTTTGCGCCGAGGGTAGTAAACCGGCGAAGGTTTTGCAGGAAGATGGCGACTTGATAACGTTTTTCCGGTCCCGCGCACGTGGTTTTCGCGGACGCTAGCGGTCGAGAACGGGTGGTCGAGCGATCGCCGATTCTTCGCGTATCGTGTTGCAAATCACGTCGGGGTCACCATTTGTGGCTTCGGCCTCGGACGCGGCATATACCGGGCCGGAACGTCGCGGGTTCCGGTCGAGGCGCGCACTCCAATGGACGCACGGGTGAGGTGGTTACGCCGCTCAGGGCAGGAAAGACACGGGACGGTTCACCTAATTACGTTTATTACTAAAACCGCTAGCGAATAAGATTACAGGTGGCGATCGATCGGCTGGTGGGATTCAAACTGGTCTCGCCGACCGCCGCGCTAGCGTGGCCGACGTCACGTCGGCGGTCAAGTTGGCTGGCCTGCCCTCTGTCGCCCTCTCACTCGGACGCCCGAGGCCGCCATATATTGTAATGTAACTCGCGGGGCGAGACAACTCCTCCCCTTCCCGTAAAGGAATATCTCTCGCGAAATTAGAATTGGGGCTATAAGAGCCATCTATCGTATGGGAACGTCTCCAGCCAGGTTCTCGCTAAGCATTAGTAGCCAATCCTAACGCTTCTTTTATTTGCGCGAGCCTATTAGTGTCCGTCAGGAGCGAGGGCTCCTGGTACCTTCGAACAACCGATTCAACTTCGTATCCCGTGGACTCGGCCTGGAGAGCTGAGGCAGGGACTTAGGGACCAATAGACAGGCCGGTTTTCGGGGACAAAGGGGTCGTAAGCGAACGGCTAGCGAAGCGCGTTAGGACCGGCACTCGTTGTAGCAACGTGCGTGCGAGCAGTCAGATATATTAGCAAACCTACCGAACTAGCGACTAGCGATTAGCGCCTAGAAGGAAGGAAGGAAGGAAGGGATTCCAGTACCAGGACTATTCTCGATTAGGGAGATTTATTAGCGCCTCGGCTAATAACCAAATATTATCGGTAAGCGAATCATCTACCGGCGGGCTTTTGCGTGAGACTTCCCTTTTGTAAGAAGTCTCAGCCCGATACTCGCTTCCTTTCCGTCCTTCTGGCGATTTCTGTTCTTTACGCTGACTGCAAGCGAATCTTTGGTTTTCTCGCGATTTCTACTTTGGTTAGTGCATGAAAAGGTGAACTTCCTGCAGGCTTAGGTGCCGTCTACAACGGGCCACTCTCATTATCGTTATTATTGTCGAGCCCATTTGCTTCACCTCATCTATCGCGGCATATTCGTGCATAATACTTTTCTGTTTAATTGTCGCGATTTAGGCTCGTGCCGATCATCTGCGTATTGTAACTTTGCGACTTCTGCGACCGAATATTTGTTGCGTCATCACCTAACGGACGCGTGCCACGCACGAGCCGCAGTACACCGGCCTCGTGCGTCGCCTCTAATCTTCTTGTCCAAGTATTCGAATATTCGAATAAAGAAACTATTGTCGCCTTTAATCGTTCTGCCTAGCTCTCTCGCCGAATCCACCCGCTCTCCTCGCGTTCCTGACTAGCCTGGGAATCCGCCCGGGGATTTTCTTGCCGATTGAACTCTATTTACGCGTTGACTAAAACTTTCAGTAGTTTATCAATGTTGTTGGCACTCTGGTGCCTGGCGCCCAATTTCGCGGTTTCGTTCGAATTTTGGTTCAAGTACGAGTTCATTATTATCGGAAGGACTTCCCGGCCGAAGTGTAGAGGAATTGGGAAATTAAGAGAGAAAGTAATTTCGAGTCGAGTCTCCATAAAAGTAAAGTAGAGACTGTCTCTTGTCTGTTCTTCTTCCCGAATTTCTTCCGCCGAACCAGATTTCGCGGCCGGAACAAATTCCTTCACAAATTGGCGCCCAACGTGGGGCCTTGAGGCTTCTCATTTTCCCGAATTTCTTCCGGCGAACCAGATTTCGCGGTCGGAAGAAATTCCTTTACAATATATATGTGTAAAGCGTAGGTCTGGCATTCCTGCCACCGGCGCGGCGCGGCGCTGCTGTCGCTTGGCTGCAGACAGGGCACCGCAGCACATTTCAGTGCTTTGCAGAGTTTTAGCATGGAAGGGTCTCTGTAGACCAGGGTCGGGTCCCAAACGCCGTTCCGGAGCGCGTTCCGGAGGCTCGGAGCGGTCAGCCCCTGACCGGATATTTCGTTCCGAAGGCTCGGAACGGTCTGTCCCGGAACGTTTCGACCGGTCAGAGAAACGGTCAGAAAGCGGTCAGGAATCGAGTAGTGAATCAACCGTCCGCCTGGCTGGGGTGGGGGCGCTGGTAGGCTTATTCGACGGCTCGCCAGGGCCGTGTCACAGCAGTCAGCGAGGATTTGTCTGGTGTTGCGGCTCCCCTGGTTGATGATGGTAGCGCGCAGGCTTCAATTCGAGCGCTGGCTTTAAAGATGCTCTTCGGACGGACGAGGGAACACGTCTATTTCGGAGAGCGGGATGCTTCCGTCTCAAAACGAGGCACTAATTGTATTTGATGTTAATTTGTAATAAAACTCAGACGAATTGTTAGATTGTAATAACTGCTGAACACAAGTCTTGGTTTATTGGTGGTTGACTTTATCAAGTAGGGAACACGTCTGTTCGCTAACAGGTCTGAGCACGAAGAGAGTTTCTCTGCGAAGCTTCGCTCAGGCGAGCGTCCAAAAAATTGAGGGTCCTAATATTCACATTTCTTCTGTTTCTTATTGGAACTTTCCATAATGTTGTGGGTAATGTAGGTGTTACAATGGTTTCGGGGTTCAACGGCCCATTTGGTCGGTAATGTGTAGTCGGTAACATCGCTAATTTTTCCTAGCCAAGTTCACAGCTTTAATTTATCGATTTGGCGCTAGTGACGGGCGAGAGTCCGCAACACCCTTTCCCTTATTTTAAAGGTGTTTCGTAGGAGCACCTTTTCACAATGGTACCTTGCGAAAGTGAATGTGAGTTTATACATTTTCGAGTACTGAGTATTCAACTCCAGTTTACAATTTTCAAGTAGATTGAAGCCATACAATTCAAGTAGTTTGCCGATGAGATACATTGTTTGTTACAAGCACAGTGATTTCGATTTGAGTGTCTTAAAGGTAACATGGGTTTACAAGGTACGTCAATTATTTGACTTAACACTGAGGTAATTTACAGGATAGTTACAATTCTTTGGTTTTGCAGCTCAGGTGGAACACGTTCTAATGCTGAAAAGGAAGGTAGATGTTCTAATCGTTGTCAGGCCTAATACAGGCAAGTTTCAATTTGTTCGCATATACTATTTTGAATCTATTGTTTCCTGTATTAATCTCTACGTTTTGGTTTTCCCAGGACGCGGCCGACCTTGTATGGTCCTAACCAACTAATATCAAACTTTGAAGACTTGATTTCCTTTGCTAAGTAAACATCATCGTTTTCATAAAAGGTTTTGTGGCATCTTGTTTTTATCATATCGCGCTTTGCTTTTCTCTTTTGCTTTATCCAGGTTTTCAGCAGCTGAAGCTTGCAGTCTGGCTATTCTGTTAAATAGCAGGTCTAGTTGATCTACAAAGGTTCGGGGCACTGTCTCTTTAGCGAATTCGGTAGGTATTGCTGCTTTAACTCCAAAGATCAATTCACGGGGTGTGAACCCAGTACTTTCATGTACTGAAGTGTTGTATGCAAAGATTCCGTACCGGATGTATTCGTCCCAGTTTGTTTTAGTACAGTAATGTTTTACATATTCTGTGAATACGTGGTGAGCCCGTTCGAGAGAACCCAAAGACTGAGGATGAAAGGCTGTCAAAGTCGACTGCTGAATCCTGAATATAAGGCAAAAGTGTTTCATTACACGGCAGGTGAAATCACTACCTTGGTCGGTATGAATCACTTGTAGACATCCGAATCGACTGATAAAGTGTTCCGCGAAGGCAATTGCTACAGTGGTTGCGTCAATAGTAGGCAGAGGAATGGTATCTGAACATTTGGTCATATTATCTTGTAAAGTGAGTGACTACCGGTTTCCTTTGATGCCCTCCTACTATTGACTCGTGGTATTCTTTTATAATTCCTAGCCTTCTAGTTTCAGGTGGAGTGGTCACGTCTCCAGAGCATATTGCTATATATTGCGTCAAATTAATATGCGAGTGATTAGAGCTTCAACATGGTTCCATTCAATGGGTTCGAGATCATTTCCATAAGTTGAGATACTGAAGGTACCTTGGTTCAGTCTATCCATGAGTTGTTTCAAAGTCTTTAAACATTGTATCACGTTGCTAACCTGAGCATCTTCCGTGTGATTATTTTTATAGAATAAGTAGAAGACTGATCTATCACCATCTGGAAAAACCATGCTATCTCCCTCATTGAAGTTGTATTTCCTAATCAGGTCAAGAGGTATTTTGTCTCTGATCCGCGGATCCTCATTTATACTAGATGTGAGTACACAATCTATTGGTAGGAAGTTAACTATATTGTCCCTTCTCTGGGTTAGATGATCTTTCGTAAACATTAGAATGGGAACTGGAGTTTCTTCTAGACTTATGTTTTCATTGGCCACTTCGTTCAACATGATGGGTATGTCATTTTTCAATTTCGGGTTCAGACCTACTGGGTGGATTTGGACAAGTGGCTTAAATGGGGTCGAAACCAGGCTTCCACGTTGGTCAGCTACACTGGCCTCACTGACTAAGGCACATATCAAAGGTCCAATTACAGGTCCAATTACAGCTTCCTCGTTGACGGCAATTATTTTAGACCTCGCCGTAAAGGTCCCACTGTCAACCAACAAATCCACCGGCTCACAACAGAGCATACTGTCGTCACCCACTACTTCAAAAACCTCAGAGCATGCAACGGGGCGTATTTCCATAAGTTGTGATACTGAACCTTCAAATATATTCCAGATGAAGTCTTGGATGAGGTCCCAAAGGACTTCAACTCATCACGATTCGAAAGACTAACATCTAAAAAGGGACTTAAGGTATTTGGGTCTCCAACCCTTTTCTAGACATAGCCTTGGATGAGGTCTCAATGGACTTCAACTCATCACGATTCGAAAGGCTAGCATCTAAGAATCTCTAAATCTACTCCAGATGAAGCCTTGGATGAGGTCTCAAAGGACTTCAACTCATCACGATTCGAAAGGCTAGCATCTAAGAATCTCTAAATCTACTCCAGATGAAGCCTTGGATGAGGTCTCAAAGGACTTCAACTCATCACGATTCAAAAGGCTAGCATCTAAGAATCTCTAAATCTACTCCAGATGAAGCCTTGGATGAGGTCTCAAAGGACTTCAACTCATCACGATTCAAAAGGCTAGCACCTGAGAATTTACCAGAGGTATTTGTTTGACACAATCCCTTGATTCAAATGTCCGCAATATTTGTTGGCATAACTGACTCTTTCTGGGCATTACTTTGCCAAACATTATATACACAAAAACTATGATCCTATTTACATTGGATATCTCCTCCTCAGGACTGACAGATGGATCAATGACTTCTGATACTGATAGGATTGGATTTCTGGATAAAGCGTCTGCTTTGGAATTGATTTTGCCAGGTATGTAAATTATTTCAGAATAGTATTCGTTAAGACGTAATCTCCACTTTACGAGTCTTGAAACTGGACTCTTTATATTTGGGTAGGTATTGGGTCTTGAGTTGAGGACTCCACAACTTCTGGCAATCTTGCTGATATTTGATTTGTTTCACTTTCAGGGTTTTTATCTATTTGGACAACTGGTCCGACAGGAGCTTGAGCAAGTTGACTTGCAGCGAGAGGTTGGCTTATATTAGGATTCGCCAGAGTGACCGGAGCAGTTAGTTCAACTTGGGACTGACTGATTTGATTCGCAGCGGACGGCTGACTTATATCAGGGTTAACAGTCAAAGGTATGGTCACAGTGTTAGTCATTGGTGTAACGTCATTCAGTTGTGGCAGTGTGATTAATGCAGCTTGATTTTGTATCGCAGGAACCTGGTTTAAAGGAACATTGATTTCAATCGATTGTGTGGTCAAGGGGACACTGTTTCCGCTCAAGAGAGTATCGGTAGCCCTTGAAATGCTTGGAGAGATCTCATACATCGGTATTTGGACTTGTGGAGGAGGGATGACAACGTTAACCCCCATGGGTGTGCTGGAGGACACAGGCGTAGCCCTAGCTACTGATTTTACGTGAGTTTGTGGGGTTATATCTTCCACTTCGAACTCTGGGATTGTCTTTCGTGTATCGAGGCATATAGAAGCTAAGACAAAGCAGAATCCGCAGGTTTCGACTTATAGATTCTTTCTTAGGACTGATTCTACGAGCTGTGAACTTGTCGCGACTAATCTGTTAAGTGCTATTTTAAATATCGGTACTCAAGTAAGGATTTTCATTTCCAGATGATGGCTCTGAACGACTGCTTGGCTGGCCTCGATGTCAGGATGAACCTCTGGTTTGGAAAGGTAGAGCACCAGGAATCCGCCAGTTGAGGAACCAGGAACAGGAACTCAGGAAATCACAAATCCAGGAACTCAGGGACTCAGGAACTCAGGAAATCAAGTATCCAAGGTGAAGACTGACAGTCCGGCGAGAAGGAACAGTGGCCGTCCTTGGCCCAGGGGATGGCGTCAGATGACGATCGCCTCCTTCGTCGTGGGTGAGATGACCGAATTTTCTTCCTCGATTTTTCTTTCGCTCTTCCTCTTTCTTACGTTGTACGCATGTGTTTTTCAGGCTAGCTTGCACGGCCGCAAAAAAACACCCACCTCTGGCATTCGCCCTACGTTCTTGGGAAAACGTGCCAAAACCCAGGATAGAGGTGTTGCGTAGGTTCGTACCTCGTTTGAGTAGACGATTTTTGCGCGTCTTTCTTAGTTCGCTGATGACGATGATCCTCTCCTTTTCAGGTGATGAAGGCCTCAGAATTCGGATTTGGAGTCGGCGACACCAGGGTTTTTGGAGCCGTTTTGAATGGATCCCACCGCTGCCACCAATTTTGTTGCGGCTCCCCTGGTTGATGATGGTAGCGCGCAGGCTTCAATTCGAGCGCTGGCTTTAAAGATGCTCTTCGGACGGACGAGGGAACACGTCTATTTCGGAGAGCGGGATGCTTCCGTCTCAAAACGAGGCACTAATTGTATTTGATGTTAATTTGTAATAAAACTCAGACGAATTGTTAGATTGTAATAACTGCTGAACACAAGTCTTGGTTTATTGGTGGTTGACTTTATCAAGTAGGGAACACGTCTGTTCGCTAACAGGTCTGAGCACGAAGAGAGTTTCTCTGCGAAGCTTCGCTCAGGCGAGCGTCCAAAAAATTGAGGGTCCTAATATTCACATTTCTTCTGTTTCTTATTGGAACTTTCCATAATGTTGTGGGTAATGTAGGTGTTACAATGGTTTCGGGGTTCAACGGCCCATTTGGTCGGTAATGTGTAGTCGGTAACATCGCTAATTTTTCCTAGCCAAGTTCACAGCTTTAATTTATCGATTTGGCGCTAGTGACGGGCGAGAGTCCGCAACACTGGTCCCTAGACTTTAGCTCAATATAGTAGGAAAATTTTTCTTTTTCACCACCTCGTTACTTCAAGGCCGGCAAAGCCAAACAACATTTCTCGAGCCCCTATTGGAAAAATGATATGCAAGGATCGGAACTAACGACGAGCTGTGCAGAACTCAGATTGGCAATTCTCGAATCGATATATATATATCTAAATCGGCAAACTGTGCGCTCCGATATCAAAATTTCATGCCACGCCGGCTCGACGCCCAGCGCGTCGGCGTGTAAGCGACGACGTCCAATAAATTCCTGTAAGTCTCATTATATTCCTATCGGCTTCCCCTCCGGGAAACAATTCATCAGCTACTCAAGGAGCATACTTCTGCAACGGGCTTAGTGGTCTAGCGGCAAAACGTTTGACCCGCAGTCTTGTGGATCGAGGTTCGGTTCTCGGCCGTGGTGTCCTTTTTTGTACGTCTTTTCTTTTGATTTTTCATTTGTGTTGCATTCTTACCGTCAATAATGTAGATTGAAATTTTGAAATTTCCTGAGCAAATGCAAATTAAACCCAAATTAAACATCAGATGGGCATGCTCTGTTTTCGCATTCGTTTGAATAGCAAAGTGTAAAACTTGCTAAAGTTATATTATATAAGTTATATATATACTTCCATACACAGTCTAACTTTGATGTGTCGTGACTGTTGGGTGAGATCAGAGAAAAAGCTCTCGGAGCGAAATCCTCGGTCATAGCCGGGGCCCATGGATCGCTCCAGCCTGAAGCTAAACTTGAGCGCCGAGACCGGAGCGAGAGTTTAGCTGCGAGGCGGAGCGCTCCGAGGGTTGGGACCGTGGGTCTCGCTCCTGGTTGGGGCGATCCAGGGCCCCGGCTCTGACCGAGGATTGCGCTTCGGCTCCCTCTCTCGCTCTTACCGCTTTACCCTCCGGGAAACAATTTATCAGATACTCAAGGAACAAATTCCTGTAACGAGTTTAGTGGTCTAGCGGCAAAATGTTTGACCCGCAGTCTTATGAATCGAGGTTCGATTGTCGGCAGTGGTGTCCTTTTTTTGTACATCTTTTCTTTTGATTTTTCATTAGCGTTGCATTCGCTTACTATCAATAATGTCAATTGAAAATTTGAAATTTCCTGAGTAAATGCAAATTAAACCCAAATTAAACATCAGATGGGCACGCCGTGTTTTCTCATTCGTTTGAATTGCAAAGTGTAAAACTTGCCAAGTGAGCTGCTCGCTTAGCAGTTTTTGATACTCGAAAGTTAGAACGCATGTGAAGACATCGCTTGCACAATATCAGTTGTAAAGTATCAAAGAATAAAGTTGACCGATACTTGGGATGCATTCAAATTGCTCATTATTTCAATCTATGCTTTGCCAGTTACATTAAGTATATGTCAGATATGTTAGAAAAAACGCGGCTGTCGAAAAAGACGCCCGAGTGCACGCCGTGTGCACGCCTCAGCGTCGGCCAGCTTCGACGCCTGACGCCCGCCGCGGCCGCCGGCGGTCGATGGTCCATCGAGGACCGTAGACTTGTAGCTCCATAAAATTGGCAATATAACCCTGCCTTCTACTGTATCTGGAGTAGCGGCGTGGCAGAGCGGTCGGCATACCACGCGAGTGTCTCGATTTCAATCTTGACTTCCGGGAGTAGCTTTTTTGGAATTTCTCATAACATCATTTTTTGTACAAACAATAATTCTACAAGTGTGACTGAGACATCGATATGAAAGGAGTACATATCTCCAGCACATGTCTGATATGTCATGTGGGGGCATCAATAAAGTGATCTTGCAGCGGCGGTAAACCGATGCATGCAACGTGAAAATGCAAAAAAAACGGCCTTCAAAAATAACGGCCGCTGATGCTCGTGTGCGGGGGCCCTAATTGTTTCGCGGCATCTCTCTTCGTGACATACGTGAAATGTAGAGGATATACTTACTTATCACCAGTTTAGCGTCGGCAGTGCATAATTTCAGCGTCAGAATTTCGCTCGATACGAAATTGCAATTATCGATTGTTTCGCAAGGAATCGCTATGCAGGAAGCTGAGCAGAGTTCGGACTGTCAATTCTCCAATCGATTTTGCTATTTTTCTTTCTTACTTTTCCTTCTTGCTTTTCTTTTCTTTCTTTTCTTTTCTTTTCTTTTCTTTTCTTTTCTTTTCTTTTTTTTCTTTCTTTCTAATCTTTAATTTTTAGATTTTCCAAATTAGAGTTTTTCTGGTCTCCAGTCTTTGCTCAGTGCGACAGAAACGGATGGGAATTTGGAAAGCAGTGGGTGGAGGAGTATGAGGTCTGATTGCGTTGCTGCAAATTTCAGAGGAAAATTTCCTATTTTATTCCACCTTCTGACGAGTGGTGGGAGAAACAAAAAACATATCAATGAATGTCAATTAACATAATCAATTTCAACATGTTTGGGGGATTTCGGCTGCTACGATTGTACATTCTTATGGCGAACAGAACAAGGTGCCGCACGCTTCGCTCGCCGATTTCACGCTGATCAGTCACGCAGATCATTCTAACGATCGCCAGGCTTGTGCCTTCTTGCGAGAAGCTGCGTCGTGTACGGACGTGTAATTTCGGAGTGAGAAAAATTGTAAGTGTGTGTGTGTGTGTGTGCGAGTGTGAGTGAGTAAGCCGCCCTGCCGCTACTGCGCCCTGCGCAAGCGGTCGTGGTCATTGACCAGGTCCTTTGACAAACTTAAGGGTTACATAGTAAGCCGCCCTGTCGCAAATCGATCGAGATTGCTGATCTCCGATTCGTGCCCTATCACAACTGCGCTCTGCCGCAAACAGATCATGGTCGTTCTAATTTACTTTCCAAATTAAGATTCGCTTGCTGCGCCAGGCCTTCCTTCATCCGCCGGACGCGGTGCCATGAGTCCTCTAAGTGGCGCACAGCCAGCGTGCGCTGCCCCTCGAACAGGAGGAGATTGTAACGCGGGTCCATATACACCGCGCACAAGATAGCCGCGCTCTCCAGAAGTCGTGTCTCCGGTACCTCCATGGTGCGGAATAACTCTTCGGCCAGCGCGTTCCCTACGGACTGTACATCCATTTTGCAGTCCATCCAGGCCTTGACAAAATCTCCGACCAAGAACTGCTCTTTTTGCAACAGCTTGGTTGCGATTTTGGCCGGCATCAACGCCTTGGCCATTCCTTCAAGTTCGCACCACTGTGCGGCAGTCAGGCCCGTCTCGCAGCCGCCCGCGGCCTGGAGAATGATGTCACTCTTGGCACGCAGTCGGAGGAGGCTTTCCACCATATCCAGAGTCGAATGCCAACGGGTCGGGCAGTCAAGGCTTGGCTTCGTCAAAGCCAGGTCCCTGATGAAGTCGCCCATTGTCGGTGTGCGCAGCTTCCTGGAGATTTTTCGCACGTCCTCCAATATTTGAAGGGCCCCTGGAGTTGCAGCGCTGGCGTCCTGCACTGCCAATTACAGGGTGTGCACTGCGCACCGCTGCTTGAGAATGGCCACTTCTCCAACGTAGTCCGGGAGGAAGTCCAGTCGGGGCGCATCTTTGAAACACTGACCCGAAGAATCGCCCTGGTCATCGACGTCGTCCTGCGAGCTGCTACCGAATGTGCTGGTTTCGTCGGATTCAGGGATGGACGGAGCTGGCCCGTCCTCCCACTCCCACTGCTCCATGCTCTCCTCGTCCGCTTCGCCTTCGCCGATAAACAAATGGTCGTCCTCGTCCTCCTCGCCCTCTTCGGCACATCGCTCGGCGGCGTCCTGCGACAATAGATCTGTCATTTTCAACATGTTAGAGGCATTGTCCGTCGCAATGCTGAAAATTTGCAGGTTATCCACCCCGAACTCCCTCAGCACCGCCAGAGCCTCCTGTCTCAGGTGGTCGCTCGTGTGCCGGTGCGGGAACGCCCTCACGACGAGGTTCCGCAGCACTAGTCGTCCATCCTTCACGTATTGGGCGTTAATCCCGAGGACTGATCGATTTGATCTGGTAGCGGTGTCCATTTTCAGCGAAATCATCCGCCAGGCTAATTCTCTCCCAATCCTGCCGCGTAGAGTCGCCGCCTCGGCGGTGACGTGATCCCGCATACTCTTCCGGTTTATGGCACCTTCGCATGCCAGCGCGCGAAGTACAGGCCTCAACAGTTCGCGAAATCCCTCCTGGTCCATGAGGCTGAATGGGTGCAAGTGCACCGTCACCAGCTTCAAGCAGGCGGCTCTGATCATGTCGAGATCAATCTCGACGCTGACCGCTTTCCGCCGCTTCTTGCAGGGCGCGGACTCCTCCTCCGCCTGGCTCTCCGTCCTCCTCCGCTTCTCGAGGAGCATGACCTGCCGCTGCTCCTCCAGTGCATCCCCCGAAGTAGGGTGCTTCCTAGTGTAGTGCCGCAGCATATTCGCGGCGTGATATGCCTAAACACAAAAAATCGTGTTACATACACTCATATAACTGTAGGAGATTAATGTAGAGAGAGAGAGAGAGAGAGAGAGAGAGAGAGAGAGAGAGAGAGACTAAGACTAAGACTAAGACGTATATTTTGTCCTAGGGCGTGTTGCCCTCTTAGAACATTACAGAATAGTATGTGCAGATAGTTAAGGCACTTAAAGTTAAAACTATAAATAAAGGTACAGAAGAGGTACAAAAAAAGAATGCGGCTAGACACCCCGACAGAAGCGGAAGGACGCAGAGAAAGGCATGCGCAACAGTGCACACAGGCAGAAAAGCGTGGAGTGCACTAAGAAAACGCAGGGAAAACTCTGAACTATAAAAGAACTAGAACGCAGGTCCAAAAACGCAGATATAAAGTGAAAGCAGGAGTCCGGAAGTTAGGCATAACGCTCAGCCAAGTGTGCCCATAACGCTCTCTTGAAAGGTGTCTCGGAATCGCACTCCCGAACGACCGCTGGAAGGTTATTCCAAAATTGCGGGCCACGGACAGAGAAAGAGGCCGCGAGGAAGGACGTGCGGTGGTTAGGCACACGGAGTAGGGTACCCCTTTGACGAGACGGGTATCCAGCAGAGCCTTCAAACCTGGGCGTAAGCAGATCACGCAGGGGACCTGGTGAGTTCGAGACGACGGCGCGGTAGAGGCAAACGCCTAGGAAAAGTAGCCTTCTCTCGCGAACCTTCAACCACCCCAAGCGGCGGAAGAAGGGAGTAATGTGCGCATCGCGCGGCGCGTCGAAAATAAAGCGCACGCTGGACTCGGATCTCGTCAGTGGCAGTAATACCTAGTAAGGCAAGACAACAATATTCCAGGTGTGGCAGAATGAGGGAGGATACGAGCTTAACCCTTAAGCTCCGCGGTAACGAGTGAGTCTCCTTTGCGCACGTTCCACTTTGGACACGGGCCTTTTTTGTAACTTGCGCACATGGAAACAGCGCATGTTGCACATTGCCCACATTGGAAACTGCGCACATTGGACATTGCCCACATTGGAAACTGCGCACATTGGACATTGCCCACATTGGAAACAGCGCACATTGGACATTGCCCACATAAGATATCGTTACAAGTGGAAACTGCGCACAGTGTATAGAGGACACAGTGGACTTTTCCCACATGGAAAGTGGAAGTTGGCCACTAAATACTGTGTAGACATTTCTACAAGAATCATACGTAGAATTTAGCTATTGTCAATTAACAATTATCGGAAAATTCTGCGGTTGAAATGTTTCAGGGCTAAAGATGGACCCCCCCCCCCCCCTTCAAGACACCAAACTCACCTTCCTCTGTGCCAATACGGCCTCACGTTAAACTTACCAAAACAGTCATTAATTATTTCACTGTTATTTATTGCTTTTCAATTAAATGTGTTCTGAGAATACATACTGTCGCAATGTACACATCTTTTTCATCTAGTGTGTCCAAATTCCATTATTCGCGTTATCCTGTGTGTCCTGTTTCTTCTGGGATGTGTACAACTTCCACCGTCGATGTGTCCTGCTTCCACTGGAGTAAATTTCCAACGTGCGCAAATTCCAATGTGTCCAATATCCAATGTGTCCTGATTCTACTGGAATCAACTTCCAACGTGCGCAAATTCCACCGTGTCCAATAATCCACGTGTGCGCAAGATGGAACGTGCGCAATGTGGACACTCCCGCGGTAACGCAGTGCGTTGGCGCCGGAGACTCGCAAGCACATCATAGACCTTACTACAGATGTGTCCAGCGTGATCGCCCCAGTCAAGAGCAGGCGAGATGTGAAAGCCCAGCGAGACGACCTTAGAGGCGTATGGGATGGGCGTACCGCCCATCTGAACCAGGGGAGCACCGGAAACAAACTGCAGGCCCAGGGCGCGAGCAGAGCCGAGCATCATGCACTGCGTTTTCGAGACGTTCAAAGAGAAAGAATGCATTTGGGACCAGCCAGAGACGCTAGCAAGGTCTGAGTTAACCCTAGTAATCGCGTCGTCCAGCTTGCTATAGGGAGCGGAGATGTACATTTGCACATCATCCGCGTATTTAACTATTTTGGAGTGCCTTACGACAGAGTTTAGATCGTGGATATAAAGAGAGAAAAGGAACGGTCCAAGGACGGAGCCTTGCGGTACGCCCGAATGGACCGGGGACCAGCGGGAGAGAGACCGTCCGACTCTGACTGCCTGCGCCCTGTTAGAGAGATAGGACCAGATCCACTGTAAGACCGGAAGAGAGAAATTAAAGGAGTAGAGTGTGGAGAGAAGAATAGAGTGGTCAACAATATCAAAGGCCTTTGAAAAATCAAGACACACAAGGATTGTGACCATCCGCTGATCAGCAGCAAGACGGACGTCGTCCAAGAGTGTCAAGAGAACTGTCTGTGTAGATCGGTTTTTAACAAAACCATGTTGTGAGGGGTCCAACTTACCAGAGCTATTGAGGAAGCCCTGGATATCATGGAGGACAACCCTCTCGAGGATCTTAGACAGCTCAGGTAGAAGTCAAACGGGGCGAAAATCGGCAGGAGCAGAAGCATTCGGTTTCTTAGGGATAGATGTAATAATAGCTTTGCGCCAGGCGTCGGGGAAGATAGAGAAAGTAAGAGAGGAGTTGAAAATCTGCAATACAGCAGGAAAGATAGCGAGGAGAGAGAGTAGGAGAAATCTCACACTCAGTTCATCCGAGGGCGAGATGGACGAGTTCGCAAGGCGCACGGCCCGAGCAAGACTCTCCTCCGTGACGGGGGAGAAATAGAAGCACGGTTCCTCGGAGGTATGGCTAGACGGAGACAGATGAGATGGAGAAGGAGATTGAGAAGATGGAAGGACACCGAATGACTTCAACTCGCGCCAAAGAACATTAGGGTGTCGATGAGTGGAGAAGCGGTCAAGCAGGAAGGAAGTTCTGGCTCGCGCCAGCAGAGCCTGGACCCGGTTATGAGAAGCCCTGTACAGAGCCCAAGTACCCGAGTTACCAGACCTGCGGAGGGAGCGCCTGAGCGAGTCCCGAGAACGCATCTGGGCTCTGATCTCAGGGGTGATCCAGGGAGCAGGAGGCCGTCGGATACGCAGAGGTCGAAACGGGGCGTGCTCATCGAGAACTCGGAGCATTCCCACGTTGAAGTCGTCAACTAGCCGATCCACGCTACTCTCACAGGAGTTCGATGCAAGACGAACACAGCTAAGCTGCGAAATGTCATCGAGTAGCGCGTCACGGTTGATGGCGCCATATCTACGACGAAGGTCAGTGGTAGGAATTACCCGTGAAGTTAAGACGTACTCTAGTGAAATAAGGTCATGGTTAGAGCAGTGAGGCTCTTTGCTCTGAGAGAAGGAAGCAACCCTGCTGGAGTCGTCCACAAGCCCGAGGTCGAGCCGAGTGGAGGAGAAAGAAGTGTGAAAAGTCGGGCGATAGGGGATAGAGAAAAGATTAAGGCGAGAAAAGAGTTCTCCGAGCTAGATGGAGTCAAAAGAGGAGGACCCCATGTCCGCATTCCAGTCGCCAAGGACAACCTTATTCGGGAAGTCCGAGACGATGTCAGCAAACAGGGGTTCAAAGGAAGAGAGAGGAGCATGTGGAGGGCGGTAGAAGACCCCCACAAGAAGAGTGCAGGCAGAGGGAATAGTCACCTCTGCGAAGATGTATTCAGGACCTGGAAGAGGAGAACGGGAGGAGGACGCAATTACAAGAGATGAGAGCGAATCGCGGATATAGAGGCAGACGCCCCCACCCATTCTGCCATCCCGGTCGCATCGACGCAGAACGTAGCCAGGAAGGGCGACCTGTGTATCAAGAGTAGAGTGAGAGAGCCAAGACTCCGTGACCGCAATAATGTCGTAGGGCGAGCAATTGAAAAAAGACTCAAAGGCGCCAAAATGCCTGGTTAGAGATTCCGCATTCAGGTGGGCGATGCGCAGTGTAAGAGGAGCTGTTTGAATGCGATGCGAAGCGAGGCTGACAGGAGTTCAAGATAGCTTGGTCTCCGCATCTCGAAGCGATTCGATTCTGATCGGGGTAGAGGAGTCCGTTTTCTTTACGAAAACAATCCCGTCCCGATGCCACATCCGGAGGAAACCACGCGCCCGCGCGAGCGAGCAGCAGTGCTTAAGTAGGGCGGGGATCTCACGCGGCAGAGACTCATTAACGTTAATGAGCCCAGAGGTAAACGTGGGGTCGATCGAGGACGCGAGGAGATCGCGTTTCGCGCGCTTCGCCGCGAGGACAGAGTCCCGCAGAACAGCTGAGCCCAACTTGGCACGGATCATGCGAGGGCGATCGACAGTGGGGGTCCCACGCAGGCGCGAGACAGAGAGAGAGCACGTCCGTGGGGGCGAGAGCGGTCCCCAGCGCATGCGCGATGCGAGTGACGACGCTGCGTAGATCCTCGCCACTAATGGAGAGGTCGCTGAATCTGCTCGCGAGCTCCAGGCGTGCAATGCGTGCGTTGGCCGAGCTAACCTGTGAGGTTATGGCGGACTGCGTGACAGCTACCTTAGTCACTTCGGCTTTGATCGAGGCGCAATAGGGAAGTCAGGTCCGTCGTATTGGAGGTAGCTTGCGCTTCCAGCGCAAGAGTGCGGCTGTCGAGGCTGTCCAGTTTCGCAGAGTGCTGAGCTAAGGTAGCCGCCAGTTGCTCAAGACGGGCATGGAACTCCTCCGCCCGGTCACGCTGTTCAACCATGAAGCTGACCAGGGTGGAAGTGGGGTCTTAGATGGTGGCGTTGATCGCATCAAGGCGCGCCGCATGGATGTCCATCGTTACAGGTCCTGGCGGAGGCAGCGGTGACGGCGACGGCAGGGGCAAGGCAGCGGTGAAAGCAGCGGTGAAGGCAGCGGTGGCGGCAGCGGTGACGGCAGCGCCGACGGCAACGGCGAGGCGGCAGTGGAGGAGGGTGCAAGCCGAGACATCCCGCTGGCCGCGATGACTGTTGGCCTAGCTGATAAAAGGGAGGTCTTGCACGACTCCGCATGCGACTTGAGGCACCCAAGGTGCATCGTCGCCATGCACGCGGAATATCGGTCCACTCCCTTTTTAATCTCCTTGTGACACTTGGCACAAGCGCGATGATGTATCGCAGCGTTAAAGAGCTAGGATTGCGGGCAGCCGCATCCACGGCCTCTCCTTCCCCGGCTCCTACCACTTGGCGAAGAGGTGCACCGGATGGTTCCATCCCTTCACAGTCTCCACACGTACAAGTCGCAGAAACTATATGCACAAGCACACAATTTCCTCTGAAGCACTCAAAACAGCAAGTCGAAAAATCGCACTGCTATGTCAGGAGTTGTTCTCGAGTCAGAAAACTGATTGAGAATGATCAAGAAAATGTTTCGAGCGGAGCGCTCGAGCTCTCGTAATCACTCAAGACACTTTGCGGGGAGTGGTCAAAATCAAGGACAACGCTGATTGGTTTTCGGCATTAGGTTGGACGACGCGAAAATTCATGGGGAGGGGGTGCAGAAATTAGCAGGCAAAGTGCAGGTATGCATAGTCCGACGGGGGTTGTTTCAGGGCAGGCCGTGGTTTAGGTCCCCCCCCCCCAACCGTGATCAGTAGGGAACACCTGTTACGCGTCATCCAACTCAGCTCGGTAAGCCGGGTTGAGGACTCGCACAACGCAATATAGTTATGCTTCCCGTGTCGGGTCGCACACGTCAAGGTAGAGGGATCGGTCACTTTATGAGTTAGGACTCAATTCGGATACTGGTGATACAGAGGGATTTATTCAAGTAACAGAATTGTTCACTTACACGGTGTGTTAGCCGCTCTGGGCCTTGTATAGTTGCGGCGGAAGATAAATAGTCTCGGTGTAGTTCAGAATATTGTTACTGCGGTCAGGGTGCACTTATTATCGATGGAGACGCGGAGGAGTGCCCTCGGGCATATGACTCCTCGATCGGTGTACGTTTGGGGTTTTTATACCCGTCTTCCAAGGAGGTGCTTGCGTTGCATTATCGGTATGCTTGCGTTGCATTATCGGTATTGCGTGACACAAGTGGGTCAGTCAGCGTGAGCTTTGGACTGTCATAGTCATCAGTAATTGGGGAATTGGTTTAGTCATATGCCGGGTTACAACATCCCTCCCCCCTTGGAAGAAGAGGCTGTCCTCAGCTTTTCTATTCTACCTCGCGATTTACATGTTTAATTCTATGAAGTGTTTAATCCTATTCGTGTGCACTTTGATCGTTCGTTTGCCCATTTTGATAGTGTAGTTTACCAGAGAATCTTTCGATACGATGGTGTATGGACCCATCCATTTTGCGTCCAGTTTTTTGCTGCGTCCCCTGCGGACCGTGGGGTCGTGTAGGAGTACCTTGTCGCCGGGTTTGAAGGTTGGTTCCTTCGAGCGGATGTCATAGGTGAGTTTGGCTCGCAGTTTTGCGTCATGGCTATTCTGCTTGGCTACCTGGTGGGTTGCTCGAAGTCGTTCCCTTAGTTCTTGTGCGTAGTCATCGTATGAATAGGTGGGTTTGGGGGGCTGTGCTAGGGTGGTCGGTAGGCTGGCCCGGTGTCCGTATACGAGTTCGAAAGGTGAGTACCCCGTCGCTGTGTGTGGTGTTGTGTTATAGGTGAACATAGCGTACGGGATCCACTCGTCCCAATCCGTCTGCTGGTCGTTGATATAATGTCGTAGGTACTCGGCTAAGGTCCTATGGGATCTTTCCAGGGCTCCATTGGTTTGAGGATGGTACGCGGTGCTTTGTATTTTCTCAATTTTTAACAGTCGGCAAACATTCTTAAAAATTTCACTGAGGAAATTACTTCCTTGATCGGTTAAGATTTTCTCGGGTATACCGTATTCACATATGATTTTTGTTGCGAATTCTTTTGCGACAGTGGCTGCCTCTTGGTTGGGAATAGGTATTGCCTTACTGAACCGGGTTAGTAGGTCTTGGAAGGTGAGGAGGTATTTGTTTCCTTTCTCGGTTTCTGTTAGTGGTCCTACTATGTCGAGTGCGCATTTTTCGAATGGTGTCTCCGGGGTGTCAGTTATCACAAGTGGGGCTCGTTCGGTTCGGCATAGTTTGTTTCGCTGACACGATCCACATTTTGCGATATATTCTTTGACATATTGGCTTAGTCCCGGCCAGTCATGTTCTTGTCGAATGCGTCGGATAGTACGGTCTACTCCTTGATGCCCTCCCAGAGCTGAGTCATGGTACTCACGCAGTATGGTCTGTTTGTCTGCTTCGCTGTACTTCGTTGTTCCCTTTTGGGCTCCGGTACTTCCATTGAGGCGTGTTCCATCCTTGGTTTCGCCGGTTGATGCTCCGTTGTTCCCGTGGGGTTCCGGTACTTCCGTTGAAGCGGTTACTGTTTCTCGTACTGCGTGGACTGGTCGGCTCAGGGCATCAGCGTTGGTGTTGGTCTTCCCTGCTTTGTGGATGATTTCGTACTCGTACTCTTCTAGTTGTAACCTCCACCTCATGAGTCGTGACCCAGGGTCCTTAACATTGAACAACCACACTAGCGGTTTGTGATCAGTGACGATCTTGAATTTGTTACCGTATAGGTATGGACGGAAATGCTTGGCGGCCCACACTATGGCTAACAATTCTTTCTCGGTGGTGCTGTAGTTGCGTTCCGCATTGTTAAGGGCACGACTGGCGTATGCGATGGGTTCCGTGCCCTTCGCGGGGACCGGGTTAGGGAACTCGGGGCTTGCCCCGAGGCCCCGCCTGGGCCCTGTGAGGGGATGGGAGTTTGCCGACTCCCGACACGGCGCGTCCCCGGGTTGCGGATAGGGGGATGCCCTACCGACATAGTCGGGTGGGTAGCAGGACCCCGAAAGGGGCCTGCCGTGGACAGCATCGGTAAGGTGACCCCTCCACCGAAAGCGAGGGGGCCGGGGGTACCCTGTGTCCTTCGGGGCGGAGGGACTGGCACCCTGGGGATGGCGTGCGCCACCCGTCCCCTAACACCGGAATCTCCGATTCCGCCTCCTACCGCGCTGTGGCGAAGCGTCGGAAGAGGCGGATGAGGAGACCGGGGGCCTGGCCTTAGGGCCGGGTCGCGAGGAGGCCAACCTCTAACAAAGTGGCAGGGTTGTTTCTCCCCTACCCTACAAAAGGGGGAGACCACACATACACACATCCATACACACTGACACTCCCCTCTGGGCACCCTGCCTCGCGGGGCAATGCATTCCAGAGGGGAACACACACGCACACACCGTCCGGGGGCGGATACCCCCGGGGAAGTCCCCCCTGCCTCAGTGGGGGGTTGGGGAAGAAACCCCGAAATAAAAATCAATGATGGATAGTTCAAGGAAGGTTAAAACGTTTAGGGAGCAGGGGTGCGATTCCCCAGTTCCGGCGGGGAAGAGTGAGCAAGCGGGCTCGACCTCGTCGTTATCCGACAACCGCAGGGGTACGTTGGTGGGCCACTTGGCCGACGTATCTTCCAATGCCACGAGAGAGCCAAAGTTGATCCCTCACAGGGTCAAATCGAGGGAGAAGGGCCGTGTGGTCATCCGGCCCACGGAGGACAGCGCGGGCAAGTCCGATGACTCGGACACGTCCGTCGCCTCCGTGGTGTCGGTGACCGAGAGGGCCGTGCCGAGATGTTCGGTGGTGTTGAGCCGCCTGCCCGACACGGTCCTCTCCCGACGCGGCTCGGCGACGTCGGAGGCTTCTGGCGGCGAGGGGTCCGATGCCTCGATGGCATCGGGCTCCTCGCGGCCGGGAGGTTCCCGGCGAAAGAGGGGGCCCCCATTCACGGGGGAGGACGCCGGGTCGGCACTGGCGAAGAAACGCCAGGTCGACTCGGCGCGCGCTGGGACCGAGTCCTAAATGGGGCAGCCCACCGGCGGCTCAGAGCCTGAGCCGTCGGCAACACCGGGCGACCCACCGCCCACCGGGGAGGAGAGCGCCGCCCAGGCTCTCAGCCGAGAGGCTGAGTTGGCGCGGAGGCTGAGGGTCAGCTCGTCCGCGGATGTAGGTGCCCATATAATTGAGGCGATGGACGTGGTGCGTCATCTGGCGACCACCTCGTCCAACCTCAAGGGCACCTACAAACGCAGGTTCCGGGAGGCGGCCCAAGAGGCCACGGTGGCGGCGACGGAGTTGGCAGCCAGAGCCAACTCCGACGGGGAAGGGGCCCTCATTAGGGCCGAGAATAGGCGTCTGAGGGCCAGGATCGCCGACCTCGAGGGGGAGATTTTCTCCCTCTCGAGGAAGGTCGAACTCCTGGACTCCCAGGGGGCTGGACCCTCAGGCGCCACGGCGAGGCCACCCTGCGCCCCCAACGATGGCCCCGTCGGCCTCACTCTTGATGAGAGAGTGATGGCGCGGATCGGGGCTCTCGTGGAGGCCAAGCTGACCCGCTTCAGGGAGGAGCTCTTCCCTGGGCGGGCGGTGAGGCCTCCATTGGGGGTGAAGGCGGCGACTCGGGCGGGTGGGTGTGAGCCCGTCCGAGCCGCCGCTTCTTCCGCGGAGGCTCCGGCGGTGGACGGTACAGTCCGCCGCCGGAAGAAGAAGCGGAAGAAGGGGAGGGGAAGGAAGGGTGGGGCAGCAGTCGAGGCTGCTGCCCAAACACCCAAAAACTCCCCGACCGCCGGTGGCCCACAGATACCACCGCCGCCCGCACCTCCCACGCAGGGAGAGACGTGGGCGACGGTGGTGGGTCGCAAGCAGAAGGGCGGGCAGGGCCGCAAAGCCCCACCACCCCCTGCTGCCACGGCCAAGGCAGCGAGGTGGGCCGAAGGTGCCGGTGGGACCAAGGTGGTGCCTGGACGCCCTCCGAAGACCGCAGCAGTCACGCTGACGGTCCCGGAGGGGTCCAGGCTCACCTACGCGGAGGCGATGTCCAGGGCGCGCGAGCAGATTAAGCTCGCCGACCTGGGCATCGCTTCAGTGAGGCCCAAGCGCGCCGTCACCGGGGGTCTCATTCTCGAGATCCCCGGTGCCGACGGCGCGCAGAAGGCCGATAGGTTGGCGGAGGCGATGGCCGGGATTTTCGAGGGGTCGGAGGCGCGTATCGCCCGCCCCTCGAAAAAGACCGAGCTGAGGGTGACGGGACTTATCGAGTCCGTCACCGTCGGCGAGGTCATCTCGGCCATCGCCAAGGCGGGCGGGTGTAAGGAGGGGGAAGTGACGACCGGTGAGATCCGGTCGTCCGCCCCCTCCAAACTGGGCTCCCTCTGGCTGCGGTGCCCACTTACCGCGGCCGGGAGGATCACGGAGGTCGGCCAACTTACAATCGGCTGGACCTCCGTGAGGGTAGAGGCGCTAGCTGCACGGCCGCTGCAGTGCTTCCGCTGCCTTGAGGCGGGGCACGTGCAGCGGCAGTGCAAGTCCGCCGTGGACCGCAGCCGCCGCTGCTACGCTTGTGGGGCGGAGGGCCACAGGGCCGGACAATGCAAGGCCGGGCGGCTGAAATGCCCGCTTTGCAGCGACCTCGGCCGCCCGGCCGAGCACCGACTCGGCGGCGAGGCCTGCCGCGCCTTGCGGCAAAAGGCCTCCAAGAAGCCTGCGGCGGCGGAGCCAAACCCGAAATCGGGGAAGGCTCCGCCGCCAAAGGCGAAGGGCGGCAAGGACGGACCACCGGCGCTGGCTGTTGTCTCCAGCGTCCCGGTGGTACCGCCCTTGAAGGTCGTGGTGGCGAAGACGGCACCCAAGCCGAAACCGCCACCACGACCGAAAGTGGCCGCCCCCGGCGAGCCGGCGGAGAAGGCGGCCAAGGGGCCAGAAGCGGCCCAAAGTGGGGGAGGCTTGGAGGAGGCCATGGACACGGCGTAATAATGTCCCAGCGCCTCCTCCAAGCCAACCTCAACCACTCGCGCAGGGCCCAGGACCTCCTTGTCCACACCCTGCGCGAGTGGCGAGTGAGTTTGGCGATCGCGGCGGAGCCGTACGCCGTACCTCCCAGCGACCCTAATTGGGTCGGGGATGCGTGCGGCTCCGTCGCGATCATTCGCACTCACTGGCCCGACTCCCCCCTCTGCTCATCCCTAGAGCGGGGGCGGGGATTCGTGGCGGTGCAGTGGGGAAACCTCGCGGTGGTGGGTTGTTACATCTCGCCCAACTGCGGCCTCGATGCGTTCGAGGCGTACCTGGGTGCGGTCGGCGGGTGCATCTCCCGCACACGGCCGCGCCCGGTACTCGTCCTGGGGGACTTCAACGCCCACGCTGTGGCGTGGGGCAACCCCCGGGACGACGCAAGGGGCGGGATGCTGCTGGACTGGGCGGCGCAGCACGACCTCCGGTTAATCAACCGGGGGTCGGCTAGCACGTGCGTGCGGTGGAATGGGGAGTCGGTCGTCGATTTGACCTTCGGCTCCCCGGCCACCGTGCGCCGTGTGTCCGGGTGGCGGGTTGTGGAAGAGCAGGAGACGCTCTCCGACCACCTCTATCTGACGATGGAGGTGGTCGCCACACCCGTCGCCCCGACGCGCCGCCCGCCAGCAGCGGGCAACCCTCGTGGTGGAGGAGACAACCCACCACCGCGATGGGCGCTGAGGCGCCTAGACCGGGACGCTCTCATGGCGGCAGCGATCGCCGTGGCCTGGCAGGACGGGTCGGGGGACGAGCACGAGTCTCCCGACCCGGACGAGGGGGCCGAATCGCTTCGGGGCGCGATGACGTCGATTTGCGACGTCGCAATGCCCCGAGCACGGCCCCCCCGCGTCGGCGGGGTGTACTGGTGGTCGCAGGACATCGCTGTCCTGCGCTCCGCCTGCGTTCACCGCAGGCGCCAGTACACCCGCGCCAGGAGACGGCGCGGTCAGGTCGCGGCGGAGGTGGCCCAGCTGTATGCGGCGTACCGCGAGGCAGCGGTCGCCCTGCAGCGGGCCATCAAAGCCGCCAAGGCCAAAGCCTGGGACGAGCTCGTCGCCACATTGGACGGGGATCCGTGGGGGCGCCCATACAAAATCGTCATGGGACGATTACGTCCATGGGCGCCCCCAACAACGGAGCTGCTTGACCCCCAGTTTCTCGACCGGGTGGTGGCTACTCTGTTCCCTGCGGGAGCAGAGGACCCCACCCCCGGTCGGCCTCGTCCCCGTTTTGAGTGGGACGAGGCCACCATGGGGGTCACTGGCGGCGAGCTCGACGCCGCGATTAGGCGTCTCCGGGCCCGAGCGAACAAGGCGCCGGGCCCGGACGGCATCCCAGGCAGGGCCTTGGCCATGGCCATGGGCGTCCTGGTCCCGCGCCTCGGGCAGCTTCTTAACAGCTGTCTGAGGCGCGGTAGGTTCCCCCGCTCCTGGAAGCGGGCGCGGATGGTCCTCATCCGGAAGGGTGGGCGGCCCGCGGACTCTCCCTCCGCGTACCAGCCCATTTGCTTGCTGGACGAGGCGGGCAAACTCTTCGAGAGAGTTATTGCCAACCGCCTCGTCCGGCACCTGTCGGCGACAGGTCCGGACCTCGACGACGGGCAGTTCGGCTTCCGTCAGGGACGATCGACGATAGACGCGATCAAGCGCCTAAGGTCCCTGACGGAGTCGGCTGCAAGCCGGGGCAGGGTGTGTATCGCTATATCCTTGGATATAGTGAATGCTTTTAACACCCTGCCCTGGTGGGTCATCAGGGAGGCACTCGAGTACCATCGAGTGCCCCCTGAGTTACGGGCCGTCGTCGGGGACTACCTCGCCGACAGGGGCATTAAGTTCATGGGCCGGACGCAGGAGTATGAGAGGGAGACGTACGCCGGGGTCCCGCAGGGGTCCGTGTTGGGCCCCCTGCTATGGGACCTCGGCTACGATTACGTCCTGCGGGCTGCACTCCCCGCTGACTCCACGGTGATCTGCTATGCAGACGACACACTCGTGGTAGTCAGCGGGGTGGATGAGAGGAGGACCATCCGCGTTGCGGAGACGGCGGTGGCCTGTGTCGTCGCCCGAATCCACCGACTGGGCCTTCGGGTGGCCCCGCAAAAGACCGAGGCGATCTGGTTTTACGATCGCCAACGGTATGCGGGGCCGCCTCCCCAGCGGTGGATTGCGGTAGGAGAGACCCGCGTCCAGGTGAGAGATACGATGAAGTATCTCGGACTCACCCTGGACGGCCTCTGGCGCTTTAACGAGCACTTCGGCCGGCTTATCCCCCGAGTTGAGAAGGCGGCAGGCGCTCTAGGACGCCTGCTGCCCAACATCGGGGGACCGTGGGAGGGTGTCCGACGTCTTTATGCGGGAGTCGTCCGTTCCATGGTGCTCTACGGGGCACCAGTCTGGGCGGACGACCTGGCGGCCAGCCGGCGCAATTGTGCCCTGCTATTCAGGGTACAGCGTCGGATGGCCGCCAGGGTCGTGCGAGGATATCGCACGATCTCCCTGGCGTCGGCCACCCTACTGGCGAGGTTTCCGCCCCTGGACATCCTGGCGGTGGGGGACGCGAGGACCTATTTGGGTCTTCGCGCCCTCCGCAACAGGGGCGGAACACCCACGGAACGGTCGGTCGAGGAGCTCAAGCGCCAGACCCGACGGCTAGTTGTCGAGATGTGGCGGGAAAGGCTGGAAGATCCAGCCAACTCCCGCCACAGAGCCGTCGGGGCGATTCTCCCGAGCCTCGAGGCTTGGTTGAGTCGCGGCAGGGGGCAGCTCTCCTACCGCGCGACGCAGGTGCTTACCGGGCACGGCTGCTTCGGTGAGTACCTGCGTCGCATCGGGAAGGAGGCGACGGCACAGTGCCACCATTGTGATGGGGACCCGGACACGGCGCAACATACCCTCCAGTATTGCAGGGCCTGGAGGGAACAGCGCCGTGTCCTGGTCCGGTATATCGGAAGGGACCTCTCGCTGCCGACGGTCATCCGACAGATCCTCGGCAGCGAGAGGTCGTGGAGAGCCTTCCTCGCCTTTTGCGAGGAAGTGCTCTCCCAGAAGGAGGAGGCGGAGCGGCGGCGGGAGAGGACGGACCCCTTCCGTCTGCAGAGGGCCCGTCCCCGCCGCCGACCCGCGCGGGGGGATCTTGTCCCCCCGCAGTAGAGCGAAGCCCCGGTCCCGTCGACGGATCTCGACCCGTTGACGGGCCGGGTGCTTGCCAAGGGGCCGCGAGGCGGCAGAGTGGTGGCTCTGTCGCCTGCGCAAGCGGCCCCGAGGCGGGGCGGGCG
Source organism: Crossocerus cetratus (assembly GCA_963675795.1). Classification (NCBI taxonomy): domain Eukaryota; kingdom Metazoa; phylum Arthropoda; class Insecta; order Hymenoptera; family Crabronidae; genus Crossocerus; species Crossocerus cetratus. The sequence goes on along the minus strand of OY776664.1, from coordinate 11,331,951 downwards.
TGTAGTGGTCGCACGACCCGCCCAGGAGGGATGGATAATGCGGGGGCGCGGTTCCCGCCTCCTTCGCCGCTAGCGAAGGAGTGCGGTGAGCCGTGTCTCCCCGCGAGTAGTGGGGGAAGCCTCCCTCTCTCGTGAAAGCGAGAGAGCGGATGGCCGCTCCCCCACCACGAGACGTGCCTCCAATAGGGGGCGGGCGCGGGGCGGCACCGGTAGTGTTCTACCAGAGTTCCCGGTGTCGCCCCAGTCAGCGCCGAGGATGGCCACCGTGGGGTTTTAGCCGGTAAGAGTCCGGCACTACCCCGTCGCCCCCACCAGGGCGGCAGGGTGTCCATGAGGATTTCCCCACGTAAAAAAAAAAAAAAAAAAAAAATGGCGTATGCGATGGGTTGGTCCTTGTTGATCTCGCCCTGGGATAGGATGGCTCCGATGGCGAGATCTGAGGCGTCCGTGGTCAATATGAACTCTTTGGTGAAGTCCGGGTAGATGAGTAGGGGTGCCGATGTGAGTTTTCCTTTGAGGACTTGGAATGCGTGTTGCCTTGCATCGGTCCAGTCGAAGGGAGTATCCTTCCTTGTTAATTCGGTGAGGGGTTTCGCTATCTTGGAAAAATTTTGGATGAATCGGCGGTAATAGCCTGCTAGTCCCAGGAACGACTGTACTCCTTTTACGGAACGGGGCGTTGGGAATTCGCTGACGGCACGGATTTTTTCCTTATCGGCCTTTAACCCTTCCTTTGTTATAACATGGCCCAGGTAAGTAACTTCTTTTCGTAAGAACGCGCACTTACTGGGTGCAATTTTAGGTTGTTTTTTCTGAGGACACTGAAAACCTCCACTAGGCGGGCGTTGTGTTCTCTTAGGCTTCCGCCGTGGATGACGATGTCATCTAGGTACAGGGTGATGCGGATAACTGGAATCAGCTTTTTACCATCGAATTTTATCGATTTTTGAAATTGGTAATTGTCTCGACGGCCGTCTAATGTCACCGGTGTCGCATGGCTGCTTAGGGCCAACAGGCCGAATCAAGCCAAATACCGACAGTCTTCCGATTAACCGGCAAGGGCAAAATGAGTCGGTAATAAAACATTGCTGCACTGCACACTAGCAGGGAAAGTGTGAGCGATATGTGGCATAATAAACATAGTAAAAAGCGTGTCAGCGGTGCATTCTGGCGAGAAATCATTCTTGTTTTTTCTTTTATTATAACTATAGAGCGAAATATTGAAAGAGCCAGCAATTCTCTCCTTACCTCAAGTCAACTGCCAGGCTTTAACCCTTTTTTGGAAGGCGGAGGCAACACGCCTACAGCAGCGGTGTGATCAAGGATTGCGGCCGAGTCTTTCAATATTTCGTTTTATAGTTATAACAATGAGAGAAACAAGAATTATTTCTCGCCATAGTGCGAGAATGATAGGATTACCTATATTATTTATTATGCATAAAATATTTATTATGTCACGCGAATCTCTCGCACTCCCCCCCTGCCAGAGTGCAGTGCAGAAATGTTTTACCAACAAAACGTGCTTGCCCACGAGGAAAATAATAATATCCTCCAAACGGCTGACCCGATTCGCTTGATTCTTGGCTCATCGGATTCAGATAAATTACAGCTAAAATACTAAATTCAGATATAAATCCTTAATACCGTAACCTTTTCATAAATCGAGAAGAAATTTTGGAGAATTTTTGGAAGAAATAATAGAGGCTCGGCTGTCGCGCGCCGTAGGGGACTACTACTTTGCGCGAGACTCTACCGAGTCTCATGATTACCGACTCATTCTGCCCTTGCCGGTTAATCGGAAGACTGTCGGTATTTGGCGTGATTCAGCCAGTTGGCCCTGAGCAGTCACGCGACATCGGTGGCATCACACGCCCGTCGAGACAATTACCAATTACAAAAATCGATAAAATTCGATGGTAAAAAGCTGATTCCAATTATCCGCATCACCCTGTACACGAAACACTTTATTCCCTGTAGTCCCGAGAGTATGGTGTTCATTAGTCTTTGGAAGGTTGCAGGTGCATTTTTGAGTCCGAAGGGCATCCGATTGAATTCGTAGTGCCCGTATGGCGTGGAGAAGGCAGTCTTATTCCGGTCGGGGTCGGCCATGGTCACTTGGTGGTATCCTGACGCTAGGTCCAGAGTGGTGAAGTAGGTGGCCTTCCCCAGTTGGTCCAATATGTCCGTAATATTTGGCAGGGGAAAAGAGTCTCCAATAGTTACGTTATTCAATTTGCGGAAATCTACCACTATACGCATCTTCGGTTTTCCGTTTGCGTCGGGTTTTTTCGGTACTACCAGTAGCGGAGCATTCCATTGGCTGTTGCTAGGTCGGATTATCCCGTCAGCTAGCATCTGTTGCACTTGCGCGTTGATTTCCCCCTTCTGTTTTTCGGGAAGCCTGTATGGGCGTGTATTAATTGGCGCGGTCCCTGCGCGGATGGGAATTTCGTGTGTTACGGCAGTTGTGTGGGTTAGGGGCTCCCCTTCTAGATGGAAGATGTCGGCGTATTGGCTGCATATTTCTTCTAGAGCTTCTCTCTCCTCTTTATTTAAATGGTCCGTTTGTACTTGCCGGAGTACTTCTGGTAGTCGATCTCGTCTTTGGGAGCTCCTGCTAACGGGGAAGGTTGCTGTTGTGGTCGTCCTCAGTTCTTCTATTGTGACCTGCGGGGTCTGAATCTCTACGGTGGCGTCTGTAGTGTTTAGGATGCTGAGGGTACAGTGTCCATTCCTTGGCCCAGCAGTTTCCAGTGAATACACCTGGCTGTATTTCTTGGACGCTGGAAACCCCTTCGTGGAGGCTGTCTGTTCTGGCCTCAACTATAGTTTCGGTTCGAGGTGGTAGACGTATTGTTCTGTCGCGCCGAAGATTGTTGTGAGGTCCCCACACCGTTGTTCCGAATGATACGGTACCTGTTTCACCGTTGAAGTGTGCCTTGTGGGTCTTTAGGAAGTCCATCCCCAATATCCCTTCGTAGGCGATGGGGAAGTTGTCGTCGACTATGTATATCGGGTGTTTGATGGTGTGCGTATTTGTTGGAATGTGGCCGTCGATTTCTCCGCGCGTAGGCAATTGTCGTCCCGTAGCCCCTGTCAGCAGAACCTCCTTTTTCCTCATGGTCGTACTTCCCTCTAAATTTCTTATTTTTAGTAGGCTGATGGTTGACCCTGTGTCAACCAACATAGTAACCTGTCCTGTAGTGGCTTCTAGAAGTGGGATGGATACTAGGGGTAGGTTGTCCGAAGGTGCGCGAGAAAAATTCATAGTCGCGACGTCATGTACGCGCTGTCCGGCGTCGCTTGCCCGTTTCCCGTCTCCCGGGACGTGGATGGTTGGGGTGATCCACCGTCTGTTTCTATGGGTTCGGGTCGTGCACTACATTGGTGTAGGTATCCTGCCCGTCTTCGGCAGTCCGCGGTGGAGTGCCCTGGCCTTCGGCAATAGTCGCAGTACTCCCGGACTGCGTTAAGCGAGTGCCGAGGTTCAGGTTTGGGAAGTTCGAATCTTCCCCCGTATCTGCTGACTTGGCAGTCGCGCCAGTAATGCCCGGTTTTGCCGCACCTGGAGCAGCCGGCCTCGCGATTGGGTGGTTCCGAGGGTCGCGAGGGACCGTAGTTTTCATAGTTGGCCGCGTTGCTAAATCGCTGAGAGTTATCTGTGTATCCGTAGTTGGCTGTGTTGCTAAATCGCTGAGGTGCGACAGGTCGGCCGGCTGGTTGAGGCGGCCTGCGTCCGGATGGTGGATGCTGGGTCCTGTCGTCGCGGGGTGGGTACTGCCCGCGGGGCTGAGCGGGCCTGGGCCCGTTCAGTCTTTCTTCCCCTATGGCTCCGGTGACGGCTTCGTGGAGCGTCGCGTAGTTCCTAGCACGTACGATGGAGCAGATGGGCTCCAATAGTCCTCGGGAAAAATTAATTAAGGCCTGCTTCTTCAACATGTTGTGGATGGCGCGAACTTCTAGATGGCTGAGGTCTGGGTCCATGAGGGCTTCCATCAGGTCCGTTAATAACTGCTCGGTCCGCGAGGCATACGCTCTTGCCGTCTCTTGCGCTCCCTGTTTGAGCTCACAAAACTCGATTTGAAGATACGCAGCTGACTTGCGCCCCAGGTAGCAGGTTTCGAGTTCCTCCTTTAAGTGCGGGAAATCGCGCACTTCTCTGTGTTGGAATTCCACGAGAGCGGGTCCGGAGAGCTTGGTACGGAGGACGGCTCCCAATAGTAGTTCCTCGTCCTCCGGTTCAATGTTCTCAAAAACGAACGCACATGTACTTAAGAAGGTTTTTAGGGCGTCGGGAGAGTTACCGGAGAAGGTGGGAATCATTTTCAGCCCGTCCCGTAGTGGTAAGTACCGGGGTTGGTGCAGGGCTCGGCGAAAATCTGGACTATTATGATCCCTGGTTCTGCGGTGTAGTTCCTCGCGAAGTCTTCGAATCTCCTCCCTGACGGCTTCGTCATTTCCGAGTGCGTCCTCTCCTTCGTTGGGTGCCGGGATGTTGCCGTTTTCGGACATGGCTGCAGCGGGTGTCGGCCGGAACACGTGGCTTTCGAATGATAGTAATGAATCGTCTGACTGTTGCGATCCTCGCCTGTCGGGTCGTGCGGGGAGTATACTCTCGTCTATTTCGCCGAATGAGAATTCGCGGGTGGTTGTGACGTTAACCCTGGTTGGTGTGACGTCCGGCGAACTGGAATATTCTAGCGCGCGCCTGACGTTGCTACTGATAGTTCTAAGGGCCTCAGTAGCGATATTAATGGCGTTTCCCCTAGGTAAGGTGACGGGGAAACCTGGTATGGTCCTGGCACCTGATTCTCGATTCGGGATCGTCCGGTTGTAGAGTCGACCTTCGGACATCTGTTAGATGGAGCGATCGCTCTCGTCGTGTCGGCAGCTTTATTGCTGATGCGGCGCGTCCTCGCGGCCGTTGCTTCTTTCTCAAGGCGTCGTCGTCCGGGCGTAGTGGGTTAGTCGAATAACTCGTGTGGGCCCAATGTGCTTATTCTGCCGTTTTGTTAGTGCAATGTTTCCTCTGTATTTCTTCGCGTATCCGAAGTGATGAATCCCACCGCTGCCACCAATTTTGTTACGCGTCATCCAACTCAGCTCGGTATGCCGGGTTGAGGACTCGCACAACGCAATATAGTTATGCTTCCCGTGTCGGGTCGCACACGTCAAGGTAGAGGGATCGGTCACTTTATGAGTTAGGACTCAATTCGGATACTGTTGATACAGAGGGATTTATTCAAGTAACAGAATTGTTCACTTACACGGTGCGTTAGCCGGTCTGGGCCTTGTATAGTTGCGGCGGAAGATAAATAGTCTCGGTGTAGTTCAGAATATTGTTACTGCGGTCAGGGTGCACTTATTATCGATGGAGACGCGGAGGAGTGCCCTCGGGCATATGACTCCTCGATCGGTGTACGTTTGGGGTTTTTATACCCGTCTTCCAAGGAGGTGCTTGCGTTGCATTATCGGTATTGCGTGACACAAGTGGGTCAGTCAGCGTGAGCTTTGGACTGTCATAGTCATAAGTAATTGGGGAATTGGTTTAGTCATATGCCGGGTTACAACACACCGGTAGCCCCGCCAGGACAGCGAAACTGCTCGCGATTCTTGGAACAGAGAACGCTGCTATAAGAATGGTCCTGTATTCGATCAATCGGCGATAGTCCTTCTCACTTACTAATACACGTTGGATCCGAGAAACTATGGAAACTGACTCTTAATCCGCCTGGCCTTTCCCGCGAGAAAAATAACAGAGAAAATTCATATCTCCGGAACGACTGGACCGATTCGCTTGATTTTCGGCTCATTAGATTCAGAAAAATAAATGATGAAATACAAAATTCGTAAATAAATTCTCCGAGCTGTACCTGCTTCACAAATCAAGATGAAAGTTTCGTATCGATCGAAATCCGCTACACTTCGGGATGATAGTCTTAGCTGTACGTATGTACATTGCCCGTTCGTACGCCAAAGCAGCTGCCTGTCTCAGTAGTTTTATAACTATGCAAATTGATGAAAGATTACAGGCATCTGGTGGCTGGCTTCGACTTTCTTTATAAACTACGAGCTATTCAAAAATACGAGTGTTGCCGAACATACCGATGCAACTTAATCTGATTTGCTAATTAATACAGTTAGCGCATTGCATTGTAATGTGTCAATCGTTGACTTTTCGCAAAGGAGGATTAAGGAGGCAATTTTCTTTCCGCCGGCAAGCAAGCCCGATCAGCGCGCTTCGCCTCATGTGCAGGTAGTCATAAAAAGGATTAGGCAGCGCGCTCGCTCCGAGATCGGTGAAGCGATGAGACTCGCTTGCCCGGCCGGCCTACAATACTCTTTTGTCTCCCGATGTACTAGGCCACCAGTAGAGGTGCCTAAAGTCAAAACAGAACCGGCAGCTTAAACTCATTGGCACTCTTGCCCTACATTAAAATGTATCCGCCGGTGACTTTTCGCAAAGTAGGAGTAAAGAGGCAATTGTCTTTCTGCCGGCAAACAAGCCTGAGTAGCGCGCTTCGCCTCGAGTGCAGGTAGTCATAAAAAGGATTAGTCAGCGCGCTCGCTCCGAAATCGGTGAAGCGAGACTTGCTTGTCCGGCCACCCCACAATATACACTTTTACCTGCGCAAGCAGCGTAGGGCCCGAAAGATTGCCAATGATCGATATACCGAGCAAGGTGCCAATGCTCTCCCTCGGCCTTACGGGATTTTCCCCATTGTGTTTAAAGAACACCGTACTTAAAGTTCCAACACCGCGCAATTTTCTGCAATTTTCTTCAACACTTCAATGATTGAATTCGCGTTGGTCTGAATCAAAATCAATTGGTTCAGAAAATTGCGCGGTGTTGGAGCTCCAAGTACATTGTTCTTTAAACACAATGGGGAAAATCCCGTAAGGCCGAGGGAGAGCATTGGCATCTTCCTCGGTATATCGATCATTGGCAATCTTTCGGGCCCTACGCTACTTGCGCAGGTAAAAGTGTATATTGTGGGGTGGCCGGACAAGCAAGTCTCGCTTCACCGATTTGGGAGCGAGCGCGCTGCCAAATCCTTTTTATGACTACCTGCACTCGAGGCGAAGCGCGCTGATCGGGCTTGCTTGCCGGCGGAAAGAAAATTGCCTCTTTAATCCTCCTTTGCGAAAAGTCAACGGCGGACACATTGTAATGTAGGGCAAGGGTGCCAATGAGTTTACGCTGCCTGTTCTGTTTTGACTTTCGGCATCTCTACTGGTGGCCTAGGACCGCGGGACACAAAAGAGCATTGTACGCCGGCCGGGCAAGCGAGTCTCATTGCTTCACCGATCTCGGAGCGAGCGCGCTGCCAAATCCTTTTTATGACTACCTGCACTCGAGGCGAAGCGCGCTGATCGGGCCTGCTTTCCGGCGGAAAGAAAATTGCCTCTTTAATCCTCCTTTGCGAAAAGTCAACGATTGACACATTACAATGCAATGCGCTAACTGTATTAATTAGCAAATCAGATTAAGTTGCATCGGTATGTTCGGCAACACTCGTATTTTTGAATAGCTCGTAGTTTATAAAGAAAGTCGAAGCCACCAGATGCCTGTAATCTTTCATCAATTCGCATAGTTATAAAACTACTGAGACAGACAGCTGCTTTGGCGTACGTACGGGCAATGTACATGCGTACGTTCTAGAGCAGTCCGATTGATACCATTGCTCTATTAGGAGACTCGGTAGAGTCTCGCACCAGGAAGTAGTCCCCTACTCACGGCGCGCGACAGCCAAGACTATCATCCCCAAGTGTAGCGGATTTCGATCGCTACGAAACTTTCATCTTGATTTGTGAAGCAGGCACAGCTCGGAGAATTTATTTACGAATTTTGTATTTCATCATCAGGAGACTCGGTAGAGTCTCGCGCCAAGTAGAAGTTCCCTCTCCATATGACACTCCGGCGCGCGACAGCCGAGGCTATATTATCCCGAACTCTAGCTGTTATCCTTAGTTACCAAACTTTCACCTCGATTTATGCGAAAGTTAGAGCCCTAAGAATTTATTTGAGAATTTTGTATTTCATCGTTGATTTTTCTGAATCCAACGAGCCAAGAATCATGTGGATCGGTCCAGTCGTTCCGGAGATATGAATTTCCTCTTTTATTTTCCTCGTGGTAAAGGCAAAGCGGATTAAGAGTTTCATCATCCGGATTAATACAATTCCTAAAAATGTTACTCTCACGTGTTTCAGGCGAGCGGGCATCACTGCGAAGTGCTGCAGAGCGCTGTCCAGATAACATGGTTTTATACCGACACATTGATTATACCATGACTGGTGATATGTCAAAACAATGATGACGGTTATATGAATGTGGTACAGTCCGATTGTATTTTTCTTCAAAATATGAACAACCAAAAAGGCGTGAAATCCCCCAAAATACATTAAAATGTAAAGAAAAGCGCCAAGTAGTTTAATGATCCAAAAATGGAATAGATATCATACAAGAAAGCCAAGTTTTCAATCAAAGATACCACACGTTAATTAATTAATTAATTTGCATCTCAAGCTTTAAAACTTGGCATGTGCAAATTTGTGTCAAGGTAGTCATATGCTAGTAATATTTTTTGATTGGTAATTAAGTATGCACATGCCAAGTTTTAAAGTTAGAGATGCAAGTTAATTACTTAATTAACGTGTGGTATCTTTGATTGAAAACTTGGCTTTCTTGTGTGATATCTAATACCATTTTTGGATCATTAAACTACTTGGCGCTTTTCTTTACATATTAATGTATTGTGGGGGATTTCACGTTTATTTTTCTGAATCTAATGAGCCGAGAATCAAGCGAATCGGTCCAGTCGTTCCGGAGATATAAAATTCAGAAAAATCAACGATGAAATACAAAATTCTGAAATAAATTCTTGGGGCTCTAACTTTCGCATAAATCGAGGTGTGAAAGTTTGGTAACTAAGGATAACAGCTAGAGTTCGGGATAATATAGCCTCGGCTGTCGCGCGCCGGAGTGTCATATATATATGGAGAGGGAACTTCTACTTGGCGCGAGACTCTACCGAGTCTCCTGATTTTCTCTGTTATTTTTCTCGCGGGAAAGGCCAGGCGGATTAAGAGTCAGTTTCCATAGTTTCTCGGATCCAACGTGTATTAGTAAGTGAGAAGGACTATCGCCGATTCATCCAATACGGGACTATTCTTATAGCAGCGTACTCTGTTCCAAGAATCGCGAGCAGTTTCGCTGTCCTGGCGGGGCTACCGGTGTTCCCTACTGATCACGGTTGGGGGAACCTTTTTTTTTTTTTTTTTTTTACGTGGGGAAATCCTCATGGACACCCCGCCGCCCTGGTGGGGGCGACGGGGTAGTGCCGGACTCTTACCGGCTAAAACCCCACGGTGGCCATCCTCGGCGCTGACTGGGGCGACACCGGGAACTCTGGTAGAACACTACCGGTGCTGCCCCGCGCCCGCCCCCTATTGGAGGCACGTCTCGTGGTGGGGGCGCGGCCATCCGCTCTCTCGCTTTCACGAGAGAGGGAGGCTTCCCCCACTACTCGCGGGGAGACACGGCTCACCGCACTCCTTCGCTAGCGGCGAAGGAGGCGGGAACCGCGCCCCCGCATTATCCATCCCTCCTGGGCGGGTCGTGCGACCACTACACGCCCGCCCCGCCTCGGGGCCGCTTGCGCAGGCGACAGAGCCACCACTCTGCCGCCTCGCGGCCCCTTGGCAAGCACTCGGCCCGTCAACGGGTCGAGATCCGTCGACGGGACCGGGGCTTCGCTCTACTGCGGGGGGACAAGATCCCCCCGCGCGGGTCGGCGGCGGGGACGGGCCCTCTGCAGACGGAAGGGGTCCGTCCTCTCCCGCCGCCGCTCCGCCTCCTCCTTCTGGGAGAGCACTTCCTCGCAAAAGGCGAGGAAGGCTCTCCACGATCTCTCGCTGCCGAGGATCTGTCGGATGACCGTCGGCAGCGAGAGGTCCCTTCCGATATACCGGACCAGGACACGGCGCTGTTCCCTCCAGGCCCTGCAATACTGGAGGGTATGTTGCGCCGTGTCCGGGTCCCCATCACAATGGTGGCACTGTGCCGTCGCCTCCTTCCCGATGCGACGCAGGTACTCACCGAAGCAGCCGTGCCCGGTAAGCACCTGCGTCGCGCGGTAGGAGAGCTGCCCCCTGCCGCGACTCAACCAAGCCTCGAGGCTCGGGAGAATCGCCCCGACGGCTCTGTGGCGGGAGTTGGCTGGATCTTCCAGCCTTTCCCGCCACATCTCGACAACGAGCCGTCGGGTCTGGCGCTTGAGCTCCTCGACCGACCGTTCCGTGGGTGTTCCGCCCCTGTTGCGGAGGGCGCGAAGACCCAAATAGGTCCTCGCGTCCCCCACCGCCAGGATGTCCAGGGGCGGAAACCTCGCCAGTAGGGTGGCCGACGCCAGGGAGATCGTGCGATATCCTCGCACGACCCTGGCGGCCATCCGACGCTGTACCCTGAATAGCAGGGCACAATTGCGCCGGCTGGCCGCCAGGTCGTCCGCCCAGACTGGTGCCCCGTAGAGCACCATGGAACGGACGACTCCCGCATAAAGGCGTCGGACACCCTCCCACGGTCCCCCGATGTTGGGCAGCAGGCGTCCTAGAGCGCCTGCCGCCTTCTCAACTCGGGGGATAAGCCGGCCGAAGTGCTCGTTAAAGCGCCAGAGGCCGTCCAGGGTGAGTCCGAGATACTTCATCGTATCTCTCACCTGGACGCGGGTCTCTCCTACCGCAATCCACCGCTGGGGAGGCGGCCCCGCATACCGTTGGCGATCGTAAAACCAGATCGCCTCGGTCTTTTGCGGGGCCACCCGAAGGCCCAGTCGGTGGATTCGGGCGACGACACAGGCCACCGCCGTCTCCGCAACGCGGATGGTCCTCCTCTCATCCTCCCCGCTGACTACCACGAGTGTGTCGTCTGCATAGCAGATCACCGTGGAGTCAGCGGGGAGTGCAGCCCGCAGGACGTAATCGTAGCCGAGGTCCCATAGCAGGGGGACGGTTGGGGGAACCTAAACCACGGCCTGCCCTGAAACAACCCCCGTCGGACTACGCATACCTGCACTTTGCCTGCTAATTTCTGCACCCCCTCCCCATGAATTTTCGCGTCGTCCAACCTAATGCCGAAAACCAATCAGCGTTGTCCTTGATTTTGACCACTCCCCGCAAAGTGTCTTGAGTGATTACGAGAGCTCTAGCGCTCCGCTCGAAACATTTTCTTGATCATTCTCAATCAGTTTTCTGACTCGAGAACAACTCCTGACATAGCAGTGCGATTTTTCGACTTGCTGTTTTGAGTGCTTCAGAGGAAATTGTGTGCTTGTGCATATAGTTTCTGCGACTTGTACAGCCTGCTCAAACGATTCTGTTAGAAATGCCCATGTAAACAGAGCGGAGAAACTAACAGAATCGATTGCGCCCGGGGTACGTGTGGAGACTGTGGAGGGATGGAACCATCCGGTGCACCTCTTCGCCAAGTGGTAGGAGCCGGGGAAGGAGAGGCCGTGGATGCGGCTGCCCGCAATCCTACCTCTTTAACGCTGCGATCCATCATCGCACCATACTATGAGTATGATGCGATCGAGAAAATCTGGCGCTGTAAGGTGAAAGGTTGCGGGACCACGATGAGGGTAAGTCATTAATATAATACATAAGTGTCGAGTTACTGGAGTCGGTGTCGAGTTACTGGTGTCGGTGCCGAGTCAATAGAGTCGGTGTCGAGTCAATAGAGTCGGTCTCTCTCTCTCTCTCTCTCTCTCTCTCGTGAGTAGACTCCACGCACTTTTCTTCGCTCCTACTTTTAGAGCCATTTTCTGCCGCATCTCTGCCCTGTGGGGCCTGTTTCAGGTTCAGCTTGTTCTCGATCGGCCTGCGCACTTTTTGGCCTAATAATTTTATCGGCACGTCATCTAGCCGACGAGAACTCGCCTACTCATTTCTGTGGCTCACTTGACAGAATTTCTAACCTGCCATTATTTCTGGGCAGTTAGCTTTCTGTCCTTGCGAAATTTTTGAATTGTCGGGTCGTACTGTGCGCCCTCTTCGCGGACATCCGCCCACGCCTGCCACCTGTTCACTGCCAACTATGGAGCGGGAACTGCCTTGCGCCAAATGTCATAAAGACATAGCGAAAGAGTCGGCCCGCTGCCCCTCATGCAAGGCAAGGATGCACCCAGGGTGCCTTAAAACCCACGCACTGGCGTGCAAGGGTGCCTTGAGACCGACCGTGGATCCGCTGCCTGTGCAGCTATCGCGGCCCAGTGGCACCTCTGGCGCGCCGTCGCCTCAGCCTGGCACACCCGCTTCACCCCCGGACGTCTCCGTCGGACCAGGACCTGGGAGGTCTGCGACCACGTCGCCTGACTTGGGCCCGCTTCAAGCCGTCGTCGACGTCTTGACAGCCAGCCTCACCACCAAATTGGACAACTATCTGGCCGCTCAGAAGTCCCAATTTGAGAGTTTCGTAGCCAAGCAGGAGGCGCAGATGGAGGACATGAAGTCCTGCCTCAAGCAGCTCTCCACAGCCTCCGCTCGCCACACCGACCAGCTGGCTTCGCTGGACACCCGGACCACTTCGTTGGAGTCCAGTGCCGCTTCCTCCAGCAAGCAGCTAAGTGGCCTTGCCTCCTCGGTTAAATCAGTGGAGACGTCGGTGGCCTCCAGCAAGAATGCTGTCGACGCCCAGGCTTCGGAGCTCGCTGTCGTAAAGACGCGCCTTGCTCGTATGGAGCTCGCCGCTCGATCGTGCGAGCTCTCCATTTCTGGGGTCCCGGAGTCCGTCGGCGAGGACCTTAAGTCCCTCGTGTCCCGGCTTGCGCAGGCGCTGGGAACTTCACTGGCGCCTACTGATTTGGTGTCGGTTTCGCGCATGCGCGGAACCCCCACCCCCGATCGCCCGCGGACAATTCACGCGACGCTCGCCTCGCCTGCGCTTCGTAGCTCGATTATCGCCGCCAAACGCGCTAAGCGCGAACTACCTGCGTCTTGCATCGACGCGTCTTTCCCCTCGGGACCCGTCCAGGTAAATGAGTACCTGCCCGGCGAGATCGCGTCTCTCCTCCGCCGGTGTCGCCTGCTGGCTCGCGAGCGCGGTTTTGTTCGCGTGTGGCACCGGGACGGGGCTATTTTTGTCAAGAAGACGGCTACCGGCGCGCCGGTCAAAATCGACTCCCCTCAGGACGTCGATCGGAAGCTGGCGTGAAGGCCTGCTCCCCGTACGTCGCGCGCCCCCACTCCCGCCGCTTGCTCCGTCTTATGTTTCGGACACGTTAACGCCGAATCTCTTTGCCGCCACTTCAGCGCTTTTCAGTCTTTTTTCGCGTCGTCAAACTATGACGTTATTGCGGTTTCTGAGACCTGGCTCTCGTGCTCGATTCCCGACTCGCAGTGTGCCCTTCCTGGGTACTCGCTTCTCAGGTGTGACAGATATGGCAGAACGGGTGGAGGCGTCTGCCTATATATTCGCGATACTTTTTCGACCTCTATAATCGCGTCCTCCCCTAGCTCTCAACTCTCTGGCCCGGAATATCTTTTTGCGGAGGTGGTCATTCCCTCTGCCGGCACTCTTCTAGTGGGGGTCGTTTATCGCCCCCCGCATGTTCCTCTTGCTAACTTTGAACCGGTGTTTGCCGACATCGTCTCGGACTTCCCGAACAAGGTTGTTCTGGGCGACTGGAACGCGAACATGGGCTCACAGTCCTTCGATGCTATCTACCTTGGAGGGCTTTTCTCCCATCTCAACCTCTACTCTATCCCCTATTCTCCTACTTTTCACACTTCTTTCTCCTCCACTTGGCTTGACCTTGGGCTTGTGGATGACTCTAGCAGGGTAGCTTCTTTCTCTCAAAGTAAAGAGCCTCACTGCTCTAATCATGACTTAATTTCGCTAGAGTACGTCCTAACTTCTCGGGTTATTCCAACCACTGATCTTCGTCGTAGATATGGTTCCATCAATCGTGACGCGCTACTCGATGACATCTCGCAGCTCAGCTGTGTTCGTCGTGTTTCGAACTCCTGTGAGAGCAGCGTGGATCAGTTGGTGGACGACTTCAATGCGGGACTGCTCCGAGTCCTCGACGAGCATGCCCCGCTTAGACCTCTGCGTATTCGACGGCCTCCTGCTCCTTGGATTACTCCTGAGATCCGAGCCGAGATGCGTTCTCGTGACTCACTCAGGAGATCTTTCCGACGAACTGCTAACCCGGAAACTTGGGCTCTTTACAGGGCCTCTCGTAACCGGGTGCAGTCCCTTCTGGTGCGAGCCAGATCCTCCTTTCTTTTCTCCCACTTCTCTACTCCTAAGCACCCGAATGATGTTTGGCGAGAGCTGAAGTCATTCGGTGTCCTCCCTCCCTCTCACTCTCCTCTTCCCTCTCACTTGTCTCCGGACGATCTCAACTCGTTCTTCCTCTCTGCGCACTCTGCCTCCCCACCGGCCGTCCCCGCATGTCTATCGCTGTCTAACTGTGTCTCCGACGATTCGCGTTTCTATTTTTCCCCCGTTACGGAGGAAATGCTTGCTCGCGCTGTGCGCCTTACTAACTCATCCATCTCGCCCTCGGACGATCTGAGTGCGAGATTTCTTTTACTCTCTCTTCCTGTGTTATTCCCTGCCATTCTGCAGGTCTTCAACTCCTCTCTTGCTTTCTCTACTTTCCCCGCTGCCTGGCGAAAAGCCATCATCTCTCCGATCCCCAAGAAACCGAATGCTTCTGCTCCTGCCGATTTCCGCCCTATCTCTCTTCTTCCTGAGCTGTCTAAGATCCTCGAGAGGGTTGTCCTCCATGATATCCAGAGTTTTCTCAATAGCTCTGGACAGCTGGACCCCTCCCAACATGGTTTTGTTAAAAACCGATCTACACAGACGGCTCTCCTGACGTTCCTGGACGACGTCCGTCTTGCTGCTGACCAGCGGATGGTCACAGTCCTGGTGTGTCTTGACTTTTCCAAGGCCTTTGACACTGTAGACCACTCACTTCTACTTACTAAACTCCACTCTTTCAATTTCTCTTTTCCGGTCTTACAGTGGATCTGGTCCTACCTCTCCAATAGGGCACAGGCAGTCAGTGTCTCTCTCCAGTTGGTCCCCGGTCCACTCGGGCGTGCCGCAAGGTTCCGTCCTTGGACCGTTCCTCTTGTAATGCAGGAGGCAGGGTTGCGTTTTTCACTTTATTCGTGGAGGTACAAAGAGTGACTGTCTGAGATTAAGTGAGGCTGCGACTGACGACGGTCCCTTGGGCCAGTGCCCTGGTTGTCGCTAGCCGCTGGAGTAGGGGGCGCGATAAGGGTCCTAGGCGTCAGGCTTCCTAGAACCCGTTACGGTGCGTTATACTCCCCCCCTTACAAAAATGTTGGCACTCCGGGCCAATGTTGGGGAGTGTATAATATGGGTAGTTTGTGGGTGGGACCGATGGTTGGGCTTATGTTGTAGATGTTGTCTTGATGGTGTGGTGGTCGTGGTGAGGTTGATGGTAGCTTGGTGAGTTCGATGATCCTGGTTGGTTTGGTGGTAATCCTGGTTGATTTGGTGGTAATCTGGTTGGTTCGGTAATAATCCTGGTTGTGGTTGGTTTGGTGGTCCTCGTTGTGGTCCATATTTGTTTGTCTACCTTTTACTTATGTCTCAGTGGGATTTAGCTAATCAATGGTTATTTTTTTTCAAGAACGTAAATCACTTGTTCTGATGATAAAATATATTTTGGTGAAGCGAAGCAATATAAAAAATAATACAAAAGATAGGTGTGTGACATCCGCCACCTGATTTCCGCCCCTAAAAATCGCAAAACTCATGTATCACACTCTTGCGTGAACACGCCCTTCGCACGAGCGAAGTGCCTGCTCACTCGTAATTACCAGCTGTTTTGCGGGGAATGCGGGACTCTGGATCCAGGCTAGTCGGGAATCAAATAGAAAGATAAGAGGAAGTTCTGAGATCAGTGGTTTATTAAAAATACCTTGAGGCGGGTCAGATACTCGCCGTACGGAATCTTGCTGTTGTATATAAAGCGGCCCGGTGGCAAAAACACCACTCGGTCCAGTCACTGGTTAATAGATCACAGTCACAATGCAGTTCGGCGGTACAAATAGTTCTAATCAGCGGTTCGGATCAACACACAATCTCTATTGCAAGTTCAAAATCTCAAGGGACGCGTCCGTTCGATTGAGAAGAATTCACAGTAATGGCGGAACAAGGAAGCCGGCCGGAGAAGAAGCGCAAGTTCTACACGCTTCCGCGAGGGAGCGTTCCGATCGCTACGCTCATTGGTGGAATCTATCCGGATCGATAGGCGGATCGATCATCTTGTAGTCGGCTACGGGGCCGAATGCGCATGACTAGATAGGCTTAATACTAGATAACATAGCTTAAATCTAGGGGGCCAATAGGGCGATGATTCCTGATCATTCCGGCCGCCATCAGCAACAGTGTTGATGATTATGTGGTGATCTTTGCGGATCGATCTCTCATGCGGTGTCAGGCGTAGCAGATTGTGGTCGATCAGGCGGGTCAGTGATGGGTAGAACGGCAAGTTTTGCGATCGGCCTTGTAAGAGTCGTCGTTGCCGTCTTTAGCGTGACTACGCGTGTCAATCCGTCCTTCCCAGGATGCAGCTGAGTGACTCTGGCGAGAGGCCACTTGGCTGGAATAAAGCGTTCATCTGTAACTAGGACTAAAGAACCGACATGGATTATGTTATGCGGGTGGTGCCACTTGGAGATAGCCTGTAGTTGCTGCAAGTAGCTGGTGGACCAAGTCGACCAGAATCCTTGCAGCATTTGCTGCAGGAGCTGCCATCTTCCAAGTCGCGTGGTCTTGATGTCCAGTAATGAGGGTTCTGGTAGCACATTGAGCGGATGTCCAATGAGGAAGTGTCCGGGGGTCAGTGCAGTCAGGTCATCTGGGTCATCAGTCAGTGGTTCGAGCGGTCTCGAGTTTAATACTGCTTCCACTTGTATTAGAAGAGTCGTAAGTTCTTCAAAAGTGAGAGCGGTAGCGTTTAGGCGGGCCAGGTGGTGCTTGACAGATTTGACAGCTGCCTCCCACTTTCCTCCCATATGAGGAGCAGCCGGCGGGTTAAATCGCCAAGTAATGCGGTCTGCGGTGAACAGGGCGGCGAGTCTGGCGAAATCTTGAGTTCCTTAACGGAACATCTGCTTGATGGTGGCGTCAGCTCCCACAAAGTTAGTGCCACAATCACTGGATAGTGTGTGGCAGATATCTCGTCGTCCAGTAAATCGGCGGAATGCGGCGATGAATGCGTCAGTGGAATACTCGCTGACAGCTTCGAGGTGTACAGCGGAGGTAGTGAAGCAGACAAATACGCAAAGCCATCTCTTGGCGGTTTTGGCTCCTCTTCCTTTCCACGTGCGTAGGGTGATGGGTCCGGCGTAGTCGAGTCCCGTGTGGGTGAAGGCGGGTGACGGCGTGACTCGAATGCTGGGCAGTTGGCCCATCAACTGTTGTGCGCGGAGTCCTCGATGTCGTGCACATCTCACGCATCTCAGAATATGTGAGCGGACAGGCTGTCTTCCTCCCAGAATCCAGACCTGCTGTCTCACAGCGGCGAGTGTCACTTGCGTGCCACCGTGAAGTGTGCGGTGGTGTGCGTCGGAGATCATCAATGTTGTCAGCGGGGAATTCCGTGGTAGAATGGCGGGATTCTTATTGCTGGGCTCTAAGTTGGAGTGTGAGTGCCTTCCTCCAACACGAATTATTCCCTTGGTGTCCACAAAGGCGGTCAGTCGGTTGAAGGGATGGCCGCGAGGCCACGGAGACATCGTGGCTAACAGCTTGAGTTCAAGCGGGAAATGTATAGACTGAATAACCTTGATCCAGTACTCGAGAGCCTTGGCGAGATCTGCGGAGTCAATAGCGAATCTGAGAGCACAATTCGGCACCTTGGTCAGTACTTGGTGGACTCTGAAACAGATAGCGGTAATGCGGAGCAGGCGTGTCAGATTGGAATATCTTCCAATGAGATCCCAGTAAGGTTCCGGGGGTGTTCTCACGGAAAACGCCAATCCAGGTCGCTCTTCGAGTTGGTAGGCTGGATCACAGGTGAATTTCTGCGGCGGCCAGGACTGTGCGGGTTTGCGCAACCATGGAGGGCCAGTCCACCAAAGTTGGTGCGTCTTCAGTTGGCTCGGAGAGAGTCCTCTCGAAGCGCAGTCAGCGGGGTTCTCCTTGCCAGGTACGAAACTCCAACGGCCGTGTGGAGTCAGATCTTGAATGGTGGACACTCTATTCCTGACGAAATCTTTCCAGCGGGACGGGTTTGATTGGATCCAAGTGAGAGCTACTGAAGAATCTGTCCAAAGGTAGACTGGATAGCTGGCGGCGTCGAGGGTCTTCTGGCAGTAATGCACGAGCCTTGCGAGCATCAGTGCAGCGGCGAGCTCCAATCGTGGGATGGTGAGTCGTTTAAGCGGTGCTACCTTTGTCTTCGCGCAGACTAGAATGATGCGTGTTCCTGTCTGCGGCGAATGCGTCTTCAGATAAACAGCTGCTGCCATTGCGAGCTGTGAAGCGTCAGAGAAGCCATGGATTTCTGCTGACGTTGTGGCGGTACAGTTGATCCATCTTGGTGTAGTCAGTGACGGAATTTCGGCAAGTTCCGTCTTGAAGGCAATCCACTTGAGCCGAATTCGCTCAGTCAAGTGGTCGTCCCAGCCAAGTTTTTCCAACCAAAGCTCCTGCAATAGTACCTTGGCGCGAATTATCAGCGGTGCGATTAGGCCAAGAGGATCAAAGATTTGGGCGATCTCCGAAAGTATCATGCGTTTCGTCAGATAACTGGATGAAGTCGGCGGCTTGATCTGAAATTGCAGTGTATCAGTATGCGGCGACCAGTGGAGTCCGAGGAGCTTGGTGCTGTCCTCTGTGTCGTTGAGAGACAGGCTAGGTTTCGCTTCCACGCTAGATTTCTGATGCAGACTGCGAGTATTGCTACTCCACTTGGCCAGGGGGAATCCGCCCGCCTGGCACAAGTCAGTCAGCTGGTCTGCGGTTTCTTGAAGTTCGGCGATGTTGTCGGCACCTCCGAAGATATCGTCCACATAACGTCCATATGTGAGCGGGTTGACAGCGAGTGGGAACTTGTGTCCTTCATCTGCCAACAGTTGAAGAAGTACGCGGACTGCGAGGAACGGGGCTGGACGAGTACCGTACGTGACAGTTGTAAGCCGGTACGAGGTTATGTTCTGCTGCTCGTCCACCCAGAGTATGCGCTGTAAATCCCAATCTCGTTGGTCGACCAGGATTTGGCGGAACATCTTCGTGATGTCAGTGGCAAATATGAAGCGGTGTCTGCGGATCCATAGCAGCACGTCCATGATATCAATCTGAAGCTTAGCTCCAGTGTGTAGGATATCATTAAGGGACACTCCTGTCGGCGTTGCTCGAGATCCATTGAACACAACTCGCAGTTTGGTGGTGGTACTGCTTTCCTTAAGAACTCCATGGTGCGGAAGGTAATAGGTTGGAGTTGTAGTTGGCATGTCTGGTGCTCTGGTCATGTGCCCAAGTTGCTCATATTCTTGTAAGAAGTTCATGTATAGTTGGCGGTACGTGCCATCCTTGGCAAGACGTCTGAGCAGATGGCGGAGGCAAGCATGGGCAGTATTGAATGAATCTCCAAGTTGTGCGGGGGCAGATCTCAGTGGCAGTCTGACAACGTACCTGCCAGCAGCGGTCCTGGTATGTGTTGCTTGGAAGTGAAGTTCACAAGCACGTTCGTCTGCTGTGGATTCTGGTGTGTTAGATGACGTTGGCACTTCTTCTTGTATCCAAAAGCGGGTCAACAATTCTTGAAGGTCCTGTTGTTGTTGGTCAACAGATATTTGGTAAGACTGACTTGCCTGGTTGCGGTGCGAAGAGGTTGGGCCCAGCACTATCCATCCAAAGCGTTGGGCTACAGGCAGGTCAGCGGACTCCTTTACCACCTCAGGTTGTAGGATTATGCCATAATGGTCAGCACCAAGGAGTATGTCGATGGGGCCTGGTGTCATGAATTGCGGATCAGCCAATTGTAGATGTTTCAAGTGGCTCCATGAGGCGTTTGGAATATCCGTGGATGGTATTGTGCCTGTCAGTTCCTTCAAGATGTGAGCGGTGACTTGGATAGCTTCATGCGTGTATGCGGATTTCAGTGTTAAGTGCACTACGCCTCTGGTGGTTCCAGCACTTGCATTGCCAATGCCTCGGATGGCAACTGAGGCATGGTTTCTTGCCAATTTGCACTGGCGTACAGCGGTTTCAGATATGAACGTCAGCTCAGACCCAGGATCCAAGAGCAATCTGACTTGGTGAGTTCTGAGTGGCGTAACTATGGCGGCAAGGCTGGTTGCTAGCAGAACTATAGGACGGATATAGTTAGGTAAGGAATGGTTGGCACAATTGTCCTGGGAAACTTCTCCCGATGGCTGAGAAGGCGAGACCCTCAACCCTCCTGGTGCCGAAGCACCATGTGCCAAGGTCGTCTCATCCCAGACACCAGAATTAGTTGTCCGGTTGGACTGTGCGGCGTAGTCAGGTATGGATTTTGACAGGTGAAGGTTATGTTTGTTGGTTGGCGGGTTTGGTACTGCGGATTGGAGGTAGAGCGGTGCAGGAGTGGTCAGCGGTGAGTTAGAGGAGTGAAGAGGTAAAGCGGAGCGTGGAAGCGTGGATCTTCAGTGTTTTGCAGCGGAGGAAGCGGATTCTGGGGTTATGGGATGCAAGTATGTGTGGTGCCTTGCACCACACACCCTGCAGCCCTGCGTGGACTTGCACCAGTTCAAGCCGTGGTTGCCCAGACAGTTGGGGCATAACCTCAGCTGCTGGGCAGTGGTACGGCGTTGTTCTGGGGTCATTTTTAAGAAGGCGGGACACCTAGCCACGTAGTGGATTTCTCCACATACGTGACAAGGGGGAATCTGCGGTGCAGGGATGGAGGAGCTGGAGACTGCGGTACTGGTGGATGGAGTTGGCGGTGCGGAGGAAGTAGGCGGTTTGGTAGAACCCTGGGACCTTGGCGGAACTGTGGAGGTTAGTGGAGCAGGAGCAGGAGTCACTGCTACCGCAGCCAACACATTGGCCTTGGTGGCCTTGAGTCGGCTGGCGGCAGAGTAACTCTTCTGCTGAGGAGTGGATTTGGCGGTGGAAGAGGAAGCTGGAGAGGGGTCTGCGGAGGCCAACCTCTCCAAAGTCCTGACCTTGGTGGCCAGGAAGTTGAAGAGGTCGGACAATGCGGGGCACTCGGTGGTCGAACCCAAGTGGTTCTCCCACGACTCCCGGAGACCCTGGTCCATTTTGAGGGTGATTAGATGGACTACCATGAGGTCCCAGTGTTCCACCGGGTAGGAGAGGGATCGGAGGCAGTTGAGGACTGAGGATACTGTGGTGGTCAGGTGTTCTATTTGTTCTGCGGATCTGGGGGTTCGCGGTTTCAGGTTGTAGAGGCGGTCGAGGTGAGCGGAGACGAGGTGGCGTTTGTTTTCGTACCTGGCAGTCAGAGCCTGCCAGGCCGATGAGAACATTTCAGAGGAGACAGGTAAAGCGGAAACTAGTTGTAGTGCGGGGCCGGAGAGGGTGGTTTTGAGGTAGTGCATGCGTTCGATATCGGATAAGGAGGTGTTGTGGATTACTATGCAGCGGAACATATCGCGGTAAGGAGGCCAGGAGGGGTAGTCCCCGTGGAAGGTAGGGAGCTGAAGTTCGGGGAGTAAGCGGGGAGCGGTACGAGGAGCGGAGGAGGTAGCGGCGGAAGTAGCGGAGGCGGTACCGGCGGCGACGTGGGCCACCTCGAGTTGCCTGAGGAAGGTCTTAACCCTCAGGTAGACCTCGAAGGCGTCCGAGTAGGCGGTTCCGTCCAGGTAGTCTAGGGCCTGCACCTTCTCCAGCGCCACCAGCTCCTCGATGGCGTTGTGGGTTTCGCCGAACGTGTCCCACAGCGTCTCGAGGCTCTCCTGATGTGAGAGGATGTAGGCCAGCGATTTGCGGGAGGTTTCGGCGGACTCCTTCAGTGTCCTCTCGATCCTCTCGAGGAGCTTATGATGGGTGGCCTGGCGGGCCACTCGGCGGAGAAGCTTTGCGGAGGCCAGTTTAAGCGGTTTCGGCGAGGTCGGTCGTGCGGTTTTCGGCGGTACAGTCATGGCGGAAGTGGCGGCGGTTTCCGAGGATGGAACGACCAGTGTGGCGACCTGAAGCCGAAGGTTCTCGACTTCAGGCGTCACACATGGTGATGGCGGAGCGGAATCGGAAATGGCGGCGGGGAGTTTCTGCTCCTTGGCGGGGTCCGGCGGATTCTCCTCCTTGCCCTTCATGGCTCTCCTCTGCGTTTTGCGGGTAATCTGGTATGGATATGTAAGCCGCGGGAGTTAGAAGAAGCGGTGTGTAACAAGGAAACGTTAGAAGCGGGGATAGATAGGCCACGAGGCACGCGGATAATGGCGGCGAGGAAATGAAGCGGAACAAAGAAGATTTGGGACTAGACTGGATCCGGCTCGAAGGACCAAAAAATGTTTTGCGGGGAATGCGGGACTCTGGATCCAGGCTAGTCGGGAATCAAATAGAAAGATAAGAGGAAGTTCTGAGATCAGTGGTTTATTAAAAATACCTTGAGGCGGGTCAGATTCTCGCCGTACGGAATCTTGCTGTTGTATATAAAGCGGCCCGGTGGCAAAAACACCACTCGGTCCAGTCACTGGTTAATAGATCACAGTCACAATGCAGTTCGGCGGTACAAATAGTTCTAATCAGCGGTTCGGATCAACACACAATCTCTATTGCAAGTTCAAAATCTCAAGGGACGCGTCCGTTCGGTTGAGAAGAATTCACAGTAATGGCGGAACAAGGAAGCCGGCCGGAGAAGAAGCGCAAGTTCTACACGCTTCCGCGAGGGAGCGTTCCGATCGCTACGCTCATTGGTGGAATCTATCCGGATCGATCGACCGCCTTCTTAGCAAACACGCTTAAACGCTTAAATCTTACTATACTATTACCGCTCGCATATACGATACACCCGAGCGACATACTTACCAAGCTTATTCCCTTCTACTTACCTTCAGCTGCCGCGAACACTGGCAGCTAACCTGGGAAATCTGCGGAAACGACTCAGTAAGGAGCCGTCATAAATAACGAAGCATTGTGCCCAATTAGCACTCCAAAGAGGACCATAAAGCCCGAGGAGCGCGTGCAATTCAGTGTAGTGCCACGCGCCATCCCGACACCGAGGATCGCCCGGCTCCATAAAGTCGGCCGAGCTCCAAGCGGCTGGCCCAAGCCTCAACAGCCAGCAGTGCTCCGCCCACGGGCCTATGACCTGGCTCCGAGTCCCCAGCGCCCACGCATTGGCAGCGCACCAACGTCGCAGCAGGGTAGCATCCCCTACTGCTCGACCAACCGCCAAGCCCCAGCAGCAGCCCCAGCGCTACGCGCCACCGCTACTACCCTCGACGCCCAGCAGGCGACCCACTCCACTTTCCTGCGGCCCGAGTACCCACGGCCCCAGCGGAGACGACGGGCCCCCGAAGCCACGCCCAGTCGGCGTGCCACTAACTCCGTTCCCTGCGGCCCGAATACCGACGGCTCTAGCAGAGACGCCGGACCAAGTCCTAGCCACGCCCACTACCCGGAGCAGCTACCTACTTCGCTTTCCTGCTCCCCGGCTCCAACCACGCGGCTTAGGGTCCGGGGAATTAAACCCCGTGATCAATTAAACGAGGATTATTGAGCGATGCAACAACGCTACATCGACGCTCAACCACTCCATCGATTCACGACACTTGCAGCCTGAAACCCAAATTGCCTCCTGGCTTGGGACGAATCCCCTTCCTCGTTAAAACCACGGATAAAGTTAGCGTAACCGCGAAGACGCGTAGTATCAAAAGCGCAACGTATTCCTAAGCATTTATTGTAACTCAGCATCGCCGGAGCTCCGCTCCATGTACTCCGCTTCTTACTTAAGCATAACTCTACTCTTGCGAACTCAGCCTACGTCACGGCAACCAGCGACCCCATCAAATCCGAACCGGTTGCCGCTATGCAGGCGCCTCTATCATATTTATTCATGCGAGCGAGCACACGTGCCGCGGCGAAGCCAGCACGCGAGACCAGCGAGCGCCTCGCGGCGCGCGATCCCCTCCACGAGCCGGCACGCGAGCCGAGCAGCGAGCGCCGCTAGAGACATAAGACGTCACGACTCCCACTACTTTCTACCGCTACTTTCTCCCACTCCAAATGCAAGTCCCCACTGCATCTTTGACCTATAAAAGGGATTGCAACGTCCTAATTCTTCAGTTCTTACTTTGGGTTCGCCTACAGCGAACAACTCTCCTGAGTACTTGCTTCGACTTCACTTACAGTGAACACCTCTCCTGAGCTTGCTAGATCCGCTCTGCTTCTCAGACTCCTAAATCTCCAAAGTAGACTCACTCTAAATCTTTCAGTCAGTTAATAAGCCTTAGTCTTCAACTGACATTCCCAAATCTTACCAACTCTTACCAACTCTAACCAACTCGTCTTTGATTCCACGAACATATTATAAGATCACTGTATCAATCCTTGTAATCGTCATACTACTTAGAATATATCTTACTTTAGTGTTACCAAGTTTACAATTTACTCTATCCTTATTTCGTTAGACTACTTAAGGGGTCATATACAGGGTCCTAAAAAATTCGACGAAACCAAAGTAGCCATCTTGTGGGGCGTGACATCCTAAGAACTATAGCACTTTCAAAATTTCCAAGTTCTATCCTACTTTGGGAGTCATTTGCCAAATGGCTTAGCCAATCGGTGCGCGAGGCCGCGGAGCGGTCGCTGTGACACGTCGCGGAGCGGTGGGATGGGGCGAGCCGCCGGAACTCTCGCCGCTCGGGCGACGGACTCGGCTCCGCGCGTCGGATGTGTACACGCACACTACGCGCGACTTAGTATTGGACACTACAGGTCCGCGGTAAGTCGCAAGTGCCTATCCACGGTGCCCTTTTGCACCAATGATCAGCGGACGTGTTTCTTAATGGCGTATCGCTAATCTGATTGGTGTTACACGTACTGTTGACACTTGCCGACTATTATCGCGTTCCTCCCACGTCTTTTTTCAGATTCGCTCGATTCACTCCAACTCACCATTAACCAATCAATCGAGTTATCCTTTTTTTAAACTGTCGGTGTCGCGCGAGCAACTGCGCGGCCGGTAGTGACGATGACAGGGCGGGGTGGGCCTTTTATTGGGCCAACTAGGGGTACGGGGGGTGCAGGTAGACAAAATTCGGGGAAGTTTCCGAGAAAGCTTCAATCCTGCTGACAATTTAATTTCAGGAAAATACTGCCACGGGAACCAGAGATATTCCGGATTTCGTTGGATAAATTAGAGCAGGGAGAAATTAATGGTGATCTGTTTGCTAGAGTATTTTTTAAATCAAAGTCTCATCCTTTGCGAACAATACGTCGCTTTCCGTTTGCCGATATCTCAGGCGGTTACCGAGTTACGATTATTTAAAAAGGGTCAGTGTCGCGCGGGCAACTGCGCGCCCGGTGATGATTACTAGGCGGGGGTTCCATTGTGCTAATTCGGAGTACCGGGGGCGCAGGTAGACAAAACTCGGGGCATCTTTCAAGAAGGCTTCAATGCGTCTAGCCATTTAATTTCAGCGAGATACTCTCACGCCAACCGGAGATATTCCCGATTTCGTCGGATAAATTAGTGTCGCGAGAATTTAGCGCCGATTCGATTATTAGAATTTTTTATGAAAACCTAATCCTTTGCCAACAATACGGCGCTTTCTGTTTTTCGATATCTAACGCAGGCTCCGAGTTATGATTTTTTAAAGGAGGGCCGGTGTCGCGCGAGCCACCACGCTGCCGGCACAGCGGTCGTGACCGGTTGCGCAGTTGCACGCGCGGCACCAGCCCTTCTTTAAAAATCATAACTCGGAACCTGTGTAAGATATCAAGAAACGAGAAGCGGCGTATTGTTCACAAAGGATAATGTTTTCATTAAAAAAATACTCTAGCAATCAGATCGCCATTAATTTCTCGCGAAACTGATTTATCTGACGAAATCGGGAATGTCTCCGGTTCGCTTGGCATTATCTTGCTGAAATTAAAATGGTAGATGCATTGAAGCGTTACCGAAAGATTCTCTGAGTTTGGCTTATCTGCGCCCCCTGTACCGCGAGTTAGCCCCTTCGAACCCATGCCGGTCACGATAGCCGCGCCGACTGCATGGACGCTCGCGCGACACCCGCCCTCCTTTAAAAAATCATAACTCGGTAAACCCGCGAGATATCGACAAACAAAGAGCGGCGTATTGTTCGCAAAGGATGAGACTTTCATTAAAAAAATAGTCTAGCAATCAAATCGCCACTAATTTCCCCCCACTCTAATTTGTCCGACGAAATCGGGAATATCTCCGGTTCGCGTGAAAGTTTCTTACCGATATTAATTGGCTAGCCGCATTGAAGCATTTGTCAAATATTCCCCGAGTTTCGTCTACCTGCGCCCCCCGTAGCCCGAGTTAGCCCAATGAAAGGCCCGCCCCGACGTGTCATCGTCACCGGCCACGCAGTTGTCCGCGCGACACTGACAGTTTTAAACAAAATTGTAACTCGATTGATTGAGCAGGATTGATTTGCATGTGATCGCAAATCGCATTTGTGGTCAATGGTGACATCGGTTTTCAAAATGGTCCAAAAGTTTACAACAAAATTTTGAAACATTTTTGGATCGGATTGTTTCAGGGCGAAAATCTGAAAAAAGACGTGGGAGGAACGCGATAATAGTCGGCAAGTGTCAACAGTACGTGTAACACCAATCAGATTAGCGATACGCCATTAAGAAACACGTCCGCTGATCATTGGTGCAAATGGGCACCGTGGATAGGCACTTGCGACTTACCGCGGACCTGTAGTGCCAATACTAAGTCGCGCGTAGTGTGCGTGTACACATCCGACGCGCGGAGCCGAGTCCGTCGCCCGAGCGGCGAGAGTTCCGGCGGCTCGCCCCATCCCACCGCTCCGCGACGTGTCACAGCGACCGCTCCGCGGCCTCGCGCACCGATTGGCTAAGCCATTTGGCAAATGGCTCCCAAAGTAGGATAGAACTTGGAAATTTTGAAAGTGCTATAGTTCTTAGGATGTCACGCCCCACAAGATGGCTACTTTGGTTTCGTCGAATTTTTTAGGACCCTGTATGCCAGGCACGTCATGAAATAAGTAAAGGTTTGTTAATTTATTGACCTCTTAATACATCCTGTTATTAAGTTTCTATCATGTGTCCGTTATTGTACATACTTTGAAGTATTTTCTCTGAAAAATACAAATAAATAACTAGATTATGTACGACGTAACAGGCATCGTCTTAATTCAAATTGCAACATGCGGTGGTCAATGTATCTTGGTCAATTGTTATCTAAAAAAAATATAAAAAATTGAGCGTGAACTAGACACAGAAAACTAGTCCTCAACGAGCCAGAATATTTTTTTTCTTTTTTTTCACAAAGTTACACGCGAAAAAGTCACCAATTTCGTAGGAACACTTAGAAATAATGACATTTTCGCGTGTAACTTTGTGAAAAAAAAATATTCTGGCTCGTTGAGGACTAGTTTTCTGTGTCTAGTTCACGCTCAATTTTTTATATATTTTTTAGATAACAATTGACCAAGATACATTGACCACCGCATGTTGCAATTTGAATTAAGACGATGCCAGTTACGTCGTACATAACCTAGTTATTTATTTGTATTTTTCGGAGAAAATACTTCAAAGTATGTACAATAACGGACACATGATAGAAACTTAATAACAGGATGTATTAATAGGACAATAAATTAACAAACCTTTACTTATTTCATGACGTGTCTGGCATATATGACCCCTTAATTCCAACGACGATCGTTTGCAACCATCCACGAATCGAGTGCAAGAAACACTGCACCTCTTCGATTCCTACGAGCTGAGTGCAAGAGACGCTGCACCTTCTCGATTCCACGATTCGAGTGCAAGAGACACTGCACCTCTTTCGACCTAGGACTGAGTGCAAGAGACACTGCACCTCTCCCTCTAAATCCTTCATTAATACAAGTTGCAAACCATCCGAGTTACATGCTGAATAACAGCAAGAAAAGGACAAGGCGCGGCGGTCAGAAACACCATCTCCAGAAACTCTATAAATCCTTATACCTGCCCGCGTAACACAGCGACTGTGTTGGAATCCGCTCCTTGCCCACTGTAAGAGAAGAAGTTTCGGTATATACAACGGCTGAGCTGCAGTCAGCCGTCGCGAACTCGGTCACGTCAGTTCATCCAGCGCAAATCACACCAGCACAACCGGGGATCGTAGCAGAGGACGAAACCCCATTTCGAGTGGCAGAAACCCTTCTGCCTTGGAAGCTCATTCCTGTAGACGTACCGAGGTCCGAGCACCAAGCGCTGTGCCATCCGGCAGATCCGCGTCGATTCACTTGGTGGCCAGAGCGCAAGCTGAGTAAAGTCCTTAAACTCTTTGGAGAGTCCTAGGCGTTGAAACCCAGGTAAGCGAGTGAAACCCTACCAGTGCACACAATCAAAAGGCAACCTGACGAAAGAGCACGCGCTAGAAGCAGTAGTTTCTAAATCATTCCAAATCCGCGCGCTCGGACGTAACAGGTGTATGTATATATATGTGTGTGTGTGTTTATAACCTAATAAAATGTTATAAAAAGGTGTTCGTGTCTTGTGTACTTAATAGCTAATAGGAACATTGAATACGCGAAGAAAAAAAAACTATGGTAATGATAATGGTAATAATAGTAACAATTTTTTTAAGGAGGGGGAATGCGTTACGCACCGTAGGGAGGGCTTGCGCTCCTCCCCGTGTGTGGGACTCTCCCGGGCCGTAAAAGAGACCCGGGCCTACCCACTAAACCCCCCTCCTTGGGCTTCTAGCAGCCACCCCGGAACCGCCGTATGGCATTACTTCGGGGTGGCGCCGTTGTTTCTCTGGGGCTAAGCCCCGCCGGCGTCTAAATCAGCCTTTTTTCGGAGAAGGACAGACTTGGTGAAGGCTGACACCTTCAACCAGGCATTTTTTTTTTTTTTTTTTTTACGTGGGGAAATCCTCATGGACACCCCGCCGCCCTGGTGGGGGCGACGGGGTAGTGCCGGACTCTTACCGGCTAAAACCCCACGGTGGCCATCCTCGGCGCTGACTGGGGCGACACCGGGAACTCTGGTAGAACACTACCGGTGCCGCCCCGCGCCCGCCCCCTATTGGAGGCACGTCTCGTGGTGGGGGAGCGGCCATCCGCTCTCTCGCTTTCACGAGAGAGGGAGGCTTCTCCCACTACTCGCGGGGAGACACGGCTCACCGCACTCCTTCGCTAGCGGCGAAGGAGGCGGGAATCGCGCCCCCGCATTACCCATCCCACCTTCAACCAGGCCTCAGGGCTCTTCAACATAACCCCAACTATAGTGTCAGGAGTTATGTCTCCGAACCCCTCCGCCAGCCTGTCCCTCTCCGAACTCCATTTCCCACACTCGAAAAGAGTGTGGAGGGCACTGTCTGATGGGGAGCCGCAGTAGGCACAGCCAGGGTCCGCCACCTTCCCCATCTTGTGGAGATAGGCGCGGAAATAGCCGTGCCCCGTCAGCATTTGTGTGAGGTAATAATCAACCTCCGCATGCTGACGGTTAGACCAGGCTTCCAGACGAGGGATTAGCCTCGCTGTCCACCGGCCCCGCGACTCCCGATCCCACCTCTCCTGCCACGCTCCGAGGGAGCGCGACCTGGCCTGTTCGGCCGCTCCCACCGTACCCAGAGCAGCCTGCTCCTGGTGGACGAACTTCCGCTCCTGGGCGAGGAGGTCAATGAGAATGACCCCCGCGACCACTAGGACTGCTGGCTCCGAGACCGTGCGGTACGAGCTGGCAACATGCAAAGCGCCTCTCCTCTGTACGGAGGCCATGCGCTTGCGATACTTCTCGTACCGCAGTGCATCTGCCCAGATATCCGCGCCGTAGAGCATCACCGACTTGGCAACGCGCAGCAGCAGCCGCCTCTTGCAGGGCCTGGGACCACCTACGTTGGTCATGACCCTGCTCAGCGACGTCACCACTGCGGCCGCTTTGTCGGCTCTGCCCCTGATAGCCTCCCAGAAGTTGAGCCGACAATCCAGCTCAACCCCCAGGTGCTTCACGGCAGCCTTCGTCTGGACCGAGACTTCTCCCACCCGCATCTCCACGCTGAGGGGGATGCGTTTCTGCGTGAGAAGAACGATCTCGGTTTTTCGCCAAGGCCAGCTCCAGTCCGTGGTCGCTCATCCAGGAGTGGACGCAACGCATCACCTGGTTGAGTCGCATCTGTGCCGCATCCATATCTCTCGCGATAATGGTGGCCGCTACGTCATCTGCGTACCCAACCAGGGAGCAGCCTTCGGGCATCTCCAAACGTAGGATCCCGTCATATGTAATGTTCCATATGTCCGGGCCTAGTATGGAGCCCTGAGCTGCGCCCGAGGAAAGCTCCTTCTTCGTCGGACCATCGTCGGTGGTGTACGCGATGAAGCGGTCCTTCAGATAATCTCCGATTATGCGGAGAAGGTACTCGGGTACCTTGAAGTCCCGCTCCATCGCGCACAGGGCGTCTGCCCACCTCACCGAGTTGAACGCGTTCTTGACATCCAGGGTTACCAGCAGGCACACGGGACGGAAGAAGTGATTCCCCCGCACCGCGGCCCTGGCAGCCTCGACAACCTCCTGGATAGCGTGCACCGTCGACCTCCCTTTCCTGAATCCGAATTGCTTCGGGGAAAGGTCTCCGGCGGCTTGGACGGCCGCCTGGAGGCGAGGCCGCAGCAGCTTTTCCAGGAGCTTGCCGGATGTATCCAGCATGCACAGTGGCCTGAAAGATGACGGCGTGCCTGCTGGTCCCTTGCCTTTGGGGATGAGTACAAGTCGCGCAGTCTTCCAGCGGGAGGGAAAAATTCCCGCCTTCAGAAAGGCGTTGTACACGTCCAGCAAGGGCCCTGGATTGCGTTCAACTGCGATTTTCAGCACCTCTGCTGGAATTCCGTCCGGTCCTGCGGCTTTCCCGCTCTTCATGGTGCGGGCGGCGCTTTGCAGCTCCGCCAGCGTGAAGAGGGGTATTTCCAGGGCTCGTGACGGTGCTGGGAGGAATGACCGCTTGGGGTGGGTGTCACTAAGAGGGTGTTAACTATCCCTTCGATAGTCCCCGCGTCGCTTGGAGCGCTGTGTCTTAGCGCATCCAGCTTGCGAAGGACTATCTTATAGCCCAATCCCCAAGGGTCGTTGTTTAGGTCCTCTACCAGCAACTTCCAGCATTGGCGCTTACTCGCTTCGATGGCCCGACGGAGCTCCTTCTTGGCCGCCGTGTGCTTGGCGGCCTTTCGGGCTACGTCGCGGTCGCCTTTTCGGGCCCTTGTGGCGAGCCGTCTGAGCCTGAGGCACTTACGCCTCAGCTCCGCGATCTGGTTCGTCCACCAGTACTTCGCAGGACGGTGGCAGCGACTGCTCGCCGTCTTCCTCGGCATGGCTGCCTCGCAGGCCCCATGAAGGAGACTCATAATGGCCTCCACCATGATCCGGGCCTGCTTGGCTGGCGATACGCCCTCTGGGATCTCCCAGGGTTGCTGGCCGCGTGTTAGGGCCAGAGACAGCTTCTCGGGGTCGAGCTTCGCGACGTTCCACCTGGGTGGGCCCAGATGGTGTTGGGCTCTGGCGACTGGCGCGACATCACGCACGCGAAACGTGATGTACTGGTGATCACTAGCCGTGTAGCTCTCGATCACCTGCCAGTCCTGCACGCGTGCAGCCAGGCGTTCCGTCGCGAGGGAGACGTCGATGATGGTCTCCCTATACCCCGGCCTCCGGAAAGTGGACGTGGTTCCGGCGTTGAGAACTAAGAGTCCTAGCCTCGCTGCCATGTCCATGACTCGTCCACCCCTGGAGTCCGGGGTAGGCTCTCCCCACTCCCGAGCTTTAGCGTTAAAGTCTCCGGCCACTACCAGTTCCCCTCCCATGATCCGAGCCGCGTCCTCCAGGCCATCGAGCTTGGCCTGGAAGTCCGCGATGCGTTCGTTCGGGGTGAGGTAGACGCTCATGTACGTGACGTCCTTGCTCCTCACCCAAACGTAACCGCTTCCGGAACCATGGGCCGCGACGACAAACCGTCGCGGGTTCGAAACCCATATCGCCGCCGTGCCGAGGGCGTCGCTGTAACACCCGGGGCCATCCCTGTCCCGATACTGCTCGCTAACGAGGACGACGTCAGCGTGCAGGTCGAGACAGATCTGGTCCAACAGGTGGTCTGCCGTCCTGCTCCTATTCAGGTTGCCCTGAAGGACTACCGCCATTTCTGGGCCTGCTGCTTCGCCTGGGCGAGGGCCTCGCGGAAGACTCCGCATGCACCCGACCCCGCTGCATGTTTGCGGACATCGGGCTGGCCCTCCACCTCCGGGCAGAGGTAGCATAGCGAGCTGGCCGTATATCCAGCTGCCTTGTGCCCCTCCGCCCCGCAGCGGAAACAGGCCTTGCTACGGCCCCCCCTTGCAGGCCAGGGTCAGGTGGCCGTATCGCAGACACCTGAAGCACCTGGTCACGGTCGCCCTCCGCCTGACCTTGCAAGCAAGACACCCGATTTTTATGCGGTTGGCCTGGAGGAGCTTCGGGGCTGCGGCTTCGTCCACGATGACTATGGCCGTGCACTGCTCGCGTGCGTTCGGCTTAGTCACGCAGACCCGCATGTGCCCCGAGTAGTCCTTCAGGGTTTCTAATATAGCCTGCTCGACTTCTTGGGCGGTGGTGCACCCGTCAAGGTCTTTGATCTCCAGTTCTGCCCTGGGAGTCAGTTCCTTGACGGTGCACGCGTCGTCAGCGGCTTTTCGCAGAGCCTCCGAAAAACTCGTCCGGGCCTCCGTCGTGGGAGTGTCCACATTGCGCACGTTCCATCTTGCGCACACGTGGATTATTGGACACATTGGAATTTGCGCACGTTGGAAATTTACTTCAGTGGAAGCAGGACACATCGACGGTGGAAGTTGTACACATCCCAGAAGAAACAGGACACACAGGATAACGCGAATAATGGAATTTGGACACACTAGATGAAAAAGATGTGTACATTGCGACAGTATGTATTCTCAGAACACATTTAATTGAAAAGCAATAAATAACAGTGAAATAATTAATGACTGTCTTGGTAAGTTTAACGTGAGGCCGTATTGGCACAGAGGAAGGTGAGTTTGGTGTCTTGAAGGGGGGGGGGGGGGTCCATCTTTAGCCCTGAAACATTTCAACCGCAGAATTTTCCGATAATTGTTAATTGACAATAGCTAAATTCTACGTATGATTCTTGTAGAAATGTCTACACAGTATTTAGTGGCCAACTTCCACTTTCCATGTGGGAAAAGTCCACTGTGTCCTCTATACACTGTGCGCAGTTTCCACTTGTAACGATATCTTATGTGGGCAATGTCCAATGTGCGCTGTTTCCAATGTGGGCAATGTCCAATGTGCGCAGTTTCCAATGTGGGCAATGTCCAATGTGCGCAGTTTCCAATGTGGGCAATGTGCAACATGCGCTGTTTCCATGTGCGCAAGTTACAAAAAAGGCCCGTGTCCAAAGTGGAACGTGCGCAAAGGAGACTCACTCCGAGGAACACGTTGGAAGCGACAGAATTACGATCCGAGCAACCGTTGACTAGAAACTCGCGTCTATTCCCAAAACTTGAAGTCGAGTTTCCTGGACTCCGTGAACGTTTTGTGAATTTCTAACGACCATTTCCAACGTAAAATGAGGCGAGGAACACGTTGGAAGCGACAGAATTACGATCCGAGCAACCGTTGACCAGAAACTCGCGTCTATTCCCAAAACTTGAAGTCTAGTTTCCTGAACACCGTGAACGTTTTTGTGAATTTCTCACGACCATTTCGGACGTAAATTAACGCGAGGTACACGTTGGAAGCGACAGAATTACGATCCGAGCAACCGTTGACCAGAAACTCGCGTCTATTCCCAAAACTTGAAGTCTAGTTTCCTGGACTCCGTGAACGTTTTTGTGGATTTGTCACGGCCATTTCCGACGTAAAATGATGCGAGGAACACGATGGAAGCGACAGAATTACGATCCGAGCAACCGTTGACCAGAAACTCGCGTCTATTCCCAAAATTTGAAGTCTAGTTTCCTGGACTCCGTGAACGTTGGAGTGAATTTCTCACTACCATTCCGACGTAAAATGACGCGAGGAAGACGATGGAAGCGACAGAATTACGATCCGAGCAACCGTTGACTAGAAACTCGCGTCTATTCCCAAAACTTGAAGTCTAGTTTCCTGGACTCCGTGAACGTTTTTGTGAATTTCTCACGACCATTTCCGACGTAAAATGACGCGAGGAACACGATGGAAGCGACAGAATTACGATCCGAGCAACCGTTGACCAGAAACTCGCGTCTACTCCCAAAATTTGAAGTCTAGTTTCCTGGACTCCGTGAACGTTTAAGTGAATTTCTCACTACCATTCCGACGTAAAATGACGCGAGGAAGACGATGGAAGCGACAGAATTACGATCCGAGCAACCGTTGACTAGAAACTCGCGTCTATTCCCAAAACTTGAAGTCTAGTTTCCTGGACTCCGTGAACGTTTTTGTGAATTTCTCACTACCATTCCGACGTAAAATGACGCGAGGAAGACGATGGAAGCGACAGAATTACGATCCGAGCAACCGTTGACTAGAAACTCGCGTCTATTCCAAAAACTTGAAGTCTAGTTTCCTGGACTCCGTGAACGTTTTTGTGAATTTCTCACGACCATTTCCGACGTAAAATGACGCGAGGAACACAATGGAAGCGACAGAATTACGATCCGAGCAACCGATGACCAGAAACTCGCGTCTACTCCCAAAATTTGAAGTCTAGTTTCCTGGACTCCGTGAACGTTTGAGTGAATTTCTCACTACCATTCCGACGTAAAATGACGCGAGGAAGACGATGGAAGCGACAGAATTACGATCCGAGCAACCGTTGACTAGAAACTCGCGTCTATTCCCAAAACATGAAGTCTAGTTTCCTGGACTCCGTGAACGTTTTTGTGGATTTCTCACGGCCATTTCCGACGTAAAATGACGCGAGGAACTCGATGGAAGCGACAGAATTACGATCCGAGCAACCGATGACCAGAAACTCGCGTCTACTCCCAACATTTTAAGTCTAGTTTCCTGAACTCCGTGAACGTTTGAGTGAATTTCTCACTACCATTCCGACGTAAAATGACGCGAGGAACACAATGGAAGCGACAGAATTACGATCCGAGCAACCGATGACCAGAAACTCGCGTCTACTCCCAAAATTTGAAGTCTAGTTTCCTGGACTCCGTGAACGTTTGAGTGAATTTCTCACTACCATTCCGACGTAAAATGACGCGAGGAAGACGATGGAAGCGACAGAATTACGATCCGAGCAACCGTTGACTAGAAACTCGCGTCTATTCCCAAAACATGAAGTCTAGTTTCCTGGACTCCGTGAACGTTTTTGTGGATTTCTCACGGCCATTTCCGACGTAAAATGACGCGAGGAACTCGATGGAAGCGACAGAATTACGATCCGAGCAACCGATGACCAGAAACTCGCGTCTACTCCCAAAATTTGAAGTCTAGTTTCCTGAACTCCGTGAACGTTTGAGTGAATTTCTCACTACCATTCCGACGTAAAATGACGCGAGGAAGACGATGGAAGCGACAGAATTACGATCCGAGCAACCGTTGACTAGAAACTCGCGTCTATTTCAAAAACTTGAAGTCTAGTTTCCTGGACTCCGTGAACGTTTTTCTGGATTTCTCACGGCCATTTCCGACGTAAAATGACGCGAGGAACACGATGGAAGCGACAGAATTACGATCCGAGCAACCGATGCCCAGAAACTCGCGTCTACTCCCAAAACTTGAAGTCTAGTTTCCTGGACTCCGTGAACGTTTGAGTGAATTTCTCACTCCCATTCCGACGTAAAATGACGCGAGGAAGACGATGGAAGCGACAGAATTACGATCCGAGCAACCGTTGACTAGAAACTCGCGTCTATTCCCAAAACTTGAAGTTGAGTTTCCTGGACTCCGTGAACGTTTTTGTGAATTTCTCACGACCATTTCCGACGTAAAACGACGCGAGGAACACGATGGAAGCGACAGAATTACGATCCGAGCAACCGTTGACTAGAAACTCGCGTCTATTCCCAAAACTTGAAGTCGACTTTCCTGGACTCCGTGAACGTTTTTGTGAATTTCTCACGACCATTTCCGACGTAAAATGACGCGAGGAACACGATGGAAGCGACAGAATTACGATCCGAGCAACCGATGACCAGAAACTCGCGTCTACTCCCAAAATTTGAAGTCTAGTTTCCTGGACTCCGTGAACGTTTGAGTGAATTTCTCACTACCATTCCGACGTAAAATGACGCGAGGAAGACGATGGAAGAGTCAGAATTACGATCCGAGCAACCGTTGACTAGAAACTCGCGTCTATTCCCAAAACTTGAAGTCTAGTTTCCTGGACTCCGTGAACGTTTTTGTGAATTTCTCACGACCATTTCCGACGTAAAATGACGCGAGGAACACGATGGAAGCGACAGAATTACGATCCGAGCAACCGTTGACTAGAAACTCGCGTCTACTCCCAAAATTTGAAGTCTAGTTTCCTGAACTCCGTGAACGTTTGAGTGAATTTCTCACTACCATTCCGACGTAAAATGACGCGAGGAAGACGATGGAAGCGACAGAATTACGATCCGAGCAACCGTTGACTAGAAACTCGCGTCTATTCCCAAAACTTGAAGTCTAGTTTCCTGGACTCCGTGAACGTTTTTGTGGATTTCTCACGGCCATTTCCGACGTAAAATGACGCGAGGAACACGATGGAAGCGACAGAATTACGATCCGAGCAATCGTTGGCCAGAAACACGCGTCTATTCCAAAAAGTTGAAGTTGAGTTTCCTGGACTCCGTGAACGTTTTTGTGGATTTCTCACGGCCATTCCGACGTAAAACGACGCGAGGAACACGATGCAAGCGACAGAATTACGATCCGAGCAACCGTTGACCAGAAACTCGCGTCTACTCCCAAAATTTGAAGTCTAGTTTCCTGAACTCCGTGAACGTTTGAGTGAATTTCTCACTACCATTCCGACGTAAAATGACGCGAGGAACACAATGGAAGCGACAGAATTACGATCCGAGCAACCGATGACCAGAAACTCGCGTCTACTCCCAAAATTTGAAGTCTAGTTTCCTGGACTCCGTGAACGTTTGAGTGAATTTCTCACTACCATTCCGACGTAAAATGACGCGAGGAAGACGATGGAAGCGACAGAATTACGATCCGAGCAACCGTTGACTAGAAACTCGCGTCTATTCCCAAAACATGAAGTCTAGTTTCCTGGACTCCGTGAACGTTTTTGTGGATTTCTCACGGCCATTTCCGACGTAAAATGACGCGAGGAACTCGATGGAAGCGACAGAATTACGATCCGAGCAACCGATGACCAGAAACTCGCGTCTACTCCCAAAATTTGAAGTCTAGTTTCCTGAACTCCGTGAACGTTTGAGTGAATTTCTCACTACCATTCCGACGTAAAATGACGCGAGGAAGACGATGGAAGCGACAGAATTACGATCCGAGCAACCGTTGACTAGAAACTCGCGTCTATTTCAAAAACTTGAAGTCTAGTTTCCTGGACTCCGTGAACGTTTTTCTGGATTTCTCACGGCCATTTCCGACGTAAAATGACGCGAGGAACACGATGGAAGCGACAGAATTACGATCCGAGCAACCGATGCCCAGAAACTCGCGTCTACTCCCAAAACTTGAAGTCTAGTTTCCTGGACTCCGTGAACGTTTGAGTGAATTTCTCACTCCCATTCCGACGTAAAATGACGCGAGGAAGACGATGGAAGCGACAGAATTACGATCCGAGCAACCGTTGACTAGAAACTCGCGTCTATTCCCAAAACTTGAAGTTGAGTTTCCTGGACTCCGTGAACGTTTTTGTGAATTTCTCACGACCATTTCCGACGTAAAACGACGCGAGGAACACGATGGAAGCGACAGAATTACGATCCGAGCAACCGTTGACTAGAAACTCGCGTCTATTCCCAAAACTTGAAGTCGACTTTCCTGGACTCCGTGAACGTTTTTGTGAATTTCTCACGACCATTTCCGACGTAAAATGACGCGAGGAACACGATGGAAGCGACAGAATTACGATCCGAGCAACCGATGACCAGAAACTCGCGTCTACTCCCAAAATTTGAAGTCTAGTTTCCTGGACTCCGTGAACGTTTGAGTGAATTTCTCACTACCATTCCGACGTAAAATGACGCGAGGAAGACGATGGAAGCGACAGAATTACGATCCGAGCAACCCTTGACTAGAAACTCGCGTCTATTCCCAAAACTTGAAGTCTAGTTTCCTGGACTCCGTGAACGTTTTTGTGAATTTCTCACGACCATTTCCGACGTAAAATGACGCGAGGAACACGATGGAAGCGACAGAATTACGATCCGAGCAACCGTTGACTAGAAACTCGCGTCTACTCCCAAAACTTGAAGTCTAGTTTCCTGAACTCCGTGAACGTTTGAGTGAATTTCTCACTACCATTCCGACGTAAAATGACGCGAGGAAGACGATGGAAGCGACAGAATTACGATCCGAGCAACCGTTGACTAGAAACTCGCGTCTATTCCCAAAACTTGAAGTCTAGTTTCCTGGACTCCGTGAACGTTTTTGTGGATTTCTCACGGCCATTTCCGACGTAAAATGACGCGAGGAACACGATGGAAGCGACAGAATTACGATCCGAGCAATCGTTGGCCAGAAACACGCGTCTATTCCAAAAAGTTGAAGTTGAGTTTCCTGGACTCCGTGAACGTTTTTGTGGATTTCTCACGGCCATTCCGACGTAAAACGACGCGAGGAACACGATGCAAGCGACAGAATTACGATCCGAGCAACCGTTGACCAGAAACTCGCGTCTATTCCCAAAACTTGAAGTCGACTTTCCTGGACTCCGTGAACGTTTTTGTGAATTTCTCACGACCATTTCCGACGTAAAATGACGCGAGGAACACAATGGAAGCGACAGAATTACGATCCGAGCAACCGATGACCAGAAACTCGCGTCTACTCCCAAAATTTGAAGTCTAGTTTCCTGGACTCCGTGAACGTTTGAGTGAATTTCTCACTACCATTCCGACGTAAAATGACGCGAGGAAGACGATGGAAGCGACAGAATTACGATCCGAGCAACCGTTGACTAGAAACTCGCGTCTATTCCCAAAACATGAAGCCTAGTTTCCTGGACTCCGTGAACGTTTTTGTGGATTTCTCACGGCCATTTCCGACGTAAAATGACGCGAGGAACTCGATGGAAGCGACAGAATTACGATCCGAGCAACCGATGACCAGAAACTCGCGTCTACTCCCAAAATTTTAAGTCTAGTTTCCTGAACTCCGTGAACGTTTGAGTGAATTTCTCACTACCATTCCGACGTAAAATGACGCGAGGAACACAATGGAAGCGACAGAATTACGATCCGAGCAACCGATGACCAGAAACTCGCGTCTACTCCCAAAATTTGAAGTCTAGTTTCCTGGACTCCGTGAACGTTTGAGTGAATTTCTCACTACCATTCCGACGTAAAATGACGCGAGGAAGACGATGGAAGCGACAGAATTACGATCCGAGCAACCGTTGACTAGAAACTCGCGTCTATTCCCAAAACATGAAGTCTAGTTTCCTGGACTCCGTGAACGTTTTTGTGGATTTCTCACGGCCATTTCCGACGTAAAATGACGCGAGGAACTCGATGGAAGCGACAGAATTACGATCCGAGCAACCGATGACCAGAAACTCGCGTCTACTCCCAAAATTTGAAGTCTAGTTTCCTGAACTCCGTGAACGTTTGAGTGAATTTCTCACTACCATTCCGACGTAAAATGACGCGAGGAAGACGATGGAAGCGACAGAATTACGATCCGAGCAACCGTTGACTAGAAACTCGCGTCTATTTCAAAAACTTGAAGTCTAGTTTCCTGGACTCCGTGAACGTTTTTCTGGATTTCTCACGGCCATTTCCGACGTAAAATGACGCGAGGAACACGATGGAAGCGACAGAATTACGATCCGAGCAACCGATGCCCAGAAACTCGCGTCTACTCCCAAAACTTGAAGTCTAGTTTCCTGGACTCCGTGAACGTTTGAGTGAATTTCTCACTCCCATTCCGACGTAAAATGACGCGAGGAAGACGATGGAAGCGACAGAATTACGATCCGAGCAACCGTTGACTAGAAACTCGCGTCTATTCCCAAAACTTGAAGTTGAGTTTCCTGGACTCCGTGAACGTTTTTGTGAATTTCTCACGACCATTTCCGACGTAAAACGACGCGAGGAACACGATGGAAGCGACAGAATTACGATCCGAGCAACCGTTGACTAGAAACTCGCGTCTATTCCCAAAACTTGAAGTCGACTTTCCTGGACTCCGTGAACGTTTTTGTGAATTTCTCACGACCATTTCCGACGTAAAATGACGCGAGGAACACGATGGAAGCGACAGAATTACGATCCGAGCAACCGATGACCAGAAACTCGCGTCTACTCCCAAAATTTGAAGTCTAGTTTCCTGGACTCCGTGAACGTTTGAGTGAATTTCTCACTACCATTCCGACGTAAAATGACGCGAGGAAGACGATGGAAGAGTCAGAATTACGATCCGAGCAACCGTTGACTAGAAACTCGCGTCTATTCCCAAAACTTGAAGTCTAGTTTCCTGGACTCCGTGAACGTTTTTGTGAATTTCTCACGGCCATTTCCGACGTAAAATGACGCGAGGAACACGATGGAAGCGACAGAATTACGATCCGAGCAACCGTTGACTAGAAACTCGCGTCTACTCCCAAAACTTGAAGTCTAGTTTCCTGAACTCCGTGAACGTTTGAGTGAATTTCTCACTACCATTCCGACGTAAAATGACGCGAGGAAGACGATGGAAGCGACAGAATTACGATCCGAGCAACCGTTGACTAGAAACTCGCGTCTATTCCCAAAACTTGAAGTCTAGTTTCCTGGACTCCGTGAACGTTTTTGTGAATTTCTCACGACCATTTCCGACGTAAAATGACGCGAGGAACACGATGGAAGCGACAGAATTACGATCCGAGCAACCGTTGACCAGAAACTCGCGTCTATTCCCAAAACCGGAAGTCGAGTTTCCTGGACACCGTGAAGGTTTTTGTGAATTTCTCACGACCATTTCCGACGTAAAATGACGCGAGGAACACGATGGAAGCGACAGAATTACGATCCGAGCAACCGTTGACCAGAAACTCGCGTCTACTCCCAAAATTTGAAGTCTAGTTTCCTGGACTCCGTGAACGTTTTTGTGAATTTCTCACGACCATTTCCGACGTAAAATGACGCGAGGAACACGATGGAAGCGACAGAATTACGATCCGAGCAACCGTTGACTAGAAACTCGCGTCTACTCCCAAAACTTGAAGTCTAGTTTCCTGAACTCCGTGAACGTTTGAGTGAATTTCTCACTACCATTCCGACGTAAAATGACGCGAGGAAGACGATGGAAGCGACAGAATTACGATCCGAGCAACCGTTGACTAGAAACTCGCGTCTATTCCCAAAACTTGAAGTCTAGTTTCCTGGACTCCGTGAACGTTTTTGTGGATTTCTCACGGCCATTTCCGACGTAAAATGACGCGAGGAACACGATGGAAGCGACAGAATTACGATCCGAGCAATCGTTGGCCAGAAACACGCGTCTATTCCAAAAAGTTGAAGTTGAGTTTCCTGGACTCCGTGAACGTTTTTGTGGATTTCTCACGGCCATTCCGACGTAAAACGACGCGAGGAACACGATGCAAGCGACAGAATTACGATCCGAGCAACCGTTGACCAGAAACTCGCGTCTATTCCCAAAACTTGAAGTCGACTTTCCTGGACTCCGTGAACGTTTTTGTGAATTTCTCACGACCATTTCCGACGTAAAATGACGCGAGGAACACGATGGAAGCGACAGAATTACGATCCGAGCAACCGATGACCAGAAACTCGCGTCTACTCCCAAAATTTGAAGTCTAGTTTCCTGGACTCCGTGAACGTTTGAGTGAATTTCTCACTACCATTCCGACGTAAAATGACGCGAGGAAGACGATGGAAGAGTCAGAATTACGATCCGAGCAACCGTTGACTAGAAACTCGCGTCTATTCCCAAAACTTGAAGTCTAGTTTCCTGGACTCCGTGAACGTTTTTGTGAATTTCTCACGGCCATTTCCGACGTAAAATGACGCGAGGAACACGATGGAAGCGACAGAATTACGATCCGAGCAACCGTTGACTAGAAACTCGCGTCTACTCCCAAAACTTGAAGTCTAGTTTCCTGAACTCCGTGAACGTTTGAGTGAATTTCTCACTACCATTCCGACGTAAAATGACGCGAGGAAGACGATGGAAGCGACAGAATTACGATCCGAGCAACCGTTGACTAGAAACTCGCGTCTATTCCCAAAACTTGAAGTCTAGTTTCCTGGACTCCGTGAACGTTTTTGTGGATTTCTCACGGCCATTTCCGACGTAAAATGACGCGAGGAACACGATGGAAGCGACAGAATTACGATCCGAGCAATCGTTGGCCAGAAACACGCGTCTATTCCAAAAAGTTGAAGTTGAGTTTCCTGGACTCCGTGAACGTTTTTGTGGATTTCTCACGGCCATTCCGACGTAAAACGACGCGAGGAACACGATGCAAGCGACAGAATTACGATCCGAGCAACCGTTGACCAGAAACTCGCGTCTACTCCCAAAATTTGAAGTCTAGTTTCCTGAACTCCGTGAACGTTTGAGTGAATTTCTCACTACCATTCCGACGTAAAATGACGCGAGGAACACAATGGAAGCGACAGAATTACGATCCGAGCAACCGATGACCAGAAACTCGCGTCTACTCCCAAAATTTGAAGTCTAGTTTCCTGGACTCCGTGAACGTTTGAGTGAATTTCTCACTACCATTCCGACGTAAAATGACGCGAGGAAGACGATGGAAGCGACAGAATTACGATCCGAGCAACCGTTGACTAGAAACTCGCGTCTATTCCCAAAACTTGAAGTCTAGTTTCCTGGACTCCGTGAACGTTTTTGTGAATTTCTCACGACCATTTCCGACGTAAAATGACGCGAGGAACACGATGGAAGCGACAGAATTACGATCCGAGCAACCGTTGACTAGAAACTCGCGTCTACTCCCAAAACTTGAAGTCTAGTTTCCTGAACTCCGTGAACGTTTGAGTGAATTTCTCACTACCATTCCGACGTAAAATGACGCGAGGAAGACGATGGAAGCGACAGAATTACGATCCGAGCAACCGTTGACTAGAAACTCGCGTCTATTCCCAAAACTTGAAGTCTAGTTTCCTGGACTCCGTGAACGTTTTTGTGGATTTCTCACGGCCATTTCCGACGTAAAATGACGCGAGGAACACGATGGAAGCGACAGAATTACGATCCGAGCAATCGTTGGCCAGAAACACGCGTCTATTCCAAAAAGTTGAAGTTGAGTTTCCTGGACTCCGTGAACGTTTTTGTGGATTTCTCACGGCCATTCCGACGTAAAACGACGCGAGGAACACGATGCAAGCGACAGAATTACGATCCGAGCAACCGTTGACCAGAAACTCGCGTCTATTCCCAAAACTTGAAGTCGACTTTCCTGGACTCCGTGAACGTTTTTGTGAATTTCTCACGACCATTTCCGACGTAAAATGACGCGAGGAACACAATGGAAGCGACAGAATTACGATCCGAGCAACCGATG
This sequence comes from Crossocerus cetratus, assembly GCA_963675795.1. Classification (NCBI taxonomy): domain Eukaryota; kingdom Metazoa; phylum Arthropoda; class Insecta; order Hymenoptera; family Crabronidae; genus Crossocerus; species Crossocerus cetratus. Next base: position 11,288,091 of record OY776664.1, on the reverse strand, counting down.
ACCAGAAACTCGCGTCTACTCCCAAAATTTGAAGTCTAGTTTCCTGGACTCCGTGAACGTTTGAGTGAATTTCTCACTACCATTCCGACGTAAAATGACGCGAGGAAGACGATGGAAGCGACAGAATTACGATCCGAGCAACCGTTGACTAGAAACTCGCGTCTATTCCCAAAACATGAAGTCTAGTTTCCTGGACTCCGTGAACGTTTTTGTGGATTTCTCACGGCCATTTCCGACGTAAAATGACGCGAGGAACTCGATGGAAGCGACAGAATTACGATCCGAGCAACCGATGACCAGAAACTCGCGTCTACTCCCAAAATTTGAAGTCTAGTTTCCTGAACTCCGTGAACGTTTGAGTGAATTTCTCACTACCATTCCGACGTAAAATGACGCGAGGAAGACGATGGAAGCGACAGAATTACGATCCGAGCAACCGTTGACTAGAAACTCGCGTCTATTTCAAAAACTTGAAGTCTAGTTTCCTGGACTCCGTGAACGTTTTTCTGGATTTCTCACGGCCATTTCCGACGTAAAATGACGCGAGGAACACGATGGAAGCGACAGAATTACGATCCGAGCAACCGATGCCCAGAAACTCGCGTCTACTCCCAAAACTTGAAGTCTAGTTTCCTGGACTCCGTGAACGTTTCAGTGAATTTCTCACTCCCATTCCGACGTAAAATGACGCGAGGAAGACGATGGAAGCGACAGAATTACGATCCGAGCAACCGTTGACTAGAAACTCGCGTCTATTCCCAAAACTTGAAGTTGAGTTTCCTGGACTCCGTGAACGTTTTTGTGAATTTCTCACGACCATTTCCGACGTAAAACGACGCGAGGAACACGATGGAAGCGACAGAATTACGATCCGAGCAACCGTTGACTAGAAACTCGCGTCTATTCCCAAAACTTGAAGTCGACTTTCCTGGACTCCGTGAACGTTTTTGTGAATTTCTCACGACCATTTCCGACGTAAAATGACGCGAGGAACACGATGGAAGCGACAGAATTACGATCCGAGCAACCGATGACCAGAAACTCGCGTCTACTCCCAAAATTTGAAGTCTAGTTTCCTGGACTCCGTGAACGTTTGAGTGAATTTCTCACTACCATTCCGACGTAAAATGACGCGAGGAAGACGATGGAAGCGACAGAATTACGATCCGAGCAACCGTTGACTAGAAACTCGCGTCTATTCCCAAAACTTGAAGTCTAGTTTCCTGGACTCCGTGAACGTTTTTGTGAATTTCTCACGACCATTTCCGATGTAAAATGACGCGAGGAACACGATGGAAGCGACAGAATTACGATCCGAGCAACCGTTGACCAGAAACTCGCGTCTACTCCCAAAATTTGAAGTCTAGTTTCCTGGACTCCGTGAACGTTTGAGTGAATTTCTCACTACCATTCCGACGTAAAATGACGCGAGGAAGACGATGGAAGCGACAGAATTACGATCCGAGCAACCGTTGACTAGAAACTCGCGTCTATTCCCAAAACTTGAAGTCTAGTTTCCTGGACTCCGTGAACGTTTTTGTGAATTTCTCACGACCATTTCCGACGTAAAATGACGCGAGGAACACGATGGAAGCGACAGAATTACGATCCGAGCAACCGTTGACCAGAAACTCGCGTCTATTCCCAAAACCGGAAGTCGAGTTTCCTGGACACCGTGAAGGTTTTTGTGAATTTCTCACGACCATTTCCGACGTAAAATGACGCGAGGAACACGATGGAAGCGACAGAATTACGATCCGAGCAACCGTTGACCAGAAACTCGCGTCTACTCCCAAAATTTGAAGTCTAGTTTCCTGGACTCCGTGAACGTTTAAGTGAATTTCTCACTACCATTCCGACGTAAAATGACGCGAGGAAGACGATGGAAGCGACAGAATTACGATCCGAGCAACCGTTGACTAGAAACTCGCGTCTATTCCCAAAACTTGAAGTCTAGTTTCCTGGACTCCGTGAACATTTTTGTGAATTTCTCACGACCATTTCCGACGTAAAATGACGCGAGGAACACGATGGAAGCGACAGAATTACGATCCGAGCAACCGTTGACCAGAAACTCGCGTCTATTCCCAAAACCGGAAGTCGAGTTTCCTGGACACCGTGAAGGTTTTTGTGAATTTCTCACGACCATTTCCGACGTAAAATGACGCGAGGAACACGATGGAAGCGACAGAATTACGATCCGAGCAACCGTTGACTAGAAACTCGCGTCTATTCCCAAAACTTGAAGTCTAGTTTCCTGGACTCCGTGAACGTTTTTGTGGATTTCTCACGGCCATTTCCGACGTAAAATGACGCGAGGAACTCGATGGAAGCGACAGAATTACGATCCGAGCAACCGTTGACTAGAAACTCGCGTCTACTCCCAAAACTTGAAGTCTAGTTTCCTGAACTCCGTGAACGTTTGAGTGAATTTCTCACTACCATTCCGACGTAAAATGACGCGAGGAAGACGATGGAAGCGACAGAATTACGATCCGAGCAACCGTTGACTAGAAACTCGCGTCTATTCCCAAAACTTGAAGTCTAGTTTCCTGGACTCCGTGAACGTTTTTGTGGATTTCTCACGACCATTTCCGACGTAAAATGACGCGAGGAACACGATGGAAGCGACAGAATTACGATCCGAGCAACCGTTGACTAGAAACTCGCGTCTACTCCCAAAACTTGAAGTCTAGTTTCCTGAACTCCGTGAACGTTTGAGTGAATTTCTCACTACCATTCCGACGTAAAATGACGCGAGGAAGACGATGGAAGCGACAGAATTACGATCCGAGCAACCGTTGACTAGAAACTCGCGTCTATTCCCAACACTTGAAGTCTAGTTTCCTGGACTCCGTGAACGTTTTTGTGGATTTCTCACGGCCATTTCCGACGTAAAATGACGCGAGGAACACGATGGAAGCGACAGAATTACGATCCGAGCAATCGTTGGCCAGAAACACGCGTCTATTCCAAAAAGTTGAAGTTGAGTTTCCTGGACTCCGTGAACGTTTTTGTGGATTTCTCACGGCCATTCCGACGTAAAACGACGCGAGGAACACGATGCAAGCGACAGAATTACGATCCGAGCAACCGTTGACCAGAAACTCGCGTCTATTCCCAAAACTTGAAGTCGACTTTCCTGGACTCCGTGAACGTTTTTGTGAATTTCTCACGACCATTTCCGACGTAAAATGACGCGAGGAACACAATGGAAGCGACAGAATTACGATCCGAGCAACCGATGACCAGAAACTCGCGTCTACTCCCAAAATTTGAAGTCTAGTTTCCTGGACTCCGTGAACGTTTGAGTGAATTTCTCACTACCATTCCGACGTAAAATGACGCGAGGAAGACGATGGAAGCGACAGAATTACGATCCGAGCAACCGTTGACTAGAAACTCGCGTCTATTCCCAAAACATGAAGTCTAGTTTCCTGGACTCCGTGAACGTTTTTGTGGATTTCTCACGGCCATTTCCGACGTAAAATGACGCGAGGAACTCGATGGAAGCGACAGAATTACGATCCGAGCAACCGATGACCAGAAACTCGCGTCTACTCCCAAAATTTGAAGTCTAGTTTCCTGAACTCCGTGAACGTTTGAGTGAATTTCTCACTACCATTCCGACGTAAAATGACGCGAGGAAGACGATGGAAGCGACAGAATTACGATCCGAGCAACCGTTGACTAGAAACTCGCGTCTATTTCAAAAACTTGAAGTCTAGTTTCCTGGACTCCGTGAACGTTTTTCTGGATTTCTCACGGCCATTTCCGACGTAAAATGACGCGAGGAACACGATGGAAGCGACAGAATTACGATCCGAGCAACCGATGCCCAGAAACTCGCGTCTACTCCCAAAACTTGAAGTCTAGTTTCCTGGACTCCGTGAACGTTTCAGTGAATTTCTCACTCCCATTCCGACGTAAAATGACGCGAGGAAGACGATGGAAGCGACAGAATTACGATCCGAGCAACCGTTGACTAGAAACTCGCGTCTATTCCCAAAACTTGAAGTTGAGTTTCCTGGACTCCGTGAACGTTTTTGTGAATTTCTCACGACCATTTCCGATGTAAAATGACGCGAGGAACACGATGGAAGCGACAGAATTACGATCCGAGCAACCGTTGACCAGAAACTCGCGTCTACTCCCAAAATTTGAAGTCTAGTTTCCTGGACTCCGTGAACGTTTGAGTGAATTTCTCACTACCATTCCGACGTAAAATGACGCGAGGAAGACGATGGAAGCGACAGAATTACGATCCGAGCAACCGTTGACTAGAAACTCGCGTCTATTCCCAAAACTTGAAGTCTAGTTTCCTGGACTCCGTGAACGTTTTTGTGAATTTCTCACGACCATTTCCGACGTAAAATGACGCGAGGAACACGATGGAAGCGACAGAATTACGATCCGAGCAACCGTTGACCAGAAACTCGCGTCTATTCCCAAAACCGGAAGTCGAGTTTCCTGGACACCGTGAAGGTTTTTGTGAATTTCTCACGACCATTTCCGACGTAAAATGACGCGAGGAACACGATGGAAGCGACAGAATTACGATCCGAGCAACCGTTGACCAGAAACTCGCGTCTACTCCCAAAATTTGAAGTCTAGTTTCCTGGACTCCGTGAACGTTTAAGTGAATTTCTCACTACCATTCCGACGTAAAATGACGCGAGGAAGACGATGGAAGCGACAGAATTACGATCCGAGCAACCGTTGACTAGAAACTCGCGTCTATTCCCAAAACTTGAAGTCTAGTTTCCTGGACTCCGTGAACATTTTTGTGAATTTCTCACGACCATTTCCGACGTAAAATGACGCGAGGAACACGATGGAAGCGACAGAATTACGATCCGAGCAACCGTTGACCAGAAACTCGTGTCTATTCCCAAAACCGGAAGTCGAGTTTCCTGGACACCGTGAAGGTTTTTGTGAATTTCTCACGACCATTTCCGACGTAAAATGACGCGTGGAACACGATGGAAGCGACAGAATTACGATCCGAGCAACCGTTGACTAGAAACTCGCGTCTATTCCCAAAACTTGAAGTCTAGTTTCCTGGACTCCGTGAACGTTTTTGTGGATTTCTCACGGCCATTTCCGACGTAAAATGACGCGAGGAACACGATGGAAGCGACAGAATTACGATCCGAGCAACCGATGCCCAGAAACTCGCGTCTACTCCCAAAACTTGAAGTCTAGTTTCCTGGACTCCGTGAACGTTTCAGTGAATTTCTCACTCCCATTCCGACGTAAAATGACGCGAGGAAGACGATGGAAGCGACAGAATTACGATCCGAGCAACCGTTGACTAGAAACTCGCGTCTATTCCCAAAACTTGAAGTTGAGTTTCCTGGACTCCGTGAACGTTTTTGTGAATTTCTCACGACCATTTCCGATGTAAAATGACGCGAGGAACACGATGGAAGCGACAGAATTACGATCCGAGCAACCGTTGACCAGAAACTCGCGTCTACTCCCAAAATTTGAAGTCTAGTTTCCTGGACTCCGTGAACGTTTGAGTGAATTTCTCACTACCATTCCGACGTAAAATGACGCGAGGAAGACGATGGAAGCGACAGAATTACGATCCGAGCAACCGTTGACTAGAAACTCGCGTCTATTCCCAAAACTTGAAGTCTAGTTTCCTGGACTCCGTGAACGTTTTTGTGAATTTCTCACGACCATTTCCGACGTAAAATGACGCGAGGAACACGATGGAAGCGACAGAATTACGATCCGAGCAACCGTTGACCAGAAACTCGCGTCTATTCCCAAAACCGGAAGTCGAGTTTCCTGGACACCGTGAAGGTTTTTGTGAATTTCTCACGACCATTTCCGACGTAAAATGACGCGAGGAACACGATGGAAGCGACAGAATTACGATCCGAGCAACCGTTGACCAGAAACTCGCGTCTACTCCCAAAATTTGAAGTCTAGTTTCCTGGACTCCGTGAACGTTTAAGTGAATTTCTCACTACCATTCCGACGTAAAATGACGCGAGGAAGACGATGGAAGCGACAGAATTACGATCCGAGCAACCGTTGACTAGAAACTCGCGTCTATTCCCAAAACTTGAAGTCTAGTTTCCTGGACTCCGTGAACATTTTTGTGAATTTCTCACGACCATTTCCGACGTAAAATGACGCGAGGAACACGATGGAAGCGACAGAATTACGATCCGAGCAACCGTTGACCAGAAACTCGTGTCTATTCCCAAAACCGGAAGTCGAGTTTCCTGGACACCGTGAAGGTTTTTGTGAATTTCTCACGACCATTTCCGACGTAAAATGACGCGTGGAACACGATGGAAGCGACAGAATTACGATCCGAGCAACCGTTGACTAGAAACTCGCGTCTATTCCCAAAACTTGAAGTCTAGTTTCCTGGACTCCGTGAACGTTTTTGTGGATTTCTCACGGCCATTTCCGACGTAAAATGACGCGAGGAACTCGATGGAAGCGACAGAATTACGATCCGAGCAACCGATGACCAGAAACTCGCGTCTACTCCCAAAATTTGAAGTCTAGTTTCCTGGACTCCGTGAACGTTTGAGTGAATTTCTCACTACCATTCCGACGTAAAATGACGCGAGGAAGACGATGGAAGCGACAGAATTACGATCCGAGCAACCGTTGACTAGAAACTCGCGTCTATTTCAAAAACTTGAAGTCTAGTTTCCTGGACTCCGTGAACGTTTTTCTGGATTTCTCACGGCCATTTCCGACGTAAAATGACGCGAGGAACACGATGGAAGCGACAGAATTACGATCCGAGCAACCGATGCCCAGAAACTCGCGTCTACTCCCAAAACTTGAAGTCTAGTTTCCTGGACTCCGTGAACGTTTCAGTGAATTTCTCACTCCCATTCCGACGTAAAATGACGCGAGGAAGACGATGGAAGCGACAGAATTACGATCCGAGCAACCGTTGACTAGAAACTCGCGTCTATTCCCAAAACTTGAAGTTGAGTTTCCTGGACTCCGTGAACGTTTTTGTGAATTTCTCACGACCATTTCCGATGTAAAATGACGCGAGGAACACGATGGAAGCGACAGAATTACGATCCGAGCAACCGTTGACCAGAAACTCGCGTCTACTCCCAAAATTTGAAGTCTAGTTTCCTGGACTCCGTGAACGTTTGAGTGAATTTCTCACTACCATTCCGACGTAAAATGACGCGAGGAAGACGATGGAAGCGACAGAATTACGATCCGAGCAACCGTTGACTAGAAACTCGCGTCTATTCCCAAAACTTGAAGTCTAGTTTCCTGGACTCCGTGAACGTTTTTGTGAATTTCTCACGACCATTTCCGACGTAAAATGACGCGAGGAACACGATGGAAGCGACAGAATTACGATCCGAGCAACCGTTGACCAGAAACTCGCGTCTATTCCCAAAACCGGAAGTCGAGTTTCCTGGACACCGTGAAGGTTTTTGTGAATTTCTCACGACCATTTCCGACGTAAAATGACGCGAGGAACACGATGGAAGCGACAGAATTACGATCCGAGCAACCGTTGACCAGAAACTCGCGTCTACTCCCAAAATTTGAAGTCTAGTTTCCTGGACTCCGTGAACGTTTAAGTGAATTTCTCACTACCATTCCGACGTAAAATGACGCGAGGAAGACGATGGAAGCGACAGAATTACGATCCGAGCAACCGTTGACTAGAAACTCGCGTCTATTCCCAAAACTTGAAGTCTAGTTTCCTGGACTCCGTGAACATTTTTGTGAATTTCTCACGACCATTTCCGACGTAAAATGACGCGAGGAACACGATGGAAGCGACAGAATTACGATCCGAGCAACCGTTGACCAGAAACTCGCGTCTATTCCCAAAACCGGAAGTCGAGTTTCCTGGACACCGTGAAGGTTTTTGTGAATTTCTCACGACCATTTCCGACGTAAAATGACGCGAGGAACACGATGGAAGCGACAGAATTACGATCCGAGCAACCGTTGACTAGAAACTCGCGTCTATTCCCAAAACTTGAAGTCTAGTTTCCTGGACTCCGTGAACGTTTTTGTGGATTTCTCACGGCCATTTCCGACGTAAAATGACGCGAGGAACTCGATGGAAGCGACAGAATTACGATCCGAGCAACCGATGACCAGAAACTCGCGTCTACTCCCAAAATTTGAAGTCTAGTTTCGTGAACTCCGTGAACGTTTGAGTGAATTTCTCACTACCATTCCGACGTAAAATGACGCGAGGAAGACGATGGAAGCGACAGAATTACGATCCGAGCAACCGTTGACTAGAAACTCGCGTCTATTCCAAAAACTTGAAGTCTAGTTTCCTGGACTCCGTGAACGTTTTTCTGGATTTCTCACGGCCATTTCCGACGTAAAATGACGCGAGGAACACGATGGAAGCGACAGAATTACGATCCGAGCAACCGATGACCAGAAACTCGCGTCTACTCCCAAAATTTGAAGTCTAGTTTCCTGAACTCCGTGAACGTTTGAGTGAATTTCTCACTACCATTCCGACGTAAAATGACGCGAGGAAGACGATGGAAGCGACAGAATTACGATCCGAGCAACCGTTGACTAGAAACTCGCGTCTATTTCAAAAACTTGAAGTCTAGTTTCCTGGACTCCGTGAACGTTTTTCTGGATTTCTCACGGCCATTTCCGACGTAAAATGACGCGAGGAACACGATGGAAGCGACAGAATTACGATCCGAGCAACCGATGCCCAGAAACTCGCGTCTACTCCCAAAACTTGAAGTCTAGTTTCCTGGACTCCGTGAACGTTTCAGTGAATTTCTCACTCCCATTCCGACGTAAAATGACGCGAGGAAGACGATGGAAGCGACAGAATTACGATCCGAGCAACCGTTGACTAGAAACTCGCGTCTATTCCCAAAACTTGAAGTCTAGTTTCCTGGACTCCGTGAACGTTTTTGTGAATTTCTCACGACCATTTCCGACGTAAAATGACGCGAGGAACACGATGGAAGCGACAGAATTACGATCCGAGCAACCGTTGACCAGAAACTCGCGTCTACTCCCAAAATTTGAAGTCTAGTTTCCTGGACTCCGTGAACGTTTAAGTGAATTTCTCACTACCATTCCGACGTAAAATGACGCGAGGAAGACGATGGAAGCGACAGAATTACGATCCGAGCAACCGTTGACTAGAAACTCGCGTCTATTCCCAAAACTTGAAGTCTAGTTTCCTGGACTCCGTGAACGTTTTTGTGAATTTCTCACGACCATTTCCGACGTAAAATGACGCGAGGAACACGATGGAAGCGACAGAATTACGATCCGAGCAACCGTTGACCAGAAACTCGCGTCTATTCCCAAAACCGGAAGTCGAGTTTCCTGGACACCGTGAAGGTTTTTGTGAATTTCTCACGACCATTTCCGACGTAAAATGACGCGAGGAACACGATGGAATCGACAGAATTACGATCCGAGCAACCGTTGACTAGAAACTCGCGTCTATTCCCAAAACTTGAAGTCGACTTTCCTGGACTCCGTGAACGTTTTTGTGGATTTCTCACGGCCATTTCCGACGTAAAATGACGCGAGGAACACGATGGAAGCGACAGAATTACGATCCGAGCAACCGATGACCAGAAACTCGCGTCTACTCCCAAAATTTGAAGTCTAGTTTCCTGAACTCCGTGAACGTTTGAGTGAATTTCTCACTACCATTCCGACGTAAAATGACGCGAGGAAGACGATGGAAGCGACAGAATTACGATCTGAGCAACCGTTGACTAGAAACTCGCGTCTATTCCCAAAACTTGAAGTCGACTTTCCTGGACTCCGTGAACGTTTTTGTGGATTTCTCACGGCCATTTCCGACGTAAAATGACGCGAGGAACACGATGGAAGCGACAGAATTACGATCCGAGCAATCGATGGCCAGAAACACGCGTCTATTCCAAAAAGTTGAAGTTGAGTTTCCTGGACTCCGTGAACGTTTTTGTGGATTTCTCACGGCCATTCCGACGTAAAACGACGCGAGGAACACGATGCAAGCGACAGAATTACGATCCGAGCAACCGTTGACCAGAAACTCGCGTCTATTCCCAAAACTTGAAGTCGACTTTCCTGGACTCCGTGAACGTTTTTGTGAATTTCTCACTACCATTCCGACGTAAAATGACGCGAGGAAGACGATGGAAGCGACAGAATTACGATCCGAGCAACCGTTGACTAGAAACTCGCGTCTATTCCAAAAACTTGAAGTCAAGTTTCCTGGACTCCGTGAACGTTTTTGTGAATTTCTCACGACCATTTCCGACGTAAAATGACGCGAGGAACACAATGGAAGCGACAGAATTACGATCCGAGCAACCGATGACCAGAAACTCGCGTCTACTCCCAAAATTTGAAGTCTAGTTTCCTGGACTCCGTGAACGTTTGAGTGAATTTCTCACTACCATTCCGACGTAAAATGACGCGAGGAAGACGATGGAAGCGACAGAATTACGATCCGAGCAACCGTTGACTAGAAACTCGCGTCTATTCCCAAAACATGAAGTCTAGTTTCCTGGACTCCGTGAACGTTTTTGTGGATTTCTCACGGCCATTTCCGACGTAAAATGACGCGAGGAACTCGATGGAAGCGACAGAATTACGATCCGAGCAACCGATGACCAGAAACTCGCGTCTATTCCCAAAACATGAAGTCTAGTTTCCTGGACCCCGTGAACGTTTTTGTGGATTTCTCACGGCCATTTCCGACGTAAAATGACGCGAGGAACTCGATGGAAGCGACAGAATCACGATCCGAGCAACCGATGACCAGAAACTCGCGTCTACTCCCAAAATTTGAAGTCTAGTTTCCTGAACTCCGTGAACGTTTGAGTGAATTTCTCACTACCATTCCGACGTAAAATGACGCGAGGAACACAATGGAAGCGACAGAATTACGATCCGAGCAACCGATGACCAGAAACTCGCGTCTACTCCCAAAATTTGAAGTCTAGTTTCCTGGACTCCGTGAACGTTTGAGTGAATTTCTCACTACCATTCCGACGTAAAATGACGCGAGGAAGACGATGGAAGCGACAGAATTACGATCCGAGCAACCGTTGACTAGAAACTCGCGTCTATTCCCAAAACATGAAGTCTAGTTTCCTGGACTCCGTGAACGTTTTTGTGGATTTCTCACGGCCATTTCCGACGTAAAATGACGCGAGGAACTCGATGGAAGCGACAGAATTACGATCCGAGCAACCGATGACCAGAAACTCGCGTCTACTCCCAAAATTTGAAGTCTAGTTTCCTGAACTCCGTGAACGTTTGAGTGAATTTCTCACTACCATTCCGACGTAAAATGACGCGAGGAAGACGATGGAAGCGACAGAATTACGATCCGAGCAACCGTTGACTAGAAACTCGCGTCTATTTCAAAAACTTGAAGTCTAGTTTCCTGGACTCCGTGAACGTTTTTCTGGATTTCTCACGGCCATTTCCGACGTAAAATGACGCGAGGAACACGATGGAAGCGACAGAATTACGATCCGAGCAACCGATGCCCAGAAACTCGCGTCTACTCCCAAAACTTGAAGTCTAGTTTCCTGGACTCCGTGAACGTTTGAGTGAATTTCTCACTCCCATTCCGACGTAAAATGACGCGAGGAAGACGATGGAAGCGACAGAATTACGATCCGAGCAACCGTTGACTAGAAACTCGCGTCTATTCCCAAAACTTGAAGTTGAGTTTCCTGGACTCCGTGAACGTTTTTGTGAATTTCTCACGACCATTTCCGACGTAAAACGACGCGAGGAACACGATGGAAGCGACAGAATTACGATCCGAGCAACCGTTGACTAGAAACTCGCGTCTATTCCCAAAACTTGAAGTCGACTTTCCTGGACTCCGTGAACGTTTTTGTGGATTTCTCACGGCCATTTCCGACGTAAAATGACGCGAGGAACTCGATGGAAGCGACAGAATTACGATCCGAGCAACCGATGACCAGAAACTCGCGTCTACTCCCAAAATTTGAAGTCTAGTTTCCTGAACTCCGTGAACGTTTGAGTGAATTTCTCACTACCATTCCGACGTAAAATGACGCGAGGAACACAATGGAAGCGACAGAATTACGATCCGAGCAACCGATGACCAGAAACTCGCGTCTACTCCCAAAATTTGAAGTCTAGTTTCCTGGACTCCGTGAACGTTTGAGTGAATTTCTCACTACCATTCCGACGTAAAATGACGCGAGGAAGACGATGGAAGCGACAGAATTACGATCCGAGCAACCGTTGACTAGAAACTCGCGTCTATTCCCAAAACATGAAGTCTAGTTTCCTGGACTCCGTGAACGTTTTTGTGGATTTCTCACGGCCATTTCCGACGTAAAATGACGCGAGGAACTCAATGGAAGCGACAGAATTACGATCCGAGCAACCGATGACCAGAAACTCGCGTCTACTCCCAAAATTTGAAGTCTAGTTTCCTGAACTCCGTGAACGTTTGAGTGAATTTCTCACGACCATTTCCGACGTAAAATGACGCGAGGAACACGATGGAAGCGACAGAATTACGATCCGAGCAACCGATGACCAGAAACTCGCGTCTACTCCCAAAATTTGAAGTCTAGTTTCCTGGACTCCGTGAACGTTTGAGTGAATTTCTCACTACCATTCCGACGTAAAATGACGCGAGGAAGACGATGGAAGCGACAGAATTACGATCCGAGCAACCGTTGACTAGAAACTCGCGTCTATTCCCAAAACTTGAAGTCTAGTTTCCTGGACTCCGTGAACGTTTTTGTGAATTTCTCACGACCATTTCCGACGTAAAATGACGCGAGGAACACGATGGAAGCGACAGAATTACGATCCGAGCAACCGTTGACTAGAAACTCGCGTCTACTCCCAAAACTTGAAGTCTAGTTTCCTGAACTCCGTGAACGTTTGAGTGAATTTCTCACTACCATTCCGACGTAAAATGACGCGAGGAAGACGATGGAAGCGACAGAATTACGATCCGAGCAACCGTTGACTAGAAACTCGCGTCTATTCCCAAAACTTGAAGTCTAGTTTCCTGGACTCCGTGAACGTTTTTGTGGATTTCTCACGGCCATTTCCGACGTAAAATGACGCGAGGAACACGATGGAAGCGACAGAATTACGATCCGAGCAATCGTTGGCCAGAAACACGCGTCTATTCCAAAAAGTTGAAGTTGAGTTTCCTGGACTCCGTGAACGTTTTTGTGGATTTCTCACGGCCATTCCGACGTAAAACGACGCGAGGAACACGATGCAAGCGACAGAATTACGATCCGAGCAACCGTTGACCAGAAACTCGCGTCTATTCCCAAAACTTGAAGTCGACTTTCCTGGACTCCGTGAACGTTTTTGTGAATTTCTCACGACCATTTCCGACGTAAAATGACGCGAGGAACACAATGGAAGCGACAGAATTACGATCCGAGCAACCGATGACCAGAAACTCGCGTCTACTCCCAAAATTTGAAGTCTGGTTTCCTGGACTCCGTGAACGTTTGAGTGAATTTCTCACTACCATTCCGACGTAAAATGACGCGAGGAAGACGATGGAAGCGACAGAATTACGATCCGAGCAACCGTTGACTAGAAACTCGCGTCTATTCCCAAAACATGAAGTCTAGTTTCCTGGACTCCGTGAACGTTTTTGTGGATTTCTCACGGCCATTTCCGACGTAAAATGACGCGAGGAACTCGATGGAAGCGACAGAATTACGATCCGAGCAACCGATGACCAGAAACTCGCGTCTACTCCCAAAATTTGAAGTCTAGTTTCCTGAACTCCGTGAACGTTTGAGTGAATTTCTCACTACCATTCCGACGTAAAATGACGCGAGGAAGACGATGGAAGCGACAGAATTACGATCCGAGCAACCGTTGACTAGAAACTCGCGTCTATTTCAAAAACTTGAAGTCTAGTTTCCTGGACTCCGTGAACGTTTTTCTGGATTTCTCACGGCCATTTCCGACGTAAAATGACGCGAGGAACGCGATGGAAGCGACAGAATTACGATCCGAGCAACCGATGCCCAGAAACTCGCGTCTACTCCCAAAACTTGAAGTCTAGTTTCCTGGACTCCGTGAACGTTTCAGTGAATTTCTCACTCCCATTCCGACGTAAAATGACGCGAGGAAGACGATGGAAGCGACAGAATTACGATCCGAGCAACCGTTGACTAGAAACTCGCGTCTATTCCCAAAACTTGAAGTTGAGTTTCCTGGACTCCGTGAACGTTTTTGTGAATTTCTCACGACCATTTCCGACGTAAAACGACGCGAGGAACACGATGGAAGCGACAGAATTACGATCCGAGCAACCGTTGACTAGAAACTCGCGTCTATTCCCAAAACTTGAAGTCGACTTTCCTGGACTCCGTGAACGTTTTTGTGAATTTCTCACGACCATTTCCGACGTAAAATGACGCGAGGAACACGATGGAAGCGACAGAATTACGATCCGAGCAACCGATGACCAGAAACTCGCGTCTACTCCCAAAATTTGAAGTCTAGTTTCCTGGACTCCGTGAACGTTTGAGTGAATTTCTCACTACCATTCCGACGTAAAATGACGCGAGGAAGACGATGGAAGCGACAGAATTACGATCCGAGCAACCGTTGACTAGAAACTCGCGTCTATTCCCAAAACTTGAAGTCTAGTTTCCTGGACTCCGTGAACGTTTTTGTGAATTTCTCACGACCATTTCCGACGTAAAATGACGCGAGGAACACGATGGAAGCGACAGAATTACGATCCGAGCAACCGTTGACCAGAAACTCGCGTCTATTCCCAAAACCGGAAGTCGAGTTTCCTGGACACCGTGAAGGTTTTTGTGAATTTCTCACGACCATTTCCGACGTAAAATGACGCGAGGAACACGATGGAAGCGACAGAATTACGATCCGAGCAACCGTTGACCAGAAACTCGCGTCTACTCCCAAAATTTGAAGTCTAGTTTCCTGGACTCCGTGAACGTTTAAGTGAATTTCTCACTACCATTCCGACGTAAAATGACGCGAGGAAGACGATGGAAGCGACAGAATTACGATCCGAGCAACCGTTGACTAGAAACTCGCGTCTATTCCCAAAACTTGAAGTCTAGTTTCCTGGACTCCGTGAACATTTTTGTGAATTTCTCACGACCATTTCCGACGTAAAATGACGCGAGGAACACGATGGAAGCGACAGAATTACGATCCGAGCAACCGTTGACCAGAAACTCGCGTCTATTCCCAAAACCGGAAGTCGAGATTCCTGGACACCGTGAAGGTTTTTGTGAATTTCTCACGACCATTTCCGACGTAAAATGACGCGAGGAACACGATGGAAGCGACAGAATTACGATCCGAGCAACCGTTGACTAGAAACTCGTGTCTATTCCCAAAACTTGAAGTCGACTTTCCTGGACTCCGTGACCGTTTTTGTGGATTTCTCACGGCCATTTCCGACGTAAAATGACGCGAGGAACACGATGGAATCGACAGAATTACGATCCGAGCAACCGTTGACTAGAAACTCGCGTCTATTCCCAAAACTTGAAGTCGACTTTCCTGGACTCCGTGAACGTTTTTGTGGATTTCTCACGGCCATTTCCGACGTAAAATGACGCGAGGAACACGATGGAAGCGACAGAATTACGATCCGAGCAATCGTTGGCCAGAAACACGCGTCTATTCCAAAAAGTTGAAGTTGAGTTTCCTGGACTCCGTGAACGTTTTTGTGGATTTCTCACGGCCATTCCGACGTAAAACGACGCGAGGAACACGATGCAAGCGACAGAATTACGATCCGAGCAACCGTTGACCAGAAACTCGCGTCTATTCCCAAAACTTGAAGTCGACTTTCCTGGACTCCGTGAACGTTTGAGTGAATTTCTCACTACCATTCCGACGTAAAATGACGCGAGGAAGACGATGGAAGCGA
Organism: Crossocerus cetratus; assembly: GCA_963675795.1. Classification (NCBI taxonomy): domain Eukaryota; kingdom Metazoa; phylum Arthropoda; class Insecta; order Hymenoptera; family Crabronidae; genus Crossocerus; species Crossocerus cetratus. The sequence continues at coordinate 11,272,178 of OY776664.1, read as the reverse complement.
CAGAATTACGATCCGAGCAACCGTTGACTAGAAACTCGCGTCTATTTCAAAAACTTGAAGTCTAGTTTCCTGGACTCCGTGAACGTTTTTCTGGATTTCTCACGGCCATTTCCGACGTAAAATGACGCGAGGAACGCGATGGAAGCGACAGAATTACGATCCGAGCAACCGATGCCCAGAAACTCGCGTCTACTCCCAAAACTTGAAGTCTAGTTTCCTGGACTCCGTGAACGTTTCAGTGAATTTCTCACTCCCATTCCGACGTAAAATGACGCGAGGAAGACGATGGAAGCGACAGAATTACGATCCGAGCAACCGTTGACTAGAAACTCGCGTCTATTCCCAAAACTTGAAGTTGAGTTTCCTGGACTCCGTGAACGTTTTTGTGAATTTCTCACGACCATTTCCGACGTAAAACGACGCGAGGAACACGATGGAAGCGACAGAATTACGATCCGAGCAACCGTTGACTAGAAACTCGCGTCTATTCCCAAAACTTGAAGTCGACTTTCCTGGACTCCGTGAACGTTTTTGTGAATTTCTCACGACCATTTCCGACGTAAAATGACGCGAGGAACACGATGGAAGCGACAGAATTACGATCCGAGCAACCGATGACCAGAAACTCGCGTCTACTCCCAAAATTTGAAGTCTAGTTTCCTGGACTCCGTGAACGTTTGAGTGAATTTCTCACTACCATTCCGACGTAAAATGACGCGAGGAAGACGATGGAAGCGACAGAATTACGATCCGAGCAACCGTTGACTAGAAACTCGCGTCTATTCCCAAAACTTGAAGTCTAGTTTCCTGGACTCCGTGAACGTTTTTGTGAATTTCTCACGACCATTTCCGACGTAAAATGACGCGAGGAACACGATGGAAGCGACAGAATTACGATCCGAGCAACCGTTGACCAGAAACTCGCGTCTACTCCCAAAATTTGAAGTCTAGTTTCCTGGACTCCGTGAACGTTTGAGTGAATTTCTCACTACCATTCCGACGTAAAATGACGCGAGGAAGACGATGGAAGCGACAGAATTACGATCCGAGCAACCGTTGACTAGAAACTCGCGTCTATTCCCAAAACTTGAAGTCTAGTTTCCTGGACTCCGTGAACGTTTTTGTGAATTTCTCACGACCATTTCCGACGTAAAATGACGCGAGGAACACGATGGAAGCGACAGAATTACGATCCGAGCAACCGTTGACCAGAAACTCGCGTCTATTCCCAAAACCGGAAGTCGAGTTTCCTGGACACCGTGAAGGTTTTTGTGAATTTCTCACGACCATTTCCGACGTAAAATGACGCGAGGAACACGATGGAAGCGACAGAATTACGATCCGAGCAACGGTTGACCAGAAACTCGCGTCTACTCCCAAAATTTGAAGTCTAGTTTCCTGGACTCCGTGAACGTTTAAGTGAATTTCTCACTACCATTCCGACGTAAAATGACGCGAGGAAGACGATGGAAGCGACAGAATTACGATCCGAGCAACCGTTGACTAGAAACTCGCGTCTATTCCCAAAACTTGAAGTCTAGTTTCCTGGACTCCGTGAACGTTTTTGTGGATTTCTCACGGCCATTTCCGACGTAAAATGACGCGAGGAACACGATGGAAGCGACAGAATTACGATCCGAGCAATCGTTGGCCAGAAACACGCGTCTATTCCAAAAAGTTGAAGTTGAGTTTCCTGGACTCCGTGAACGTTTTTGTGGATTTCTCACGGCCATTCCGACGTAAAACGACGCGAGGAACACGATGCAAGCGACAGAATTACGATCCGAGCAACCGTTGACTAGAAACTCGCGTCTATTCCCAAAACTTGAAGTCTAGTTTCCTGGACTCCGTGAACGTTTTTGTGGATTTCTCACGGCCATTTCCGACGTAAAATGACGCGAGGAACACGATGGAAGCGACAGAATTACGATCCGAGCAACGGTTGACCAGAAACTCGCGTCTACTCCCAAAATTTGAAGTCTAGTTTCCTGGACTCCGTGAACGTTTAAGTGAATTTCTCACTACCATTCCGACGTAAAATGACGCGAGGAAGACGATGGAAGCGACAGAATTACGATCCGAGCAACCGTTGACTAGAAACTCGCGTCTATTCCCAAAACTTGAAGTCGACTTTCCTGGACTCCGTGAACGTTTTTGTGGATTTCTCACGGCCATTTCCGACGTAAAATGACGCGAGGAACACGATGGAAGCGACAGAATTACGATCCGAGCAATCGTTGGCCAGAAACACGCGTCTATTCCAAAAAGTTGAAGTTGAGTTTCCTGGACTCCGTGAACGTTTTTGTGGATTTCTCACGGCCATTCCGACGTAAAACGACGCGAGGAACACGATGCAAGCGACAGAATTACGATCCGAGCAACCGTTGACCAGAAACTCGCGTCTATTCCCAAAACTTGAAGTCGACTTTCCTGGACTCCGTGAACGTTTTTGTGAATTTCTCACTACCATTCCGACGTAAAATGACGCGAGGAAGACGATGGAAGCGACAGAATTACGATCCGAGCAACCGTTGACTAGAAACTCGCGTCTATTCCAAAAACTTGAAGTCAAGTTTCCTGGACTCCGTGAACGTTTTTGTGAATTTCTCACGACCATTTCCGACGTAAAATGACGCGAGGAACGCGATGGAAGCGACAGAATTACGATCCGAGCAACCGATGCCCAGAAACTCGCGTCTACTCCCAAAACTTGAAGTCTAGTTTCCTGGACTCCGTGAACGTTTCAGTGAATTTCTCACTCCCATTCCGACGTAAAATGACGCGAGGAAGACGATGGAAGCGACAGAATTACGATCCGAGCAACCGTTGACTAGAAACTCGCGTCTATTCCCAAAACTTGAAGTTGAGTTTCCTGGACTCCGTGAACGTTTTTGTGAATTTCTCACGACCATTTCCGACGTAAAACGACGCGAGGAACACGATGGAAGCGACAGAATTACGATCCGAGCAACCGTTGACTAGAAACTCGCGTCTATTCCCAAAACTTGAAGTCGACTTTCCTGGACTCCGTGAACGTTTTTGTGGATTTCTCACGGCCATTTCCGACGTAAAATGACGCGAGGAACACGATGGAAGCGACAGAATTACGATCCGAGCAATCGTTGGCCAGAAACACGCGTCTATTCCAAAAAGTTGAAGTTGAGTTTCCTGGACTCCGTGAACGTTTTTGTGGATTTCTCACGGCCATTCCGACGTAAAACGACGCGAGGAACACGATGCAAGCGACAGAATTACGATCCGAGCAACCGTTGACCAGAAACTCGCGTCTATTCCCAAAACTTGAAGTCGACTTTCCTGGACTCCGTGAACGTTTGAGTGAATTTCTCACTACCATTCCGACGTAAAATGACGCGAGGAAGACGATGGAAGCGACAGAATTACGATCCGAGCAACCGTTGACTAGAAACTCGCGTCTATTTCAAAAACTTGAAGTCTAGTTTCCTGGACTCCGTGAACGTTTTTCTGGATTTCTCACGGCCATTTCCGACGTAAAATGACGCGAGGAACGCGATGGAAGCGACAGAATTACGATCCGAGCAACCGATGCCCAGAAACTCGCGTCTACTCCCAAAACTTGAAGTCTAGTTTCCTGGACTCCGTGAACGTTTCAGTGAATTTCTCACTCCCATTCCGACGTAAAATGACGCGAGGAAGACGATGGAAGCGACAGAATTACGATCCGAGCAACCGTTGACTAGAAACTCGCGTCTATTCCCAAAACTTGAAGTTGAGTTTCCTGGACTCCGTGAACGTTTTTGTGAATTTCTCACGACCATTTCCGACGTAAAACGACGCGAGGAACACGATGGAAGCGACAGAATTACGATCCGAGCAACCGTTGACTAGAAACTCGCGTCTATTCCCAAAACTTGAAGTCGACTTTCCTGGACTCCGTGAACGTTTTTGTGAATTTCTCACGACCATTTCCGACGTAAAATGACGCGAGGAACACGATGGAAGCGACAGAATTACGATCCGAGCAACCGATGACCAGAAACTCGCGTCTACTCCCAAAATTTGAAGTCTAGTTTCCTGGACTCCGTGAACGTTTGAGTGAATTTCTCACTACCATTCCGACGTAAAATGACGCGAGGAAGACGATGGAAGCGACAGAATTACGATCCGAGCAACCGTTGACTAGAAACTCGCGTCTATTCCCAAAACTTGAAGTCTAGTTTCCTGGACTCCGTGAACGTTTTTGTGAATTTCTCACGACCATTTCCGACGTAAAATGACGCGAGGAACACGATGGAAGCGACAGAATTACGATCCGAGCAACCGTTGACCAGAAACTCGCGTCTACTCCCAAAATTTGAAGTCTAGTTTCCTGGACTCCGTGAACGTTTGAGTGAATTTCTCACTACCATTCCGACGTAAAATGACGCGAGGAAGACGATGGAAGCGACAGAATTACGATCCGAGCAACCGTTGACTAGAAACTCGCGTCTATTCCCAAAACTTGAAGTCTAGTTTCCTGGACTCCGTGAACGTTTTTGTGAATTTCTCACGACCATTTCCGACGTAAAATGACGCGAGGAACACGATGGAAGCGACAGAATTACGATCCGAGCAACCGTTGACCAGAAACTCGCGTCTATTCCCAAAACCGGAAGTCGAGTTTCCTGGACACCGTGAAGGTTTTTGTGAATTTCTCACGACCATTTCCGACGTAAAATGACGCGAGGAACACGATGGAAGCGACAGAATTACGATCCGAGCAACGGTTGACCAGAAACTCGCGTCTACTCCCAAAATTTGAAGTCTAGTTTCCTGGACTCCGTGAACGTTTAAGTGAATTTCTCACTACCATTCCGACGTAAAATGACGCGAGGAAGACGATGGAAGCGACAGAATTACGATCCGAGCAACCGTTGACTAGAAACTCGCGTCTATTCCCAAAACTTGAAGTCTAGTTTCCTGGACTCCGTGAACGTTTTTGTGGATTTCTCACGGCCATTTCCGACGTAAAATGACGCGAGGAACACGATGGAAGCGACAGAATTACGATCCGAGCAATCGTTGGCCAGAAACACGCGTCTATTCCAAAAAGTTGAAGTTGAGTTTCCTGGACTCCGTGAACGTTTTTGTGGATTTCTCACGGCCATTCCGACGTAAAACGACGCGAGGAACACGATGCAAGCGACAGAATTACGATCCGAGCAACCGTTGACTAGAAACTCGCGTCTATTCCCAAAACTTGAAGTCTAGTTTCCTGGACTCCGTGAACGTTTTTGTGGATTTCTCACGGCCATTTCCGACGTAAAATGACGCGAGGAACACGATGGAAGCGACAGAATTACGATCCGAGCAACGGTTGACCAGAAACTCGCGTCTACTCCCAAAATTTGAAGTCTAGTTTCCTGGACTCCGTGAACGTTTAAGTGAATTTCTCACTACCATTCCGACGTAAAATGACGCGAGGAAGACGATGGAAGCGACAGAATTACGATCCGAGCAACCGTTGACTAGAAACTCGCGTCTATTCCCAAAACTTGAAGTCGACTTTCCTGGACTCCGTGAACGTTTTTGTGGATTTCTCACGGCCATTTCCGACGTAAAATGACGCGAGGAACACGATGGAAGCGACAGAATTACGATCCGAGCAATCGTTGGCCAGAAACACGCGTCTATTCCAAAAAGTTGAAGTTGAGTTTCCTGGACTCCGTGAACGTTTTTGTGGATTTCTCACGGCCATTCCGACGTAAAACGACGCGAGGAACACGATGCAAGCGACAGAATTACGATCCGAGCAACCGTTGACCAGAAACTCGCGTCTATTCCCAAAACTTGAAGTCGACTTTCCTGGACTCCGTGAACGTTTTTGTGAATTTCTCACTACCATTCCGACGTAAAATGACGCGAGGAAGACGATGGAAGCGACAGAATTACGATCCGAGCAACCGTTGACTAGAAACTCGCGTCTATTCCAAAAACTTGAAGTCAAGTTTCCTGGACTCCGTGAACGTTTTTGTGAATTTCTCACGACCATTTCCGACGTAAAATGACGCGAGGAACACAATGGAAGCGACAGAATTACGATCCGAGCAACCGATGACCAGAAACTCGCGTCTACTCCCAAAATTTGAAGTCTAGTTTCCTGGACTCCGTGAACGTTTGAGTGAATTTCTCACTACCATTCCGACGTAAAATGACGCGAGGAAGACGATGGAAGCGACAGAATTACGATCCGAGCAACCGTTGACTAGAAACTCGCGTCTATTCCCAAAACATGAAGTCTAGTTTCCTGGACTCCGTGAACGTTTTTGTGGATTTCTCACGGCCATTTCCGACGTAAAATGACGCGAGGAACTCGATGGAAGCGACAGAATTACGATCCGAGCAACCGATGACCAGAAACTCGCGTCTATTCCCAAAACCGGAAGTCGAGTTTCCTGGACACCGTGAAGGTTTTTGTGAATTTCTCACGACCATTTCCGACGTTAAATGACGCGAGGAACACGATGGAAGCGATAGAATTACGATCCGAGCAACCGATGACCAGAAACTCGCGTCTACTCCCAAAATTTGAAGTCTAGTTTCCTGGACTCCGTGAACGTTTGAGTGAATTTCTCACTACCATTCCGACGTAAAATGACGCGAGGAAGACGATGGAAGCGACAGAATTACGATCCGAGCAACCGTTGACTAGAAACTCGCGTCTATTCCCAAAACTTGAAGTCTAGTTTCCTGGACTCCGTGAACGTTTTTGTGAATTTCTCACGACCATTTCCGACGTAAAATGACGCGAGGAACACGATGGAAGCGACAGAATTACGATCCGAGCAACCGTTGACCAGAAACTCGCGTCTACTCCCAAAATTTGAAGTCTAGTTTCCTGGACTCCGTGAACGTTTAAGTGAATTTCTCACTACCATTCCGACGTAAAATGACGCGAGGAAGACGATGGAAGCGACAGAATTACGATCCGAGCAACCGTTGACTAGAAACTCGCGTCTATTCCCAAAACTTGAAGTCTAGTTTCCTGGACTCCGTGAACGTTTTTGTGAATTTCTCACGACCATTTCCGACGTAAAATGACGCGAGGAACACGATGGAAGCGACAGAATTACGATCCGAGCAACCGTTGACCAGAAACTCGCGTCTATTCCCAAAACCGGAAGTCGAGTTTCCTGGACACCGTGAAGGTTTTTGTGAATTTCTCACGACCATTTCCGACGTAAAATGACGCGAGGAACACGATGGAATCGACAGAATTACGATCCGAGCAACCGTTGACTAGAAACTCGCGTCTATTCCCAAAACTTGAAGTCGACTTTCCTGGACTCCGTGAACGTTTTTGTGGATTTCTCACGGCCATTTCCGACGTAAAATGACGCGAGGAACACGATGGAAGCGACAGAATTACGATCCGAGCAACCGATGACCAGAAACTCGCGTCTACTCCCAAAATTTGAAGTCTAGTTTCCTGAACTCCGTGAACGTTTGAGTGAATTTCTCACTACCATTCCGACGTAAAATGACGCGAGGAAGACGATGGAAGCGACAGAATTACGATCTGAGCAACCGTTGACTAGAAACTCGCGTCTATTCCCAAAACTTGAAGTCGACTTTCCTGGACTCCGTGAACGTTTTTGTGGATTTCTCACGGCCATTTCCGACGTAAAATGACGCGAGGAACACGATGGAAGCGACAGAATTACGATCCGAGCAATCGATGGCCAGAAACACGCGTCTATTCCAAAAAGTTGAAGTTGAGTTTCCTGGACTCCGTGAACGTTTTTGTGGATTTCTCACGGCCATTCCGACGTAAAACGACGCGAGGAACACGATGCAAGCGACAGAATTACGATCCGAGCAACCGTTGACCAGAAACTCGCGTCTATTCCCAAAACTTGAAGTCGACTTTCCTGGACTCCGTGAACGTTTTTGTGAATTTCTCACTACCATTCCGACGTAAAATGACGCGAGGAAGACGATGGAAGCGACAGAATTACGATCCGAGCAACCGTTGACTAGAAACTCGCGTCTATTCCAAAAACTTGAAGTCAAGTTTCCTGGACTCCGTGAACGTTTTTGTGAATTTCTCACGACCATTTCCGACGTAAAATGACGCGAGGAACACAATGGAAGCGACAGAATTACGATCCGAGCAACCGATGACCAGAAACTCGCGTCTACTCCCAAAATTTGAAGTCTAGTTTCCTGGACTCCGTGAACGTTTGAGTGAATTTCTCACTACCATTCCGACGTAAAATGACGCGAGGAAGACGATGGAAGCGACAGAATTACGATCCGAGCAACCGTTGACTAGAAACTCGCGTCTATTCCCAAAACATGAAGTCTAGTTTCCTGGACTCCGTGAACGTTTTTGTGGATTTCTCACGGCCATTTCCGACGTAAAATGACGCGAGGAACTCGATGGAAGCGACAGAATTACGATCCGAGCAACCGATGACCAGAAACTCGCGTCTATTCCCAAAACATGAAGTCTAGTTTCCTGGACTCCGTGAACGTTTTTGTGGATTTCTCACGGCCATTTCCGACGTAAAATGACGCGAGGAACTCGATGGAAGCGACAGAATCACGATCCGAGCAACCGATGACCAGAAACTCGCGTCTACTCCCAAAATTTGAAGTCTAGTTTCCTGAACTCCGTGAACGTTTGAGTGAATTTCTCACTACCATTCCGACGTAAAATGACGCGAGGAACACAATGGAAGCGACAGAATTACGATCCGAGCAACCGATGACCAGAAACTCGCGTCTACTCCCAAAATTTGAAGTCTAGTTTCCTGGACTCCGTGAACGTTTGAGTGAATTTCTCACTACCATTCCGACGTAAAATGACGCGAGGAAGACGATGGAAGCGACAGAATTACGATCCGAGCAACCGTTGACTAGAAACTCGCGTCTATTCCCAAAACATGAAGTCTAGTTTCCTGGACTCCGTGAACGTTTTTGTGGATTTCTCACGGCCATTTCCGACGTAAAATGACGCGAGGAACTCGATGGAAGCGACAGAATTACGATCCGAGCAACCGATGACCAGAAACTCGCGTCTACTCCCAAAATTTGAAGTCTAGTTTCCTGAACTCCGTGAACGTTTGAGTGAATTTCTCACTACCATTCCGACGTAAAATGACGCGAGGAAGACGATGGAAGCGACAGAATTACGATCCGAGCAACCGTTGACTAGAAACTCGCGTCTATTTCAAAAACTTGAAGTCTAGTTTCCTGGACTCCGTGAACGTTTTTCTGGATTTCTCACGGCCATTTCCGACGTAAAATGACGCGAGGAACACGATGGAAGCGACAGAATTACGATCCGAGCAACCGATGCCCAGAAACTCGCGTCTACTCCCAAAACTTGAAGTCTAGTTTCCTGGACTCCGTGAACGTTTGAGTGAATTTCTCACTCCCATTCCGACGTAAAATGACGCGAGGAAGACGATGGAAGCGACAGAATTACGATCCGAGCAACCGTTGACTAGAAACTCGCGTCTATTCCCAAAACTTGAAGTTGAGTTTCCTGGACTCCGTGAACGTTTTTGTGAATTTCTCACGACCATTTCCGACGTAAAACGACGCGAGGAACACGATGGAAGCGACAGAATTACGATCCGAGCAACCGTTGACTAGAAACTCGCGTCTATTCCCAAAACTTGAAGTCGACTTTCCTGGACTCCGTGAACGTTTTTGTGGATTTCTCACGGCCATTTCCGACGTAAAATGACGCGAGGAACTCGATGGAAGCGACAGAATTACGATCCGAGCAACCGATGACCAGAAACTCGCGTCTACTCCCAAAATTTGAAGTCTAGTTTCCTGAACTCCGTGAACGTTTGAGTGAATTTCTCACTACCATTCCGACGTAAAATGACGCGAGGAACACAATGGAAGCGACAGAATTACGATCCGAGCAACCGATGACCAGAAACTCGCGTCTACTCCCAAAATTTGAAGTCTAGTTTCCTGGACTCCGTGAACGTTTGAGTGAATTTCTCACTACCATTCCGACGTAAAATGACGCGAGGAAGACGATGGAAGCGACAGAATTACGATCCGAGCAACCGTTGACTAGAAACTCGCGTCTATTCCCAAAACATGAAGTCTAGTTTCCTGGACTCCGTGAACGTTTTTGTGGATTTCTCACGGCCATTTCCGACGTAAAATGACGCGAGGAACTCAATGGAAGCGACAGAATTACGATCCGAGCAACCGATGACCAGAAACTCGCGTCTACTCCCAAAATTTGAAGTCTAGTTTCCTGAACTCCGTGAACGTTTGAGTGAATTTCTCACGACCATTTCCGACGTAAAATGACGCGAGGAACACGATGGAAGCGACAGAATTACGATCCGAGCAACCGATGACCAGAAACTCGCGTCTACTCCCAAAATTTGAAGTCTAGTTTCCTGGACTCCGTGAACGTTTGAGTGAATTTCTCACTACCATTCCGACGTAAAATGACGCGAGGAAGACGATGGAAGCGACAGAATTACGATCCGAGCAACCGTTGACTAGAAACTCGCGTCTATTCCCAAAACTTGAAGTCTAGTTTCCTGGACTCCGTGAACGTTTTTGTGAATTTCTCACGACCATTTCCGACGTAAAATGACGCGAGGAACACGATGGAAGCGACAGAATTACGATCCGAGCAACCGTTGACCAGAAACTCGCGTCTACTCCCAAAATTTGAAGTCTAGTTTCCTGGACTCCGTGAACGTTTGAGTGAATTTCTCACTACCATTCCGACGTAAAATGACGCGAGGAAGACGATGGAAGCGACAGAATTACGATCCGAGCAACCGTTGACTAGAAACTCGCGTCTATTCCCAAAACTTGAAGTCTAGTTTCCTGGACTCCGTGAACGTTTTTGTGAATTTCTCACGACCATTTCCGACGTAAAATGACGCGAGGAACACGATGGAAGCGACAGAATTACGATCCGAGCAACCGTTGACCAGAAACTCGCGTCTATTCCCAAAACCGGAAGTCGAGTTTCCTGGACACCGTGAAGGTTTTTGTGAATTTCTCACGACCATTTCCGACGTAAAATGACGCGAGGAACACGATGGAAGCGACAGAATTACGATCCGAGCAACCGTTGACCAGAAACTCGCGTCTACTCCCAAAATTTGAAGTCTAGTTTCCTGGACTCCGTGAACGTTTAAGTGAATTTCTCACTACCATTCCGACGTAAAATGACGCGAGGAAGACGATGGAAGCGACAGAATTACGATCCGAGCAACCGTTGACTAGAAACTCGCGTCTATTCCCAAAACTTGAAGTCTAGTTTCCTGGACTCCGTGAACATTTTTGTGAATTTCTCACGACCATTTCCGACGTAAAATGACGCGAGGAACACGATGGAAGCGACAGAATTACGATCCGAGCAACCGTTGACCAGAAACTCGCGTCTATTCCCAAAACCGGAAGTCGAGATTCCTGGACACCGTGAAGGTTTTTGTGAATTTCTCACGACCATTTCCGACGTAAAATGACGCGAGGAACACGATGGAAGCGACAGAATTACGATCCGAGCAACCGTTGACTAGAAACTCGCGTCTATTCCCAAAACTTGAAGTCGACTTTCCTGGACTCCGTGACCGTTTTTGTGGATTTCTCACGGCCATTTCCGACGTAAAATGACGCGAGGAACACGATGGAATCGACAGAATTACGATCCGAGCAACCGTTGACTAGAAACTCGCGTCTATTCCCAAAACTTGAAGTCGACTTTCCTGGACTCCGTGAACGTTTTTGTGGATTTCTCACGGCCATTTCCGACGTAAAATGACGCGAGGAACACGATGGAAGCGACAGAATTACGATCCGAGCAACCGATGACCAGAAACTCGCGTCTACTCCCAAAATTTGAAGTCTAGTTTCCTGAACTCCGTGAACGTTTGAGTGAATTTCTCACTACCATTCCGACGTAAAATGACGCGAGGAAGACGATGGAAGCGACAGAATTACGATCCGAGCAACCGTTGACTAGAAACTCGCGTCTATTCCCAAAACTTGAAGTCGACTTTCCTGGACTCCGTGAACGTTTTTGTGGATTTCTCACGGCCATTTCCGACGTAAAATGACGCGAGGAACACGATGGAAGCGACAGAATTACGATCCGAGCAATCGTTGGCCAGAAACACGCGTCTATTCCAAAAAGTTGAAGTTGAGTTTCCTGGACTCCGTGAACGTTTTTGTGGATTTCTCACGGCCATTCCGACGTAAAACGACGCGAGGAACACGATGCAAGCGACAGAATTACGATCCGAGCAACCGTTGACCAGAAACTCGCGTCTATTCCCAAAACTTGAAGTCGACTTTCCTGGACTCCGTGAACGTTTTTGTGAATTTCTCACTACCATTCCGACGTAAAATGACGCGAGGAAGACGATGGAAGCGACAGAATTACGATCCGAGCAACCGTTGACTAGAAACTCGCGTCTATTCCAAAAACTTGAAGTCAAGTTTCCTGGACTCCGTGAACGTTTTTGTGAATTTCTCACGACCATTTCCGACGTAAAATGACGCGAGGAACACAATGGAAGCGACAGAATTACGATCCGAGCAACCGATGACCAGAAACTCGCGTCTACTCCCAAAATTTGAAGTCTAGTTTCCTGGACTCCGTGAACGTTTTTGTGAATTTCTCACGACCATTTCCGACGTAAAATGACGCGAGGAACACAATGGAAGCGACAGAATTACGATCCGAGCAACCGATGACCAGAAACTCGCGTCTACTCCCAAAATTTGAAGTCTAGTTTCCTGGACTCCGTGAACGTTTGAGTGAATTTCTCACTACCATTCCGACGTAAAATGACGCGAGGAAGACGATGGAAGCGACAGAATTACGATCCGAGCAACCGTTGACTAGAAACTCGCGTCTATTCCCAAAACATGAAGTCTAGTTTCCTGGACTCCGTGAACGTTTTTGTGGATTTCTCACGGCCATTTCCGACGTAAAATGACGCGAGGAACTCGATGGAAGCGACAGAATTACGATCCGAGCAACCGATGACCAGAAACTCGCGTCTATTCCCAAAACATGAAGTCTAGTTTCCTGGACTCCGTGAACGTTTTTGTGGATTTCTCACGGCCATTTCCGACGTAAAATGACGCGAGGAACTCGATGGAAGCGACAGAATCACGATCCGAGCAACCGATGACCAGAAACTCGCGTCTACTCCCAAAATTTGAAGTCGACTTTCCTGGACTCCGTGACCGTTTTTGTGGATTTCTCACGGCCATTTCCGACGTAAAATGACGCGAGGAACACGATGGAATCGACAGAATTACGATCCGAGCAACCGTTGACTAGAAACTCGCGTCTATTCCCAAAACTTGAAGTCGACTTTCCTGGACTCCGTGAACGTTTTTGTGGATTTCTCACGGCCATTTCCGACGTAAAATGACGCGAGGAACACGATGGAAGCGACAGAATTACGATCCGAGCAACCGATGACCAGAAACTCGCGTCTACTCCCAAAATTTGAAGTCTAGTTTCCTGAACTCCGTGAACGTTTGAGTGAATTTCTCACTACCATTCCGACGTAAAATGACGCGAGGAAGACGATGGAAGCGACAGAATTACGATCCGAGCAACCGTTGACTAGAAACTCGCGTCTATTCCCAAAACTTGAAGTCGACTTTCCTGGACTCCGTGAACGTTTTTGTGGATTTCTCACGGCCATTTCCGACGTAAAATGACGCGAGGAACACGATGGAAGCGACAGAATTACGATCCGAGCAATCGTTGGCCAGAAACACGCGTCTATTCCAAAAAGTTGAAGTTGAGTTTCCTGGACTCCGTGAACGTTTTTGTGGATTTCTCACGGCCATTCCGACGTAAAACGACGCGAGGAACACGATGCAAGCGACAGAATTACGATCCGAGCAACCGTTGACCAGAAACTCGCGTCTATTCCCAAAACTTGAAGTCGACTTTCCTGGACTCCGTGAACGTTTTTGTGAATTTCTCACTACCATTCCGACGTAAAATGACGCGAGGAAGACGATGGAAGCGACAGAATTACGATCCGAGCAACCGTTGACTAGAAACTCGCGTCTATTCCAAAAACTTGAAGTCAAGTTTCCTGGACTCCGTGAACGTTTTTGTGAATTTCTCACGACCATTTCCGACGTAAAATGACGCGAGGAACACAATGGAAGCGACAGAATTACGATCCGAGCAACCGATGACCAGAAACTCGCGTCTACTCCCAAAATTTGAAGTCTAGTTTCCTGGACTCCGTGAACGTTTTTGTGAATTTCTCACGACCATTTCCGACGTAAAATGACGCGAGGAACACAATGGAAGCGACAGAATTACGATCCGAGCAACCGATGACCAGAAACTCGCGTCTACTCCCAAAATTTGAAGTCTAGTTTCCTGGACTCCGTGAACGTTTGAGTGAATTTCTCACTACCATTCCGACGTAAAATGACGCGAGGAAGACGATGGAAGCGACAGAATTACGATCCGAGCAACCGTTGACTAGAAACTCGCGTCTATTCCCAAAACATGAAGTCTAGTTTCCTGGACTCCGTGAACGTTTTTGTGGATTTCTCACGGCCATTTCCGACGTAAAATGACGCGAGGAACTCGATGGAAGCGACAGAATTACGATCCGAGCAACCGATGACCAGAAACTCGCGTCTATTCCCAAAACATGAAGTCTAGTTTCCTGGACTCCGTGAACGTTTTTGTGGATTTCTCACGGCCATTTCCGACGTAAAATGACGCGAGGAACTCGATGGAAGCGACAGAATCACGATCCGAGCAACCGATGACCAGAAACTCGCGTCTACTCCCAAAATTTGAAGTCTAGTTTCCTGAACTCCGTGAACGTTTGAGTGAATTTCTCACTACCATTCCGACGTAAAATGACGCGAGGAACACAATGGAAGCGACAGAATTACGATCCGAGCAACCGATGACCAGAAACTCGCGTCTACTCCCAAAATTTGAAGTCTAGTTTCCTGGACTCCGTGAACGTTTGAGTGAATTTCTCACTACCATTCCGACGTAAAATGACGCGAGGAAGACGATGGAAGCGACAGAATTACGATCCGAGCAACCGTTGACTAGAAACTCGCGTCTATTCCCAAAACTTGAAGTCTAGTTTCCTGGACTCCGTGAACGTTTTTGTGAATTTCTCACGACCATTTCCGACGTAAAATGACGCGAGGAACACGATGGAAGCGACAGAATTACGATCCGAGCAACCGTTGACCAGAAACTCGCGTCTATTCCCAAAACCGGAAGTCGAGTTTCCTGGACACCGTGAAGGTTTTTGTGAATTTCACACGACCATTTCCGACGTAAAATGACGCGAGGAACACGATGGAATCGACAGAATTACGATCCGAGCAACCGTTGACTAGAAACTCGCCTCCATTCCCAAAACTTGAAGTCGACTTTCCTGGACTCCGTGAACGTTTTTGTGGATTTCTCACGGCCATTTCCGACGTAAAATGACGCGAGGAACACGATGGAAGCGACAGAATTACGATCCGAGCAACCGATGACCAGAAACTCGCGTCTACTCCCAAAATTTGAAGTCTAGTTTCCTGAACTCCGTGAACGTTTGAGTGAATTTCTCACTACCATTCCGACGTAAAATGACGCGAGGAAGACGATGGAAGCGACAGAATTACGATCTGAGCAACCGTTGACTAGAAACTCGCGTCTATTCCCAAAACTTGAAGTCGACTTTCCTGGACTCCGTGAACGTTTTTGTGGATTTCTCACGGCCATTTCCGACGTAAAATGACGCGAGGAACACGATGGAAGCGACAGAATTACGATCCGAGCAATCGATGGCCAGAAACACGCGTCTATTCCAAAAAGTTGAAGTTGAGTTTCCTGGACTCCGTGAACGTTTTTGTGGATTTCTCACGGCCATTCCGACGTAAAACGACGCGAGGAACACGATGCAAGCGACAGAATTACGATCCGAGCAACCGTTGACCAGAAACTCGCGTCTATTCCCAAAACTTGAAGTCGACTTTCCTGGACTCCGTGAACGTTTTTGTGAATTTCTCACTACCATTCCGACGTAAAATGACGCGAGGAAGACGATGGAAGCGACAGAATTACGATCCGAGCAACCGTTGACTAGAAACTCGCGTCTATTCCAAAAACTTGAAGTCAAGTTTCCTGGACTCCGTGAACGTTTTTGTGAATTTCTCACGACCATTTCCGACGTAAAATGACGCGAGGAACACAATGGAAGCGACAGAATTACGATCCGAGCAACCGATGACCAGAAACTCGCGTCTACTCCCAAAATTTGAAGTCTAGTTTCCTGGACTCCGTGAACGTTTGAGTGAATTTCTCACTACCATTCCGACGTAAAATGACGCGAGGAAGACGATGGAAGCGACAGAATTACGATCCGAGCAACCGTTGACTAGAAACTCGCGTCTATTCCCAAAACATGAAGTCTAGTTTCCTGGACTCCGTGAACGTTTTTGTGGATTTCTCACGGCCATTTCCGACGTAAAATGACGCGAGGAACTCGATGGAAGCGACAGAATTACGATCCGAGCAACCGATGACCAGAAACTCGCGTCTATTCCCAAAACATGAAGTCTAGTTTCCTGGACTCCGTGAACGTTTTTGTGGATTTCTCACGGCCATTTCCGACGTAAAATGACGCGAGGAACTCGATGGAAGCGACAGAATCACGATCCGAGCAACCGATGACCAGAAACTCGCGTCTACTCCCAAAATTTGAAGTCTAGTTTCCTGAACTCCGTGAACGTTTGAGTGAATTTCTCACTACCATTCCGACGTAAAATGACGCGAGGAAGACGATGGAAGCGACAGAATTACGATCCGAGCAACCGTTGACTAGAAACTCGCGTCTATTCCCAAAACTTGAAGTCGACTTTCCTGGACTCCGTGAACGTTTTTGTGGATTTCTCACGGCCATTTCCGACGTAAAATGACGCGAGGAACACGATGGAAGCGACAGAATTACGATCCGAGCAATCGTTGGCCAGAAACACGCGTCTATTCCAAAAAGTTGAAGTTGAGTTTCCTGGACTCCGTGAACGTTTTTGTGGATTTCTCACGGCCATTCCGACGTAAAACGACGCGAGGAACACGATGCAAGCGACAGAATTACGATCCGAGCAACCGTTGACCAGAAACTCGCGTCTATTCCCAAAACTTGAAGTCGACTTTCCTGGACTCCGTGAACGTTTTTGTGAATTTCTCACTACCATTCCGACGTAAAATGACGCGAGGAAGACGATGGAAGCGACAGAATTACGATCCGAGCAACCGTTGACTAGAAACTCGCGTCTATTCCAAAAACTTGAAGTCAAGTTTCCTGGACTCCGTGAACGTTTTTGTGAATTTCTCACGACCATTTCCGACGTAAAATGACGCGAGGAACACAATGGAAGCGACAGAATTACGATCCGAGCAACCGATGACCAGAAACTCGCGTCTACTCCCAAAATTTGAAGTCTAGTTTCCTGGACTCCGTGAACGTTTGAGTGAATTTCTCACTACCATTCCGACGTAAAATGACGCGAGGAAGACGATGGAAGCGACAGAATTACGATCCGAGCAACCGTTGACTAGAAACTCGCGTCTATTCCCAAAACATGAAGTCTAGTTTCCTGGACTCCGTGAACGTTTTTGTGGATTTCTCACGGCCATTTCCGACGTAAAATGACGCGAGGAACTCGATGGAAGCGACAGAATTACGATCCGAGCAACCGATGACCAGAAACTCGCGTCTATTCCCAAAACATGAAGTCTAGTTTCCTGGACTCCGTGAACGTTTTTGTGGATTTCTCACGGCCATTTCCGACGTAAAATGACGCGAGGAACTCGATGGAAGCGACAGAATTACGATCCGAGCAACCGATGACCAGAAACTCGCGTCTACTCCCAAAATTTGAAGTCTAGTTTCCTGAACTCCGTGAACGTTTGAGTGAATTTCTCACTACCATTCCGACGTAAAATGACGCGAGGAACACAATGGAAGCGACAGAATTACGATCCGAGCAACCGATGACCAGAAACTCGCGTCTACTCCCAAAATTTGAAGTCTAGTTTCCTGGACTCCGTGAACGTTTGAGTGAATTTCTCACTACCATTCCGACGTAAAATGACGCGAGGAAGACGATGGAAGCGACAGAATTACGATCCGAGCAACCGTTGACTAGAAACTCGCGTCTATTCCCAAAACATGAAGTCTAGTTTCCTGGACTCCGTGAACGTTTTTGTGGATTTCTCACGGCCATTTCCGACGTAAAATGACGCGAGGAACTCGATGGAAGCGACAGAATTACGATCCGAGCAACCGATGACCAGAAACTCGCGTCTACTCCCAAAATTTGAAGTCTAGTTTCCTGAACTCCGTGAACGTTTGAGTGAATTTCTCACTACCATTCCGACGTAAAATGACGCGAGGAAGACGATGGAAGCGACAGAATTACGATCCGAGCAACCGTTGACTAGAAACTCGCGTCTATTTCAAAAACTTGAAGTCTAGTTTCCTGGACTCCGTGAACGTTTTTCTGGATTTCTCACGGCCATTTCCGACGTAAAATGACGCGAGGAACACGATGGAAGCGACAGAATTACGATCCGAGCAACCGATGCCCAGAAACTCGCGTCTACTCCCAAAACTTGAAGTCTAGTTTCCTGGACTCCGTGAACGTTTGAGTGAATTTCTCACTCCCATTCCGACGTAAAATGACGCGAGGAAGACGATGGAAGCGACAGAATTACGATCCGAGCAACCGTTGACTAGAAACTCGCGTCTATTCCCAAAACTTGAAGTTGAGTTTCCTGGACTCCGTGAACGTTTTTGTGAATTTCTCACGACCATTTCCGACGTAAAACGACGCGAGGAACACGATGGAAGCGACAGAATTACGATCCGAGCAACCGTTGACTAGAAACTCGCGTCTATTCCCAAAACTTGAAGTCGACTTTCCTGGACTCCGTGAACGTTTTTGTGGATTTCTCACGGCCATTTCCGACGTAAAATGACGCGAGGAACTCGATGGAAGCGACAGAATTACGATCCGAGCAACCGATGACCAGAAACTCGCGTCTACTCCCAAAATTTGAAGTCTAGTTTCCTGAACTCCGTGAACGTTTGAGTGAATTTCTCACTACCATTCCGACGTAAAATGACGCGAGGAACACAATGGAAGCGACAGAATTACGATCCGAGCAACCGATGACCAGAAACTCGCGTCTACTCCCAAAATTTGAAGTCTAGTTTCCTGGACTCCGTGAACGTTTGAGTGAATTTCTCACTACCATTCCGACGTAAAATGACGCGAGGAAGACGATGGAAGCGACAGAATTACGATCCGAGCAACCGTTGACTAGAAACTCGCGTCTATTCCCAAAACATGAAGTCTAGTTTCCTGGACTCCGTGAACGTTTTTGTGGATTTCTCACGGCCATTTCCGACGTAAAATGACGCGAGGAACTCGATGGAAGCGACAGAATTACGATCCGAGCAACCGATGACCAGAAACTCGCGTCTACTCCCAAAATTTGAAGTCTAGTTTCCTGAACTCCGTGAACGTTTGAGTGAATTTCTCACTACCATTCCGACGTAAAATGACGCGAGGAAGACGATGGAAGCGACAGAATTACGATCCGAGCAACCGTTGACTAGAAACTCGCGTCTATTTCAAAAACTTGAAGTCTAGTTTCCTGGACTCCGTGAACGTTTTTCTGGATTTCTCACGGCCATTTCCGACGTAAAATGACGCGAGGAACACGATGGAAGCGACAGAATTACGATCCGAGCAACCGATGCCCAGAAACTCGCGTCTACTCCCAAAACTTGAAGTCTAGTTTCCTGGACTCCGTGAACGTTTGAGTGAATTTCTCACTCCCATTCCGACGTAAAATGACGCGAGGAAGACGATGGAAGCGACAGAATTACGATCCGAGCAACCGTTGACTAGAAACTCGCGTCTATTCCCAAAACTTGAAGTTGAGTTTCCTGGACTCCGTGAACGTTTTTGTGAATTTCTCACGACCATTTCCGACGTAAAACGACGCGAGGAACACGATGGAAGCGACAGAATTACGATCCGAGCAACCGTTGACTAGAAACTCGCGTCTATTCCCAAAACTTGAAGTCGACTTTCCTGGACTCCGTGAACGTTTTTGTGAATTTCTCACGACCATTTCCGACGTAAAATGACGCGAGGAACACGATGGAAGCGACAGAATTACGATCCGAGCAACCGATGACCAGAAACTCGCGTCTACTCCCAAAATTTGAAGTCTAGTTTCCTGGACTCCGTGAACGTTTGAGTGAATTTCTCACTACCATTCCGACGTAAAATGACGCGAGGAAGACGATGGAAGCGACAGAATTACGATCCGAGCAACCGTTGACTAGAAACTCGCGTCTATTCCCAAAACTTGAAGTCTAGTTTCCTGGACTCCGTGAACGTTTTTGTGAATTTCTCACGACCATTTCCGACGTAAAATGACGCGAGGAACACGATGGAAGCGACAGAATTACGATCCGAGCAACCGTTGACTAGAAACTCGCGTCTACTCCCAAAACTTGAAGTCTAGTTTCCTGAACTCCGTGAACGTTTGAGTGAATTTCTCACTACCATTCCGACGTAAAATGACGCGAGGAAGACGATGGAAGCGACAGAATTACGATCCGAGCAACCGTTGACTAGAAACTCGCGTCTATTCCCAAAACTTGAAGTCTAGTTTCCTGGACTCCGTGAACGTTTTTGTGGATTTCTCACGGCCATTTCCGACGTAAAATGACGCGAGGAACACGATGGAAGCGACAGAATTACGATCCGAGCAATCGTTGGCCAGAAACACGCGTCTATTCCAAAAAGTTGAAGTTGAGTTTCCTGGACTCCGTGAACGTTTTTGTGGATTTCTCACGGCCATTCCGACGTAAAACGACGCGAGGAACACGATGCAAGCGACAGAATTACGATCCGAGCAACCGTTGACCAGAAACTCGCGTCTATTCCCAAAACTTGAAGTCGACTTTCCTGGACTCCGTGAACGTTTTTGTGAATTTCTCACGACCATTTCCGACGTAAAATGACGCGAGGAACACAATGGAAGCGACAGAATTACGATCCGAGCAACCGATGACCAGAAACTCGCGTCTACTCCCAAAATTTGAAGTCTCGTTTCCTGGACTCCGTGAACGTTTGAGTGAATTTCTCACTACCATTCCGACGTAAAATGACGCGAGGAAGACGATGGAAGCGACAGAATTACGATCCGAGCAACCGTTGACTAGAAACTCGCGTCTATTCCCAAAACATGAAGTCTAGTTTCCTGGACTCCGTGAACGTTTTTGTGGATTTCTCACGGCCATTTCCGACGTAAAATGACGCGAGGAACACGATGGAAGCGACAGAATTACGATCCGAGCAACCGATGACCAGAAACTCGCGTCTACTCCCAAAATTTGAAGTCTAGTTTCCTGAACTCCGTGAACGTTTGAGTGAATTTCTCACTACCATTCCGACGTAAAATGACGCGAGGAAGACGATGGAAGCGACAGAATTACGATCCGAGCAACCGTTGACTAGAAACTCGCGTCTATTCCCAAAACTTGAAGTCTAGTTTCCTGGACTCCGTGAACGTTTTTGTGGATTTCTCACGGCCATTTCCGACGTAAAATGACGCGAGGAACTCGATGGAAGCGACAGAATTACGATCCGAGCAACCGATGACCAGAAACTCGCGTCTACTCCCAAAATTTGAAGTCTAGTTTCCTGAACTCCGTGAACGTTTGAGTGAATTTCTCACTACCATTCCGACGTAAAATGACGCGAGGAAGACGATGGAAGCGACAGAATTACGATCCGAGCAACCGTTGACTAGAAACTCGCGTCTATTCCAAAAACTTGAAGTCTAGTTTCCTGGACTCCGTGAACGTTTTTCTGGATTTCTCACGGCCATTTCCGACGTAAAACGACGCGAGGAACACGATGGAAGCGACAGAATTACGATCCGAGCAACCGTTGACTAGAAACTCGCGTCTATTCCCAAAACTTGAAGTCGACTTTCCTGGACTCCGTGAACGTTTTTGTGAATTTCTCACGACCATTTCCGACGTAAAATGACGCGAGGAACACGATGGAAGCGACAGAATTACGATCCGAGCAACCGATGACCAGAAACTCGCGTCTACTCCCAAAATTTGAAGTCTAGTTTCCTGGACTCCGTGAACGTTTGAGTGAATTTCTCACTACCATTCCGACGTAAAATGACGCGAGGAAGACGATGGAAGCGACAGAATTACGATCCGAGCAACCGTTGACTAGAAACTCGCATCTATTCCCAAAACTTGAAGTCTAGTTTCCTGGACTCCGTGAACGTTTTTGTGAATTTCTCACGACCATTTCCGACGTAAAATGACGCGAGGAACACGATGGAAGCGACAGAATTACGATCCGAGCAACCGTTGACCAGAAACTCGCGTCTACTCCCAAAATTTGAAGTCTAGTTTCCTGGACTCCGTGAACGTTTAAGTGAATTTCTCACTACCATTCCGACGTAAAATGACGCGAGGAAGACGATGGAAGCGACAGAATTCCGATCCGAGCAACCGTTGACTAGAAACTCGCGTCTATTCCCAAAACTTGAAGTCTAGTTTCCTGGACTCCGTGAACATTTTTGTGAATTTCTCACGACCATTTCCGACGTAAAATGACGCGAGGAACACGATGGAAGCGACAGAATTACGATCCGAGCAACCGTTGACCAGAAACTCGCGTCTATTCCCAAAACCGGAAGTCTAGTTTCCTGAACTCCGTGAACGTTTGAGTGAATTTCTCACTACCATTCCGACGTAAAATGACGCGAGGAAGACGATGGAAGCGACAGAATTACGATCCGAACAACCGTTGACTAGAAACTCGCGTCTATTCCAAAAACTTGAAGTCTAGTTTCCTGGACTCCGTGAACGTTTTTCTGGATTTCTCACGGCCATTTCCGACGTAAAACGACGCGAGGAACACGATGGAAGCGACAGAATTACGATCCGAGCAACCGTTGACTAGAAACTCGCGTCTATTCCCAAAACTTGAAGTTGAGTTTCCTGGACTCCGTGAACGTTTTTGTGAATTTCTCACGACCATTTCCGACGTAAAACGACGCGAGGAACACGATGGAAGCGACAGAATTACGATCCGAGCAACCGTTGACTAGAAACTCGCGTCTATTCCCAAAACTTGAAGTCGACTTTCCTGGACTCCGTGAACGTTTTTGTGGATTTCTCACGGCCATTTCCGACGTAAAATGACGCGAGGAACTCGATGGAAGCGACAGAATTACGATCCGAGCAACCGATGACCAGAAACTCGCGTCTACTCCCAAAATTTGAAGTCTAGTTTCCTGAACTCCGTGAACGTTTGAGTGAATTTCTCACTACCATTCCGACGTAAAATGACGCGAGGAACACAATGGAAGCGACAGAATTACGATCCGAGCAACCGATGACCAGAAACTCGCGTCTACTCCCAAAATTTGAAGTCTAGTTTCCTGGACTCCGTGAACGTTTGAGTGAATTTCTCACTACCATTCCGACGTAAAATGACGCGAGGAAGACGATGGAAGCGACAGAATTACGATCCGAGCAACCGTTGACTAGAAACTCGCGTCTATTCCCAAAACATGAAGTCTAGTTTCCTGGACTCCGTGAACGTTTTTGTGGATTTCTCACGGCCATTTCCGACGTAAAATGACGCGAGGAACTCGATGGAAGCGACAGAATTACGATCCGAGCAACCGATGACCAGAAACTCGCGTCTACTCCCAAAATTTGAAGTCTAGTTTCCTGAACTCCGTGAACGTTTGAGTGAATTTCTCACTACCATTCCGACGTAAAATGACGCGAGGAAGACGATGGAAGCGACAGAATTACGATCCGAGCAACCGTTGACTAGAAACTCGCGTCTATTTCAAAAACTTGAAGTCTAGTTTCCTGGACTCCGTGAACGTTTTTCTGGATTTCTCACGGCCATTTCCGACGTAAAATGACGCGAGGAACACGATGGAAGCGACAGAATTACGATCCGAGCAACCGATGCCCAGAAACTCGCGTCTACTCCCAAAACTTGAAGTCTAGTTTCCTGGACTCCGTGAACGTTTGAGTGAATTTCTCACTCCCATTCCGACGTAAAATGACGCGAGGAAGACGATGGAAGCGACAGAATTACGATCCGAGCAACCGTTGACTAGAAACTCGCGTCTATTCCCAAAACTTGAAGTTGAGTTTCCTGGACTCCGTGAACGTTTTTGTGAATTTCTCACGACCATTTCCGACGTAAAACGACGCGAGGAACACGATGGAAGCGACAGAATTACGATCCGAGCAACCGTTGACTAGAAACTCGCGTCTATTCCCAAAACTTGAAGTCGACTTTCCTGGACTCCGTGAACGTTTTTGTGAATTTCTCACGACCATTTCCGACGTAAAATGACGCGAGGAACACGATGGAAGCGACAGAATTACGATCCGAGCAACCGATGACCAGAAACTCGCGTCTACTCCCAAAATTTGAAGTCTAGTTTCCTGGACTCCGTGAACGTTTGAGTGAATTTCTCACTACCATTCCGACGTAAAATGACGCGAGGAAGACGATGGAAGCGACAGAATTACGATCCGAGCAACCGTTGACTAGAAACTCGCGTCTATTCCCAAAACTTGAAGTTTAGTTTCCTGGACTCCGTGAACGTTTTTGTGAATTTCTCACGACCATTTCCGACGTAAAATGACGCGAGGAACACGATGGAAGCGACAGAATTACGATCCGAGCAACCGTTGACTAGAAACTCGCGTCTACTCCCAAAACGTTGAAGTCTAGTTTCCTGAACTCCGTGAACGTTTGAGTGAATTTCTCACTACCATTCCGACGTAAAATGACGCGAGGAAGACGATGGAAGCGACAGAATTACGATCCGAGCAACCGTTGACTAGAAACTCGCGTCTATTCCCAAAACTTGAAGTCTAGTTTCCTGGACTCCGTGAACGTTTTTGTGGATTTCTCACGGCCATTTCCGACGTAAAATGACGCGAGGAACACGATGGAAGCGACAGAATTACGATCCGAGCAATCGTTGGCCAGAAACACGCGTCTATTCCAAAAAGTTGAAGTTGAGTTTCCTGGACTCCGTGAACGTTTTTGTGGATTTCTCACGGCCATTCCGACGTAAAACGACGCGAGGAACACGATGCAAGCGACAGAATTACGATCCGAGCAACCGTTGACCAGAAACTCGCGTCTATTCCCAAAACTTGAAGTCGACTTTCCTGGACTCCGTGAACGTTTTTGTGAATTTCTCACGACCATTTCCGACGTAAAATGACGCGAGGAACACAATGGAAGCGACAGAATTACGATCCGAGCAACCGATGACCAGAAACTCGCGTCTACTCCCAAAATTTGAAGTCTCGTTTCCTGGACTCCGTGAACGTTTGAGTGAATTTCTCACTACCATTCCGACGTAAAATGACGCGAGGAAGACGATGGAAGCGACAGAATTACGATCCGAGCAACCGTTGACTAGAAACTCGCGTCTATTCCCAAAACTTGAAGTCTAGTTTCCTGGACTCCGTGAACATTTTTGTGAATTTCTCACGACCATTTCCGACGTAAAATGACGCGAGGAACACGATGGAAGCGACAGAATTACGATCCGAGCAACCGTTGACTAGAAACTCGCGTCTATTCCCAAAACTTGAAGTCGACTTTCCTGGACTCCGTGACCGTTTTTGTGGATTTCTCACGGCCATTTCCGACGTAAAATGACGCGAGGAACACGATGGAAGCGACAGAATTACGATCCGAGCAACCGATGACCAGCAACTCGCGTCTACTCCCAAAATTTGAAGTCTAGTTTCCTGAACTCCGTGAACGTTTGAGTGAATTTCTCACTACCATTCCGACGTAAAATGACGCGAGGAAGACGATGGAAGCGACAGAATTACGATCCGAGCAACCGTTGACTAGAAACTCGCGTCTATTCCCAAAACATGAAGTCTAGTTTCCTGGACTCCGTGAACGTTTTTGTGGATTTCTCACGGCCATTTCCGACGTAAAATGACGCGAGGAACTCGATGGAAGCGACAGAATTACGATCCGAGCAACCGATGACCAGAAACTCGCGTCTACTCCCAAAATTTGAAGTCTAGTTTCCTGAACTCCGTGAACGTTTGAGTGAATTTCTCACTACCATTCCGACGTAAAATGACGCGAGGAAGACGATGGAAGCGACAGAATTACGATCCGAGCAACCGTTGACTAGAAACTCGCGTCTATTTCAAAAACTTGAAGTCTAGTTTCCTGGACTCCGTGAACGTTTTTCTGGATTTCTCACGGCCATTTCCGACGTAAAATGACGCGAGGAACGCGATGGAAGCGACAGAATTACGATCCGAGCAACCGATGCCCAGAAACTCGCGTCTACTCCCAAAACTTGAAGTCTAGTTTCCTGGACTCCGTGAACGTTTCAGTGAATTTCTCACTCCCATTCCGACGTAAAATGACGCGAGGAAGACGATGGAAGCGACAGAATTACGATCCGAGCAACCGTTGACTAGAAACTCGCGTCTATTCCCAAAACTTGAAGTTGAGTTTCCTGGACTCCGTGAACGTTTTTGTGAATTTCTCACGACCATTTCCGACGTAAAACGACGCGAGGAACACGATGGAAGCGACAGAATTACGATCCGAGCAACCGTTGACTAGAAACTCGCGTCTATTCCCAAAACTTGAAGTCGACTTTCCTGGACTCCGTGAACGTTTTTGTGAATTTCTCACGACCATTTCCGACGTAAAATGACGCGAGGAACACGATGGAAGCGACAGAATTACGATCCGAGCAACCGATGACCAGAAACTCGCGTCTACTCCCAAAATTTGAAGTCTAGTTTCCTGGACTCCGTGAACGTTTGAGTGAATTTCTCACTACCATTCCGACGTAAAATGACGCGAGGAAGACGATGGAAGCGACAGAATTACGATCCGAGCAACCGTTGACTAGAAACTCGCGTCTATTCCCAAAACTTGAAGTCTAGTTTCCTGGACTCCGTGAACGTTTTTGTGAATTTCTCACGACCATTTCCGACGTAAAATGACGCGAGGAACACGATGGAAGCGACAGAATTACGATCCGAGCAACCGTTGACCAGAAACTCGCGTCTACTCCCAAAATTTGAAGTCTAGTTTCCTGGACTCCGTGAACGTTTGAGTGAATTTCTCACTACCATTCCGACGTAAAATGACGCGAGGAAGACGATGGAAGCGACAGAATTACGATCCGAGCAACCGTTGACTAGAAACTCGCGTCTATTCCCAAAACGTGAAGTCTAGTTTCCTGGACTCCGTGAACGTTTTTGTGAATTTCTCACGACCATTTCCGACGTAAAATGACGCGAGGAACACGATGGAAGCGACAGAATTACGATCCGAGCAACCGTTGACCAGAAACTCGCGTCTATTCCCAAAACCGGAAGTCGAGTTTCCTGGACACCGTGAAGGTTTTTGTGAATTTCTCACGACCATTTCCGACGTAAAATGACGCGAGGAACACGATGGAAGCGACAGAATTACGATCCGAGCAACCGTTGACCAGAAACTCGCGTCTACTCCCAAAATTTGAAGTCTAGTTTCCTGGACTCCGTGAACGTTTAAGTGAATTTCTCACTACCATTCCGACGTAAAATGACGCGAGGAAGACGATGGAAGCGACAGAATTACGATCCGAGCAACCGTTGACTAGAAACTCGCGTCTATTCCCAAAACTTGAAGTCTAGTTTCCTGGACTCCGTGAACATTTTTGTGAATTTCTCACGACCATTTCCGACGTAAAATGACGCGAGGAACACGATGGAAGCGACAGAATTACGATCCGAGCAACCGTTGACTAGAAACTCGCGTCTATTCCCAAAACTTGAAGTCGACTTTCCTGGACTCCGTGACCGTTTTTGTGGATTTCTCACGGCCATTTCCGACGTAAAATGACGCGAGGAACACGATGGAAGCGACAGAATTACGATCCGAGCAACCGATGACCAGCAACTCGCGTCTACTCCCAAAATTTGAAGTCTAGTTTCCTGAACTCCGTGAACGTTTGAGTGAATTTCTCACTACCATTCCGACGTAAAATGACGCGAGGAAGACGATGGAAGCGACAGAATTACGATCCGAGCAACCGTTGACTAGAAACTCGCGTCTATTCCCAAAACTTGAAGTCTAGTTTCCTGGACTCCGTGAACGTTTTTGTGGATTTCTCACGGCCATTTCCGACGTAAAATGACGCGAGGAACTCGATGGAAGCGACAGAATTACGATCCGAGCAACCGATGACCAGAAACTCGCGTCTATTCCCAAAACTTGAAGTCGACTTTCCTGGACTCCGTGAACGTTTTTGTGAATTTCTCACGACCATTTCCGACGTAAAATGACGCGAGGAACACAATGGAAGCGACAGAATTACGATCCGAGCAACCGATGACCAGAAACTCGCGTCTACTCCCAAAATTTGAAGTCTAGTTTCCTGAACTCCGTGAACGTTTGAGTGAATTTCTCACTACCATTCCGACGTAAAATGACGCGAGGAAGACGATGGAAGCGACAGAATTACGATCCGAGCAACCGTTGACTAGAAACTCGCGTCTATTTCAAAAACTTGAAGTCTAGTTTCCTGGACTCCGTGAACGTTTTTCTGGATTTCTCACGGCCATTTCCGACGTAAAATGACGCGAGGAACACGATGGAAGCGACAGAATTACGATCCGAGCAACCGTTGACTAGAAACTCGCGTCTACTCCCAAAACTTGAAGTCTAGTTTCCTGAACTCCGTGAACGTTTGAGTGAATTTCTCACTACCATTCCGACGTAAAATGACGCGAGGAAGACGATGGAAGCGACAGAATTACGATCCGAGCAACCGTTGACTAGAAACTCGCGTCTATTCCCAAAACTTGAAGTCTAGTTTCCTGGACTCCGTGAACGTTTTTGTGGATTTCTCACGGCCATTTCCGACGTAAAATGACGCGAGGAACACGATGGAAGCGACAGAATTACGATCCGAGCAATCGTTGGCCAGAAACACGCGTCTATTCCAAAAAGTTGAAGTTGAGTTTCCTGGACTCCGTGAACGTTTTTGTGGATTTCTCACGGCCATTCCGACGTAAAACGACGCGAGGAACACGATGCAAGCGACAGAATTACGATCCGAGCAACCGTTGACCAGAAACTCGCGTCTATTCCCAAAACTTGAAGTCGACTTTCCTGGACTCCGTGAACGTTTTTGTGAATTTCTCACGACCATTTCCGACGTAAAATGACGCGAGGAACACAATGGAAGCGACAGAATTACGATCCGAGCAACCGATGACCAGAAACTCGCGTCTACTCCCAAAATTTGAAGTCTCGTTTCCTGGACTCCGTGAACGTTTGAGTGAATTTCTCACTACCATTCCGACGTAAAATGACGCGAGGAAGACGATGGAAGCGACAGAATTACGATCCGAGCAACCGTTGACTAGAAACTCGCGTCTATTCCCAAAACATGAAGTCTAGTTTCCTGGACTCCGTGAACGTTTTTGTGGATTTCTCACGGCCATTTCCGACGTAAAATGACGCGAGGAACACGATGGAAGCGACAGAATTACGATCCGAGCAACCGATGACCAGAAACTCGCGTCTACTCCCAAAATTTGAAGTCTAGTTTCCTGAACTCCGTGAACGTTTGAGTGAATTTCTCACTACCATTCCGACGTAAAATGACGCGAGGAAGACGATGGAAGCGACAGAATTACGATCCGAGCAACCGTTGACTAGAAACTCGCGTCTATTCCCAAAACTTGAAGTCTAGTTTCCTGGACTCCGTGAACGTTTTTGTGGATTTCTCACGGCCATTTCCGACGTAAAATGACGCGAGGAACTCGATGGAAGCGACAGAATTACGATCCGAGCAACCGATGACCAGAAACTCGCGTCTACTCCCAAAATTTGAAGTCTAGTTTCCTGAACTCCGTGAACGTTTGAGTGAATTTCTCACTACCATTCCGACGTAAAATGACGCGAGGAAGACGATGGAAGCGACAGAATTACGATCCGAGCAACCGTTGACTAGAAACTCGCGTCTATTCCAAAAACTTGAAGTCTAGTTTCCTGGACTCCGTGAACGTTTTTCTGGATTTCTCACGGCCATTTCCGACGTAAAACGACGCGAGGAACACGATGGAAGCGACAGAATTACGATCCGAGCAACCGTTGACTAGAAACTCGCGTCTATTCCCAAAACTTGAAGTCGACTTTCCTGGACTCCGTGAACGTTTTTGTGAATTTCTCACGACCATTTCCGACGTAAAATGACGCGAGGAACACGATGGAAGCGACAGAATTACGATCCGAGCAACCGATGACCAGAAACTCGCGTCTACTCCCAAAATTTGAAGTCTAGTTTCCTGGACTCCGTGAACGTTTGAGTGAATTTCTCACTACCATTCCGACGTAAAATGACGCGAGGAAGACGATGGAAGCGACAGAATTACGATCCGAGCAACCGTTGACTAGAAACTCGCGTCTATTCCCAAAACTTGAAGTCTAGTTTCCTGGACTCCGTGAACGTTTTTGTGAATTTCTCACGACCATTTCCGACGTAAAATGACGCGAGGAACACGATGGAAGCGACAGAATTACGATCCGAGCAACCGTTGACCAGAAACTCGCGTCTACTCCCAAAATTTGAAGTCTAGTTTCCTGGACTCCGTGAACGTTTAAGTGAATTTCTCACTACCATTCCGACGTAAAATGACGCGAGGAAGACGATGGAAGCGACAGAATTCCGATCCGAGCAACCGTTGACTAGAAACTCGCGTCTATTCCCAAAACTTGAAGTCTAGTTTCCTGGACTCCGTGAACATTTTTGTGAATTTCTCACGACCATTTCCGACGTAAAATGACGCGAGGAACACGATGGAAGCGACAGAATTACGATCCGAGCAACCGTTGACCAGAAACTCGCGTCTATTCCCAAAACCGGAAGTCTAGTTTCCTGAACTCCGTGAACGTTTGAGTGAATTTCTCACTACCATTCCGACGTAAAATGACGCGAGGAAGACGATGGAAGCGACAGAATTACGATCCGAACAACCGTTGACTAGAAACTCGCGTCTATTCCAAAAACTTGAAGTCTAGTTTCCTGGACTCCGTGAACGTTTTTCTGGATTTCTCACGGCCATTTCCGACGTAAAACGACGCGAGGAACACGATGGAAGCGACAGAATTACGATCCGAGCAACCGTTGACTAGAAACTCGCGTCTATTCCCAAAACTTGAAGTTGAGTTTCCTGGACTCCGTGAACGTTTTTGTGAATTTCTCACGACCATTTCCGACGTAAAACGACGCGAGGAACACGATGGAAGCGACAGAATTACGATCCGAGCAACCGTTGACTAGAAACTCGCGTCTATTCCCAAAACTTGAAGTCGACTTTCCTGGACTCCGTGAACGTTTTTGTGGATTTCTCACGGCCATTTCCGACGTAAAATGACGCGAGGAACTCGATGGAAGCGACAGAATTACGATCCGAGCAACCGATGACCAGAAACTCGCGTCTACTCCCAAAATTTGAAGTCTAGTTTCCTGAACTCCGTGAACGTTTGAGTGAATTTCTCACTACCATTCCGACGTAAAATGACGCGAGGAACACAATGGAAGCGACAGAATTACGATCCGAGCAACCGATGACCAGAAACTCGCGTCTACTCCCAAAATTTGAAGTCTAGTTTCCTGGACTCCGTGAACGTTTGAGTGAATTTCTCACTACCATTCCGACGTAAAATGACGCGAGGAAGACGATGGAAGCGACAGAATTACGATCCGAGCAACCGTTGACTAGAAACTCGCGTCTATTCCCAAAACATGAAGTCTAGTTTCCTGGACTCCGTGAACGTTTTTGTGGATTTCTCACGGCCATTTCCGACGTAAAATGACGCGAGGAACTCGATGGAAGCGACAGAATTACGATCCGAGCAACCGATGACCAGAAACTCGCGTCTACTCCCAAAATTTGAAGTCTAGTTTCCTGAACTCCGTGAACGTTTGAGTGAATTTCTCACTACCATTCCGACGTAAAATGACGCGAGGAAGACGATGGAAGCGACAGAATTACGATCCGAGCAACCGTTGACTAGAAACTCGCGTCTATTTCAAAAACTTGAAGTCTAGTTTCCTGGACTCCGTGAACGTTTTTCTGGATTTCTCACGGCCATTTCCGACGTAAAATGACGCGAGGAACACGATGGAAGCGACAGAATTACGATCCGAGCAACCGATGCCCAGAAACTCGCGTCTACTCCCAAAACTTGAAGTCTAGTTTCCTGGACTCCGTGAACGTTTGAGTGAATTTCTCACTCCCATTCCGACGTAAAATGACGCGAGGAAGACGATGGAAGCGACAGAATTACGATCCGAGCAACCGTTGACTAGAAACTCGCGTCTATTCCCAAAACTTGAAGTTGAGTTTCCTGGACTCCGTGAACGTTTTTGTGAATTTCTCACGACCATTTCCGACGTAAAACGACGCGAGGAACACGATGGAAGCGACAGAATTACGATCCGAGCAACCGTTGACTAGAAACTCGCGTCTATTCCCAAAACTTGAAGTCGACTTTCCTGGACTCCGTGAACGTTTTTGTGAATTTCTCACGACCATTTCCGACGTAAAATGACGCGAGGAACACGATGGAAGCGACAGAATTACGATCCGAGCAACCGATGACCAGAAACTCGCGTCTACTCCCAAAATTTGAAGTCTAGTTTCCTGGACTCCGTGAACGTTTGAGTGAATTTCTCACTACCATTCCGACGTAAAATGACGCGAGGAAGACGATGGAAGCGACAGAATTACGATCCGAGCAACCGTTGACTAGAAACTCGCGTCTATTCCCAAAACTTGAAGTTTAGTTTCCTGGACTCCGTGAACGTTTTTGTGAATTTCTCACGACCATTTCCGACGTAAAATGACGCGAGGAACACGATGGAAGCGACAGAATTACGATCCGAGCAACCGATGACCAGAAACTCGCGTCTACTCCCAAAATTTGAAGTCTAGTTTCCTGGACTCCGTGAACGTTTGAGTGAATTTCTCACTACCATTCCGACGTAAAATGACGCGAGGAAGACGATGGAAGCGACAGAATTACGATCCGAGCAACCGTTGACTAGAAACTCGCGTCTATTCCCAAAACTTGAAGTTTAGTTTCCTGGACTCCGTGAACGTTTTTGTGAATTTCTCACGACCATTTCCGACGTAAAATGACGCGAGGAACACGATGGAAGCGACAGAATTACGATCCGAGCAACCGTTGACTAGAAACTCGCGTCTACTCCCAAAACGTTGAAGTCTAGTTTCCTGAACTCCGTGAACGTTTGAGTGAATTTCTCACTACCATTCCGACGTAAAATGACGCGAGGAAGACGATGGAAGCGACAGAATTACGATCCGAGCAACCGTTGACTAGAAACTCGCGTCTATTCCCAAAACTTGAAGTCTAGTTTCCTGGACTCCGTGAACGTTTTTGTGGATTTCTCACGGCCATTTCCGACGTAAAATGACGCGAGGAACACGATGGAAGCGACAGAATTACGATCCGAGCAATCGTTGGCCAGAAACACGCGTCTATTCCAAAAAGTTGAAGTTGAGTTTCCTGGACTCCGTGAACGTTTTTGTGGATTTCTCACGGCCATTCCGACGTAAAACGACGCGAGGAACACGATGCAAGCGACAGAATTACGATCCGAGCAACCGTTGACCAGAAACTCGCGTCTATTCCCAAAACTTGAAGTCGACTTTCCTGGACTCCGTGAACGTTTTTGTGAATTTCTCACGACCATTTCCGACGTAAAATGACGCGAGGAACACAATGGAAGCGACAGAATTACGATCCGAGCAACCGATGACCAGAAACTCGCGTCTACTCCCAAAATTTGAAGTCTAGTTTCCTGAACTCCGTGAACGTTTGAGTGAATTTCTCACTACCATTCCGACGTAAAATGACGCGAGGAAGACGATGGAAGCGACAGAATTACGATCCGAGCAACCGTTGACTAGAAACTCGCGTCTATTTCAAAAACTTGAAGTCTAGTTTCCTGGACTCCGTGAACGTTTTTCTGGATTTCTCACGGCCATTTCCGACGTAAAATGACGCGAGGAACGCGATGGAAGCGACAGAATTACGATCCGAGCAACCGATGCCCAGAAACTCGCGTCTACTCCCAAAACTTGAAGTCTAGTTTCCTGGACTCCGTGAACGTTTCAGTGAATTTCTCACTCCCATTCCGACGTAAAATGACGCGAGGAAGACGATGGAAGCGACAGAATTACGATCCGAGCAACCGTTGACTAGAAACTCGCGTCTATTCCCAAAACTTGAAGTTGAGTTTCCTGGACTCCGTGAACGTTTTTGTGAATTTCTCACGACCATTTCCGACGTAAAACGACGCGAGGAACACGATGGAAGCGACAGAATTACGATCCGAGCAACCGTTGACTAGAAACTCGCGTCTATTCCCAAAACTTGAAGTCGACTTTCCTGGACTCCGTGAACGTTTTTGTGAATTTCTCACGACCATTTCCGACGTAAAATGACGCGAGGAACACAATGGAAGCGACAGAATTACGATCCGAGCAACCGATGACCAGAAACTCGCGTCTACTCCCAAAATTTGAAGTCTAGTTTCCTGAACTCCGTGAACGTTTGAGTGAATTTCTCACTACCATTCCGACGTAAAATGACGCGAGGAAGACGATGGAAGCGACAGAATTACGATCCGAGCAACCGTTGACTAGAAACTCGCGTCTATTTCAAAAACTTGAAGTCTAGTTTCCTGGACTCCGTGAACGTTTTTCTGGATTTCTCACGGCCATTTCCGACGTAAAATGACGCGAGGAACACGATGGAAGCGACAGAATTACGATCCGAGCAACCGTTGACTAGAAACTCGCGTCTACTCCCAAAACTTGAAGTCTAGTTTCCTGAACTCCGTGAACGTTTGAGTGAATTTCTCACTACCATTCCGACGTAAAATGACGCGAGGAAGACGATGGAAGCGACAGAATTACGATCCGAGCAACCGTTGACTAGAAACTCGCGTCTATTCCCAAAACTTGAAGTCTAGTTTCCTGGACTCCGTGAACGTTTTTGTGGATTTCTCACGGCCATTTCCGACGTAAAATGACGCGAGGAACACGATGGAAGCGACAGAATTACGATCCGAGCAATCGTTGGCCAGAAACACGCGTCTATTCCAAAAAGTTGAAGTTGAGTTTCCTGGACTCCGTGAACGTTTTTGTGGATTTCTCACGGCCATTCCGACGTAAAACGACGCGAGGAACACGATGCAAGCGACAGAATTACGATCCGAGCAACCGTTGACCAGAAACTCGCGTCTATTCCCAAAACTTGAAGTCGACTTTCCTGGACTCCGTGAACGTTTTTGTGAATTTCTCACGACCATTTCCGACGTAAAATGACGCGAGGAACACAATGGAAGCGACAGAATTACGATCCGAGCAACCGATGACCAGAAACTCGCGTCTACTCCCAAAATTTGAAGTCTCGTTTCCTGGACTCCGTGAACGTTTGAGTGAATTTCTCACTACCATTCCGACGTAAAATGACGCGAGGAAGACGATGGAAGCGACAGAATTACGATCCGAGCAACCGTTGACTAGAAACTCGCGTCTATTCCCAAAACATGAAGTCTAGTTTCCTGGACTCCGTGAACGTTTTTGTGGATTTCTCACGGCCATTTCCGACGTAAAATGACGCGAGGAACACGATGGAAGCGACAGAATTACGATCCGAGCAACCGATGACCAGAAACTCGCGTCTACTCCCAAAATTTGAAGTCTAGTTTCCTGAACTCCGTGAACGTTTGAGTGAATTTCTCACTACCATTCCGACGTAAAATGACGCGAGGAAGACGATGGAAGCGACAGAATTACGATCCGAGCAACCGTTGACTAGAAACTCGCGTCTATTCCCAAAACTTGAAGTCTAGTTTCCTGGACTCCGTGAACGTTTTTGTGGATTTCTCACGGCCATTTCCGACGTAAAATGACGCGAGGAACTCGATGGAAGCGACAGAATTACGATCCGAGCAACCGATGACCAGAAACTCGCGTCTACTCCCAAAATTTGAAGTCTAGTTTCCTGAACTCCGTGAACGTTTGAGTGAATTTCTCACTACCATTCCGACGTAAAATGACGCGAGGAAGACGATGGAAGCGACAGAATTACGATCCGAGCAACCGTTGACTAGAAACTCGCGTCTATTCCAAAAACTTGAAGTCTAGTTTCCTGGACTCCGTGAACGTTTTTCTGGATTTCTCACGGCCATTTCCGACGTAAAACGACGCGAGGAACACGATGGAAGCGACAGAATTACGATCCGAGCAACCGTTGACTAGAAACTCGCGTCTATTCCCAAAACTTGAAGTCGACTTTCCTGGACTCCGTGAACGTTTTTGTGAATTTCTCACGACCATTTCCGACGTAAAATGACGCGAGGAACACGATGGAAGCGACAGAATTACGATCCGAGCAACCGATGACCAGAAACTCGCGTCTACTCCCAAAATTTGAAGTCTAGTTTCCTGGACTCCGTGAACGTTTGAGTGAATTTCTCACTACCATTCCGACGTAAAATGACGCGAGGAAGACGATGGAAGCGACAGAATTACGATCCGAGCAACCGTTGACTAGAAACTCGCGTCTATTCCCAAAACTTGAAGTCTAGTTTCCTGGACTCCGTGAACGTTTTTGTGAATTTCTCACGACCATTTCCGACGTAAAATGACGCGAGGAACACGATGGAAGCGACAGAATTACGATCCGAGCAACCGTTGACCAGAAACTCGCGTCTACTCCCAAAATTTGAAGTCTAGTTTCCTGGACTCCGTGAACGTTTAAGTGAATTTCTCACTACCATTCCGACGTAAAATGACGCGAGGAAGACGATGGAAGCGACAGAATTCCGATCCGAGCAACCGTTGACTAGAAACTCGCGTCTATTCCCAAAACTTGAAGTCTAGTTTCCTGGACTCCGTGAACATTTTTGTGAATTTCTCACGACCATTTCCGACGTAAAATGACGCGAGGAACACGATGGAAGCGACAGAATTACGATCCGAGCAACCGTTGACCAGAAACTCGCGTCTATTCCCAAAACCGGAAGTCTAGTTTCCTGAACTCCGTGAACGTTTGAGTGAATTTCTCACTACCATTCCGACGTAAAATGACGCGAGGAAGACGATGGAAGCGACAGAATTACGATCCGAACAACCGTTGACTAGAAACTCGCGTCTATTCCAAAAACTTGAAGTCTAGTTTCCTGGACTCCGTGAACGTTTTTCTGGATTTCTCACGGCCATTTCCGACGTAAAACGACGCGAGGAACACGATGGAAGCGACAGAATTACGATCCGAGCAACCGTTGACTAGAAACTCGCGTCTATTCCCAAAACTTGAAGTTGAGTTTCCTGGACTCCGTGAACGTTTTTGTGAATTTCTCACGACCATTTCCGACGTAAAACGACGCGAGGAACACGATGGAAGCGACAGAATTACGATCCGAGCAACCGTTGACTAGAAACTCGCGTCTATTCCCAAAACTTGAAGTCGACTTTCCTGGACTCCGTGAACGTTTTTGTGGATTTCTCACGGCCATTTCCGACGTAAAATGACGCGAGGAACTCGATGGAAGCGACAGAATTACGATCCGAGCAACCGATGACCAGAAACTCGCGTCTACTCCCAAAATTTGAAGTCTAGTTTCCTGAACTCCGTGAACGTTTGAGTGAATTTCTCACTACCATTCCGACGTAAAATGACGCGAGGAACACAATGGAAGCGACAGAATTACGATCCGAGCAACCGATGACCAGAAACTCGCGTCTACTCCCAAAATTTGAAGTCTAGTTTCCTGGACTCCGTGAACGTTTGAGTGAATTTCTCACTACCATTCCGACGTAAAATGACGCGAGGAAGACGATGGAAGCGACAGAATTACGATCCGAGCAACCGTTGACTAGAAACTCGCGTCTATTCCCAAAACATGAAGTCTAGTTTCCTGGACTCCGTGAACGTTTTTGTGGATTTCTCACGGCCATTTCCGACGTAAAATGACGCGAGGAACTCGATGGAAGCGACAGAATTACGATCCGAGCAACCGATGACCAGAAACTCGCGTCTACTCCCAAAATTTGAAGTCTAGTTTCCTGAACTCCGTGAACGTTTGAGTGAATTTCTCACTACCATTCCGACGTAAAATGACGCGAGGAAGACGATGGAAGCGACAGAATTACGATCCGAGCAACCGTTGACTAGAAACTCGCGTCTATTTCAAAAACTTGAAGTCTAGTTTCCTGGACTCCGTGAACGTTTTTCTGGATTTCTCACGGCCATTTCCGACGTAAAATGACGCGAGGAACACGATGGAAGCGACAGAATTACGATCCGAGCAACCGATGCCCAGAAACTCGCGTCTACTCCCAAAACTTGAAGTCTAGTTTCCTGGACTCCGTGAACGTTTGAGTGAATTTCTCACTCCCATTCCGACGTAAAATGACGCGAGGAAGACGATGGAAGCGACAGAATTACGATCCGAGCAACCGTTGACTAGAAACTCGCGTCTATTCCCAAAACTTGAAGTTGAGTTTCCTGGACTCCGTGAACGTTTTTGTGAATTTCTCACGACCATTTCCGACGTAAAACGACGCGAGGAACACGATGGAAGCGACAGAATTACGATCCGAGCAACCGTTGACTAGAAACTCGCGTCTATTCCCAAAACTTGAAGTCGACTTTCCTGGACTCCGTGAACGTTTTTGTGAATTTCTCACGACCATTTCCGACGTAAAATGACGCGAGGAACACGATGGAAGCGACAGAATTACGATCCGAGCAACCGATGACCAGAAACTCGCGTCTACTCCCAAAATTTGAAGTCTAGTTTCCTGGACTCCGTGAACGTTTGAGTGAATTTCTCACTACCATTCCGACGTAAAATGACGCGAGGAAGACGATGGAAGCGACAGAATTACGATCCGAGCAACCGTTGACTAGAAACTCGCGTCTATTCCCAAAACTTGAAGTTTAGTTTCCTGGACTCCGTGAACGTTTTTGTGAATTTCTCACGACCATTTCCGACGTAAAATGACGCGAGGAACACGATGGAAGCGACAGAATTACGATCCGAGCAACCGATGACCAGAAACTCGCGTCTACTCCCAAAATTTGAAGTCTAGTTTCCTGGACTCCGTGAACGTTTGAGTGAATTTCTCACTACCATTCCGACGTAAAATGACGCGAGGAAGACGATGGAAGCGACAGAATTACGATCCGAGCAACCGTTGACTAGAAACTCGCGTCTATTCCCAAAACTTGAAGTTTAGTTTCCTGGACTCCGTGAACGTTTTTGTGAATTTCTCACGACCATTTCCGACGTAAAATGACGCGAGGAACACGATGGAAGCGACAGAATTACGATCCGAGCAACCGTTGACTAGAAACTCGCGTCTACTCCCAAAACGTTGAAGTCTAGTTTCCTGAACTCCGTGAACGTTTGAGTGAATTTCTCACTACCATTCCGACGTAAAATGACGCGAGGAAGACGATGGAAGCGACAGAATTACGATCCGAGCAACCGTTGACTAGAAACTCGCGTCTATTCCCAAAACTTGAAGTCTAGTTTCCTGGACTCCGTGAACGTTTTTGTGGATTTCTCACGGCCATTTCCGACGTAAAATGACGCGAGGAACACGATGGAAGCGACAGAATTACGATCCGAGCAATCGTTGGCCAGAAACACGCGTCTATTCCAAAAAGTTGAAGTTGAGTTTCCTGGACTCCGTGAACGTTTTTGTGGATTTCTCACGGCCATTCCGACGTAAAACGACGCGAGGAACACGATGCAAGCGACAGAATTACGATCCGAGCAACCGTTGACCAGAAACTCGCGTCTATTCCCAAAACTTGAAGTCGACTTTCCTGGACTCCGTGAACGTTTTTGTGAATTTCTCACGACCATTTCCGACGTAAAATGACGCGAGGAACACAATGGAAGCGACAGAATTACGATCCGAGCAACCGATGACCAGAAACTCGCGTCTACTCCCAAAATTTGAAGTCTAGTTTCCTGAACTCCGTGAACGTTTGAGTGAATTTCTCACTACCATTCCGACGTAAAATGACGCGAGGAAGACGATGGAAGCGACAGAATTACGATCCGAGCAACCGTTGACTAGAAACTCGCGTCTATTTCAAAAACTTGAAGTCTAGTTTCCTGGACTCCGTGAACGTTTTTCTGGATTTCTCACGGCCATTTCCGACGTAAAATGACGCGAGGAACGCGATGGAAGCGACAGAATTACGATCCGAGCAACCGATGCCCAGAAACTCGCGTCTACTCCCAAAACTTGAAGTCTAGTTTCCTGGACTCCGTGAACGTTTCAGTGAATTTCTCACTCCCATTCCGACGTAAAATGACGCGAGGAAGACGATGGAAGCGACAGAATTACGATCCGAGCAACCGTTGACTAGAAACTCGCGTCTATTCCCAAAACTTGAAGTTGAGTTTCCTGGACTCCGTGAACGTTTTTGTGAATTTCTCACGACCATTTCCGACGTAAAACGACGCGAGGAACACGATGGAAGCGACAGAATTACGATCCGAGCAACCGTTGACTAGAAACTCGCGTCTATTCCCAAAACTTGAAGTCGACTTTCCTGGACTCCGTGAACGTTTTTGTGAATTTCTCACGACCATTTCCGACGTAAAATGACGCGAGGAACACGATGGAAGCGACAGAATTACGATCCGAGCAACCGATGACCAGAAACTCGCGTCTACTCCCAAAATTTGAAGTCTAGTTTCCTGGACTCCGTGAACGTTTGAGTGAATTTCTCACTACCATTCCGACGTAAAATGACGCGAGGAACACGATGGAAGCGACAGAATTACGATCCGAGCAACCGTTGACTAGAAACTCGCGTCTACTCCCAAAACGTTGAAGTCTAGTTTCCTGAACTCCGTGAACGTTTGAGTGAATTTCTCACTACCATTCCGACGTAAAATGACGCGAGGAAGACGATGGAAGCGACAGAATTACGATCCGAGCAACCGTTGACTAGAAACTCGCGTCTATTCCCAAAACTTGAAGTCTAGTTTCCTGGACTCCGTGAACGTTTTTGTGGATTTCTCACGGCCATTTCCGACGTAAAATGACGCGAGGAACACGATGGAAGCGACAGAATTACGATCCGAGCAATCGTTGGCCAGAAACACGCGTCTATTCCAAAAAGTTGAAGTTGAGTTTCCTGGACTCCGTGAACGTTTTTGTGGATTTCTCACGGCCATTCCGACGTAAAACGACGCGAGGAACACGATGCAAGCGACAGAATTACGATCCGAGCAACCGTTGACCAGAAACTCGCGTCTATTCCCAAAACTTGAAGTCGACTTTCCTGGACTCCGTGAACGTTTTTGTGAATTTCTCACGACCATTTCCGACGTAAAATGACGCGAGGAACACAATGGAAGCGACAGAATTACGATCCGAGCAACCGATGACCAGAAACTCGCGTCTACTCCCAAAATTTGAAGTCTAGTTTCCTGAACTCCGTGAACGTTTGAG
Organism: Crossocerus cetratus; assembly: GCA_963675795.1. NCBI lineage: Eukaryota > Metazoa > Arthropoda > Insecta > Hymenoptera > Crabronidae > Crossocerus > Crossocerus cetratus. The sequence goes on along the minus strand of OY776664.1, from coordinate 11,230,473 downwards.
TGAATTTCTCACTACCATTCCGACGTAAAATGACGCGAGGAAGACGATGGAAGCGACAGAATTACGATCCGAGCAACCGTTGACTAGAAACTCGCGTCTATTTCAAAAACTTGAAGTCTAGTTTCCTGGACTCCGTGAACGTTTTTCTGGATTTCTCACGGCCATTTCCGACGTAAAATGACGCGAGGAACGCGATGGAAGCGACAGAATTACGATCCGAGCAACCGATGCCCAGAAACTCGCGTCTACTCCCAAAACTTGAAGTCTAGTTTCCTGGACTCCGTGAACGTTTCAGTGAATTTCTCACTCCCATTCCGACGTAAAATGACGCGAGGAAGACGATGGAAGCGACAGAATTACGATCCGAGCAACCGTTGACTAGAAACTCGCGTCTATTCCCAAAACTTGAAGTTGAGTTTCCTGGACTCCGTGAACGTTTTTGTGAATTTCTCACGACCATTTCCGACGTAAAACGACGCGAGGAACACGATGGAAGCGACAGAATTACGATCCGAGCAACCGTTGACTAGAAACTCGCGTCTATTCCCAAAACTTGAAGTCGACTTTCCTGGACTCCGTGAACGTTTTTGTGAATTTCTCACGACCATTTCCGACGTAAAATGACGCGAGGAACACGATGGAAGCGACAGAATTACGATCCGAGCAACCGATGACCAGAAACTCGCGTCTACTCCCAAAATTTGAAGTCTAGTTTCCTGGACTCCGTGAACGTTTGAGTGAATTTCTCACTACCATTCCGACGTAAAATGACGCGAGGAAGACGATGGAAGCGACAGAATTACGATCCGAGCAACCGTTGACTAGAAACTCGCGTCTATTCCCAAAACTTGAAGTCTAGTTTCCTGGACTCCGTGAACGTTTTTGTGAATTTCTCACGACCATTTCCGACGTAAAATGACGCGAGGAACACGATGGAAGCGACAGAATTACGATCCGAGCAACCGTTGACCAGAAACTCGCGTCTACTCCCAAAATTTGAAGTCTAGTTTCCTGGACTCCGTGAACGTTTGAGTGAATTTCTCACTACCATTCCGACGTAAAATGACGCGAGGAAGACGATGGAAGCGACAGAATTACGATCCGAGCAACCGTTGACTAGAAACTCGCGTCTATTCCCAAAACGTGAAGTCTAGTTTCCTGGACTCCGTGAACGTTTTTGTGAATTTCTCACGACCATTTCCGACGTAAAATGACGCGAGGAACACGATGGAAGCGACAGAATTACGATCCGAGCAACCGTTGACCAGAAACTCGCGTCTATTCCCAAAACCGGAAGTCGAGTTTCCTGGACACCGTGAAGGTTTTTGTGAATTTCTCACGACCATTTCCGACGTAAAATGACGCGAGGAACACGATGGAAGCGACAGAATTACGATCCGAGCAACCGTTGACCAGAAACTCGCGTCTACTCCCAAAATTTGAAGTCTAGTTTCCTGGACTCCGTGAACGTTTAAGTGAATTTCTCACTACCATTCCGACGTAAAATGACGCGAGGAAGACGATGGAAGCGACAGAATTACGATCCGAGCAACCGTTGACTAGAAACTCGCGTCTATTCCCAAAACTTGAAGTCTAGTTTCCTGGACTCCGTGAACATTTTTGTGAATTTCTCACGACCATTTCCGACGTAAAATGACGCGAGGAACACGATGGAAGCGACAGAATTACGATCCGAGCAACCGTTGACCAGAAACTCGCGTCTATTCCCAAAACCGGAAGTCGAGATTCCTGGACACCGTGAAGGTTTTTGTGAATTTCTCACGACCATTTCCGACGTAAAATGACGCGAGGAACACGATGGAAGCGACAGAATTACGATCCGAGCAACCGTTGACTAGAAACTCGCGTCTATTCCCAAAACTTGAAGTCGACTTTCCTGGACTCCGTGACCGTTTTTGTGGATTTCTCACGGCCATTTCCGACGTAAAATGACGCGAGGAACACGATGGAAGCGACAGAATTACGATCCGAGCAACCGATGACCAGAAACTCGCGTCTACTCCCAAAATTTGAAGTCTAGTTTCCTGAACTCCGTGAACGTTTGAGTGAATTTCTCACTACCATTCCGACGTAAAATGACGCGAGGAAGACGATGGAAGCGACAGAATTACGATCCGAGCAACCGTTGACTAGAAACTCGCGTCTATTCCCAAAACTTGAAGTCTAGTTTCCTGGACTCCGTGAACGTTTTTGTGGATTTCTCACGGCCATTTCCGACGTAAAATGACGCGAGGAACTCGATGGAAGCGACAGAATTACGATCCGAGCAACCGATGACCAGAAACTCGCGTCTACTCCCAAAATTTGAAGTCTAGTTTCCTGAACTCCGTGAACGTTTGAGTGAATTTCTCACTACCATTCCGACGTAAAATGACGCGAGGAAGACGATGGAAGCGACAGAATTACGATCCGAGCAACCGTTGACTAGAAACTCGCGTCTATTCCAAAAACTTGAAGTCTAGTTTCCTGGACTCCGTGAACGTTTTTCTGGATTTCTCACGGCCATTTCCGACGTAAAACGACGCGAGGAACACGATGGAAGCGACAGAATTACGATCCGAGCAACCGTTGACTAGAAACTCGCGTCTATTCCCAAAACTTGAAGTCGACTTTCCTGGACTCCGTGAACGTTTTTGTGAATTTCTCACGACCATTTCCGACGTAAAATGACGCGAGGAACACGATGGAAGCGACAGAATTACGATCCGAGCAACCGATGACCAGAAACTCGCGTCTACTCCCAAAATTTGAAGTCTAGTTTCCTGAACTCCGTGAACGTTTGAGTGAATTTCTCACTACCATTCCGACGTAAAATGACGCGAGGAAGACGATGGAAGCGACAGAATTACGATCCGAACAACCGTTGACTAGAAACTCGCGTCTATTCCAAAAACTTGAAGTCTAGTTTCCTGGACTCCGTGAACGTTTTTCTGGATTTCTCACGGCCATTTCCGACGTAAAACGACGCGAGGAACACGATGGAAGCGACAGAATTACGATCCGAGCAACCGTTGACTAGAAACTCGCGTCTATTCCTAAAACTTGAAGTCGACTTTCCTGGACTCCGTGAACGTTTTTGTGAATTTCTCACGACCATTTCCGACGTAAAATGACGCGAGGAACACGATGGAAGCAACAGAATTACGATCCGAGCAACCGATGACCAGAAACTCGCGTCTACTCCCAAAATTTGAAGTCTAGTTTCCTGGACTCCGTGAACGTTTGAGTGAATTTCTCACTACCATTCCGACGTAAAATGCCGCGAGGAAGACGATGGAAGCGACAGAATTACGATCCGAGCAACCGTTGACTAGAAACTCGCGTCTATTCCCAAAACTTGAAGTCTAGTTTCCTGGACTCCGTGAACGTTTTTGTGAATTTCTCACGACCATTTCCGACGTAAAATGACGCGAGGAACACGATGGAAGCGACAGAATTACGATCCGAGCAACCGTTGACCAGAAACTCGCGTCTACTCCCAAAATTTGAAGTCTAGTTTCCTGGACTCCGTGAACGTTTGAGTGAATTTCTCACTACCATTCCGACGTAAAATGACGCGAGGAAGACGATGGAAGCGACAGAATTACGATCCGAGCAACCGTTGACTAGAAACTCGCGTCTATTCCCAAAACTTGAAGTCTAGTTTCCTGGACTCCGTGAACGTTTTTGTGAATTTCTCACGACCATTTCCGACGTAAAATGACGCGAGGAACACGATGGAAGCGACAGAATTACGATCCGAGCAACCGATGACCAGAAACTCGCGTCTACTCCCAAAATTTGAAGTCTAGTTTCCTGGACTCCGTGAACGTTTGAGTGAATTTCTCACTACCATTCCGACGTAAAATGACGCGAGGAAGACGATGGAAGCGACAGAATTACGATCCGAGCAACCGTTGACTAGAAACTCGCGTCTATTCCCAAAACTTGAAGTCTAGTTTCCTGGACTCCGTGAACGTTTTTGTGAATTTCTCACGACCATTTCCGACGTAAAATGACGCGAGGAACACGATGGAAGCGACAGAATTACGATCCGAGCAACCGTTGACCAGAAACTCGCGTCTACTCCCAAAATTTGAAGTCTAGTTTCCTGGACTCCGTGAACGTTTAAGTGAATTTCTCACTACCATTCCGACGTAAAATGACGCGAGGAAGACGATGGAAGCGACAGAATTACGATCCGAGCAACCGTTGACTAGAAACTCGCGTCTATTCCCAAAACTTGAAGTCTAGTTTCCTGGACTCCGTGAACGTTTTTGTGGATTTCTCACGGCCATTTCCGACGTAAAATGACGCGAGGAACACGATGGAAGCGACAGAATTACGATCCGAGCAACCGTTGACCAGAAACTCGCGTCTATTCCCAAAACCGGAAGTCGAGTTTCCTGGACACCGTGAAGGTTTTTGTGAATTTCTCACGACCATTTCCGACGTAAAATGACGCGAGGAACACGATGGAAGCGACAGAATTACGATCCGAGCAACCGTTGACTAGAAACTCGCGTCTATTCCCAAAACTTGAAGTCGACTTTCCTGGACTCCGTGAACGTTTTTGTGGATTTCTCACGGCCATTTCCGACGTAAAATGACGCGAGGAACACGATGGAAGCGACAGAATTACGATCCGAGCAACCGATGACCAGAAACTCGCGTCTACTCCCAAAATTTGAAGTCTAGTTTCCTGAACTCCGTGAACGTTTGAGTGAATTTCTCACTACCATTCCGACGTAAAATGACGCGAGGAAGACGATGGAAGCGACAGAATTACGATCCGAGCAACCGTTGACTAGAAACTCGCGTCTATTCCCAAAACTTGAAGTCTAGTTTCCTGGACTCCGTGAACGTTTTTGTGGATTTCTCACGGCCATTTCCGAAGTAAAATGACGCGAGGAACACGATGGAAGCGACAGAATTACGATCCGAGCAATCGTTGGCCAGAAACACGCGTCTATTCCAAAAAGTTGAAGTTGAGTTTCCTGGACTCCGTGAACGTTTTTGTGGATTTCTCACGGCCATTCCGACGTAAAACGACGCGAGGAACACGATGCAAGCGACAGAATTACGATCCGAGCAACCGTTGACCAGAAACTCGCGTCTACTCCCAAAATTTGAAGTCTAGTTTCCTGAACTCCGTGAACGTTTGAGTGAATTTCTCACTACCATTCCGACGTAAAATGACGCGAGGAAGACGATGGAAGCGACAGAATTACGATCCGAGCAACCGTTGACTAGAAACTCGCGTCTATTCCCAAAACTTGAAGTCTAGTTTCCTGGACTCCGTGAACGTTTTTGTGGATTTCTCACGGCCATTCCGACGTAAAACGACGCGAGGAACACGATGCAAGCGACAGAATTACGATCCGAGCAACCGTTGACCAGAAACTCGCGTCTATTCCCAAAACTTGAAGTCGACTTTCCTGGACTCCGTGAACGTTTTTGTGAATTTCTCACGACCATTTCCGACGTAAAATGACGCGAGGAACACAATGGAAGTGACAGAATTACGATCCGAGCAACCGATGACCAGAAACTCGCGTCTACTCCCAAAATTTGAAGTCTAGTTTCCTGGACTCCGTGAACGTTTGAGTGAATTTCTCACTACCATTCCGACGTAAAATGACGCGAGGAAGACGATGGAAGCGACAGAATTACGATCCGAGCAACCGTTGACTAGAAACTCGCGTCTATTCCCAAAACATGAAGTCTAGTTTCCTGGACTCCGTGAACGTTTTTGTGAATTTCTCACGACCATTTCCGACGTAAAATGACGCGAGGAACACGATGGAAGCGACAGAATTACGATCCGAGCAACCGTTGACTAGAAACTCGCGTCTATTCCCAAAACTTGAAGTCGACTTTCCTGGACTCCGTGAACGTTTTTGTGGATTTCTCACGGCCATTTCCGACGTAAAATGACGCGAGGAACACGATGGAAGCGACAGAATTACGATCCGAGCAACCGATGACCAGAAACTCGCGTCTACTCCCAAAATTTGAAGTCTAGTTTCCTGAACTCCGTGAACGTTTGAGTGAATTTCTCACTACCATTCCGACGTAAAATGACGCGAGGAAGACGATGGAAGCGACAGAATTACGATCCGAGCAACCGTTGACTAGAAACTCGCGTCTATTCCCAAAACTTGAAGTCTAGTTTCCTGGACTCCGTGAACGTTTTTGTGGATTTCTCACGGCCATTCCGACGTAAAACGACGCGAGGAACACGATGCAAGCGACAGAATTACGATCCGAGCAACCGTTGACCAGAAACTCGCGTCTATTCCCAAAACTTGAAGTCGACTTTCCTGGACTCCGTGAACGTTTTTGTGAATTTCTCACGACCATTTCCGACGTAAAATGACGCGAGGAACACAATGGAAGTGACAGAATTACGATCCGAGCAACCGATGACCAGAAACTCGCGTCTACTCCCAAAATTTGAAGTCTAGTTTCCTGGACTCCGTGAACGTTTGAGTGAATTTCTCACTACCATTCCGACGTAAAATGACGCGAGGAAGACGATGGAAGCGACAGAATTACGATCCGAGCAACCGTTGACTAGAAACTCGCGTCTATTCCCAAAACATGAAGTCTAGTTTCCTGGACTCCGTGAACGTTTTTGTGAATTTCTCACGACCATTTCCGACGTAAAATGACGCGAGGAACACGATGGAAGCAACAGAATTACGATCCGAGCAACCGATGACCAGAAACTCGCGTCTACTCCCAAAATTTGAAGTCTAGTTTCCTGGACTCCGTGAACGTTTGAGTGAATTTCTCACTACCATTCCGACGTAAAATGACGCGAGGAAGACGATGGAAGCGACAGAATTACGATCCGAGCAACCGTTGACTAGAAACTCGCGTCTATTCCCAAAACTTGAAGTCTAGTTTCCTGGACTCCGTGAACGTTTGAGTGAATTTCTCACTACCATTCCGACGTAAAATGACGCGAGGAAGACGATGGAAGCGACAGAATTACGATCCGAGCAACCGTTGACTAGAAACTCGCGTCTATTCCCAAAACGTGAAGTCTAGTTTCCTGGACTCCGTGAACGTTTTTGTGAATTTCTCACGACCATTTCCGACGTAAAATGACGCGAGGAACACGATGGAAGCGACAGAATTACGATCCGAGCAACCGTTGACCAGAAACTCGCGTCTATTCCCAAAACCGGAAGTCGAGTTTCCTGGACACCGTGAAGGTTTTTGTGAATTTCTCACGACCATTTCCGACGTAAAATGACGCGAGGAACACGATGGAAGCGACAGAATTACGATCCGAGCAACCGTTGACCAGAAACTCGCGTCTACTCCCAAAATTTGAAGTCTAGTTTCCTGGACTCCGTGAACGTTTAAGTGAATTTCTCACTACCATTCCGACGTAAAATGACGCGAGGAAGACGATGGAAGCGACAGAATTACGATCCGAGCAACCGTTGACTAGAAACTCGCGTCTATTCCCAAAACTTGAAGTCTAGTTTCCTGGACTCCGTGAACATTTTTGTGAATTTCTCACGACCATTTCCGACGTAAAATGACGCGAGGAACACGATGGAAGCGACAGAATTACGATCCGAGCAACCGTTGACCAGAAACTCGCGTCTATTCCCAAAACCGGAAGTCGAGATTCCTGGACACCGTGAAGGTTTTTGTGAATTTCTCACGACCATTTCCGACGTAAAATGACGCGAGGAACACGATGGAAGCGACAGAATTACGATCCGAGCAACCGTTGACTAGAAACTCGCGTCTATTCCCAAAACTTGAAGTCGACTTTCCTGGACTCCGTGACCGTTTTTGTGGATTTCTCACGGCCATTTCCGACGTAAAATGACGCGAGGAACACGATGGAAGCGACAGAATTACGATCCGAGCAACCGATGACCAGAAACTCGCGTCTACTCCCAAAATTTGAAGTCTAGTTTCCTGAACTCCGTGAACGTTTGAGTGAATTTCTCACTACCATTCCGACGTAAAATGACGCGAGGAAGACGATGGAAGCGACAGAATTACGATCCGAGCAACCGTTGACTAGAAACTCGCGTCTATTCCCAAAACTTGAAGTCTAGTTTCCTGGACTCCGTGAACGTTTTTGTGGATTTCTCACGGCCATTTCCGACGTAAAATGACGCGAGGAACTCGATGGAAGCGACAGAATTACGATCCGAGCAACCGATGACCAGAAACTCGCGTCTACTCCCAAAATTTGAAGTCTAGTTTCCTGAACTCCGTGAACGTTTGAGTGAATTTCTCACTACCATTCCGACGTAAAATGACGCGAGGAAGACGATGGAAGCGACAGAATTACGATCCGAGCAACCGTTGACTAGAAACTCGCGTCTATTCCAAAAACTTGAAGTCTAGTTTCCTGGACTCCGTGAACGTTTTTCTGGATTTCTCACGGCCATTTCCGACGTAAAACGACGCGAGGAACACGATGGAAGCGACAGAATTACGATCCGAGCAACCGTTGACTAGAAACTCGCGTCTATTCCCAAAACTTGAAGTCGACTTTCCTGGACTCCGTGAACGTTTTTGTGAATTTCTCACGACCATTTCCGACGTAAAATGACGCGAGGAACACGATGGAAGCGACAGAATTACGATCCGAGCAACCGATGACCAGAAACTCGCGTCTACTCCCAAAATTTGAAGTCTAGTTTCCTGAACTCCGTGAACGTTTGAGTGAATTTCTCACTACCATTCCGACGTAAAATGACGCGAGGAAGACGATGGAAGCGACAGAATTACGATCCGAACAACCGTTGACTAGAAACTCGCGTCTATTCCAAAAACTTGAAGTCTAGTTTCCTGGACTCCGTGAACGTTTTTCTGGATTTCTCACGGCCATTTCCGACGTAAAACGACGCGAGGAACACGATGGAAGCGACAGAATTACGATCCGAGCAACCGTTGACTAGAAACTCGCGTCTATTCCTAAAACTTGAAGTCGACTTTCCTGGACTCCGTGAACGTTTTTGTGAATTTCTCACGACCATTTCCGACGTAAAATGACGCGAGGAACACGATGGAAGCAACAGAATTACGATCCGAGCAACCGATGACCAGAAACTCGCGTCTACTCCCAAAATTTGAAGTCTAGTTTCCTGGACTCCGTGAACGTTTGAGTGAATTTCTCACTACCATTCCGACGTAAAATGCCGCGAGGAAGACGATGGAAGCGACAGAATTACGATCCGAGCAACCGTTGACTAGAAACTCGCGTCTATTCCCAAAACTTGAAGTCTAGTTTCCTGGACTCCGTGAACGTTTTTGTGAATTTCTCACGACCATTTCCGACGTAAAATGACGCGAGGAACACGATGGAAGCGACAGAATTACGATCCGAGCAACCGTTGACCAGAAACTCGCGTCTACTCCCAAAATTTGAAGTCTAGTTTCCTGGACTCCGTGAACGTTTGAGTGAATTTCTCACTACCATTCCGACGTAAAATGACGCGAGGAAGACGATGGAAGCGACAGAATTACGATCCGAGCAACCGTTGACTAGAAACTCGCGTCTATTCCCAAAACTTGAAGTCTAGTTTCCTGGACTCCGTGAACGTTTTTGTGAATTTCTCACGACCATTTCCGACGTAAAATGACGCGAGGAACACGATGGAAGCGACAGAATTACGATCCGAGCAACCGATGACCAGAAACTCGCGTCTACTCCCAAAATTTGAAGTCTAGTTTCCTGGACTCCGTGAACGTTTGAGTGAATTTCTCACTACCATTCCGACGTAAAATGACGCGAGGAAGACGATGGAAGCGACAGAATTACGATCCGAGCAACCGTTGACTAGAAACTCGCGTCTATTCCCAAAACTTGAAGTCTAGTTTCCTGGACTCCGTGAACGTTTTTGTGAATTTCTCACGACCATTTCCGACGTAAAATGACGCGAGGAACACGATGGAAGCGACAGAATTACGATCCGAGCAACCGTTGACCAGAAACTCGCGTCTACTCCCAAAATTTGAAGTCTAGTTTCCTGGACTCCGTGAACGTTTAAGTGAATTTCTCACTACCATTCCGACGTAAAATGACGCGAGGAAGACGATGGAAGCGACAGAATTACGATCCGAGCAACCGTTGACTAGAAACTCGCGTCTATTCCCAAAACTTGAAGTCTAGTTTCCTGGACTCCGTGAACGTTTTTGTGGATTTCTCACGGCCATTTCCGACGTAAAATGACGCGAGGAACACGATGGAAGCGACAGAATTACGATCCGAGCAACCGTTGACCAGAAACTCGCGTCTATTCCCAAAACCGGAAGTCGAGTTTCCTGGACACCGTGAAGGTTTTTGTGAATTTCTCACGACCATTTCCGACGTAAAATGACGCGAGGAACACGATGGAAGCGACAGAATTACGATCCGAGCAACCGTTGACTAGAAACTCGCGTCTATTCCCAAAACTTGAAGTCGACTTTCCTGGACTCCGTGAACGTTTTTGTGGATTTCTCACGGCCATTTCCGACGTAAAATGACGCGAGGAACACGATGGAAGCGACAGAATTACGATCCGAGCAACCGATGACCAGAAACTCGCGTCTACTCCCAAAATTTGAAGTCTAGTTTCCTGAACTCCGTGAACGTTTGAGTGAATTTCTCACTACCATTCCGACGTAAAATGACGCGAGGAAGACGATGGAAGCGACAGAATTACGATCCGAGCAACCGTTGACTAGAAACTCGCGTCTATTCCCAAAACTTGAAGTCTAGTTTCCTGGACTCCGTGAACGTTTTTGTGGATTTCTCACGGCCATTTCCGAAGTAAAATGACGCGAGGAACACGATGGAAGCGACAGAATTACGATCCGAGCAATCGTTGGCCAGAAACACGCGTCTATTCCAAAAAGTTGAAGTTGAGTTTCCTGGACTCCGTGAACGTTTTTGTGGATTTCTCACGGCCATTCCGACGTAAAACGACGCGAGGAACACGATGCAAGCGACAGAATTACGATCCGAGCAACCGTTGACCAGAAACTCGCGTCTACTCCCAAAATTTGAAGTCTAGTTTCCTGAACTCCGTGAACGTTTGAGTGAATTTCTCACTACCATTCCGACGTAAAATGACGCGAGGAAGACGATGGAAGCGACAGAATTACGATCCGAGCAACCGTTGACTAGAAACTCGCGTCTATTCCCAAAACTTGAAGTCTAGTTTCCTGGACTCCGTGAACGTTTTTGTGGATTTCTCACGGCCATTCCGACGTAAAACGACGCGAGGAACACGATGCAAGCGACAGAATTACGATCCGAGCAACCGTTGACCAGAAACTCGCGTCTATTCCCAAAACTTGAAGTCGACTTTCCTGGACTCCGTGAACGTTTTTGTGAATTTCTCACGACCATTTCCGACGTAAAATGACGCGAGGAACACAATGGAAGTGACAGAATTACGATCCGAGCAACCGATGACCAGAAACTCGCGTCTACTCCCAAAATTTGAAGTCTAGTTTCCTGGACTCCGTGAACGTTTGAGTGAATTTCTCACTACCATTCCGACGTAAAATGACGCGAGGAAGACGATGGAAGCGACAGAATTACGATCCGAGCAACCGTTGACTAGAAACTCGCGTCTATTCCCAAAACATGAAGTCTAGTTTCCTGGACTCCGTGAACGTTTTTGTGAATTTCTCACGACCATTTCCGACGTAAAATGACGCGAGGAACACGATGGAAGCGACAGAATTACGATCCGAGCAACCGTTGACTAGAAACTCGCGTCTATTCCCAAAACTTGAAGTCGACTTTCCTGGACTCCGTGAACGTTTTTGTGGATTTCTCACGGCCATTTCCGACGTAAAATGACGCGAGGAACACGATGGAAGCGACAGAATTACGATCCGAGCAACCGATGACCAGAAACTCGCGTCTACTCCCAAAATTTGAAGTCTAGTTTCCTGAACTCCGTGAACGTTTGAGTGAATTTCTCACTACCATTCCGACGTAAAATGACGCGAGGAAGACGATGGAAGCGACAGAATTACGATCCGAGCAACCGTTGACTAGAAACTCGCGTCTATTCCCAAAACTTGAAGTCTAGTTTCCTGGACTCCGTGAACGTTTTTGTGGATTTCTCACGGCCATTCCGACGTAAAACGACGCGAGGAACACGATGCAAGCGACAGAATTACGATCCGAGCAACCGTTGACCAGAAACTCGCGTCTATTCCCAAAACTTGAAGTCGACTTTCCTGGACTCCGTGAACGTTTTTGTGAATTTCTCACTACCATTCCGACGTAAAATGACGCGAGGAAGACGATGGAAGCGACAGAATTACGATCCGAGCAACCGTTGACTAGAAACTCGCGTCTATTCCCAAAACTTGAAGTCTAGTTTCCTGGACTCCGTGAACGTTTTTGTGAATTTCTCACGACCATTTCCGACGTAAAATGACGCGAGGAACACGATGGAAGCGACAGAATTACGATCCGAGCAACCGTTGACCAGAAACTCGCGTCTACTCCCAAAATTTGAAGTCTAGTTTCCTGGACTCCGTGAACGTTTAAGTGAATTTCTCACTACCATTCCGACGTAAAATGACGCGAGGAAGACGATGGAAGCGACAGAATTACGATCCGAGCAACCGTTGACTAGAAACTCGCGTCTATTCCCAAAACTTGAAGTCTAGTTTCCTGGACTCCGTGAACGTTTTTGTGGATTTCTCACGGCCATTTCCGACGTAAAATGACGCGAGGAACACGATGGAAGCGACAGAATTACGATCCGAGCAACCGTTGACCAGAAACTCGCGTCTATTCCCAAAACCGGAAGTCGAGTTTCCTGGACACCGTGAAGGTTTTTGTGAATTTCTCACGACCATTTCCGACGTAAAATGACGCGAGGAACACGATGGAAGCGACAGAATTACGATCCGAGCAACCGTTGACTAGAAACTCGCGTCTATTCCCAAAACTTGAAGTCGACTTTCCTGGACTCCGTGAACGTTTTTGTGGATTTCTCACGGCCATTTCCGACGTAAAATGACGCGAGGAACACGATGGAAGCGACAGAATTACGATCCGAGCAACCGATGACCAGAAACTCGCGTCTACTCCCAAAATTTGAAGTCTAGTTTCCTGAACTCCGTGAACGTTTGAGTGAATTTCTCACTACCATTCCGACGTAAAATGACGCGAGGAAGACGATGGAAGCGACAGAATTACGATCCGAGCAACCGTTGACTAGAAACTCGCGTCTATTCCCAAAACTTGAAGTCTAGTTTCCTGGACTCCGTGAACGTTTTTGTGGATTTCTCACGGCCATTTCCGAAGTAAAATGACGCGAGGAACACGATGGAAGCGACAGAATTACGATCCGAGCAATCGTTGGCCAGAAACACGCGTCTATTCCAAAAAGTTGAAGTTGAGTTTCCTGGACTCCGTGAACGTTTTTGTGGATTTCTCACGGCCATTCCGACGTAAAACGACGCGAGGAACACGATGCAAGCGACAGAATTACGATCCGAGCAACCGTTGACCAGAAACTCGCGTCTACTCCCAAAATTTGAAGTCTAGTTTCCTGAACTCCGTGAACGTTTGAGTGAATTTCTCACTACCATTCCGACGTAAAATGACGCGAGGAAGACGATGGAAGCGACAGAATTACGATCCGAGCAACCGTTGACTAGAAACTCGCGTCTATTCCCAAAACTTGAAGTCTAGTTTCCTGGACTCCGTGAACGTTTTTGTGGATTTCTCACGGCCATTCCGACGTAAAACGACGCGAGGAACACGATGCAAGCGACAGAATTACGATCCGAGGAACCGTTGACCAGAAACTCGCGTCTATTCCCAAAACTTGAAGTCGACTTTCCTGGACTCCGTGAACGTTTTTGTGAATTTCTCACGACCATTTCCGACGTAAAATGACGCGAGGAACACAATGGAAGTGACAGAATTACGATCCGAGCAACCGATGACCAGAAACTCGCGTCTACTCCCAAAATTTGAAGTCTAGTTTCCTGGACTCGGTGAACGTTTGAGTGAATTTCTCACTACCATTCCGACGTAAAATGACGCGAGGAAGACGATGGAAGCGACAGAATTACGATCCGAGCAACCGTTGACTAGAAACTCGCGTCTATTCCCAAAACATGAAGTCTAGTTTCCTGGACTCCGTGAACGTTTTTGTGGATTTCTCACGGCCATTTCCGACGTAAAATGACGCGAGGAACTCGATGGAAGCGACAGAATTACGATCCGAGCAACCGATGACCAGAAACACGCGTCTACTCCCAAAATTTGAAGTCTAGTTTCCTGAACTCCGTGAACGTTTGAGTGAATTTCTCACTACCATTCCGACGTAAAATGACGCGAGGAACACAATGGAAGCGACAGAATTACGATCCGAGCAACCGATGACCAGAAACTCGCGTCTACTCCCAAAACTTGAAGTCTAGTTTCCTGGACTCCGTGAACGTTTGAGTGAATTTCTCACTACCATTCCGACGTAAAATGACGCGAGGAAGACGATGGAAGCGACAGAATTACGATCCGAGCAACCGTTGACTAGAAACTCGCGTCTATTCCCAAAACTTGAAGTCGACTTTCCTGGACTCCGTGAACGTTTTTGTGGATTTCTCACGGCCATTTCCGACGTAAAATGACGCGAGGAAGACGATGGAAGCGACAGAATTACGATCCGAGCAACCGTTGACTAGAAACTCGCGTCTATTCCCAAAACTTGAAGTCGACATTCCTGGACTCCGTGAACGTTTTTGTGGATTTCTCACGGCCATTTCCGACGTAAAATGACGCGAGGAACACGATGGAAGCGACAGAATTACGATCCGAGCAACCGATGACCAGAAACTCGCGTCTACTCCCAAAATTTGAAGTCTAGTTTCCTGGACTCCGTGAACGTTTGAGTGAATTTCTCACTACCATTCCGACGTAAAATGACGCGAGGAAGACGATGGAAGCGACAGAATTACGATCCGAGCAACCGTTGACTAGAAACTCGCGTCTATTCCCAAAACATGAAGTCTAGTTTCCTGGACTCCGTGAACGTTTTTGTGGATTTCTCACGGCCATTTCCGACGTAAAATGACGCGAGGAACTCGATGGAAGCGACAGAATTACGATCCGAGCAACCGATGACCAGAAACTCGCGTCTACTCCCAAAATTTGAAGTCTAGTTTCCTGAACTCCGTGAACGTTTGAGTGAATTTCTCACTACCATTCCGACGTAAAATGACGCGAGGAACACAATGGAAGCGACAGAATTACGATCCGAGCAACCGATGACCAGAAACTCGCGTCTACTCCCAAAACTTGAAGTCTAGTTTCCTGGACTCCGTGAACGTTTGAGTGAATTTCTCACTACCATTCCGACGTAAAATGACGCGAGGAAGACGATGGAAGCGACAGAATTACGATCCGAGCAACCGTTGACTAGAAACTCGCGTCTATTCCCAAAACTTGAAGTCGACTTTCCTGGACTCCGTGAACGTTTTTGTGGATTTCTCACGGCCATTTCCGACGTAAAATGACGCGAGGAACACGATGGAAGCGACAGAATTACGATCCGAGCAACCGTTGACCAGAAACTCGCGTCTATTCCCAAAACCGGAAGTCGAGTTTCCTGGACACCGTGAAGGTTTTTGTGAATTTCTCACGACCATTTCCGGCGTAAAATGACGCGAGGAACACGATGGAAGCGACAGAATTACGATCCGAGCAACCGTTGACTAGAAACTCGCGTCTATTCCCAAAACTTGAAGTCGACTTTCCTGGACTCCGTGAACGTTTTTGTGGATTTCTCACGGCCATTTCCGACGTAAAATGACGCGAGGATCACGATGGAAGCGACAGAATTACGATCCGAGCAACCGATGACCAGAAACTCGCGTCTACTCCCAAAATTTGAAGTCTAGTTTCCTGAACTCCGTGAACGTTTGAGTGAATTTCTCACTACCATTCCGACGTAAAATGACGCGAGGAAGACGATGGAAGCGACAGAATTACGATCCGAGCAACCGTTGACTAGAAACTCGCGTCTATTCCCAAAACTTGAAGTCTAGTTTCCTGGACTCCGTGAACGTTTTTGTGGATTTCTCACGGCCATTTCCGACGTAAAATGACGCGAGGAACACGATGGAAGCGACAGAATTACGATCCGAGCAATCGTTGGCCAGAAACACGCGTCTATTCCAAAAAGTTGTTGTTGAGTTTCCTGGACTCCGTGAACGTTTTTGTGGATTTCTCACGGCCATTCCGACGTAAAACGACGCGAGGAACACGATGCAAGCGACAGAATTACGATCCGAGCAACCGTTGACAAGAAACTCGCGTCTACTCCCAAAATTTGAAGTCTAGTTTCCTGAACTCCGTGAACGTTTGAGTGAATTTCTTACTACCATTCCGACGTAAAATGACGCGAGGAAGACGATGGAAGCGACAGAATTACGATCCGAGCAACCGTTGACTAGAAACTCGCGTCTATTCCCAAAACTTGAAGTCTAGTTTCCTGGACTCCGTGAACGTTTTTGTGGATTTCTCACGGCCATTCCGACGTAAAACGACGCGAGGAACACGATGCAAGCGACAGAATTACGATCCGAGCAACCGTTGACCAGAAACTCGCGTCTATTCCCAAAACTTGAAGTCGACTTTCCTGGACTCCGTGAACGTTTTTGTGAATTTCTCACGACCATTTCCGACGTAAAATGACGCGAGGAACACAATGGAAGTGACAGAATTACGATCCGAGCAACCGATGACCAGAAACTCGCGTCTACTCCCAAAATTTGAAGTCTAGTTTCCTGGACTCCGTGAACGTTTGAGTGAATTTCTCACTACCATTCCGACGTAAAATGACGCGAGGAAGACGATGGAAGCGACAGAATTACGATCCGAGCAACCGTTGACTAGAAACTCGCGTCTACTCCCAAAACTTGAAGTCTAGTTTCCTGGACTCCGTGAACGTTTGAGTGAATTTCTCACTACCATTCCGACGTAAAATGACGCGAGGAAGACGATGGAAGCGACAGAATTACGATCCGAGCAACCGTTGACTAGAAACTCGCGTCTATTCCCAAAACATGAAGTCTAGTTTCCTGGACTCCGTGAACGTTTTTGTGGATTTCTCACGGCCATTTCCGACGTAAAATGACGCGAGGAACTCGATGGAAGCGACAGAATTACGATCCGAGCAACCGATGACCAGAAACTCGCGTCTACTCCCAAAATGTGAAGTCTAGTTTCCTGAACTCCGTGAACGTTTGAGTGAATTTCTAACTACCATTCCGACGTAAAATGACGCGAGGAAGACGATGGAAGCGACAGAATTACGATCCGAGCAACCGTTGACTAGAAACTCGCGTCTATTTCAAAAACTTGAAGTCTAGTTTCCTGGACTCCGTGAAAGTTTTTCTGGATTTCTCACGGCCATTTCCGACGTAAAATGACGCGAGGAACACGATGGAAGCGACAGAATTACGATCCGAGCAACCGATGCCCAGAAACTCGCGTCTACTCCCAAAACTTGAAGTCTAGTTTCCTGGACTCCGTGAACGTTTGAGTGAATTTCTCACTCCCATTCCGACGTAAAATGACGCGAGGAAGACGATGGAAGCGACAGAATTACGATCCGAGCAACCGTTGACTAGAAACTCGCGTCTATTCCCAAAACTTGAAGTTGAGTTTCCTGGACTCCGTGAACGTTTTTGTGAATTTCTCACGACCATTTCCGACGTAAAACGACGCGAGGAACACGATGGAAGCGACAGAATTACGATCCGAGCAACCGATGACCAGAAACTCGCGTCTACTCCCAAAATTTGAAGTCTAGTTTCCTGGACTCCGTGAACGTTTGAGTGAATTTCTCACTACCATTCCGACGTAAAATGACGCGAGGAAGACGATGGAAGCGACAGAATTACGATCCGAGCAACCGTTGACTAGAAACTCGCGTCTATTCCCAAAACTTGAAGTCTAGTTTCCTGGACTCCGTGAACGTTTTTGTGAATTTCTCACGACCATTTCCGACGTAAAATGACGCGAGGAACACGATGGAAGCGACAGAATTACGATCCGAGCAACCGTTGACCAGAAACTCGCGTCTACTCCCAAAATTTGAAGTCTAGTTTCCTGGACTCCGTGAACGTTTGAGTGAATTTCTCACTACCATTCCGACGTAAAATGACGCGAGGAAGACGATGGAAGCGACAGAATTACGATCCGAGCAACCGTTGACCAGAAACTCGCGTCTATTCCCAAAACCGGAAGTCGAGTTTCCTGGACACCGTGAAGGTTTTTGTGAATTTCTCACGACCATTTCCGACGTAAAATGACGCGAGGAACACGATG
The DNA here is from genome assembly GCA_963675795.1 of Crossocerus cetratus. Classification (NCBI taxonomy): domain Eukaryota; kingdom Metazoa; phylum Arthropoda; class Insecta; order Hymenoptera; family Crabronidae; genus Crossocerus; species Crossocerus cetratus. The sequence goes on along the minus strand of OY776664.1, from coordinate 11,212,130 downwards.
GAAGCGACAGAATTACGATCCGAGCAACCGATGACCAGAAACTCGCGTCTACTCCCAAAATTTGAAGTCTAGTTTCCTGGACTCCGTGAACGTTTGAGTGAATTTCTCACTACCATTCCGACGTAAAATGACGCGAGGAAGACGATGGAAGGGACAGAATTACGATCCGAGCAACCGTTGACCAGAAACTCGCGTCTATTCCCAAAACCGGAAGTCGAGTTTCCTGGACACCGTGACCGTTTTTGTGGATTTCTCACGGCCATTTCCGACGTAAAATGACGCGAGGAACACGATGGAAGCGACAGAATTACGATCCGAGCAACCGATGACCAGAAACTCGCGTCTACTCCCAAAATTTGAAGTCTAGTTTCCTGAACTCCGTGAACGTTTGAGTGAATTTCTCACGGCCATTCCGACGTAAAACGACGCGAGGAACACGATGCAAGCGACAGAATTACGATCCGAGCAACCGTTGACCAGAAACTCGCGTCTATTCCCAAAACTTGAAGTCGACTTTCCTGGACTCCGTGAACGTTTTTGTGAATTTCTCACGGCCATTTCCGACGTAAAATGACGCGAGGAACACGATGGAAGCGACAGAATTACGATCCGAGCAACCGATGACCAGAAACTCGCGTCTACTCCCAAAATGTGAAGTCTAGTTTCCTGAACTCCGTGAACGTTTGAGTGAATTTCTAACTACCATTCCGACGTAAAATGACGCGAGGAAGACGATGGAAGCGACAGAATTACGATCCGAGCAACCGTTGACTAGAAACTCGCGTCTATTTCAAAAACTTGAAGTCTAGTTTCCTGGACTCCGTGAAAGTTTTTCTGGATTTCTCACGGCCATTTCCGACGTAAAATGACGCGAGGAACACGATGGAAGCGACAGAATTACGATCCGAGCAACCGATGCCCAGAAACTCGCGTCTACTCCCAAAACTTGAAGTCTAGTTTCCTGGACTCCGTGAACGTTTGAGTGAATTTCTCACTCCCATTCCGACGTAAAATGACGCGAGGAAGACGATGGAAGCGACAGAATTACGATCCGAGCAACCGTTGACTAGAAACTCGCGTCTATTCCCAAAACTTGAAGTTGAGTTTCCTGGACTCCGTGAACGTTTGAGTGAATTTCTCACTACCATTCCGACGTAAAATGACGCGAGGAAGACGATGGAAGCGACAGAATTACGATCCGAGCAACCGATGACCAGAAACTCGCGTCTACTCCCAAAATTTGAAGTCTAGTTTCCTGAACTCCGTGAACGTTTGAGTGAATTTCTCACGGCCATTCCGACGTAAAACGACGCGAGGAACACGATGCAAGCGACAGAATTACGATCCGAGCAACCGTTGACCAGAAACTCGCGTCTATTCCCAAAACTTGAAGTCGACTTTCCTGGACTCCGTGAACGTTTTTGTGAATTTCTCACGGCCATTTCCGACGTAAAATGACGCGAGGAACACGATGGAAGCGACAGAATTACGATCCGAGCAACCGATGACCAGAAACTCGCGTCTACTCCCAAAATGTGAAGTCTAGTTTCCTGAACTCCGTGAACGTTTGAGTGAATTTCTAACTACCATTCCGACGTAAAATGACGCGAGGAAGACGATGGAAGCGACAGAATTACGATCCGAGCAACCGTTGACTAGAAACTCGCGTCTATTTCAAAAACTTGAAGTCTAGTTTCCTGGACTCCGTGAAAGTTTTTCTGGATTTCTCACGGCCATTTCCGACGTAAAATGACGCGAGGAACACGATGGAAGCGACAGAATTACGATCCGAGCAACCGATGCCCAGAAACTCGCGTCTACTCCCAAAACTTGAAGTCTAGTTTCCTGGACTCCGTGAACGTTTGAGTGAATTTCTCACTACCATTCCGACGTAAAATGACGCGAGGAAGACGATGGAAGCGACAGAATTACGATCCGAGCAACCGTTGACTAGAAACTCGCGTCTATTCCCAAAACTTGAAGTTGAGTTTCCTGGACTCCGTGAACGTTTTTGTGAATTTCTCACGACCATTTCCGACGTAAAACGACGCGAGGAACACGATGGAAGCGACAGAATTACGATCCGAGCAACCGATGACCAGAAACTCGCGTCTACTCCCAAAATTTGAAGGCTAGTTTCCTGGACTCCGTGAACGTTTGAGTGAATTTCTCACTACCATTCCGACGTAAAATGACGCGAGGAAGACGATGGAAGCGACAGAATTACGATCCGAGCAACCGTTGACTAGAAACTCGCGTCTATTCCCAAAACTTGAAGTCTAGTTTCCTGGACTCCGTGAACGTTTTTGTGAATTTCTCACGACCATTTCCGACGTAAAATGACGCGAGGAACACGATGGAAGCGACAGAATTACGATCCGAGCAACCGTTGACCAGAAACTCGCGTCTACTCCCAAAATTTGAAGTCTAGTTTCCTGGACTCCGTGAACGTTTGAGTGAATTTCTCACTACCATTCCGACGTAAAATGACGCGAGGAAGACGATGGAAGCGACAGAATTACGATCCGAGCAACCGTTGACCAGAAACTCGCGTCTATTCCCAAAACCGGAAGTCGAGTTTCCTGGACACCGTGAAGGTTTTTGTGAATTTCTCACGACCATTTCCGACGTAAAATGACGCGAGGAACACGATGGAAGCGACAGAATTACGATCCGAGCAACCGATGACCAGAAACTCGCGTCTACTCCCAAAATTTGAAGTCTAGTTTCCTGGACTCCGTGAACGTTTGAGTGAATTTCTCACTACCATTCCGACGTAAAATGACGCGAGGAAGACGATGGAAGGGACAGAATTACGATCCGAGCAACCGTTGACCAGAAACTCGCGTCTATTCCCAAAACCGGAAGTCGAGTTTCCTGGACACCGTGACCGTTTTTGTGGATTTCTCACGGCCATTTCCGACGTAAAATGACGCGAGGAACACGATGGAAGCGACAGAATTACGATCCGAGCAACCGGCGACCAGAAACTCGCGTCTACTCCCAAAATTTGAAGTCTAGTTTCCTGGACTCCGTGAACGTTTGAGTGAATTTCTCACTACCATTCCGACGTAAAACGACGCGAGGAACACGATGCAAGCGACAGAATTACGATCCGAGCAACCGTTGACCAGAAACTCGCGTCTATTCCCAAAACTTGAAGTCGACTTTCCTGGACTCCGTGAACGTTTTTGTGAATTTCTCACGACCATTTCCGACGTAAAATGACGCGAGGAACACAATGGAAGTGACAGAATTACGATCCGAGCAACCGGCGACCAGAAACTCGCGTCTACTCCCAAAATTTGAAGTCTAGTTTCCTGGACTCCGTGAACGTTTGAGTGAATTTCTCACTACCATTCCGACGTAAAATGACGCGAGGAAGACGATGGAAGCGACAGAATTACGATCCGAGCAACCGTTGACTAGAAACTCGCGTCTACTCCCAAAACTTGAAGTCTAGTTTCCTGGACTCCGTGAACGTTTGAGTGAATTTCTCACTACCATTCCGACGTAAAATGACGCGAGGAAGACGATGGAAGCGACAGAATTACGATCCGAGCAACCGTTGACTAGAAACTCGCGTCTATTCCCAAAACATGAAGTCTAGTTTCCTGGACTCCGTGAACGTTTTTGTGGATTTCTCACGGCCATTTCCGACGTAAAATGACGCGAGGAACTCGATGGAAGCGACAGAATTACGATCCGAGCAACCGATGACCAGAAACTCGCGTCTACTCCCAAAATGTGAAGTCTAGTTTCCTGAACTCCGTGAACGTTTGAGTGAATTTCTAACTACCATTCCGACGTAAAATGACGCGAGGAAGACGATGGAAGCGACAGAATTACGATCCGAGCAACCGTTGACTAGAAACTCGCGTCTATTTCAAAAACTTGAAGTCTAGTTTCCTGGACTCCGTGAAAGTTTTTCTGGATTTCTCACGGCCATTTCCGACGTAAAATGACGCGAGGAACACGATGGAAGCGACAGAATTACGATCCGAGCAACCGATGCCCAGAAACTCGCGTCTACTCCCAAAACTTGAAGTCTAGTTTCCTGGACTCCGTGAACGTTTGAGTGAATTTCTCACTCCCATTCCGACGTAAAATGACGCGAGGAAGACGATGGAAGCGACAGAATTACGATCCGAGCAACCGTTGACTAGAAACTCGCGTCTATTCCCAAAACTTGAAGTTGAGTTTCCTGGACTCCGTGAACGTTTTTGTGAATTTCTCACGACCATTTCCGACGTAAAACGACGCGAGGAACACGATGGAAGCGACAGAATTACGACCCGAGCAACCGATGACCAGAAACTCGCGTCTACTCCCAAAATTTGAAGTCTAGTTTCCTGGACTCCGTGAACGTTTGAGTGAATTTCTCACTACCATTCCGACGTAAAATGACGCGAGGAAGACGATGGAAGCGACAGAATTACGATCCGAGCAACCGTTGACTAGAAACTCGCGTCTATTCCCAAAACTTGAAGTCTAGTTTCCTGGACTCCGTGAACGTTTTTGTGAATTTCTCACGACCATTTCCGACGTAAAATGACGCGAGGAACACGATGGAAGCGACAGAATTACGATCCGAGCAACCGTTGACCAGAAACTCGCGTCTACTCCCAAAATTTGAAGTCTAGTTTCCTGGACTCCGTGAACGTTTGAGTGAATTTCTCACTACCATTCCGACGTAAAATGACGCGAGGAAGACGATGGAAGCGACAGAATTACGATCCGAGCAACCGTTGACCAGAAACTCGCGTCTATTCCCAAAACCGGAAGTCGAGTTTCCTGGACACCGTGAAGGTTTTTGTGAATTTCTCACGACCATTTCCGACGTAAAATGACGCGAGGAACACGATGGAAGCGACAGAATTACGATCCGAGCAACCGATGACCAGAAACTCGCGTCTACTCCCAAAATTTGAAGTCTAGTTTCCTGGACTCCGTGAACGTTTGAGTGAATTTCTCACTACCATTCCGACGTAAAATGACGCGAGGAAGACGATGGAAGCGACAGAATTACGATCCGAGCAACCGTTGACTAGAAACTCGCGTCTATTCCCAAAACTTGAAGTCTAGTTTCCTGGACTCCGTGAACGTTTTTGTGGATTTCTCACGGCCATTCCGACGTAAAACGACGCGAGGAACACGATGCAAGCGACAGAATTACGATCCGAGCAACCGTTGACCAGAAACTCGCGTCTATTCCCAAAACTTGAAGTCGACTTTCCTGGACTCCGTGAACGTTTTTGTGAATTTCTCACGACCATTTCCGACGTAAAATGACGCGAGGAACACAATGGAAGTGACAGAATTACGATCCGAGCAACCGATGACCAGAAACTCGCGTCTACTCCCAAAATTTGAAGTCTAGTTTCCTGGACTCCGTGAACGTTTGAGTGAATTTCTCACTACCATTCCGACGTAAAATGACGCGAGGAAGACGATGGAAGCGACAGAATTACGATCCGAGCAACCGTTGACTAGAAACTCGCGTCTACTCCCAAAACTTGAAGTCTAGTTTCCTGGACTCCGTGAACGTTTGAGTGAATTTCTCACTACCATTCCGACGTAAAATGACGCGAGGAAGACGATGGAAGCGACAGAATTACGATCCGAGCAACCGTTGACTAGAAACTCGCGTCTATTCCCAAAACATGAAGTCTAGTTTCCTGGACTCCGTGAACGTTTTTGTGGATTTCTCACGGCCATTTCCGACGTAAAATGACGCGAGAAACTCGATGGAAGCGACAGAATTACGATCCGAGCAACCGATGACCAGAAACTCGCGTCTACTCCCAAAATGTGAAGTCTAGTTTCCTGAACTCCGTGAACGTTTGAGTGAATTTCTAACTACCATTCCGACGTAAAATGACGCGAGGAAGACGATGGAAGCGACAGAATTACGATCCGAGCAACCGTTGACTAGAAACTCGCGTCTATTTCAAAAACTTGAAGTCTAGTTTCCTGGACTCCGTGAAAGTTTTTCTGGATTTCTCACTCCCATTCCGACGTAAAATGACGCGAGGAAGACGATGGAAGCGACAGAATTACGATCCGAGCAACCGTTGACTAGAAACTCGCGTCTATTCCCAAAACTTGAAGTTGAGTTTCCTGGACTCCGTGAACGTTTTTGTGAATTTCTCACGACCATTTCCGACGTAAAACGACGCGAGGAACACGATGGAAGCGACAGAATTACGATCCGAGCAACCGATGACCAGAAACTCGCGTCTACTCCCAAAATTTGAAGTCTAGTTTCCTGGACTCCGTGAACGTTTGAGTGAATTTCTCACTACCATTCCGACGTAAAATGACGCGAGGAAGACGATGGAAGCGACAGAATTACGATCCGAGCAACCGTTGACTAGAAACTCGCGTCTATTCCCAAAACTTGAAGTCTAGTTTCCTGGACTCCGTGAACGTTTTTGTGAATTTCTCACGACCATTTCCGACGTAAAATGACGCGAGGAACACGATGGAAGCGACAGAATTACGATCCGAGCAACCGTTGACCAGAAACTCGCGTCTACTCCCAAAATTTGAAGTCTAGTTTCCTGGACTCCGTGAACGTTTGAGTGAATTTCTCACTACCATTCCGACGTAAAATGACGCGAGGAAGACGATGGAAGCGACAGAATTACGATCCGAGCAACCGTTGACCAGAAACTCGCGTCTATTCCCAAAACCGGAAGTCGAGTTTCCTGGACACCGTGAAGGTTTTTGTGAATTTCTCACGACCATTTCCGACGTAAAATGACGCGAGGAACACGATGGAAGCGACAGAATTACGATCCGAGCAACCGATGACCCGAAACTCGCGTCTACTCCCAAAATTTGAAGTCTAGTTTCCTGGACTCCGTGAACGTTTGAGTGAATTTCTCACTACCATTCCGACGTAAAATGACGCGAGGAAGACGATGGAAGCGACAGAATTACGATCCGAGCAACCGTTGACTAGAAACTCGCGTCTATTCCCAAAACTTGAAGTCTAGTTTCCTGGACTCCGTGAACGTTTTTGTGAATTTCTCACGACCATTTCCGACGTAAAATGACGCGAGGAACACGATGGAAGCGACAGAATTACGATCCGAGCAACCGATGCCCAGAAACTCGCGTCTACTCCCAAAACTTGAAGTCTAGTTTCCTGGACTCCGTGAACGTTTGAGTGAATTTCTAACTACCATTCCGACGTAAAATGACGCGAGGAAGACGATGGAAGCGACAGAATTACGATCCGAGCAACCGTTGACTAGAAACTCGCGTCTATTTCAAAAACTTGAAGTCTAGTTTCCTGGACTCCGTGAAAGTTTTTCTGGATTTCTCACTCCCATTCCGACGTAAAATGACGCGAGGAAGACGATGGAAGCGACAGAATTACGATCCGAGCAACCGTTGACTAGAAACTCGCGTCTATTCCCAAAACTTGAAGTTGAGTTTCCTGGACTCCGTGAACGTTTTTGTGAATTTCTCACGACCATTTCCGACGTAAAACGACGCGAGGAACACGATGGAAGCGACAGAATTACGATCCGAGCAACCGATGACCAGAAACTCGCGTCTACTCCCAAAATTTGAAGGCTAGTTTCCTGGACTCCGTGAACGTTTGAGTGAATTTCTCACTACCATTCCGACGTAAAATGACGCGAGGAAGACGATGGAAGCGACAGAATTACGATCCGAGCAACCGTTGACTAGAAACTCGCGTCTATTCCCAAAACTTGAAGTCTAGTTTCCTGGACTCCGTGAACGTTTTTGTGAATTTCTCACGACCATTTCCGACGTAAAATGACGCGAGGAACACGATGGAAGCGACAGAATTACGATCCGAGCAACCGTTGACCAGAAACTCGCGTCTACTCCCAAAATTTGAAGTCTAGTTTCCTGGACTCCGTGAACGTTTGAGTGAATTTCTCACTACCATTCCGACGTAAAATGACGCGAGGAAGACGATGGAAGCGACAGAATTACGATCCGAGCAACCGTTGACCAGAAACTCGCGTCTATTCCCAAAACCGGAAGTCGAGTTTCCTGGACACCGTGAAGGTTTTTGTGAATTTCTCACGACCATTTCCGACGTAAAATGACGCGAGGAACACGATGGAAGCGACAGAATTACGATCCGAGCAACCGATGACCAGAAACTCGCGTCTACTCCCAAAATTTGAAGTCTAGTTTCCTGGACTCCGTGAACGTTTGAGTGAATTTCTCACTACCATTCCGACGTAAAATGACGCGAGGAAGACGATGGAAGGGACAGAATTACGATCCGAGCAACCGTTGACCAGAAACTCGCGTCTATTCCCAAAACCGGAAGTCGAGTTTCCTGGACACCGTGACCGTTTTTGTGGATTTCTCACGGCCATTTCCGACGTAAAATGACGCGAGGAACACGATGGAAGCGACAGAATTACGATCCGAGCAACCGATGACCAGAAACTCGCGTCTACTCCCAAAATTTGAAGTCTAGTTTCCTGAACTCCGTGAACGTTTGAGTGAATTTCTCACGGCCATTCCGACGTAAAACGACGCGAGGAACACGATGCAAGCGACAGAATTACGATCCGAGCAACCGTTGACCAGAAACTCGCGTCTATTCCCAAAACTTGAAGTCGACTTTCCTGGACTCCGTGAACGTTTTTGTGAATTTCTCACGACCATTTCCGACGTAAAATGACGCGAGGAACACAATGGAAGTGACAGAATTACGATCCGAGCAACCGGCGACCAGAAACTCGCGTCTACTCCCAAAATTTGAAGTCTAGTTTCCTGGACTCCGTGAACGTTTGAGTGAATTTCTCACTACCATTCCGACGTAAAATGACGCGAGGAAGACGATGGAAGCGACAGAATTACGATCCGAGCAACCGTTGACTAGAAACTCGCGTCTACTCCCAAAACTTGAAGTCTAGTTTCCTGGACTCCGTGAACGTTTGAGTGAATTTCTCACTACCATTCCGACGTAAAATGACGCGAGGAAGACGATGGAAGCGACAGAATTACGATCCGAGCAACCGTTGACTAGAAACTCGCGTCTATTCCCAAAACATGAAGTCTAGTTTCCTGGACTCCGTGAACGTTTTTGTGGATTTCTCACGGCCATTTCCGACGTAAAATGACGCGAGGAACTCGATGGAAGCGACAGAATTACGATCCGAGCAACCGATGACCAGAAACTCGCGTCTACTCCCAAAATGTGAAGTCTAGTTTCCTGAACTCCGTGAACGTTTGAGTGAATTTCTAACTACCATTCCGACGTAAAATGACGCGAGGAAGACGATGGAAGCGACAGAATTACGATCCGAGCAACCGTTGACTAGAAACTCGCGTCTATTTCAAAAACTTGAAGTCTAGTTTCCTGGACTCCGTGAACGTTTTTGTGAATTTCTCACGACCATTTCCGACGTAAAACGACGCGAGGAACACGATGGAAGCGACAGAATTACGACCCGAGCAACCGATGACCAGAAACTCGCGTCTACTCCCAAAATTTGAAGTCTAGTTTCCTGGACTCCGTGAACGTTTGAGTGAATTTCTCACTACCATTCCGACGTAAAATGACGCGAGGAAGACGATGGAAGCGACAGAATTACGATCCGAGCAACCGTTGACTAGAAACTCGCGTCTATTCCCAAAACTTGAAGTCTAGTTTCCTGGACTCCGTGAACGTTTTTGTGAATTTCTCACGACCATTTCCGACGTAAAATGACGCGAGGAACACGATGGAAGCGACAGAATTACGATCCGAGCAACCGTTGACCAGAAACTCGCGTCTACTCCCAAAATTTGAAGTCTAGTTTCCTGGACTCCGTGAACGTTTGAGTGAATTTCTCACTACCATTCCGACGTAAAATGACGCGAGGAAGACGATGGAAGCGACAGAATTACGATCCGAGCAACCGTTGACCAGAAACTCGCGTCTATTCCCAAAACCGGAAGTCGAGTTTCCTGGACACCGTGAAGGTTTTTGTGAATTTCTCACGACCATTTCCGACGTAAAATGACGCGAGGAACACGATGGAAGCGACAGAATTACGATCCGAGCAACCGATGACCAGAAACTCGCGTCTACTCCCAAAATTTGAAGTCTAGTTTCCTGGACTCCGTGAACGTTTGAGTGAATTTCTCACTACCATTCCGACGTAAAATGACGCGAGGAAGACGATGGAAGCGACAGAATTACGATCCGAGCAACCGTTGACTAGAAACTCGCGTCTATTCCCAAAACTTGAAGTCTAGTTTCCTGGACTCCGTGAACGTTTTTGTGGATTTCTCACGGCCATTCCGACGTAAAACGACGCGAGGAACACGATGCAAGCGACAGAATTACGATCCGAGCAACCGTTGACCAGAAACTCGCGTCTATTCCCAAAACTTGAAGTCGACTTTCCTGGACTCCGTGAACGTTTTTGTGAATTTCTCACGACCATTTCCGACGTAAAATGACGCGAGGAACACAATGGAAGTGACAGAATTACGATCCGAGCAACCGATGACCAGAAACTCGCGTCTACTCCCAAAATTTGAAGTCTAGTTTCCTGGACTCCGTGAACGTTTGAGTGAATTTCTCACTACCATTCCGACGTAAAATGACGCGAGGAAGACGATGGAAGCGACAGAATTACGATCCGAGCAACCGTTGACTAGAAACTCGCGTCTACTCCCAAAACTTGAAGTCTAGTTTCCTGGACTCCGTGAACGTTTGAGTGAATTTCTCACTACCATTCCGACGTAAAATGACGCGAGGAAGACGATGGAAGCGACAGAATTACGATCCGAGCAACCGTTGACTAGAAACTCGCGTCTATTCCCAAAACATGAAGTCTAGTTTCCTGGACTCCGTGAACGTTTTTGTGGATTTCTCACGGCCATTTCCGACGTAAAATGACGCGAGAAACTCGATGGAAGCGACAGAATTACGATCCGAGCAACCGATGACCAGAAACTCGCGTCTACTCCCAAAATGTGAAGTCTAGTTTCCTGAACTCCGTGAACGTTTGAGTGAATTTCTAACTACCATTCCGACGTAAAATGACGCGAGGAAGACGATGGAAGCGACAGAATTACGATCCGAGCAACCGTTGACTAGAAACTCGCGTCTATTTCAAAAACTTGAAGTCTAGTTTCCTGGACTCCGTGAAAGTTTTTCTGGATTTCTCACGGCCATTTCCGACGTAAAATGACGCGAGGAACACGATGGAAGCGACAGAATTACGATCCGAGCAACCGATGCCCAGAAACTCGCGTCTACTCCCAAAACTTGAAGTCTAGTTTCCTGGACTCCGTGAACGTTTGAGTGAATTTCTCACTCCCATTCCGACGTAAAATGACGCGAGGAAGACGATGGAAGCGACAGAATTACGATCCGAGCAACCGTTGACTAGAAACTCGCGTCTATTCCCAAAACTTGAAGTTGAGTTTCCTGGACTCCGTGAACGTTTTTGTGAATTTCTCACGACCATTTCCGACGTAAAACGACGCGAGGAACACGATGGAAGCGACAGAATTACGATCCGAGCAACCGATGACCAGAAACTCGCGTCTACTCCCAAAATTTGAAGTCTAGTTTCCTGGACTCCGTGAACGTTTGAGTGAATTTCTCACTACCATTCCGACGTAAAATGACGCGAGGAAGACGATGGAAGCGACAGAATTACGATCCGAGCAACCGTTGACTAGAAACTCGCGTCTATTCCCAAAACTTGAAGTCTAGTTTCCTGGACTCCGTGAACGTTTTTGTGAATTTCTCACGACCATTTCCGACGTAAAATGACGCGAGGAACACGATGGAAGCGACAGAATTACGATCCGAGCAACCGTTGACCAGAAACTCGCGTCTACTCCCAAAATTTGAAGTCTAGTTTCCTGGACTCCGTGAACGTTTGAGTGAATTTCTCACTACCATTCCGACGTAAAATGACGCGAGGAAGACGATGGAAGCGACAGAATTACGATCCGAGCAACCGTTGACCAGAAACTCGCGTCTATTCCCAAAACCGGAAGTCGAGTTTCCTGGACACCGTGAAGGTTTTTGTGAATTTCTCACGACCATTTCCGACGTAAAATGACGCGAGGAACACGATGGAAGCGACAGAATTACGATCCGAGCAACCGATGACCCGAAACTCGCGTCTACTCCCAAAATTTGAAGTCTAGTTTCCTGGACTCCGTGAACGTTTGAGTGAATTTCTCACTACCATTCCGACGTAAAATGACGCGAGGAAGACGATGGAAGCGACAGAATTACGATCCGAGCAACCGTTGACTAGAAACTCGCGTCTATTCCCAAAACTTGAAGTCTAGTTTCCTGGACTCCGTGAACGTTTTTGTGAATTTCTCACGACCATTTCCGACGTAAAATGACGCGAGGAACACGATGGAAGCGACAGAATTACGATCCGAGCAACCGTTGACCAGAAACTCGCGTCTACTCCCAAAATTTGAAGTCTAGTTTCCTGGACTCCGTGAACGTTTAAGTGAATTTCTCACTACCATTCCGACGTAAAATGACGCGAGGAAGACGATGGAAGCGACAGAATTACGATCCGAGCAACCGTTGACTAGAAACTCGCGTCTATTCCCAAAACTTGAAGTCTAGTTTCCTGGACTCCGTGAACGTTTTTGTGAATTTCTCACGACCATTTCCGACGTAAAATGACGCGAGGAACACGATGGAAGGGACAGAATTACGATCCGAGCAACCGTTGACCAGAAACTCGCGTCTATTCCCAAAACCGGAAGTCGAGTTTCCTGGACACCGTGACCGTTTTTGTGGATTTCTCACGGCCATTTCCGACGTAAAATGACGCGAGGAACACGATGGAAGCGACAGAATTACGATCCGAGCAACCGATGACCAGAAACTCGCGTCTACTCCCAAAATTTGAAGTCTAGTTTCCTGAACTCCGTGAACGTTTGAGTGAATTTCTCACTACCATTCCGACGTAAAATGACGCGAGGAAGACGATGGAAGCGACAGAATTACGATCCGAGCAACCGTTGACTAGAAACTCGCGTCTATTCCCAAAACTTGAAGTCTAGTTTCCTGGACTCCGTGAACGTTTGAGTGAATTTCTCACTACCATTCCGACGTAAAATGACGCGAGGAAGACGATGGAAGCGACAGAATTACGATCCGAGCAACCGTTGACTAGAAACTCGCGTCTATTCCCAAAACTTGAAGTCTAGTTTCCTGGACTCCGTGAACGTTTTTGTGAATTTCTCACGACCATTTCCGACGTAAAATGACGCGAGGAACACGATGGAAGCGACAGAATTACGATCCGAGCAACCGTTGACCAGAAACTCGCGTCTACTCCCAAAATTTGAAGTCTAGTTTCCTGGACTCCGTGAACGTTTGAGTGAATTTCTCACTACCATTCCGACGTAAAATGACGCGAGGAAGACGATGGAAGCGACAGAATTACGATCCGAGCAACCGTTGACCAGAAACTCGCGTCTATTCCCAAAACCGGAAGTCGAGTTTCCTGGACACCGTGAAGGTTTTTGTGAATTTCTCACGACCATTTCCGACGTAAAATGACGCGAGGAACACGATGGAAGCGACAGAATTACGATCCGAGCAACCGATGACCAGAAACTCGCGTCTACTCCCAAAATTTGAAGTCTAGTTTCCTGGACTCCGTGAACGTTTGAGTGAATTTCTCACTACCATTCCGACGTAAAATGACGCGAGGAAGACGATGGAAGCGACAGAATTACGATCCGAGCAACCGTTGACTAGAAACTCGCGTCTATTCCCAAAACTTGAAGTCTAGTTTCCTGGACTCCGTGAACGTTTTTGTGAATTTCTCACGACCATTTCCGACGTAAAATGACGCGAGGAACACGATGGAAGCGACAGAATTACGATCCGAGCAACCGTTGACCAGAAACTCGCGTCTACTCCCAAAATTTGAAGTCTAGTTTCCTGGACTCCGTGAACGTTTAAGTGAATTTCTCACTACCATTCCGACGTAAAATGACGCGAGGAAGACGATGGAAGCGACAGAATTACGATCCGAGCAACCGTTGACTAGAAACTCGCGTCTATTCCCAAAACTTGAAGTCTAGTTTCCTGGACTCCGTGAACGTTTTTGTGAATTTCTCACGACCATTTCCGACGTAAAATGACGCGAGGAACACGATGGAAGGGACAGAATTACGATCCGAGCAACCGTTGACCAGAAACTCGCGTCTATTCCCAAAACCGGAAGTCGAGTTTCCTGGACACCGTGACCGTTTTTGTGGATTTCTCACGGCCATTTCCGACGTAAAATGACGCGAGGAACACGATGGAAGCGACAGAATTACGATCCGAGCAACCGATGACCAGAAACTCGCGTCTACTCCCAAAATTTGAAGTCTAGTTTCCTGAACTCCGTGAACGTTTGAGTGAATTTCTCACTACCATTCCGACGTAAAATGACGCGAGGAAGACGATGGAAGCGACAGAATTACGATCCGAGCAACCGTTGACTAGAAACTCGCGTCTATTCCCAAAACTTGAAGTCTAGTTTCCTGGACTCCGTGAACGTTTTTGTGGATTTCTCACGGCCATTTCCGACGTAAAATGACGCGAGGAACTCGATGGAAGCGACAGAATTACGATCCGAGCAACCGATGACCAGAAACTCGCGTCTACTCCCAAAATTTGAAGTCTAGTTTCCTGAACTCCGTGAACGTTTGAGTGAATTTCTCACTACCATTCCGACGTAAAATGACGCGAGGAAGACGATGGAAGCGACAGAATTACGATCCGAGCAACCGTTGACTAGAAACTCGCGTCTATTCCAAAAACTTGAAGTCTAGTTTCCTGGACTCCGTGAACGTTTTTCTGGATTTCTCACGGCCATTTCCGACGTAAAACGACGCGAGGAACACGATGGAAGCGACAGAATTACGATCCGAGCAACCGTTGACTAGAAACTCGCGTCTATTCCAAAAACTTGAAGTCTAGTTTCCTGGACTCCGTGAACGTTTTTCTGGATTTCTCACGGCCATTTCCGACGTAAAACGACGCGAGGAACACGATGGAAGCGACAGAATTACGATCCGAGCAACCGTTGACCAGAAACTCGCGTCTACTCCCAAAATTTGAAGTCTAGTTTCCTGGACTCCGTGAACGTTTGAGTGAATTTCTCACTACCATTCCGACGTAAAATGACGCGAGGAAGACGATGGAAGCGACAGAATTACGATCCGAGCAACCGTTGACCAGAAACTCGCGTCTATTCCCAAAACCGGAAGTCGAGTTTCCTGGACACCGTGAAGGTTTTTGTGAATTTCTCACGACCATTTCCGACGTAAAATGACGCGAGGAACACGATGGAAGCGACAGAATTACGATCCGAGCAACCGATGACCAGAAACTCGCGTCTACTCCCAAAATTTGAAGTCTAGTTTCCTGGACTCCGTGAACGTTTGAGTGAATTTCTCACTACCATTCCGACGTAAAATGACGCGAGGAAGACGATGGAAGCGACAGAATTACGATCCGAGCAACCGTTGACTAGAAACTCGCGTCTATTCCCAAAACTTGAAGTCTAGTTTCCTGGACTCCGTGAACGTTTTTGTGAATTTCTCACGACCATTTCCGACGTAAAATGACGCGAGGAACACGATGGAAGCGACAGAATTACGATCCGAGCAACCGTTGACCAGAAACTCGCGTCTACTCCCAAAATTTGAAGTCTAGTTTCCTGGACTCCGTGAACGTTTAAGTGAATTTCTCACTACCATTCCGACGTAAAATGACGCGAGGAAGACGATGGAAGCGACAGAATTACGATCCGAGCAACCGTTGACTAGAAACTCGCGTCTATTCCCAAAACTTGAAGTCTAGTTTCCTGGACTCCGTGAACGTTTTTGTGAATTTCTCACGACCATTTCCGACGTAAAATGACGCGAGGAACACGATGGAAGGGACAGAATTACGATCCGAGCAACCGTTGACCAGAAACTCGCGTCTATTCCCAAAACCGGAAGTCGAGTTTCCTGGACACCGTGACCGTTTTTGTGGATTTCTCACGGCCATTTCCGACGTAAAATGACGCGAGGAACACGATGGAAGCGACAGAATTACGATCCGAGCAACCGATGACCAGAAACTCGCGTCTACTCCCAAAATTTGAAGTCTAGTTTCCTGAACTCCGTGAACGTTTGAGTGAATTTCTCACTACCATTCCGACGTAAAATGACGCGAGGAAGACGATGGAAGCGACAGAATTACGATCCGAGCAACCGTTGACTAGAAACTCGCGTCTATTCCCAAAACTTGAAGTCTAGTTTCCTGGACTCCGTGAACGTTTTTGTGGATTTCTCACGGCCATTTCCGACGTAAAATGACGCGAGGAACTCGATGGAAGCGACAGAATTACGATCCGAGCAACCGATGACCAGAAACTCGCGTCTACTCCCAAAATTTGAAGTCTAGTTTCCTGAACTCCGTGAACGTTTGAGTGAATTTCTCACTACCATTCCGACGTAAAATGACGCGAGGAAGACGATGGAAGCGACAGAATTACGATCCGAGCAACCGTTGACTAGAAACTCGCGTCTATTCCAAAAACTTGAAGTCTAGTTTCCTGGACTCCGTGAACGTTTTTCTGGATTTCTCACGGCCATTTCCGACGTAAAACGACGCGAGGAACACGATGGAAGCGACAGAATTACGATCCGAGCAACCGTTGACTAGAAACTCGCGTCTATTCCAAAAACTTGAAGTCTAGTTTCCTGGACTCCGTGAACGTTTTTCTGGATTTCTCACGGCCATTTCCGACGTAAAACGACGCGAGGAACACGATGGAAGCGACAGAATTACGATCCGAGCAACCGTTGACTAGAAACTCGCGTCTATTCCCAAAACTTGAAGTCGACTTTCCTGGACTCCGTGAACGTTTTTGTGAATTTCTCATGACCATTTCCGACGTAAAATGACGCGAGGAACACGATGGAAGCGACAGAATTACGATCCGAGCAACCGATGACCAGAAACTCGCGTCTACTCCCAAAATTTGAAGTCTAGTTTCCTGGACTCCGTGAACGTTTGAGTGAATTTCTCACTACCATTCCGACGTAAAATGACGCGAGGAAGACGATGGAAGCGACAGAATTACGATCCGAGCAACCGTTGACTAGAAACTCGCGTCTATTCCCAAAACTTGAAGTCTAGTTTCCTGGACTCCGTGAACGTTTTTGTGAATTTCTCACGACCATTTCCGACGTAAAATGACGCGAGGAACACGATGGAAGCGACAGAATTACGATCCGAGCAACCGTTGACCAGAAACTCGCGTCTACTCCCAAAATTTGAAGTCTAGTTTCCTGGACTCCGTGAACGTTTGAGTGAATTTCTCACTACCATTCCGACGTAAAATGACGCGAGGAAGACGATGGAAGCGACAGAATTACGATCCGAGCAACCGTTGACTAGAAACTCGCGTCTATTCCCAAAACTTGAAGTCTAGTTTCCTGGACTCCGTGAACGTTTTTGTGAATTTCTCACGACCATTTCCGACGTAAAATGACGCGAGGAACACGATGGAAGCGACAGAATTACGATCCGAGCAACCGTTGACCAGAAACTCGCGTCTATTCCCAAAACCGGAAGTCGAGTTTCCTGGACACCGTGAAGGTTTTTGTGAATTTCTCACGACCATTTCCGACGTAAAATGACGCGAGGAACACGATGGAAGCGACAGAATTACGATCCGAGCAACCGATGACCAGAAACTCGCGTCTACTCCCAAAATTTGAAGTCTAGTTTCCTGGACTCCGTGAACGTTTGAGTGAATTTCTCACTACCATTCCGACGTAAAATGATGCGAGGAAGACGATGGAAGCGACAGAATTACGATCCGAGCAACCGTTGACTAGAAACTCGCGTCTATTCCCAAAACTTGAAGTCTAGTTTCCTGGACTCTGTGAACGTTTTTGTGAATTTCTCACGACCATTTCTGACGTAAAATGACGCGAGGAACACGATGGAAGCGACAGAATTACGATCCGAGCAACCGTTGACCAGAAACTCGCGTCTACTCCCAAAATTTGAAGTCTAGTTTCCTGGACTCCGTGAACGTTTAAGTGAATTTCTCACTACCATTCCGACGTAAAATGACGCGAGGAAGACGATGGAAGCGACAGAATTACGATCCGAGCAACCGTTGACTAGAAACTCGCGTCTATTCCCAAAACTTGAAGTCTAGTTTCCTGGACTCCGTGAACGTTTTTGTGAATTTCTCACGACCATTTCCGACGTAAAATTACGCGAGGAACACGATGGAAGCGACAGAATTACGATCCGAGCAACCGTTGACCAGAAACTCGCGTCTATTCCCAAAACCGGAAGTCGAGTTTCCTGGACACCGTGAAGGTTTTTGTGAATATCTCACAACCATTTCCGACGTAAAATGACGCGAGGAACACGATGGAAGCGACAGAATTACGATCCGAGCAACCGTTGACCAGAAACTCGCGTCTACTCCCAAAATTTGAAGTCTAGTTTCCTGGACTCCGTGAACGTTTAAGTGAATTTCTCACTACCATTCCGACGTAAAATGACGCGAGGAAGACGATGGAAGCGACAGAATTACGATCCGAGCAACCGTTGACTAGAAACTCGCGTCTATTCCCAAAACTTGAAGTCTAGTTTCCTGGACTCCGTGAACGTTTTTGTGAATTTCTCACGACCATTTTCGACGTAAAATGACGCGAGGAACACGATGGAAGCGACAGAATTACGATCCGAGCAACCGTTGACCAGAAACTCGCGTCTATTCCCAAAACCGGAAGTCGAGTTTCCTGGACACCGTGAAGGTTTTTGTGAATTTCTCACGACCATTTCCGACGTAAAATGACGCGAGGAACACGATGGAAGCGACAGAATTACGATCCGAGCAACCGTTGACTAGAAACTCGCGTCTATTCCCAAAACTTGAAGTCGACTTTCCTGGACTCCGTGAACGTTTTTGTGGATTTCTCACGGCCATTTCCGACGTAAAATGACGCGAGGAAGACGATGGAAGCGACAGAATTACGATCCGAGCAACCGTTGACTAGAAACTCGCGTCTATTCCCAAAACTTGAAGTCTAGTTTCCTGGACTCCGTGAACGTTTTTGTGGATTTCTCACGGCCATTTCCGACGTAAAATGACGCGAGGAACTCGATGGAAGCGACAGAATTACGGTCCGAGCAACCGATGACCAGAAACTCGCGTCTACTCCCAAAATTTGAAGTCTAGTTTCCTGACCTCCGTGAACGTTTGAGTGAATTTCTCACTACCATTCCGACGTAAAATGACGCGAGGAAGACGATGGAAGCGACAGAATTACGATCCGAGCAACCGTTGACTAGAAACTCGCGTCTATTCCAAAAACTTGAAGTCTAGTTTCCTGGACTCCGTGAACGTTTTTCTGGATTTCTCACGGCCATTTCCGACGTAAAATGACGCGAGGAACACGATGGAAGCGACAGAATTACGATCCGAGCAACCGATGCCCAGAAACTCGCGTCTACTCCCAAAACTTGAAGTCTAGTTTCCTGGACTCCGTGGACGTTTGAGTGAATTTCTCACTCCCATTCCGACGTAAAATGACGCGAGGAAGACGATGGAAGCGACAGAATTACGATCCGAGCAACCGTTGACTAGAAACTCGCGTCTATTCCCAAAACTTGAAGTTGAGTTTCCTGGACTCCGTGAACGTTTTTGTGAATTTCTCACGACCATTTCCGACGTAAAACGACGCGAGGAACACGATGGAAGCGACAGAATTACGATCCGAGCAACCGTTGACTAGAAACTCGCGTCTATTCCCAAAACTTGAAGTCGACTTTCCTGGACTCCGTGAACGTTTTTGTGGATTTCTCACGGCCACTTCCGACGTAAAATGACGCGAGGAACACGATGGAAGCGACAGAATTACGATCCGAGCAACCGTTGACCAGAAACTCGCGTCTATACCCAAAACCGGAAGTCGAGTTTCCTGGACACCGTGAAGGTTTTTGTGAATTTCTCACGACCATTTCCGACGTAAAATGACGCGAGGAACACGATGGAAGCGACAGAATTACGATCCGAGCAACCGTTGACTAGAAACTCGCGTCTATTCCCAAAACTTGAAGTCGACTTTCCTGGACTCCGTGAACGTTTTTGTGAATTTCTCACGACCATTTCCGACGTAAAATGACGCGAGGAAGACGATGGAAGCGACAGAATTACGATCCGAGCAACCGTTGACTAGAAACTCGCGTCTATTCCAAAAACTTGAAGTCTAGTTTCCTGGACTCCGTGAACGTTTTTCTGGATTTCTCACGGCCATTTCCGACGTAAAACGACGCGAGGAACACGATGGAAGCGACAGAATTACGATCCGAGCAACCGTTGACTAGAAACTCGCGTCTATTCCAAAAACTTGAAGTCTAGTTTCCTGGACTCCGTGAACGTTTTTCTGGATTTCTCACGGCCATTTCCGACGTAAAACGACGCGAGGAACACGATGGAAGCGACAGAATTACGATCCGAGCAACCGTTGACTAGAAACTCGCGTCTATTCCCAAAACTTGAAGTCGACTTTCCTGGACTCCGTGAACGTTTTTGTGAATTTCTCATGACCATTTCCGACGTAAAATGACGCGAGGAACACGATGGAAGCGACAGAATTACGATCCGAGCAACCGATGACCAGAAACTCGCGTCTACTCCCAAAATTTGAAGTCTAGTTTCCTGGACTCCGTGAACGTTTGAGTGAATTTCTCACTACCATTCCGACGTAAAATGACGCGAGGAAGACGATGGAAGCGACAGAATTACGATCCGAGCAACCGTTGACTAGAAACTCGCGTCTATTCCCAAAACTTGAAGTCTAGTTTCCTGGACTCCGTGAACGTTTTTGTGAATTTCTCACGACCATTTCCGACGTAAAATGACGCGAGGAACACGATGGAAGCGACAGAATTACGATCCGAGCAACCGTTGACCAGAAACTCGCGTCTACTCCCAAAATTTGAAGTCTAGTTTCCTGGACTCCGTGAACGTTTGAGTGAATTTCTCACTACCATTCCGACGTAAAATGACGCGAGGAAGACGATGGAAGCGACAGAATTACGATCCGAGCAACCGTTGACTAGAAACTCGCGTCTATTCCCAAAACTTGAAGTCTAGTTTCCTGGACTCCGTGAACGTTTTTGTGAATTTCTCACGACCATTTCCGACGTAAAATGACGCGAGGAACACGATGGAAGCGACAGAATTACGATCCGAGCAACCGTTGACCAGAAACTCGCGTCTATTCCCAAAACCGGAAGTCGAGTTTCCTGGACACCGTGAAGGTTTTTGTGAATTTCTCACGACCATTTCCGACGTAAAATGACGCGAGGAACACGATGGAAGCGACAGAATTACGATCCGAGCAACCGATGACCAGAAACTCGCGTCTACTCCCAAAATTTGAAGTCTAGTTTCCTGGACTCCGTGAACGTTTGAGTGAATTTCTCACTACCATTCCGACGTAAAATGACGCGAGGAAGACGATGGAAGCGACAGAATTACGATCCGAGCAACCGTTGACTAGAAACTCGCGTCTATTCCCAAAACTTGAAGTCTAGTTTCCTGGACTCTGTGAACGTTTTTGTGAATTTCTCACGACCATTTCCGACGTAAAATGACGCGAGGAACACGATGGAAGCGACAGAATTACGATCCGAGCAACCGTTGACCAGAAACTCGCGTCTACTCCCAAAATTTGAAGTCTAGTTTCCTGGACTCCGTGAACGTTTAAGTGAATTTCTCACTACCATTCCGACGTAAAATGACGCGAGGAAGACGATGGAAGCGACAGAATTACGATCCGAGCAACCGTTGACTAGAAACTCGCGTCTATTCCCCAAACTTGAAGTCTAGTTTCCTGGACTCCGTGAACGTTTTTGTGAATTTCTCACGACCATTTCCGACGTAAAATTACGCGAGGAACACGATGGAAGCGACAGAATTACGATCCGAGCAACCGTTGACCAGAAACTCGCGTCTATTCCCAAAACCGGAAGTCGAGTTTCCTGGACACCGTGAAGGTTTTTGTGAATATCTCACAACCATTTCCGACGTAAAATGACGCGAGGAACACGATGGAAGCGACAGAATTACGATCCGAGCAACCGTTGACCAGAAACTCGCGTCTACTCCCAAAATTTGAAGTCTAGTTTCCTGAACTCCGTGAACGTTTTTGTGGATTTCTCACGGCCACTTCCGACGTAAAATGACGCGAGGAACACGATGGAAGCGACAGAATTACGATCCGAGCAACCGTTTACTAGAAACTCGCGTCTATTCCCAAAACTTGAAGTCGACTTTCCTGGACTCCGTGAACGTTTTTGTGAATTTCTCACGACCATTTCCGACGTAAAATGACGCGAGGAACACAATGGAAGCGACAGAATTACGATCCGAGCAACCGATGGCCAGAAACTCGCGTCTACTCCCAAAATTTGAAGTCTAGTTTCCTGGACTCCGTGAACGTTTGAGTGAATTTCTCACTACCAGTCCGACGTAAAATGACGCGAGGAAGACGATGGAAGCGACAGAATTACGATCCGAGCAACCGTTGACCATAAACTCGCGTCTATTCCCAAAACCTGAAGTCTAGTTTCCTGGACTCCGTGAACGTTTGAGTGAATTTCTCACTACCATTCCGACGTAAAATGACGCGAGGAAGACGGTGGAAGCGACAGAATTACGATCCGAGCAACCGTTGACTAGAAACTCGCGTCTATTACCAAAACTTGAAGTCGACTTTCCTGGACTCCGTGAACGTTTGAGTGAATTTCTCACTACCATTCCGACGTAAAATGACGCGAGGAAGACGATGGAAGCGACAGAATTACGATCCGAGCAACCGTTGACTAGAAACTCGCGTCTATTCCCAAAACTTGAAGTCTAGTTTCCTGGACTCCGTGAACGTTTTTGTGGATTTCTCACGGCCATTTCCGACGTAAAATGACGCGAGGAACACGATGGAAGCGACAGAATTACGATCCGAGCAACCGATGACCAGAAACTCGCGTCTACTCCCAAAATTTGAAGTCTAGTTTCCTGGACTCCGTGAACGTTTGAGTGAATTTCTCACTACCAGTCCGACGTAAAATGACGCGAGGAAGACGATGGAAGCGACAGAATTACGATCCGAGCAACCGATGCCCAGAAACTCGCGTCTACTCCCAAAACTTGAAGTCTAGTTTCCTGGACTCCGTGGACGTTTGAGTGAATTTCTCACTCCCATTCCGACGTAAAATGACGCGAGGAAGACGATGGAAGCGACAGAATTACGATCCGAGCAACCGTTGACTAGAAACTCGCGTCTATTCCCAAAACTTGAAGTTGAGTTTCCTGGACTCCGTGAACGTTTTTGTGAATTTCTCACGACCATTTCCGACGTAAAACGACGCGAGGAACACGATGGAAGCGACAGAATTACGATCCGAGCAACCGATGCCCACAAACTCACGTCTACTCCCAAAACTTGAAGTCTAGTTTCCTGAACTCCGTGAACGTTTTTGTGGATTTCTCACGGCCACTTCCGACGTAAAATGACGCGAGGAACACGATGGAAGCGACAGAATTACGATCCGAGCAACCGTTGACTAGAAACTCGCCTCTATTCCCAAAACTTGAAGTCGACTTTCCTGGACTCCGTGAACGTTTTTGTGAATTTCTCACGACCATTTCCGACGTAAAATGACGCGAGGAACACGATGGATGCGACAGAATTACGATCCGAGCAACCGATGCCCAGAAACTCGCGTCTACTCCCAAAACTTGAAGTCTAGTTTCCTGAACTCCGTGAACGTTTTTGTGGATTTCTCACGGCCACTTCCGACGTAAAATGACGCGAGGAACACGATGGAAGCGACAGAATTACGATCCGAGCAATCGTTGGCCAGAAACACGCGTCTATTCCCAAAACTTGAAGTCGACTTTCCTGGACTCCGTGAACGTTTTTGTGGATTTCTCACGGCCACTTCCGACGTAAAATGACGCGAGGAACACGATGGAAGCGACAGAATTACGATCCGAGCAACCGTTGACTAGAAACTCGCGTCTATTCCCAAAACTTGAAGTCGACTTTCCTGGACTCCGTGAACGTTTGAGTGAATTTCTCACTACCATTCCGACGTAAAATGACGCGAGGAAGACGATGGAAGCGACAGAATTACGATCCGAGCAACCGTTGACCATAAACTCGCGTCTATTCCCAAAACCTGAAGTCTAGTTTCCTGGACTCCGTGAACGTTTTTGTGGATTTCTCACGGCCATTTCCGACGTAAAATGACGCGAGGAACACGATGGAAGCGACAGAATTACGATCCGAGCAACCGTTGACTAGAAACTCGCGTCTATTCCCAAAACTTGAAGTCGACTTTCCTGGACTCCGTGAACGTTTTTGTGAATTTCTCACGACCATTTCCGACGTAAAATGACGCGAGGAACACGATGGAAGCGACAGAATTACGATCCGAGCAACCGATGCCCACAAACTCGCGTCTACTCCCAAAACTTGAAGTCTAGTTTCCTGAACTCCGTGAACGTTTTTGTGGATTTCTCACGGCCACTTCCGACGTAAAATGACGCGAGGAACACGATAGAAGCGACAGAATTACGATCCGAGCAATCGTTGGCCAGAAACACGCGTCTATTCCGAAAACTTGAAGTTGAGTTTCCTGGACTCCGTGAACGTTTTTGTGAATTTCTCACGACCATTTCCGACGTAAAATGACGCGAGGAACACGATGGAAGCGACAGAATTACGATCCGAGCAACCGTTGACCAGAAACTCGCGTCTATACCCAAAACCGGAAGTCGAGTTTCCTGGACACCGTGAAGGTTTTTGTGAATTTCTCACGACCATTTCCGACGTAAAATGACGCGAGGAACACGATGGAAGCGACAGAATTACGATCCGAGCAACCGTTGACTAGAAACTCGCGTCTATTCCCAAAACTTGAAGTCGACTTTCCTGGACTCCGTGAACGTTTTTGTGAATTTCTCACGACCATTTCCGACGTAAAATGACGCGAGGAAGACGATGGAAGCGACAGAATTACGATCCGAGCAACCGATGCCCACAAACTCGCGTCTACTCCCAAAACTTGAAGTCTAGTTTCCTGAACTCCGTGAACGTTTTTGTGGATTTCTCACGGCCACTTCCGACGTAAAATGACGCGAGGAACACGATGGAAGCGACAGAATTACGATCCGAGCAACCGTTTACTAGAAACTCGCGTCTATTCCCAAAACTTGAAGTCGACTTTCCTGGACTCCGTGAACGTTTTTGTGAATTTCTCACGACCATTTCCGACGTAAAATGACGCGAGGAACACAATGGAAGCGACAGAATTACGATCCGAGCAACCGATGACCAGAAACTCGCGTCTACTCCCAAAATTTGAAGTCTAGTTTCCTGGACTCCGTGAACGTTTGAGTGAATTTCTCACTACCAGTCCGACGTAAAATGACGCGAGGAAGACGATGGAAGCGACAGAATTACGATCCGAGCAACCGTTGACCATAAACTCGCGTCTATTCCCAAAACCTGAAGTCTAGTTTCCTGGACTCCGTGAACGTTTGAGTGAATTTCTCACTACCATTCCGACGTAAAATGACGCGAGGAAGACGGTGGAAGCGACAGAATTACGATCCGAGCAACCGTTGACTAGAAACTCGCGTCTATTACCAAAACTTGAAGTCGACTTTCCTGGACTCCGTGAACGTTTGAGTGAATTTCTCACTACCATTCCGACGTAAAATGACGCGAGGAAGACGATGGAAGCGACAGAATTACGATCCGAGCAACCGTTGACTAGAAACTCGCGTCTATTCCCAAAACTTGAAGTCTAGTTTCCTGGACTCCGTGAACGTTTTTGTGGATTTCTCACGGCCATTTCCGACGTAAAATGACGCGAGGAACACGATGGAAGCGACAGAATTACGATCCGAGCAACCGATGACCAGAAACTCGCGTCTACTCCCAAAATTTGAAGTCTAGTTTCCTGGACTCCGTGAACGTTTGAGTGAATTTCTCACTACCAGTCCGACGTAAAATGACGCGAGGAAGACGATGGAAGCGACAGAATTACGATCCGAGCAACCGTTGACCATAAACTCGCGTCTATTCCCAAAACCTGAAGTCTAGTTTCCTGGACTCCGTGAACGTTTGAGTGAATTTCTCACTACCATTCCGACGTAAAATGACGCGAGGAAGACGGTGGAAGCGACAGAATTACGATCCGAGCAACCGTTGACTAGAAACTCGCGTCTATTACCAAAACTTGAAGTCGACTTTCCTGGACTCCGTGAACGTTTGAGTGAATTTCTCACTACCATTCCGACGTAAAATGACGCGAGGAAGACGATGGAAGCGACAGAATTACGATCCGAGCAACCGTTGACTAGAAACTCGCGTCTATTCCCAAAACTTGAAGTCTAGTTTCCTGGACTCCGTGAACGTTTTTGTGGATTTCTCACGGCCATTTCCGACGTAAAATGACGCGAGGAACACGATGGAAGCGACAGAATTACGATCCGAGCAACCGTTGACTAGAAACTCGCGTCTATTCCCAAAACTTGAAGTCTAGTTTCCTGGACTCCGTGAACGTTTTTGTGGATTTCTCACGGCCATTTCCGACGTAAAATGACGCGAGGAACACGATGGAAGTGACAGAATTACGATCAGAGCAACCGATGCCCACAAACTCGCGTCCACTCCCAAAACTTGAAGTCTAGTTTCCTGAACTCCGTGAACGTTTTTGTGGATTTCTCACGGCCACTTCCGACGTAAAATGACGCGAGGAACACGATGGAAGCGACAGAATTACGATCCGAGCAACCATTGACTAGAAACTCGCGTCTATTCCCAAAACTTGAAGTCGACTTTCCTGGACTCCGTGAACGTTTTTGTGAATTTCTCACGACCATTTCCGACGTAAAATGACGCGAGGAACACGATGGATGCGACAGAATTACGATCCGAGCAACCGATGCCCAGAAACTCGCGTCTACTCCCAAAACTTGAAGTCTAGTTTCCTGAACTCCGTGAACGTTTTTGTGGATTTCTCACGGCCACTTCCGACGTAAAATGACGCGAGGAACACGATGGAAGCGACAGAATTACGATCCGAGCAATCGTTGGCCAGAAACACGCGTCTATTCCCAAAACTTGAAGTTGAGTTTCCTGGACTCCGTGAACGTTTTTGTGAATTTCTCACGACCATTTTCGACGTAAAATGACGCGAGGAAGACGATGGAAGCGACAGAATTACAATCCGAGCAACCGTTGACCATAAACTCGCGTCTATTCCCAAAACCTGAAGTCTAGTTTCCTGGACTCCGTGAACGTTTGAGTGAATTTCTCACTACCATTCCGACGTAAAATGACGCGAGGAAGACGGTGGAAGCGACAGAATTACGATCCGAGCAACCGTTGACTAGAAACTCGCGTCTATTCCCAAAACTTGAAGTCGACTTTCCTGGACTCCGTGAACGTTTGAGTGAATTTCTCACTACCATTCCGACGTAAAATGACGCGAGGAAGACGATGGAAGCGACAGAATTACGATCCGAGCAACCGTTGACTAGAAACTCGCGTCTATTCCCAAAACTTGAAGTCTAGTTTCCTGGACTCCGTGAACGTTTTTGTGGATTTCTCACGGCCATTTCCGACGTAAAATGACGCGAGGAACACGATGGAAGCGACAGAATTACGATCCGAGCAATCGTTGGCCAGAAACACGCGTCTATTCCCAAAACCTGAAGTCTAGTTTCCTGGACTCCGTGAACGTTTGAGTGAATTTCTCACTACCATTCCGACGTAAAATGACGCGAGGAAGACGGTGGAAGCGACAGAATTACGATCCGAGCAACCGTTGACTAGAAACTCGCGTCTATTCCCAAAACTTGAAGTCGACTTTCCTGGACTCCGTGAACGTTTGAGTGAATTTCTCACTACCATTCCGACGTAAAATGACGCGAGGAAGACGATGGAAGCGACAGAATTACGATCCGAGCAACCGTTGACTAGAAACTCGCGTCTATTCCCAAAACTTGAAGTCTAGTTTCCTGGACTCCGTGAACGTTTTTGTGGATTTCTCACGGCCATTTCCGACGTAAAATGACGCGAGGAACACGATGGAAGCGACAGAATTACGATCCGAGCAATCGTTGGCCAGAAACACGCGTCTATTCCCAAAACTTGAAGTTGAGTTTCCTGGACTCCGTGAACGTTTTTGTGAATTTCTCACGATCATTTCCGACGTAAAATGACGCGAGGAACACGATGGAAGCGACAGAATTACGATCCGAGCAACCGTTGACCAGAAACTCGCGTCTATTCCCAAAACCGGAAGTCGAGTTTCCTGGACACCGTGAAGGTTTTTGTGAATTTCTCACGACCATTTCCGACGTAAACTGACGCGAGGAACACGATGGAAGCGACAGAATTACGATCCGAGCAACCGTTGACTAGAAACTCGCGTCTATTCCCAAAACTTGAAGTCGACTTTCCTGGACTCCGTGAACGTTTTTATGAATTTCTCACGACCATTTCCGACGTAAAATGACGCGAGGAACACGATGGAAGCGACAGAATTACGATCCGAGCAACCGTTGACTAGAAACTCGCGTCTATTCCCAAAACTTGAAGTCGACTTTCCTGGACTCCGTGAACGTTTTTGTGAATTTCTCACGACCATTTCCGACGTAAAATGACGCGAGGAACACAATGGAAGCGACAGAATTACGATCCGAGCAACCGATGACCAGAAACTCGCGTCTACTCCCAAAATTTGAAGTCTAGTTTCCTGGACTCCGTGAACGTTTGAGTGAATTTCTCACTACCATTCCGACGTAAAATGACGCGAGGAAGACGATGGAAGCGACAGAATTACGATCCGAGCAACCGTTGACCATAAACTCGCGTCTATTCCCAAAACCTGAAGTCTAGTTTCCTGGACTCCGTGAACGTTTGAGTGAATTTCTCACTACCATTCCGACGTAAAATGACGCGAGGAAGACGGTGGAAGCGACAGAATTACGATCCGAGCAACCGTTGACTAGAAACTCGCGTCTATTCCCAAAACTTGAAGTCTAGTTTCCTGGACTCCGTGAACGTTTGAGTGAATTTCTCACTACCATTCCGACGTAAAATGACGCGAGGAAGACGGTGGAAGCGACAGAATTACGATCCGAGCAACCGTTGACTAGAAACTCGCGTCTATTCCCAAAACTTGAAGTCGACTTTCCTGGACTCCGTGAACGTTTGAGTGAATTTCTCACTACCATTCCGACGTAAAATGACGCGAGGAAGACGATGGAAGCGACAGAATTACGATCCGAGCAACCGTTGACTAGAAACTCGCGTCTATTCCCAAAACTTGAAGTCTAGTTTCCTGGACTCCGTGAACGTTTTTGTGGATTTCTCACGGCCATTTCCGACGTAAAATGACGCGAGGAACACGATGGAAGCGACAGAATTACGATCCGAGCAATCGTTGGCCAGAAACACGCGTCTATTCCCAAAACTTGAAGTTGAGTTTCCTGGACTCCGTGAACGTTTTTGTGAATTTCTCACGATCATTTCCGACGTAAAATGACGCGACGAACACGATGGAAGCGACAGAATTACGATCCGAGCAACCGTTGACCAGAAACTCGCGTCTATTCCCAAAACCGGAAGTCGAGTTTCCTGGACACCGTGAAGGTTTTTGTGAATTTCTCACGACCATTTCCGACGTAAACTGACGCGAGGAACACGATGGAAGCGACAGAATTACGATCCGAGCAACCGTTGACTAGAAACTCGCGTCTATTCCCAAAACTTGAAGTCGACTTTCCTGGACTCCGTGAACGTTTTTATGAATTTCTCACGACCATTTCCGACGTAAAATGACGCGAGGAACACGATGGAAGCGACAGAATTACGATCCGAGCAACCGTTGACCAGAAACTCGCGTCTATTCCCAAAACCGGAAGTCGAGTTTCCTGGACACCGTGAAGGTTTTTGTGAATTTCTCACGACCATTTCCGACGTAAACTGACGCGAGGAACACGATGGAAGCGACAGAATTACGATCCGAGCAACCGTTGACTAGAAACTCGCGTCTATTCCCAAAACTTGAAGTCTAGTTTCCTGGACTCCGTGAACGTTTGAGTGAATTTCTCACTACCATTCCGACGTAAAATGACGCGAGGAAGACGATGGAAGCGACAGAATTACGATCCGAGCAACCGTTGACTAGAAACTCGCGTCTATTCCCAAAACTTGAAGTCTAGTTTCCTGGACTCCGTGAACGTTTTTGTGGATTTCTCACGGCCATTTCCGACGTAAAATGACGCGAGGAACACGATGGAAGCGACAGAATTACGATCCGAGCAATCGTTGGCCAGAAACACGCGTCTATTCCCAAAACTTGAAGTGGAGTTTCCTGGACTCCGTGAACGTTTTTGTGAATTTCTCACGATCATTTCCGACGTAAAATGACGCGAGGAACACGATGGAAGCGACAGAATTACGATCCGAGCAACCGTTGACCAGAAACTCGCGTCTATTCCCAAAACCGGAAGTCGAGTTTCCTGGACACCGTGAAGGTTTTTGTGAATTTCTCACGACCATTTCCGACGTAAACTGACGCGAGGAACACGATGGAAGCGACAGAATTACGATCCGAGCAACCGTTGACTAGAAACTCGCGTCTATTCCCAAAACTTGAAGTCGACTTTCCTGGACTCCGTGAACGTTTTTATGAATTTCTCACGACCATTTCCGACGTAAAATGACGCGAGGAACACGATGGAAGCGACAGAATTACGATCCGAGCAACCGTTGACTAGAAACTCGCGTCTATTCCCAAAACTTGAAGTCGACTTTCCTGGACTCCGTGAACGTTTTTGTGAATTTCTCACGACCATTTCCGACGTAAAATGACGCGAGGAACACGATGGAAGCGACAGAATTACGATCCGAGCAACCGATGCCCACAAACTCGCGTCTACTCCCAAAACTTGAAGTCTAGTTTCCTGAACTCCGTGAACGTTTTTGTGGATTTCTCACGGCCACTTCCGACGTAAAATGACGCGAGGAACACGATGGAAGCGACAGAATTACGATCCGAGCAACCGTTGACTAGAAACTCGCGTCTATTCCCAAAACTTGAAGTCGACTTTCCTGGACTCCGTGAACGTTTTTGTGAATTTCTCACGACCATTTCCGACGTAAAATGACGCGAGGAACACAATGGAAGCGACAGAATTACGATCCGAGCAACCGATGACCAGAAACTCGCGTCTACTCCCAAAATTTGAAGTCTAGTTTCCTGGACTCCGTGAACGTTTGAGTGAATTTCTCACTACCATTCCGACGTAAAATGACGCGAGGAAGACGATGGAAGCGACAGAATTACGATCCGAGCAACCGTTGACCATAAACTCGCGTCTATTCCCAAAACCTGAAGTCTAGTTTCCTGGACTCCGTGAACGTTTGAGTGAATTTCTCACTACCATTCCGACGTAAAATGACGCGAGGAAGACGGTGGAAGCGACAGAATTACGATCCGAGCAACCGTTGACTAGAAACTCGCGTCTATTCCCAAAACTTGAAGTCGACTTTCCTGGACTCCGTGAACGTTTGAGTGAATTTCTCACTACCATTCCGACGTAAAATGACGCGAGGAAGACGATGGAAGCGACAGAATTACGATCCGAGCAACCGTTGACTAGAAACTCGCGTCTATTCCCAAAACTTGAAGTCTAGTTTCCTGGACTCCGTGAACGTTTTTGTGGATTTCTCACGGCCATTTCCGACGTAAAATGACGCGAGGAACACGATGGAAGCGACAGAATTACGGTCCGAGCAATCGTTGGCCAGAAACACGCGTCTATTCCCAAAACTTGAAGTCGACTTTCCTGGACTCCGTGAACGTTTTTGTGAATTTCTCACGACCATTTCCGACGTAAAATGACGCGAGGAACACGATGAAAGCGACAGAATTACGATCCGAGCAACCGATGCCCACAAACTCGCGTCTACTCCCAAAACTTGAAGTCTAGTTTCCTGAACTCCGTGAACGTTTTTGTGGATTTCTCACGGCCACTTCCGACGTAAAATGACGCGAGGAACACGATGGAAGCGACAGAATTACGATCCGAGCAACCGTTGACTAGAAACTCGCGTCTATTCCCAAAACTTGAAGTCGACTTTCCTGGACTCCGTGAACGTTTTTGTGAATTTCTCACGACCATTTCCGACGTAAAATGACGCGAGGAACACAATGGAAACGACAGAATTACGATCCGAGCAACCGATGACCAGAAACTCGCGTCTACTCCCAAAATTTGAAGTCTAGTTTCCTGGACTCCGTGAACGTTTGAGTGAATTTCTCACTACCATTCCGACGTAAAATGACGCGAGGAAGACGATGGAAGCGACAGAATTACGATCCGAGCAACCGTTGACTAGAAACTCGCGTCTATTCCCAAAACTTGAAGTCGACTTTCCTGGACTCCGTGAACGTTTTTGTGAATTTCTCACGACCATTTCCGACGTAAAATGACGCGAGGAACACAATGGAAGCGACAGAATTACGATCCGAGCAACCGATGACCAGAAACTCGCGTCTACTCCCAAAATTTGAAGTCTAGTTTCCTGGACTCCGTGAACGTTTGAGTGAATTTCTCACTACCATTCCGACGTAAAATGACGCGAGGAAGACGATGGAAGCGACAGAATTACGATCCGAGCAACCGTTGACCATAAACTCGCGTCTATTCCCAAAACCTGAAGTCTAGTTTCCTGGACTCCGTGAACGTTTGAGTGAATTTCTCACTACCATTCCGACGTAAAATGACGCGAGGAAGACGGTGGAAGCGACAGAATTACGATCCGAGCAACCGTTGACTAGAAACTCGCGTCTATTCCCAAAACTTGAAGTCGACTTTCCTGGACTCCGTGAACGTTTGAGTGAATTTCTCACTACCATTCCGACGTAAAATGACGCGAGGAAGACGATGGAAGCGACAGAATTACGATCCGAGCAACCGTTGACTAGAAACTCGCGTCTATTCCCAAAACTTGAAGTCTAGTTTCCTGGACTCCGTGAACGTTTTTGTGGATTTCTCACGGCCATTTCCGACGTAAAATGACGCGAGGAACACGATGGAAGCGACAGAATTACGGTCCGAGCAATCGTTGGCCAGAAACACGCGTCTATTCCCAAAACTTGAAGTCGACTTTCCTGGACTCCGTGAACGTTTTTGTGAATTTCTCACGACCATTTCCGACGTAAAATGACGCGAGGAACACGATGAAAGCGACAGAATTACGATCCGAGCAACCGATGCCCACAAACTCGCGTCTACTCCCAAAACTTGAAGTCTAGTTTCCTGAACTCCGTGAACGTTTTTGTGGATTTCTCACGGCCACTTCCGACGTAAAATGACGCGAGGAACACGATGGAAGCGACAGAATTACGATCCGAGCAACCGTTGACTAGAAACTCGCGTCTATTCCCAAAACTTGAAGTCGACTTTCCTGGACTCCGTGAACGTTTTTGTGAATTTCTCACGACCATTTCCGACGTAAAATGACGCGAGGAACACAATGGAAACGACAGAATTACGATCCGAGCAACCGATGACCAGAAACTCGCGTCTACTCCCAAAATTTGAAGTCTAGTTTCCTGGACTCCGTGAACGTTTGAGTGAATTTCTCACTACCATTCCGACGTAAAATGACGCGAGGAAGACGATGGAAGCGACAGAATTACGATCCGAGCAACCGTTGACCATAAACTCGCGTCTATTCCCAAAACCTGAAGTCTAGTTTCCTGGACTCCGTGAACGTTTGAGTGAATTTCTCACTACCATTCCGACGTAAAATGACGCGAGGAAGACGGTGGAAGCGACAGAATTACGATCCGAGCAACCGTTGACTAGAAACTCGCGTCTATTCCCAAAACTTGAAGTCGACTTTCCTGGACTCCGTGAACGTTTGAGTGAATTTCTCACTACCATTCCGACGTAAAATGACGCGAGGAAGACGATGGAAGCGACAGAATTACGATCCGAGCAACCGTTGACTAGAAACTCGCGTCTATTCCCAAAACTTGAAGTCTAGTTTCCTGGACTCCGTGAACGTTTTTGTGGATTTCTCACGGCCATTTCCGACGTAAAATGACGCGAGGAACACGATGGAAGCGACAGAATTACGGTCCGATCAATCGTTGGCCAGAAACACGCGTCTATTCCCAAAACTTGAAGTTGAGTTTCCTGGACTCCGTGAACGTTTTTGTGAATTTCTCACGACCATTTCCGACGTAAAATGACGCGAGGAACACGATGGAAGCGACAGAATTACGATCCGAGCAACCGTTGACCAGAAACTCGCGTCTATTCCCAAAACCGGAAGTAGAGTTTCCTGGACACCGTGAAGGTTTTTGTGAATTTCTCACGACCATTTCCGACGTAAAATGACGCGAGGAACACGATGGAAGCGACAGAATTACGATCCGAGCAACCGTTGACTAGAAACTCGCGTCTATTCCCAAAACTTGAAGTCGACTTTCCTGGACTCCGTGAACGTTTTTGTGCATTTCTCACGACCATTTCCGACGTAAAATGACGCGAGGAACACGATGGAAGCGACAGAATTACGATCCGAGCAACCGTTGACTAGAAACTCGCGTCTATTCCCAAAACTTGAAGTCGACTTTCCTGGACTCCGTGAACGTTTTTGTGAATTTCTCACGACCATTTCCGACGTAAAATGACGCGAGGAACACGATGGAAGCGACAGAATTACGATCCGAGCAACCGATGCCCACAAACTCGCGTCTACTCCCAAAACTTGAAGTCTAGTTTCCTGAACTCCGTGAACGTTTTTGTGGATTTCTCACGGCCACTTCCGACGTAAAATGACGCGAGGAACACGATGGAAGCGACAGAATTACGATCCGAGCAACCGTTGACTAGAAACTCGCGTCTATTCCCAAAACTTGAAGTCGACTTTCCTGGACTCCGTGAACGTTTGAGTGAATTTCTCACTACCATTCCGACGTAAAATGACGCGAGGAAGACGATGGAAGCGACAGAATTACGATCCGAGCAACCGTTGACCATAAACTCGCGTCTATTCCCAAAACCTGAAGTCTAGTTTCCTGGACTCCGTGAACGTTTGAGTGAATTTCTCACTACCATTCCGACGTAAAATGACGCGAGGAAGACGGTGGAAGCGACAGAATTACGATCCGAGCAACCGTTGACTAGAAACTCGCGTCTATTCCCAAAACTTGAAGTCGACTTTCCTGGACTCCGTGAACGTTTGAGTGAATTTCTCACTACCATTCCGACGTAAAATGACGCGAGGAAGACGATGGAAGCGACAGAATTACGATCCGAGCAACCGCTGACTAGAAACTCGCGTCTATTCCCAAAACTTGAAGTCTAGTTTCCTGGACTCCGTGAACGTTTTTGTGGATTTCTCACGGCCATTTCCGACGTAAAATGACGCGAGGAACACGATGGAAGCGACAGAATTACGATCCGAGCAACCGTTGACTAGAAACTCGCGTCTATTCCCAAAACTTGAAGTCGACTTTCCTGGACTCCGTGAACGTTTTTGTGAATTTCTCACGACCATTTCCGACGTAAAATGACGCGAGGAACACGATGGAAGCGACAGAATTACGATCCGAACAACCGATGCCCACAAACTCGCGTCTACTCCCAAAACTTGAAGTCTAGTTTCCTGAACTCCGTGAACGTTTTTGTGGATTTCTCACGGCCACTTCCGACGTAAAATGACGCGAGGAACACGATGGAAGCGACAGAATTACGATCCGAGCAATCGTTGGCCAGAAACACGCGTCTATTCCGAAAACTTGAAGTTGAGTTTCCTGGACTCCGTGAACGTTTTTGTGAATTTCTCACGACCATTTCCGACGTAAAATGACGCGAGGAACACGATGGAAGCGACAGAATTACGATCCGAGCAACCGTTGACCAGAAACTCGCGTCTATTCCCAAAACCGGAAGTCGAGTTTCCTGGACACCGTGAAGGTTTTTGTGAATTTCTCACGACCATTTCCGACGTAAAATGACGCGAGGAACACGATGGAAGCGACAGAATTACGATCCGAGCAACCGTTGACCAGAAACTCGCGTCTATACCCAAAACCGGAAGTCGAGTTTCCTGGACACCGTGAAGGTTTTTGTGAATTTCTCACGACCATTTCCGACGTAAAATGACGCGAGGAACACGATGGAAGCGACAGAATTACGATCCGAGCAACCGTTGACTAGAAACTCGCGTCTATTCCCAAAACTTGAAGTCGGCTTTCCTGGACTCCGTGAACGTTTTTGTGAATTTCTCACGACCATTTCCGACGTAAAATGACGCGAGGAAAACGATGGAAGCGACAGAATTACGATCCGAGCAACCGATGCCCACAAACTCGCGTCTACTCCCAAAACTTGAAGTCTAGTTTCCTGAACTCCGTGAACGTTTTTGTGGATTTCTCACGGCCACTTCCGACGTAAAATGACGCGAGGAACACGATGGAAGCGACAGAATTACGATCCGAGCAACCGTTGACTAGAAACTCGCGTCTATTCCCAAAACTTGAAGTCGACTTTCCTGGACTCCGTGAACGTTTTTGTGAATTTCTCACGACCATTTCCGACGTAAAATGACGCGAGGAACACAATGGAAGCGACAGAATTACGATCCGAGCAACCGATGACCAGAAACTCGCGTCTACTCCCAAAATTTGAAGTCTAGTTTCCTGGACTCCGTGAACGTTTGAGTGAATTTCTCACTACCAGTCCGACGTAAAATGACGCGAGGAAGACGATGGAAGCGACAGAATTACGATCCGAGCAACCGTTGACCATAAACTCGCGTCTATTCCCAAAACCTGAAGTCTAGTTTCCTGGACTCCGTGAACGTTTGAGTGAATTTCTCACTACCATTCCGACGTAAAATGACGCGAGGAAGACGGTGGAAGCGACAGAATTACGATCCGAGCAACCGTTGACTAGAAACTCGCGTCTATTACCAAAACTTGAAGTCGACTTTCCTGGACTCCGTGAACGTTTGAGTGAATTTCTCACTACCATTCCGACGTAAAATGACGCGAGGAAGACGATGGAAGCGACAGAATTACGATCCGAGCAACCGTTGACTAGAAACTCGCGTCTATTCCCAAAACTTGAAGTCTAGTTTCCTGGACTCCGTGAACGTTTTTGTGGATTTCTCACGGCCATTTCCGACGTAAAATGACGCGAGGAACACGATGGAAGCGACAGAATTACGATCCGAGCAACCGTTGACTAGAAACTCGCGTCTATTCCCAAAACTTGAAGTCTAGTTTCCTGGACTCCGTGAACGTTTTTGTGGATTTCTCACGACCATTTCCGACGTAAAATGACGCGAGGAACACGATGGAAGCGACAGAATTACGATCCGAGCAACCGTTGACCAGAAACTCGCGTCTATTCCCAAAACCGGAAGTCGAGTTTCCTGGACACCGTGAAGGTTTTTGTGAATTTCTCACGACCATTTCCGACGTAAAATGACGCGAGGAACACGATGGAAGCGACAGAATTACGATCCGAGCAACCGATGACCAGAAACTCGCGTCTACTCCCAAAATTTGAAGTCTAGTTTCCTGGACTCCGTGAACGTTTGAGTGAATTTCTCACTACCAGTCCGACGTAAAATGACGCGAGGAAGACGATGGAAGCGACAGAATTACGATCCGAGCAACCGTTGACCATAAACTCGCGTCTATTCCCAAAACCTGAAGTCTAGTTTCCTGGACTCCGTGAACGTTTGAGTGAATTTCTCACTACCATTCCGACGTAAAATGACGCGAGGAAGACGGTGGAAGCGACAGAATTACGATCCGAGCAACCGTTGACTAGAAACTCGCGTCTATTACCAAAACTTGAAGTCGACTTTCCAGGACTCCGTGAACGTTTGAGTGAATTTCTCACTACCATTCCGACGTAAAATGACGCGAGGAAGACGATGGAAGCGACAGAATTACGATCCGAGCAACCGTTGACTAGAAACTCGCGTCTATTCCCAAAACTTGAAGTCTAGTTTCCTGGACTCCGTGAACGTTTTTATGGATTTCTCACGGCCATTTCCGACGTAAAATGACGCGAGGAACACGATGGAAGCGACAGAATTACGATCCGAGCAACCGTTGACTAGAAACTCGCGTCTATTCCCAAAACTTGAAGTCTAGTTTCCTGGACTCCGTGAACGTTTTTGTGGATTTCTCACGGCCATTTCCGACGTAAAATGACGCGAGGAACACGATGGAAGTGACAGAATTACGATCAGAGCAACCGATGCCCACAAACTCGCGTCCACTCCCAAAACTTGAAGTCTAGTTTCCTGAACTCCGTGAACGTTTTTGTGGATTTCTCACGGCCACTTCCGACGTAAAATGACGCGAGGAACACGATGGAAGCGACAGAATTACGATCCGAGCAACCGTTGACTAGAAACTCGCGTCTATTCCCAAAACTTGAAGTCGACTTTCCTGGACTCCGTGAACGTTTTTGTGAATTTCTCACGACCATTTCCGACGTAAAATGACGCGAGGAACACGATGGATGCGACAGAATTACGATCCGAGCAACCGATGCCCAGAAACTCGCGTCTACTCCCAAAACTTGAAGTCTAGTTTCCTGAACTCCGTGAACGTTTTTGTGAATTTCTCACTACCATTCCGACGTAAAATGACGCGAGGAAGACGATGGAAGCGACAGAATTACGATCCGAGCAACCGTTGACCATAAACTCGCGTCTATTCCCAAAACCTGAAGTCTAGTTTCCTGGACTCCGTGAACGTTTGAGTGAATTTCTCACTACCATTCCGACGTAAAATGACGCGAGGAAGACGGTGGAAGCGACAGAATTACGATCCGAGCAACCGTTGACTAGAAACTCGCGTCTATTCCCAAAACTTGAAGTCGACTTTCCTGGACTCCGTGAACGTTTGAGTGAATTTCTCACTACCATTCCGACGTAAAATGACGCGAGGAAGACGATGGAAGCGACAGAATTACGATCCGAGCAACCGTTGACTAGAAACTCGCGTCTATTCCCAAAACTTGAAGTCTAGTTTCCTGGACTCCGTGAACGTTTTTGTGGATTTCTCACGGCCATTTCCGACGTAAAATGACGCGAGGAACACGATGGAAGCGACAGAATTACGATCCGAGCAATCGTTGGCCAGAAACACGCGTCTATTCCCAAAACCTGAAGTCTAGTTTCCTGGACTCCGTGAACGTTTGAGTGAATTTCTCACTACCATTCCGACGTAAAATGACGCGAGGAAGACGGTGGAAGCGACAGAATTACGATCCGAGCAACCGTTGACTAGAAACTCGCGTCTATTCCCAAAACTTGAAGTCGACTTTCCTGGACTCCGTGAACGTTTGAGTGAATTTCTCACTACCATTCCGACGTAAAATGACGCGAGGAAGACGATGGAAGCGACAGAATTACGATCCGAGCAACCGTTGACTAGAAACTCGCGTCTATTCCCAAAACTTGAAGTCTAGTTTCCTGGACTCCGTGAACGTTTTTGTGGATTTCTCACGGCCATTTCCGACGTAAAATGACGCGAGGAACACGATGGAAGCGACAGAATTACGATCCGAGCAATCGTTGGCCAGAAACACGCGTCTATTCCCAAAACTTGAAGTTGAGTTTCCTGGACTCCGTGAACGTTTTTG
Source organism: Crossocerus cetratus (assembly GCA_963675795.1). Classification (NCBI taxonomy): domain Eukaryota; kingdom Metazoa; phylum Arthropoda; class Insecta; order Hymenoptera; family Crabronidae; genus Crossocerus; species Crossocerus cetratus. The sequence goes on along the minus strand of OY776664.1, from coordinate 11,172,336 downwards.
TGAATTTCTCACGATCATTTCCGACGTAAAATGACGCGAGGAACACGATGGAAGCGACAGAATTACGATCCGAGCAACCGTTGACCAGAAACTCGCGTCTATTCCCAAAACTTGAAGTCGACTTTCCTGGACTCCGTGAACGTTTTTGTGAATTTCTCACGACCATTTCCGACGTAAAATGACGCGAGGAACACGATGGAAGCGACAGAATTACGATCCGAGTAACCGTTGACTAGAAACTCGCGTCTATTCCCAAAACTTGAAGTCGACTTTCCTGGACTCCGTGAACGTTTTTGTGAATTTCTCACGACCATTTCCGACGTAAAATGACGCGAGGAACACGATGGAAGCGACAGAATTACGATCCGAGCAACCGATGCCCACAAACTCGCGTCTACTCCCAAAACTTGAAGTCTAGTTTCCTGAACTCCGTGAACGTTTTTGTGGATTTCTCACGGCCACTTCCGACGTAAAATGACGCGAGGAACACGATGGAAGCGACAGAATTACGATCCGAGCAACCGTTGACTAGAAACTCGCGTCTATTCCCAAAACTTGAAGTCGACTTTCCTGGACTCCGTGAACGTTTTTGTGAATTTCTCACGACCATTTCCGACGTAAAATGACGCGAGGAACACGATGGAAGCGACAGAATTACGATCCGAGCAACCGTTGAACAGAAACTCGCGTCTATTCCCAAAACTTGAAGTCGACTTTCCTGGACTCCGTGAACGTTTTTGTGAATTTCTCACGACCATTTCCGACGTAAAATGACGCGAGGAACACAATGGAAGCGACAGAATTACGATCCGAGCAACCGATGACCAGAAACTCGCGTCGACTCCCAATATTTGAAGTCTAGTTTCCTGGACTCCGTGAACGTTTGAGTGAATTTCTCACTACCATTCCGACGTAAAATGACGCGAGGAACACGATGGAAGCGACAGAATTACGATCCGAGCAACCGTTGACTAGAAACTCGCGTCTATTCCCAAAACTTGAAGTCGACTTTCCTGGACTCCGTGAACGTTTTTGTGAATTTCTCACGACCATTTGCGATGTAAAATGACACGAGGAACACGATGGAAGCGACAGAATTACGATCCGAGCAACCGATGCCCCGAAACTCGCGTCTACTCCCAAAACTTGAAGTCTAGTTTCCTGGACTCCGTGAACGTTTGAGTGAATTTCTCACTACCATTCCGACGTAAAATGACGCGAGGAAGACGATGGAAGCGACAGAATTACGATCCGAGCAACCGTTGACTAGAAACTCGCGTCTATTCCCAAAACTTGAAGTTGAGTTTTCTGGACTCCGTGAACGTTTTTGTGAATTTCTCACGACCATTTCCGACGTAAAACGACGCGAGGAACACGATGGAAGCGACAGAATTACTATCCGAGCAACCGTTGACCAGAAACTCGCGTCTATTCCCAAAACCTGAAGTCGAGTTTCCTGGACTCCGTGAACGTTTTTGTGGATTTCTCACGGCCATTTCCGACGTAAAATGACGCGAGGAACACGATGGAAGCGACAGAATTACGATCCGAGCAATCGTTGGCCAGAAACACGCGTCTATTCCCAAAACTTGAAGTTGAGTTTCCTGGACTCCGTGAACGTTTTTGTGAATTTTTCACGACCATTTCCGACGTCAAATGACGCGAGGAACACGATGGAAGCGACAGAATTACGATCCGAGCAACCGTTGACTAGAAACTCGCGTCTATTCCCAAAACTTGAAGTCGACTTTCCTGGACTCCGTGAACGTTTTTATGAATTTCTCACGACCATTTCCGACGTAAAATGACGCGAGGAACACGATGGAAGCGACAGAATTACGATCCGAGCAACCGTTGACTAGAAACTCGCGTCTATTCCCAAAACTTGAAGTCGACTTTCCTGGACTCCGTGAACGTTTTTGTGAATTTCTCACGACCATTTCCGACGTAAAATGACGCGAGGAACACGATGGAAGCGACAGAATTACGATCCGAGCAACCGTTGACCAGAAACTCGCGTCTATACCCAAAACCGGAAGTCGAGTTTCCTGGACACCGTGAAGGTTTTTGTGAATTTCTCACGACCATTTCCGACGTAAAATGACGCGAGGAACACGATGGAAGCGACAGAATTACGATCCGAGCAACCGTTGACTAGAAACTCGCGTCTATTCCCAAAACTTGAAGTCGAATTTCCTGGACTCCGTGAACGTTTTTGTGAATTTCTCACGACCATTTCCGACGTAAAATGACGCGAGGAAGACGATGGAAGCGACAGAATTACGATCCGAGCAACCGATGCCCACAAACTCGCGTCTACTCCCAAAACTTGAAGTCTAGTTTCCTGAACTCCGTGAACGTTTTTGTGGATTTCTCACGGCCACTTCCGACGTAAAATGACGCGAGGAAGACGATGGAAGCGACAGAATTACGATCCGAGCAACCGTTCACCATAAACTCGCGTCTATTCCCAAAACCTGAAGTCTAGTTTCCTGGACTCCGTGAACGTTTGAGTGAATTTCTCACTACCATTCCGACGTAAAATGACGCGAGGAAGACGGTGGAAGCGACAGAATTACGATCCGAGCAACCGTTGACTAGAAACTCGCGTCTATTCCCAAAACTTGAAGTCGACTTTCCTGGACTCCGTGAACGTTTGAGTGAATTTCTCACTACCATTCCGACGTAAAATGACGCGAGGAAGACGATGGAAGCGACAGAATTACGATCCGAGCAACCGTTGACTAGAAACTCGCGTCTATTCCCAAAACTTGAAGTCTAGTTTCCTGGACTCCGTGAACGTTTTTGTGGATTTCTCACGGCCATTTCCGACGTAAAATGACGCGAGGAACACGATGGAAGCGACAGAATTACGATCCGAGCAACCGTTGACTAGAAACTCGCGTCTATTCCCAAAACTTGAAGTCTAGTTTCCTGGACTCCGTGAACGTTTTTGTGGATTTCTCACGGCCATTTCCGACGTAAAATGACGCGAGGAACACGATGGAAGTGACAGAATTACGATCAGAGCAACCGATGCCCACAAACTCGCGTCCACTCCCAAAACTTGAAGTCTAGTTTCCTGAACTCCGTGAACGTTTTTGTGGATTTCTCACGGCCACTTCCGACGTAAAATGACGCGAGGAACACGATGGAAGCGACAGAATTACGATCCGAGCAACCGTTGACTAGAAACTCGCGTCTATTCCCAAAACTTGAAGTCGACTTTCCTGGACTCCGTGAACGTTTTTGTGAATTTCTCACGACCATTTCCGACGTAAAATGACGCGAGGAACACGATGGATGCGACAGAATTACGATCCGAGCAACCGATGCCCAGAAACTCGCGTCTACTCCCAAAACTTGAAGTCTAGTTTCCTGAACTCCGTGAACGTTTTTGTGGATTTCTCACGGCCACTTCCGACGTAAAATGACGCGAGGAACACGATGGAAGCGACAGAATTACGATCCGAGCAATCGTTGGCCAGAAACACGCGTCTATTCCCAAAACTTGAAGTTGAGTTTCCTGGACTCCGTCAACGTTTTTGTGAATTTCTCACGACCATTTTCGACGTAAAATGACGCGAGGAACACGATGGAAGCGACAGAATTACGATCCGAGCAACCGTTGACCAGAAACTCGCGTCTATTCCCAAAACCGGAAGTCGAGTTTCCTGGACACCGTGAAGGTTTTTGTGAATTTCTCACGACCATTTTCGACGTAAAATGACGCGAGGAAGACGATGGAAGCGACAGAATTACGATCCGAGCAACCGTTGACTAGAAATTCGCGTCTATTCCCAAAACTTGAAGTCTAGTTTCCTGGATTCCGTGAACGTTTTTGTGGATTTCTCACGGCCATTTCCGACGCAAAATGGCGCGAGGAACACGATGGAAGCGACAGAATTACGATCCGAGCAATCGTTGGCCAGAAACACGCGTCTATTCCCAAAACTTGAAGTTGAGTTTCCTGGACTCCGTTAACGTTTTTGTGAATTTCTCACGACCATTTCCGACGTAAAATGACGCGAGGAACACGATGGAAGCGACAGAATTACGATCCGAGCAACCGTTGACCAGAAACTGGCGTCTATTCCCAAAACCTGAAGTCGAGTTTCCTGGACACCGTGAAGGTTTTTGTGAATTTCTCACGACCATTTCCGACGTAAAATGACGCGAGGAACACGATGGAAGCGACAGAATTACGATCCGAGCAACCGTTGACTAGAAACTCGCGTCTATTCCCAAAACTTGAAGTCGACTTTCCTGGACTCCGTGAACGTTTTTGTGAATTTCTCACGACCATTTCCGACGTAAAATGACGCGAGGAACACGATGGAAGCGACAGAATTACGATCCGAGCAACCGTTGACCAGAAACTCGCGTCTATTCCCAAAACTTGAAGTTGAGTTTCCTGGACTCCGTTAACGTTTTTGTGAATTTCTCACGACCATTTCCGACGTAAAATGACGCGAGGAACACGATGGAAGTGACAGAATTACGATCAGAGCAACCGATGCCCACAAACTCGCGTCCACTCCCAAAACTTGAAGTCTAGTTTCCTGAACTCCGTGAACGTTTTTGTGGATTTCTCACGGCCACTTCCGACGTAAAATGACGCGAGGAACACGATGGAAGCGACAGAATTACGATCCGAGCAACCGTTGACTAGAAACTCGCGTCTATTCCCAAAACTTGAAGTCGACTTTCCTGGACTCCGTGAACGTTTTTGTGAATTTCTCACGACCATTTCCGACGTAAAATGACGCGAGGAACACGATGGATGCGACAGAATTACGATCCGAGCAACCGATGCCCAGAAACTCGCGTCTACTCCCAAAACATGAAGTCTAGTTTCCTGAACTCCGTGAACGTTTTTGTGGATTTCTCACGGCCACTTCCGACGTAAAATGACGCGAGGAACACGATGGAAGCGACAGAATTACGATCCGAGCAATCGTTGGCCAGAAACACGCGTCTATTCCCAAAACTTGAAGTTGAGTTTCCTGGACTCCGTCAACGTTTTTGTGAATTTCTCACGACCATTTTCGACGTAAAATGACGCGAGGAACACGATGGAAGCGACAGAATTACGATCCGAGCAACCGTTGACCAGAAACTCGCGTCTATTCCCAAAACCGGAAGTCGAGTTTCCTGGACACCGTGAAGGTTTTTGTGAATTTCTCACGACCATTTTCGACGTAAAATGACGCGAGGAAGACGATGGAAGCGACAGAATTACGATCCGAGCAACCGTTGACTAGAAATTCGCGTCTATTCCCAAAACTTGAAGTCTAGTTTCCTGGATTCCGTGAACGTTTTTGTGGATTTCTCACGGCCATTTCCGACGTAAAATGGCGCGAGGAACACGATGGAAGCGACAGAATTACGATCCGAGCAATCGTTGGCCAGAAACACGCGTCTATTCCCAAAACTTGAAGTTGAGTTTCCTGGACTCCGTTAACGTTTTTGTGAATTTCTCACGACCATTTCCGACGTAAAATGACGCGAGGAACACGATGGAAGCGACAGAATTACGATCCGAGCAACCGTTGACCAGAAACTGGCGTCTATTCCCAAAACCTGAAGTCGAGTTTCCTGGACACCGTGAAGGTTTTTGTGAATTTCTCACGACCATTTCCGACGTAAAATGACGCGAGGAACACGATGGAAGCGACAGAATTACGATCCGAGCAACCGTTGACTAGAAACTCGCGTCTATTCCCAAAACTTGAAGTCGACTTTCCTGGACTCCGTGAACGTTTTTGTGAATTTCTCACGACCATTTCCGACGTAAAATGACGCGAGGAACACGATGGAAGCGACAGAATTACGATCCGAGCAACCGTTGACCAGAAACTCGCGTCTATTCCCAAAACCGGAAGTCGAGTTTCCTGGACACCGTGAAGGTTTTTGTGAATTTCTCACGACCATTTCCGACGTAAAATGACGCGAGGAACACAATGGAAGCGACAGAATTACGATCCGAGCAACCGATGACCAGAAACTCGCGTCTACTCCCAAAACTTGAAGTCGACTTTCCTGGACTCCGTGAACGTTTTTGTGAATTTCTCACGACCATTTCCGACGTAAAATGACGCGAGGAACACGATGGAAGCGACAGAATTACGATCCGAGCAACCGTTGACCAGAAACTCGCGTCTATTCCCAAAACCGGAAGTCGAGTTTCCTGGACACCGTGAAGGTTTTTGTGAATTTCTCACGACCATTTCCGACGTAAAATGACGCGAGGAACACAATGGAAGCGACAGAATTACGATCCGAGCAACCGATGCCCACAAACTCGCGTCTACTCCCAAAACTTGAAGTCTAGTTTCCTGAACTCCGTGAACGTTTTTGTGGATTTCTCACGGCCACTTCCGACGTAAAATGACGCGAGGAACACGATGGAAGCGATAGAATTACGATCCGAGCAACCGTTGACTAAAAACTCGCGTCTATTCCCAAAACTTGAAGTCGACTTTCCTGGACTCCGTGAACGTTTTTGTGAATTTCTCACGACCATTTCCGACGTAAAATGACGCGAGGAAGACGGTGGAAGCGACAGAATTACGATCCGAGCAACCGTTGACTAGAAACTCGCGTCTATTCCCAAAACTTGAAGTCGACTTTCCTGGACTCCGTGAACGTTTGAGTGAATTTCTCACTACCATTCCGACGTAAAATGACGCGAGGAAGACGATGGAAGCGACAGAATTACGATCCGAGCAACCGTTGACTAGAAACTCGCGTCTATTCCCAAAACTTGAAGTCTAGTTTCCTGGACTCCGTGAACGTTTTTGTGGATTTCTCACGGCCATTTCCGACGTAAAATGACGCGAGGAACACGATGGAAGCGACAGAATTACGATCCGAGCAACCGTTGACTAGAAACTCGCGTCTATTCCCAAAACTTGAAGTCTAGTTTCCTGGACTCCGTGAACGTTTTTGTGGATTTCTCACGGCCATTTCCGACGTAAAATGACGCGAGGAACACGATGGAAGCGACAGAATTACGGTCCGAGCAACCGTTGACTAGAAACTCGCGTCTATTCCCAAAACTTGAAGTCGACTTTCCTGGACTCCGTGAACGTTTTTGTGAATTTCTCACGACCATTTCCGACGTAAAATGACGCGAGGAACACGATGGAAGTGACAGAATTACGATCCGAGCAACCGTTGACCAGAAACTCGCGTCTATTCCCAAAACCGGAAGTCGAGTTTCCTGGACACCGTGAAGGTTTTTGTGAATTTCTCACGACCATTTCCGACGTAAAATGACGCGAGGAACACAATGGAAGCGACAGAATTACGATCCGAGCAACCGATGACCAGAAACTCGCGTCTACTCCCAAAACTTGAAGTCTAGTTTCCTGGACTCCGTGAACGTTTGAGTGAATTTCTCACTACCATTCCGACGTAAAATGACGCGAGGAAGACGATGGAAGCGACAGAATTACGATCCGAGCAACCGTTGACTAGAAACTCGCGTCTATTCCCAAAACTTGAAGTCTAGTTTCCTGGACTCCGTGAACGTTTTTGTGGATTTCTCACGGCCATTTCCGACGTAAAATGACGCGAGGAACACGATGGAAGCGACAGAATTACGATCCGAGCAACCGTTGACTAGAAACTCGCGTCTATTCCCAAAACTTGAAGTCTAGTTTCCTGGACTCCGTGAACGTTTTTGTGGATTTCTCATGGCCATTTCCGACGTAAAATGACGCGAGGAACACGATGGAAGCGACAGAATTACGGTCCGAGCAACCGTTGACTAGAAACTCGCGTCTATTCCCAAAACTTGAAGTCGACTTTCCTGGACTCCGTGAACGTTTTTGTGAATTTCTCACGACCATTTCCGACGTAAAATGACGCGAGGAACACGATGGAAGCGACAGAATTACGATCCGAGCAACCGTTGACCAGAAACTCGCGTCTATTCCCAAAACCGGAAGTCGAGTTTCCTGGACACCGTGAAGGTTTTTGTGAATTTCTCACGACCATTTCCGACGTAAAATGACGCGAGGAACACAATGGAAGCGACAGAATTACGATCCGAGCAACCGATGACCAGAAACTCGCGTCTACTCCCAAAACTTGAAGTCTAGTTTCCTGGACTCCGTGAACGTTTGAGTGAATTTCTCACTACCATTCCGACGTAAAATGACGCGAGGAAGACGATGGAAGCGACAGAATTACGATCCGAGCAACCGTTGACTAGAAACTCGCGTCTATTCCCAAAACTTGAAGTCTAGTTTCCTGGACTCCGTGAACGTTTTTGTGGATTTCTCACGGCCATTTCCGACGTAAACTGACGCGAGGAACACGATGGAAGCGACAGAATTACGGTCCGAGCAATCGTTGGCCAGAAACACGCGTCTATTCCCAAAACTTGAAGTTGAGTTTCCTGGACTCCGTGAACGTTTTTGTGAATTTCTCACGACCATTTCCGACGTAAAATGACGCGAGGAACACGATGGAAGCGACAGAATTACGATTCGAGCAACCGTTGACCAGAAACTCGCGTCTATTCCCAAAACCGGAAGTCGAGTTTCCTGGACACCGTGAAGGTTTTTGTGAATTTCTCACGACCATTTCCGACGTAAAATGACGCGAGGAAGACGGTGGAAGCGACAGAATTACGATCCGAGCAACCGTTGACTAGAAACTCGCGTCTATTCCCAAAACTTGAAGTCGACTTTCCTGGACTCCGTGAACGTTTGAGTGAATTTCTCACTACCATTCCGACGTAAAATGACGCGAGGAAGAGGATGGAAGCGACAGAATTACGATCCGAGCAACCGTTGACTAGAAACTCGCGTCTATTTCCAAAACTTGAAGTCTAGTTTCCTGGACTCCGTGAACGTTTTTGTGGATTTCTCACGGCCATTTCCGACGTAAAATGACGCGAGGAACACGATGGAAGCGACAGAATTACGGTCCGAGCAATCGTTGGCCAGAAACACGCGTCTATTCCCAAAACTTGAAGTTGAGTTTCCTGGACTCCGTGAACGTTTTTGTGAATTTCTCACGACCATTTCCGACGTAAAATGACGCGAGGAACACGATGGAAGCGACAGAATTACGATCCGAGCAACCGTTGACCAGAAACTCGCGTCTATTCCCAAAACCGGAAGTCGAGTTTCCTGGACACCGTGAAGGTTTTTGTGAATTTCTCACGACCATTTCCGACGTAAAATGACGCGAGGAACACGATGGAAGCGACAGAATTACGATCCGAGCAACCGTTGACTAGAAACTCGCGTCTATTCCCAAAACTTGAAGTCGACTTTCCTGGACTCCGTGAACGTTTTTGTGAATTTCTCACGACCATTTCCGACGTAAAATGACGCGAGGAACACGATGGAAGCGACAGAATTACGATCCGAGCAACCGATGCCCACAAACTCGCGTCTACTCCCAAAACTTGAAGTCTAGTTTCCTGAACTCCGTGAACGTTTTTGTGGATTTCTCACGGCCACTTCCGACGTAAAATGACGCGAGGAACACGATGGAAGCGACAGAATTACGATCCGAGCAACCGTTGACTAGAAACTCGCGTCTATTCCCAAAACTTGAAGTCGACTTTCCTGGACTCCGTGAACGTTTTTGTGAATTTCTCACGACCATTTCCGACGTAAAATGACGCGAGGAACACGATGGAAGCGACAGAATTACGATCCGAGCAACCGTTGAACAGAAACTCGCGTCTATTCCCAAAACTTGAAGTCGACTTTCCTGGACTCCGTGAACGTTTTTGTGAATTTCTCACGACCATTTCCGACGTAAAATGACGCGAGGAACACAATGGAAGCGACAGAATTACGATCCGAGCAACCGATGACCAGAAACTCGCGTCGACTCCCAAAATTTGAAGTCTAGTTTCCTGGACTCCGTGAACGTTTGAGTGAATTTCTCACTACCATTCCGACGTAAAATGACGCGAGGAAGACGATGGAAGCGACAGAATTACGATCCGAGCAACCGTTGACTAGAAATTCGCGTCTATTCCCAAAACTTGAAGTCTAGTTTCCTGGACTCCGTGAACGTTTTTGTGGATTTCTCACGGCCATTTCCGACGTAAAATGGCGCGAGGAACACGATGGAAGCGACAGAATTACGATCCGAGCAATCGTTGGCCAGAAACACGCGTCTATTCCCAAAACTTGAAGTTGAGTTTCCTGGACTCCGTTAACGTTTTTGTGAATTTCTCACGACCATTTCCGACGTAAAATGACGCGAGGAACACGATGGAAGCGACAGAATTACGATCCGAGCAACCGATGCCCACAAACTCGCGTCTACTCCCAAAACTTGAAGTCTAGTTTCCTGAACTCCGTGAACGTTTTTGTGGATTTCTCACGGCCACTTCCGACGTAAAATGACGCGAGGAACACGATGGAAGCGACAGAATTACGATCCGAGCAACCGTTGACTAGAAACTCGCGTCTATTCCCAAAACTTGAAGTCGACTTTCCTGGACTCCGTGAACGTTTTTGTGAATTTCTCACGACCATTTCCGACGTAAAATGACGCGAGGAACACGATGGAAGCGACAGAATTACGATCCGAGCAACCGTTGAACAGAAACTCGCGTCTATTCCCAAAACTTGAAGTCGACTTTCCTGGACTCCGTGAACGTTTTTGTGAATTTCTCACGACCATTTCCGACGTAAAATGACGCGAGGAACACAATGGAAGCGACAGAATTACGATCCGAGCAATCGTTGGCCAGAAACACGCGTCTATTCCCAAAACTTGAAGTTGAGTTTCCTGGACTCCGTTAACGTTTTTGTGAATTTCTCACGACCATTTCCGACGTAAAATGACGCGAGGAACACGATGGAAGCGACAGAATTACGATCCGAGCAACCGTTGACCAGAAACTGGCGTCTATTCCCAAAACCTGAAGTCGAGTTTCCTGGACACCGTGAAGGTTTTTGTGAATTTCTCACGACCATTTCCGACGTAAAATGACGCGAGGAACACGATGGAAGCGACAGAATTACGATCCGAGCAACCGTTGACTAGAAACTCGCGTCTATTCCCAAAACTTGAAGTCGACTTTCCTGGACTCCGTGAACGTTTTTGTGAATTTCTCACGACCATTTGCGATGTAAAATGACACGAGGAACACGATGGAAGCGACAGAATTACGATCCGAGCAACCGATGCCCGGAAACTCGCGTCTACTCCCAAAACTTGAAGTCTAGTTTCCTGGACTCCGTGAACGTTTGAGTGAATTTCTCACTACCATTCCGACATAAAATGACGCGAGGAAGACGATGGAAGCGACAGAATTACGATCCGAGCAGCCGTTGACTAGAAACTCGCGTCTATTCCCAAAACTTGAAGTTGAGTTTCCTGGACTCCGTGAACGTTTTTGTGAATTTCTCACGACCATTTCCGACGTAAAACGACGCGAGGAACACGATGGAAGCGACAGAATTACGATCCGAGCAACCGTTGACCAGAAACTCGCGTCTATTCCCAAAACCTGAAGTCGAGTTTCCTGGACTCCGTGAACGTTTTTGTGGATTTCTCACGGCCATTTCCGACGTAAAATGACGCGAGGAACACGATGGAAGCGACAGAATTACGATCCGAGCAATCGTTGGCCAGAAACACGCGTCTATTCCCAAAACTTGAAGTTGAGTTTCCTGGACTCCGTTAACGTTTTTGTGAATTTCTCACGACCATTTCCGACGTAAAATGACGCGAGGAACACGATGGAAGCGACAGAATTACGATCCGAGCAACCGTTGACCAGAAACTGGCGTCTATTCCCAAAACCTGAAGTCGAGTTTCCTGGACACCGTGAAGGTGTTTGTGAATTTCTCACGACCATTTCCGACGTAAAATGACGCGAGGAACACGATGGAAGCGACAGAATTACGATCCGAGCAACCGTTGACTAGAAACTCGCGTCTATTCCCAAAACTTGAAGTCGACTTTCCTGGACTCCGTGAACGTTTTTGTGAATTTCTCACGACCATTTGCGATGTAAAATGACACGAGGAACACGATGGAAGCGACAGAATTACGATCCGAGCAACCGATGCCCCGAAACTCGCGTCTACTCCCAAAACTTGAAGTCTAGTTTCCTGGACTCCGTGAACGTTTGAGTGAATTTCTCACTACCATTCCGACGTAAAATGACGCGAGGAAGACGATGGAAGCGACAGAATTACGATCCGAGCAACCGTTGACCATAAACTCGCGTCTATTCCCAAAACCTGAAGTCTAGTTTCCTGGACTTCGTGAACGTTTGAGTGAATTTCTCACTACCATTCCGACGTAAAATGACGCGAGGAACACGATGGAAGCGACAGAATTACGATCCGAGCAACCGTTGACCAGAAACTCGCGTCTATTCCCAAAACCGGAAGTCGAGTTTCCTGGACACCGTGAAGGTTTTTGTGAATTTCTCACGACCATTTCCGACGTAAAATGACGCGAGGAACACGATGGAAGCGACAGAATTACGATCCGAGCAACCGTTGACTAGAAACTCGCGTCTATTCCCAAAACTTGAAGTCGACTTTCCTGGACTCCGTGAACGTTTTTGTGAATTTCTCACGACCATTTCCGACGTAAAATGACGCGAGGAACACAATGGAAGCGACAGAATTACGATCCGAGCAACCGATGACCAGAAACTCGCGTCGACTCCCAAAATTTGAAGTCTAGTTTCCTGGACTCCGTGAACGTTTGAGTGAATTTCTCACTACCATTCCGACGTAAAATGACGCGAGGAAGACGATGGAAGCGACAGTATTACGATCCGAGCAACCGTTGACTAGAAATTCGCGTCTATTCCCAAAACTTGAAGTCTAGTTTCCTGGACTCCGTGAACGTTTTTGTGGATTTCTCACGGCCATTTCCGACGTAAAATGGCGCGAGGAACACGATGGAAGCGACAGAATTACGATCCGAGCAATCGTTGGCCAGAAGCACGCGTCTATTCCCAAAACTTGAAGTTGAGTTTCCTGGACTCCGTTAACGTTTTTGTGAATTTCTGACGACCATTTCCGACGTAAAATGACGCGAGGAACACGATGGAAGCGACAGAATTACGATCCGAGCAACCGTTGACCAGAAACTGGCGTCTATTCCCAAAACCTGAAGTCGAGTTTCCTGGACACCGTGAAGGTTTTTGTGAATTTCTCACGACCATTTCCGACGTAAAATGACGCGAGGAACACGATGGAAGCGACAGACTTACGATCCGAGCAACCGTTGACTAGAAACTCGCGTCTATTCCCAAAACTTGAAGTCGACTTTCCTGGACTCCGTGAACGTTTTTGTGAATTTCTCACGACCATTTCCGACGTAAAATGACGCGAGGAACACGATGGAAGCGACAGAATTACGATCCGAGCAACCGTTGACCAGAAACTCGCGTCTATTCCCAAAACCGGAAGTCGAGTTTCCTGGACACCGTGAAGGTTTTTGTGAATTTCTCACGACCATTTCCGACGTAAAATGACGCGAGGAACACAATGGAAGCGACAGAATTACGATCCGAGCAACCGATGACCAGAAACTCGCGTCTACTCCCAAAACTTGAAGTCTAGTTTCCTGGACTCCGTGAACGTTTGAGTGAATTTCTCACTACCATTCCGACGTAAAATGACGCGAGGAAGACGATGGAAGCGACAGAATTACGATCCGAGCAACCGTTGACTAGAAACTCGCGTCTATTCCCAAAACTTGAAGTCTAGTTTCCTGGACTCCGTGAACGTTTTTGTGGATTTCTCACGGCCATTTCCGACGTAAAATGACGCGAGGAACACGATGGAAGCGACAGAATTACGGTCCGAGCAATCGTTGGCCAGAAACACGCGTCTATTCCCAAAACTTGAAGTTGAGTTTCCTGGACTCCGTGAACGTTTTTGTGAATTTCTCACGACCATTTCCGACGTAAAATGACGCGAGGAACACGATGGAAGCGACAGAATTACGATTCGAGCAACCGTTGACCAGAAACTCGCGTCTATTCCCAAAACCGGAAGTCGAGTTTCCTGGACACCGTGAAGGTTTTTGTGAATTTCTCACGACCATTTCCGACGTAAAATGACGCGAGGAACACGATGGAAGCGACAGAATTACGATCCGAGCAACCGTTGACTAGAAACTCGCGTCTATTCCCAAAACTTGAAGTCGACTTTCCTGGACTCCGTGAACGTTTTTGTGAATTTCTCACGACCATTTCCGACGTAAAATGACGCGAGGAACACGATGGAAGCGACAGAATTACGATCCGAGCAACCGTTGACTAGAAACTCGCGTCTATTCCCAAAACTTGAAGTCGACTTTCCTGGACTCCGTGAACGTTTTTGTGAATTTCTCACGACCATTTCCGACGTAAAATGACGCGAGGAACACGATGGAAGCGACAGAATTACGATCCGAGCAACCGATGCCCACAAACTCGCGTCTACTCCCAAAACTTGAAGTCTAGTTTCCTGAACTCCGTGAACGTTTTTGTGGATTTCTCACGGCCACTTCCGACGTAAAATGACGCGAGGAACACGATGGAAGCGACAGAATTACGATCCGAGCAACCGTTGACTAGAAACTCGCGTCTATTCCCAAAACTTGAAGTCGACTTTCCTGGACTCCGTGAACGTTTTTGTGAATTTCTCACGACCATTTCCGACGTAAAATGACGCGAGGAAGACGGTGGAAGCGACAGAATTACGATCCGAGCAACCGTTGACTAGAAACTCGCGTCTATTCCCAAAACTTGAAGTCGACTATCCTGGACTCCGTGAACGTTTGAGTGAATTTCTCACTACCATTCCGACGTAAAATGACGCGAGGAAGACGATGGAAGCGACAGAATTACGATCCGAGCAACCGTTGACTAGAAACTCGCGTCTATTCCCAAAACTTGAAGTCTAGTTTCCTGGACTCCGTGAACGTTTTTGTGGATTTCTCACGGCCATTTCCGACGTAAAATGACGCGAGGAACACGATGGAAGCGACAGAATTACGGTCCGAGCAATCGTTGGCCAGAAACACGCGTCTATTCCCAAAACTTGAAGTTGAGTTTCCTGGACTCCGTGAACGTTTTTGTGAATTTCTCACGACCATTTCCGACGTAAAATGACGCGAGGAACACGATGGAAGCGACAGAATTACGATCCGAGCAACCGTTGACCAGAAACTCGCGTCTATTCCCAAAACCGGAAGTCGAGTTTCCTGGACACCGTGAAGGTTTTTGTGAATTTCTCACGACCATTTCCGACGTAAAATGACGCGAGGAACACGATGGAAGCGACAGAATTACGATCCGAGCAACCGTTGACTAGAAACTCGCGTCTATTCCCAAAACTTGAAGTCGACTTTCCTGGACTCCGTGAACGTTTTTGTGAATTTCTCACGACCATTTCCGACGTAAAATGACGCGAGGAACACGATGGAAGCGACAGAATTACGATCCGAGCAACCGTTGACTAGAAACTCGCGTCTATTCCCAAAACTTGAAGTCGACTTTCCTGGACTCCGTGAACGTTTTTGTGAATTTCTCACGACCATTTCCGACGTAAAATGACGCGAGGAACACGATGGAAGCGACAGAATTACGATCCGAGCAACCGTTGACTAGAAACTCGCGTCTATTCCCAAAACTTGAAGTCGACTTTCCTGGACTCCGTGAACGTTTGAGTGAATTTCTCACTACCATTCCGACGTAAAATGACGCGAGGAAGACGATGGAAGCGACAGAATTACGATCCGAGCAACCGTTGACCAGAAACTCGCGTCTATTCCCAAAACCGGAAGTCGAGTTTCCTGGACACCGTGAAGGTTTTTGTGAATTTCTCACGACCATTTCCGACGTAAAATGACGCGAGGAACACAATGGAAGCGACAGAATTACGATCCGAGCAACCGATGACCAGAAACTCGCGTCTACTCCCAAAACTTGAAGTCTAGTTTCCTGGACTCCGTGAACGTTTGAGTGAATTTCTCACTACCATTCCGACGTAAAATGACGCGAGGAAGACGATGGAAGCGACAGAATTACGATCCGAGCAACCGTTGACTAGAAACTCGCGTCTATTCCCAAAACTTGAAGTCTAGTTTCCTGGACTCCGTGAACGTTTTTGTGGATTTCTCACGGCCATTTCCGACGTAAAATGACGCGAGGAACACGATGGAAGCGACAGAATTACGATTCGAGCAACCGTTGACCAGAAACTCGCGTCTATTCCCAAAACCGGAAGTCGAGTTTCCTGGACACCGTGAAGGTTTTTGTGAATTTCTCACGACCATTTCCGACGTAAAATGACGCGAGGAACACGATGGAAGCGACAGAATTACGATCCGAGCAACCGTTGACTAGAAACTCGCGTCTATTCCCAAAACTTGAAGTCGACTTTCCTGGACTCCGTGAATGTTTTTGTGAATTTCTCACGACCATTTCCGACGTAAAATGACGCGAGGAACACGATGGAAGCGACAGAATTACGATCCGAGCAACCGTTGACTAGAAACTCGCGTCTATTCCCAAAACTTGAAGTCGACTTTCCTGGACTCCGTGAACGTTTTTGTGAATTTCTCACGACCATTTCCGACGTAAAATGACGCGAGGAACACGATGGAAGCGACAGAATTACGGTCCGAGCAATCGTTGGCCAGAAACACGCGTCTATTCCCAAAACTTGAAGTTGAGTTTCCTGGACTCCGTGAACGTTTTTGTGAATTTCTCACGACCATTTCCGACGTAAAATGACGCGAGGAACACGATGGAAGCGACAGAATTACGATCCGAGCAACCGTTGACCAGAAACTCGCGTCTATTCCCAAAACCGGAAGTCGAGTTTCCTGGACACCGTGAAGGTTTTTGTGAATTTCTCACGACCATTTCCGACGTAAAATGACGCGAGGAACACGATGGAAGCGACAGAATTACGATCCGAGCAACCGTTGACTAGAAACTCGCGTCTATTCCCAAAACTTGAAGTCGACTTTCCTGGACTCCGTGAACGTTTTTGTGAATTTCTCACGACCATTTCCGACGTAAAATGACGCGAGGAACACGATGGAAGCGACAGAATTACGATCCGAGCAACCGTTGACTAGAAACTCGCGTCTATTCCCAAAACTTGAAGTCGACTTTCCTGGACTCCGTGAACGTTTTTGTGAATTTCTCACGACCATTTCCGACGTAAAATGACGCGAGGAACACGATGGAAGCGACAGAATTACGATCCGAGCAACCGTTGACTAGAAACTCGCGTCTATTCCCAAAACTTGAAGTCGACTTTCCTGGACTCCGTGAACGTTTGAGTGAATTTCTCACTACCATTCCGACGTAAAATGACGCGAGGAAGACGATGGAAGCGACAGAATTACGATCCGAGCAACCGTTGACTAGAAACTCGCGTCTATTCCCAAAACTTGAAGTCTAGTTTCCTGGACTCCGTGAACGTTTTTGTGGATTTCTCACGGCCATTTCCGACGTAAAATGACGCGAGGAACACGATGGAAGCGACAGAATTACGGTCCGAGCAATCGTTGGCCAGAAACACGCGTCTATTCCCAAAACTTGAAGTTGAGTTTCCTGGACTCCGTGAACGTTTTTGTGAATTTCTCACGACCATTTCCGACGTAAAATGACGCGAGGAACACGATGGAAGCGACAGAATTACGATCCGAGCAACCGTTGACCAGAAACTCGCGTCTATTCCCAAAACCGGAAGTCGAGTTTCCTGGACACCGTGAAGGTTTTTGTGAATTTCTCACGACCATTTCCGACGTAAAATGACGCGAGGAACACGATGGAAGCGACAGAATTACGATCCGAGCAACCGTTGACTAGAAACTCGCGTCTATTCCCAAAACTTGAAGTCGACTTTCCTGGACTCCGTGAACGTTTTTGTGAATTTCTCACGACCATTTCCGACGTAAAATGACGCGAGGAACACGATGGAAGCGACAGAATTACGATCCGAGCAACCGTTGACTAGAAACTCGCGTCTATTCCCAAAACTTGAAGTCGACTTTCCTGGACTCCGTGAACGTTTTTGTGAATTTCTCACGACCATTTCCGACGTAAAATGACGCGAGGAACACGATGGAAGCGACAGAATTACGATCCGAGCAACCGTTGACTAGAAACTCGCGTCTATTCCCAAAACTTGAAGTCGACTTTCCTGGACTCCGTGAACGTTTGAGTGAATTTCTCACTACCATTCCGACGTAAAATGACGCGAGGAAGACGATGGAAGCGACAGAATTACGATCCGAGCAACCGTTGACCAGAAACTCGCGTCTATTCCCAAAACCGGAAGTCGAGTTTCCTGGACACCGTGAAGGTTTTTGTGAATTTCTCACGACCATTTCCGACGTAAAATGACGCGAGGAACACAATGGAAGCGACAGAATTACGATCCGAGCAACCGATGACCAGAAACTCGCGTCTACTCCCAAAACTTGAAGTCTAGTTTCCTGGACTCCGTGAACGTTTGAGTGAATTTCTCACTACCATTCCGACGTAAAATGACGCGAGGAAGACGATGGAAGCGACAGAATTACGATCCGAGCAACCGTTGACTAGAAACTCGCGTCTATTCCCAAAACTTGAAGTCTAGTTTCCTGGACTCCGTGAACGTTTTTGTGGATTTCTCACGGCCATTTCCGACGTAAAATGACGCGAGGAACACGATGGAAGCGACAGAATTACGATTCGAGCAACCGTTGACCAGAAACTCGCGTCTATTCCCAAAACCGGAAGTCGAGTTTCCTGGACACCGTGAAGGTTTTTGTGAATTTCTCACGACCATTTCCGACGTAAAATGACGCGAGGAACACGATGGAAGCGACAGAATTACGATCCGAGCAACCGTTGACTAGAAACTCGCGTCTATTCCCAAAACTTGAAGTCGACTTTCCTGGACTCCGTGAATGTTTTTGTGAATTTCTCACGACCATTTCCGACGTAAAATGACGCGAGGAACACGATGGAAGCGACAGAATTACGATCCGAGCAACCGTTGACTAGAAACTCGCGTCTATTCCCAAAACTTGAAGTCGACTTTCCTGGACTCCGTGAACGTTTTTGTGAATTTCTCACGACCATTTCCGACGTAAAATGACGCGAGGAACACGATGGAAGCGACAGAATTACGGTCCGAGCAATCGTTGGCCAGAAACACGCGTCTATTCCCAAAACTTGAAGTTGAGTTTCCTGGACTCCGTGAACGTTTTTGTGAATTTCTCACGACCATTTCCGACGTAAAATGACGCGAGGAACACGATGGAAGCGACAGAATTACGATCCGAGCAACCGTTGACCAGAAACTCGCGTCTATTCCCAAAACCGGAAGTCGAGTTTCCTGGACACCGTGAAGGTTTTTGTGAATTTCTCACGACCATTTCCGACGTAAAATGACGCGAGGAACACGATGGAAGCGACAGAATTACGATCCGAGCAACCGTTGACTAGAAACTCGCGTCTATTCCCAAAACTTGAAGTCGACTTTCCTGGACTCCGTGAACGTTTGAGTGAATTTCTCACTACCATTCCGACGTAAAATGACGCGAGGAAGACGATGGAAGCGACAGAATTACGATCCGAGCAACCGTTGACTAGAAACTCGCGTCTATTCCCAAAACTTGAAGTCTAGTTTCCTGGACTCCGTGAACGTTTTTGTGGATTTCTCACGGCCATTTCCGACGTAAAATGACGCGAGGAACACGATGGAAGCGACAGAATTACGGTCCGAGCAACCGTTGACTAGAAACTCGCGTCTATTCCCAAAACTTGAAGTCGACTTTCCTGGACTCCGTGAACGTTTTTGTGAATTTCTCACGACCATTTCCGACGTAAAATGACGCGAGGAACACGATGGAAGCGACAGAATTACGATCCGAGCAACCGTTGACCAGAAACTCGCGTCTATTCCCAAAACCGGAAGTCGAGTTTCCTGGACACCGTGAAGGTTTTTGTGAATTTCTCACGACCATTTCCGACGTAAAATGACGCGAGGAACACAATGGAAGCGACAGAATTACGATCCGAGCAACCGATGACCAGAAACTCGCGTCTACTCCCAAAACTTGAAGTCTAGTTTCCTGGACTCCGTGAACGTTTGAGTGAATTTCTCACTACCATTCCGACGTAAAATGACGCGAGGAAGACGATGGAAGCGACAGAATTACGATCCGAGCAACCGTTGACTAGAAACTCGCGTCTATTCCCAAAACTTGAAGTCTAGTTTCCTGGACTCCGTGAACGTTTTTGTGGATTTCTCACGGCCATTTCCGACGTAAAATGACGCGAGGAACACGATGGAAGCGACAGAATTACGGTCCGAGCAATCGTTGGCCAGAAACACGCGTCTATTCCCAAAACTTGAAGTTGAGTTTCCTGGACTCCGTGAACGTTTTTGTGAATTTCTCACGACCATTTCCGACGTAAAATGACGCGAGGAACACGATGGAAGCGACAGAATTACGATTCGAGCAACCGTTGACCAGAAACTCGCGTCTATTCCCAAAACCGGAAGTCGAGTTTCCTGGACACCGTGAAGGTTTTTGTGAATTTCTCACGACCATTTCCGACGTAAAATGACGCGAGGAACACGATGGAAGCGACAGAATTACGATCCGAGCAACCGTTGACTAGAAACTCGCGTCTATTCCCAAAACTTGAAGTCGACTTTCCTGGACTCCGTGAATGTTTTTGTGAATTTCTCACGACCATTTCCGACGTAAAATGACGCGAGGAACACGATGGAAGCGACAGAATTACGATCCGAGCAACCGTTGACTAGAAACTCGCGTCTATTCCCAAAACTTGAAGTCGACTTTCCTGGACTCCGTGAACGTTTTTGTGAATTTCTCACGACCATTTCCGACGTAAAATGACGCGAGGAACACGATGGAAGCGACAGAATTACGATCCGAGCAACCGATGCCCACAAACTCGCGTCTACTCCCAAAACTTGAAGTCTAGTTTCCTGAACTCCGTGAACGTTTTTGTGGATTTCTCACGGCCACTTCCGACGTAAAATGACGCGAGGAACACGATGGAAGCGACAGAATTACGATCCGAGCAACCGTTGACTAGAAACTCGCGTCTATTCCCAAAACTTGAAGTCGACTTTCCTGGACTCCGTGAACGTTTTTGTGAATTTCTCACGACCATTTCCGACGTAAAATGACGCGAGGAAGACGGTGGAAGCGACAGAATTACGATCCGAGCAACCGTTGACTAGAAACTCGCGTCTATTCCCAAAACTTGAAGTCGACTTTCCTGGACTCCGTGAACGTGTGAGTGAATTTCTCACTACCATTCCGACGTAAAATGACGCGAGGAAGACGATGGAAGCGACAGAATTACGATCCGAGCAACCGTTGACTAGAAACTCGCGTCTATTTCCAAAACTTGAAGTCTAGTTTCCTGGACTCCGTGAACGTTTTTGTGGATTTCTCACGGCCATTTCCGACGTAAAATGACGCGAGGAACACGATGGAAGCGACAGAATTACGGTCCGAGCAATCGTTGGCCAGAAACACGCGTCTATTCCCAAAACTTGAAGTTGAGTTTCCTGGACTCCATGAACGTTTTTGTGAATTTCTCACGACCATTTCCGACGTAAAATGACGCGAGGAACACGATGGAAGCGACAGAATTACGATCCGAGCAACCGTTGACCAGAAACTCGCGTCTATTCCCAAAACCGGAAGTCGAGTTTCCTGGACACCGTGAAGGTTTTTGTGAATTTCTCACGACCATTTCCGACGTAAAATGACGCGAGGAACACGATGGAAGCGACAGAATTACGATCCGAGCAACCGTTGACTAGAAACTCGCGTCTATTCCCAAAACTTGAAGTCGACTTTCCTGGACTCCGTGAACGTTTTTGTGAATTTCTCACGACCATTTCCGACGTAAAATGACGCGAGGAACACGATGGAAGCGACAGAATTACGATCCGAGCAACCGTTGACTAGAAACTCGCGTCTATTCCCAAAACTTGAAGTCGACTTTCCTGGACTCCGTGAACGTTTTTGTGAATTTCTCACGACCATTTCCGACGTAAAATGACGCGAGGAACACGATGGAAGCGACAGAATTACGATCCGAGCAACCGTTGACCAGAAACTCGCGTCTATTCCCAAAACTTGAAGTCGACTTTCCTGGACTCCGTGAACGTTTGAGTGAATTTCTCACTACCATTCCGACGTAAAATGACGCGAGGAAGACGATGGAAGCGACAGAATTACGATCCGAGCAACCGTTGACCAGAAACTCGCGTCTATTCCCAAAACTTGAAGTCGACTTTCCTGGACTCCGTGAACGTTTGAGTGAATTTCTCACTACCATTCCGACGTAAAATGACGCGAGGAAGACGATGGAAGCGACAGAATTACGATCCGAGCAACCGTTGACTAGAAACTCGCGTCTATTCCCAAAACTTGAAGTCTAGTTTCCTGGACTCCGTGAACGTTTTTGTGGATTTCTCACGGCCATTTCCGACGTAAAATGACGCGAGGAACACGATGGAAGCGACAGAATTACGGTCCGAGCAACCGTTGACTAGAAACTCGCGTCTATTCCCAAAACTTGAAGTCGACTTTCCTGGACTCCGTGAACGTTTTTGTGAATTTCTCACGACCATTTCCGACGTAAAATGACGCGAGGAACACGATGGAAGCGACAGAATTACGATCCGAGCAACCGTTGACCAGAAACTCGCGTCTATTCCCAAAACCGGAAGTCGAGTTTCCTGGATACCGTGAAGGTTTTTGTGAATTTCTCACGACCATTTCCGACGTAAAATGACGCGAGGAACACAATGGAAGCGACAGAATTACGATCCGAGCAACCGATGACCAGAAACTCGCGTCTACTCCCAAAACTTGAAGTCTAGTTTCCTGGACTCCGTGAACGTTTGAGTGAATTTCTCACTACCATTCCGACGTAAAATGACGCGAGGAAGACGATGGAAGCGACAGAATTACGATCCGAGCAACCGTTGACTAGAAACTCGCGTCTATTCCCAAAACTTGAAGTCTAGTTTCCTGGACTCCGTGAACGTTTTTGTGGATTTCTCACGGCCATTTCCGACGTAAAATGACGCGAGGAACACGATGGAAGCGACAGAATTACGGTCCGAGCAATCGTTGGCCAGAAACACGCGTCTATTCCCAAAACTTGAAGTTGAGTTTCCTGGACTCCGTGAACGTTTTTGTGAATTTCTCACGACCATTTCCGACGTAAAATGACGCGAGGAACACGATGGAAGCGACAGAATTACGATTCGAGCAACCGTTGACCAGAAACTCGCGTCTATTCCCAAAACCGGAAGTCGAGTTTCCTGGACACCGTGAAGGTTTTTGTGAATTTCTCACGACCATTTCCGACGTAAAATGACGCGAGGAACACGATGGAAGCGACAGAATTACGATCCGAGCAACCGTTGACTAGAAACTCGCGTCTATTCCCAAAACTTGAAGTCGACTTTCCTGGACTCCGTGAATGTTTTTGTGAATTTCTCACGACCATTTCCGACGTAAAATGACGCGAGGAACACGATGGAAGCGACAGAATTACGATCCGAGCAACCGTTGACTAGAAACTCGCGTCTATTCCCAAAACTTGAAGTCGACTTTCCTGGACTCCGTGAACGTTTTTGTGAATTTCTCACGACCATTTCCGACGTAAAATGACGCGAGGAACACGATGGAAGCGACAGAATTACGATCCGAGCAACCGATGCCCACAAACTCGCGTCTACTCCCAAAACTTGAAGTCTAGTTTCCTGAACTCCGTGAACGTTTTTGTGGATTTCTCACGGCCACTTCCGACGTAAAATGACGCGAGGAACACGATGGAAGCGACAGAATTACGATCCGAGCAACCGTTGACTAGAAACTCGCGTCTATTCCCAAAACTTGAAGTCGACTTTCCTGGACTCCGTGAACGTTTTTGTGAATTTCTCACGACCATTTCCGACGTAAAATGACGCGAGGAAGACGGTGGAAGCGACAGAATTACGATCCGAGCAACCGTTGACTAGAAACTCGCGTCTATTCCCAAAACTTGAAGTCGACTTTCCTGGACTCCGTGAACGTTTGAGTGAATTTCTCACTACCATTCCGACGTAAAATGACGCGAGGAAGACGATGGAAGCGACAGAATTACGATCCGAGCAACCGTTGACTAGAAACTCGCGTCTATTTCC
This sequence comes from Crossocerus cetratus, assembly GCA_963675795.1. Taxonomy (NCBI): domain Eukaryota; kingdom Metazoa; phylum Arthropoda; class Insecta; order Hymenoptera; family Crabronidae; genus Crossocerus; species Crossocerus cetratus. Next base: position 11,148,133 of record OY776664.1, on the reverse strand, counting down.
AAAACTTGAAGTCTAGTTTCCTGGACTCCGTGAACGTTTTTGTGGATTTCTCACGGCCATTTCCGACGTAAAATGACGCGAGGAACACGATGGAAGCGACAGAATTACGGTCCGAGCAATCGTTGGCCAGAAACACGGGTCTATTCCCAAAACTTGAAGTTGAGTTTCCTGGACTCCGTGAACGTTTTTGTGAATTTCTCACGACCATTTCCGACGTAAAATGACGCGAGGAACACGATGGAAGCGACAGAATTACGATCCGAGCAACCGTTGACCAGAAACTCGCGTCTATTCCCAAAACCGGAAGTCGAGTTTCCTGGACACCGTGAAGGTTTTTGTGAATTTCTCACGACCATTTCCGACGTAAAATGACGCGAGGAACACGATGGAAGCGACAGAATTACGATCCGAGCAACCGTTGACTAGAAACTCGCGTCTATTCCCAAAACTTGAAGTCGACTTTCCTGGACTCCGTGAACGTTTTTGTGAATTTCTCACGACCATTTCCGACGTAAAATGACGCGAGGAACACGATGGAAGCGACAGAATTACGATCCGAGCAACCGTTGACTAGAAACTCGCGTCTATTCCCAAAACTTGAAGTCGACTTTCCTGGACTCCGTGAACGTTTTTGTGAATTTCTCACGACCATTTCCGACGTAAAATGACGCGAGGAACACGATGGAAGCGACAGAATTACGATCTGAGCAACCGATGCCCACAAACTCGCGTCTACTCCCAAAACTTGAAGTCTAGTTTCCGGAACTCCGTGAACGTTTTTGTGGATTTCTCACGGCCACTTCCGACGTAAAATGACGCGAGGAACACGATGGAAGCGACAGAATTACGATCCGAGCAACCGTTGACTAGAAACTCGCGTCTATTCCCAAAACTTGAAGTCGACTTTCCTGGACTCCGTGAACGTTTTTGTGAATTTCTCACGACCATTTCCGACGTAAAATGACGCGAGGAACACGATGGAAGCGACAGAATTACGATCCGAGCAACCGTTGAACAGAAACTCGCGTCTATTCCCAAAACTTGAAGTCGACTTTCCTGGACTCCGTGAACGTTTTTGTGAATTTCTCACGACCATTTCCGACGTAAAATGACGCGAGGAACACAATGGAAGCGACAGAATTACGATCCGAGCAACCGATGACCAGAAACTCGCGTCGACTCCCAAAATTTGAAGTCTAGTTTCCTGGACTCCGTGAACGTTTGAGTGAATTTCTCACTACCATTCCGACGTAAAATGACGCGAGGAAGACGATGGAAGCGACAGAATTACGATCCGAGCAACCGTTGACTAGAAATTCGCGTCTATTCCCAAAACTTGAAGTCTAGTTTCCTGGACTCCGTGAACGTTTTTGTGGATTTCTCACGGCCATTTCCGACGTAAAATGGCGCGAGGAACACGATGGAAGCGACAGAATTACGATCCGAGCAATCGTTGGCCAGAAACACGCGTCTATTCCCAAAACTTGAAGTTGAGTTTCCTGGACTCCGTTAACGTTTTTGTGAATTTCTCACGACCATTTCCGACGTAAAATGACGCGAGGAACACGATGGAAGCGACAGAATTACGATCCGAGCAACCGATGCCCACAAACTCGCGTCTACTCCCAAAACTTGAAGTCTAGTTTCCTGAACTCCGTGAACGTTTTTGTGGATTTCTCACGGCCACTTCCGACGTAAAATGACGCGAGGAACACGATGGAAGCGACAGAATTACGATCCGAGCAACCGTTGACTAGAAACTCGCGTCTATTCCCAAAACTTGAAGTCGACTTTCCTGGACTCCGTGAACGTTTTTGTGAATTTCTCACGACCATTTCCGACGTAAAATGACGCGAGGAACACGATGGAAGCGACAGAATTACGATCCGAGCAACCGTTGAACAGAAACTCGCGTCTATTCCCAAAACTTGAAGTCGACTTTCCTGGACTCCGTGAACGTTTTTGTGAATTTCTCACGACCATTTCCGACGTAAAATGACGCGAGGAACACAATGGAAGCGACAGAATTACGATCCGAGCAATCGTTGGCCAGAAACACGCGTCTATTCCCAAAACTTGAAGTTGACTTTCCTGGACTCCGTTAACGTTTTTGTGAATTTCTCACGACCATTTCCGACGTAAAATGACGCGAGGAACACGATGGAAGCGACAGAATTACGATCCGAGCAACCGTTGACCAGAAACTGGCGTCTATTCCCAAAACCTGAAGTCGAGTTTCCTGGACACCGTGAAGGTTTTTGTGAATTTCTCACGACCATTTCCGACGTAAAATGACGCGAGGAACACGATGGAAGCGACAGAATTACGATCCGAGCAACCGATGACCAGAAACTCGCGTCGACTCCCAAAATTTGAAGTCTAGTTTCCTGGACTCCGTGAACGTTTGAGTGAATTTCTCACTACCATTCCGACGTAAAATGACGCGAGGAAGACGATGGAAGCGACAGAATTACGATCCGAGCAACCGTTGACTAGAAATTCGCGTCTATTCCCAAAACTTGAAGTCTAGTTTCCTGGACTCCGTGAACGTTTTTGTGGATTTCTCACGGCCATTTCCGACGTAAAATGGCGCGAGGAACACGATGGAAGCGACAGAATTACGATCCGAGCAATCGTTGGCCAGAAACACGCGTCTATTCCCAAAACATGAAGTTGAGTTTCCTGGACTCCGTTAACGTTTTTGTGAATTTCTCACGACCATTTCCGACGTAAAATGACGCGAGGAACACGATGGAAGCGACAGAATTACGATCCGAGCAACCGTTGACCAGAAACTGGCGTCTATTCCCAAAACCTGAAGTCGAGTTTCCTGGACACCGTGAAGGTTTTTGTGAATTTCTCACGACCATTTCCGACGTAAAATGACGCGAGGAACACGATGGAAGCGACAGAATTACGATCCGAGCAACCGTTGACTAGAAACTCGCGTCTATTCCCAAAACTTGAAGTCGACTTTCCTGGACTCCGTGAACGTTTTTGTGAATTTCTCACGACCATTTCCGACGTAAAATGACGCGAGGAACACGATGGAAGCGACAGAATTACGATCCGAGCAACCGTTGACCAGAAACTCGCGTCTATTCCCAAAACCGGAAGTCGAGTTTCCTGGACACCGTGAAGGTTTTTGTGAATTTCTCACGACCATTTCCGACGTAAAATGACGCGAGGAACACAATGGAAGCGACAGAATTACGATCCGAGCAACCGATGACCAGAAACTCGCGTCTACTCCCAAAACTTGAAGTCTAGTTTCCTGGACTCCGTGAACGTTTGAGTGAATTTCTCACTACCATTCCGACGTAAAATGACGCGAGGAAGACGATGGAAGCGACAGAATTACGATCCGAGCAACCGTTGACTAGAAACTCGCGTCTATTCCCAAAACTTGAAGTCTAGTTTCCTGGACTCCGTGAACGTTTTTGTGGATTTCTCACGGCCATTTCCGACGTAAAATGACGCGAGGAACACGATGGAAGCGACAGAATTACGGTCCGAGCAATCGTTGGCCAGAAACACGCGTCTATTCCCAAAACTTGAAGTCGACTTTCCTGGACTCCGTGAACGTTTTTGTGAATTTCTCACGACCATTTCCGACGTAAAATGACGCGAGGAACACGATGGAAGCGACAGAATTACGATCCGAGCAACCGTTGACCAGAAACTGGCGTCTATTCCCAAAACCTGAAGTCGAGTTTCCTGGACACCGTGAAGGTTTTTGTGAATTTCTCACGACCATTTCCGACGTAAAATGACGCGAGGAACACGATGGAAGCGACAGACTTACGATCCGAGCAACCGTTGACTAGAAACTCGCGTCTATTCCCAAAACTTGAAGTCGACTTTCCTGGACTCCGTGAACGTTTTTGTGAATTTCTCACGACCATTTCCGACGTAAAATGACGCGAGGAACACGATGGAAGCGACAGAATTACGATCCGAGCAACCGTTGACCAGAAACTCGCGTCTATTCCCAAAACCGGAAGTCGAGTTTCCTGGACACCGTGAAGGTTTTTGTGAATTTCTCACGACCATTTCCGACGTAAAATGACGCGAGGAACACAATGGAAGCGACAGAATTACGATCCGAGCAACCGATGACCAGAAACTCGCGTCTACTCCCAAAACTTGAAGTCTAGTTTCCTGGACTCCGTGAACGTTTGAGTGAATTTCTCACTACCATTCCGACGTAAAATGACGCGAGGAAGACGATGGAAGCGACAGAATTACGATCCGAGCAACCGTTGACTAGAAACTCGCGTCTATTCCCAAAACTTGAAGTCTAGTTTCCTGGACTCCGTGAACGTTTTTGTGGATTTCTCACGGCCATTTCCGACGTAAAATGACGCGAGGAACACGATGGAAGCGACAGAATTACGGTCCGAGCAATCGTTGGCCAGAAACACGCGTCTATTCCCAAAACTTGAAGTTGAGTTTCCTGGACTCCGTGAACGTTTTTGTGAATTTCTCACGACCATTTCCGACGTAAAATGACGCGAGGAACACGATGGAAGCGACAGAATTACGATTCGAGCAACCGTTGACCAGAAACTCGCGTCTATTCCCAAAACCGGAAGTCGAGTTTCCTGGACACCGTGAAGGTTTTTGTGAATTTCTCACGACCATTTCCGACGTAAAATGACGCGAGGAACACGATGGAAGCGACAGAATTACGATCCGAGCAACCGTTGACTAGAAACTCGCGTCTATTCCCAAAACTTGAAGTCGACTTTCCTGGACTCCGTGAACGTTTTTGTGAATTTCTCACGACCATTTCCGACGTAAAATGACGCGAGGAACACGATGGAAGCGACAGAATTACGATCCGAGCAACCGATGCCCACAAACTCGCGTCTACTCCCAAAACTTGAAGTCTAGTTTCCTGAACTCCGTGAACGTTTTTGTGGATTTCTCACGGCCACTTCCGACGTAAAATGACGCGAGGAACACGATGGAAGCGACAGAATCACGATCCGAGCAACCGTTGACTAGAAACTCGCGTCTATTCCCAAAACTTGAAGTCGACTTTCCTGGACTCCGTGAACGTTTTTGTGAATTTCTCACGACCATTTCCGACGTAAAATGACGCGAGGAAGACGGTGGAAGCGACAGAATTACGATCCGAGCAACCGTTGACTAGAAACTCGCGTCTATTCCCAAAACTTGAAGTCGACTTTCCTGGACTCCGTGAACGTTTGAGTGAATTTCTCACTACCATTCCGACGTAAAATGACGCGAGGAAGACGATGGAAGCGACAGAATTACGATCCGAGCAACCGTTGACTAGAAACTCGCGTCTATTCCCAAAACTTGAAGTCTAGTTTCCTGGACTCCGTGAACGTTTTTGTGGATTTCTCACGGCCATTTCCGACGTAAAATGACGCGAGGAACACGATGGAAGCGACAGAATTACGGTCCGAGCAATCGTTGGCCAGAAACACGCGTCTATTCCCAAAACTTGAAGTTGAGTTTCCTGGACTCCGTGAACGTTTTTGTGAATTTCTCACGACCATTTCCGACGTAAAATGACGCGAGGAACACGATGGAAGCGACAGAATTACGATCCGAGCAACCGTTGACCAGAAACTCGCGTCTATTCCCAAAACCGGAAGTCGAGTTTCCTGGACACCGTGAAGGTTTTTGTGAATTTCTCACGACCATTTCCGACGTAAAATGACGCGAGGAACACGATGGAAGCGACAGAATTACGATCCGAGCAACCGTTGACTAGAAACTCGCGTCTATTCCCAAAACTTGAAGTCGACTTTCCTGGACTCCGTGAACGTTTTTGTGAATTTCTCACGACCATTTCCGACGTAAAATGACGCGAGGAAGACGATGGAAGCGACAGAATTACGATCCGAGCAACCGTTGACTAGAAACTCGCGTCTATTCCCAAAACTTGAAGTCTAGTTTCCTGGACTCCGTGAACGTTTTTGTGGATTTCTCACGGCCATTTCCGACGTAAAATGACGCGAGGAACACGATGGAAGCGACAGAATTACGGTCCGAGCAACCGTTGACTAGAAACTCGCGTCTATTCCCAAAACTTGAAGTCGACTTTCCTGGACTCCGTGAACGTTTTTGTGAATTTCTCACGACCATTTCCGACGTAAAATGACGCGAGGAACACGATGGAAGCGACAGAATTACGATCCGAGCAACCGATGACCAGAAACTCGCGTCTACTCCCAAAACTTGAAGTCTAGTTTCCTGGACTCCGTGAACGTATGAGTGAATTTCTCACTACCATTCCGACGTAAAATGACGCGAGGAAGACGATGGAAGCGACAGAATTACGATCCGAGCAACCGTTGACTAGAAACTCGCGTCTATTCCCAAAACTTGAAGTCTAGTTTCCTGGACTCCGTGAACGTTTTTGTGGATTTCTCACGGCCATTTCCGACGTAAAATGACGCGAGGAACACGATGGAAGCGACAGAATTACGGTCCGAGCAATCGTTGGCCAGAAACACGCGTCTATTCCCAAAACTTGAAGTTGAGTTTCCTGGACTCCGTGAACGTTTTTGTGAATTTCTCACGACCATTTCCGACGTAAAATGACGCGAGGAACACGATGGAAGCGACAGAATTACGATTCGAGCAACCGTTGACCAGAAACTCGCGTCTATTCCCAAAACCGGAAGTCGAGTTTCCTGGACACCGTGAAGGTTTTTGTGAATTTCTCACGACCATTTCCGACGTAAAATGACGCGAGGAACACGATGGAAGCGACAGAATTACGATCCGAGCAACCGTTGACTAGAAACTCGCGTCTATTCCCAAAACTTGAAGTCGACTTTCCTGGACTCCGTGAATGTTTTTGTGAATTTCTCACGACCATTTCCGACGTAAAATGACGCGAGGAACACGATGGAAGCGACAGAATTACGATCCGAGCAACCGTTGACTAGAAACTCGCGTCTATTCCCAAAACTTGAAGTCGACTTTCCTGGACTCCGTGAACGTTTTTGTGAATTTCTCACGACCATTTCCGACGTAAAATGACGCGAGGAACACGATGGAAGCGACAGAATTACGGTCCGAGCAATCGTTGGCCAGAAACACGCGTCTATTCCCAAAACTTGAAGTTGAGTTTCCTGGACTCCGTGAACGTTTTTGTGAATTTCTCACGACCATTTCCGACGTAAAATGACGCGAGGAACACGATGGAAGCGACAGAATTACGATCCGAGCAACCGTTGACCAGAAACTCGCGTCTATTCCCAAAACCGGAAGTCGAGTTTCCTGGACACCGTGAAGGTTTTTGTGAATTTCTCACGACCATTTCCGACGTAAAATGACGCGAGGAACACGATGGAAGCGACAGAATTACGATCCGAGCAACCGTTGACTAGAAACTCGCGTTTATTCCCAAAACTTGAAGTCGACTTTCCTGGACTCCGTGAACGTTTTTGTGAATTTCTCACGACCATTTCCGACGTAAAATGACGCGAGGAACACGATGGAAGCGACAGAATTACGATCCGAGCAACCGTTGACTAGAAACTCGCGTCTATTCCCAAAACTTGAAGTCGACTTTCCTGGACTCCGTGAACGTTTTTGTGAATTTCTCACGACCATTTCCGACGTAAAATGACGCGAGGAACACGATGGAAGCGACAGAATTACGATCCGAGCAACCGTTGACTAGAAACTCGCGTCTATTCCCAAAACTTGAAGTCGACTTTCCTGGACTCCGTGAACGTTTGAGTGAATTTCTCACTACCATTCCGACGTAAAATGACGCGAGGAAGACGATGGAAGCGACAGAATTACGATCCGAGCAACCGTTGACTAGAAACTCGCGTCTATTCCCAAAACTTGAAGTCTAGTTTCCTGGACTCCGTGAACGTTTTTGTGGATTTCTCACGGCCATTTCCGACGTAAAATGACGCGAGGAACACGATGGAAGCGACAGAATTACGGTCCGAGCAACCGTTGACTAGAAACTCGCGTCTATTCCCAAAACTTGAAGTCGACTTTCCTGGACTCCGTGAACGTTTTTGTGAATTTCTCACGACCATTTCCGACGTAAAATGACGCGAGGAACACGATGGAAGCGACAGAATTACGATCCGAGCAACCGTTGACCAGAAACTCGCGTCTATTCCCAAAACCGGAAGTCGAGTTTCCTGGACACCGTGAAGGTTTTTGTGAATTTCTCACGACCATTTCCGACGTAAAATGACGCGAGGAACACAATGGAAGCGACAGAATTACGATCCGAGCAACCGTTGACTAGAAACTCGCGTCTATTCCCAAAACTTGAAGTCGACTTTCCTGGACTCCGTGAACGTTTTTGTGAATTTCTCACGACCATTTCCGACGTAAAATGACGCGAGGAAGACGGTGGAAGCGACAGAATTACGATCCGAGCAACCGTTGACTAGAAACTCGCGTCTATTCCCAAAACTTGAAGTCGACTTTTCTGGACTCCGTGAACGTTTGAGTGAATTTCTCACTACCATTCCGACGTAAAATGACGCGAGGAAGACGATGGAAGCGACAGAATTACGATCCGAGCAACCGTTGACTAGAAACTCGCGTCTATTTCCAAAACTTGAAGTCTAGTTTCCTGGACTCCGTGAACGTTTTTGTGGATTTCTCACGGCCATTTCCGACGTAAAATGACGCGAGGAAGACGATGGAAGCGACAGAATTACGATCCGAGCAATCGTGGACTAGAAACTCGCGTCTATTCCCAAAACTTGAAGTCTAGTTTCCTGGACTCCGTGAACGTTTTTGTGGATTTCTCACGGCCATTTCCGACGTAAAATGACGCGAGGAACACGATGGAAGCGACAGAATTACGGTCCGAGCAACCGTTGACTAGAAACTCGCGTCTATTCCCAAAACTTGAAGTCGACTTTCCTGGACTCCGTGAACGTTTTTGTGAATTTCTCACGACCATTTCCGACGTAAAATGACGCGAGGAACACGATGGAAGCGACAGAATTACGATCCGAGCAACCGTTGACCAGAAACTCGCGTCTATTCCCAAAACCGGAAGTCGAGTTTCCTGGACACCGTGAAGGTTTTTGTGAATTTCTCACGACCATTTCCGACGTAAAATGACGCGAGGAACACAATGGAAGCGACAGAATTACGATCCGAGCAACCGTTGACTAGAAACTCGCGTCTATTCCCAAAACTTGAAGTCGACTTTCCTGGACTCCGTGAACGTTTTTGTGAATTTCTCACGACCATTTCCGACGTAAAATGACGCGAGGAAGACGGTGGAAGCGACAGAATTACGATCCGAGCAACCGTTGACTAGAAACTCGCGTCTATTCCCAAAACTTGAAGTCGACTTTCCTGGACTCCGTGAACGTTTGAGTGAATTTCTCACTACCATTCCGACGTAAAATGACGCGAGGAAGACGATGGAAGCGACAGAATTACGATCCGAGCAACCGTTGACTAGAAACTCGCGTCTATTTCCAAAACTTGAAGTCTAGTTTCCTGGACTCCGTGAACGTTTTTGTGGATTTCTCACGGCCATTTCCGACGTAAAATGACGCGAGGAACACGATGGAAGCGACAGAATTACGGTCCGAGCAATCGTTGGCCAGAAACACGCGTCTATTCCCAAAACTTGAAGTTGAGTTTCCTGGACTCCGTGAACGTTTTTGTGAATTTCTCACGACCATTTCCGACGTAAAATGACGCGAGGAACACGATGGAAGCGACAGAATTACGATCCGAGCAACCGTTGACCAGAAACTCGCGTCTATTCCCAAAACCGGAAGTCGAGTTTCCTGGACACCGTGAAGGTTTTTGTGAATTTCTCACGACCATTTCCGACGTAAAATGACGCGAGGAACACGATGGAAGCGACAGAATTACGATCCGAGCAACCGTTGACTAGAAACTCGCGTCTATTCCCAAAACTTGAAGTCGACTTTCCTGGACTCCGTGAACGTTTTTGTGAATTTCTCACGACCATTTCCGACGTAAAATGACGCGAGGAACACGATGGAAGCGACAGAATTACGATCCGAGCAACCGTTGACCAGAAACTCGCGTCTATTCCCAAAACTTGAAGTCGACTTTCCTGGACTCCGTGAACGTTTGAGTGAATTTCTCACTACCATTCCGACGTAAAATGACGCGAGGAAGACGATGGAAGCGACAGAATTACGATCCGAGCAACCGTTGACTAGAAACTCGCGTCTATTCCCAAAACTTGAAGTCTAGTTTCCTGGACTCCGTGAACGTTTTTGTGGATTTCTCACGGCCATTTCCGACGTAAAATGACGCGAGGAAGACGATGGAAGCGACAGAATTACGATCCGAGCAACCGTTGACTAGAAACTCGCGTCTATTCCCAAAACTTGAAGTCTAGTTTCCTGGACTCCGTGAACGTTTTTGTGGATTTCTCACGGCCATTTCCGACGTAAAATGACGCGAGGAACACGATGGAAGCGACAGAATTACGGTCCGAGCAATCGTTGGCCAGAAACACGCGTCTATTCCCAAAACTTGAAGTTGAGTTTCCTGGACTCCGTGAACGTTTTTGTGAATTTCTCACGACCATTTCCGACGTAAAATGACGCGAGGAACACGATGGAAGCGACAGAATTACGATCCGAGCAACCGTTGACTAGAAACTCGCGTCTATTCCCAAAACTTGAAGTCGACTTTCCTGGACTCCGTGAACGTTTTTGTGAATTTCTCACGACCATTTCCGACGTAAAATGACGCGAGGAACACGATGGAAGCGACAGAATTACGATCCGAGCAACCGATGCCCACAAACTCGCGTCTACTCCCAAAACTTGAAGTCTAGTTTCCTGAACTCCGTTAACGTTTTTGTGGATTTCTCACGGCCACTTCCGACGTAAAATGACGCGAGGAACACGATGGAAGCGACAGAATTACGATCCGAGCAACCGTTGACTAGAAACTCGCGTCTATTCCCAAAACTTGAAGTCGACTTTCCTGGACTCCGTGAACGTTTTTGTGAATTTCTCACGACCATTTCCGACGTAAAATGACGCGAGGAAGACGGTGGAAGCGACAGAATTACGATCCGAGCAACCGTTGACTAGAAACTCGCGTCTATTCCCAAAACTTGAAGTCGACTTTCCTGGACTCCGTGAACGTTTGAGTGAATTTCTCACTACCATTCCGACGTAAAATGACGCGAGGAAGACGATGGAAGCGACAGAATTACGATCCGAGCAACCGTTGACTAGAAACTCGCGTCTATTTCCAAAACTTGAAGTCTAGTTTCCTGGACTCCGTGAACGTTTTTGTGGATTTCTCACGGCCATTTCCGACGTAAAATGACGCGAGGAACACGATGGAAGCGACAGAATTACGGTCCGAGCAATCGTTGGCCAGAAACACGCGTCTATTCCCAAAACTTGAAGTTGAGTTTCCTGGACTCCGTGAACGTTTTTGTGAATTTCTCACGACCATTTCCGACGTAAAATGACGCGAGGAACACGATGGAAGCGACAGAATTACGATCCGAGCAACCGTTGACCAGAAACTCGCGTCTATTCCCAAAACCGGAAGTCGAGTTTCCTGGACACCGTGAAGGTTTTTGTGAATTTCTCACGACCATTTCCGACGTAAAATGACGCGAGGAACACGATGGAAGCGACAGAATTACGATCCGAGCAACCGTTGACTAGAAACTCGCGTCTATTCCCAAAACTTGAAGTCGACTTTCCTGGACTCCGTGAACGTTTTTGTGAATTTCTCACGACCATTTCCGACGTAAAATGACGCGAGGAACACGATGGAAGCGACAGAATTACGATCCGAGCAACCGTTGACTAGAAACTCGCGTCTATTCCCAAAACTTGAAGTCGACTTTCCTGGACTCCGTGAACGTTTTTGTGAATTTCTCACGACCATTTCCGACGTAAAATGACGCGAGGAACACGATGGAAGCGACAGAATTACGATCCGAGCAACCGTTGACCAGAAACTCGCGTCTATTCCCAAAACTTGAAGTCGACTTTCCTGGACTCCGTGAACGTTTGAGTGAATTTCTCACTACCATTCCGACGTAAAATGACGCGAGGAAGACGATGGAAGCGACAGAATTACGATCCGAGCAACCGTTGACTAGAAACTCGCGTCTATTCCCAAAACTTGAAGTCTAGTTTCCTCGACTCCGTGAACGTTTTTGTGGATTTCTCACGGCCATTTCCGACGTAAAATGACGCGAGGAACACGATGGAAGCGACAGAATTACGGTCCGAGCAACCGTTGACTAGAAACTCGCGTCTATTCCCAAAACTTGAAGTCGACTTTCCTGGACTCCGTGAACGTTTTTGTGAATTTCTCACGACCATTTCCGACGTAAAATGACGCGAGGAACACGATGGAAGCGACAGAATTACGATCCGAGCAACCGTTGACCAGAAACTCGCGTCTATTCCCAAAACCGGAAGTCGAGTTTCCTGGATACCGTGAAGGTTTTTGTGAATTTCTCACGACCATTTCCGACGTAAAATGACGCGAGGAACACAATGGAAGCGACAGAATTACGATCCGAGCAACCGATGACCAGAAACTCGCGTCTACTCCCAAAACTTGAAGTCTAGTTTCCTGGACTCCGTGAACGTTTGAGTGAATTTCTCACTACCATTCCGACGTAAAATGACGCGAGGAAGACGATGGAAGCGACAGAATTACGATCCGAGCAACCGTTGACTAGAAACTCGCGTCTATTCCCAAAACTTGAAGTCTAGTTTCCTGGACTCCGTGAACGTTTTTGTGGATTTCTCACGGCCATTTCCGACGTAAAATGACGCGAGGAACACGATGGAAGCGACAGAATTACGGTCCGAGCAATCGTTGGCCAGAAACACGCGTCTATTCCCAAAACTTGAAGTTGAGTTTCCTGGACTCCGTGAACGTTTTTATGAATTTCTCACGACCATTTCCGACGTAAAATGACGCGAGGAACACGATGGAAGCGACAGAATTACGATTCGAGCAACCGTTGACCAGAAACTCGCGTCTATTCCCAAAACCGGAAGTCGAGTTTCCTGGACACCGTGAAGGTTTTTGTGAATTTCTCACGACCATTTCCGACGTAAAATGACGCGAGGAACACGATGGAAGCGACAGAATTACGATCCGAGCAACCGTTGACTAGAAACTCGCGTCTATTCCCAAAACTTGAAGTCGACTTTCCTGGACTCCGTGAATGTTTTTGTGAATTTCTCACGACCATTTCCGACGTAAAATGACGCGAGGAACACGATGGAAGCGACAGAATTACGATCCGAGCAACCGTTGACTAGAAACTCGCGTCTATTCCCAAAACTTGAAGTCGACTTTCCTGGACTCCGTGAACGTTTTTGTGAATTTCTCACGACCATTTCCGACGTAAAATGACGCGAGGAACACGATGGAAGCGACAGAATTACGATCCGAGCAACCGATGCCCACAAACTCGCGTCTACTCCCAAAACTTGAAGTCTAGTTTCCTGAACTCCGTGAACGTTTTTGTGGATTTCTCACGGCCACTTCCGACGTAAAATGACGCGAGGAACACGATGGAAGCGACAGAATTACGATCCGAGCAACCGTTGACTAGAAACTCGCGTCTATTCCCAAAACTTGAAGTCGACTTTCCTGGACTCCGTGAACGTTTTTGTGAATTTCTCACGACCATTTCCGACGTAAAATGACGCGAGGAAGACGGTGGAAGCGACAGAATTACGATCCGAGCAACCGTTGACTAGAAACTCGCGTCTATTCCCAAAACTTGAAGTCGACTTTCCTGGACTCCGTGAACGTTTGAGTGAATTTCTCACTACCATTCCGACGTAAAATGACGCGAGGAAGACGATGGAAGCGACAGAATTACGATCCGAGCAACCGTTGACTAGAAACTCGCGTCTATTTCCAAAACTTGAAGTCTAGTTTCCTGGACTCCGTGAACGTTTTTGTGGATTTCTCACGGCCATTTCCGACGTAAAATGACGCGAGGAACACGATGGAAGCGACAGAATTACGGTCCGAGCAATCGTTGGCCAGAAACACGCGTCTATTCCCAAAACTTGAAGTTGAGTTTCCTGGACTCCGTGAACGTTTTTGTGAATTTCTCACGACCATTTCCGACGTAAAATGACGCGAGGAACACGATGGAAGCGACAGAATTACGATCCGAGCAACCGTTGACCAGAAACTCGCGTCTATTCCCAAAACCGGAAGTCGAGTTTCCTGGACACCGTGAAGGTTTTTGTGAATTTCTCACGACCATTTCCGACGTAAAATGACGCGAGGAACACGATGGAAACGACAGAATTACGATCCGAGCAACCGTTGACTAGAAACTCGCGTCTATTCCCAAAACTTGAAGTCGACTTTCCTGGACTCCGTGAACGTTTTTGTGAATTTCTCACGACCATTTCCGACGTAAAATGACGCGAGGAACACGATGGAAGCGACAGAATTACGATCCGAGCAACCGTTGAACAGAAACTCGCGTCTATTCCCAAAACTTGAAGTCGACTTTCCTGGACTCCGTGAACGTTTTTGTTAATTTCTCACGACCATTTCCGACGTAAAATGACGCGAGGAACACAATGGAAGCGACAGAATTACGATCCGAGCAACCGATGACCAGAAACTCGCGTCGACTCCCAAAATTTGAAGTCTAGTTTCCTGGACTCCGTGAACGTTTGAGTGAATTTCTCACTACCATTCCGACGTAAAATGACGCGAGGAAGACGATGGAAGCGACAGAATTACGATCCGAGCAACCGTTGACTAGAAATTCGCGTCTATTCCCAAAACTTGAAGTCTAGTTTCCTGGACTCCGTGAACGTTTTTGTGGATTTCTCACGGCCATTTCCGACGTAAAATGGCGCGAGGAACACGATGGAAGCGACAGAATTACGATCCGAGCAATCGTTGGCCAGAAACACGCGTCTATTCCCAAAACTTGAAGTTGAGTTTCCTGGACTCCGTTAACGTTTTTGTGAATTTCTCACGACCATTTCCGACGTAAAATGACGCGAGGAACACGATGGAAGCGACAGAATTACGATCCGAGCAACCGATGCCCACAAACTCGCGTCTACTCCCAAAACTTGAAGTCTAGTTTCCTGAACTCCGTGAACGTTTTTGTGGATTTCTCACGGCCACTTCCGACGTAAAATGACGCGAGGAACACGATGGAAGCGACAGAATTACGATCCGAGCAACCGTTGACTAGAAACTCGCGTCTATTCCCAAAACTTGAAGTCGACTTTCCTGGACTCCGTGAACGTTTTTGTGAATTTCTCACGACCATTTCCGACGTAAAATGACGCGAGGAACACGATGGAAGCGACAGAATTACGATCCGAGCAACCGTTGAACAGAAACTCGCGTCTATTCCCAAAACTTGAAGTCGACTTTCCTGGACTCCGTGAACGTTTTTGTGAATTTCTCACGACCATTTCCGACGTAAAATGACGCGAGGAACACAATGGAAGCGACAGAATTACGATCCGAGCAATCGTTGGCCAGAAACACGCGTCTATTCCCAAAACTTGAAGTTGAGTTTCCTGGACTCCGTTAACGTTTTTGTGAATTTCTCACGACCATTTCCGACGTAAAATGACGCGAGGAACACGATGGAAGCGACAGAATTACGATCCGAGCAACCGTTGACCAGAAACTGGCGTCTATTCCCAAAACCTGAAGTCGAGTTTCCTGGACACCGTGAAGGTTTTTGTGAATTTCTCACGACCATTTCCGACGTAAAATGACGCGAGGAACACGATGGAAGCGACAGAATTACGATCCGAGCAACCGATGACCAGAAACTCGCGTCGACTCCCAAAATTTGAAGTCTAGTTTCCTGGACTCCGTGAACGTTTGAGTGAATTTCTCACTACCATTCCGACGTAAAATGACGCGAGGAAGACGATGGAAGCGACAGAATTACGATCCGAGCAACCGTTGACTAGAAATTCGCGTCTATTCCCAAAACTTGAAGTCTAGTTTCCTGGACTCCGTGAACGTTTTTGTGGATTTCTCACGGCCATTTCCGACGTAAAATGGCGCGAGGAACACGATGGAAGCGACAGAATTACGATCCGAGCAATCGTTGGCCAGAAACACGCGTCTATTCCCAAAACATGAAGTTGAGTTTCCTGGACTCCGTTAACGATTTTGTGAATTTCTCACGACCATTTCCGACGTAAAATGACGCGAGGAACACGATGGAAGCGACAGAATTACGATCCGAGCAACCGTTGACCAGAAACTGGCGTCTATTCCCAAAACCTGAAGTCGAGTTTCCTGGACACCGTGAAGGTTTTTGTGAATTTCTCACGACCATTTCCGACGTAAAATGACGCGAGGAACACGATGGAAGCGACAGAATTACGATCCGAGCAACCGTTGACTAGAAACTCGCGTCTATTCCCAAAACTTGAAGTCGACTTTCCTGGACTCCGTGAACGTTTTTGTGAATTTCTCACGACTATTTCCGACGTAAAATGACGCGAGGAACACGATGGAAGCGACAGAATTACGATCCGAGCAACCGTTGACCAGAAACTCGCGTCTATTCCCAAAACCGGAAGTCGAGTTTCCTGGACACCGTGAAGGTTTTTGTGAATTTCTCACGACCATTTCCGACGTAAAATGACGCGAGGAACACAATGGAAGCGACAGAATTACGATCCGAGCAACCGATGACCAGAAACTCGCGTCTACTCCCAAAACTTGAAGTCTAGTTTCCTGGACTCCGTGAACGTTTGAGTGAATTTCTCACTACCATTCCGACGTAAAATGACGCGAGGAAGACGATGGAAGCGACAGAATTACGATCCGAGCAACCGTTGACTAGAAACTCGCGTCTATTCCCAAAACTTGAAGTCTAGTTTCCTGGACTCCGTGAACGTTTTTGTGGATTTCTCACGGCCATTTCCGATGTAAAATGACGCGAGGAACACGATGGAAGCGACAGAATTATGGTCCGAGCAATCGTTGGCCAGAAACACGCGTCTATTCCCAAAACTTGAAGTTGAGTTTCCTGGACTCCGTGAACGTTTTTGTGAATTTCTCACGACCATTTCCGACGTAAAATGACGCGAGGAACACGATGGAAGCGACAGAATTACGATTCGAGCAACCGTTGACCAGAAACTCGCGTCTATTCCCAAAACCGGAAGTCGAGTTTCCTGGACACCGTGAAGGTTTTTGTGAATTTCTCACGACCATTTCCGACGTAAAATGACGCGAGGAACACGATGGAAGCGACAGAATTACGATCCGAGCAACCGTTGACTAGAAACTCGCGTCTATTCCCAAAACTTGAAGTCGACTTTCCTGGACTCCGTGAACGTTTTTGTGAATTTCTCACGACCATTTCCGACGTAAAATGACGCGAGGAACACGAGGGAAGCGACAGAATTACGATCCGAGCAACCGTTGACTAGAAACTCGCGTCTATTCCCAAAACTTGAAGTCGACTTTCCTGGACTCCGTGAACGTTTTTGTGAATTTCTCACGACCATTTCCGACGTAAAATGACGCGAGGAACACGATGGAAGCGACAGAATTACGATCCGAGCAACCGTTAACCAGAAACTCGCGTCTATTCCCAAAACCGGAAGTCGAGTTTCCTGGACACCGTGAAGGTTTTTGTGAATTTCTCACGACCATTTCCGACGTAAAATGACGCGAGGAACACGATGGATGCGACAGAATTACGATCCGAGCAACCGTTGACTAGAAACTCGCGTCTATTCCCAAAACTTGAAGTCGACTTTCCTGGACTCCGTTAACGTTTTTCTGAATTTCTCACGACCATTTCCGACGTAAAATGACGCGAGGAACACGATGGAAGCGACAGAATTACGATCCGAGCAACCGTTGACTAGAAACTCGCGTCTATTCCCAAAACTTGAAGTCGACTTTCCTGGACTCCGTGAACGTTTTTGTGAATTTCTCACGACCATTTCCGACGTAAAATGACGCGAGGAACACGATGGAAGCGACAGAATTACGATCCGAGCAACCGATGCCCACAAACTCGCGTCTACTCCCAAAACTTGAAGTCTAGTTTCCTGAACTCCGTGAACGTTTTTGTGGATTTCTCACGGCCACTTCCGACGTAAAATGACGCGAGGAACACGATGGAAGCGACAGAATTACGATCCGAGCAACCGTTGACTAGAAACTCGCGTCTATTCCCAAAACTTGAAGTCGACTTTCCTGGACTCCGTGAACGTTTTTGTGAATTTCTCACGACCATTTCCGACGTAAAATGACGCGAGGAACACGATGGAAGCGACAGAATTACGATCCGAGCAACCGTTGAACAGAAACTCGCGTCTATTCCCAAAACTTGAAGTCGACTTTCCTGGACTCCGTGAACGTTTTTGTGAATTTCTCACGACCATTTCCGACGTAAAATGACGCGAGGAACACGATGGAAGCGACAGAATTACGATCCGAGCAACCGATGACCAGAAACTCGCGTCGACTCCCAAAACTTGAAGTCTAGTTTCCTGGACTCCGTGAACGTTTGAGTGAATTTCTCACTACCATTCCGACGTAAAATGACGCGAGGAAGACGATGGAAGCGACAGAATTACGATCCGAGCAACCGTTGACTAGAAATTCGCGTCTATTCCCAAAACTTGAAGTCTAGTTTCCTGGACTCCGTGAACGTTTTTGTGGATTTCTCACGGCCATTTCCGACGTAAAATGGCGCGAGGAACACGATGGAAGCGACAGAATTACGATCCGAGCAATCGTTGGCCAGAAACACGCGTCTATTCCCAAAACTTGAAGTTGAGTTTCCTGGACTCCGTGAACGTTTTTGTGAATTTCTCACGACCATTTCCGACGTAAAATGACGCGAGGAACACGATGGAAGCGACAGAATTACGATCCGAGCAACCGATGCCCACAAACTCGCGTCTACTCCCAAAACTTGAAGTCTAGTTTCCTGAACTCCGTGAACGTTTTTGTGGATTTCTCACGGCCACTTCCGACGTAAAATGACGCGAGGAACACGATGGATGCGACAGAATTACGATCCGAGCAACCGTTGACTAGAAACTCGCGTCTATTCCCAAAACTTGAAGTCGACTTTCCTGGACTCCGTTAACGTTTTTCTGAATTTCTCACGACCATTTCCGACGTAAAATGACGCGAGGAACACGATGGAAGCGACAGAATTACGATCCGAGCAACCGTTGACTAGAAACTCGCGTCTATTCCCAAAACTTGAAGTCGACTTTCCTGGACTCCGTGAACGTTTTTGTGAATTTCTCACGACCATTTCCGACGTAAAATGACGCGAGGAACACGATGGAAGCGACAGAATTACGATCCGAGCAACCGATGCCCACAAACTCGCGTCTACTCCCAAAACTTGAAGTCTAGTTTCCTGAACTCCGTGAACGTTTTTGTGGATTTCTCACGGCCACTTCCGACGTAAAATGACGCGAGGAACACGATGGAAGCGACAGAATTACGATCCGAGCAACCGTTGACTAGAAACTCGCGTCTATTCCCAAAACTTGAAGTCGACTTTCCTGGACTCCGTGAACGTTTTTGCGAATTTCTCACGACCATTTCCGACGTAAAATGACGCGAGGAACACGATGGAAGCGACAGAATTACGATCCGAGCAACCGTTGAACAGAAACTCGCGTCTATTCCCAAAACTTGAAGTCGACTTTCCTGGACTCCGTGAACGTTTTTGTGAATTTCTCACGACCATTTCCGACGTAAAATGACGCGAGGAACACGATGGAAGCGACAGAATTACGATCCGAGCAACCGATGACCAGAAACTCGCGTCGACTCCCAAAATTTGAAGTCTAGTTTCCTGGACTCCGTGAACGTTTGAGTGAATTTCTCACTACCATTCCGACGTAAAATGACGCGAGGAAGACGATGGAAGCGACAGAATTACGATCCGAGCAACCGTTGACTAGAAATTCGCGTCTATTCCCAAAACTTGAAGTCTAGTTTCCTGGACTCCGTGAACGTTTTTGTGGATTTCTCACGGCCATTTCCGACGTAAAATGGCGCGAGGAACACGATGGAAGCGACAGAATTACGATCCGAGCAATCGTTGGCCAGAAACACGCGTCTATTCCCAAAACTTGAAGTTGAGTTTCCTGGACTCCGTTAACGTTTTTGTGAATTTCTCACGACCATTTCCGACGTAAAATGACGCGAGGAACACGATGGAAGCGACAGAATTACGATCCGAGCAACCGATGCCCACAAACTCGCGTCTACTCCCAAAACTTGAAGTCTAGTTTCCTGAACTCCGTGAACGTTTTTGTGGATTTCTCACGGCCACTTCCGACGTAAAATGACGCGAGGAACACGATGGAAGCGACAGAATTACGATCCGAGCAACCGTTGACTAGAAACTCGCGTCTATTCCCAAAACTTGAAGTCGACTTTCCTGGACTCCGTGAACGTTTTTGTGAATTTCTCACGACCATTTCCGACGTAAAATGACGCGAGGAACACGATGGAAGCGACAGAATTACGATCCGAGCAACCGTTGAACAGAAACTCGCGTCTATTCCCAAAACTTGAAGTCGACTTTCCTGGACTCCGTGAACGTTTTTGTGAATTTCTCACGACCATTTCCGACGTAAAATGACGCGAGGAACACAATGGAAGCGACAGAATTACGATCCGAGCAACCGATGACCAGAAACTCGCGTCGACTCCCAAAATTTGAAGTCTAGTTTCCTGGACTCCGTGAACGTTTGAGTGAATTTCTCACTACCATTCCGACGTAAAATGACGCGAGGAAGACGATGGAAGCGACAGAATTACGATCCGAGCAACCGTTGACTAGAAATTCGCGTCTATTCCCAAAACTTGAAGTCTAGTTTCCTGGACTCCGTGAACGTTTTTGTGGATTTCTCACGGCCATTTCCGACGTAAAATGGCGCGAGGAACACGATGGAAGCGACAGAATTACGATCCGAGCAATCGTTGGCCAGAAACACGCGTCTATTCCCAAAACTTGAAGTTGAGTTTCCTGGACTCCGTTAACGTTTTTGTGAATTTCTCACGACCATTTCCGACGTAAATTACGCGAGGAACACGATGGAAGCGACAGAATTACGATCCGAGCAACCGATGCCCACAAACTCGCGTCTACTCCCAAAACTTGAAGTCTAGTTTCCTGAACTCCGTGAACGTTTTTGTGGATTTCTCACGGCCACTTCCGACGTAAAATGACGCGAGGAACACGATGGAAGCGACAGAATTACGATCCGAGCAACCGTTGACTAGAAACTCGCGTCTATTCCCAAAACTTGAAGTCGACTTTCCTGGACTCCGTGAACGTTTTTGTGAATTTCTCACGACCATTTCCGACGTAAAATGACGCGAGGAACACGATGGAAGCGACAGAATTACGATCCGAGCAACCGTTGAACAGAAACTCGCGTCTATTCCCAAAACTTGAAGTCGACTTTCCTGGACTCCGTGAACGTTTTTGTGAATTTCTCACGACCATTTCCGACGTAAAATGACGCGAGGAACACAATGGAAGCGACAGAATTACGATCCGAGCAATCGTTGGCCAGAAACACGCGTCTATTCCCAAAACTTGAAGTTGAGTTTCCTGGACTCCGTTAACGTTTTTGTGAATTTCTCACGACCATTTCCGACGTAAAATGACGCGAGGAACACGATGGAAGCGACAGAATTACGATCCGAGCAACCGTTGACCAGAAACTGGCGTCTATTCCCAAAACCTGAAGTCGAGTTTCCTGGACACCGTGAAGGTTTTTGTGAATTTCTCACGACCATTTCCGACGTAAAATGACGCGAGGAACACGGTGGAAGCGACAGAATTACGATCCGAGCAACCGTTGACTAGAAACTCGCGTCTATTCCCAAAACTTGAAGTCGACTTTCCTGGACTCCGTGAACGTTTTTGTGAATTTCTCACGACCATTTGCGATGTAAAATGACACGAGGAACACGATGGAAGCGACAGAATTACGATCCGAGCAACCGATGCCCCGAAACTCGCGTCTACTCCCAAAACTTGAAGTCTAGTTTCCTGGACTCCGTGAACGTTTGAGTGAATTTCTCACTACCATTCCGACGTAAAATGACGCGAGGAAGACGATGGAAGCGACAGAATTACGATCCGAGCAACCGTTGACTAGAAACTCGCGTCTATTCCCAAAACTTGAAGTTGAGTTTCCTGGACTCCGTGAACGTTTTTGTGAATTTCTCACGACCATTTCCGACGTAAAACGACGCGAGGAACACGATGGAAGCGACAGAATTACGATCCGAGCAACCGTTGACCAGAAACTCGCGTCTATTCCCAAAACCTGAAGTCGAGTTTCCTGGACTCCGTGAACGTTTTTGTGGATTTCTCACGGCCATTTCCGACGTAAAATGACGCGAGGAACACGATGGAAGCGACAGAATTACGATCCGAGCAATCGTTGGCCAGAAACACGCGTCTATTCCCAAAACTTGAAGTTGAGTTTCCTGGACTCCGTTAACGTTTTTGTGAATTTCTCACGACCATTTCCGACGTAAAATGACGCGAGGAACACGATGGAAGCGACAGAATTACGATCCGAGCAACCGATGCCCACAAACTCGCGTCTACTCCCAAAACTTGAAGTCTAGTTTCCTGAACTCCGTGAACGTTTTTGTGGATTTCTCACGGCCACTTCCGACGTAAAATGACGCGAGGAACACGATGGAAGCGACAGAATTACGATCCGAGCAACCGTTGACTAGAAACTCGCGTCTATTCCCAAAACTTGAAGTCGACTTTCCTGGACTCCGTGAACGTTTTTGTGAATTTCTCACGACCATTTCCGACGTAAAATGACGCGAGGAACACGATGGAAGCGACAGAATTACGATCCGAGCAACCGTTGAACAGAAACTCGCGTCTATTCCCAAAACTTGAAGTCGACTTTCCTGGACTCCGTGAACGTTTTTGTGAATTTCTCACGACCATTTCCGACGTAAAATGACGCGAGGAACACGATGGAAGCGACAGAATTACGATCCGAGCAACCGATGACCAGAAACTCGCGTCGACTCCCAAAATTTGAAGTCTAGTTTCCTGGACTCCGTGAACGTTTGAGTGAATTTCTCACTACCATTCCGACGTAAAATGACGCGAGGAAGACGATGGAAGCGACAGAATTACGATCCGAGCAACCGTTGACTAGAAATTCGCGTCTATTCCCAAAACTTGAAGTCTAGTTTCCTGGACTCCGTGAACGTTTTTGTGGATTTCTCACGGCCATTTCCGACGTAAAATGGCGCGAGGAACACGATGGAAGCGACAGAATTACGATCCGAGCAATCGTTGGCCAGAAACACGCGTCTATTCCCAAAACTTGAAGTTGAGTTTCCTGGACTCCGTTAACGTTTTTGTGAATTTCTCACGACCATTTCCGACGTAAAATGACGCGAGGAACACGATGGAAGCGACAGAATTACGATCCGAGCAACCGATGCCCACAAACTCGCGTCTACTCCCAAAACTTGAAGTCTAGTTTCCTGAACTCCGTGAACGTTTTTGTGGATTTCTCACGGCCACTTCCGACGTAAAATGACGCGAGGAACACGATGGAAGCGACAGAATTACGATCCGAGCAACCGTTGACTAGAAACTCGCGTCTATTCCCAAAACTTGAAGTCGACTTTCCTGGACTCCGTGAACGTTTTTGTGAATTTCTCACGACCATTTCCGACGTAAAATGACGCGAGGAACACGATGGAAGCGACAGAATTACGATCCGAGCAACCGTTGAACAGAAACTCGCGTCTATTCCCAAAACTTGAAGTCGACTTTCCTGGACTCCGTGAACGTTTTTGTGAATTTCTCACGACCATTTCCGACGTAAAATGACGCGAGGAACACAATGGAAGCGACAGAATTACGATCCGAGCAATCGTTGGCCAGAAACACGCGTCTATTCCCAAAACTTGAAGTTGAGTTTCCTGGACACCGTGAACGTTTTTGTGGATTTCTCACGGCCATTTCCGACGTAAAATGGCGCGAGGAACACGATGGAAGCGACAGAATTACGATTCGAGCAACCGTTGACCAGAAACTCGCGTCTATTCCCAAAACCGGAAGTCGAGTTTCCTGGACACTGTGAAGGTTTTTGTGAATTTCTCACGACCATTTCCGACGTAAAATGACGCCAGGAACACGATGGAAGCGACAGAATTACGATCCGAGCAACCGTTGACTAGAAACTCGCGTCTATTCCCAAAACTTGAAGTCGACTTTCCTGGACTCCGTGAATGTTTTTGTGAATTTCTCACGACCATTTCCGACGTAAAATGACGCGAGGAACACGATGGAAGCGACAGAATTACGATCCGAGCAACCGTTGACTAGAAACTCGCGTCTATTCCCAAAACTTGAAGTCGACTTTCCTGGACTCCGTGAACGTTTTTGTGAATTTCTCACGACCATTTCCGACGTAAAATGACGCGAGGAAGACGATGGAAGCGACAGAATTACGATCCGAGCAACCGTTGACTAGAAATTCGCGTCTATTCCCAAAACTTGAAGTCTAGTTTCCTGGACTCCGTGAACGTTTTTGTGGATTTCTCACGGCCATTTCCGACGTAAAATGGCGCGAGGAACACGATGGAAGCGACAGAATTACGATCCGAGCAACCGATGCCCACAAACTCGCGTCTACTCCCAAAACTTGAAGTCTAGTTTCCTGAACTCCGTGAACGTTTTTGTGGATTTCTCACGGCCACTTCCGACGTAAAATGACGCGAGGAACACGATGGAAGCGACAGAATTACGATCCGAGCAACCGTTGACTAGAAACTCGCGTCTATTCCCAAAACTTGAAGTCGACTTTCCTGGACTCCGTGAACGTTTTTGTGAATTTCTCACGACCATTTCCGACGTAAAATGACGCGAGGAACACGATGGAAGCGACAGAATTACGATCCGAGCAACCGTTGAACAGAAACTCGCGTCTATTCCCAAAACTTGAAGTCGACTTTCCTGGACTCCGTGAACGTTTTTGTGAATTTCTCACGACCATTTCCGACGTAAAATGACGCGAGGAACACAATGGAAGCGACAGAATTACGATCCGAGCAATCGTTGGCCAGAAACACGCGTCTATTCCCAAAACTTGAAGTTGAGTTTCCTGGACACCGTGAACGTTTTTGTGGATTTCTCACGGCCATTTCCGACGTAAAATGGCGCGAGGAACACGATGGAAGCGACAGAATTACGATTCGAGCAACCGTTGACCAGAAACTCGCGTCTATTCCCAAAACCGGAAGTCGAGTTTCCTGGACACTGTGAAGGTTTTTGTGAATTTCTCACGACCATTTCCGACGTAAAATGACGCCAGGAACACGATGGAAGCGACAGAATTACGATCCGAGCAACCGTTGACTAGAAACTCGCGTCTATTCCCAAAACTTGAAGTCGACTTTCCTGGACTCCGTGAATGTTTTTGTGAATTTCTCACGACCATTTCCGACGTAAAATGACGCGAGGAACACGATGGAAGCGACAGAATTACGATCCGAGCAACCGTTGACTAGAAACTCGCGTCTATTCCCAAAACTTGAAGTCGACTTTCCTGGACTCCGTGAACGTTTTTGTGAATTTCTCACGACCATTTCCGACGTAAAATGACGCGAGGAAGACGATGGAAGCGACAGAATTACGATCCGAGCAACCGTTGACTAGAAATTCGCGTCTATTCCCAAAACTTGAAGTCTAGTTTCCTGGACTCCGTGAACGTTTTTGTGGATTTCTCACGGCCATTTCCGACGTAAAATGGCGCGAGGAACACGATGGAAGCGACAGAATTACGATTCGAGCAACCGTTGACCAGAAACTCGCGTCTATTCCCAAAACCGGAAGTCGAGTTTCCTGGACACTGTGAAGGTTTTTGTGAATTTCTCACGACCATTTCCGACGTAAAATGACGCCAGGAACACGATGGAAGCGACAGAATTACGATCCGAGCAACCGTTGACTAGAAACTCGCGTCTATTCCCAAAACTTGAAGTCGACTTTCCTGGACTCCGTGAACGTTTTTGTGAATTTCTCACGACCATTTCCGACGTAAAATGACGCGAGGAACACGATGGAAGCGACAGAATTACGATCCGAGCAACCGTTGAACAGAAACTCGCGTCTATTCCCAAAACTTGAAGTCGACTTTCCTGGACTCCGTGAACGTTTTTGTGAATTTCTCACGACCATTTCCGACGTAAAATGACGCGAGGAACACAATGGAAGCGACAGAATTACGATCCGAGCAATCGTTGGCCAGAAACACGCGTCTATTCCCAAAACTTGAAGTTGAGTTTCCTGGACTCCGTTAACGTTTTTGTGAATTTCTCACGACCATTTCCGACGTAAAATGACGCGAGGAACACGATGGAAGCGACAGAATTACGATCCGAGCAACCGTTGACCAGAAACTGGCGTCTATTCCCAAAACCTGAAGTCGAGTTTCCTGGACACCGTGAAGGTTTTTGTGAATTTCTCACGACCATTTCCGACGTAAAATGACGCGAGGAACACGGTGGAAGCGACAGAATTACGATCCGAGCAACCGTTGACTAGAAACTCGCGTCTATTCCCAAAACTTGAAGTCGACTTTCCTGGACTCCGTGAACGTTTTTGTGAATTTCTCACGACCATTTGCGATGTAAAATGACACGAGGAACACGATGGAAGCGACAGAATTACGATCCGAGCAACCGATGCCCCGAAACTCGCGTCTACTCCCAAAACTTGAAGTCTAGTTTCCTGGACTCCGTGAACGTTTGAGTGAATTTCTCACTACCATTCCGACGTAAAATGACGCGAGGAAGACGATGGAAGCGACAGAATTACGATCCGAGCAACCGTTGACTAGAAACTCGCGTCTATTCCCAAAACTTGAAGTTGAGTTTCCTGGACTCCGTGAACGTTTTTGTGAATTTTTCACGACCATTTCCGACGGCAAATGACGCGAGGAACACGATGGAAGCGACAGAATTACGATCCGAGCAACCGTTGACTAGAAACTCGCGTCTATTCCCAAAACTTGAAGTCTAGTTTCCTGGACTCCGTGAACGTTTTTGTGGATTTCTCACGGCCATTTCCGACGTAAAATGACGCGAGGAACACGATGGAAGCGACAGAATTACGGTCCGAGCAACCGTTGACTAGAAACTCGCGTCTATTCCCAAAACTTGAAGTCGACTTTCCTGGACTCCGTGAACGTTTTTGTGAATTTCTCACGACCATTTCCGACGTAAAATGACGCGAGGAACACGATGGAAGCGACAGAATTACGATCCGAGCAACCGTTGACCAGAAACTCGCGTCTATTCCCAAAACCGGAAGTCGAGTTTCCTGGACACCGTGAAGGTTTTTGTGAATTTCTCACGACCATTTCCGACGTAAAATGACGCGAGGAACACAATGGAAGCGACAGAATTACGATCCGAGCAACCGATGACCAGAAACTCGCGTCTACTCCCAAAACTTGAAGTCTAGTTTCCTGGACTCCGTGAACGTTTGAGTGAATTTCTCACTACCATTCCGACGTAAAATGACGCGAGGAAGACGATGTAAGCGACAGAATTACGATCCGAGCAACCGTTGACTAGAAACTCGCGTCTATTCCCAAAACTTGAAGTCTAGTTTCCTGGACTCCGTGAACGTTTTTGTGGATTTCTCACGGCCATTTCCGACGTAAAATGACGCGAGGAACACGATGGAAGCGACAGAATTACGGTCCGAGCAATCGTTGGCCAGAAACACGCGTCTATTCCCAAAACTTGAAGTTGAGTTTCCTGGACTCCGTGAACGTTTTTGTGAATTTCTCACGACCATTTCCGACGTAAAATGACGCGAGGAACACGATGGAAGCGACAGAATTACGATTCGAGCAACCGTTGACCAGAAACTCGCGTCTATTCCCAAAACCGGAAGTCGAGTTTCCTGGACACTGTGAAGGTTTTTGTGAATTTCTCACGACCATTTCCGACGTAAAATGACGCGAGGAACACGATGGAAGCGACAGAATTACGATCCGAGCAACCGTTGACTAGAAACTCGCGTCTATTCCCAAAACTTGAAGTCGACTTTCCTGGACTCCGTGAATGTTTTTGTGAATTTCTCACGACCATTTCCGACGTAAAATGACGCGAGGAACACGATGGAAGCGACAGAATTACGATCCGAGCAACCGTTGACTAGAAACTCGCGTCTATTCCCAAAACTTGAAGTCGACTTTCCTGGACTCCGTGAACGTTTTTGTGAATTTCTCACGACCATTTCCGACGTAAAATGACGCGAGGAACACGATGGAAGCGACAGAATTACGATCCGAGCAACCGATGCCCACAAACTCGCGTCTATTCCCAAAACCGGAAGTCGAGTTTCCTGGACACTGTGAAGGTTTTTGTGAATTTCTCACGACCATTTCCGACGTAAAATGACGCGAGGAACACGATGGAAGCGACAGAATTACGATCCGAGCAACCGTTGACTAGAAACTCGCGTCTATTCCCAAAACTTGAAGTCGACTTTCCTGGACTCCGTGAATGTTTTTGTGAATTTCTCACGACCATTTCCGACGTAAAATGACGCGAGGAACACGATGGAAGCGACAGAATTACGATCCGAGCAACCGTTGACTAGAAACTCGCGTCTATTCCCAAAACTTGAAGTCGACTTTCCTGGACTCCGTGAACGTTTTTGTGAATTTCTCACGACCATTTCCGACGTAAAATGACGCGAGGAACACGATGGAAGCGACAGAATTACGATCCGAGCAACCGATGCCCACAAACTCGCGTCTACTCCCAAAACTTGAAGTCTAGTTTCCTGAACTCCGTGAACGTTTTTGTGGATTTCTCACGGCCACTTCCGACGTAAAATGACGCGAGGAACACGATGGAAGCGACAGAATTACGATCCGAGCAACCGTTGACCAGAAACTGGCGTCTATTCCCAAAACCTGAAGTCGAGTTTCCTGGACACCGTGAAGGTTTTTGTGAATTTCTCACGACCATTTCCGACGTAAAATGACGCGAGGAACACGGTGGAAGCGACAGAATTACGATCCGAGCAACCGTTGACTAGAAACTCGCGTCTATTCCCAAAACTTGAAGTCGACTTTCCTGGACTCCGTGAACGTTTTTGTGAATTTCTCACGACCATTTGCGATGTAAAATGACACGAGGAACACGATGGAAGCGACAGAATTACGATCCGAGCAACCGATGCCCCGAAACTCGCGTCTACTCCCAAAACTTGAAGTCTAGTTTCCTGGACTCCGTGAACGTTTGAGTGAATTTCTCACTACCATTCCGACGTAAAATGACGCGAGGAAGACGATGGAAGCGACAGAATTACGATCCGAGCAACCGTTGACTAGAAACTCGCGTCTATTCCCAAAACTTGAAGTTGAGTTTCCTGGACTCCGTGAACGTTTTTGTGGATTTCTCACGGCCATTTCCGACGTAAAATGACGCGAGGAACACGATGGAAGCGACAGAATTACGGTCCGAGCAACCGTTGACTAGAAACTCGCGTCTATTCCCAAAACTTGAAGTCGACTTTCCTGGACTCCGTGAACGTTTTTGTGAATTTCTCACGACCATTTCCGACGTAAAATGACGCGAGGAACACGATGGAAGCGACAGAATTACGATCCGAGCAACCGTTGACCAGAAACTCGCGTCTATTCCCAAAACCGGAAGTCGAGTTTCCTGGACACCGTGAAGGTTTTTGTGAATTTCTCACGACCATTTCCGACGTAAAATGACGCGAGGAACACAATGGAAGCGACAGAATTACGATCCGAGCAACCGTTGACCAGAAACTGGCGTCTATTCCCAAAACCTGAAGTCGAGTTTCCTGGACACCGTGAAGGTTTTTGTGAATTTCTCACGACCATTTCCGACGTAAAATGACGCGAGGAACACGGTGGAAGCGACAGAATTACGATCCGAGCAACCGTTGACTAGAAACTCGCGTCTATTCCCAAAACCTGAAGTCGAGTTTCCTGGACTCCGTGAACGTTTTTGTGGATTTCTCACGGCCATTTCCGACGTAAAATGACGCGAGGAACACGATGGAAGCGACAGAATTACGATCCGAGCAATCGTTGGCCAGAAACACGCGTCTATTCCCAAAACTTGAAGTTGAGTTTCCTGGACTCCGTGAACGTTTTTGTGAATTTTTCACGACCATTTCCGACGGCAAATGACGCGAGGAACACGATGGAAGCGACAGAATTACGATCCGAGCAACCGTTGACTAGAAACTCGCGTCTATTCCCAAAACTTGAAGTCTAGTTTCCTGGACTCCGTGAACGTTTTTGTGGATTTCTCACGGCCATTTCCGACGTAAAATGACGCGAGGAACACGATGGAAGCGACAGAATTACGGTCCGAGCAACCGTTGACTAGAAACTCGCGTCTATTCCCAAAACTTGAAGTCGACTTTCCTGGACTCCGTGAACGTTTTTGTGAATTTCTCACGACCATTTCCGACGTAAAATGACGCGAGGAACACGATGGAAGCGACAGAATTACGATCCGAGCAACCGTTGACCAGAAACTCGCGTCTATTCCCAAAACCGGAAGTCGAGTTTCCTGGACACCGTGAAGGTTTTTGTGAATTTCTCACGACCATTTCCGACGTAAAATGACGCGAGGAACACAATGGAAGCGACAGAATTACGATCCGAGCAACCGATGACCAGAAACTCGCGTCTACTCCCAAAACTTGAAGTCTAGTTTCCTGGACTCCGTGAACGTTTGAGTGAATTTCTCACTACCATTCCGACGTAAAATGACGCGAGGAAGACGATGTAAGCGACAGAATTACGATCCGAGCAACCGTTGACTAGAAACTCGCGTCTATTCCCAAAACTTGAAGTCTAGTTTCCTGGACTCCGTGAACGTTTTTGTGGATTTCTCACGGCCATTTCCGACGTAAAATGACGCGAGGAACACGATGGAAGCGACAGAATTACGGTCCGAGCAATCGTTGGCCAGAAACACGCGTCTATTCCCAAAACTTGAAGTTGAGTTTCCTGGACTCCGTGAACGTTTTTGTGAATTTCTCACGACCATTTCCGACGTAAAATGACGCGAGGAACACGATGGAAGCGACAGAATTACGATTCGAGCAACCGTTGACCAGAAACTCGCGTCTATTCCCAAAACCGGAAGTCGAGTTTCCTGGACACTGTGAAGGTTTTTGTGAATTTCTCACGACCATTTCCGACGTAAAATGACGCGAGGAACACGATGGAAGCGACAGAATTACGATCCGAGCAACCGTTGACTAGAAACTCGCGTCTATTCCCAAAACTTGAAGTCGACTTTCCTGGACTCCGTGAATGTTTTTGTGAATTTCTCACGACCATTTCCGACGTAAAATGACGCGAGGAACACGATGGAAGCGACAGAATTACGATCCGAGCAACCGTTGACTAGAAACTCGCGTCTATTCCCAAAACTTGAAGTCGACTTTCCTGGACTCCGTGAACGTTTTTGTGAATTTCTCACGACCATTTCCGACGTAAAATGACGCGAGGAACACGATGGAAGCGACAGAATTACGATCCGAGCAACCGATGCCCACAAACTCGCGTCTATTCCCAAAACCGGAAGTCGAGTTTCCTGGACACTGTGATGGTTTTTGTGAATTTCTCACGACCATTTCCGACGTAAAATGACGCGAGGAACACGATGGAAGCGACAGAATTACGATCCGAGCAACCGTTGACTAGAAACTCGCGTCTATTCCCAAAACTTGAAGTCGACTTTCCTGGACTCCGTGAATGTTTTTGTGAATTTCTCACGACCATTTCCGACGTAAAATGACGCGAGGAACACGATGGAAGCGACAGAATTACGATCCGAGCAACCGTTGACTAGAAACTCGCGTCTATTCCCAAAACTTGAAGTCGACTTTCCTGGACTCCGTGAACGTTTTTGTGAATTTCTCACGACCATTTCCGACGTAAAATGACGCGAGGAACACGATGGAAGCGACAGAATTACGATCCGAGCAACCGATGCCCACAAACTCGCGTCTACTCCCAAAACTTGAAGTCTAGTTTCCTGAACTCCGTGAACGTTTTTGTGGATTTCTCACGGCCACTTCCGACGTAAAATGACGCGAGGAACACGATGGAAGCGACAGAATTACGATCCGAGCAACCGTTGACTAGAAACTCGCGTCTATTCCCAAAACTTGAAGTCGACTTTCCTGGACTCCGTGAACGTTTTTGTGAATTTCTCACGACCATTTCCGACGTAAAATGACGCGAGGAAGACGGTGGAAGCGACAGAATTACGATCCGAGCAACCGTTGACTAGAAACTCGCGTCTATTCCCAAAACTTGAAGTCGACTTTCCTGGACTCCGTGAACGTTTGAGTGAATTTCTCACTACCATTCCGACGTAAAATGACGCGAGGAAGACGATGGAAGCGACAGAATTACGATCCGAGCAACCGTTGACTAGAAACTCGCGTCTATTTCCAAAACTTGAAGTCTAGTTTCCTGGACTCCGTGAACGTTTTTGTGGATTTCTCACGGCCATTTCCGACGTAAAATGACGCGAGGAACACGATGGAAGCGACAGAATTACGGTCCGAGCAATCGTTGGCCAGAAACACGCGTCTATTCCCAAAACTTGAAGTTGAGTTTCCTGGACTCCGTGAACGTTTTTGTGAATTTCTCACGACCATTTCCGACGTAAAATGACGCGAGGAACACGATGGAAGCGACAGAATTACGATCCGAGCAACCGTTGACCAGAAACTCGCGTCTATTCCCAAAACCGGAAGTCGAGTTTCCTGGACACCGTGAAGGTTTTTGTGAATTTCTCACGACCATTTCCGACGTAAAATGACGCGAGGAACACGATGGAAGCGACAGAATTACGATCCGAGCAACCGTTGACTAGAAACTCGCGTCTATTCCCAAAACTTGAAGTCGACTTTCCTGGACTCCGTGAACGTTTTTGTGAATTTCTCACGACCATTTCCGACGTAAAATGACGCGAGGAACACGATGGAAGCGACAGAATTACGATCCGAGCAACCGTTGACTAGAAACTCGCGTCTATTCCCAAAACTTGAAGTCGACTTTCCTGGACTCCGTGAACGTTTTTGTGAATTTCTCACGACCATTTCCGACGTAAAATGACGCGAGGAAGACGGTGGAAGCGACAGAATTACGATCCGAGCAACCGTTGACTAGAAACTCGCGTCTATTCCCAAAACTTGAAGTCGACTTTCCTGGACTCCGTGAACGTTTGAGTGAATTTCTCACTACCATTCCGACGTAAAATGACGCGAGGAAGACGATGGAAGCGACAGAATTACGATCCGAGCAACCGTTGACTAGAAACTCGCGTCTATTTCCAAAACTTGAAGTCTAGTTTCCTGGACTCCGTGAACGTTTTTGTGGATTTCTCACGGCCATTTCCGACGTAAAATGACGCGAGGAACACGATGGAAGCGACAGAATTACGGTCCGAGCAATCGTTGGCCAGAAACACGCGTCTATTCCCAAAACTTGAAGTTGAGTTTCCTGGACTCCGTGAACGTTTTTGTGAATTTCTCACGACCATTTCCGACGTAAAATGACGCGAGGAACACGATGGAAGCGACAGAATTACGATCCGAGCAACCGTTGACCAGAAACTCGCGTCTATTCCCAAAACCGGAAGTCGAGTTTCCTGGACACCGTGAAGGTTTTTGTGAATTTCTCACGACCATTTCCGACGTAAAATGACGCGAGGAACACGATGGAAGCGACAGAATTACGATCCGAGCAACCGTTGACTAGAAACTCGCGTCTATTCCCAAAACTTGAAGTCGACTTTCCTGGACTCCGTGAACGTTTTTGTGAATTTCTCACGACCATTTCCGACGTAAAATGACGCGAGGAACACGATGGAAGCGACAGAATTACGATCCGAGCAACCGTTGACTAGAAACTCGCGTCTATTCCCAAAACTTGAAGTCGACTTTCCTGGACTCCGTGAACGTTTTTGTGAATTTCTCACGACCATTTCCGACGTAAAATGACGCGAGGAACACGATGGAAGCGACAGAATTACGATCCGAGCAACCGATGCCCACAAACTCGCGTCTACTCCCAAAACTTGAAGTCTAGTTTCCTGAACTCCGTGAACGTTTTTGTGGATTTCTCACGGCCACTTCCGACGTAAAATGACGCGAGGAACACGATGGAAGCGACAGAATTACGATCCGAGCAACCGTTGACTAGAAACTCGCGTCTATTCCCAAAACTTGAAGTCGACTTTCCTGGACTCCGTGAACGTTTTTGTGAATTTCTCACGACCATTTCCGACGTAAAATGACGCGAGGAACACAATGGAAGCGACAGAATTACGATCCGAGCAACCGATGACCAGAAACTCGCGTCGACTCCCAAAATTTGAAGTCTAGTTTCCTGGACTCCGTGAACGTTTGAGTGAATTTCTCACTACCATTCCGACGTAAAATGACGCGAGGAAGACGATGGAAGCGACAGAATTACGATCCGAGCAACCGTTGACTAGAAATTCGCGTCTATTCCCAAAACTTGAAGTCTAGTTTCCTGGACTCCGTGAACGTTTTTGTGGATTTCTCACGGCCATTTCCGACGTAAAATGACGCGAGGAACACGATGGAAGCGACAGAATTACGGTCCGAGCAATCGTTGGCCAGAAACACGCGTCTATTCCCAAAACTTGAAGTTGAGTTTCCTGGACTCCGTGAACGTTTTTGTGAATTTCTCACGACCATTTCCGACGTAAAATGACGCGAGGAACACGATGGAAGCGACAGAATTACGATTCGAGCAACCGTTGACCAGAAACTCGCGTCTATTCCCAAAACCGGAAGTCGAGTTTCCTGGACACTGTGAAGGTTTTTGTGAATTTCTCACGACCATTTCCGACGTAAAATGACGCCAGGAACACGATGGAAGCGACAGAATTACGATCCGAGCAATCGTTGGCCAGAAACACGCGTCTATTCCCAAAACTTGAAGTTGAGTTTCCTGGACTCCGTTAACGTTTTTGTGAATTTCTCACGACCATTTCCGACGTAAAATGACGCGAGGAACACGATGGAAGCGACAGAATTACGATCCGAGCAACCGATGCCCACAAACTCGCGTCTACTCCCAAAACTTGAAGTCTAGTTTCCTGAACTCCGTGAACGTTTTTGTGGATTTCTCACGGCCACTTCCGACGTAAAATGACGCGAGGAACACGATGGAAGCGACAGAATTACGATCCGAGCAACCGTTGACTAGAAACTCGCGTCTATTCCCAAAACTTGAAGTCGACTTTCCTGGACTCCGTGAACGTTTTTGTGAATTTCTCACGACCATTTCCGACGTAAAATGACGCGAGGAACACGATGGAAGCGACAGAATTACGATCCGAGCAACCGTTGAACAGAAACTCGCGTCTATTCCCAAAACTTGAAGTCGACTTTCCTGGACTCCGTGAACGTTTTTGTGAATTTCTCACAACCATTTCCGACGTAAAATGACGCGAGGAACACAATGGAAGCGACAGAATTACGATCCGAGCAATCGTTGGCCAGAAACACGCGTCTATTCCCAAAACTTGAAGTTGAGTTTCCTGGACTCCGTTAACGTTTTTGTGAATTTCTCACGACCATTTCCGACGTAAAATGACGCGAGGAACACGATGGAAGCGACAGAATTACGATCCGAGCAACCGTTGACCAGAAACTGGCGTCTATTCCCAAAACCTGAAGTCGAGTTTCCTGGACACCGTGAAGGTTTTTGTGAATTTCTCACGACCATTTCCGACGTAAAATGACGCGAGGAACACGATGGAAGCGACAGAATTACGATCCGAGCAACCGATGACCAGAAACTCGCGTCGACTCCCAAAATTTGAAGTCTAGTTTCCTGGACTCCGTGAACGTTTGAGTGAATTTCTCACTACCATTCCGACGTAAAATGACGCGAGGAAGACGATGGAAGCGACAGAATTACGATCCGAGCAACCGTTGACTAGAAATTCGCGTCTATTCCCAAAACTTGAAGTCTAGTTTCCTGGACTCCGTGAACGTTTTTGTGGATTTCTCACGGCCATTTCCGACGTAAAATGGCGCGAGGAACACGATGGAAGCGACAGAATTACGATCCGAGCAATCGTTGGCCAGAAACACGCGTCTATTCCCAAAACATGAAGTTGAGTTTCCTGGACTCCGTTAACGATTTTGTGAATTTCTCACGACCATTTCCGACGTAAAATGACGCGAGGAACACGATGGAAGCGACAGAATTACGATCCGAGCAACCGTTGACCAGAAACTGGCGTCTATTCCCAAAACCTGAAGTCGAGTTTCCTGGACACCGTGAAGGTTTTTGTGAATTTCTCACGACCATTTCCGACGTAAAATGACGCGAGGAACACGATGGAAGCGACAGAATTACGATCCGAGCAACCGTTGACTAGAAACTCGCGTCTATTCCCAAAACTTGAAGTCGACTTTCCTGGACTCCGTGAACGTTTTTGTGAATTTCTCACGACCATTTCCGACGTAAAATGACGCGAGGAACACGATGGAAGCGACAGAATTACGATCCGAGCAACCGTTGACCAGAAACTCGCGTCTATTCCCAAAACCGGAAGTCGAGTTTCCTGGACACCGTGAAGGTTTTTGTGAATTTCTCACGACCATTTCCGACGTAAAATGACGCGAGGAACACAATGGAAGCGACAGAATTACGATCCGAGCAACCGATGACCAGAAACTCGCGTCTACTCCCAAAACTTGAAGTCTAGTTTCCTGGACTCCGTGAACGTTTGAGTGAATTTCTCACTACCATTCCGACGTAAAATGACGCGAGGAAGACGATGGAAGCGACAGAATTACGATCCGAGCAACCGTTGACTAGAAACTCGCGTCTATTCCCAAAACTTGAAGTCTAGTTTCCTGGACTCCGTGAACGTTTTTGTGGATTTCTCACGGCCATTTCCGATGTAAAATGACGCGAGGAACACGATGGAAGCGACAGAATTACGGTCCGAGCAATCGTTGGCCAGAAACACGCGTCTATTCCCAAAACTTGAAGTTGAGTTTCCTGGACTCCGTGAACGTTTTTGTGAATTTCTCACGACCATTTCCGACGTAAAATGACGCGAGGAACACGATGGCAGCGACAGAATTACGATTCGAGCAACCGTTGACCAGAAACTCGCGTCTATTCCCAAAACCGGAAGTCGAGTTTCCTGGACACCGTGAAGGTTTTTGTGAATTTCTCACGACCATTTCCGACGTAAAATGACGCGAGGAACACGATGGAAGCGACAGAATTACGATCCGAGCAACCGTTGACTAGAAACTCGCGTCTATTCCCAAAACTTGAAGTCGACTTTCCTGGACTCCGTGAACGTTTTTGTGAATTTCTCACGACCATTTCCGACGTAAAATGACGCGAGGAACACGATGGAAGCGACAGAATTACGATCCGAGCAACCGTTGACTAGAAACTCGCGTCTATTCCCAAAACTTGAAGTCGACTTTCCTGGACTCCGTGAACGTGTTTGTGAATTTCTCACGACCATTTCCGACGTAAAATGACGCGAGGAACACGATGGAAGCGACAGAATTACGATCCGAGCAACCGATGCCCACAAACTCGCGTCTACTCCCAAAACCTGAAGTCTAGTTTCCTGAACTCCGTGAACGTTTTTGTGGATTTCTCACGGCCACTTCCGACGTAAAATGACGCGAGGAACACGATGGAAGCGACAGAATTACGATCCGAGCAACCGTTGACTAGAAACTCGCGTCTATTCCCAAAACTTGAAGTCGACTTTCCTGGACTCCGTGAACGTTTTTGTGAATTTCTCACGACCATTTCCGACGTAAAATGACGCGAGGAAGACGGTGGAAGCGACAGAATTACGATCCGAGCAACCGTTGACTAGAAACTCGCGTCTATTCCCAAAACTTGAAGTCGACTTTCCTGGACTCCGTGAACGTTTGAGTGAATTTCTCACTACCATTCCGACGTAAAATGACGCGAGGAAGACGATGGAAGCGACAGAATTACGATCCGAGCAACCGTTGACTAGAAACTCGCGTCTATTCCCAAAACTTGAAGTCTAGTTTCCTGGACTCCGTGAACGTTTTTGTGGATTTCTCACGGCCATTTCCGACGTAAAATGACGCGAGGAACACGATGGAAGCGATAGAATTACGGTCCGAGCAATCGTTGGCCAGAAACACGCGTCTATTCCCAAAACTTGAAGTTGAGTTTCCTGGACTCCGTGAACGTTTTTGTGAATTTCTCACGACCATTTCCGACGTAAAATGACGCGAGGAACACGATGGAAGCGACAGAATTACGATCCGAGCAACTGTTGACCAGAAACTCGCGTCTATTCCCAAAACCGGAAGTCGAGTTTCCTGGACACCGTGAAGGTTTTTGTGAATTTCTCACGACCATTTCCGACGTAAAATGACGCGAGGAACACGATGGAAGCGACAGAATTACGATCCGAGCAACCGTTGACTAGAAACTCGCGTCTATTCCCAAAACTTGAAGTCGACTTTCCTGGACTCCGTGAACGTTTTTGTGAATTTCTCACGACCATTTCCGACGTAAAATGACGCGAGGAACACGATGGAAGCGACAGAATTACGATCCGAGCAACCGTTGACTAGAAACTCGCGTCTATTCCCAAAACTTGAAGTCGACTTTCCTGGACTCCGTGAACGTTTTTGTGAATTTCTCACGACCATTTCCGACGTAAAATGACGCGAGGAACACGATGGAAGCGACAGAATTACGATCCGAGCAACCGTTGACTAGAAACTCGCGTCTATTCCCAAAACTTGTAGTCGACTTTCCTGGACTCCGTGAACGTTTGAGTGAATTTCTCACTACCATTCCGACGTAAAATGACGCGAGGAAGACGATGGAAGCGACAGAATTACGATCCGAGCAACCGTTGACTAGAAACTCGCGTCTATTCCCAAAACTTGAAGTCTAGTTTCCTGGACTCCGTGAACGTTTTTGTGAATTTCTCACGGCCATTTCCGACGTAAAATGACGCGAGGAACACGATGGAAGCGACAGAATTACGGTCCGAGCAACCGTTGACTAGAAACTCGCGTCTATTCCCAAAACTTGAAGTCGACTTTCCTGGACTCCGTGAACGTTTTTGTGAATTTCTCACGACCATTTCCGACGTAAAATGACGCGAGGAACACGATGGAAGCGACAGAATTACGATCCGAGCAACCGTTGACCAGAAACTCGCGTCTATTCCCAAAACCGGAAGTCGAGTTTCCTGGACACCGTGAAGGTTTTTGTGAATTTCTCACGACCATTTCCGACGTAAAATGACGCGAGGAACACAATGGAAGCGACAGAATTACGATCCGAGCAACCGATGACCAGAAACTCGCGTCTACTCCCAAAACTTGAAGTCTAGTTTCCTGGACTCCGTGAACGTTTGAGTGAATTTCTCACTACCATTCCGACGTAAAATGACGCGAGGAAGACGATGGAAGCGACAGAATTACGATCCGAGCAACCGTTGACTAGAAACTCGCGTCTATTCCCAAAACTTGAAGTCTAGTTTCCTGGACTCCGTGAACGTTTTTGTGGATTTCTCACGGCCATTTCCGACGTAAAATGACGCGAGGAACACGATGGAAGCGACAGAATTACGGTCCGAGCAATCGTTGGCCAGAAACTCGCGTCTATTCCCAAAACTTGAAGTCTAGTTTCCTGGACTCCGTGAACGTTTTTGTGGATTTCTCACGGCCATTTCCGACGTAAAATGACGCGAGGAACACGATGGAAGCGACAGAATTACGGTCCGAGCAACCGTTGACTAGAAACTCGCGTCTATTCCCAAAACTTGAAGTCGACTTTCCTGGACTCCGTGAACGTTTTTGTGAATTTTTCACGACCATTTCCGACGGCAAATGACGCGAGGAACACGATGGAAGCGACAGAATTACGATCCGAGCAACCGTTGACTAGAAACTCGCGTCTATTCCCAAAACTTGAAGTCTAGTTTCCTGGACTCCGTGAACGTTTTTGTGGATTTCTCACGGCCATTTCCGACGTAAAATGACGCGAGGAACACGATGGAAGCGACAGAATTACGATCCGAGCAACCGTTGACCAGAAACTCGCGTCTATTCCCAAAACCGGAAGTCGAGTTTCCTGGACACCGTGAAGGTTTTTGTGAATTTCTCACGACCATTTCCGACGTAAAATGACGCGAGGAACACGATGGAAGCGACAGAATTACGATCCGAGCAACCGTTGACTAGAAACTCGCGTCTATTCCCAAAACTTGAAGTCGACTTTCCTGGACTCCGTGAACGTTTTTGTGAATTTCTCACGACCATTTCCGACGTAAAATGACGCGAGGAACACGATGGAAGCGACAGAATTACGATCCGAGCAACCGTTGACTAGAAACTCGCGTCTATTCCCAAAACTTGAAGTCGACTTTCCTGGACTCCGTGAACGTTTTTGTGAATTTCTCACGACCATTTCCGACGTAAAATGACGCGAGGAACACGATGGAAGCGACAGAATTACGATCCGAGCAACCGTTGACTAGAAACTCGCGTCTATTCCCAAAACTTGAAGTCGACTTTCCTGGACTCCGTGAACGTGTTTGTGAATTTCTCACGACCATTTCCGACGTAAAATGACGCGAGGAACACGATGGAAGCGACAGAATTACGATCCGAGCAACCGATGCCCACAAACTCGCGTCTACTCCCAAAACCTGAAGTCTAGTTTCCTGAACTCCGTGAACGTTTTTGTGGATTTCTCACGGCCACTTCCGACGTAAAATGACGCGAGGAACACGATGGAAGCGACAGAATTACGATCCGAGCAACCGTTGACTAGAAACTCGCGTCTATTCCCAAAACTTGAAGTCGACTTTCCTGGACTCCGTGAACGTTTTTGTGAATTTCTCACGACCATTTCCGACGTAAAATGACGCGAGGAAGACGGTGGAAGCGACAGAATTACGATCCGAGCAACCGTTGACTAGAAACTCGCGTCTATTCCCAAAACTTGAAGTCGACTTTCCTGGACTCCGTGAACGTTTGAGTGAATTTCTCACTACCATTCCGACGTAAAATGACGCGAGGAAGACGATGGAAGCGACAGAATTACGATCCGAGCAACCGTTGACTAGAAACTCGCGTCTATTCCCAAAACTTGAAGTCTAGTTTCCTGGACTCCGTGAACGTTTTTGTGGATTTCTCACGGCCATTTCCGACGTAAAATGACGCGAGGAACACGATGGAAGCGATAGAATTACGGTCCGAGCAATCGTTGGCCAGAAACACGCGTCTATTCCCAAAACTTGAAGTTGAGTTTCCTGGACTCCGTGAACGTTTTTGTGAATTTCTCACGACCATTTCCGACGTAAAATGACGCGAGGAACACGATGGAAGCGACAGAATTACGATCCGAGCAACTGTTGACCAGAAACTCGCGTCTATTCCCAAAACCGGAAGTCGAGTTTCCTGGACACCGTGAAGGTTTTTGTGAATTTCTCACGACCATTTCCGACGTAAAATGACGCGAGGAACACGATGGAAGCGACAGAATTACGATCCGAGCAACCGTTGACTAGAAACTCGCGTCTATTCCCAAAACTTGAAGTCGACTTTCCTGGACTCCGTGAACGTTTTTGTGAATTTCTCACGACCATTTCCGACGTAAAATGACGCGAGGAACACGATGGAAGCGACAGAATTACGATCCGAGCAACCGTTGACTAGAAACTCGCGTCTATTCCCAAAACTTGAAGTCGACTTTCCTGGACTCCGTGAACGTTTTTGTGAATTTCTCACGACCATTTCCGACGTAAAATGACGCGAGGAACACGATGGAAGCGACAGAATTACGATCCGAGCAACCGTTGACTAGAAACTCGCGTCTATTCCCAAAACTTGAAGTCGACTTTCCTGGACTCCGTGAACGTTTGAGTGAATTTCTCACTACCATTCCGACGTAAAATGACGCGAGGAAGACGATGGAAGCGACAGAATTACGATCCGAGCAACCGTTGACTAGAAACTCGCGTCTATTCCCAAAACTTGAAGTCTAGTTTCCTGGACTCCGTGAACGTTTTTGTGAATTTCTCACGGCCATTTCCGACGTAAAATGACGCGAGGAACACGATGGAAGCGACAGAATTACGGTCCGAGCAACCGTTGACTAGAAACTCGCGTCTATTCCCAAAACTTGAAGTCGACTTTCCTGGACTCCGTGAACGTTTTTGTGAATTTCTCACGACCATTTCCGACGTAAAATGACGCGAGGAACACGATGGAAGCGACAGAATTACGATCCGAGCAACCGTTGACCAGAAACTCGCGTCTATTCCCAAAACCGGAAGTCGAGTTTCCTGGACACCGTGAAGGTTTTTGTGAATTTCTCACGACCATTTCCGACGTAAAATGACGCGAGGAACACAATGGAAGCGACAGAATTACGATCCGAGCAACCGATGACCAGAAACTCGCGTCTACTCCCAAAACTTGAAGTCTAGTTTCCTGGACTCCGTGAACGTTTGAGTGAATTTCTCACTACCATTCCGACGTAAAATGACGCGAGGAAGACGATGGAAGCGACAGAATTACGATCCGAGCAACCGTTGACTAGAAACTCGCGTCTATTCCCAAAACTTGAAGTCTAGTTTCCTGGACTCCGTGAACGTTTTTGTGGATTTCTCACGGCCATTTCCGACGTAAAATGACGCGAGGAACACGATGGAAGCGACAGAATTACGGTCCGAGCAATCGTTGGCCAGAAACACGCGTCTATTCCCAAAACTTGAAGTTGAGTTTCCTGGACTCCGTGAACGTTTTTGTGAATTTCTCACGACCATTTCCGACGTAAAATGACGCGAGGAACACGATGGAAGCGACAGAATTACGATTCGAGCAACCGTTGACCAGAAACTCGCGTCTATTCCCAAAACAGGAAGTCGAGTTTCCTGGACACCGTGAAGGTTTTTGTGAATTTCTCACGACCATTTCCGACGTAAAATGACGCGAGGAACACGATGGAAGCGACAGAATTACGATCCGAGCAACCGTTGACTAGAAACTCGCGTCTATTCCCAAAACTTGAAGTCGACTTTCCTGGACTCCGTGAATGTTTTTGTGAATTTCTCACGACC
Source organism: Crossocerus cetratus (assembly GCA_963675795.1). Taxonomy (NCBI): domain Eukaryota; kingdom Metazoa; phylum Arthropoda; class Insecta; order Hymenoptera; family Crabronidae; genus Crossocerus; species Crossocerus cetratus. The sequence continues at coordinate 11,104,897 of OY776664.1, read as the reverse complement.
ATTTCCGACGTAAAATGACGCGAGGAACACGATGGAAGCGACAGAATTACGATCCGAGCAACCGTTGACTAGAAACTCGCGTCTATTCCCAAAACTTGAAGTCGACTTTCCTGGACTCCGTGAACGTTTGAGTGAATTTCTCACTACCATTCCGACGTAAAATGACGCGAGGAAGACGATGGAAGCGACAGAATTACGATCCGAGCAACCGTTGACTAGAAACTCGCGTCTATTCCCAAAACTTGAAGTCTAGTTTCCTGGACTCCGTGAACGTTTTTGTGAATTTCTCACGGCCATTTCCGACGTAAAATGACGCGAGGAACACGATGGAAGCGACAGAATTACGGTCCGAGCAACCGTTGACTAGAAACTCGCGTCTATTCCCAAAACTTGAAGTCGACTTTCCTGGACTCCGTGAACGTTTTTGTGAATTTTTCACGACCATTTCCGACGGCAAATGACGCGAGGAACACGATGGAAGCGACAGAATTACGATCCGAGCAACCGTTGACTAGAAACTCGCGTCTATTCCCAAAACTTGAAGTCTAGTTTCCTGGACTCCGTGAACGTTTTTGTGGATTTCTCACGGCCATTTCCGACGTAAAATGACGCGAGGAACACGATGGAAGCGACAGAATTACGATCCGAGCAACCGTTGACCAGAAACTCGCGTCTATTCCCAAAACCGGAAGTCGAGTTTCCTGGACACCGTGAAGGTTTTTGTGAATTTCTCACGACCATTTCCGACGTAAAATGACGCGAGGAACACGATGGAAGCGACAGAATTACGATCCGAGCAACCGTTGACTAGAAACTCGCGTCTATTCCCAAAACTTGAAGTCGACTTTCCTGGACTCCGTGAACGTTTTTGTGAATTTCTCACGACCATTTCCGACGTAAAATGACGCGAGGAACACGATGGAAGCGACAGAATTACGATCCGAGCAACCGTTGACTAGAAACTCGCGTCTATTCCCAAAACTTGAAGTCGACTTTCCTGGACTCCGTGAACGTTTTTGTGAATTTCTCACGACCATTTCCGACGTAAAATGACGCGAGGAACACAATGGAAGCGACAGAATTACGATCCGAGCAACTGATGACCAGAAACTCGCGTCGACTCCCAAAATTTGAAGTCTAGTTTCCTGGACTCCGTGAACGTTTGAGTGAATTTCTCACTACCATTCCGACGTAAAATGACGCGAGGAAGACGATGGAAGCGACAGAATTACGATCCGAGCAACCGTTGACTAGAAATTCGCGTCTATTCCCAAAACTTGAAGTCTAGTTTCCTGGACTCCGTGAACGTTTTTGTGGATTTCTCACGGCCATTTCCGACGTAAAATGGCGCGAGGAACACGATGGAAGCGACAGAATTACGATCCGAGCAATCGTTGGCCAGAAACACGCGTCTATTCCCAAAACTTGAAGTTGAGTTTCCTGGACTCCGTTAACGTTTTTGTGAATTTCTCACGACCATTTCCGACGTAAAATGACGCGAGGAACACGATGGAAGCGACAGAATTACGATCCGAGCAACCGATGCCCACAAACTCGCGTCTACTCCCAAAACTTGAAGTCTAGTTTCCTGAACTCCGTGAACGTTTTTGTGGATTTCTCACGGCCACTTCCGACGTAAAATGACGCGAGGAACACGATGGAAGCGACAGAATTACGATCCGAGCAACCGTTGACTAGAAACTCGCGTCTATTCCCAAAACTTGAAGTCGACTTTCCTGGACTCCGTGAACGTTTTTGTGAATTTCTCACGACCATTTCCGACGTAAAATGACGCGAGGAACACGATGGAAGCGACAGAATTACGATCCGAGCAACCGTTGAACAGAAACTCGCGTCTATTCCCAAAACTTGAAGTCGACTTTCCTGGACTCCGTGAACGTTTTTGTGAATTTCTCACGACCATTTCCGACGTAAAATGACGCGAGGAACACAATGGAAGCGACAGAATTACGATCCGAGCAATCGTTGGCCAGAAACACGCGTCTATTCCCAAAACTTGAAGTTGAGTTTCCTGGACTCCGTTAACGTTTTTGTGAATTTCTCACGACCATTTCCGACGTAAAATGACGCGAGGAACACGATGGAAGCGACAGAATTACGATCCGAGCAACCGTTGACCAGAAACTGGCGTCTATTCCCAAAACCTGAAGTCGAGTTTCCTGGACACCGTGAAGGTTTTTGTGAATTTCTCACGACCATTTCCGACGTAAAATGACGCGAGGAACACGATGGAAGCGACAGAATTACGATCCGAGCAACCGATGACCAGAAACTCGCGTCGACTCCCAAAATTTGAAGTCTAGTTTCCTGGACTCCGTGAACGTTTGAGTGAATTTCTCACTACCATTCCGACGTAAAATGACGCGAGGAAGACGATGGAAGCGACAGAATTACGATCCGAGCAACCGTTGACTAGAAATTCGCGTCTATTCCCAAAACTTGAAGTCTAGTTTCCTGGACTCCGTGAACGTTTTTGTGGATTTCTCACGGCCATTTCCGACGTAAAATGGCGCGAGGAACACGATGGAAGCGACAGAATTACGATCCGAGCAATCGTTGGCCAGAAACACGCGTCTATTCCCAAAACATGAAGTTGAGTTTCCTGGACTCCGTTAACGTTTTTGTGAATTTCTCACGACCATTTCCGACGTAAAATGACGCGAGGAACACGATGGAAGCGACAGAATTACGATCCGAGCAACCGTTGACCAGAAACTGGCGTCTATTCCCAAAACCTGAAGTCGAGTTTCCTGGACACCGTGAAGGTTTTTGTGAATTTCTCACGACCATTTCCGACGTAAAATGACGCGAGGAACACGATGGAAGCGACAGAATTACGATCCGAGCAACCGTTGACTAGAAACTCGCGTCTATTCCCAAAACTTGAAGTCGACTTTCCTGGACTCCCTGAACGTTTTTGTGAATTTCTCACGACCATTTCCGACGTAAAATGACGCGAGGAACACGATGGAAGCGACAGAATTACGATCCGAGCAACCGTTGACCAGAAACTCGCGTCTATTCCCAAAACCGGAAGTCGAGTTTCCTGGACACCGTGAAGGTTTTTGTGAATTTCTCACGACCATTTCCGACGTAAAATGACGCGAGGAACACAATGGAAGCGACAGAATTACGATCCGAGCAACCGATGACCAGAAACTCGCGTCTACTCCCAAAACTTGAAGTCTAGTTTCCTGGACTCCGTGAACGTTTGAGTGAATTTCTCACTACCATTCCGACGTAAAATGACGCGAGGAAGACGATGGAAGCGACAGAATTACGATCCGAGCAACCGTTGACTAGAAACTCGCGTCTATTCCCAAAACTTGAAGTCTAGTTTCCTGGACTCCGTGAACGTTTTTGTGGATTTCTCACGGCCATTTCCGACGTAAAATGACGCGAGGAACACGATGGAAGCGACAGAATTACGGTCCGAGCAACCGTTGACCAGAAACTGGCGTCTATTCCCAAAACCTGAAGTCGAGTTTCCTGGACACCGTGAAGGTTTTTGTGAATTTCTCACGACCATTTCCGACGTAAAATGACGCGAGGAACACGATGGAAGCGACAGAATTACGATCCGAGCAACCGTTGACCAGAAACTGGCGTCTATTCCCAAAACCTGAAGTCGAGTTTCCTGGACACCGTGAAGGTTTTTGTGAATTTCTCACGACCATTTCCGACGTAAAATGACGCGAGGAACACGATGGAAGCGACAGAATTACGATCCGAGCAACCGTTGACTAGAAACTCGCGTCTATTCCCAAAACTTGAAGTCGACTTTCCTGGACTCCGTGAACGTTTTTGTGAATTTCTCACGACCATTTCCGACGTAAAATGACGCGAGGAACACGATGGAAGCGACAGAATTACGATCCGAGCAACCGTTGACCAGAAACTCGCGTCTATTCCCAAAACCGGAAGTCGAGTTTCCTGGACACCGTGAAGGTTTTTGTGAATTTCTCACGACCATTTCCGACGTAAAATGACGCGAGGAACACAATGGAAGCGACAGAATTACGATCCGAGCAACCGATGACCAGAAACTCGCGTCTACTCCCAAAACTTGAAGTCTAGTTTCCTGGACTCCGTGAACGTTTGAGTGAATTTCTCACTACCATTCCGACGTAAAATGACGCGAGGAAGACGATGGAAGCGACAGAATTACGATCCGAGCAACCGTTGACTAGAAACTCGCGTCTATTCCCAAAACTTGAAGTCTAGTTTCCTGGACTCCGTGAACGTTTTTGTGGATTTCTCACGGCCATTTCCGACGTAAAATGACGCGAGGAACACGATGGAAGCGACAGAATTACGATTCGAGCAACCGTTGACCAGAAACTCGCGTCTATTCCCAAAACAGGAAGTCGAGTTTCCTGGACACCGTGAAGGTTTTTGTGAATTTCTCACGACCATTTCCGACGTAAAATGACGCGAGGAACACGATGGAAGCGACAGAATTACGATCCGAGCAACCGTTGACTAGAAACTCGCGTCTATTCCCAAAACTTGAAGTCGACTTTCCTGGACTCCGTGAATGTTTTTGTGAATTTCTCACGACCATTTCCGACGTAAAATGACGCGAGGAACACGATGGAAGCGACAGAATTACGATCCGAGCAACCGTTGACTAGAAACTCGCGTCTATTCCCAAAACTTGAAGTCGACTTTCCTGGACTCCGTGAACGTTTGAGTGAATTTCTCACTACCATTCCGACGTAAAATGACGCGAGGAAGACGATGGAAGCGACAGAATTACGATCCGAGCAACCGTTGACTAGAAACTCGCGTCTATTTCCAAAACTTGAAGTCTAGTTTCCTGGACTCCGTGAACGTTTTTGTGGATTTCTCACGGCCATTTCCGACGTAAAATGACGCGAGGAACACGATGGAAGCGACAGAATTACGGTCCGAGCAATCGTTGGCCAGAAACACGCGTCTATTCCCAAAACTTGAAGTTGAGTTTCCTGGACTCCGTGAACGTTTTTGTGAATTTCTCACGACCATTTCCGACGTAAAATGACGCGAGGAACACGATGGAAGCGACAGAATTACGATCCGAGCAACCGTTGACCAGAAACTCGCGTCTATTCCCAAAACCGGAAGTCGAGTTTCCTGGACACCGTGAAGGTTTTTGTGAATTTCTCACGACCATTTCCGACGTAAAATGACGCGAGGAACACGATGGAAGCGACAGAATTACGATCCGAGCAACCGTTGACTAGAAACTCGCGTCTATTCCCAAAACTTGAAGTCGACTTTCCTGGACTCCGTGAACGTTTTTCTGAATTTCTCACGACCATTTCCGACGTAAAATGACGCGAGGAACACGATGGAAGCGACAGAATTACGATCCGAGCAACCGTTGACTAGAAACTCGCGTCTATTCCCAAAACTTGAAGTCGACTTTCCTGGACTCCGTGAACGTTTTTGTGAATTTCTCACGACCATTTCCGACGTAAAATGACGCGAGGAACACGATGGAAGCGACAGAATTACGATCCGAGCAACCGATGCCCACAAACTCGCGTCTACTCCCAAAACTTGAAGTCTAGTTTCCTGAACTCCGTGAACGTTTTTGTGGATTTCTCACGGCCACTTCCGACGTAAAATGACGCGAGGAACACGATGGAAGCGACAGAATTACGATCCGAGCAACCGTTGACTAGAAACTCGCGTCTATTCCCAAAACTTGAAGTCGACTTTCCTGGACTCCGTGAACGTTTTTGTGAATTTCTCACGACCATTTCCGACGTAAAATGACGCGAGGAACACGATGGAAGCGACAGAATTACGATCCGAGCAACCGTTGAACAGAAACTCGCGTCTATTCCCAAAACTTGAAGTCGACTTTCCTGGACTCCGTGAACGTTTTTGTGAATTTCTCACGACCATTTCCGACGTAAAATGACGCGAGGAACACGATGGAAGCGACAGAATTACGATCCGAGCAACCGATGACCAGAAACTCGCGTCGACTCCCAAAATTTGAAGTCTAGTTTCCTGGACTCCGTGAACGTTTGAGTGAATTTCTCACTACCATTCCGACGTAAAATGACGCGAGGAACACGATGGAAGCGACAGAATTACGATCCGAGCAACCGTTGACTAGAAACTCGCGTCTATTCCCAAAACTTGAAGTCGACTTTCCTGGACTCCGTGAACGTTTTTGTGAATTTCTCACGACCATTTCCGACGTAAAATGACGCGAGGAACACGATGGAAGCGACAGAATTACGATCCGAGCAACCGTTGACCAGAAACTCGCGTCTATTCCCAAAACCGGAAGTCGAGTTTCCTGGACACCGTGAAGGTTTTTGTGAATTTCTCACGACCATTTCCGACGTAAAATGACGCGAGGAACACAATGGAAGCGACAGAATTACGATCCGAGCAACCGATGACCAGAAACTCGCGTCTACTCCCAAAACTTGAAGTCTAGTTTCCTGGACTCCGTGAACGTTTGAGTGAATTTCTCACTACCATTCCGACGTAAAATGACGCGAGGAAGACGATGGAAGCGACAGAATTACGATCCGAGCAACCGTTGACTAGAAACTCGCGTCTATTCCCAAAACTTGAAGTCTAGTTTCCTGGACTCCGTGAACGTTTTTGTGGATTTCTCACGGCCATTTCCGACGTAAAATGACGCGAGGAACACGATGGAAGCGACAGAATTACGATTCGAGCAACCGTTGACCAGAAACTCGCGTCTATTCCCAAAACAGGAAGTCGAGTTTCCTGGACACCGTGAAGGTTTTTGTGAATTTCTCACGACCATTTCCGACGTAAAATGACGCGAGGAACACGATGGAAGCGACAGAATTACGATCCGAGCAACCGTTGACTAGAAACTCGCGTCTATTCCCAAAACTTGAAGTCGACTTTCCTGGACTCCGTGAATGTTTTTGTGAATTTCTCACGACCATTTCCGACGTAAAATGACGCGAGGAACACGATGGAAGCGACAGAATTACGATCCGAGCAACCGTTGACTAGAAACTCGCGTCTATTCCCAAAACTTGAAGTCGACTTTCCTGGACTCCGTGAACGTTTGAGTGAATTTCTCACTACCATTCCGACGTAAAATGACGCGAGGAAGACGATGGAAGCGACAGAATTACGATCCGAGCAACCGTTGACTAGAAACTCGCGTCTATTTCCAAAACTTGAAGTCTAGTTTCCTGGACTCCGTGAACGTTTTTGTGGATTTCTCACGGCCATTTCCGACGTAAAATGACGCGAGGAACACGATGGAAGCGACAGAATTACGGTCCGAGCAATCGTTGGCCAGAAACACGCGTCTATTCCCAAAACTTGAAGTTGAGTTTCCTGGACTCCGTGAACGTTTTTGTGAATTTCTCACGACCATTTCCGACGTAAAATGACGCGAGGAACACGATGGAAGCGACAGAATTACGATCCGAGCAACCGTTGACCAGAAACTCGCGTCTATTCCCAAAACCGGAAGTCGAGTTTCCTGGACACCGTGAAGGTTTTTGTGAATTTCTCACGACCATTTCCGACGTAAAATGACGCGAGGAACACGATGGAAGCGACAGAATTACGATCCGAGCAACCGTTGACTAGAAACTCGCGTCTATTCCCAAAACTTGAAGTCGACTTTCCTGGACTCCGTGAACGTTTTTCTGAATTTCTCACGACCATTTCCGACGTAAAATGACGCGAGGAACACGATGGAAGCGACAGAATTACGATCCGAGCAACCGTTGACTAGAAACTCGCGTCTATTCCCAAAACTTGAAGTCGACTTTCCTGGACTCCGTGAACGTTTTTGTGAATTTCTCACGACCATTTCCGACGTAAAATGACGCGAGGAACACGATGGAAGCGACAGAATTACGATCCGAGCAACCGATGCCCACAAACTCGCGTCTACTCCCAAAACTTGAAGTCTAGTTTCCTGAACTCCGTGAACGTTTTTGTGGATTTCTCACGGCCACTTCCGACGTAAAATGACGCGAGGAACACGATGGAAGCGACAGAATTACGATCCGAGCAACCGTTGACTAGAAACTCGCGTCTATTCCCAAAACTTGAAGTCGACTTTCCTGGACTCCGTGAACGTTTTTGTGAATTTCTCACGACCATTTCCGACGTAAAATGACGCGAGGAACACGATGGAAGCGACAGAATTACGATCCGAGCAACCGTTGAACAGAAACTCGCGTCTATTCCCAAAACTTGAAGTCGACTTTCCTGGACTCCGTGAACGTTTTTGTGAATTTCTCACGACCATTTCCGACGTAAAATGACGCGAGGAACACGATGGAAGCGACAGAATTACGATCCGAGCAACCGATGACCAGAAACTCGCGTCGACTCCCAAAATTTGAAGTCTAGTTTCCTGGACTCCGTGAACGTTTGAGTGAATTTCTCACTACCATTCCGACGTAAAATGACGCGAGGAACACGATGGAAGCGACAGAATTACGATCCGAGCAACCGATGCCCACAAACTCGCGTCTACTCCCAAAACTTGAAGTCTAGTTTCCTGAACTCCGTGAACGTTTTTGTGGATTTCTCACGGCCACTTCCGACGTAAAATGACGCGAGGAACACGATGGAAGCGACAGAATTACGATCCGAGCAACCGTTGACTAGAAACTCGCGTCTATTCCCAAAACTTGAAGTCGACTTTCCTGGACTCCGTGAACGTTTTTGTGAATTTCTCACGACCATTTCCGACGTAAAATGACGCGAGGAACACGATGGAAGCGACAGAATTACGATCCGAGCAACCGTTGAACAGAAACTCGCGTCTATTCCCAAAACTTGAAGTCGACTTTCCTGGACTCCGTGAACGTTTTTGTGAATTTCTCACGACCATTTCCGACGTAAAATGACGCGAGGAACACAATGGAAGCGACAGAATTACGATCCGAGCAACCGATGACCAGAAACTCGCGTCGACTCCCAAAATTTGAAGTCTAGTTTCCTGGACTCCGTGAACGTTTGAGTGAATTTCTCACTACCATTCCGACGTAAAATGACGCGAGGAAGACGATGGAAGCGACAGAATTACGATCCGAGCAACCGTTGACTAGAAATTCGCGTCTATTCCCAAAACTTGAAGTCTAGTTTCCTGGACTCCGTGAACGTTTTTGTGGATTTCTCACGGCCATTTCCGACGTAAAATGGCGCGAGGAACACGATGGAAGCGACAGAATTACGATCCGAGCAATCGTTGGCCAGAAACACGCGTCTATTCCCAAAACTTGAAGTTGAGTTTCCTGGACTCCGTTAACGTTTTTGTGAATTTCTCACGACCATTTCCGACGTAAATTACGCGAGGAACACGATGGAAGCGACAGAATTACGATCCGAGCAACCGATGCCCACAAACTCGCGTCTACTCCCAAAACTTGAAGTCTAGTTTCCTGAACTCCGTGAACGTTTTTGTGGATTTCTCACGGCCACTTCCGACGTAAAATGACGCGAGGAACACGATGGAAGCGACAGAATTACGATCCGAGCAACCGTTGACTAGAAACTCGCGTCTATTCCCAAAACTTGAAGTCGACTTTCCTGGACTCCGTGAACGTTTTTGTGAATTTCTCACGACCATTTCCGACGTAAAATGACGCGAGGAACACGATGGAAGCGACAGAATTACGATCCGAGCAACCGTTGAACAGAAACTCGCGTCTATTCCCAAAACTTGAAGTCGACTTTCCTGGACTCCGTGAACGTTTTTGTGAATTTCTCACGACCATTTCCGACGTAAAATGACGCGAGGAACACAATGGAAGCGACAGAATTACGATCCGAGCAATCGTTGGCCAGAAACACGCGTCTATTCCCAAAACTTGAAGTTGAGTTTCCTGGACTCCGTTAACGTTTTTGTGAATTTCTCACGACCATTTCCGACGTAAAATGACGCGAGGAACACGATGGAAGCGACAGAATTACGATCCGAGCAACCGTTGACCAGAAACTGGCGTCTATTCCCAAAACCTGAAGTCGAGTTTCCTGGACACCGTGAAGGTTTTTGTGAATTTCTCACGACCATTTCCGACGTAAAATGACGCGAGGAACACGGTGGAAGCGACAGAATTACGATCCGAGCAACCGTTGACTAGAAACTCGCGTCTATTCCCAAAACTTGAAGTCGACTTTCCTGGACTCCGTGAACGTTTTTGTGAATTTCTCACGACCATTTGCGATGTAAAATGACACGAGGAACACGATGGAAGCGACAGAATTACGATCCGAGCAACCGATGCCCCGAAACTCGCGTCTACTCCCAAAACTTGAAGTCTAGTTTCCTGGACTCCGTGAACGTTTGAGTGAATTTCTCACTACCATTCCGACGTAAAATGACGCGAGGAAGACGATGGAAGCGACAGAATTACGATCCGAGCAACCGTTGACTAGAAACTCGCGTCTATTCCCAAAACTTGAAGTTGAGTTTCCTGGACTCCGTGAACGTTTTTGTGAATTTCTCACGACCATTTCCGACGTAAAACGACGCGAGGAACACGATGGAAGCGACAGAATTACGATCCGAGCAACCGTTGACCAGAAACTCGCGTCTATTCCCAAAACCTGAAGTCGAGTTTCCTGGACTCCGTGAACGTTTTTGTGGATTTCTCACGGCCATTTCCGACGTAAAATGACGCGAGGAACACGATGGAAGCGACAGAATTACGGTCCGAGCAATCGTTGGCCAGAAACACGCGTCTATTCCCAAAACTTGAAGTTGAGTTTCCTGGACTCCGTGAACGTTTTTGTGAATTTCTCACGACCATTTCCGACGTAAAATGACGCGAGGAACACGATGGAAGCGACAGAATTACGATTCGAGCAACCGTTGACCAGAAACTCGCGTCTATTCCCAAAACCGGAAGTCGAGTTTCCTGGACACTGTGAAGGTTTTTGTGAATTTCTCACGACCATTTCCGACGTAAAATGACGCCAGGAACACGATGGAAGCGACAGAATTACGATCCGAGCAATCGTTGGCCAGAAACACGCGTCTATTCCCAAAACTTGAAGTTGAGTTTCCTGGACTCCGTTAACGTTTTTGTGAATTTCTCACGACCATTTCCGACGTAAAATGACGCGAGGAACACGATGGAAGCGACAGAATTACGATCCGAGCAACCGATGCCCACAAACTCGCGTCTACTCCCAAAACTTGAAGTCTAGTTTCCTGAACTCCGTGAACGTTTTTGTGGATTTCTCACGGCCACTTCCGACGTAAAATGACGCGAGGAACACGATGGAAGCGACAGAATTACGATCCGAGCAACCGTTGACTAGAAACTCGCGTCTATTCCCAAAACTTGAAGTCGACTTTCCTGGACTCCGTGAACGTTTTTGTGAATTTCTCACGACCATTTCCGACGTAAAATGACGCGAGGAACACGATGGAAGCGACAGAATTACGATCCGAGCAACCGTTGAACAGAAACTCGCGTCTATTCCCAAAACTTGAAGTCGACTTTCCTGGACTCCGTGAACGTTTTTGTGAATTTCTCACAACCATTTCCGACGTAAAATGACGCGAGGAACACAATGGAAGCGACAGAATTACGATCCGAGCAATCGTTGGCCAGAAACACGCGTCTATTCCCAAAACTTGAAGTTGAGTTTCCTGGACTCCGTTAACGTTTTTGTGAATTTCTCACGACCATTTCCGACGTAAAATGACGCGAGGAACACGATGGAAGCGACAGAATTACGATCCGAGCAACCGTTGACCAGAAACTGGCGTCTATTCCCAAAACCTGAAGTCGAGTTTCCTGGACACCGTGAAGGTTTTTGTGAATTTCTCACGACCATTTCCGACGTAAAATGACGCGAGGAACACGATGGAAGCGACAGAATTACGATCCGAGCAACCGATGACCAGAAACTCGCGTCGACTCCCAAAATTTGAAGTCTAGTTTCCTGGACTCCGTGAACGTTTGAGTGAATTTCTCACTACCATTCCGACGTAAAATGACGCGAGGAAGACGATGGAAGCGACAGAATTACGATCCGAGCAACCGTTGACTAGAAATTCGCGTCTATTCCCAAAACTTGAAGTCTAGTTTCCTGGACTCCGTGAACGTTTTTGTGGATTTCTCACGGCCATTTCCGACGTAAAATGGCGCGAGGAACACGATGGAAGCGACAGAATTACGATCCGAGCAATCGTTGGCCAGAAACACGCGTCTATTCCCAAAACATGAAGTTGAGTTTCCTGGACTCCGTTAACGATTTTGTGAATTTCTCACGACCATTTCCGACGTAAAATGACGCGAGGAACACGATGGAAGCGACAGAATTACGATCCGAGCAACCGTTGACCAGAAACTGGCGTCTATTCCCAAAACCTGAAGTCGAGTTTCCTGGACACCGTGAAGGTTTTTGTGAATTTCTCACGACCATTTCCGACGTAAAATGACGCGAGGAACACGATGGAAGCGACAGAATTACGATCCGAGCAACCGTTGACTAGAAACTCGCGTCTATTCCCAAAACTTGAAGTCGACTTTCCTGGACTCCGTGAACGTTTTTGTGAATTTCTCACGACCATTTCCGACGTAAAATGACGCGAGGAACACGATGGAAGCGACAGAATTACGATCCGAGCAACCGTTGACCAGAAACTCGCGTCTATTCCCAAAACCGGAAGTCGAGTTTCCTGGACACCGTGAAGGTTTTTGTGAATTTCTCACGACCATTTCCGACGTAAAATGACGCGAGGAACACAATGGAAGCGACAGAATTACGATCCGAGCAACCGATGACCAGAAACTCGCGTCTACTCCCAAAACTTGAAGTCTAGTTTCCTGGACTCCGTGAACGTTTGAGTGAATTTCTCACTACCATTCCGACGTAAAATGACGCGAGGAAGACGATGGAAGCGACAGAATTACGATCCGAGCAACCGTTGACTAGAAACTCGCGTCTATTCCCAAAACTTGAAGTCTAGTTTCCTGGACTCCGTGAACGTTTTTGTGGATTTCTCACGGCCATTTCCGATGTAAAATGACGCGAGGAACACGATGGAAGCGACAGAATTACGGTCCGAGCAATCGTTGGCCAGAAACACGCGTCTATTCCCAAAACTTGAAGTTGAGTTTCCTGGACTCCGTGAACGTTTTTGTGAATTTCTCACGACCATTTCCGACGTAAAATGACGCGAGGAACACGATGGCAGCGACAGAATTACGATTCGAGCAACCGTTGACCAGAAACTCGCGTCTATTCCCAAAACCGGAAGTCGAGTTTCCTGGACACCGTGAAGGTTTTTGTGAATTTCTCACGACCATTTCCGACGTAAAATGACGCGAGGAACACGATGGAAGCGACAGAATTACGATCCGAGCAACCGTTGACTAGAAACTCGCGTCTATTCCCAAAACTTGAAGTCGACTTTCCTGGACTCCGTGAACGTTTTTGTGAATTTCTCACGACCATTTCCGACGTAAAATGACGCGAGGAACACGATGGAAGCGACAGAATTACGATCCGAGCAACCGTTGACTAGAAACTCGCGTCTATTCCCAAAACTTGAAGTCGACTTTCCTGGACTCCGTGAACGTGTTTGTGAATTTCTCACGACCATTTCCGACGTAAAATGACGCGAGGAACACGATGGAAGCGACAGAATTACGATCCGAGCAACCGATGCCCACAAACTCGCGTCTACTCCCAAAACCTGAAGTCTAGTTTCCTGAACTCCGTGAACGTTTTTGTGGATTTCTCACGGCCACTTCCGACGTAAAATGACGCGAGGAACACGATGGAAGCGACAGAATTACGATCCGAGCAACCGTTGACTAGAAACTCGCGTCTATTCCCAAAACTTGAAGTCGACTTTCCTGGACTCCGTGAACGTTTTTGTGAATTTCTCACGACCATTTCCGACGTAAAATGACGCGAGGAAGACGGTGGAAGCGACAGAATTACGATCCGAGCAACCGTTGACTAGAAACTCGCGTCTATTCCCAAAACTTGAAGTCGACTTTCCTGGACTCCGTGAACGTTTGAGTGAATTTCTCACTACCATTCCGACGTAAAATGACGCGAGGAAGACGATGGAAGCGACAGAATTACGATCCGAGCAACCGTTGACTAGAAACTCGCGTCTATTCCCAAAACTTGAAGTCTAGTTTCCTGGACTCCGTGAACGTTTTTGTGGATTTCTCACGGCCATTTCCGACGTAAAATGACGCGAGGAACACGATGGAAGCGATAGAATTACGGTCCGAGCAATCGTTGGCCAGAAACACGCGTCTATTCCCAAAACTTGAAGTTGAGTTTCCTGGACTCCGTGAACGTTTTTGTGAATTTCTCACGACCATTTCCGACGTAAAATGACGCGAGGAACACGATGGAAGCGACAGAATTACGATCCGAGCAACTGTTGACCAGAAACTCGCGTCTATTCCCAAAACCGGAAGTCGAGTTTCCTGGACACCGTGAAGGTTTTTGTGAATTTCTCACGACCATTTCCGACGTAAAATGACGCGAGGAACACGATGGAAGCGACAGAATTACGATCCGAGCAACCGTTGACTAGAAACTCGCGTCTATTCCCAAAACTTGAAGTCGACTTTCCTGGACTCCGTGAACGTTTTTGTGAATTTCTCACGACCATTTCCGACGTAAAATGACGCGAGGAACACGATGGAAGCGACAGAATTACGATCCGAGCAACCGTTGACTAGAAACTCGCGTCTATTCCCAAAACTTGAAGTCGACTTTCCTGGACTCCGTGAACGTTTTTGTGAATTTCTCACGACCATTTCCGACGTAAAATGACGCGAGGAACACGATGGAAGCGACAGAATTACGATCCGAGCAACCGTTGACTAGAAACTCGCGTCTATTCCCAAAACTTGAAGTCGACTTTCCTGGACTCCGTGAACGTTTGAGTGAATTTCTCACTACCATTCCGACGTAAAATGACGCGAGGAAGACGATGGAAGCGACAGAATTACGATCCGAGCAACCGTTGACTAGAAACTCGCGTCTATTCCCAAAACTTGAAGTCTAGTTTCCTGGACTCCGTGAACGTTTTTGTGAATTTCTCACGGCCATTTCCGACGTAAAATGACGCGAGGAACACGATGGAAGCGACAGAATTACGGTCCGAGCAACCGTTGACTAGAAACTCGCGTCTATTCCCAAAACTTGAAGTCGACTTTCCTGGACTCCGTGAACGTTTTTGTGAATTTCTCACGACCATTTCCGACGTAAAATGACGCGAGGAACACGATGGAAGCGACAGAATTACGATCCGAGCAACCGTTGACCAGAAACTCGCGTCTATTCCCAAAACCGGAAGTCGAGTTTCCTGGACACCGTGAAGGTTTTTGTGAATTTCTCACGACCATTTCCGACGTAAAATGACGCGAGGAACACAATGGAAGCGACAGAATTACGATCCGAGCAACCGATGACCAGAAACTCGCGTCTACTCCCAAAACTTGAAGTCTAGTTTCCTGGACTCCGTGAACGTTTGAGTGAATTTCTCACTACCATTCCGACGTAAAATGACGCGAGGAAGACGATGGAAGCGACAGAATTACGATCCGAGCAACCGTTGACTAGAAACTCGCGTCTATTCCCAAAACTTGAAGTCTAGTTTCCTGGACTCCGTGAACGTTTTTGTGGATTTCTCACGGCCATTTCCGACGTAAAATGACGCGAGGAACACGATGGAAGCGACAGAATTACGGTCCGAGCAATCGTTGGCCAGAAACACGCGTCTATTCCCAAAACTTGAAGTTGAGTTTCCTGGACTCCGTGAACGTTTTTGTGAATTTCTCACGACCATTTCCGACGTAAAATGACGCGAGGAACACGATGGAAGCGACAGAATTACGATTCGAGCAACCGTTGACCAGAAACTCGCGTCTATTCCCAAAACAGGAAGTCGAGTTTCCTGGACACCGTGAAGGTTTTTGTGAATTTCTCACGACCATTTCCGACGTAAAATGACGCGAGGAACACGATGGAAGCGACAGAATTACGATCCGAGCAACCGTTGACTAGAAACTCGCGTCTATTCCCAAAACTTGAAGTCGACTTTCCTGGACTCCGTGAATGTTTTTGTGAATTTCTCACGACCATTTCCGACGTAAAATGACGCGAGGAACACGATGGAAGCGACAGAATTACGATCCGAGCAACCGTTGACTAGAAACTCGCGTCTATTCCCAAAACTTGAAGTCGACTTTCCTGGACTCCGTGAACGTTTGAGTGAATTTCTCACTACCATTCCGACGTAAAATGACGCGAGGAAGACGATGGAAGCGACAGAATTACGATCCGAGCAACCGTTGACTAGAAACTCGCGTCTATTCCCAAAACTTGAAGTCTAGTTTCCTGGACTCCGTGAACGTTTTTGTGAATTTCTCACGGCCATTTCCGACGTAAAATGACGCGAGGAACACGATGGAAGCGACAGAATTACGGTCCGAGCAACCGTTGACTAGAAACTCGCGTCTATTCCCAAAACTTGAAGTCGACTTTCCTGGACTCCGTGAACGTTTTTGTGAATTTTTCACGACCATTTCCGACGGCAAATGACGCGAGGAACACGATGGAAGCGACAGAATTACGATCCGAGCAACCGTTGACTAGAAACTCGCGTCTATTCCCAAAACTTGAAGTCTAGTTTCCTGGACTCCGTGAACGTTTTTGTGGATTTCTCACGGCCATTTCCGACGTAAAATGACGCGAGGAACACGATGGAAGCGACAGAATTACGATCCGAGCAACCGTTGACCAGAAACTCGCGTCTATTCCCAAAACCGGAAGTCGAGTTTCCTGGACACCGTGAAGGTTTTTGTGAATTTCTCACGACCATTTCCGACGTAAAATGACGCGAGGAACACGATGGAAGCGACAGAATTACGATCCGAGCAACCGTTGACTAGAAACTCGCGTCTATTCCCAAAACTTGAAGTCGACTTTCCTGGACTCCGTGAACGTTTTTGTGAATTTCTCACGACCATTTCCGACGTAAAATGACGCGAGGAAGACGGTGGAAGCGACAGAATTACGATCCGAGCAACCGTTGACTAGAAACTCGCGTCTATTCCCAAAACTTGAAGTCGACTTTCCTGGACTCCGTGAACGTTTGAGTGAATTTCTCACTACCATTCCGACGTAAAATGACGCGAGGAAGACGATGGAAGCGACAGAATTACGATCCGAGCAACCGTTGACTAGAAACTCGCGTCTATTCCCAAAACTTGAAGTCTAGTTTCCTGGACTCCGTGAACGTTTTTGTGGATTTCTCACGGCCATTTCCGACGTAAAATGACGCGAGGAACACGATGGAAGCGATAGAATTACGGTCCGAGCAATCGTTGGCCAGAAACACGCGTCTATTCCCAAAACTTGAAGTTGAGTTTCCTGGACTCCGTGAACGTTTTTGTGAATTTCTCACGACCATTTCCGACGTAAAATGACGCGAGGAACACGATGGAAGCGACAGAATTACGATCCGAGCAACTGTTGACCAGAAACTCGCGTCTATTCCCAAAACCGGAAGTCGAGTTTCCTGGACACCGTGAAGGTTTTTGTGAATTTCTCACGACCATTTCCGACGTAAAATGACGCGAGGAACACGATGGAAGCGACAGAATTACGATCCGAGCAACCGTTGACTAGAAACTCGCGTCTATTCCCAAAACTTGAAGTCGACTTTCCTGGACTCCGTGAACGTTTTTGTGAATTTCTCACGACCATTTCCGACGTAAAATGACGCGAGGAACACGATGGAAGCGACAGAATTACGATCCGAGCAACCGTTGACTAGAAACTCGCGTCTATTCCCAAAACTTGAAGTCGACTTTCCTGGACTCCGTGAACGTTTTTGTGAATTTCTCACGACCATTTCCGACGTAAAATGACGCGAGGAACACGATGGAAGCGACAGAATTACGATCCGAGCAACCGTTGACTAGAAACTCGCGTCTATTCCCAAAACTTGAAGTCGACTTTCCTGGACTCCGTGAACGTTTGAGTGAATTTCTCACTACCATTCCGACGTAAAATGACGCGAGGAAGACGATGGAAGCGACAGAATTACGATCCGAGCAACCGTTGACTAGAAACTCGCGTCTATTCCCAAAACTTGAAGTCTAGTTTCCTGGACTCCGTGAACGTTTTTGTGAATTTCTCACGGCCATTTCCGACGTAAAATGACGCGAGGAACACGATGGAAGCGACAGAATTACGGTCCGAGCAACCGTTGACTAGAAACTCGCGTCTATTCCCAAAACTTGAAGTCGACTTTCCTGGACTCCGTGAACGTTTTTGTGAATTTCTCACGACCATTTCCGACGTAAAATGACGCGAGGAACACGATGGAAGCGACAGAATTACGATCCGAGCAACCGTTGACCAGAAACTCGCGTCTATTCCCAAAACCGGAAGTCGAGTTTCCTGGACACCGTGAAGGTTTTTGTGAATTTCTCACGACCATTTCCGACGTAAAATGACGCGAGGAACACAATGGAAGCGACAGAATTACGATCCGAGCAACCGATGACCAGAAACTCGCGTCTACTCCCAAAACTTGAAGTCTAGTTTCCTGGACTCCGTGAACGTTTGAGTGAATTTCTCACTACCATTCCGACGTAAAATGACGCGAGGAAGACGATGGAAGCGACAGAATTACGATCCGAGCAACCGTTGACTAGAAACTCGCGTCTATTCCCAAAACTTGAAGTCTAGTTTCCTGGACTCCGTGAACGTTTTTGTGGATTTCTCACGGCCATTTCCGACGTAAAATGACGCGAGGAACACGATGGAAGCGACAGAATTACGGTCCGAGCAATCGTTGGCCAGAAACACGCGTCTATTCCCAAAACTTGAAGTTGAGTTTCCTGGACTCCGTGAACGTTTTTGTGAATTTCTCACGACCATTTCCGACGTAAAATGACGCGAGGAACACGATGGAAGCGACAGAATTACGATTCGAGCAACCGTTGACCAGAAACTCGCGTCTATTCCCAAAACAGGAAGTCGAGTTTCCTGGACACCGTGAAGGTTTTTGTGAATTTCTCACGACCATTTCCGACGTAAAATGACGCGAGGAACACGATGGAAGCGACAGAATTACGATCCGAGCAACCGTTGACTAGAAACTCGCGTCTATTCCCAAAACTTGAAGTCGACTTTCCTGGACTCCGTGAATGTTTTTGTGAATTTCTCACGACCATTTCCGACGTAAAATGACGCGAGGAACACGATGGAAGCGACAGAATTACGATCCGAGCAACCGTTGACTAGAAACTCGCGTCTATTCCCAAAACTTGAAGTCGACTTTCCTGGACTCCGTGAACGTTTGAGTGAATTTCTCACTACCATTCCGACGTAAAATGACGCGAGGAAGACGATGGAAGCGACAGAATTACGATCCGAGCAACCGTTGACTAGAAACTCGCGTCTATTCCCAAAACTTGAAGTCTAGTTTCCTGGACTCCGTGAACGTTTTTGTGAATTTCTCACGGCCATTTCCGACGTAAAATGACGCGAGGAACACGATGGAAGCGACAGAATTACGGTCCGAGCAACCGTTGACTAGAAACTCGCGTCTATTCCCAAAACTTGAAGTCGACTTTCCTGGACTCCGTGAACGTTTTTGTGAATTTTTCACGACCATTTCCGACGGCAAATGACGCGAGGAACACGATGGAAGCGACAGAATTACGATCCGAGCAACCGTTGACTAGAAACTCGCGTCTATTCCCAAAACTTGAAGTCTAGTTTCCTGGACTCCGTGAACGTTTTTGTGGATTTCTCACGGCCATTTCCGACGTAAAATGACGCGAGGAACACGATGGAAGCGACAGAATTACGATCCGAGCAACCGTTGACCAGAAACTCGCGTCTATTCCCAAAACCGGAAGTCGAGTTTCCTGGACACCGTGAAGGTTTTTGTGAATTTCTCACGACCATTTCCGACGTAAAATGACGCGAGGAACACGATGGAAGCGACAGAATTACGATCCGAGCAACCGTTGACTAGAAACTCGCGTCTATTCCCAAAACTTGAAGTCGACTTTCCTGGACTCCGTGAACGTTTTTGTGAATTTCTCACGACCATTTCCGACGTAAAATGACGCGAGGAACACGATGGAAGCGACAGAATTACGATCCGAGCAACCGTTGACTAGAAACTCGCGTCTATTCCCAAAACTTGAAGTCGACTTTCCTGGACTCCGTGAACGTTTTTGTGAATTTCTCACGACCATTTCCGACGTAAAATGACGCGAGGAACACAATGGAAGCGACAGAATTACGATCCGAGCAACTGATGACCAGAAACTCGCGTCGACTCCCAAAATTTGAAGTCTAGTTTCCTGGACTCCGTGAACGTTTGAGTGAATTTCTCACTACCATTCCGACGTAAAATGACGCGAGGAAGACGATGGAAGCGACAGAATTACGATCCGAGCAACCGTTGACTAGAAATTCGCGTCTATTCCCAAAACTTGAAGTCTAGTTTCCTGGACTCCGTGAACGTTTTTGTGGATTTCTCACGGCCATTTCCGACGTAAAATGGCGCGAGGAACACGATGGAAGCGACAGAATTACGATCCGAGCAATCGTTGGCCAGAAACACGCGTCTATTCCCAAAACTTGAAGTTGAGTTTCCTGGACTCCGTTAACGTTTTTGTGAATTTCTCACGACCATTTCCGACGTAAAATGACGCGAGGAACACGATGGAAGCGACAGAATTACGATCCGAGCAACCGATGCCCACAAACTCGCGTCTACTCCCAAAACTTGAAGTCTAGTTTCCTGAACTCCGTGAACGTTTTTGTGGATTTCTCACGGCCACTTCCGACGTAAAATGACGCGAGGAACACGATGGAAGCGACAGAATTACGATCCGAGCAACCGTTGACTAGAAACTCGCGTCTATTCCCAAAACTTGAAGTCGACTTTCCTGGACTCCGTGAACGTTTTTGTGAATTTCTCACGACCATTTCCGACGTAAAATGACGCGAGGAACACGATGGAAGCGACAGAATTACGATCCGAGCAACCGTTGAACAGAAACTCGCGTCTATTCCCAAAACTTGAAGTCGACTTTCCTGGACTCCGTGAACGTTTTTGTGAATTTCTCACGACCATTTCCGACGTAAAATGACGCGAGGAACACAATGGAAGCGACAGAATTACGATCCGAGCAATCGTTGGCCAGAAACACGCGTCTATTCCCAAAACTTGAAGTTGAGTTTCCTGGACTCCGTTAACGTTTTTGTGAATTTCTCACGACCATTTCCGACGTAAAATGACGCGAGGAACACGATGGAAGCGACAGAATTACGATCCGAGCAACCGTTGACCAGAAACTGGCGTCTATTCCCAAAACCTGAAGTCGAGTTTCCTGGACACCGTGAAGGTTTTTGTGAATTTCTCACGACCATTTCCGACGTAAAATGACGCGAGGAACACGATGGAAGCGACAGAATTACGATCCGAGCAACCGATGACCAGAAACTCGCGTCGACTCCCAAAATTTGAAGTCTAGTTTCCTGGACTCCGTGAACGTTTGAGTGAATTTCTCACTACCATTCCGACGTAAAATGACGCGAGGAAGACGATGGAAGCGACAGAATTACGATCCGAGCAACCGTTGACTAGAAATTCGCGTCTATTCCCAAAACTTGAAGTCTAGTTTCCTGGACTCCGTGAACGTTTTTGTGGATTTCTCACGGCCATTTCCGACGTAAAATGGCGCGAGGAACACGATGGAAGCGACAGAATTACGATCCGAGCAATCGTTGGCCAGAAACACGCGTCTATTCCCAAAACATGAAGTTGAGTTTCCTGGACTCCGTTAACGTTTTTGTGAATTTCTCACGACCATTTCCGACGTAAAATGACGCGAGGAACACGATGGAAGCGACAGAATTACGATCCGAGCAACCGTTGACCAGAAACTGGCGTCTATTCCCAAAACCTGAAGTCGAGTTTCCTGGACACCGTGAAGGTTTTTGTGAATTTCTCACGACCATTTCCGACGTAAAATGACGCGAGGAACACGATGGAAGCGACAGAATTACGATCCGAGCAACCGTTGACTAGAAACTCGCGTCTATTCCCAAAACTTGAAGTCGACTTTCCTGGACTCCCTGAACGTTTTTGTGAATTTCTCACGACCATTTCCGACGTAAAATGACGCGAGGAACACGATGGAAGCGACAGAATTACGATCCGAGCAACCGTTGACCAGAAACTCGCGTCTATTCCCAAAACCGGAAGTCGAGTTTCCTGGACACCGTGAAGGTTTTTGTGAATTTCTCACGACCATTTCCGACGTAAAATGACGCGAGGAACACAATGGAAGCGACAGAATTACGATCCGAGCAACCGATGACCAGAAACTCGCGTCTACTCCCAAAACTTGAAGTCTAGTTTCCTGGACTCCGTGAACGTTTGAGTGAATTTCTCACTACCATTCCGACGTAAAATGACGCGAGGAAGACGATGGAAGCGACAGAATTACGATCCGAGCAACCGTTGACTAGAAACTCGCGTCTATTCCCAAAACTTGAAGTCTAGTTTCCTGGACTCCGTGAACGTTTTTGTGGATTTCTCACGGCCATTTCCGACGTAAAATGACGCGAGGAACACGATGGAAGCGACAGAATTACGGTCCGAGCAACCGTTGACCAGAAACTGGCGTCTATTCCCAAAACCTGAAGTCGAGTTTCCTGGACACCGTGAAGGTTTTTGTGAATTTCTCACGACCATTTCCGACGTAAAATGACGCGAGGAACACGATGGAAGCGACAGAATTACGATCCGAGCAACCGTTGACCAGAAACTGGCGTCTATTCCCAAAACCTGAAGTCGAGTTTCCTGGACACCGTGAAGGTTTTTGTGAATTTCTCACGACCATTTCCGACGTAAAATGACGCGAGGAACACGATGGAAGCGACAGAATTACGATCCGAGCAACCGTTGACTAGAAACTCGCGTCTATTCCCAAAACTTGAAGTCGACTTTCCTGGACTCCGTGAACGTTTTTGTGAATTTCTCACGACCATTTCCGACGTAAAATGACGCGAGGAACACGATGGAAGCGACAGAATTACGATCCGAGCAACCGTTGACCAGAAACTCGCGTCTATTCCCAAAACCGGAAGTCGAGTTTCCTGGACACCGTGAAGGTTTTTGTGAATTTCTCACGACCATTTCCGACGTAAAATGACGCGAGGAACACAATGGAAGCGACAGAATTACGATCCGAGCAACCGATGACCAGAAACTCGCGTCTACTCCCAAAACTTGAAGTCTAGTTTCCTGGACTCCGTGAACGTTTGAGTGAATTTCTCACTACCATTCCGACGTAAAATGACGCGAGGAAGACGATGGAAGCGACAGAATTACGATCCGAGCAACCGTTGACTAGAAACTCGCGTCTATTCCCAAAACTTGAAGTCTAGTTTCCTGGACTCCGTGAACGTTTTTGTGGATTTCTCACGGCCATTTCCGACGTAAAATGACGCGAGGAACACGATGGAAGCGACAGAATTACGATTCGAGCAACCGTTGACCAGAAACTCGCGTCTATTCCCAAAACAGGAAGTCGAGTTTCCTGGACACCGTGAAGGTTTTTGTGAATTTCTCACGACCATTTCCGACGTAAAATGACGCGAGGAACACGATGGAAGCGACAGAATTACGATCCGAGCAACCGTTGACTAGAAACTCGCGTCTATTCCCAAAACTTGAAGTCGACTTTCCTGGACTCCGTGAATGTTTTTGTGAATTTCTCACGACCATTTCCGACGTAAAATGACGCGAGGAACACGATGGAAGCGACAGAATTACGATCCGAGCAACCGTTGACTAGAAACTCGCGTCTATTCCCAAAACTTGAAGTCGACTTTCCTGGACTCCGTGAACGTTTGAGTGAATTTCTCACTACCATTCCGACGTAAAATGACGCGAGGAAGACGATGGAAGCGACAGAATTACGATCCGAGCAACCGTTGACTAGAAACTCGCGTCTATTTCCAAAACTTGAAGTCTAGTTTCCTGGACTCCGTGAACGTTTTTGTGGATTTCTCACGGCCATTTCCGACGTAAAATGACGCGAGGAACACGATGGAAGCGACAGAATTACGGTCCGAGCAATCGTTGGCCAGAAACACGCGTCTATTCCCAAAACTTGAAGTTGAGTTTCCTGGACTCCGTGAACGTTTTTGTGAATTTCTCACGACCATTTCCGACGTAAAATGACGCGAGGAACACGATGGAAGCGACAGAATTACGATCCGAGCAACCGTTGACCAGAAACTCGCGTCTATTCCCAAAACCGGAAGTCGAGTTTCCTGGACACCGTGAAGGTTTTTGTGAATTTCTCACGACCATTTCCGACGTAAAATGACGCGAGGAACACGATGGAAGCGACAGAATTACGATCCGAGCAACCGTTGACTAGAAACTCGCGTCTATTCCCAAAACTT
This sequence comes from Crossocerus cetratus, assembly GCA_963675795.1. Taxonomy (NCBI): domain Eukaryota; kingdom Metazoa; phylum Arthropoda; class Insecta; order Hymenoptera; family Crabronidae; genus Crossocerus; species Crossocerus cetratus. The sequence continues at coordinate 11,080,408 of OY776664.1, read as the reverse complement.
GAAGTCGACTTTCCTGGACTCCGTGAACGTTTTTCTGAATTTCTCACGACCATTTCCGACGTAAAATGACGCGAGGAACACGATGGAAGCGACAGAATTACGATCCGAGCAACCGTTGACTAGAAACTCGCGTCTATTCCCAAAACTTGAAGTCGACTTTCCTGGACTCCGTGAACGTTTTTGTGAATTTCTCACGACCATTTCCGACGTAAAATGACGCGAGGAACACGATGGAAGCGACAGAATTACGATCCGAGCAACCGATGCCCACAAACTCGCGTCTACTCCCAAAACTTGAAGTCTAGTTTCCTGAACTCCGTGAACGTTTTTGTGGATTTCTCACGGCCACTTCCGACGTAAAATGACGCGAGGAACACGATGGAAGCGACAGAATTACGATCCGAGCAACCGTTGACTAGAAACTCGCGTCTATTCCCAAAACTTGAAGTCGACTTTCCTGGACTCCGTGAACGTTTTTGTGAATTTCTCACGACCATTTCCGACGTAAAATGACGCGAGGAACACGATGGAAGCGACAGAATTACGATCCGAGCAACCGATGACCAGAAACTCGCGTCGACTCCCAAAATTTGAAGTCTAGTTTCCTGGACTCCGTGAACGTTTGAGTGAATTTCTCACTACCATTCCGACGTAAAATGACGCGAGGAACACGATGGAAGCGACAGAATTACGATCCGAGCAACCGATGCCCACAAACTCGCGTCTACTCCCAAAACTTGAAGTCTAGTTTCCTGAACTCCGTGAACGTTTTTGTGGATTTCTCACGGCCACTTCCGACGTAAAATGACGCGAGGAACACGATGGAAGCGACAGAATTACGATCCGAGCAACCGTTGACTAGAAACTCGCGTCTATTCCCAAAACTTGAAGTCGACTTTCCTGGACTCCGTGAACGTTTTTGTGAATTTCTCACGACCATTTCCGACGTAAAATGACGCGAGGAACACGATGGAAGCGACAGAATTACGATCCGAGCAACCGTTGAACAGAAACTCGCGTCTATTCCCAAAACTTGAAGTCGACTTTCCTGGACTCCGTGAACGTTTTTGTGAATTTCTCACGACCATTTCCGACGTAAAATGACGCGAGGAACACAATGGAAGCGACAGAATTACGATCCGAGCAACCGATGACCAGAAACTCGCGTCGACTCCCAAAATTTGAAGTCTAGTTTCCTGGACTCCGTGAACGTTTGAGTGAATTTCTCACTACCATTCCGACGTAAAATGACGCGAGGAAGACGATGGAAGCGACAGAATTACGATCCGAGCAACCGTTGACTAGAAATTCGCGTCTATTCCCAAAACTTGAAGTCTAGTTTCCTGGACTCCGTGAACGTTTTTGTGGATTTCTCACGGCCATTTCCGACGTAAAATGGCGCGAGGAACACGATGGAAGCGACAGAATTACGATCCGAGCAATCGTTGGCCAGAAACACGCGTCTATTCCCAAAACTTGAAGTTGAGTTTCCTGGACTCCGTTAACGTTTTTGTGAATTTCTCACGACCATTTCCGACGTAAATTACGCGAGGAACACGATGGAAGCGACAGAATTACGATCCGAGCAACCGATGCCCACAAACTCGCGTCTACTCCCAAAACTTGAAGTCTAGTTTCCTGAACTCCGTGAACGTTTTTGTGGATTTCTCACGGCCACTTCCGACGTAAAATGACGCGAGGAACACGATGGAAGCGACAGAATTACGATCCGAGCAACCGTTGACTAGAAACTCGCGTCTATTCCCAAAACTTGAAGTCGACTTTCCTGGACTCCGTGAACGTTTTTGTGAATTTCTCACGACCATTTCCGACGTAAAATGACGCGAGGAACACGATGGAAGCGACAGAATTACGATCCGAGCAACCGTTGAACAGAAACTCGCGTCTATTCCCAAAACTTGAAGTCGACTTTCCTGGACTCCGTGAACGTTTTTGTGAATTTCTCACGACCATTTCCGACGTAAAATGACGCGAGGAACACAATGGAAGCGACAGAATTACGATCCGAGCAATCGTTGGCCAGAAACACGCGTCTATTCCCAAAACTTGAAGTTGAGTTTCCTGGACTCCGTTAACGTTTTTGTGAATTTCTCACGACCATTTCCGACGTAAAATGACGCGAGGAACACGATGGAAGCGACAGAATTACGATCCGAGCAACCGTTGACCAGAAACTGGCGTCTATTCCCAAAACCTGAAGTCGAGTTTCCTGGACACCGTGAAGGTTTTTGTGAATTTCTCACGACCATTTCCGACGTAAAATGACGCGAGGAACACGGTGGAAGCGACAGAATTACGATCCGAGCAACCGTTGACTAGAAACTCGCGTCTATTCCCAAAACTTGAAGTCGACTTTCCTGGACTCCGTGAACGTTTTTGTGAATTTCTCACGACCATTTGCGATGTAAAATGACACGAGGAACACGATGGAAGCGACAGAATTACGATCCGAGCAACCGATGCCCCGAAACTCGCGTCTACTCCCAAAACTTGAAGTCTAGTTTCCTGGACTCCGTGAACGTTTGAGTGAATTTCTCACTACCATTCCGACGTAAAATGACGCGAGGAAGACGATGGAAGCGACAGAATTACGATCCGAGCAACCGTTGACTAGAAACTCGCGTCTATTCCCAAAACTTGAAGTTGAGTTTCCTGGACTCCGTGAACGTTTTTGTGAATTTCTCACGACCATTTCCGACGTAAAACGACGCGAGGAACACGATGGAAGCGACAGAATTACGATCCGAGCAACCGTTGACCAGAAACTCGCGTCTATTCCCAAAACCTGAAGTCGAGTTTCCTGGACTCCGTGAACGTTTTTGTGGATTTCTCACGGCCATTTCCGACGTAAAATGACGCGAGGAACACGATGGAAGCGACAGAATTACGATCCGAGCAATCGTTGGCCAGAAACACGCGTCTATTCCCAAAACTTGAAGTTGAGTTTCCTGGACTCCGTGAACGTTTTTGTGAATTTTTCACGACCATTTCCGACGGCAAATGACGCGAGGAACACGATGGAAGCGACAGAATTACGATCCGAGCAACCGTTGACTAGAAACTCGCGTCTATTCCCAAAACTTGAAGTCTAGTTTCCTGGACTCCGTGAACGTTTTTGTGGATTTCTCACGGCCATTTCCGACGTAAAATGACGCGAGGAACACGATGGAAGCGACAGAATTACGGTCCGAGCAACCGTTGACTAGAAACTCGCGTCTATTCCCAAAACTTGAAGTCGACTTTCCTGGACTCCGTGAACGTTTTTGTGAATTTCTCACGACCATTTCCGACGTAAAATGACGCGAGGAACACGATGGAAGCGACAGAATTACGATCCGAGCAACCGTTGACCAGAAACTCGCGTCTATTCCCAAAACCGGAAGTCGAGTTTCCTGGACACCGTGAAGGTTTTTGTGAATTTCTCACGACCATTTCCGACGTAAAATGACGCGAGGAACACAATGGAAGCGACAGAATTACGATCCGAGCAACCGATGACCAGAAACTCGCGTCTACTCCCAAAACTTGAAGTCTAGTTTCCTGGACTCCGTGAACGTTTGAGTGAATTTCTCACTACCATTCCGACGTAAAATGACGCGAGGAAGACGATGTAAGCGACAGAATTACGATCCGAGCAACCGTTGACTAGAAACTCGCGTCTATTCCCAAAACTTGAAGTCTAGTTTCCTGGACTCCGTGAACGTTTTTGTGGATTTCTCACGGCCATTTCCGACGTAAAATGACGCGAGGAACACGATGGAAGCGACAGAATTACGGTCCGAGCAATCGTTGGCCAGAAACACGCGTCTATTCCCAAAACTTGAAGTTGAGTTTCCTGGACTCCGTGAACGTTTTTGTGAATTTCTCACGACCATTTCCGACGTAAAATGACGCGAGGAACACGATGGAAGCGACAGAATTACGATTCGAGCAACCGTTGACCAGAAACTCGCGTCTATTCCCAAAACCGGAAGTCGAGTTTCCTGGACACTGTGAAGGTTTTTGTGAATTTCTCACGACCATTTCCGACGTAAAATGACGCCAGGAACACGATGGAAGCGACAGAATTACGATCCGAGCAACCGTTGACTAGAAACTCGCGTCTATTCCCAAAACTTGAAGTCGACTTTCCTGGACTCCGTGAATGTTTTTGTGAATTTCTCACGACCATTTCCGACGTAAAATGACGCGAGGAACACGATGGAAGCGACAGAATTACGATCCGAGCAACCGTTGACTAGAAACTCGCGTCTATTCCCAAAACTTGAAGTCGACTTTCCTGGACTCCGTGAACGTTTTTGTGAATTTCTCACGACCATTTCCGACGTAAAATGACGCGAGGAACACGATGGAAGCGACAGAATTACGATCCGAGCAACCGTTGAACAGAAACTCGCGTCTATTCCCAAAACTTGAAGTCGACTTTCCTGGACTCCGTGAACGTTTTTGTGAATTTCTCACGACCATTTCCGACGTAAAATGACGCGAGGAACACAATGGAAGCGACAGAATTACGATCCGAGCAATCGTTGGCCAGAAACACGCGTCTATTCCCAAAACTTGAAGTTGAATTTCCTGGACTCCGTTAACGTTTTTGTGAATTTCTCACGACCATTTCCGACGTAAAATGACGCGAGGAACACGATGGAAGCGACAGAATTACGATCCGAGCAACCGTTGACCAGAAACTGGCGTCTATTCCCAAAACCTGAAGTCGAGTTTCCTGGACACCGTGAAGGTTTTTGTGAATTTCTCACGACCATTTCCGACGTAAAATGACGCGAGGAACACGGTGGAAGCGACAGAATTACGATCCGAGCAACCGTTGACTAGAAACTCGCGTCTATTCCCAAAACTTGAAGTCGACTTTCCTGGACTCCGTGAACGTTTTTGTGAATTTCTCACGACCATTTGCGATGTAAAATGACACGAGGAACACGATGGAAGCGACAGAATTACGATCCGAGCAACCGATGCCCCGAAACTCGCGTCTACTCCCAAAACTTGAAGTCTAGTTTCCTGGACTCCGTGAACGTTTGAGTGAATTTCTCACTACCATTCCGACGTAAAATGACGCGAGGAAGACGATGGAAGCGACAGAATTACGATCCGAGCAACCGTTGACTAGAAACTCGCGTCTATTCCCAAAACTTGAAGTTGAGTTTCCTGGACTCCGTGAACGTTTTTGTGAATTTCTCACGACCATTTCCGACGTAAAACGACGCGAGGAACACGATGGAAGCGACAGAATTACGATCCGAGCAACCGTTGACCAGAAACTCGCGTCTATTCCCAAAACCTGAAGTCGAGTTTCCTGGACTCCGTGAACGTTTTTGTGGATTTCTCACGGCCATTTCCGACGTAAAATGACGCGAGGAACACGATGGAAGCGACAGAATTACGATCCGAGCAATCGTTGGCCAGAAACACGCGTCTATTCCCAAAACTTGAAGTTGAGTTTCCTGGACTCCGTGAACGTTTTTGTGAATTTTTCACGACCATTTCCGACGGCAAATGACGCGAGGAACACGATGGAAGCGACAGAATTACGATCCGAGCAACCGTTGACTAGAAACTCGCGTCTATTCCCAAAACTTGAAGTCTAGTTTCCTGGACTCCGTGAACGTTTTTGTGGATTTCTCACGGCCATTTCCGACGTAAAATGACGCGAGGAACACGATGGAAGCGACAGAATTACGGTCCGAGCAACCGTTGACTAGAAACTCGCGTCTATTCCCAAAACTTGAAGTCGACTTTCCTGGACTCCGTGAACGTTTTTGTGAATTTCTCACGACCATTTCCGACGTAAAATGACGCGAGGAACACGATGGAAGCGACAGAATTACGATCCGAGCAACCGTTGACCAGAAACTCGCGTCTATTCCCAAAACCGGAAGTCGAGTTTCCTGGACACCGTGAAGGTTTTTGTGAATTTCTCACGACCATTTCCGACGTAAAATGACGCGAGGAACACAATGGAAGCGACAGAATTACGATCCGAGCAACCGATGACCAGAAACTCGCGTCTACTCCCAAAACTTGAAGTCGACTTTCCTGGACTCCGTGAACGTTTTTGTGAATTTCTCACGACCATTTCCGACGTAAAATGACGCGAGGAACACGATGGAAGCGACAGAATTACGATCCGAGCAACCGTTGACCAGAAACTCGCGTCTATTCCCAAAACCGGAAGTCGAGTTTCCTGGACACCGTGAAGGTTTTTGTGAATTTCTCACGACCATTTCCGACGTAAAATGACGCGAGGAACACAATGGAAGCGACAGAATTACGATCCGAGCAACCGATGACCAGAAACTCGCGTCTACTCCCAAAACTTGAAGTCTAGTTTCCTGGACTCCGTGAACGTTTGAGTGAATTTCTCACTACCATTCCGACGTAAAATGACGCGAGGAAGACGATGGAAGCGACAGAATTACGATCCGAGCAACCGTTGACTAGAAACTCGCGTCTATTCCCAAAACTTGAAGTCTAGTTTCCTGGACTCCGTGAACGTTTTTGTGGATTTCTCACGGCCATTTCCGACGTAAAATGACGCGAGGAACACGATGGAAGCGACAGAATTACGATTCGAGCAACCGTTGACCAGAAACTCGCGTCTATTCCCAAAACAGGAAGTCGAGTTTCCTGGACACCGTGAAGGTTTTTGTGAATTTCTCACGACCATTTCCGACGTAAAATGACGCGAGGAACACGATGGAAGCGACAGAATTACGATCCGAGCAACCGTTGACTAGAAACTCGCGTCTATTCCCAAAACTTGAAGTCGACTTTCCTGGACTCCGTGAATGTTTTTGTGAATTTCTCACGACCATTTCCGACGTAAAATGACGCGAGGAACACGATGGAAGCGACAGAATTACGATCCGAGCAACCGTTGACTAGAAACTCGCGTCTATTCCCAAAACTTGAAGTCGACTTTCCTGGACTCCGTGAACGTTTGAGTGAATTTCTCACTACCATTCCGACGTAAAATGACGCGAGGAAGACGATGGAAGCGACAGAATTACGATCCGAGCAACCGTTGACTAGAAACTCGCGTCTATTTCCAAAACTTGAAGTCTAGTTTCCTGGACTCCGTGAACGTTTTTGTGGATTTCTCACGGCCATTTCCGACGTAAAATGACGCGAGGAACACGATGGAAGCGACAGAATTACGGTCCGAGCAATCGTTGGCCAGAAACACGCGTCTATTCCCAAAACTTGAAGTTGAGTTTCCTGGACTCCGTGAACGTTTTTGTGAATTTCTCACGACCATTTCCGACGTAAAATGACGCGAGGAACACGATGGAAGCGACAGAATTACGATCCGAGCAACCGTTGACCAGAAACTCGCGTCTATTCCCAAAACCGGAAGTCGAGTTTCCTGGACACCGTGAAGGTTTTTGTGAATTTCTCACGACCATTTCCGACGTAAAATGACGCGAGGAACACGATGGAAGCGACAGAATTACGATCCGAGCAACCGTTGACCAGAAACTCGCGTCTATTCCCAAAACTTGAAGTCGACTTTCCTGGACTCCGTGAACGTTTTTCTGAATTTCTCACGACCATTTCCGACGTAAAATGACGCGAGGAACACGATGGAAGCGACAGAATTACGATCCGAGCAACCGTTGACTAGAAACTCGCGTCTATTCCCAAAACTTGAAGTCGACTTTCCTGGACTCCGTGAACGTTTTTGTGAATTTCTCACGACCATTTCCGACGTAAAATGACGCGAGGAACACGATGGAAGCGACAGAATTACGATCCGAGCAACCGATGCCCACAAACTCGCGTCTACTCCCAAAACTTGAAGTCTAGTTTCCTGAACTCCGTGAACGTTTTTGTGGATTTCTCACGGCCACTTCCGACGTAAAATGACGCGAGGAACACGATGGAAGCGACAGAATTACGATCCGAGCAACCGTTGACTAGAAACTCGCGTCTATTCCCAAAACTTGAAGTCGACTTTCCTGGACTCCGTGAACGTTTTTGTGAATTTCTCACGACCATTTCCGACGTAAAATGACGCGAGGAACACGATGGAAGCGACAGAATTACGATCCGAGCAACCGATGACCAGAAACTCGCGTCGACTCCCAAAATTTGAAGTCTAGTTTCCTGGACTCCGTGAACGTTTGAGTGAATTTCTCACTACCATTCCGACGTAAAATGACGCGAGGAACACGATGGAAGCGACAGAATTACGATCCGAGCAACCGATGCCCACAAACTCGCGTCTACTCCCAAAACTTGAAGTCTAGTTTCCTGAACTCCGTGAACGTTTTTGTGGATTTCTCACGGCCACTTCCGACGTAAAATGACGCGAGGAACACGATGGAAGCGACAGAATTACGATCCGAGCAACCGTTGACTAGAAACTCGCGTCTATTCCCAAAACTTGAAGTCGACTTTCCTGGACTCCGTGAACGTTTTTGTGAATTTCTCACGACCATTTCCGACGTAAAATGACGCGAGGAACACGATGGAAGCGACAGAATTACGATCCGAGCAACCGTTGAACAGAAACTCGCGTCTATTCCCAAAACTTGAAGTCGACTTTCCTGGACTCCGTGAACGTTTTTGTGAATTTCTCACGACCATTTCCGACGTAAAATGACGCGAGGAACACAATGGAAGCGACAGAATTACGATCCGAGCAACCGATGACCAGAAACTCGCGTCGACTCCCAAAATTTGAAGTCTAGTTTCCTGGACTCCGTGAACGTTTGAGTGAATTTCTCACTACCATTCCGACGTAAAATGACGCGAGGAAGACGATGGAAGCGACAGAATTACGATCCGAGCAACCGTTGACTAGAAATTCGCGTCTATTCCCAAAACTTGAAGTCTAGTTTCCTGGACTCCGTGAACGTTTTTGTGGATTTCTCACGGCCATTTCCGACGTAAAATGGCGCGAGGAACACGATGGAAGCGACAGAATTACGATCCGAGCAATCGTTGGCCAGAAACACGCGTCTATTCCCAAAACTTGAAGTTGAGTTTCCTGGACTCCGTTAACGTTTTTGTGAATTTCTCACGACCATTTCCGACGTAAATTACGCGAGGAACACGATGGAAGCGACAGAATTACGATCCGAGCAACCGATGCCCACAAACTCGCGTCTACTCCCAAAACTTGAAGTCTAGTTTCCTGAACTCCGTGAACGTTTTTGTGGATTTCTCACGGCCACTTCCGACGTAAAATGACGCGAGGAACACGATGGAAGCGACAGAATTACGATCCGAGCAACCGTTGACTAGAAACTCGCGTCTATTCCCAAAACTTGAAGTCGACTTTCCTGGACTCCGTGAACGTTTTTGTGAATTTCTCACGACCATTTCCGACGTAAAATGACGCGAGGAACACGATGGAAGCGACAGAATTACGATCCGAGCAACCGTTGAACAGAAACTCGCGTCTATTCCCAAAACTTGAAGTCGACTTTCCTGGACTCCGTGAACGTTTTTGTGAATTTCTCACGACCATTTCCGACGTAAAATGACGCGAGGAACACAATGGAAGCGACAGAATTACGATCCGAGCAATCGTTGGCCAGAAACACGCGTCTATTCCCAAAACTTGAAGTTGAGTTTCCTGGACTCCGTTAACGTTTTTGTGAATTTCTCACGACCATTTCCGACGTAAAATGACGCGAGGAACACGATGGAAGCGACAGAATTACGATCCGAGCAACCGTTGACCAGAAACTGGCGTCTATTCCCAAAACCTGAAGTCGAGTTTCCTGGACACCGTGAAGGTTTTTGTGAATTTCTCACGACCATTTCCGACGTAAAATGACGCGAGGAACACGGTGGAAGCGACAGAATTACGATCCGAGCAACCGTTGACTAGAAACTCGCGTCTATTCCCAAAACTTGAAGTCGACTTTCCTGGACTCCGTGAACGTTTTTGTGAATTTCTCACGACCATTTGCGATGTAAAATGACACGAGGAACACGATGGAAGCGACAGAATTACGATCCGAGAAACCGATGCCCCGAAACTCGCGTCTACTCCCAAAACTTGAAGTCTAGTTTCCTGGACTCCGTGAACGTTTGAGTGAATTTCTCACTACCATTCCGACGTAAAATGACGCGAGGAAGACGATGGAAGCGACAGAATTACGATCCGAGCAACCGTTGACTAGAAACTCGCGTCTATTCCCAAAACTTGAAGTTGAGTTTCCTGGACTCCGTGAACGTTTTTGTGAATTTCTCACGACCATTTCCGACGTAAAACGACGCGAGGAACACGATGGAAGCGACAGAATTACGATCCGAGCAACCGTTGACCAGAAACTCGCGTCTATTCCCAAAACCTGAAGTCGAGTTTCCTGGACTCCGTGAACGTTTTTGTGGATTTCTCACGGCCATTTCCGACGTAAAATGACGCGAGGAACACGATGGAAGCGACAGAATTACGATCCGAGCAATCGTTGGCCAGAAACACGCGTCTATTCCCAAAACTTGAAGTTGAGTTTCCTGGACTCCGTGAACGTTTTTGTGAATTTTTCACGACCATTTCCGACGGCAAATGACGCGAGGAACACGATGGAAGCGACAGAATTACGATCCGAGCAACCGTTGACTAGAAACTCGCGTCTATTCCCAAAACTTGAAGTCTAGTTTCCTGGACTCCGTGAACGTTTTTGTGGATTTCTCACGGCCATTTCCGACGTAAAATGACGCGAGGAACACGATGGAAGCGACAGAATTACGGTCCGAGCAACCGTTGACTAGAAACTCGCGTCTATTCCCAAAACTTGAAGTCGACTTTCCTGGACTCCGTGAACGTTTTTGTGAATTTCTCACGACCATTTCCGACGTAAAATGACGCGAGGAACACGATGGAAGCGACAGAATTACGATCCGAGCAACCGTTGACCAGAAACTCGCGTCTATTCCCAAAACCGGAAGTCGAGTTTCCTGGACACCGTGAAGGTTTTTGTGAATTTCTCACGACCATTTCCGACGTAAAATGACGCGAGGAACACAATGGAAGCGACAGAATTACGATCCGAGCAACCGATGACCAGAAACTCGCGTCTACTCCCAAAACTTGAAGTCTAGTTTCCTGGACTCCGTGAACGTTTGAGTGAATTTCTCACTACCATTCCGACGTAAAATGACGCGAGGAAGACGATGTAAGCGACAGAATTACGATCCGAGCAACCGTTGACTAGAAACTCGCGTCTATTCCCAAAACTTGAAGTCTAGTTTCCTGGACTCCGTGAACGTTTTTGTGGATTTCTCACGGCCATTTCCGACGTAAAATGACGCGAGGAACACGATGGAAGCGACAGAATTACGGTCCGAGCAATCGTTGGCCAGAAACACGCGTCTATTCCCAAAACTTGAAGTTGAGTTTCCTGGACTCCGTGAACGTTTTTGTGAATTTCTCACGACCATTTCCGACGTAAAATGACGCGAGGAACACGATGGAAGCGACAGAATTACGATTCGAGCAACCGTTGACCAGAAACTCGCGTCTATTCCCAAAACCGGAAGTCGAGTTTCCTGGACACTGTGAAGGTTTTTGTGAATTTCTCACGACCATTTCCGACGTAAAATGACGCCAGGAACACGATGGAAGCGACAGAATTACGATCCGAGCAACCGTTGACTAGAAACTCGCGTCTATTCCCAAAACTTGAAGTCGACTTTCCTGGACTCCGTGAATGTTTTTGTGAATTTCTCACGACCATTTCCGACGTAAAATGACGCGAGGAACACGATGGAAGCGACAGAATTACGATCCGAGCAACCGTTGACTAGAAACTCGCGTCTATTCCCAAAACTTGAAGTCGACTTTCCTGGACTCCGTGAACGTTTTTGTGAATTTCTCACGACCATTTCCGACGTAAAATGACGCGAGGAACACGATGGAAGCGACAGAATTACGATCCGAGCAACCGTTGAACAGAAACTCGCGTCTATTCCCAAAACTTGAAGTCGACTTTCCTGGACTCCGTGAACGTTTTTGTGAATTTCTCACGACCATTTCCGACGTAAAATGACGCGAGGAACACAATGGAAGCGACAGAATTACGATCCGAGCAATCGTTGGCCAGAAACACGCGTCTATTCCCAAAACTTGAAGTTGAATTTCCTGGACTCCGTTAACGTTTTTGTGAATTTCTCACGACCATTTCCGACGTAAAATGACGCGAGGAACACGATGGAAGCGACAGAATTACGATCCGAGCAACCGTTGACCAGAAACTGGCGTCTATTCCCAAAACCTGAAGTCGAGTTTCCTGGACACCGTGAAGGTTTTTGTGAATTTCTCACGACCATTTCCGACGTAAAATGACGCGAGGAACACGGTGGAAGCGACAGAATTACGATCCGAGCAACCGTTGACTAGAAACTCGCGTCTATTCCCAAAACTTGAAGTCGACTTTCCTGGACTCCGTGAACGTTTTTGTGAATTTCTCACGACCATTTGCGATGTAAAATGACACGAGGAACACGATGGAAGCGACAGAATTACGATCCGAGCAACCGATGCCCCGAAACTCGCGTCTACTCCCAAAACTTGAAGTCTAGTTTCCTGGACTCCGTGAACGTTTGAGTGAATTTCTCACTACCATTCCGACGTAAAATGACGCGAGGAAGACGATGGAAGCGACAGAATTACGATCCGAGCAACCGTTGACTAGAAACTCGCGTCTATTCCCAAAACTTGAAGTTGAGTTTCCTGGACTCCGTGAACGTTTTTGTGAATTTCTCACGACCATTTCCGACGTAAAACGACGCGAGGAACACGATGGAAGCGACAGAATTACGATCCGAGCAACCGTTGACCAGAAACTCGCGTCTATTCCCAAAACCTGAAGTCGAGTTTCCTGGACTCCGTGAACGTTTTTGTGGATTTCTCACGGCCATTTCCGACGTAAAATGACGCGAGGAACACGATGGAAGCGACAGAATTACGATCCGAGCAATCGTTGGCCAGAAACACGCGTCTATTCCCAAAACTTGAAGTTGAGTTTCCTGGACTCCGTGAACGTTTTTGTGAATTTTTCACGACCATTTCCGACGGCAAATGACGCGAGGAACACGATGGAAGCGACAGAATTACGATCCGAGCAACCGTTGACTAGAAACTCGCGTCTATTCCCAAAACTTGAAGTCTAGTTTCCTGGACTCCGTGAACGTTTTTGTGGATTTCTCACGGCCATTTCCGACGTAAAATGACGCGAGGAACACGATGGAAGCGACAGAATTACGGTCCGAGCAACCGTTGACTAGAAACTCGCGTCTATTCCCAAAACTTGAAGTCGACTTTCCTGGACTCCGTGAACGTTTTTGTGAATTTCTCACGACCATTTCCGACGTAAAATGACGCGAGGAACACGATGGAAGCGACAGAATTACGATCCGAGCAACCGTTGACCAGAAACTCGCGTCTATTCCCAAAACCGGAAGTCGAGTTTCCTGGACACCGTGAAGGTTTTTGTGAATTTCTCACGACCATTTCCGACGTAAAATGACGCGAGGAACACAATGGAAGCGACAGAATTACGATCCGAGCAACCGATGACCAGAAACTCGCGTCTACTCCCAAAACTTGAAGTCTAGTTTCCTGGACTCCGTGAACGTTTGAGTGAATTTCTCACTACCATTCCGACGTAAAATGACGCGAGGAAGACGATGGAAGCGACAGAATTACGATCCGAGCAACCGTTGACTAGAAACTCGCGTCTATTCCCAAAACTTGAAGTCTAGTTTCCTGGACTCCGTGAACGTTTTTGTGGATTTCTCACGGCCATTTCCGACGTAAAATGACGCGAGGAACACGATGGAAGCGACAGAATTACGGTCCGAGCAATCGTTGGCCAGAAACACGCGTCTATTCCCAAAACTTGAAGTTGAGTTTCCTGGACTCCGTGAACGTTTTTGTGAATTTCTCACGACCATTTCCGACGTAAAATGACGCGAGGAACACGATGGAAGCGACAGAATTACGATTCGAGCAACCGTTGACCAGAAACTCGCGTCTATTCCCAAAACCGGAAGTCGAGTTTCCTGGACACTGTGAAGGTTTTTGTGAATTTCTCACGACCATTTCCGACGTAAAATGACGCGAGGAACACGATGGAAGCGACAGAATTACGATCCGAGCAACCGTTGACTAGAAACTCGCGTCTATTCCCAAAACTTGAAGTCGACTTTCCTGGACTCCGTGAATGTTTTTGTGAATTTCTCACGACCATTTCCGACGTAAAATGACGCGAGGAACACGATGGAAGCGACAGAATTACGATCCGAGCAACCGTTGACTAGAAACTCGCGTCTATTCCCAAAACTTGAAGTCGACTTTCCTGGACTCCGTGAACGTTTTTGTGAATTTCTCACGTCCATTTCCGACGTAAAATGACGCGAGGAACACGATGGAAGCGACAGAATTACGATCCGAGCAACCGATGCCCACAAACTCGCGTCTACTCCCAAAACTTGAAGTCTAGTTTCCTGAACTCCGTGAACGTTTTTGTGGATTTCTCACGGCCACTTCCGACGTAAAATGACGCGAGGAACACGATGGAAGCGACAGAATTACGATCCGAGCAACCGTTGACTAGAAACTCGCGTCTATTCCCAAAACTTGAAGTCGACTTTCCTGGACTCCGTGAACGTTTTTGTGAATTTCTCACGACCATTTCCGACGTAAAATGACGCGAGGAAGACGGTGGAAGCGACAGAATTACGATCCGAGCAACCGTTGACTAGAAACTCGCGTCTATTCCCAAAACTTGAAGTCGACTTTCCTGGACTCCGTGAACGTTTGAGTGAATTTCTCACTACCATTCCGACGTAAAATGACGCGAGGAAGACGATGGAAGCGACAGAATTACGATCCGAGCAACCGTTGACTAGAAACTCGCGTCTATTTCCAAAACTTGAAGTCTAGTTTCCTGGACTCCGTGAACGTTTTTGTGGATTTCTCACGGCCATTTCCGACGTAAAATGACGCGAGGAACACGATGGAAGCGACAGAATTACGGTCCGAGCAATCGTTGGCCAGAAACACGCGTCTATTCCCAAAACTTGAAGTTGAGTTTCCTGGACTCCGTGAACGTTTTTGTGAATTTCTCACGACCATTTCCGACGTAAAATGACGCGAGGAACACGATGGAAGCGACAGAATTACGATCCGAGCAACCGTTGACCAGAAACTCGCGTCTATTCCCAAAACCGGAAGTCGAGTTTCCTGGACACCGTGAAGGTTTTTGTGAATTTCTCACGACCATTTCCGACGTAAAATGACGCGAGGAACACGATGGAAGCGACAGAATTACGATCCGAGCAACCGTTGACTAGAAACTCGCGTCTATTCCCAAAACTTGAAGTCGACTTTCCTGGACTCCGTGAACGTTTTTGTGAATTTCTCACGACCATTTCCGACGTAAAATGACGCGAGGAACACGATGGAAGCGACAGAATTACGATCCGAGCAACCGTTGACTAGAAACTCGCGTCTATTCCCAAAACTTGAAGTCGACTTTCCTGGACTCCGTGAACGTTTTTGTGAATTTCTCACGACCATTTCCGACGTAAAATGACGCGAGGAACACGATGGAAGCGACAGAATTACGATCCGAGCAACCGATGCCCACAAACTCGCGTCTACTCCCAAAACTTGAAGTCTAGTTTCCTGAACTCCGTGAACGTTTTTGTGGATTTCTCACGGCCACTTCCGACGTAAAATGACGCGAGGAACACGATGGAAGCGACAGAATTACGATCCGAGCAACCGTTGACTAGAAACCCGCGTCTATTCCCAAAACTTGAAGTCGACTTTCCTGGACTCCGTGAACGTTTTTGTGAATTTCTCACGACCATTTCCGACGTAAAATGACGCGAGGAACACGATGGAAGCGACAGAATTACGATCCGAGCAACCGTTGAACAGAAACTCGCGTCTATTCCCAAAACTTGAAGTCGACTTTCCTGGACTCCGTGAACGTTTTTGTGAATTTCTCACGACCATTTCCGACGTAAAATGACGCGAGGAACACAATGGAAGCGACAGAATTACGATCCGAGCAACCGATGACCAGAAACTCGCGTCGACTCCCAAAATTTGAAGTCTAGTTTCCTGGACTCCGTGAACGTTTGAGTGAATTTCTCACTACCATTCCGACGTAAAATGACGCGAGGAAGACGATGGAAGCGACAGAATTACGATCCGAGCAACCGTTGACTAGAAATTCGCGTCTATTCCCAAAACTTGAAGTCTAGTTTCCTGGACTCCGTGAACGTTTTTGTGGATTTCTCACGACCATTTCCGACGTAAAATGACGCGAGGAACACGATGGAAGCGACAGAATTACGGTCCGAGCAATCGTTGGCCAGAAACACGCGTCTATTCCCAAAACTTGAAGTTGAGTTTCCTGGACTCCGTGAATGTTTTTGTGAATTTCTCACGACCATTTCCGACGTAAAATGACGCGAGGAACACGATGGAAGCGACAGAATTACGATTCGAGCAACCGTTGACCAGAAACTCGCGTCTATTCCCAAAACCGGAAGTCGAGTTTCCTGGACACTGTGAAGGTTTTTGTGAATTTCTCACGACCATTTCCGACGTAAAATGACGCCAGGAACACGATGGAAGCGACAGAATTACGATCCGAGCAACCGTTGACTAGAAACTCGCGTCTATTCCCAAAACTTGAAGTCGACTTTCCTGGACTCCGTGAATGTTTTTGTGAATTTCTCACGACCATTTCCGACGTAAAATGACGCGAGGAACACGATGGAAGCGACAGAATTACGATCCGAGCAACCGTTGACTAGAAACTCGCGTCTATTCCCAAAACTTGAAGTCGACTTTCCTGGACTCCGTGAACGTTTTTGTGAATTTCTCACGACCATTTCCGACGTAAAATGACGCGAGGAACACGATGGAAGCGACAGAATTACGATCCGAGCAACCGTTGAACAGAAACTCGCGTCTATTCCCAAAACTTGAAGTCGACTTTCCTGGACTCCGTGAACGTTTTTGTGAATTTCTCACGACCATTTCCGACGTAAAATGACGCGAGGAACACAATGGAAGCGACAGAATTACGATCCGAGCAATCGTTGGCCAGAAACACGCGTCTATTCCCAAAACTTGAAGTTGAGTTTCCTGGACTCCGTTAACGTTTTTGTGAATTTCTCACGACCATTTCCGACGTAAAATGACGCGAGGAACACGATGGAAGCGACAGAATTACGATCCGAGCAACCGTTGACCAGAAACTGGCGTCTATTCCCAAAACCTGAAGTCGAGTTTCCTGGACACCGTGAAGGTTTTTGTGAATTTCTCACGACCATTTCCGACGTAAAATGACGCGAGGAACACGGTGGAAGCGACAGAATTACGATCCGAGCAACCGTTGACTAGAAACTCGCGTCTATTCCCAAAACTTGGAGTCGACTTTCCTGGACTCCGTGAACGTTTTTGTGAATTTCTCACGACCATTTGCGATGTAAAATGACACGAGGAACACGATGGAAGCGACAGAATTACGATCCGAGCAACCGATGCCCCGAAACTCGCGTCTACTCCCAAAACTTGAAGTCTAGTTTCCTGGACTCCGTGAACGTTTGAGTGAATTTCTCACTACCATTCCGACGTAAAATGACGCGAGGAAGACGATGGAAGCGACAGAATTACGATCCGAGCAACCGTTGACCAGAAACTCGCGTCTATTCCCAAAACCGGAAGTCGAGTTTCCTGGACACTGTGAAGGTTTTTGTGAATTTCTCACGACCATTTCCGACGTAAAATGACGCCAGGAACACGATGGAAGCGACAGAATTACGATCCGAGCAACCGTTGACTAGAAACTCGCGTCTATTCCCAAAACTTGAAGTCGACTTTCCTGGACTCCGTGAATGTTTTTGTGAATTTCTCACGACCATTTCCGACGTAAAATGACGCGAGGAACACGATGGAAGCGACAGAATTACGATCCGAGCAACCGTTGACTAGAAACTCGCGTCTATTCCCAAAACTTGAAGTCTAGTTTCCTGGACTCCGTGAACGTTTTTGTGAATTTCTCACGACCATTTCCGACGTAAAATGACGCGAGGAACACGATGGAAGCGACAGAATTACGATCCGAGCAACCGTTGAACAGAAACTCGCGTCTATTCCCAAAACTTGAAGTCGACTTTCCTGGACTCCGTGAACGTTTTTGTGAATTTCTCACGACCATTTCCGACGTAAAATGACGCGAGGAACACGATGGAAGCGACAGAATTACGATCCGAGCAACCGTTGACCAGAAACTCGCGTCTATTCCCAAAACCGGAAGTCGAGTTTCCTGGACACCGTGAAGGTTTTTGTGAATTTCTCACGACCATTTCCGACGTAAAATGACGCGAGGAACACAATGGAAGCGACAGAATTACGATCCGAGCAACCGATGACCAGAAACTCGCGTCTACTCCCAAAACTTGAAGTCTAGTTTCCTGGACTCCGTGAACGTTTGAGTGAATTTCTCACTACCATTCCGACGTAAAATGACGCGAGGAAGACGATGGAAGCGACAGAATTACGATCCGAGCAACCGTTGACTAGAAACTCGCGTCTATTCCCAAAACTTGAAGTCTAGTTTCCTGGACTCCGTGAACGTTTTTGTGGATTTCTCACGGCCATTTCCGACGTAAAATGACGCGAGGAACACGATGGAAGCGACAGAATTACGGTCCGAGCAATCGTTGGCCAGAAACACGCGTCTATTCCCAAAACTTGAAGTTGAGTTTCCTGGACTCCGTGAACGTTTTTGTGAATTTCTCACGACCATTTCCGACGTAAAATGACGCGAGGAACACGATGGAAGCGACAGAATTACGATTCGAGCAACCGTTGACCAGAAACTCGCGTCTATTCCCAAAACCGGAAGTCGAGTTTCCTGGACACTGTGAAGGTTTTTGTGAATTTCTCACGACCATTTCCGACGTAAAATGACGCGAGGAACACGATGGAAGCGACAGAATTACGATCCGAGCAACCGTTGACTAGAAACTCGCGTCTATTCCCAAAACTTGAAGTCGACTTTCCTGGACTCCGTGAATGTTTTTGTGAATTTCTCACGACCATTTCCGACGTAAAATGACGCGAGGAACACGATGGAAGCGACAGAATTACGATCCGAGCAACCGTTGACTAGAAACTCGCGTCTATTCCCAAAACTTGAAGTCGACTTTCCTGGACTCCGTGAACGTTTGAGTGAATTTCTCACTACCATTCCGACGTAAAATGACGCGAGGAAGACGATGGAAGCGACAGAATTACGATCCGAGCAACCGTTGACTAGAAACTCGCGTCTATTTCCAAAACTTGAAGTCTAGTTTCCTGGACTCCGTGAACGTTTTTGTGGATTTCTCACGGCCATTTCCGACGTAAAATGACGCGAGGAACACGATGGAAGCGACAGAATTACGGTCCGAGCAATCGTTGGCCAGAAACACGCGTCTATTCCCAAAACTTGAAGTTGAGTTTCCTGGACTCCGTGAACGTTTTTGTGAATTTCTCACGACCATTTCCGACGTAAAATGACGCGAGGAACACGATGGAAGCGACAGAATTACGATCCGAGCAACCGTTGACCAGAAACTCGCGTCTATTCCCAAAACCGGAAGTCGAGTTTCCTGGACACCGTGAAGGTTTTTGTGAATTTCTCACGACCATTTCCGACGTAAAATGACGCGAGGAACACGATGGAAGCGACAGAATTACGATCCGAGCAACCGTTGACTAGAAACTCGCGTCTATTCCCAAAACTTGAAGTCGACTTTCCTGGACTCCGTGAACGTTTTTGTGAATTTCTCACGACCATTTCCGACGTAAAATGACGCGAGGAACACGATGGAAGCGACAGAATTACGATCCGAGCAACCGTTGACTAGAAACTCGCGTCTATTCCCAAAACTTGAAGTCGACTTTCCTGGACTCCGTGAACGTTTTTGTGAATTTCTCACGACCATTTCCGACGTAAAATGACGCGAGGAACACGATGGAAGCGACAGAATTACGATCCGAGCAACCGATGCCCACAAACTCGCGTCTACTCCCAAAACTTGAAGTCTAGTTTCCTGAACTCCGTGAACGTTTTTGTGGATATCTCACGGCCACTTCCGACGTAAAATGACGCGAGGAACACGATGGAAGCGACAGAATTACGATCCGAGCAACCGTTGACTAGAAACTCGCGTCTATTCCCAAAACTTGAAGTCGACTTTCCTGGACTCCGTGAACGTTTTTGTGAATTTCTCACGACCATTTCCGACGTAAAATGACGCGAGGAACACGATGGAAGCGACAGAATTACGATTCGAGCAACCGTTGACCAGAAACTCGCGTCTATTCCCAAAACCGGAAGTCGAGTTTCCTGGACACTGTGAAGGTTTTTGTGAATTTCTCACGACCATTTCCGACGTAAAATGACGCCAGGAACACGATGGAAGCGACAGAATTACGATCCGAGCAACCGTTGACTAGAAACTCGCGTCTATTCCCAAAACTTGAAGTCGACTTTCCTGGACTCCGTGAATGTTTTTGTGAATTTCTCACGACCATTTCCGACGTAAAATGACGCGAGGAACACGATGGAAGCGACAGAATTACGATCCGAGCAACCGTTGACTAGAAACTCGCGTCTATTCCCAAAACTTGAAGTCGACTTTCCTGGACTCCGTGAACGTTTTTGTGAATTTCTCACGACCATTTCCGACGTAAAATGACGCGAGGAACACGATGGAAGCGACAGAATTACGATCCGAGCAACCGTTGAACAGAAACTCGCGTCTATTCCCAAAACTTGAAGTCGACTTTCCTGGACTCCGTGAACGTTTTTGTGAATTTCTCACGACCATTTCCGACGTAAAATGACGCGAGGAACACAATGGAAGCGACAGAATTACGATCCGAGCAATCGTTGGCCAGAAACACGCGTCTATTCCCAAAACTTGAAGTTGAGTTTCCTGGACTCCGTTAACGTTTTTGTGAATTTCTCACGACCATTTCCGACGTAAAATGACGCGAGGAACACGATGGAAGCGACAGAATTACGATCCGAGCAACCGTTGACCAGAAACTGGCGTCTATTCCCAAAACCTGAAGTCGAGTTTCCTGGACACCGTGAAGGTTTTTGTGAATTTCTCACGACCATTTCCGACGTAAAATGACGCGAGGAACACGGTGGAAGCGACAGAATTACGATCCGAGCAACCGTTGACTAGAAACTCGCGTCTATTCCCAAAACTTGGAGTCGACTTTCCTGGACTCCGTGAACGTTTTTGTGAATTTCTCACGACCATTTGCGATGTAAAATGACACGAGGAACACGATGGAAGCGACAGAATTACGATCCGAGCAACCGATGCCCCGAAACTCGCGTCTACTCCCAAAACTTGAAGTCTAGTTTCCTGGACTCCGTGAACGTTTGAGTGAATTTCTCACTACCATTCCGACGTAAAATGACGCGAGGAAGACGATGGAAGCGACAGAATTACGATCCGAGCAACCGTTGACTAGAAACTCGCGTCTATTCCCAAAACTTGAAGTTGAGTTTCCTGGACTCCGTGAACGTTTTTGTGGATTTCTCACGGCCATTTCCGACGTAAAATGACGCGAGGAACACGATGGAAGCGACAGAATTACGATCCGAGCAATCGTTGGCCAGAAACACGCGTCTATTCCCAAAACTTGAAGTTGAGTTTCCTGGACTCCGTGAACGTTTTTGTGAATTTTTCACGACCATTTCCGACGGCAAATGACGCGAGGAACACGATGGAAGCGACAGAATTACGATCCGAGCAACCGTTGACTAGAAACTCGCGTCTATTCCCAAAACTTGAAGTCTAGTTTCCTGGACTCCGTGAACGTTTTTGTGGATTTCTCACGGCCATTTCCGACGTAAAATGACGCGAGGAACACGATGGAAGCGACAGAATTACGGTCCGAGCAACCGTTGACTAGAAACTCGCGTCTATTCCCAAAACTTGAAGTCGACTTTCCTGGACTCCGTGAACGTTTTTGTGAATTTCTCACGACCATTTCCGACGTAAAATGACGCGAGGAACACGATGGAAGCGACAGAATTACGATCCGAGCAACCGTTGACCAGAAACTCGCGTCTATTCCCAAAACCGGAAGTCGAGTTTCCTGGACACCGTGAAGGTTTTTGTGAATTTCTCACGACCATTTCCGACGTAAAATGACGCGAGGAACACAATGGAAGCGACAGAATTACGATCCGAGCAACCGATGACCAGAAACTCGCGTCTACTCCCAAAACTTGAAGTCTAGTTTCCTGGACTCCGTGAACGTTTGAGTGAATTTCTCACTACCATTCCGACGTAAAATGACGCGAGGAAGACGATGGAAGCGACAGAATTACGATCCGAGCAACCGTTGACTAGAAACTCGCGTCTATTCCCAAAACTTGAAGTCTAGTTTCCTGGACTCCGTGAACGTTTTTGTGGATTTCTCACGGCCATTTCCGACGTAAAATGACGCGAGGAACACGATGGAAGCGACAGAATTACGGTCCGAGCAATCGTTGGCCAGAAACACGCGTCTATTCCCAAAACTTGAAGTTGAGTTTCCTGGACTCCGTGAACGTTTTTGTGAATTTCTCACGACCATTTCCGACGTAAAATGACGCGAGGAACACGATGGAAGCGACAGAATTACGATTCGAGCAACCGTTGACCAGAAACTCGCGTCTATTCCCAAAACCGGAAGTCGAGTTTCCTGGACACTGTGAAGGTTTTTGTGAATTTCTCACGACCATTTCCGACGTAAAATGACGCGAGGAACACGATGGAAGCGACAGAATTACGATCCGAGCAACCGATGCCCACAAACTCGCGTCTACTCCCAAAACATGAAGTCTAGTTTCCTGAACTCCGTGAACGTTTTTGTGGATTTCTCACGGCCACTTCCGACGTAAAATGACGCGAGGAACACGATGGAAGCGACAGAATTACGATCCGAGCAACCGTTGACTAGAAACTCGCGTCTATTCCCAAAACTTGAAGTCGACTTTCCTGGACTCCGTGAACGTTTTTGTGAATTTCTCACGACCATTTCCGACGTAAAATGACGCGAGGAAGACGGTGGAAGCGACAGAATTACGATCCGAGCAACCGTTGACTAGAAACTCGCGTCTATTCCCAAAACTTGAAGTCGACTTTCCTGGACTCCGTGAACGTTTGAGTGAATTTCTCACTACCATTCCGACGTAAAATGACGCGAGGAAGACGATGGAAGCGACAGAATTACGATCCGAGCAACCGTTGACTAGAAACTCGCGTCTATTTCCAAAACTTGAAGTCTAGTTTCCTGGACTCCGTGAACGTTTTTGTGGATTTCTCACGGCCATTTCCGACGTAAAATGACGCGAGGAACACGATGGAAGCGACAGAATTACGGTCCGAGCAATCGTTGGCCAGAAACACGCGTCTATTCCCAAAACTTGAAGTTGAGTTTCCTGGACTCCGTGAACGTTTTTGTGAATTTCTCACGACCATTTCCGACGTAAAATGACGCGAGGAACACGATGGAAGCGACAGAATTACGATCCGAGCAACCGTTGACCAGAAACTCGCGTCTATTCCCAAAACCGGAAGTCGAGTTTCCTGGACACCGTGAAGGTTTTTGTGAATTTCTCACGACCATTTCCGACGTAAAATGACGCGAGGAACACGATGGAAGCGACAGAATTACGATCCGAGCAACCGTTGACTAGAAACTCGCGTCTATTCCCAAAACTTGAAGTCGACTTTCCTGGACTCCGTGAACGTTTTTGTGAATTTCTCACGACCATTTCCGACGTAAAATGACGCGAGGAACACGATGGAAGCGACAGAATTACGATCCGAGCAACCGTTGACTAGAAACTCGCGTCTATTCCCAAAACTTGAAGTCGACTTTCCTGGACTCCGTGAACGTTTTTGTGAATTTCTCACGACCATTTCCGACGTAAAATGACGCGAGGAACACGATGGAAGCGACAGAATTACGATCCGAGCAACCGATGCCCACAAACTCGCGTCTACTCCCAAAACTTGAAGTCTAGTTTCCTGAACTCCGTGAACGTTTTTGTGGATTTCTCACGGCCACTTCCGACGTAAAATGACGCGAGGAACACGATGGAAGCGACAGAATTACGATCCGAGCAACCGTTGACTAGAAACTCGCGTCTATTCCCAAAACTTGAAGTCGACTTTCCTGGACTCCGTGAACGTTTTTGTGAATTTCTCACGACCATTTCCGACGTAAAATGACGCGAGGAACACGATGGAAGCGACAGAATTACGATCCGAGCAACCGTTGAACAGAAACTCGCGTCTATTCCCAAAACTTGAAGTCGACTTTCCTGGACTCCGTGAACGTTTTTGTGAATTTCTCACGACCATTTCCGACGTAAAATGACGCGAGGAACACAATGGAAGCGACAGAATTACGATCCGAGCAACCGATGACCAGAAACTCGCGTCGACTCCCAAAATTTGAAGTCTAGTTTCCTGGACTCCGTGAACGTTTGAGTGAATTTCTCACTACCATTCCGACGTAAAATGACGCGAGGAAGACGATGGAAGCGACAGAATTACGATCCGAGCAACCGTTGACTAGAAATTCGCGTCTATTCCCAAAACTTGAAGTCTAGTTTCCTGGACTCCGTGAACGTTTTTGTGGATTTCTCACGGCCATTTCCGACGTAAAATGGCGCGAGGAACACGATGGAAGCGACAGAATTACGATCCGAGCAATCGTTGGCCAGAAACACGCGTCTATTCCCAAAACTTGAAGTTGAGTTTCCTGGACTCCGTTAACGTTTTTGTGAATTTCTCACGACCATTTCCGACGTAAAATGACGCGAGGAACACGATGGAAGCGACAGAATTACGATCCGAGCAACCGATGCCCACAAACTCGCGTCTACTCCCAAAACTTGAAGTCTAGTTTCCTGAACTCCGTGAACGTTTTTGTGGATTTCTCACGGCCACTTCCGACGTAAAATGACGCGAGGAACACGATGGAAGCGACAGAATTACGATCCGAGCAACCGTTGACTAGAAACTCGCGTCTATTCCCAAAACTTGAAGTCGACTTTCCTGGACTCCGTGAACGTTTGAGTGAATTTCTCACTACCATTCCGACGTAAAATGACGCGAGGAAGACGATGGAAGCGACAGAATTACGATCCGAGCAACCGTTGACTAGAAATTCGCGTCTATTCCCAAAACTTGAAGTCGACTTTCCTGGACTCCGTGAATGTTTTTGTGAATTTCTCACGACCATTTCCGACGTAAAATGACGCGAGGAACACGATGGAAGCGACAGAATTACGATCCGAGCAACCGTTGACTAGAAACTCGCGTCTATTCCCAAAACTTGAAGTCGACTTTCCTGGACTCCGTGAACGTTTTTGTGAATTTCTCACGACCATTTCCGACGTAAAATGACGCGAGGAACACGATGGAAGCGACAGAATTACGATCCGAGCAACCGATGCCCACAAACTCGCGTCTACTCCCAAAACTTGAAGTCTAGTTTCCTGAACTCCGTGAACGTTTTTGTGGATTTCTCACGGCCACTTCCGACGTAAAATGACGCGAGGAACACGATGGAAGCGACAGAATTACGATCCGAGCAACCGTTGACTAGAAACTCGCGTCTATTCCCAAAACTTGAAGTCGACTTTCCTGGACTCCGTGAACGTTTTTGTGAATTTCTCACGACCATTTCCGACGTAAAATGACGCGAGGAAGACGGTGGAAGCGACAGAATTACGATCCGAGCAACCGTTGACTAGAAACTCGCGTCTATTCCCAAAACTTGAAGTCGACTTTCCTGGACTCCGTGAACGTTTGAGTGAATTTCTCACTACCATTCCGACGTAAAATGACGCGAGGAAGACGATGGAAGCGACAGAATTACGATCCGAGCAACCGTTGACTAGAAACTCGCGTCTATTTCCAAAACTTGAAGTCTAGTTTCCTGGACTCCGTGAACGTTTTTGTGGATTTCTCACGGCCATTTCCGACGTAAAATGACGCGAGGAACACGATGGAAGCGACAGAATTACGGTCCGAGCAATCGTTGGCCAGAAACACGCGTCTATTCCCAAAACTTGAAGTTGAGTTTCCTGGACTCCGTGAACGTTTTTGTGAATTTCTCACGACCATTTCCGACGTAAAATGACGCGAGGAACACGATGGAAGCGACAGAATTACGATCCGAGCAACCGTTGACCAGAAACTCGCGTCTATTCCCAAAACCGGAAGTCGAGTTTCCTGGACACCGTGAAGGTTTTTGTGAATTTCTCACGACCATTTCCGACGTAAAATGACGCGAGGAACACGATGGAAGCGACAGAATTACGATCCGAGCAACCGTTGACTAGAAACTCGCGTCTATTCCCAAAACTTGAAGTCGACTTTCCTGGACTCCGTGAACGTTTTTGTGAATTTCTCACGACCATTTCCGACGTAAAATGACGCGAGGAACACGATGGAAGCGACAGAATTACGATCCGAGCAACCGTTGACTAGAAACTCGCGTCTATTCCCAAAACTTGAAGTCGACTTTCCTGGACTCCGTGAACGTTTTTGTGAATTTCTCACGACCATTTCCGACGTAAAATGACGCGAGGAACACGATGGAAGCGACAGAATTACGATCCGAGCAACCGATGCCCACAAACTCGCGTCTACTCCCAAAACTTGAAGTCTAGTTTCCTGAACTCCGTGAACGTTTTTGTGGATTTCTCACGGCCACTTCCGACGTAAAATGACGCGAGGAACACGATGGAAGCGACAGAATTACGATCCGAGCAACCGTTGACTAGAAACTCGCGTCTATTCCCAAAACTTGAAGTCGACTTTCCTGGACTCCGTGAACGTTTTTGTGAATTTCTCACGACCATTTCCGACGTAAAATGACGCGAGGAACACGATGGAAGCGACAGAATTACGATCCGAGCAACCGTTGAACAGAAACTCGCGTCTATTCCCAAAACTTGAAGTCGACTTTCCTGGACTCCGTGAACGTTTTTGTGAATTTCTCACGACCATTTCCGACGTAAAATGACGCGAGGAACACAATGGAAGCGACAGAATTACGATCCGAGCAACCGATGACCAGAAACTCGCGTCGACTCCCAAAATTTGAAGTCTAGTTTCCTGGACTCCGTGAACGTTTGAGTGAATTTCTCACTACCATTCCGACGTAAAATGACGCGAGGAAGACGATGGAAGCGACAGAATTACGATCCGAGCAACCGTTGACTAGAAATTCGCGTCTATTCCCAAAACTTGAAGTCTAGTTTCCTGGACTCCGTGAACGTTTTTGTGGATTTCTCACGGCCATTTCCGACGTAAAATGGCGCGAGGAACACGATGGAAGCGACAGAATTACGATCCGAGCAATCGTTGGCCAGAAACACGCGTCTATTCCCAAAACTTGAAGTTGAGTTTCCTGGACTCCGTTAACGTTTTTGTGAATTTCTCACGACCATTTCCGACGTAAAATGACGCGAGGAACACGATGGAAGCGACAGAATTACGATCCGAGCAACCGATGCCCACAAACTCGCGTCTACTCCCAAAACTTGAAGTCTAGTTTCCTGAACTCCGTGAACGTTTTTGTGGATTTCTCACGGCCACTTCCGACGTAAAATGACGCGAGGAACACGATGGAAGCGACAGAATTACGATCCGAGCAACCGTTGACTAGAAACTCGCGTCTATTCCCAAAACTTGAAGTCGACTTTCCTGGACTCCGTGAACGTTTGAGTGAATTTCTCACTACCATTCCGACGTAAAATGACGCGAGGAAGACGATGGAAGCGACAGAATTACGATCCGAGCAACCGTTGACTAGAAATTCGCGTCTATTCCCAAAACTTGAAGTCTAGTTTCCTGGACTCCGTGAACGTTTTTGTGGATTTCTCACGGCCATTTCCGACGTAAAATGGCGCGAGGAACACGATGGAAGCGACAGAATTACGATCCGAGCAATCGTTGGCCAGAAACACGCGTCTATTCCCAAAACTTGAAGTTGAGTTTCCTGGACTCCGTTAACGTTTTTGTGAATTTCTCACGACCATTTCCGACGTAAAATGACGCGAGGAACACGATGGAAGCGACAGAATTACGATCCGAGCAACCGTTGACCAGAAACTGGCGTCTATTCCCAAAACCTGAAGTCGAGTTTCCTGGACACCGTGAAGGTTTTTGTGAATTTCTCACGACCATTTCCGACGTAAAATGACGCGAGGAACACGATGGAAGCGACAGAATTACGATCCGAGCAACCGTTGACTAGAAACTCGCGTCTATTCCCAAAACTTGAAGTCGACTTTCCTGGACTCCGTGAACGTTTTTGTGAATTTCTCACGACCATTTCCGACGTAAAATGACGCGAGGAACACGATGGAAGCGACAGAATTACGATCCGAGCAACCGATGCCCACAAACTTGCGTCTACTCCCAAAACTTGAAGTCTAGTTTCCTGAACTCCGTGAACGTTTTTGTGGATTTCTCACGGCCACTTCCGACGTAAAATGACGCGAGGAACACGATGGAAGCGACAGAATTACGATCCGAGCAACCGTTGACTAGAAACTCGCGTCTATTCCCAAAACTTGAAGTCGACTTTCCTGGACTCCGTGAACGTTTTTGTGAATTTCTCACGACCATTTCCGACGTAAAATGACGCGAGGAACACGATGGAAGCGACAGAATTACGATCCGAGCAACCGTTGAACAGAAACTCGCGTCTATTCCCAAAACTTGAAGTCGACTTTCCTGGACTCCGTGAACGTTTTTGTGAATTTCTCACGACCATTTCCGACGTAAAATGACGCGAGGAACACAATGGAAGCGACAGAATTACGATCCGAGCAACCGATGACCAGAAACTCGCGTCGACTCCCAAAATTTGAAGTCTAGTTTCCTGGACTCCGTGAACGTTTGAGTGAATTTCTCACTACCATTCCGACGTAAAATGACGCGAGGAAGACGATGGAAGCGACAGAATTACGATCCGAGCAACCGATGCCCACAAACTTGCGTCTACTCCCAAAACTTGAAGTCTAGTTTCCTGAACTCCGTGAACGTTTTTGTGGATTTCTCACGGCCACTTCCGACGTAAAATGACGCGAGGAACACGATGGAAGCGACAGAATTACGATCCGAGCAACCGTTGACCAGAAACTGGCGTCTATTCCCAAAACCTGAAGTCGAGTTTCCTGGACACCGTGAAGGTTTTTGTGAATTTCTCACGACCATTTCCGACGTAAAATGACGCGAGGAACACGATGGCAGCGACAGAATTACGATCCGAGCAACCGTTGACTAGAAACTCGCGTCTATTCCCAAAACTTGAAGTCGACTTTCCTGGACTCCGTGAACGTTTTTGTGAATTTCTCACGACCATTTGCGATGTAAAATGACACGAGGAACACGATGGAAGCGACAGAATTACGATCCGAGCAACCGATGCCCCGAAACTCGCGTCTACTCCCAAAACTTGAAGTCTAGTTTCCTGGACTCCGTGAACGTTTGAGTGAATTTCTCACTACCATTCCGACGTAAAATGACGCGAGGAAGACGATGGAAGCGACAGAATTACGATCCGAGCAACCGTTGACTAGAAACTCGCGTCTATTCCCAAAACTTGAAGTTGAGTTTCCTGGACTCCGTGAACGTTTTTGTGAATTTCTCACGACCATTTCCGACGTAAAACGACGCGAGGAACACGATGGAAGCGACAGAATTACGATCCGAGCAACCGTTGACCAGAAACTCGCGTCTATTCCCAAAACCTGAAGTCGAGTTTCCTGGACTCCGTGAACGTTTTTGTGGATTTCTCACGGCCATTTCCGACGTAAAATGACGCGAGGAACACGATGGAAGCGACAGAATTACGATCCGAGCAATCGTTGGCCAGAAACACGCGTCTATTCCCAAAACTTGAAGTTGAGTTTCCTGGACTCCGTGAACGTTTTTGTGAATTTTTCACGACCATTTCCGACGCCAAATGACGCGAGGAACACGATGGAAGCGACAGAATTACGATCCGAGCAACCGTTGACTAGAAACTCGCGTCTATTCCCAAAACTTGAAGTCGACTTTCCTGGACTCCGTGAACGTTTTTGTGAATTTCTCACGACCATTTCCGACGTAAAATGACGCGAGGAACACGATGGAAGCGACAGAATTACGATCCGAGCAATCGTTGGCCAGAAACACGCGTCTCTTCCCAAAACTTGAAGTTGAGTTTCCTGGACTCCGTTAACGTTTTTGTGAATTTCTCACGACCATTTCCGACGTAAAATGACGCGAGGAACACGATGGAAGCGACAGAATTACGATCCGAGCAACCGATGCCCACAAACTCGCGTCTACTCCCAAAACTTGAAGTCTAGTTTCCTGAACTCCGTGAACGTTTTTGTGGATTTCTCACGGCCACTTCCGACGTAAAATGACGCGAGGAACACGATGGAAGCGACAGAATTACGATCCGAGCAACCGTTGACTAGAAACTCGCGTCTATTCCCAAAACTTGAAGTCGACTTTCCTGGACTCCGTGAACGTTTTTGTGAATTTCTCACGACCATTTCCGACGTAAAATGACGCGAGGAACACAATGGAAGCGACAGAATTACGATCCGAGCAACCGTTGAACAGAAACTCGCGTCTATTCCCAAAACTTGAAGTCGACTTTCCTGGACTCCGTGAACGTTTTAGTGAATTTCTCACGACCATTTCCGACGTAAAATGACGCGAGGAACACAATGGAAGCGACAGAATTACGATCCGAGCAACCGATGACCAGAAACTCGCGTCGACTCCCAAAATTTGAAGTCTAGTTTCCTGGACTCCGTGAACGTTTGAGTGAATTTCTCACTACCATTCCGACGTAAAATGACGCGAGGAAGACGATGGAAGCGACAGAATTACGATCCGAGCAACCGTTGACTAGAAATTCGCGTCTATTCCCAAAACTTGAAGTCTAGTTTCCTGGACTCCGTGAACGTTTTTGTGGATTTCTCACGGCCATTTCCGACGTAAAATGGCGCGAGGAACACGATGGAAGCGACAGAATTACGATCCGAGCAATCGTTGGCCAGAAACACGCGTCTATTCCCAAAACTTGAAGTTGAGTTTCCTGGACTCCGTTAACGTTTTTGTGAATTTCTCACGACCATTTCCGACGTAAAATGATGCGAGGAACACGATGGAAGCGACAGAATTACGATCCGAGCAACCGTTGACCAGAAACTGGCGTCTATTCCCAAAACCTGAAGTAGAGTTTCCTGGACACCGTGAAGGTTTTTGTGAATTTCTCACGACCATTTCCGACGTAAAATGACGCGAGGAACACGATGGAAGCGACAGAATTACGATCCGAGCAACCGTTGACTAGAAACTCGCGTCTATTCCCAAAACTTGAAGTCGACTTTCCTGGACTCCGTGAACGTTTTTGTGAATTTCTCACGACCATTTCCGACGTAAAATGACGCGAGGAACACGATGGAAGCGACAGAATTACGATCCGAGCAACCGATGCCCACAAACTCGCGTCTACTCCCAAAACTTGAAGTCTAGTTTCCTGAACTCCGTGAACGTTTTTGTGGATTTCTCACGGCCACTTCCGACGTAAAATGACGCGAGGAACACGATGGAAGCGACAGAATTACGATCCGAGCAACCGTTGACTAGAAACTCGCGTCTATTCCCAAAACTTGAAGTCGACTTTCCTGGACTCCGTGAACGTTTTTGTGAATTTCTCACGACCATTTCCGACGTAAAATGACGCGAGGAACACGATGGAAGCGACAGAATTACGATCCGAGCAACCGTTGAACAGAAACTCGCGTCTATTCCCAAAACTTGAAGTCGACTTTCCTGGACTCCGTGAACGTTTTAGTGAATTTCTCACGACCATTTCCGACGTAAAATGACGCGAGGAACACAATGGAAGCGACAGAATTACGATCCGAGCAACCGATGACCAGAAACTCGCGTCGACTCCCAAAATTTGAAGTCTAGTTTCCTGGACTCCGTGAACGTTTGAGTGAATTTCTCACTACCATTCCGACGTAAAATGACGCGAGGAAGACGATGGAAGCGACAGAATTACGATCCGAGCAACCGTTGACTAGAAATTCGCGTCTATTCCCAAAACTTGAAGTCTAGTTTCCTGGACTCCGTGAACGTTTTTGTGGATTTCTCACGGCCATTTCCGACGTAAAATGGCGCGAGGAACACGATGGAAGCGACAGAATTACGATCCGAGCAATCGTTGGCCAGAAACACGCGTCTATTCCCAAAACTTGAAGTTGAGTTTCCTGGACTCCGTTAACGTTTTTGTGAATTTCTCACGACCATTTCCGACGTAAAATGATGCGAGGAACACGATGGAAGCGACAGAATTACGATCCGAGCAACCGTTGACCAGAAACTGGCGTCTATTCCCAAAACCTGAAGTAGAGTTTCCTGGACACCGTGAAGGTTTTTGTGAATTTCTCACGACCATTTCCGACGTAAAATGACGCGAGGAACACGATGGAAGCGACAGAATTACGATCCGAGCAACCGTTGACTAGAAACTCGCGTCTATTCCCAAAACTTGAAGTCGACTTTCCTGGACTCCGTGAACGTTTTTGTGAATTTCTCACGACCATTTCCGACGTAAAATGACGCGAGGAACACGATGGAAGCGACAGAATTACGATCCGAGCAACCGATGCCCACAAACTTGCGTCTACTCCCAAAACTTGAAGTCTAGTTTCCTGAACTCCGTGAACGTTTTTGTGGATTTCTCACGGCCACTTCCGACGTAAAATGACGCGAGGAACACGATGGAAGCGACAGAATTACGATCCGAGCAACCGTTGACTAGAAACTCGCGTCTATTCCCAAAACTTGAAGTCGACTTTCCTGGACTCCGTGAACGTTTTTGTGAATTTCTCACGACCATTTCCGACGTAAAATGACGCGAGGAACACGATGGAAGCGACAGAATTACGATCCGAGCAATCGTTGGCCAGAAACACGCGTCTCTTCCCAAAACTTGAAGTTGAGTTTCCTGGACTCCGTTAACGTTTTTGTGAATTTCTCACGACCATTTCCGACGTAAAATGACGCGAGGAACACGATGGAAGCGACAGAATTACGATCCGAGCAACCGATGCCCACAAACTCGCGTCTACTCCCAAAACTTGAAGTCTAGTTTCCTGAACTCCGTGAACGTTTTTGTGGATTTCTCACGGCCACTTCCGACGTAAAATGACGCGAGGAACACGATGGAAGCGACAGAATTACGATCCGAGCAACCGTTGACTAGAAACTCGCGTCTATTCCCAAAACTTGAAGTCGACTTTCCTGGACTCCGTGAACGTTTTTGTGAATTTCTCACGACCATTTCCGACGTAAAATGACGCGAGGAACACAATGGAAGCGACAGAATTACGATCCGAGCAACCGTTGAACAGAAACTCGCGTCTATTCCCAAAACTTGAAGTCGACTTTCCTGGACTCCGTGAACGTTTTAGTGAATTTCTCACGACCATTTCCGACGTAAAATGACGCGAGGAACACAATGGAAGCGACAGAATTACGATCCGAGCAACCGATGACCAGAAACTCGCGTCGACTCCCAAAATTTGAAGTCTAGTTTCCTGGACTCCGTGAACGTTTGAGTGAATTTCTCACTACCATTCCGACGTAAAATGACGCGAGGAAGACGATGGAAGCGACAGAATTACGATCCGAGCAACCGTTGACTAGAAATTCGCGTCTATTCCCAAAACTTGAAGTCTAGTTTCCTGGACTCCGTGAACGTTTTTGTGGATTTCTCACGGCCATTTCCGACGTAAAATGGCGCGAGGAACACGATGGAAGCGACAGAATTACGATCCGAGCAATCGTTGGCCAGAAACACGCGTCTATTCCCAAAACTTGAAGTTGAGTTTCCTGGACTCCGTTAACGTTTTTGTGAATTTCTCACGACCATTTCCGACGTAAAATGATGCGAGGAACACGATGGAAGCGACAGAATTACGATCCGAGCAACCGTTGACCAGAAACTGGCGTCTATTCCCAAAACCTGAAGTAGAGTTTCCTGGACACCGTGAAGGTTTTTGTGAATTTCTCACGACCATTTCCGACGTAAAATGACGCGAGGAACACGATGGAAGCGACAGAATTACGATCCGAGCAACCGTTGACTAGAAACTCGCGTCTATTCCCAAAACTTGAAGTCGACTTTCCTGGACTCCGTGAACGTTTTTGTGAATTTCTCACGACCATTTCCGACGTAAAATGACGCGAGGAACACGATGGAAGCGACAGAATTACGATCCGAGCAACCGATGCCCACAAACTCGCGTCTACTCCCAAAACTTGAAGTCTAGTTTCCTGAACTCCGTGAACGTTTTTGTGGATTTCTCACGGCCACTTCCGACGTAAAATGACGCGAGGAACACGATGGAAGCGACAGAATTACGATCCGAGCAACCGTTGACTAGAAACTCGCGTCTATTCCCAAAACTTGAAGTCGACTTTCCTGGACTCCGTGAACGTTTTTGTGAATTTCTCACGACCATTTCCGACGTAAAATGACGCGAGGAACACGATGGAAGCGACAGAATTACGATCCGAGCAACCGTTGAACAGAAACTCGCGTCTATTCCCAAAACTTGAAGTCGACTTTCCTGGACTCCGTGAACGTTTTAGTGAATTTCTCACGACCATTTCCGACGTAAAATGACGCGAGGAACACAATGGAAGCGACAGAATTACGATCCGAGCAACCGATGACCAGAAACTCGCGTCGACTCCCAAAATTTGAAGTCTAGTTTCCTGGACTCCGTGAACGTTTGAGTGAATTTCTCACTACCATTCCGACGTAAAATGACGCGAGGAAGACGATGGAAGCGACAGAATTACGATCCGAGCAACCGTTGACTAGAAATTCGCGTCTATTCCCAAAACTTGAAGTCTAGTTTCCTGGACTCCGTGAACGTTTTTGTGGATTTCTCACGGCCATTTCCGACGTAAAATGGCGCGAGGAACACGATGGAAGCGACAGAATTACGATCCGAGCAATCGTTGGCCAGAAACACGCGTCTATTCCCAAAACTTGAAGTTGAGTTTCCTGGACTCCGTTAACGTTTTTGTGAATTTCTCACGACCATTTCCGACGTAAAATGATGCGAGGAACACGATGGAAGCGACAGAATTACGATCCGAGCAACCGTTGACCAGAAACTGGCGTCTATTCCCAAAACCTGAAGTAGAGTTTCCTGGACACCGTGAAGGTTTTTGTGAATTTCTCACGACCATTTCCGACGTAAAATGACGCGAGGAACACGATGGAAGCGACAGAATTACGATCCGAGCAACCGTTGACTAGAAACTCGCGTCTATTCCCAAAACTTGAAGTCGACTTTCCTGGACTCCGTGAACGTTTTTGTGAATTTCTCACGACCATTTCCGACGTAAAATGACGCGAGGAACACGATGGAAGCGACAGAATTACGATCCGAGCAACCGATGCCCACAAACTTGCGTCTACTCCCAAAACTTGAAGTCTAGTTTCCTGAACTCCGTGAACGTTTTTGTGGATTTCTCACGGCCACTTCCGACGTAAAATGACGCGAGGAACACGATGGAAGCGACAGAATTACGATCCGAGCAACCGTTGACTAGAAACTCGCGTCTATTCCCAAAACTTGAAGTCGACTTTCCTGGACTCCGTGAACGTTTTTGTGAATTTCTCACGACCATTTCCGACGTAAAATGACGCGAGGAACACGATGGAAGCGACAGAATTACGATCCGAGCAACCG
Source organism: Crossocerus cetratus (assembly GCA_963675795.1). NCBI lineage: Eukaryota > Metazoa > Arthropoda > Insecta > Hymenoptera > Crabronidae > Crossocerus > Crossocerus cetratus. Next base: position 11,044,511 of record OY776664.1, on the reverse strand, counting down.
TTGAACAGAAACTCGCGTCTATTCCCAAAACTTGAAGTCGACTTTCCTGGACTCCGTGAACGTTTTTGTGAATTTCTCACGACCATTTCCGACGTAAAATGACGCGAGGAACACAATGGAAGCAACAGAATTACGATCCGAGCAACCGATGACCAGAAACTCGCGTCGGCTCCCAAAATTTGAAGTCTAGTTTCCTGGACTCCGTGAACGTTTGAGTGAATTTCTCACTACCATTCCGACGTAAAATGACGCGAGGAAGACGATGGAAGCGACCAAAACTTGTTTTCCCAAAACTTGAAGTTGAGTTTCCTGGACTCCGTTAACGTTTTTGTGAATTTCTCACGACCATTTCCGACGTAAAATGACGCGAGGAACACGATGGAAGCGACAGAATTACGATCCGAGCAACCGATGCCCACAAACTCGCGTCTACTCCCAAAACTTGAAGTCTAGTTTCCTGAACTCCGTGAACGTTTTTGTGGATTTCTCACGGCCACTTCCGACGTAAAATGACGCGAGGAACACGATGGAAGCGACAGAATTACGATCCGAGCAACCGTTGACTAGAAACTCGCGTCTATTCCCAAAACTTGAAGTCGACTTTCCTGGACTCCGTGAACGTTTTTGTGAATTTCTCACGACCATTTCCGACGTAAAATGACGCGAGGAACACAATGGAAGCGACAGAATTACGATCCGAGCAACCGTTGAACAGAAACTCGCGTCTATTCCCAAAACTTGAAGTCGACTTTCCTGGACTCCGTGAACGTTTTAGTGAATTTCTCACGACCATTTCCGACGTAAAATGACGCGAGGAACACAATGGAAGCGACAGAATTACGATCCGAGCAACCGATGACCAGAAACTCGCGTCGACTCCCAAAATTTGAAGTCTAGTTTCCTGGACTCCGTGAACGTTTGAGTGAATTTCTCACTACCATTCCGACGTAAAATGACGCGAGGAAGACGATGGAAGCGACAGAATTACGATCCGAGCAACCGTTGACTAGAAATTCGCGTCTATTCCCAAAACTTGAAGTCTAGTTTCCTGGACTCCGTGAACGTTTTTGTGGATTTCTCACGGCCATTTCCGACGTAAAATGGCGCGAGGAACACGATGGAAGCGACAGAATTACGATCCGAGCAATCGTTGGCCAGAAACACGCGTCTATTCCCAAAACTTGAAGTTGAGTTTCCTGGACTCCGTTAACGTTTTTGTGAATTTCTCACGACCATTTCCGACGTAAAATGATGCGAGGAACACGATGGAAGCGACAGAATTACGATCCGAGCAACCGTTGACCAGAAACTGGCGTCTATTCCCAAAACCTGAAGTAGAGTTTCCTGGACACCGTGAAGGTTTTTGTGAATTTCTCACGACCATTTCCGACGTAAAATGACGCGAGGAACACGATGGAAGCGACAGAATTACGATCCGAGCAACCGTTGACTAGAAACTCGCGTCTATTCCCAAAACTTGAAGTCGACTTTCCTGGACTCCGTGAACGTTTTTGTGAATTTCTCACGACCATTTCCGACGTAAAATGACGCGAGGAACACGATGGAAGCGACAGAATTACGATCCGAGCAACCGATGCCCACAAACTCGCGTCTACTCCCAAAACTTGAAGTCTAGTTTCCTGAACTCCGTGAACGTTTTTGTGGATTTCTCACGGCCACTTCCGACGTAAAATGACGCGAGGAACACGATGGAAGCGACAGAATTACGATCCGAGCAACCGTTGACTAGAAACTCGCGTCTATTCCCAAAACTTGAAGTCGACTTTCCTGGACTCCGTGAACGTTTTTGTGAATTTCTCACGACCATTTCCGACGTAAAATGACGCGAGGAACACGATGGAAGCGACAGAATTACGATCCGAGCAACCGTTGAACAGAAACTCGCGTCTATTCCCAAAACTTGAAGTCGACTTTCCTGGACTCCGTGAACGTTTTAGTGAATTTCTCACGACCATTTCCGACGTAAAATGACGCGAGGAACACAATGGAAGCGACAGAATTACGATCCGAGCAACCGATGACCAGAAACTCGCGTCGACTCCCAAAATTTGAAGTCTAGTTTCCTGGACTCCGTGAACGTTTGAGTGAATTTCTCACTACCATTCCGACGTAAAATGACGCGAGGAAGACGATGGAAGCGACAGAATTACGATCCGAGCAACCGTTGACTAGAAATTCGCGTCTATTCCCAAAACTTGAAGTCTAGTTTCCTGGACTCCGTGAACGTTTTTGTGGATTTCTCACGGCCATTTCCGACGTAAAATGGCGCGAGGAACACGATGGAAGCGACAGAATTACGATCCGAGCAATCGTTGGCCAGAAACACGCGTCTATTCCCAAAACTTGAAGTTGAGTTTCCTGGACTCCGTTAACGTTTTTGTGAATTTCTCACGACCATTTCCGACGTAAAATGATGCGAGGAACACGATGGAAGCGACAGAATTACGATCCGAGCAACCGTTGACCAGAAACTGGCGTCTATTCCCAAAACCTGAAGTAGAGTTTCCTGGACACCGTGAAGGTTTTTGTGAATTTCTCACGACCATTTCCGACGTAAAATGACGCGAGGAACACGATGGAAGCGACAGAATTACGATCCGAGCAACCGTTGACTAGAAACTCGCGTCTATTCCCAAAACTTGAAGTCGACTTTCCTGGACTCCGTGAACGTTTTTGTGAATTTCTCACGACCATTTCCGACGTAAAATGACGCGAGGAACACGATGGAAGCGACAGAATTACGATCCGAGCAACCGATGCCCACAAACTTGCGTCTACTCCCAAAACTTGAAGTCTAGTTTCCTGAACTCCGTGAACGTTTTTGTGGATTTCTCACGGCCACTTCCGACGTAAAATGACGCGAGGAACACGATGGAAGCGACAGAATTACGATCCGAGCAACCGTTGACTAGAAACTCGCGTCTATTCCCAAAACTTGAAGTCGACTTTCCTGGACTCCGTGAACGTTTTTGTGAATTTCTCACGACCATTTCCGACGTAAAATGACGCGAGGAACACGATGGAAGCGACAGAATTACGATCCGAGCAACCGTTGAACAGAAACTCGCGTCTATTCCCAAAACTTGAAGTCGACTTTCCTGGACTCCGTGAACGTTTTTGTGAATTTCTCACGACCATTTCCGACGTAAAATGACGCGAGGAACACAATGGAAGCAACAGAATTACGATCCGAGCAACCGATGACCAGAAACTCGCGTCGGCTCCCAAAATTTGAAGTCTAGTTTCCTGGACTCCGTGAACGTTTGAGTGAATTTCTCACTACCATTCCGACGTAAAATGACGCGAGGAAGACGATGGAAGCGACAGAATTACGATCCGAGCAACCGATGCCCACAAACTTGCGTCTACTCCCAAAACTTGAAGTCTAGTTTCCTGAACTCCGTGAACGTTTTTGTGGATTTCTCACGGCCACTTCCGACGTAAAATGACGCGAGGAACACGATGGAAGCGACAGAATTACGATCCGAGCAACCGTTGACTAGAAACTCGCGTCTATTCCCAAAACTTGAAGTCTAGTTTCCTGGACTCCGTGAACGTTTTTGTGGATTTCTCACGGCCATTTCGGACGTAAAATGGCGCGAGGAACACGATGGAAGCGACAGAATTACGATCCGAGCAACCGTTGACCAGAAACTGGCGTCTATTCCCAAAACCTGAAGTCGAGTTTCCTGGACACCGTGAAGGTTTTTGTGAATTTCTCACGACCATTTCCGACGTAAAATGACGCGAGGAACACGATGGAAGCGACAGAATTACGATCCGAGCAACCGTTGACTAGAAACTCGCGTCTATTCCCAAAACTTGAAGTCGACTTTCCTGGACTCCGTGAACGTTTTTGTGAATTTCTCACGACCATTTGCGATGTAAAATGACACGAGGAACACGATGGAAGCGACAGAATTACGATCCGAGCAACCGATGCCCCGAAACTCGCGTCTACTCCCAAAACTTGAAGTCTAGTTTCCTGGACTCCGTGAACGTTTGAGTGAATTTCTCACTACCATTCCGACGTAAAATGACGCGAGGAAGACGATGGAAGCGACAGAATTACGATCCGAGCAACCGTTGACTAGAAACTCGCGTCTATTCCCAAAACTTGAAGTTGAGTTTCCTGGACTCCGTGAACGTTTTTGTGAATTTCTCACGACCATTTCCGACGTAAAACGACGCGAGGAACACGATGGAAGCGACAGAATTACGATCCGAGCAACCGTTGACCAGAAACTCGCGTCTATTCCCAAAACCTGAAGTCGAGTTTCCTGGACTCCGTGAACGTTTTTGTGGATTTCTCACGGCCATTTCCGACGTAAAATGACGCGAGGAACACGATGGAAGCGACAGAATTACGATCCGAGCAATCGTTGGCCAGAAACACGCGTCTATTCCCAAAACTTGAAGTTGAGTTTCCTGGACTCCGTGAACGTTTTTGTGAATTTTTCACGACCATTTCCGACGTCAAATGACGCGAGGAACACGATGGAAGCGACAGAATTACGATCCGAGCAACCGTTGACTAGAAACTCGCGTCTATTCCCAAAACTTGAAGTCGACTTTCCTGGACTCCGTGAACGTTTTTGTGAATTTCTCACGACCATTTCCGACGTAAAATGACGCGAGGAACACGATGGAAGCGACAGAATTACGATCCGAGCAACCGTTGACTAGAAACTCGCGTCTATTCCCAAAACTTGAAGTCGACTTTCCTGGACTCCGTGAACGTTTGAGTGAATTTCTCACTACCATTCCGACGTAAAATGACGCGAGGAAGACGATGGAAGCGACAGAATTACGATCCGAGCAACCGTTGACTAGAAACTCGCGTCTATTCCCAAAACTTGAAGTCTAGTTTCCTGGACTCCGTGAACGTTTTTGTGGATTTCTCACGGCCATTTCCGACGTAAAATGACGCGAGGAACACGATGGAAGCGACAGAATTACGGTCCGAGCAATCGTTGGCCAGAAACACGCGTCTATTCCCAAAACTTGAAGTTGAGTTTCCTGGACTCCGTGAACGTTTTTGTGAATTTCTCACGACCATTTCCGACGTAAAATGACGCGAGGAACACGATGGAAGCGACAGAATTACGATCCGAGCAACCGTTGACTAGAAACTCGCGTCTATTCCCAAAACTTGAAGTCGACTTTCCTGGACTCCGTGAACGTTTGAGTGAATTTCTCACTACCATTCCGACGTAAAATGACGCGAGGAAGACGATGGAAGCGACAGAATTACGATCCGAGCAACCGTTGACTAGAAATTCGCGTCTATTCCCAAAACTTGAAGTCTAGTTTCCTGGACTCCGTGAACGTTTTTGTGGATTTCTCACGGCCATTTCCGACGTAAAATGGCGCGAGGAACACGATGGAAGCGACAGAATTACGATCCGAGCAACCGTTGACTAGAAACTCGCGTCTATTCCCAAAACTTGAAGTCGACTTTCCTGGACTCCGTGAACGTTTGAGTGAATTTCTCACTACCATTCCGACGTAAAATGACGCGAGGAAGACGATGGAAGCGACAGAATTACGATCCGAGCAACCGTTGACTAGAAACTCGCGTCTATTCCCAAAACTTGAAGTCTAGTTTCCTGGACTCCGTGAACGTTTTTGTGGATTTCTCACGGCCATTTCCGACGTAAAATGACGCGAGGAACACGATGGAAGCGACAGAATTACGGTCCGAGCAATCGTTGGCCAGAAACACGCGTCTATTCCCAAAACTTGAAGTTGAGTTTCCTGGACTCCGTGAACGTTTTTGTGAATTTCTCACGACCATTTCCGACGTAAAATGACGCGAGGAACACGATGGAAGCGACAGAATTACGATCCGAGCAACCGTTGACTAGAAACTCGCGTCTATTCCCAAAACTTGAAGTCGACTTTCCTGGACTCCGTGAACGTTTGAGTGAATTTCTCACTACCATTCCGACGTAAAATGACGCGAGGAAGACGATGGAAGCGACAGAATTACGATCCGAGCAACCGTTGACTAGAAATTCGCGTCTATTCCCAAAACTTGAAGTCTAGTTTCCTGGACTCCGTGAACGTTTTTGTGGATTTCTCACGGCCATTTCCGACGTAAAATGGCGCGAGGAACACGATGGAAGCGACAGAATTACGATCCGAGCAATCGTTGGCCAGAAACACGCGTCTATTCCCAAAACTTGAAGTTGAGTTTCCTGGACTCCGTTAACGTTTTTGTGAATTTCTCACGACCATTTCCGACGTAAAATGACGCGAGGAACACGATGGAAGCGACAGAATTACGATCCGAGCAACCGTTGACCAGAAACTGGCGTCTATTCCCAAAACCTGAAGTCGAGTTTCCTGGACACCGTGAAGGTTTTTGTGAATTTCTCACGACCATTTCCGACGTAAAATGACGCGAGGAACACGATGGAAGCGACAGAATTACGATCCGAGCAACCGTTGACTAGAAACTCGCGTCTATTCCCAAAACTTGAAGTCGACTTTCCTGGACTCCGTGAACGTTTTTGTGAATTTCTCACGACCATTTCCGACGTAAAATGACGCGAGGAACACGATGGAAGCGACAGAATTACGATCCGAGCAACCGATGCCCACAAACTTGCGTCTACTCCCAAAACTTGAAGTCTAGTTTCCTGAACTCCGTGAACGTTTTTGTGGATTTCTCACGGCCACTTCCGACGTAAAATGACGCGAGGAACACGATGGAAGCGACAGAATTACGATCCGAGCAACCGTTGACTAGAAACTCGCGTCTATTCCCAAAACTTGAAGTCGACTTTCCTGGACTCCGTGAACGTTTTTGTGAATTTCTCACGACCATTTCCGACGTAAAATGACGCGAGGAACACGATGGAAGCGACAGAATTACGATCCGAGCAACCGTTGAACAGAAACTCGCGTCTATTCCCAAAACTTGAAGTCGACTTTCCTGGACTCCGTGAACGTTTTTGTGAATTTCTCACGACCATTTCCGACGTAAAATGACGCGAGGAACACAATGGAAGCGACAGAATTACGATCCGAGCAACCGATGACCAGAAACTCGCGTCGACTCCCAAAATTTGAAGTCTAGTTTCCTGGACTCCGTGAACGTTTGAGTGAATTTCTCACTACCATTCCGACGTAAAATGACGCGAGGAAGACGATGGAAGCGACAGAATTACGATCCGAGCAACCGATGCCCACAAACTTGCGTCTACTCCCAAAACTTGAAGTCTAGTTTCCTGAACTCCGTGAACGTTTTTGTGGATTTCTCACGGCCACTTCCGACGTAAAATGACGCGAGGAACACGATGGAAGCGACAGAATTACGATCCGAGCAACCGTTGACCAGAAACTGGCGTCTATTCCCAAAACCTGAAGTCGAGTTTCCTGGACACCGTGAAGGTTTTTGTGAATTTCTCACGACCATTTCCGACGTAAAATGACGCGAGGAACACGATGGCAGCGACAGAATTACGATCCGAGCAACCGTTGACTAGAAACTCGCGTCTATTCCCAAAACTTGAAGTCGACTTTCCTGGACTCCGTGAACGTTTTTGTGAATTTCTCACGACCATTTGCGATGTAAAATGACACGAGGAACACGATGGAAGCGACAGAATTACGATCCGAGCAACCGATGCCCCGAAACTCGCGTCTACTCCCAAAACTTGAAGTCTAGTTTCCTGGACTCCGTGAACGTTTGAGTGAATTTCTCACGACCATTTCCGACGTAAAATGACGCGAGGAACACGATGGAAGCGACAGAATTACGATCCGAGCAACCGTTGACCAGAAACTCGCGTCTATTCCCAAAACTTGAAGTTGAGTTTCCTGGACTCCGTTAACGTTTTTGTGAATTTCTCACGACCATTTCCGACGTAAAATGACGCGAGGAACACGATGGAAGCGACAGAATTACGATCCGAGCAACCGATGCCCACAAACTCGCGTCTACTCCCAAAACTTGAAGTCTAGTTTCCTGAACTCCGTGAACGTTTTTGTGGATTTCTCACGGCCACTTCCGACGTAAAATGACGCGAGGAACACGATGGAAGCGACAGAATTACGATCCGAGCAACCGTTGACTAGAAACTCGCGTCTATTCCCAAAACTTGAAGTCGACTTTCCTGGACTCCGTGAACGTTTTTGTGAATTTCTCACGACCATTTCCGACGTAAAATGACGCGAGGAACACAATGGAAGCGACAGAATTACGATCCGAGCAACCGTTGAACAGAAACTCGCGTCTATTCCCAAAACTTGAAGTCGACTTTCCTGGACTCCGTGAACGTTTTAGTGAATTTCTCACGACCATTTCCGACGTAAAATGACGCGAGGAACACAATGGAAGCGACAGAATTACGATCCGAGCAACCGATGACCAGAAACTCGCGTCGACTCCCAAAATTTGAAGTCTAGTTTCCTGGACTCCGTGAACGTTTGAGTGAATTTCTCACTACCATTCCGACGTAAAATGACGCGAGGAAGACGATGGAAGCGACAGAATTACGATCCGAGCAACCGTTGACTAGAAATTCGCGTCTATTCCCAAAACTTGAAGTCTAGTTTCCTGGACTCCGTGAACGTTTTTGTGGATTTCTCACGGCCATTTCCGACGTAAAATGGCGCGAGGAACACGATGGAAGCGACAGAATTACGATCCGAGCAATCGTTGGCCAGAAACACGCGTCTATTCCCAAAACTTGAAGTTGAGTTTCCTGGACTCCGTTAACGTTTTTGTGAATTTCTCACGACCATTTCCGACGTAAAATGATGCGAGGAACACGATGGAAGCGACAGAATTACGATCCGAGCAACCGTTGACCAGAAACTGGCGTCTATTCCCAAAACCTGAAGTAGAGTTTCCTGGACACCGTGAAGGTTTTTGTGAATTTCTCACGACCATTTCCGACGTAAAATGACGCGAGGAACACGATGGAAGCGACAGAATTACGATCCGAGCAACCGTTGACTAGAAACTCGCGTCTATTCCCAAAACTTGAAGTCGACTTTCCTGGACTCCGTGAACGTTTTTGTGAATTTCTCACGACCATTTCCGACGTAAAATGACGCGAGGAACACGATGGAAGCGACAGAATTACGATCCGAGCAACCGATGCCCACAAACTCGCGTCTACTCCCAAAACTTGAAGTCTAGTTTCCTGAACTCCGTGAACGTTTTTGTGGATTTCTCACGGCCACTTCCGACGTAAAATGACGCGAGGAACACGATGGAAGCGACAGAATTACGATCCGAGCAACCGTTGAACAGAAACTCGCGTCTATTCCCAAAACTTGAAGTCGACTTTCCTGGACTCCGTGAACGTTTTAGTGAATTTCTCACGACCATTTCCGACGTAAAATGACGCGAGGAACACAATGGAAGCGACAGAATTACGATCCGAGCAACCGATGACCAGAAACTCGCGTCGACTCCCAAAATTTGAAGTCTAGTTTCCTGGACTCCGTGAACGTTTTTGTGGATTTCTCACGGCCATTTCCGACGTAAAATGACGCGAGGAACACGATGGAAGCGACAGAATTACGGTCCGAGCAATCGTTGACTAGAAATTCGCGTCTATTCCCAAAACTTGAAGTCTAGTTTCCTGGACTCCGTGAACGTTTTTGTGGATTTCTCACGGCCATTTCCGACGTAAAATGGCGCGAGGAACACGATGGAAGCGACAGAATTACGATCCGAGCAATCGTTGGCCAGAAACACGCGTCTATTCCCAAAACTTGAAGTCGACTTTCCTGGACTCCGTGAACGTTTTAGTGAATTTCTCACGACCATTTCCGACGTAAAATGACGCGAGGAACACAATGGAAGCGACAGAATTACGATCCGAGCAACCGATGACCAGAAACTCGCGTCGACTCCCAAAATTTGAAGTCTAGTTTCCTGGACTCCGTGAACGTTTTTGTGGATTTCTCACGGCCATTTCCGACGTAAAATGACGCGAGGAAGACGATGGAAGCGACAGAATTACGATCCGAGCAACCGTTGACTAGAAATTCGCGTCTATTCCCAAAACTTGAAGTCTAGTTTCCTGGACTCCGTGAACGTTTTTGTGGATTTCTCACGGCCATTTCCGACGTAAAATGGCGCGAGGAACACGATGGAAGCGACAGAATTACGATCCGAGCAATCGTTGGCCAGAAACACGCGTCTATTCCCAAAACTTGAAGTTGAGTTTCCTGGACTCCGTTAACGTTTTTGTGAATTTCTCACGACTATTTCCGACGTAAAATGATGCGAGGAAGACGATGGAAGCGACAGAATTACGATCCGAGCAACCGTTGACTAGAAATTCGCGTCTATTCCCAAAACTTGAAGTCTAGTTTCCTGGACTCCGTGAACGTTTTTGTGGATTTCTCACGGCCATTTCCGACGTAAAATGGCGCGAGGAACACGATGGAAGCGACAGAATTACGATCCGAGCAATCGTTGGCCAGAAACACGCGTCTATTCCCAAAACTTGAAGTTGAGTTTCCTGGACTCCGTTAACGTTTTTGTGAATTTCTCACGACCATTTCCGACGTAAAATGACGCGAGGAACACGATGGAAGCGACAGAATTACGATCCGAGCAACCGTTGACCAGAAACTGGCGTCTATTCCCAAAACCTGAAGTCGAGTTTCCTGGACACCGTGAAGGTTTTTGTGAATTTCTCACGACCATTTCCGACGTAAAATGACGCGAGGAACACGATGGAAGCGACAGAATTACGATCCGAGCAACCGTTGACTAGAAACTCGCGTCTATTCCCAAAACTTGAAGTCGACTTTCCTGGACTCCGTGAACGTTTTTGTGAATTTCTCACGACCATTTCCGACGTAAAATGACGCGAGGAACACGATGGAAGCGACAGAATTACGATCCGAGCAACCGATGCCCACAAACTTGCGTCTACTCCCAAAACTTGAAGTCTAGTTTCCTGAACTCCGTGAACGTTTTTGTGGATTTCTCACGGCCACTTCCGACGTAAAATGACGCGAGGAACACGATGGAAGCGACAGAATTACGATCCGAGCAACCGTTGACTAGAAACTCGCGTCTATTCCCAAAACTTGAAGTCGACTTTCCTGGACTCCGTGAACGTTTTTGTGAATTTCTCACGACCATTTCCGACGTAAAATGACGCGAGGAACACGATGGAAGCGACAGAATTACGATCCGAGCAACCGTTGAACAGAAACTCGCGTCTATTCCCAAAACTTGAAGTCGACTTTCCTGGACTCCGTGAACGTTTTTGTGAATTTCTCACGACCATTTCCGACGTAAAATGACGCGAGGAACACAATGGAAGCGACAGAATTACGATCCGAGCAACCGATGACCAGAAACTCGCGTCGACTCCCAAAATTTGAAGTCTAGTTTCCTGGACTCCGTGAACGTTTGAGTGAATTTCTCACTACCATTCCGACGTAAAATGACGCGAGGAAGACGATGGAAGCGACAGAATTACGATCCGAGCAACCGATGCCCACAAACTTGCGTCTACTCCCAAAACTTGAAGTCTAGTTTCCTGAACTCCGTGAACGTTTTTGTGGATTTCTCACGGCCACTTCCGACGTAAAATGACGCGAGGAACACGATGGAAGCGACAGAATTACGATCCGAGCAACCGTTGACCAGAAACTGGCGTCTATTCCCAAAACCTGAAGTCGAGTTTCCTGGACACCGTGAAGGTTTTTGTGAATTTCTCACGACCATTTCCGACGTAAAATGACGCGAGGAACACGATGGCAGCGACAGAATTACGATCCGAGCAACCGTTGACTAGAAACTCGCGTCTATTCCCAAAACTTGAAGTCGACTTTCCTGGACTCCGTGAACGTTTTTGTGAATTTCTCACGACCATTTGCGATGTAAAATGACACGAGGAACACGATGGAAGCGACAGAATTACGATCCGAGCAACCGATGCCCCGAAACTCGCGTCTACTCCCAAAACTTGAAGTCTAGTTTCCTGGACTCCGTGAACGTTTGAGTGAATTTCTCACGACCATTTCCGACGTAAAATGACGCGAGGAACACGATGGAAGCGACAGAATTACGATCCGAGCAACCGTTGACCAGAAACTCGCGTCTATTCCCAAAACTTGAAGTTGAGTTTCCTGGACTCCGTTAACGTTTTTGTGAATTTCTCACGACCATTTCCGACGTAAAATGACGCGAGGAACACGATGGAAGCGACAGAATTACGATCCGAGCAACCGATGCCCACAAACTCGCGTCTACTCCCAAAACTTGAAGTCTAGTTTCCTGAACTCCGTGAACGTTTTTGTGGATTTCTCACGGCCACTTCCGACGTAAAATGACGCGAGGAACACGATGGAAGCGACAGAATTACGATCCGAGCAACCGTTGACTAGAAACTCGCGTCTATTCCCAAAACTTGAAGTCGACTTTCCTGGACTCCGTGAACGTTTTTGTGAATTTCTCACGACCATTTCCGACGTAAAATGACGCGAGGAACACAATGGAAGCGACAGAATTACGATCCGAGCAACCGTTGAACAGAAACTCGCGTCTATTCCCAAAACTTGAAGTCGACTTTCCTGGACTCCGTGAACGTTTTAGTGAATTTCTCACGACCATTTCCGACGTAAAATGACGCGAGGAACACAATGGAAGCGACAGAATTACGATCCGAGCAACCGATGACCAGAAACTCGCGTCGACTCCCAAAATTTGAAGTCTAGTTTCCTGGACTCCGTGAACGTTTGAGTGAATTTCTCACTACCATTCCGACGTAAAATGACGCGAGGAAGACGATGGAAGCGACAGAATTACGATCCGAGCAACCGTTGACTAGAAATTCGCGTCTATTCCCAAAACTTGAAGTCTAGTTTCCTGGACTCCGTGAACGTTTTTGTGGATTTCTCACGGCCATTTCCGACGTAAAATGGCGCGAGGAACACGATGGAAGCGACAGAATTACGATCCGAGCAATCGTTGGCCAGAAACACGCGTCTATTCCCAAAACTTGAAGTTGAGTTTCCTGGACTCCGTTAACGTTTTTGTGAATTTCTCACGACCATTTCCGACGTAAAATGATGCGAGGAACACGATGGAAGCGACAGAATTACGATCCGAGCAACCGTTGACCAGAAACTGGCGTCTATTCCCAAAACCTGAAGTAGAGTTTCCTGGACACCGTGAAGGTTTTTGTGAATTTCTCACGACCATTTCCGACGTAAAATGACGCGAGGAACACGATGGAAGCGACAGAATTACGATCCGAGCAACCGTTGACTAGAAACTCGCGTCTATTCCCAAAACTTGAAGTCGACTTTCCTGGACTCCGTGAACGTTTTTGTGAATTTCTCACGACCATTTCCGACGTAAAATGACGCGAGGAACACGATGGAAGCGACAGAATTACGATCCGAGCAACCGATGCCCACAAACTCGCGTCTACTCCCAAAACTTGAAGTCTAGTTTCCTGAACTCCGTGAACGTTTTTGTGGATTTCTCACGGCCACTTCCGACGTAAAATGACGCGAGGAACACGATGGAAGCGACAGAATTACGATCCGAGCAACCGTTGAACAGAAACTCGCGTCTATTCCCAAAACTTGAAGTCGACTTTCCTGGACTCCGTGAACGTTTTAGTGAATTTCTCACGACCATTTCCGACGTAAAATGACGCGAGGAACACAATGGAAGCGACAGAATTACGATCCGAGCAACCGATGACCAGAAACTCGCGTCGACTCCCAAAATTTGAAGTCTAGTTTCCTGGACTCCGTGAACGTTTTTGTGGATTTCTCACGGCCATTTCCGACGTAAAATGACGCGAGGAACACGATGGAAGCGACAGAATTACGGTCCGAGCAATCGTTGACTAGAAATTCGCGTCTATTCCCAAAACTTGAAGTCTAGTTTCCTGGACTCCGTGAACGTTTTTGTGGATTTCTCACGGCCATTTCCGACGTAAAATGGCGCGAGGAACACGATGGAAGCGACAGAATTACGATCCGAGCAATCGTTGGCCAGAAACACGCGTCTATTCCCAAAACTTGAAGTCGACTTTCCTGGACTCCGTGAACGTTTTAGTGAATTTCTCACGACCATTTCCGACGTAAAATGACGCGAGGAACACAATGGAAGCGACAGAATTACGATCCGAGCAACCGATGACCAGAAACTCGCGTCGACTCCCAAAATTTGAAGTCTAGTTTCCTGGACTCCGTGAACGTTTTTGTGGATTTCTCACGGCCATTTCCGACGTAAAATGACGCGAGGAAGACGATGGAAGCGACAGAATTACGATCCGAGCAACCGTTGACTAGAAATTCGCGTCTATTCCCAAAACTTGAAGTCTAGTTTCCTGGACTCCGTGAACGTTTTTGTGGATTTCTCACGGCCATTTCCGACGTAAAATGGCGCGAGGAACACGATGGAAGCGACAGAATTACGATCCGAGCAATCGTTGGCCAGAAACACGCGTCTATTCCCAAAACTTGAAGTTGAGTTTCCTGGACTCCGTTAACGTTTTTGTGAATTTCTCACGACTATTTCCGACGTAAAATGATGCGAGGAACACGATGGAAGCGACAGAATTACGATCCGAGCAACCGTTGACCAGAAACTGGCGTCTATTCCCAAAACCTGAAGTAGAGTTTCCTGGACACCGTGAAGGTTTTTGTGAATTTCTCACGACCATTTCCGACGTAAAATGACGCGAGGAACACGATGGAAGCGACAGAATTACGATCCGAGCAACCGTTGACTAGAAACTCGCGTCTATTCCCAAAACTTGAAGTCGACTTTCCTGGACTCCGTGAACGTTTTTGTGAATTTCTCACGACCATTTCCGACGTAAAATGACGCGAGGAACACGATGGAAGCGACAGAATTACGATCCGAGCAACCGATGCCCACAAACTTGCGTCTACTCCCAAAACTTGAAGTCTAGTTTCCTGAACTCCGTGAACGTTTTTGTGGATTTCTCACGGCCACTTCCGACGTAAAATGACGCGAGGAACACGATGGAAGCGACAGAATTACGATCCGAGCAACCGTTGACTAGAAACTCGCGTCTATTCCCAAAACTTGAAGTCGACTTTCCTGGACTCCGTGAACGTTTTTGTGAATTTCTCACGACCATTTCCGACGTAAAATGACGCGAGGAACACGATGGAAGCGACAGAATTACGATCCGAGCAACCGTTGAACAGAAACTCGCGTCTATTCCCAAAACTTGAAGTCGACTTTCCTGGACTCCGTGAACGTTTTTGTGAATTTCTCACGACCATTTCCGACGTAAAATGACGCGAGGAACACAATGGAAGCAACAGAATTACGATCCGAGCAACCGATGACCAGAAACTCGCGTCGGCTCCCAAAATTTGAAGTCTAGTTTCCTGGACTCCGTGAACGTTTGAGTGAATTTCTCACTACCATTCCGACGTAAAATGACGCGAGGAAGACGATGGAAGCGACAGAATTACGATCCGAGCAACCGATGCCCACAAACTTGCGTCTACTCCCAAAACTTGAAGTCTAGTTTCCTGAACTCCGTGAACGTTTTTGTGGATTTCTCACGGCCACTTCCGACGTAAAATGGCGCGAGGAACACGATGGAAGCGACAGAATTACGATCCGAGCAACCGTTGACTAGAAACTCGCGTCTATTCCCAAAACTTGAAGTCTAGTTTCCTGGACTCCGTGAACGTTTTTGTGGATTTCTCACGGCCATTTCGGACGTAAAATGGCGCGAGGAACACGATGGAAGCGACAGAATTACGATCCGAGCAACCGTTGACCAGAAACTGGCGTCTATTCCCAAAACCTGAAGTCGAGTTTCCTGGACACCGTGAAGGTTTTTGTGAATTTCTCACGACCATTTCCGACGTAAAATGACGCGAGGAACACGATGGAAGCGACAGAATTACGATCCGAGCAACCGTTGACTAGAAACTCGCGTCTATTCCCAAAACTTGAAGTCGACTTTCCTGGACTCCGTGAACGTTTTTGTGAATTTCTCACGACCATTTGCGATGTAAAATGACACGAGGAACACGATGGAAGCGACAGAATTACGATCCGAGCAACCGATGCCCCGAAACTCGCGTCTACTCCCAAAACTTGAAGTCTAGTTTCCTGGACTCCGTGAACGTTTGAGTGAATTTCTCACGACCATTTCCGACGTAAAACGACGCGAGGAACACGATGGAAGCGACAGAATTACGATCCGAGCAACCGTTGACCAGAAACTCGCGTCTATTCCCAAAACCTGAAGTCGAGTTTCCTGGACTCCGTGAACGTTTTTGTGGATTTCTCACGGCCATTTCCGACGTAAAATGACGCGAGGAACACGATGGAAGCGACAGAATTACGATCCGAGCAATCGTTGGCCAGAAACACGCGTCTATTCCCAAAACTTGAAGTTGAGTTTCCTGGACTCCGTGAACGTTTTTGTGAATTTTTCACGACCATTTCCGACGCCAAATGACGCGAGGAACACGATGGAAGCGACAGAATTACGATCCGAGCAACCGTTGACTAGAAACTCGCGTCTATTCCCAAAACTTGAAGTCGACTTTCCTGGACTCCGTGAACGTTTTTGTGAATTTCTCACGACCATTTCCGACGTAAAATGACGCGAGGAACACGATGGAAGCGACAGAATTACGATCCGAGCAACCGTTGACTAGAAACTCGCGTCTATTCCCAAAACTTGAAGTCGACTTTCCTGGACTCCGTGAACGTTTGAGTGAATTTCTCACTACCATTCCGACGTAAAATGACGCGAGGAAGACGATGGAAGCGACAGAATTACGATCCGAGCAACCGTTGACTAGAAACTCGCGTCTATTCCCAAAACTTGAAGTCTAGTTTCCTGGACTCCGTGAACGTTTTTGTGGATTTCTCACGGCCATTTCCGACGTAAAATGACGCGAGGAACACGATGGAAGCGACAGAATTACGGTCCGAGCAATCGTTGGCCAGAAACACGCGTCTATTCCCAAAACTTGAAGTTGAGTTTCCTGGACTCCGTGAACGTTTTTGTGAATTTCTCACGACCATTTCCGACGTAAAATGACGCGAGGAACACGATGGAAGCGACAGAATTACGATCCGAGCAACCGTTGACTAGAAACTCGCGTCTATTCCCAAAACTTGAAGTCTAGTTTCCTGGACACCGTGAAGGTTTTTGTGAATTTCTCACGACCATTTCCGACGTAAAATGACGCGAGGAACACGATGGAAGCGACAGAATTACGATCCGAGCAACCGTTGACTAGAAACTCGCGTCTATTCCCAAAACTTGAAGTCGACTTTCCTGGACTCCGTGAACGTTTTTGTGAATTTCTCACG
The DNA here is from genome assembly GCA_963675795.1 of Crossocerus cetratus. Taxonomy (NCBI): domain Eukaryota; kingdom Metazoa; phylum Arthropoda; class Insecta; order Hymenoptera; family Crabronidae; genus Crossocerus; species Crossocerus cetratus. The sequence continues at coordinate 11,027,161 of OY776664.1, read as the reverse complement.
ACCATTTGCGATGTAAAATGACACGAGGAACACGATGGAAGCGACAGAATTACGATCCGAGCAACCGATGCCCCGAAACTCGCGTCTACTCCCAAAACTTGAAGTCTAGTTTCCTGGACTCCGTGAACGTTTGAGTGAATTTCTCACTACCATTCCGACGTAAAATGACGCGAGGAAGACGATGGAAGCGACAGAATTACGATCCGAGCAACCGTTGACTAGAAACTCGCGTCTATTCCCAAAACTTGAAGTTGAGTTTCCTGGACTCCGTGAACGTTTTTGTGAATTTCTCACGACCATTTCCGACGTAAAACGACGCGAGGAACACGATGGAAGCGACAGAATTACGATCCGAGCAACCGTTGACCAGAAACTCGCGTCTATTCCCAAAACCTGAAGTCGAGTTTCCTGGACTCCGTGAACGTTTTTGTGGATTTCTCACGGCCATTTCCGACGTAAAATGACGCGAGGAACACGATGGAAGCGACAGAATTACGATCCGAGCAATCGTTGGCCAGAAACACGCGTCTATTCCCAAAACTTGAAGTTGAGTTTCCTGGACTCCGTGAACGTTTTTGTGAATTTTTCACGACCATTTCCGACGCCAAATGACGCGAGGAACACGATGGAAGCGACAGAATTACGATCCGAGCAACCGTTGACTAGAAACTCGCGTCTATTCCCAAAACTTGAAGTCGACTTTCCTGGACTCCGTGAACGTTTTTGTGAATTTCTCACGACCATTTCCGACGTAAAATGACGCGAGGAACACGATGGAAGCGACAGAATTACGATCCGAGCAACCGTTGACTAGAAACTCGCGTCTATTCCCAAAACTTGAAGTCGACTTTCCTGGACTCCGTGAACGTTTGAGTGAATTTCTCACTACCATTCCGACGTAAAATGACGCGAGGAAGACGATGGAAGCGACAGAATTACGATCCGAGCAACCGTTGACTAGAAACTCGCGTCTATTCCCAAAACTTGAAGTCTAGTTTCCTGGACTCCGTGAACGTTTTTGTGGATTTCTCACGGCCATTTCCGACGTAAAATGACGCGAGGAACACGATGGAAGCGACAGAATTACGATCCGAGCAACCGTTGAACAGAAACTCGCGTCTATTCCCAAAACTTGAAGTCGACTTTCCTGGACTCCGTGAACGTTTTTGTGAATTTCTCACGACCATTTCCGACGTAAAATGACGCGAGGAACACAATGGAAGCAACAGAATTACGATCCGAGCAACCGATGACCAGAAACTCGCGTCGGCTCCCAAAATTTGAAGTCTAGTTTCCTGGACTCCGTGAACGTTTGAGTGAATTTCTCACTACCATTCCGACGTAAAATGACGCGAGGAAGACGATGGAAGCGACAGAATTACGATCCGAGCAACCGTTGACTAGAAACTCGCGTCTATTCCCAAAACTTGAAGTCGACTTTCCTGGACTCCGTGAACGTTTGAGTGAATTTCTCACTACCATTCCGACGTAAAATGACGCGAGGAAGACGATGGAAGCGACAGAATTACGATCCGAGCAACCGTTGACTAGAAACTCGCGTCTATTCCCAAAACTTGAAGTCTAGTTTCCTGGACTCCGTGAACGTTTTTGTGGATTTCTCACGGCCATTTCCGACGTAAAATGACGCGAGGAACACGATGGAAGCGACAGAATTACGGTCCGAGCAACCGATGCCCACAAACTCGCGTCTACTCCCAAAACTTGAAGTCTAGTTTCCTGAACTCCGTGAACGTTTTTGTGGATTTCTCACGGCCACTTCCGACGTAAAATGACGCGAGGAACACGATGGAAGCGACAGAATTACGATCCGAGCAACCGTTGACTAGAAACTCGCGTCTATTCCCAAAACTTGAAGTCGACTTTCCTGGACTCCGTGAACGTTTTTGTGAATTTCTCACGACCATTTCCGACGTAAAATGACGCGAGGAAGACGGTGGAAGCGACAGAATTACGATCCGAGCAACCGTTGACTAGAAACTCGCGTCTATTCCCAAAACTTGAAGTCGACTTTCCTGGACTCCGTGAACGTTTGAGTGAATTTCTCACTACCATTCCGACGTAAAATGACGCGAGGAAGACGATGGAAGCGACAGAATTACGATCCGAGCAACCGTTGACTAGAAACTCGCGTCTACTCCCAAAACTTGAAGTCTAGTTTCCTGAACTCCGTGAACGTTTTTGTGGATTTCTCACGGCCACTTCCGACGTAAAATGACGCGAGGAACACGATGGAAGCGACAGAATTACGATCCGAGCAACCGTTGACTAGAAACTCGCGTCTATTCCCAAAACTTGAAGTCTAGTTTCCTGGACTCCGTGAACGTTTTTGTGGATTTCTCACGGCCATTTCGGACGTAAAATGGCGCGAGGAACACGATGGAAGCGACAGAATTACGATCCGAGCAACCGTTGACCAGAAACTGGCGTCTATTCCCAAAACCTGAAGTCGAGTTTCCTGGACACCGTGAAGGTTTTTGTGAATTTCTCACGACCATTTCCGACGTAAAATGACGCGAGGAACACGATGGAAGCGACAGAATTACGATCCGAGCAACCGTTGACTAGAAACTCGCGTCTATTCCCAAAACTTGAAGTCGACTTTCCTGGACTCCGTGAACGTTTTTGTGAATTTCTCACGACCATTTGCGATGTAAAATGACACGAGGAACACGATGGAAGCGACAGAATTACGATCCGAGCAACCGATGCCCCGAAACTCGCGTCTACTCCCAAAACTTGAAGTCTAGTTTCCTGGACTCCGTGAACGTTTGAGTGAATTTCTCACTACCATTCCGACGTAAAATGACGCGAGGAAGACGATGGAAGCGACAGAATTACGATCCGAGCAACCGTTGACTAGAAACTCGCGTCTATTCCCAAAACTTGAAGTTGAGTTTCCTGGACTCCGTGAACGTTTTTGTGAATTTCTCACGACCATTTCCGACGTAAAACGACGCGAGGAACACGATGGAAGCGACAGAATTACGATCCGAGCAACCGTTGACCAGAAACTCGCGTCTATTCCCAAAACCTGAAGTCGAGTTTCCTGGACTCCGTGAACGTTTTTGTGGATTTCTCACGGCCATTTCCGACGTAAAATGACGCGAGGAACACGATGGAAGCGACAGAATTACGATCCGAGCAATCGTTGGCCAGAAACACGCGTCTATTCCCAAAACTTGAAGTTGAGTTTCCTGGACTCCGTGAACGTTTTTGTGAATTTTTCACGACCATTTCCGACGCCAAATGACGCGAGGAACACGATGGAAGCGACAGAATTACGATCCGAGCAACCGTTGACTAGAAACTCGCGTCTATTCCCAAAACTTGAAGTCTAGTTTCCTGGACTCCGTGAACGTTTTTGTGGATTTCTCACGGCCATTTCCGACGTAAAATGACGCGAGGAACACGATGGAAGCGACAGAATTACGGTCCGAGCAATCGTTGGCCAGAAACACGCGTCTATTCCCAAAACTTGAAGTTGAGTTTCCTGGACTCCGTGAACGTTTTTGTGAATTTCTCACGACCATTTCCGACGTAAAATGACGCGAGGAACACGATGGAAGCGACAGAATTACGATCCGAGCAACCGTTGACTAGAAACTCGCGTCTATTCCCAAAACTTGAAGTCTAGTTTCCTGGACTCCGTGAACGTTTTTGTGGATTTCTCACGGCCATTTCGGACGTAAAATGGCGCGAGGAACACGATGGAAGCGACAGAATTACGATCCGAGCAACCGTTGACCAGAAACTGGCGTCTATTCCCAAAACCTGAAGTCGAGTTTCCTGGACACCGTGAAGGTTTTTGTGAATTTTTCACGACCATTTCCGACGCCAAATGACGCGAGGAACACGATGGAAGCGACAGAATTACGATCCGAGCAACCGTTGACTAGAAACTCGCGTCTATTCCCAAAACTTGAAGTCTAGTTTCCTGGACTCCGTGAACGTTTTTGTGGATTTCTCACGGCCATTTCGGACGTAAAATGGCGCGAGGAACACGATGGAAGCGACAGAATTACGATCCGAGCAACCGTTGACCAGAAACTGGCGTCTATTCCCAAAACCTGAAGTCGAGTTTCCTGGACACCGTGAAGGTTTTTGTGAATTTCTCACGACCATTTCCGACGTAAAATGACGCGAGGAACACGATGGAAGCGACAGAATTACGATCCGAGCAACCGTTGACTAGAAACTCGCGTCTATTCCCAAAACAGGAAGTCGAGTTTCCTGGACACCGTGAAGGTTTTTGTGAATTTCTCACGACCATTTCCGACGTAAAATGACGCGAGGAACACGATGGAAGCGACAGAATTACGATCCGAGCAACCGTTGACTAGAAACTCGCGTCTATTCCCAAAACATGAAGTCGACTTTCCTGGACTCCGTGAACGTTTTTGTGAATTTCTCACGACCATTTCCGACGTAAAATGACGCGAGGAAGACGGTGGAAGCGACAGAATTACGATCCGAGCAACCGTTGACTAGAAACTCGCGTCTATTCCCAAAACTTGAAGTCGACTTTCCTGGACTCCGTGAACGTTTGAGTGAATTTCTCACTACCATTCCGACGTAAAATGACGCGAGGAAGACGATGGAAGCGACAGAATTACGATCCGAGCAACCGTTGACTAGAAACTCGCGTCTATTCCCAAAACTTGAAGTCTAGTTTCCTGGACTCCGTGAACGTTTTTGTGGATTTCTCACGGCCATTTCCGACGTAAAATGACGCGAGGAACACGATGGAAGCGACAGAATTACGGTCCGAGCAACCGATGCCCACAAACTCGCGTCTACTCCCAAAACTTGAAGTCTAGTTTCCTGAACTCCGTGAACGTTTTTGTGGATTTCTCACGGCCACTTCCGACGTAAAATGACGCGAGGAACACGATGGAAGCGACAGAATTACGATCCGAGCAACCGTTGACTAGAAACTCGCGTCTATTCCCAAAACTTGAAGTCGACTTTCCTGGACTCCGTGAACGTTTTTGTGAATTTCTCACGACCATTTCCGACGTAAAATGACGCGAGGAAGACGGTGGAAGCGACAGAATTACGATCCGAGCAACCGTTGACTAGAAACTCGCGTCTATTCCCAAAACTTGAAGTCGACTTTCCTGGACTCCGTGAACGTTTGAGTGAATTTCTCACTACCATTCCGACGTAAAATGACGCGAGGAAGACGATGGAAGCGACAGAATTACGATCCGAGCAACCGTTGACTAGAAACTCGCGTCTATTCCCAAAACTTGAAGTCTAGTTTCCTGAACTCCGTGAACGTTTTTGTGGATTTCTCACGGCCACTTCCGACGTAAAATGACGCGAGGAACACGATGGAAGCGACAGAATTACGATCCGAGCAACCGTTGACTAGAAACTCGCGTCTATTCCCAAAACTTGAAGTCGACTTTCCTGGACTCCGTGAACGTTTTTGTGAATTTCTCACGACCATTTCCGACGTAAAATGACGCGAGGAACACGATGGAAGCGACAGAATTACGATCCGAGCAACCGTTGAACAGAAACTCGCGTCTATTCCCAAAACTTGAAGTCGACTTTCCTGGACTCCGTGAACGTTTTTGTGAATTTCTCACGACCATTTCCGACGTAAAATGACGCGAGGAACACAATGGAAGCAACAGAATTACGATCCGAGCAACCGATGACCAGAAACTCGCGTCGGCTCCCAAAATTTGAAGTCTAGTTTCCTGGACTCCGTGAACGTTTGAGTGAATTTCTCACTACCATTCCGACGTAAAATGACGCGAGGAAGACGATGGAAGCGACAGAATTACGATCCGAGCAACCGATGCCCACAAACTTGCGTCTACTCCCAAAACTTGAAGTCTAGTTTCCTGAACTCCGTGAACGTTTTTGTGGATTTCTCACGGCCACTTCCGACGTAAAATGACGCGAGGAACACGATGGAAGCGACAGAATTACGATCCGAGCAACCGTTGACTAGAAACTCGCGTCTATTCCCAAAACTTGAAGTCTAGTTTCCTGGACTCCGTGAACGTTTTTGTGGATTTCTCACGGCCATTTCGGACGTAAAATGGCGCGAGGAACACGATGGAAGCGACAGAATTACGATCCGAGCAACCGTTGACCAGAAACTGGCGTCTATTCCCAAAACCTGAAGTCGAGTTTCCTGGACACCGTGAAGGTTTTTGTGAATTTCTCACGACCATTTCCGACGTAAAATGACGCGAGGAACACGATGGAAGCGACAGAATTACGATCCGAGCAACCGTTGACTAGAAACTCGCGTCTATTCCCAAAACTTGAAGTCGACTTTCCTGGACTCCGTGAACGTTTTTGTGAATTTCTCACGACCATTTGCGATGTAAAATGACACGAGGAACACGATGGAAGCGACAGAATTACGATCCGAGCAACCGATGCCCCGAAACTCGCGTCTACTCCCAAAACTTGAAGTCTAGTTTCCTGGACTCCGTGAACGTTTGAGTGAATTTCTCACGACCATTTCCGACGTAAAACGACGCGAGGAACACGATGGAAGCGACAGAATTACGATCCGAGCAACCGTTGACCAGAAACTCGCGTCTATTCCCAAAACCTGAAGTCGAGTTTCCTGGACTCCGTGAACGTTTTTGTGGATTTCTCACGGCCATTTCCGACGTAAAATGACGCGAGGAACACGATGGAAGCGACAGAATTACGATCCGAGCAATCGTTGGCCAGAAACACGCGTCTATTCCCAAAACTTGAAGTTGAGTTTCCTGGACTCCGTGAACGTTTTTGTGAATTTTTCACGACCATTTCCGACGCCAAATGACGCGAGGAACACGATGGAAGCGACAGAATTACGATCCGAGCAACCGTTGACTAGAAACTCGCGTCTATTCCCAAAACTTGAAGTCGACTTTCCTGGACTCCGTGAACGTTTTTGTGAATTTCTCACGACCATTTCCGACGTAAAATGACGCGAGGAACACGATGGAAGCGACAGAATTACGATCCGAGCAACCGTTGACTAGAAACTCGCGTCTATTCCCAAAACTTGAAGTCGACTTTCCTGGACTCCGTGAACGTTTGAGTGAATTTCTCACTACCATTCCGACGTAAAATGACGCGAGGAAGACGATGGAAGCGACAGAATTACGATCCGAGCAACCGTTGACTAGAAACTCGCGTCTATTCCCAAAACTTGAAGTCTAGTTTCCTGGACTCCGTGAACGTTTTTGTGGATTTCTCACGGCCATTTCCGACGTAAAATGACGCGAGGAACACGATGGAAGCGACAGAATTACGGTCCGAGCAATCGTTGGCCAGAAACACGCGTCTATTCCCAAAACTTGAAGTTGAGTTTCCTGGACTCCGTGAACGTTTTTGTGAATTTCTCACGACCATTTCCGACGTAAAATGACGCGAGGAACACGATGGAAGCGACAGAATTACGATCCGAGCAACCGTTGACTAGAAACTCGCGTCTATTCCCAAAACTTGAAGTCTAGTTTCCTGGACACCGTGAAGGTTTTTGTGAATTTCTCACGACCATTTCCGACGTAAAATGACGCGAGGAACACGATGGAAGCGACAGAATTACGATCCGAGCAACCGTTGACTAGAAACTCGCGTCTATTCCCAAAACTTGAAGTCGACTTTCCTGGACTCCGTGAACGTTTTTGTGAATTTCTCACGACCATTTGCGATGTAAAATGACACGAGGAACACGATGGAAGCGACAGAATTACGATCCGAGCAACCGATGCCCCGAAACTCGCGTCTACTCCCAAAACTTGAAGTCTAGTTTCCTGGACTCCGTGAACGTTTGAGTGAATTTCTCACTACCATTCCGACGTAAAATGACGCGAGGAAGACGATGGAAGCGACAGAATTACGATCCGAGCAACCGTTGACTAGAAACTCGCGTCTATTCCCAAAACTTGAAGTTGAGTTTCCTGGACTCCGTGAACGTTTTTGTGAATTTCTCACGACCATTTCCGACGTAAAACGACGCGAGGAACACGATGGAAGCGACAGAATTACGATCCGAGCAACCGTTGACCAGAAACTCGCGTCTATTCCCAAAACCTGAAGTCGAGTTTCCTGGACTCCGTGAACGTTTTTGTGGATTTCTCACGGCCATTTCCGACGTAAAATGACGCGAGGAACACGATGGAAGCGACAGAATTACGATCCGAGCAATCGTTGGCCAGAAACACGCGTCTATTCCCAAAACTTGAAGTTGAGTTTCCTGGACTCCGTGAACGTTTTTGTGAATTTTTCACGACCATTTCCGACGCCAAATGACGCGAGGAACACGATGGAAGCGACAGAATTACGATCCGAGCAACCGTTGACTAGAAACTCGCGTCTATTCCCAAAACTTGAAGTCGACTTTCCTGGACTCCGTGAACGTTTTTGTGAATTTCTCACGACCATTTCCGACGTAAAATGACGCGAGGAACACGATGGAAGCGACAGAATTACGATCCGAGCAACCGTTGACTAGAAACTCGCGTCTATTCCCAAAACTTGAAGTCGACTTTCCTGGACTCCGTGAACGTTTGAGTGAATTTCTCACTACCATTCCGACGTAAAATGACGCGAGGAAGACGATGGAAGCGACAGAATTACGATCCGAGCAACCGTTGACTAGAAACTCGCGTCTATTCCCAAAACTTGAAGTCTAGTTTCCTGGACTCCGTGAACGTTTTTGTGGATTTCTCACGGCCATTTCCGACGTAAAATGACGCGAGGAACACGATGGAAGCGACAGAATTACGATCCGAGCAACCGTTGAACAGAAACTCGCGTCTATTCCCAAAACTTGAAGTCGACTTTCCTGGACTCCGTGAACGTTTTTGTGAATTTCTCACGACCATTTCCGACGTAAAATGACGCGAGGAACACAATGGAAGCAACAGAATTACGATCCGAGCAACCGATGACCAGAAACTCGCGTCGGCTCCCAAAATTTGAAGTCTAGTTTCCTGGACTCCGTGAACGTTTGAGTGAATTTCTCACTACCATTCCGACGTAAAATGACGCGAGGAAGACGATGGAAGCGACAGAATTACGATCCGAGCAACCGTTGACTAGAAACTCGCGTCTATTCCCAAAACTTGAAGTCGACTTTCCTGGACTCCGTGAACGTTTGAGTGAATTTCTCACTACCATTCCGACGTAAAATGACGCGAGGAAGACGATGGAAGCGACAGAATTACGATCCGAGCAACCGTTGACTAGAAACTCGCGTCTATTCCCAAAACTTGAAGTCTAGTTTCCTGGACTCCGTGAACGTTTTTGTGGATTTCTCACGGCCATTTCCGACGTAAAATGACGCGAGGAACACGATGGAAGCGACAGAATTACGGTCCGAGCAACCGATGCCCACAAACTCGCGTCTACTCCCAAAACTTGAAGTCTAGTTTCCTGAACTCCGTGAACGTTTTTGTGGATTTCTCACGGCCACTTCCGACGTAAAATGACGCGAGGAACACGATGGAAGCGACAGAATTACGATCCGAGCAACCGTTGACTAGAAACTCGCGTCTATTCCCAAAACTTGAAGTCGACTTTCCTGGACTCCGTGAACGTTTTTGTGAATTTCTCACGACCATTTCCGACGTAAAATGACGCGAGGAAGACGGTGGAAGCGACAGAATTACGATCCGAGCAACCGTTGACTAGAAACTCGCGTCTATTCCCAAAACTTGAAGTCGACTTTCCTGGACTCCGTGAACGTTTGAGTGAATTTCTCACTACCATTCCGACGTAAAATGACGCGAGGAAGACGATGGAAGCGACAGAATTACGATCCGAGCAACCGTTGACTAGAAACTCGCGTCTACTCCCAAAACTTGAAGTCTAGTTTCCTGAACTCCGTGAACGTTTTTGTGGATTTCTCACGGCCACTTCCGACGTAAAATGACGCGAGGAACACGATGGAAGCGACAGAATTACGATCCGAGCAACCGTTGACTAGAAACTCGCGTCTATTCCCAAAACTTGAAGTCTAGTTTCCTGGACTCCGTGAACGTTTTTGTGGATTTCTCACGGCCATTTCGGACGTAAAATGGCGCGAGGAACACGATGGAAGCGACAGAATTACGATCCGAGCAACCGTTGACCAGAAACTGGCGTCTATTCCCAAAACCTGAAGTCGAGTTTCCTGGACACCGTGAAGGTTTTTGTGAATTTCTCACGACCATTTCCGACGTAAAATGACGCGAGGAACACGATGGAAGCGACAGAATTACGATCCGAGCAACCGTTGACTAGAAACTCGCGTCTATTCCCAAAACTTGAAGTCGACTTTCCTGGACTCCGTGAACGTTTTTGTGAATTTCTCACGACCATTTGCGATGTAAAATGACACGAGGAACACGATGGAAGCGACAGAATTACGATCCGAGCAACCGATGCCCCGAAACTCGCGTCTACTCCCAAAACTTGAAGTCTAGTTTCCTGGACTCCGTGAACGTTTGAGTGAATTTCTCACTACCATTCCGACGTAAAATGACGCGAGGAAGACGATGGAAGCGACAGAATTACGATCCGAGCAACCGTTGACTAGAAACTCGCGTCTATTCCCAAAACTTGAAGTTGAGTTTCCTGGACTCCGTGAACGTTTTTGTGAATTTCTCACGACCATTTCCGACGTAAAACGACGCGAGGAACACGATGGAAGCGACAGAATTACGATCCGAGCAACCGTTGACCAGAAACTCGCGTCTATTCCCAAAACCTGAAGTCGAGTTTCCTGGACTCCGTGAACGTTTTTGTGGATTTCTCACGGCCATTTCCGACGTAAAATGACGCGAGGAACACGATGGAAGCGACAGAATTACGATCCGAGCAATCGTTGGCCAGAAACACGCGTCTATTCCCAAAACTTGAAGTTGAGTTTCCTGGACTCCGTGAACGTTTTTGTGAATTTTTCACGACCATTTCCGACGCCAAATGACGCGAGGAACACGATGGAAGCGACAGAATTACGATCCGAGCAACCGTTGACTAGAAACTCGCGTCTATTCCCAAAACTTGAAGTCTAGTTTCCTGGACTCCGTGAACGTTTTTGTGGATTTCTCACGGCCATTTCCGACGTAAAATGACGCGAGGAACACGATGGAAGCGACAGAATTACGGTCCGAGCAATCGTTGGCCAGAAACACGCGTCTATTCCCAAAACTTGAAGTTGAGTTTCCTGGACTCCGTGAACGTTTTTGTGAATTTCTCACGACCATTTCCGACGTAAAATGACGCGAGGAACACGATGGAAGCGACAGAATTACGATCCGAGCAACCGTTGACTAGAAACTCGCGTCTATTCCCAAAACTTGAAGTCTAGTTTCCTGGACTCCGTGAACGTTTTTGTGGATTTCTCACGGCCATTTCGGACGTAAAATGGCGCGAGGAACACGATGGAAGCGACAGAATTACGATCCGAGCAACCGTTGACCAGAAACTGGCGTCTATTCCCAAAACCTGAAGTCGAGTTTCCTGGACACCGTGAAGGTTTTTGTGAATTTCTCACGACCATTTCCGACGTAAAATGACGCGAGGAACACGATGGAAGCGACAGAATTACGATCCGAGCAACCGTTGACTAGAAACTCGCGTCTATTCCCAAAACAGGAAGTCGAGTTTCCTGGACACCGTGAAGGTTTTTGTGAATTTCTCACGACCATTTCCGACGTAAAATGACGCGAGGAACACGATGGAAGCGACAGAATTACGATCCGAGCAACCGTTGACTAGAAACTCGCGTCTATTCCCAAAACTTGAAGTCGACTTTCCTGGACTCCGTGAACGTTTTTGTGAATTTCTCACGACCATTTCCGACGTAAAATGACGCGAGGAACACGATGGAAGCGACAGAATTACGATCCGAGCAACCGTTGACTAGAAACTCGCGTCTATTCCCAAAACTTGAAGTCGACTTTCCTGGACTCCGTGAACGTTTTTGTGAATTTCTCACGACCATTTCCGACGTAAAATGACGCGAGGAACACGATGGAAGCGACCGAATTACGATCCGAGCAACCGATGCCCACAAACTCGCGTCTACTCCCAAAACTTGAAGTCTAGTTTCCTGAACTCCGTGAACGTTTTTGTGGATTTCTCACGGCCACTTCCGACGTAAAATGACGCGAGGAACACGATGGAAGCGACAGAATTACGATCCGAGCAACCGTTGACTAGAAACTCGCGTCTATTCCCAAAACTTGAAGTCGACTTTCCTGGACTCCGTGAACGTTTTTGTGAATTTCTCACGACCATTTCCGACGTAAAATGACGCGAGGAAGACGGTGGAAGCGACAGAATTACGATCCGAGCAACCGTTGACTAGAAACTCGCGTCTATTCCCAAAACTTGAAGTCGACTTTCCTGGACTCCGTGAACGTTTGAGTGAATTTCTCACTACCATTCCGACGTAAAATGACGCGAGGAAGACGATGGAAGCGACAGAATTACGATCCGAGCAACCGTTGACTAGAAACTCGCGTCTATTCCCAAAACTTGAAGTCTAGTTTCCTGGACTCCGTGAACGTTTTTGTGGATTTCTCACGGCCATTTCCGACGTAAAATGACGCGAGGAACACGATGGAAGCGACAGAATTACGGTCCGAGCAACCGATGCCCACAAACTCGCGTCTACTCCCAAAACTTGAAGTCTAGTTTCCTGAACTCCGTGAACGTTTTTGTGGATTTCTCACGGCCACTTCCGACGTAAAATGACGCGAGGAACACGATGGAAGCGACAGAATTACGATCCGAGCAACCGTTGACTAGAAACTCGCGTCTATTCCCAAAACTTGAAGTCGACTTTCCTGGACTCCGTGAACGTTTTTGTGAATTTCTCACGACCATTTCCGACGTAAAATGACGCGAGGAAGACGGTGGAAGCGACAGAATTACGATCCGAGCAACCGTTGACTAGAAACTCGCGTCTATTCCCAAAACTTGAAGTCGACTTTCCTGGACTCCGTGAACGTTTGAGTGAATTTCTCACTACCATTCCGACGTAAAATGACGCGAGGAAGACGATGGAAGCGACAGAATTACGATCCGAGCAACCGTTGACTAGAAACTCGCGTCTATTCCCAAAACTTGAAGTCTAGTTTCCTGGACTCCGTGAACGTTTTTGTGGATTTCTCACGGCCATTTCCGACGTAAAATGACGCGAGGAACACGATGGAAGCGACAGAATTACGCTCCGAGCAATCGTTGGCCAGAAACACGCGTCTATTCCCAAAACTTGAAGTTGAGTTTCCTGGACTCCGTGAACGTTTTTGTGAATTTCTCACGACCATTTCCGACGTAAAATGACGCGAGGAACACGATGGAAGCGACAGAATTACGATCCGAGCAACCGTTGACTAGAAACTCGCGTCTATTCCCAAAACTTGAAGTCGACTTTCCTGGACTCCGTGAACGTTTGAGTGAATTTCTCACTACCATTCCGACGTAAAATGACGCGAGGAAGACGATGGAAGCGACAGAATTACGATCCGAGCAATCGTTGGCCAGAAACACGCGTCTATTCCCAAAACTTGAAGTTGAGTTTCCTGGACTCCGTGAACGTTTTTGTGAATTTCTCACGACCATTTCCGACGTAAAATGACGCGAGGAACACGATGGAAGCGACAGAATTACGATCCGTGCAACCGTTGACCAGAAACTCGCGTCTATTCCCAAAACCGGAAGTCGAGTTTCCTGGACACCGTGAAGGTTTTTGTGAATTTCTCAGGACCATTTCCGACGTAAAATGACGCGAGGAACACGATGGAAGCGACAGAATTACGATCCGAGCAACCGTTGACTAGAAACTCGCGTCTATTCCCAAAACTTGAAGTCGACTTTCCTGGACTCCGTGAACGTTTTTGTGAATTTCTCACGACCATTTCCGACGTAAAATGACGCGAGGAACACGATGGAAGCGACAGAATTACGATCCGAGCAACCGTTGACTAGAAACTCGCGTCTATTCCCAAAACTTGAAGTCGACTTTCCTGGACTCCGTGAACGTTTTTGTGGATTTCTCACGGCCACTTCCGACGTAAAATGACGCGTGGAACACGATGGAAGCGACAGAATTACGATCCGAGCAACCGTTGAACAGAAACTCGCGTCTATTCCCAAAACTTGAAGTCGACTTTCCTGGACTCCGTGAACGTTTTTGTGAATTTCTCACGACCATTTCCGACGTAAAATGACGCGAGGAACACAATGGAAGCGACAGAATTACGATCCGAGCAACCGATGACCAGAAACTCGCGTCGACTCCCAAAATTTGAAGTCTAGTTTCCTGGACTCCGTGAACGTTTGAGTGAATTTCTCACTACCATTCCGACGTAAAATGACGCGAGGAAGACGATGGAAGCGACAGAATTACGATCCGAGCAACCGTTGACTAGAAATTCGCGTCTATTCCCAAAACTTGAAGTCTAGTTTCCTGGACTCCGTGAACGTTTGAGTGAATTTCTCACTACCATTCCGACGTAAAATGACGCGAGGAAGACGATGGAAGCGACAGAATTACGATCCGAGCAACCGTTGACTAGAAACTCGCGTCTATTCCCAAAACTTGAAGTTGAGTTTCCTGGACTCCGTGAACGTTTTTGTGAATTTCTCACGACCATTTCCGACGTAAAACGACGCGAGGAACACGATGGAAGCGACAGAATTACGATCCGAGCAACCGTTGACCAGAAACTCGCGTCTATTCCCAAAACCTGAAGTCGAGTTTCCTGGACTCCGTGAACGTTTTTGTGGATTTCTCACGGCCATTTCCGACGTAAAATGACGCGAGGAACACGATGGAAGCGACAGAATTACGATCCGAGCAATCGTTGGCCAGAAACACGCGTCTATTCCCAAAACTTGAAGTTGAGTTTCCTGGACTCCGTGAACGTTTTTGTGAATTTTTCACGACCATTTCCGACGTCAAATGACGCGAGGAACACGATGGAAGCGACAGAATTACGATCCGAGCAACCGTTGACTAGAAACTCGCGTCTATTCCCAAAACTTGAAGTCGACTTTCCTGGACTCCGTGAACGTTTTTGTGAATTTCTCACGACCATTTCCGACGTAAAATGACGCGAGGAACACGATGGAAGCGACAGAATTACGATCCGAGCAACCGTTGACAAGAAACTCGCGTCTATTCCCAAAACTTGAAGTCGACTTTCCTGGACTCCGTGAACGTATTTGTGAATTTCTCACGACCATTTCCGACGTAAAATGACGCGAGGAACACGATGGAAGCGACAGAATTACGATCCGAGCAACCGATGCCCACAAACTCGCGTCTACTCCCAAAACTTGAAGTCTAGTTTCCTGAACTCCGTGAACGTTTTTGTGGATTTCTCACGGCCACTTCCGACGTAAAATGACGCGAGGAACACGATGGAAGCGACAGAATTACGATCCGAGCAACCGTTGACTAGAAACTCGCGTCTATTCCCAAAACTTGAAGTCGACTTTCCTGGACTCCGTGAACGTTTTTGTGAATTTCTCACGACCATTTCCGACGTAAAATGACGCGAGGAACACAATGGAAGCGACAGAATTACGATCCGAGCAACCGATGACCAGAAACTCGCGTCTACTCCCAAAATTTGAAGTCTAGTTTCCTGGACTCCGTGAACGTTTGAGTGAATTTCTCACTACCAGTCCGACGTAAAATGACGCGAGGAAGACGATGGAAGCGACAGAATTACGATCCGAGCAACCGTTGACCATAAACTCGCGTCTATTCCCAAAACCTGAAGTCTAGTTTCCTGGACTCCGTGAACGTTTGAGTGAATTTCTCACTACCATTCCGACGTAAAATGACGCGAGGAAGACGGTGGAAGCGACAGAATTACGATCCGAGCAACCGTTGACTAGAAACTCGCGTCTATTCCCAAAACTTGAAGTCGACTTTCCTGGACTCCGTGAACGTTTGAGTGAATTTCTCACTACCATTCCGACGTAAAATGACGCGAGGAAGACGATGGAAGCGACAGAATTACGATCCGAGCAACCGTTGACTAGAAACTCGCGTCTATTCCCAAAACTTGAAGTCTAGTTTCCTGGACTCCGTGAACGTTTTTGTGGATTTCTCACGGCCATTTCCGACGTAAAATGACGCGAGGAACACGATGGAAGCGACAGAATTACGATCCGAGTAATCGTTGGCCAGATACACGCGTCTATTCCCAAAACTTGAAGTTGAGTTTCCTGGACTCCGTGAACGTTTTTGTGAATTTCTCACGACCATTTCCGACGTAAAATGACGCGAGGAACACGATGGAAGCGACAGAATTACGATGCGAGCAACCGTTGACCAGAAACTCGCGTCTATTCCCAAAACCGGAAGTCGAGTTTCCTGGACACCGTGAAGGTTTTTGTGAATTTCTCACGACCATTTCCGACGTAAAATGACGCGAGGAACACGATGGAAGCGACAGAATTACGATCCGAGCAACCGTTGACTAGAAACTCGCGTCTATTCCCAAAACTTGAAGTCGACTTTCCTGGACTCCGTGAACGTTTGAGTGAATTTCTCACTACCATTCCGACGTAAAATGACGCGAGGAAGACGATGGAAGCGACAGAATTACGATCCGAGCAACCGTTGACTAGAAACTCGCGTCTATTCCCAAAACTTGAAGTCTAGTTTCCTGGACTCCGTGAACGTTTTTGTGGATTTCTCACGGCCATTTCCGACGTAAAATGACGCGAGGAACACGATGGAAGCGACAGAATTACGATCCGAGTAATCGTTGGCCAGAAACACGCGTCTATTCCCAAAACTTGAAGTTGAGTTTCCTGGACTCCGTGAACGTTTTTGTGAATTTCTCACGACCATTTCCGACGTAAAATGACGCGAGGAACACGATGGAAGCGACAGAATTACGATCCGAGCAACCGTTGACCAGAAACTCGCGTCTATTCCCAAAACCGGAAGTCGAGTTTCCTGGACACCGTGAAGGTTTTTGTGAATTTCTCACGACCATTTCCGACGTAAAATGACGCGAGGAACACGATGGAAGCGACAGAATTACGATCCGAGCAACCGTTGACTAGAAACTCGCGTCTATTCCCAAAACTTGAAGTCGACTTTCCTGGACTCCGTGAACGTTTTTGTGAATTTCTCACGACCATTTCCGACGTAAAATGACGCGAGGAACACGATGGAAGCGACAGAATTACGATCCGAGCAACCGTTGACTAGAAACTCGCGTCTATTCCCAAAACTTGAAGTCGACTTTCCTGGACTCCGTGAACGTTTTTGTGAATTTCTCACGACCATTTCCGACGTCAAATGACGCGAGGAACACGATGGAAGTGACAGAATTACGATCCGAGCAACCGATGCCCACAAACTCGCGTCTACTCCCAAAACTTGAAGTCTAGTTTCCTGAACTCCGTGAACGTTTTTGTGGATTTCTCACGGCCACTTCCGACGTAAAATGACGCGAGGAACACGATGGAAGCGACAGAATTACGATCCGAGCAACCGTTGACTAGAAACTCGCGTCTATTCCCAAAACTTGAAGTCGACTTTCCTGGACTCCGTGAACGTTTTTGTGAATTTCTCACGACCATTTCCGACGTAAAATGACGCGAGGAACACGATGGAAGCGACAGAATTACGATCCGAGCAACCGATGCCCAGAAACTCGCGTCTACTCCCAAAACTTGAAGTCTAGTTTCCTGAACTCCGTGAACGTTTTTGTGGATTTCTCACGGCCACTTCCGACGTAAAATGACGCGAGGAACACGATGGAAGCGACAGAATTACGATCCGAGCAATCGTTGGCCAGAAACACGCGTTTATTCCCAAAACTTGAAGTTGAGTTTCCTGGACTCCGTGAACGTTTTTGTGAATTTCTCACGACCATTTTCGACGTAAAATGACGCGAGGAACACGATGGAAGCGACAGAATTACGATCCGAGCAACCGTTGACCAGAAACTCGCGTCTATTCCCAAAACTTGAAGTCGACTTTCCTGGACTCCGTGAACGTTTTTGTGAATTTCTCACGACCATTTCCGACGTAAAATGACGCGAGGAACACAATGGAAGCGACAGAATTACGATCCGAGCAACCGATGACCAGAAACTCGCGTCTACTCCCAAAATTTGAAGTCTAGTTTCCTGGACTCCGTGAACGTTTGAGTGAATTTCTCACTACCATTCCGACGTAAAATGACGCGAGGAAGACGATGGAAGCGACAGAATTACGATCCGAGCAACCGTTGACCATAAACTCGCGTCTATTCCCAAAACCTGAAGTCTAGTTTCCTGGACTCCGTGAACGTTTGAGTGAATTTCTCACTACCATTCCGACGTAAAATGACGCGAGGAAGACGGTGGAAGCGACAGAATTACGATCCGAGCAACCGTTGACTAGAAACTCGCGTCTATTCCCAAAACTTGAAGTCGACTTTCCTGGACTCCGTGAACGTTTGAGTGAATTTCTCACTACCATTCCGACGTAAAATGACGCGAGGAAGACGATGGAAGCGACAGAATTACGATCCGAGCAACCGTTGACTAGAAACTCGCGTCTATTCCCAAAACTTGAAGTCTAGTTTCCTGGACTCCGTGAACGTTTTTGTGGATTTCTCACGGCCATTTCCGACGTAAAATGACGCGAGGAACACGATGGAAGCGACAGAATTACGATCCGAGCAATCGTTGGCCAGAAACACGCGTCTATTCCCAAAACCTGAAGTCTAGTTTCCTGGACTCCTTGAACGTTTGAGTGAATTTCTCACTACCATTCCGACGTAAAATGACGCGAGGAAGACGGTGGAAGCGACAGAATTACGATCCGAGCAACCGTTGACTAGAAACTCGCTTCTATTCCCAAAACTTGAAGTCGACTTTCCTGGACTCCGTGAACGTTTGAGTGCATTTCTCACTACCATTCCGACGTAAAATGACGCGAGGAAGACGATGGAAGCGACAGAATTACGATCCGAGCAACCGTTGCCTAGAAACTCGCGTCTATTCCCAAAACTTGAAGTCTAGTTTCCTGGACTCCGTGAACGTTTTTGTGGATTTCTCACGGCCATTTCCGACGTAAAATGACGCGAGGAACACGATGGAAGCGACAGAATTACGATCCGAGCAATCGTTGGCCAGAAGCACGCGTCTATTCCCAAAACTTGAAGTTGAGTTTCCTGGACTCCGTGAACGTTTTTGTGAATTTCTCACGATCATTTCCGACGTAAAATGACGCGAGGAAGACAATGGAAGCGACAGAATTACGATCCGAGCAACCGTTGACCATAAACTCGCGTCTATTCCCAAAACCTGAAGTCTAGTTTCCTGGACTCCGTGAACGTTTGAGTGAATTTCTCACTACCATTCCGACGTAAAATGACGCGAGGAAGACGGTGGAAGCGACAGAATTACGATCCGAGCAACCGTTGACTAGAAACTCGCGTCTATTCCCAAAACTTGAAGTCGACTTTCCTGGACTCCGTGAACGTTTGAGTGAATTTCTCACTACCATTCCGACGTAAAATGACGCGAGGAAGACGATGGAAGCGACAGAATTACGATCCGAGCAACCGTTGACTAGAAACTCGCGTCTATTCCCAAAACTTGAAGTCTAGTTTCCTGGACTCCGTGAACGTTTTTGTGGATTTCTCACGGCCATTTCCGACGTAAAATGACGCGAGGAACACGATGGAAGCGACAGAATTACGATCCGAGTAATCGTTGGCCAGAAACACGCGTCTATTCCCAAAACTTGAAGTTGAGTTTCCTGGACTCCGTGAACGTTTTTGTGAATTTCTCACGACCATTTCCGACGTAAAATGACGCGAGGAACACGATGGAAGCGACAGAATTACGATCCGAGCAACCGTTGACCAGAAACTCGCGTCTATTCCCAAAACCGGAAGTCGAGTTTCCTGGACACCGTGAAGGTTTTTGTGAATTTCTCACGGCCGTTTCCGACGTAAAATGACGCGAGGAACACGATGGAAGCGACAGAATTACGATCCGAGCAACCGTTGACTAGAAACTCGCGTCTATTCCCAAAACTTGAAGTCGACTTTCCTGGACTCCGTGAACGTTTTTGTGAATTTCTCACGACCATTTCCGACGTAAAATGACGCGAGGAACACGATGGAAGCGACAGAATTACGATCCGAGCAACCGTTGACTAGAAACTCGCGTCTATTCCCAAAACTTGAAGTCGACTTTCCTGGACTCCGTGAACGTTTTTGTGAATTTCTCACGACCATTTCCGACGTAAAATGACGCGAGTAACACGATGGAAGTGACAGAATTACGATCCGAGCAACCGATGCCCACAAACTCGCGTCTACTCCCAAAACTTGAAGTCTAGTTTCCTTAACTCCGTGAACGTTTTTGTGGATTTCTCACGGCCACTTCCGACGTAAAATGACGCGAGGAACACGATGGAAGCGACAGAATTACGATCCGAGCAACCGTTGACTAGAAACTCGCGTCTATTCCCAAAACTTGAAGTCGACTTTCCTGGACTCCGTGAACGTTTTTGTGAATTTCTCACGACCATTTCCGACGTACAATGACGCGAGGAACACGATGGAAGCGACAGAATTACGATCCGAGCAACCGATGCCCAGAAACTCGCGTCTACTCCCAAAACTTGAAGTCTAGTTTCCTGAACTCCGTGAACGTTTTTGTGGATTTCTCACGGCCACTTCCGACGTAAAATGACGCGAGGAACACGATGGAAGCGACAGAATTACGATCCGAGCAATCGTTGGCCAGAAACACGCGTCTATTCCCAAAACTTGAAGTTGAGTTTCCTGGACTCCGTGAACGTTTTTGTGAATTTCTCACGACCATTTTCGACGTAAAATGACGCGAGGAACACGATGGAAGCGACAGAATTACGATCCGAGCAACCGTTGACCAGAAACTCGCGTCTATTCCCAAAACTTGAAGTCGACTTTCCTGGACTCCGTGAACGTTTTTGTGAATTTCTCACGACCATTTCCGACGTAAAATGACGCGAGGAACACAATGGAAGCGACAGAATTACGATCCGAGCAACCGATGACCTGAAACTCGCGTCTACTCCCAAAATTTGAAGTCTAGTTTCCTGGACTCCGTGAACGTTTGAGTGAATTTCTCACTACCATTCCGACGTAAAATGACGCGAGGAAGACGATGGAAGCGACAGAATTACGATCCGAGCAACCGTTGACCATAAACTCGCGTCTATTCCCAAAACCTGAAGTCTAGTTTCCTGGACTCCGTGAACGTTTGAGTGAATTTCTCACTACCATTCCGACGTAAAATGACGCGAGGAAGACGGTGGAAGCGACAGAATTACGATCCGAGCAACCGTTGACTAGAAACTCGCGTCTATTCCCAAAACTTGAAGTCGACTTTCCTGGACTCCGTGAACGTTTGAGTGAATTTCTCACTACCATTCCGACGTAAAATGACGCGAGGAAGACGATGGAAGCGACAGAATTACGATCCGAGCAACCGTTGACTAGAAACTCGCGTCTATTCCCAAAACTTGAAGTCTAGTTTCCTGGACTCCGTGAACGTTTTTGTGGATTTCTCACGGCCATTTCCGACGTAAAATGACGCGAGGAACACGATGGAAGCGACAGAATTACGATCCGAGCAATCGTTGGCCAGAAACACGCGTCTATTCCCAAAACCTGAAGTCTAGTTTCCTGGACTCCGTGAACGATTGAGTGAATTTCTCACTACCATTCCGACGTAAAATGACGCGAGGAAGACGGTGGAAGCGACAGAATTACGATCCGAGCAACCGTTGACTAGAAACTCGCTTCTATTCCCAAAACTTGAAGTCGACTTTCCTGGACTCCGTGAACGTTTGAGTGAATTTCTCACTACCATTCCGACGTAAAATGACGCGAGGAAGACGATGGAAGCGACAGAATTACGATCCGAGCAACCGTTGACTAGAAACTCGCGTCTATTCCCAAAACTTGAAGTCTAGTTTCCTGGACTCCGTGAACGTTTTTGTGGATTTCTCACGGCCATTTCCGACGTAAAATGACGCGAGGAACACGATGGAAGCGACAGAATTACGATCCGAGCAATCGTTGGCCAGAAACACGCGTCTATTCCCAAAACTTGAAGTTGAGTTTCCTGGACTCCGTGAACGTTTTTGTGAATTTCTCACGATCATTTCCGACGTAAAATGACGCGAGGAACACGATGGAAGCGACAGAATTACGATCCGAGCAACCGTTGACCAGAAACGCGCGTCTATTCCCAAAACCGGAAGTCGAGTTTCCTGGACACCGTGAAGGTTTTTGTGAATTTCTCACGGCCATTTCCGACGTAAAATGACGCGAGGAACACGATGGAAGCGACAGAATTACGATCCGAGCAATCGTTGGCCAGAAACACGCGTCTATTCCCAAAACCTGAAGTCTAGTTTCCTGGACTCCGTGAACGTTTGAGTGAATTTCTCACTACCATTCCGACGTAAAATGACGCGAGGAAGACGGTGGAAGCGACAGAATTACGATCCGAGCAACCGTTGACTAGAAACTCGCTTCTATTCCCAAAACTTGAAGTCGACTTTCCTGGACTCCGTGAACGTTTGAGTGAATTTCTCACTACCATTCCGACGTAAAATGACGCGAGGAAGACGATGGAAGCAACAGAATTACGATCCGAGCAACCGTTGACTAGAAACTCGCGTCTATTCCCAAAACTTGAAGTCTAGTTTCCTGGACTCCGTGAACGTTTTTGTGGATTTCTCACGGCCATTTCCGACGTAAAATGACGCGAGGAACACGATGGAAGCGACAGAATTACGATCCGAGCAATCGTTGGCCAGAAACACGCGTCTATTCCCAAAACCTGAAGTCTAGTTTCCTGGACTCCGTGAACGTTTGAGTGAATTTCTCACTACCATTCCGACGTAAAATGACGCGAGGAAGACGGTGGAAGCGACAGAATTACGATCCGAGCAACCGTTGACTAGAAACTCGCTTCTATCCCCAAAACTTGAAGTCGACTTTCCTGGACTCCGTGAACGTTTGAGTGAATTTCTCACTACCATTCCGACGTAAAATGACGCGAGGAAGACGATGGAAGCGACAGAATTACGATCCGAGCAACCGTTGACTAGAAACTCGCGTCTATTCCCAAAACTTGAAGTCTAGTTTCCTGGACTCCGTGAACGTTTTTGTGGATTTCTCACGGCCATTTCCGACGTAAAATGACGCGAGGAACACGATGGAAGCGACAGAATTACGATCCGAGCAATCGTTGGCCAGAAACACGCGTCTATTCCCAAAACTTGAAGTTGAGTTTCCTGGACTCCGTGAACGTTTTTGAGAATTTCTCACGATCATTTCCGACGTAAAATGACGCGAGGAACACGATGGAAGCGACAGAATTACGATCCGAGCAACCGTTGACCAGAAACTCGCGTCTATTCCCAAAACCGGAAGTCGAGTTTCCTGGACACCGTGAAGGTTTTTGTGAATTTCTCACGACCATTTGCGACGTAAAATGACGCGAGGAACACGATGGAAGCGACAGAATTACGATCCGAGTAACCGTTGACTAGAAACTCGCGTCTATTCCCAAAACTTGAAGTCGACTTTCCTGGACTCCGTGAACGTTTTTGTGAATTTCTCACGACCATTTCCGACGTAAAATGACGCGAGGAACACGATGGAAGCGACAGAATTACGATCCGAGCAACCGTTGACTAGAAACTCGCGTCTATTCCCAAAACTTGAAGTCGACTTTCCTGGACTCCGTGAACGTTTTTGTGAATTTCTCACGACCATTTCCGACGTAAAATGACGCGAGGAACACGATGGAAGCGACAGAATTACGATCCGAGCAACCGATGCCCACAAACTCGCGTCTACTCCCAAAACTTGAAGTCTAGTTTCCTGAACTCCGTGAACGTTTTTGTGAATTTCTCACGACCATTTCCGACGTAAAATGACGCGAGGAACACAATGGAAGCGACAGAATTACGATCCGAGCAACCGATGACCAGAAACTCGCGTCTACTCCCAAAATTTGAAGTCTAGTTTCCTGGACTCCGTGAACGTTTGAGTGAATTTCTCACTACCATTCCGACGTAAAATGACGCGAGGAAGACGATGGAAGCGACAGAATTACGATCCGAGCAACCGTTGACCATAAACTCGCGTCTATTCCCAAAACCTGAAGTCTAGTTTCCTGGACTCCGTGAACGTTTGAGTGAATTTCTCACTACCATTCCGACGTAAAATGACGCGAGGAAGACGGTGGAAGCGACAGAATTACGATCCGAGCAACCGTTGACTAGAAACTCGCGTCTATTCCCAAAACTTGAAGTCGACTTTCCTGGACTCCGTGAACGTTTGAGTGAATTTCTCACTACCATTCCGACGTAAAATGACGCGAGGAAGACGATGGAAGCGACAGAATTACGATCCGAGCAACCGTTGACTAGAAACTCGCGTCTATTCCCAAAACTTGAAGTGTAGTTTCCTGGACTCCGTGAACGTTTTTGTGGATTTCTCACGGCCATTTCCGACGTAAAATGACGCGAGGAACACGATGGAAGCGACAGAATTACGGTCCGAGCAATCGTTGGCCAGAAACACGCGTCTATTCCCAAAACTTGAAGTTGAGTTTCCTGGACTCCGTGAACGTTTTTGTGAATTTCTCACGACCATTTCCGACGTAAAATGACGCGAGGAACACGATGGAAGCGACAGAATTACGATCCGAGCAACCGTTGACCAGAAACTCGCGTCTATTCCCAAAACCGGAAGTCGAGTTTCCTGGACACCGTGAAGGTTTTTGTGAATTTCTCACGACCATTTCCGACGTAAAATGACGCGAGGAACACGATGGAAGCGACAGAATTACGATCCGAGCAACCGTTGACTAGAAACTCGCGTCTATTCCCAAAACTTGAAGTCGACTTTCCTGGACTCCGTGAACGTTTTTGTGAATTTCTCACGACCATTTCCGACGTAAAATGACGCGAGGAACACGATGGAAGCGACAGAATTACGATCCGAGCAACCGATGCCCACAAACTCGCGTCTACTCCCAAAACTTGAAGTCTAGTTTCCTGAACTCCGTGAACGTTTTTGTGGATTTCTCACGGCCACTTCCGACGTAAAATGACGCGAGGAACACGATGGAAGCGACAGAATTACGATCCGAGCAACCGTTGACTAGAAACTCGCGTCTATTCCCAAAACTTGAAGTCGACTTTCCTGGACTCCGTGAACGTTTTTGTGAATTTCTCACGACCATTTCCGACGTAAAATGACGCGAGGAACACGATGGAAGCGACAGAATTACGATCCGAGCAACCGTTGAACAGAAACTCGCGTCTATTCCCAAAACTTGAAGTCGACTTTCCTGGACTCCGTGAACGTTTTTGTGAATTTCTCACGACCATTTCCGACGTAAAATGACGCGAGGAACACAATGGAAGCGACAGAATTACGATCCGAGCAACCGATGACCAGAAACTCGCGTCTACTCCCAAAATTTGAAGTCTAGTTTCCTGGACTCCGTGAACGTTTGAGTGAATTTCTCACTACCATTCCGACGTAAAATGACGCGAGGAAGACGATGGAAGCGACAGAATTACGATCCGAGCAACCGTTGACTAGAAATTCGCGTCTATTCCCAAAACTTGAAGTCTAGTTTCCTGGACTCCGTGAACGTTTTTGTGGATTTCTCACGGCCATTTCCGACGTAAAATGGCGCGAGGAACACGATGGAAGCGACAGAATTACGATCCGAGCAATCGTTGGACAGAAACACGCGTCTATTCCCAAAACTTGAAGTTGAGTTTCCTGGACTCCGTTAACGTTTTTGTGAATTTCTCACGACCATTTCCGACGTAAAATGACGCGAGGAACACGATGGAAGCGACAGAATTACGATCCGAGCAACCGTTGACCAGAAACTGGCGTCTATTCCCAAAACCTGAAGCCGAGTTTCCTGGACACCGTGAAGGTTTTTGTGAATTTCTCACGACCATTTCCGACGTAAAATGACGCGAGGAACACGATGGAAGCGACAGAATTACGATCCGAGCAACCGTTGAACAGAAACTCGCGTCTATTCCCAAAACTTGAAGTCGACTTTCCTGGACTCCGTGAACGTTTTCGTGAATTTCTCACGACCATTTGCGATGTAAAATGACACGAGGAACACGATGGAAGCGACAGAATTACGATCCGAGCAACCGATGCCCCGAAACTCGCGTCTACTCCCAAAACTTGAAGTCTAGTTTCCTGGACTCCGTGAACGTTTGAGTGAATTTCTCACTACCATTCCGACGTAAAATGACGCGAGGAAGACGATGGAAGCGACAGAATTACGATCCGAGCAACCGTTGACTAGAAATTCGCGTCTATTCCCAAAACTTGAAGTCTAGTTTCCTGGACTCCGTGAACGTTTTTGTGAATTTCTCACGACCATTTCCGACGTAAAACGACGCGAGGAACACGATGGAAGCGACAGAATTACGATCCGAGCAACCGTTGACCAGAAACTCGCGTCTATTCCCAAAACCTGAAGTCGAGTTTCCTGGACTCCGTTAACGTTTTTGTGAATTTCTCACGACCATTTCCGACGTAAAATGACGCGAGGAACACGATGGAAGCGACAGAATTACGATCCGAGCAACCGTTGACCAGAAACTGGCGTCTATTCCCAAAACCTGAAGCCGAGTTTCCTGGACACCGTGAAGGTTTTTGTGAATTTCTCATGACCATTTCCGACGTAAAATGACGCGAGGAACACGATGGAAGCGACAGAATTACGATCCGAGCAACCGTTGACTAGAAACTCGCGTCTATTCCCAAAACTTGAAGTCGACTTTCCTGGACTCCGTGAACGTTTTTGTGAATTTCTCACGACCATTTGCGATGTAAAATGACACGAGGAACACGATGGAAGCGACAGAATTACGATCCGAGCAACCGATGCCCCGAAACTCGCGTCTACTCCCAAAACTTGAAGTCTAGTTTCCTGGACTCCGTGAACGTTTGAGTGAATTTCTCACTACCATTCCGACGTAAAATGACGCGAGGAAGACGATGGAAGCGACAGAATTACGATCCGAGCAACCGTTGACTAGAAACTCGCGTCTATTCCCAAAACTTGAAGTTGAGTTTCCTGGACTCCGTGAACGTTTTTGTGAATTTCTCACGACCATTTCCGACGTAAAACGACGCGAGGAACACGATGGAAGCGACAGAATTACGATCCGAGCAACCGTTGACCAGAAACTCGCGTCTATTCCCAAAACCTGAAGTCGAGTTTCCTGGACTCCGTGAACGTTTTTGTGGATTTCTCACGGCCATTTCCGACGTAAAATGACGCGAGGAACACGATGGAAGCGACAGAATTACGATCCGAGCAATCGTTGGCCAGAAACACGCGTCTATTCCCAAAACTTGAAGTTGAGTTTCCTGGACTCCGTGAACGTTTTTGTGAATTTCTCACGACCATTTCCGACGTCAAATGACGCGAGGAACACGATGGAAGCGACAGAATTACGATCCGAGCAACCGTTGACCAGAAACTCGCGTCTATTCCCAAAACCTGAAGTCGAGTTTCCTGGACACCGTGAAGGTTTTTGTGAATTTCTCACGACCATTTCCGACGTAAAATGACGCGAGGGACACGATGGAAGCGACAGAATTACGATCCGAGCAACCGTTGGCCAGAAACACGCGTCTATTCGCAAAACTTGAAGTTGAGTTTCCTGGACTCCGTGAACGTTTTTGTGAATTTCTCACGACCATTTCCGACGTAAAATGACGCGAGGAACACGATGGAAGCGACAGAATTACAATCCGAGCAACCGTTGAACAGAAACTCGCGTCTATTCCCAAAACCTGAAGTCTAGTTTCCTGGACTCCGTGAACGTTTGAGTGAATTTCTCACGGCCACTTCCGACGTAAAATGACGCGAGGAACACGATGGAAGCGACAGAATTACGATCCGAGCAACCGTTGACAAGAAACTCGCGTCTATTCCCAAAACTTGAAGTCGACTTTCCTGGACTCCGTGAACGTTTTTGTGAATTTCTCACGACCATTTCCGACGTAAAATGACGCGAGGAACACGATGGAAGCGACAGAATTACGATCCGAGCAACCGTTGAACAGAAACTCGCGTCTATTCCCAAAACTTGAAGTTGAGTTTCCTGGACTCCGTTAACGTTTTTGTGAATTTCTCACGACCATTTCCGACGTAAAATGACGCGAGGAACACGATGGAAGCGACAGAATTACGATCCGAGCAACCGTTGACCAGAAACTGGCGTCTATTCCCAAAACCTGAAGCCGAGTTTCCTGGACACCGTGAAGGTTTTTGTGAATTTCTCACGACCATTTCCGACGTAAAATGACGCGAGGAACACGATGGAAGCGACAGAATTACGATCCGAGCAACCGTTGACTAGAAACTCGCGTCTATTCCCAAAACTTGAAGTCGACTTTCCTGGACTCCGTGAACGTTTTTGTGAATTTCTCACGACCATTTGCGATGTAAAATGACACGAGGAACACGATGGAAGCGACAGAATTAGGATCCGAGCAACCGATGCCCCGAAACTCGCGTCTACTCCCAAAACTTGAAGTCTAGTTTCCTGGACTCCGTGAACGTTTGAGTGAATTTCTCACTACCATTCCGACGTAAAATGACGCGAGGAAGACGATGGAAGCGACAGAATTACGATCCGAGCAACCGTTGACTAGAAACTCGCGTCTATTCCCAAAACTTGAAGTTGAGTTTCCTGGACTCCGTGAACGTTTTTGTGAATTTCTCACGACCATTTCCGACGTAAAACGACGCGAGGAACACGATAGAAGCGACAGAATTACGATCCGAGCAACCGTTGACCAGAAACTCGCGTCTATTCCCAAAACTTGAAGTCGACTTTCCTGGACTCCGTGAACGTTTTTGTGAATTTCTCACGACCATTTCCGACGTAAAATGACGCGAGGAACACGATGGAAGCGACAGAATTACGATCCGAGCAACCGTTGAACAGAAACTCGCGTCTATTCCCAAAACTTGAAGTCGACTTTCCTGGACTCCGTGAACGTTTTTGTGAATTTCTCACGACCATTTCCGACGTAAAATGACGCGAGGAACACAATGGAAGCGACAGAATTACGATCCGAGCAACCGATGACCAGAAACTCGCGTCTACTCCCAAAATTTGAAGTCTAGTTTCCTGGACTCCGTGAACGTTTGAGTGAATTTCTCACTACCATTCCGACGTAAAATGACGCGAGGAAGACGATGGAAGCGACAGAATTACGATCCGAGCAACCGTTGACTAGAAATTCGCGTCTATTCCCAAAACTTGAAGTCTAGTTTCCTGGACTCCGTGAACGTTTTTGTGGATTTCTCACGGCCATTTCCGACGTAAAATGGCGCGAGGAACACGATGGAAGCGACAGAATTACGGTCCGAGCAATCGTTGGACAGAAACACGTGTCTATTCCCAAAACTTGAAGTTGAGTTTCCTGGACTCCGTTAACGTTTTTGTGAATTTCTCACGACCATTTCCGACGTAAAATGACGCGAGGAACACGATGGAAGCGACAGAATTACGATCCGAGCAACCGTTGACCAGAAACTGGCGTCTATTCCCAAAACCTGAAGCCGAGTTTCCTGGACACCGTGAAGGTTTTTGTGAATTTCTCACGACCATTTCCGACGTAAAATGACGCGAGGAACACGATGGAAGCGACAGAATTACGATCCGAGCAACCGTTGACTAGAAACTCGCGTCTATTCCCAAAACTTGAAGTCGACTTTCCTGGACTCCGTGAACGTTTTTGTGAATTTCTCACGACCATTTCCGACGTAAAATGACGCGAGGAACACGATGGAAGCGACAGAATTACGATCCGAGCAACCGTTGAACAGAAACTCGCGTCTATTCCCAAAACTTGAAGTCGACTTTCCTGGACTCCGTGAACGTTTTTGTGAATTTCTCACGACCATTTCCGACGTAAAATGACGCGAGGAACACAATGGAAGCGACAGAATTACGATCCGAGCAACCGATGACCAGAAACTCGCGTCTACTCCCAAAATTTGAAGTCTAGTTTCCTGGACTCCGTGAACGTTTGAGTGAATTTCTCACTACCATTCCGACGTAAAATGACGCGAGGAAGACGATGGAAGCGACAGAATTACGATCCGAGCAACCGTTGACTAGAAACTCGCGTCTATTCCCAAAACTTGAAGTTGAGTTTCCTGGACTCCGTGAACGTTTTTGTGAATTTCTCACGACCATTTCCGACGTAAAACGACGCGAGGAACACGATGGAAGCGACAGAATTACGATCCGAGCAACCGTTGACCAGAAACTCGCGTCTATTCCCAAAACCTGAAGTCGAGTTTCCTGGACTCCGTGAACGTTTTTGTGGATTTCTCACGGCCATTTCCGACGTAAAATGACGCGAGGAACACGATGGAAGCGACAGAATTACGATCCGAGCAATCGTTGGCCAGAAACACGCGTCTATTCCCAAAACTTGAAGTTGAGTTTCCTGGACTCCGTGAACGTTTTTGTGAATTTCTCACGACCATTTCCGACGTCAAATGACGCGAGGAACACGATGGAAGCGACAGAATTACGATCCGAGCAACCGTTGACCAGAAACTCGCGTCTATTCCCAAAACCTGAAGTCGAGTTTCCTGGACACCGTGAAGGTTTTTGTGAATTTCTCACGACCATTTCCGACGTAAAATGACGCGAGGGACACGATGGAAGCGACAGAATTACGATCCGAGCAACCGTTGGCCAGAAACACGCGTCTATTCGCAAAACTTGAAGTTGAGTTTCCTGGACTCCGTGAACGTTTTTGTGAATTTCTCACGACCATTTCCGACGTAAAATGACGCGAGGAACACGATGGAAGCGACAGAATTACAATCCGAGCAACCGTTGAACAGAAACTCGCGTCTATTCCCAAAACCTGAAGTCTAGTTTCCTGGACTCCGTGAACGTTTGAGTGAATTTCTCACGGCCACTACCGACGTAAAATGACGCGAGGAACACGATGGAAGCGACAGAATTACGATCCGAGCAACCGTTGACTAGAAACTCGCGTCTATTCCCAAAACTTGAAGTTGAGTTTCCTGGACTCCGTGAACGTTTTTGTGAATTTCTCACGACCATTTCCGACGTAAAATGACGCGAGGGACACGATGGAAGCGACAGAATTACGATCCGAGCAACCGTTGGCCAGAAACACGCGTCTATTCGCAAAACTTGAAGTTGAGTTTCCTGGACTCCGTGAACGTTTTTGTGAATTTCTCACGACCATTTCCGACGTAAAATGACGCGAGGAACACGATGGAA
Organism: Crossocerus cetratus; assembly: GCA_963675795.1. Lineage (NCBI taxonomy): Eukaryota > Metazoa > Arthropoda > Insecta > Hymenoptera > Crabronidae > Crossocerus > Crossocerus cetratus. The sequence goes on along the minus strand of OY776664.1, from coordinate 10,995,795 downwards.
GCGACAGAATTACAATCCGAGCAACCGTTGAACAGAAACTCGCGTCTATTCCCAAAACCTGAAGTCTAGTTTCCTGGACTCCGTGAACGTTTGAGTGAATTTCTCACGGCCACTACCGACGTAAAATGACGCGAGGAACACGATGGAAGCGACAGAATTACGATCCGAGCAACCGTTGACTAGAAACTCGCGTCTATTCCCAAAACTTGAAGTCGACTTTCCTGGACTCCGTGAACGTTTTTGTGAATTTCTCACGACCATTTCCGACGTAAAATGACGCGAGGAACACGATGGAAGCGACAGAATTACGATCCGAGCAACCGTTGAACAGAAACTCGCGTCTATTCCCAAAACTTGAAGTCGACTTTCCTGGACTCCGTGAACGTTTTTGTGAATTTCTCACGACCATTTCCGACGTAAAATGACGCGAGGAACACAATGGAAGCGACAGAATTACGATCAGAGCAACCGATGACCAGAAACTCGCGTCTACTCCCAAAATTTGAAGTCTAGTTTCCTGGACTCCGTGAACGTTTGAGTGAATTTCTCACTACCATTCCGACGTAAAATGACGCGAGGAAGACGATGGAAGCGACAGAATTACGATCCGAGCAACCGTTGACTAGAAATTCGCGTCTATTCCCAAAACTTGAAGTCTAGTTTCCTGGACTCCGTGAACGTTTTTGTGGATTTCTCACGGCCATTTCCGACGTAAAATGGCGCGAGGAACACGATGGAAGCGACAGAATTACGATCCGAGCAATCGTTGGACAGAAACACGCGTCTATTCCCAAAACTTGAAGTTGAGTTTCCTGGACTCCGTTAACGTTTTTGTGAATTTCTCACGACCATTTCCGACGTAAAATGACGCGAGGAACACGATGGAAGCGACAGAATTACGATCCGAGCAACCGTTGACCAGAAACTGGCGTCTATTCCCAAAACCTGAAGCCGAGTTTCCTGGACACCGTGAAGGTTTTTGTGAATTTCTCACGACCATTTCCGACGTAAAATGACGCGAGGAACACGATGGAAGCGACAGAATTACGATCCGAGCAACCGTTGACTAGAAACTCGCGTCTATTCCCAAAACTTGAAGTCGACTTTCCTGGACTCCGTGAACGTTTTTGTGAATTTCTCACGACCATTTGCGATGTAAAATGACACGAGGAACACGATGGAAGCGACAGAATTACGATCCGAGCAACCGATGCCCCGAAACTCGCGTCTACTCCCAAAACTTGAAGTCTAGTTTCCTGGACTCCGTGAACGTTTGAGTGAATTTCTCACTACCATTCCGACGTAAAATGACGCGAGGAAGACGATGGAAGCGACAGAATTACGATCCGAGCAACCGTTGACTAGAAACTCGCGTCTATTCCCAAAACTTGAAGTTGAGTTTCCTGGACTCCGTGAACGTTTTTGTGAATTTCTCACGACCATTTCCGACGTAAAACGACGCGAGGAACACGATGGAAGCGACAGAATTACGATCCGAGCAACCGTTGACCAGAAACTCGCGTCTATTCCCAAAACCTGAAGTCGAGTTTCCTGGACTCCGTGAACGTTTTTGTGGATTTCTCACGGCCATTTCCGACGTAAAATGACGCGAGGAACACGATGGAAGCGACAGAATTACGATCCGAGCAATCGTTGGCCAGAAACACGCGTCTATTCCCAAAACTTGAAGTTGAGTTTCCTGGACTCCGTGAACGTTTTTGTGAATTTCTCACGACCATTTCCGACGTCAAATGACGCGAGGAACACGATGGAAGCGACAGAATTACGATCCGAACAACCGTTGACCAGAAACTCGCGTCTATTCCCAAAACCTGAAGTCGAGTTTCCTGGACACCGTGAAGGTTTTTGTGAATTTCTCACGACCATTTCCGACGTAAAATGACGCGAGGGACACGATGGAAGCGACAGAATTACGATCCGAGCAACCGTTGGCCAGAAACACGCGTCTATTCGCAAAACTTGAAGTTGAGTTTCCTGGACTCCGTGAACGTTTTTGTGAATTTCTCACGACCATTTCCGACGTAAAATGACGCGAGGAACACGATGGAAGCGACAGAATTACGATCCGAGCAACCGTTGACCAGAAACTGGCGTCTATTCCCAAAACCTGAAGCCGAGTTTCCTGGACACCGTGAAGGTTTTTGTGAATTTCTCACGACCATTTCCGACGTAAAATGACGCGAGGAACACGATGGAAGCGACAGAATTACGATCCGAGCAACCGTTGACTAGAAACTCGCGTCTATTCCCAAAACTTGAAGTCGACTTTCCTGGACTCCGTGAACGTTTTTGTGAATTTCTCACGACCATTTGCGATGTAAAATGACACGAGGAACACGATGGAAGCGACAGAATTACGATCCGAGCAACCGATGCCCCGAAACTCGCGTCTACTCCCAAAACTTGAAGTCTAGTTTCCTGGACTCCGTGAACGTTTGAGTGAATTTCTCACTACCATTCCGACGTAAAATGACGCGAGGAAGACGATGGAAGCGACAGAATTACGATCCGAGCAACCGTTGACTAGAAACTCGCGTCTATTCCCAAAACTTGAAGTTGAGTTTCCTGGACTCCGTGAACGTTTTTGTGGATTTCTCACGGCCATTTCCGACGTAAAATGACGCGAGGAACACGATGGAAGCGACAGAATTACGATCCGAGCAATCGTTGGCCAGAAACACGCGTCTATTCCCAAAACTTGAAGTTGAGTTTCCTGGACTCCGTGAACGTTTTTGTGAATTTCTCACGACCATTTCCGACGTCAAATGACGCGAGGAACACGATGGAAGCGACAGAATTACGATCCGAGCAACCGTTGACCAGAAACTCGCGTCTATTCCCAAAACCTGAAGTCGAGTTTCCTGGACACCGTGAAGGTTTTTGTGAATTTCTCACGACCATTTCCGACGTAAAATGACGCGAGGGACACGATGGAAGCGACAGAATTACGATCCGAGCAACCGTTGGCCAGAAACACGCGTCTATTCGCAAAACTTGAAGTTGAGTTTCCTGGACTCCGTGAACGTTTTTGTGAATTTCTCACGACCATTTCCGACGTAAAATGACGCGAGGAACACGATGGAAGCGACAGAATTACAATCCGAGCAACCGTTGAACAGAAACTCGCGTCTATTCCCAAAACCTGAAGTCTAGTTTCCTGGACTCCGTGAACGTTTGAGTGAATTTCTCACTACCATTCCGACGTAAAATGACGCGAGGAACACAATGGAAGCGACAGAATTACGATCCGAGCAACCGATGACCAGAAACTCGCGTCTATTCCCAAAACTTGAAGTCTAGTTTCCTGGACTCCGTGAACGTTTTTGTGGATTTCTCACGGCCATTTCCGACGTAAAATGACGCGAGGAAGACGGTGGAAGCGACAGAATTACGATCCGAGCAACCGTTGACTAGAAACTCGCGTCTATTCCCAAAACTTGAAGTCGACTTTCCTGGACTCCGTGAACGTTTTTGTGAATTTCTCATGACCATTTCCGACGTAAAATGACGCGAGGAACACAATGGAAGCGACAGAATTACGATCCGAGCAACCGATGACCAGAAACTCGCGTCTATTCCCAAAACTTGAAGTCTAGTTTCCTGGACTCCGTGAACGTTTTTGTGGATTTCTCACGGCCATTTCCGACGTAAAATGACGCGAGGAACACGATGGAAGCGACAGAATTACGATCCGAGCAATAGTTGGCCAGAAACACGCGTCTATTCCCAAAACTTGAAGTTGAGTTTCCTGGACTCCGTGAACGTTTTTGTGAATTTCTCACGACCATTTCCGACCTAAAATGACGCGAGGAACACGATGGAAGCGACAGAATTACGATCCGAGCAACCGTTGAACAGAAACTCGCGTCTATTCCCAAAACTTGAAGTCGACTTTCCTGGACTCTGTGAACTTTTTTGGGATTTTCTCACGACCATTTCCGACGTAAAATGACGCGAGGAACACGATGGAAGCGACAGAATTACGATCCGAGCAACCGTTGACTAGAAACTCGCGTCTATTCCCAAAATTTGAAGTCGACTTTCCTGGACTCCGTGAACGTTTTTGTGAATTTCTCACGACCATTTCCGACGTAAAATGACGCGAGGAACACGATGGAAGCGACAGAATTACGATCCGAGCAACCGTTGACTAGAAACTCGCGTCTATTCCCAAAACTTGAAGTCGACTTTCCTGGACTCCGTGAACGTTTTTGTGAATTTCTCACGACCATTTCCGACGTAAAATGACGCGAGGAACACGATGGAAGCGACAGAATTACGATCCGCGCAATAGTTGGCCAGAAACACGCGTCTATTCCCAAAACTTGAAGTTGAGTTTCCTGGACTCCGTGAACGTTTTTGTGAATTTCTCACGACCATTTCCGACGTAAAATGACGCGAGGAACACGATGGAAGCGACAGAATTACAATCCGATCAACCGTTGAACAGAAACTCGTGTCTATTCCCAAAACCTGAAGTCTAGTTTCCTGGACTCCGTGAACGTTTGAGTGAATTTCTCACTACCATTCCGACGTAAAATGACGCGAGGAAGACGGTGGAAGCGACAGAATTACGATCCGAGCAACCGTTGACTAGAAACTCGCGTCTATTCCCAAAACTTGAAGTCGACTTTCCTGGACTCCGTGAACGTTTTTGTGAATTTCTCATGACCATTTCCGACGTAAAATGACGCGAGGAACACAATGGAAGCGACAGAATTACGATCCGAGCAACCGATGACCAGAAACTCGCGTCTATTCCCAAAACTTGAAGTCTAGTTTCCTGGACTCCGTGAACGTTTTCGTGGATTTCTCACAGCCATTTCCGACGTAAAATGACGCGAGGAACACGATGGAAGCGACAGAATTACGATCCGAGCAATAGTTGGCCAGAAACACGCGTCTATTCCCAAAACTTGAAGTTGAGTTTCCTGGACTCCGTGAACGTTTTTGTGAATTTCTCACGACCATTTCCGACGTAAAATGACGCGAGGAACACGATGGAAGCGACAGAATTACGATCCGAGCAATAGTTGGCCAGAAACACGCGTCTATTCCCAAAACTTGAAGTTGAGTTTCCTGGACTCCGTGAACGTTTTTGTGAATTTCTCACGACCATTTCCGACGTAAAATGACGCGAGGAACACGATGGAAGCGACAGAATTACGATCCGAGCAACCGTTGAACGGAAACTCGCGTCTATTCCCAAAACTTGAAGTCGACTTTCCTGGACTCCGTGAACTTTTTTGGGATTTTCTCACGACCATTTCCGACGTAAAATGACGCGAGGAACACGATGGAAGCGACAGAATTACGATCCGAGCAACCGTTGACTAGAAACTCGCGTCTATTCCCAAAACTTGAAGTCGACTTTCCTGGACTCCGTGAACGTTTTTGTGAATTTCTCACGACCATTTCCGACGTAAAATGACGCGAGGAACACAATGGAAGCGACAGAATTACGATCCGAGCAACCGATGACCAGAAACTCGCGTCTATTCCCAAAACTTGAAGTCTAGTTTCCTGGACTCCGTGAACGTTTTTGTGGATTTCTCACGGCCATTTCGGACGTAAAATGACGCGAGGAACACGATGGAAGCGACAGAATTACGATCCGAGCAACCGTTGAACAGAAACTCGCGTCTATTCCCAAAACTTGAAGTCGACTTTCCTGGACTCCGTGAACGTTTTTGTGATTTTCTCACGACCATTTCGGACGTAAAATGACGCGAGGAACACGATGGAAGCGACAGAATTACGATCCGAGCAACCGTTGAACAGAAACTCGCGTCTATTCCCAAAACTTGAAGTCGACTTTCCTGGACTCCGTGAACGTTTTTGTGATTTTCTCACGACCATTTCCGACGTAAAATGACGCGAGGAACACGATGGAAGCGACAGAATTACGATCCGAGCAACCGTTGACTAGAAACTCGCGTCTATTCCCAAAACTTGAAGTCGACTTTCCTGGACTCCGTGAACGTTTTTGTGAATTTCTCACGACCATTTCCGACGTAAAATGACGCGAGGAACACGATGGAAGCGACAGAATTACGATCCGAGCAATCGTTGGCCAGAAACACGCGTCTATTCCCAAAACTTGAAGTCTAGTTTCCTGGACTCCGTGAACGTTTGAGTGAATTTCTCACTACCATTCCGACGTAAAATGACGCGAGGAAGACGGTGGAAGCGACAGAATTACGATCCGAGCAACCGTTGACTAGAAACTCGCGTCTATTCCCAAAACTTGAAGTTGAGTTTCCTGGACTCCGTGAACGTTTTTGTGAATTTCTCACGACCATTTCCGACGTAAAATGACGCGAGGAACACGATGGAAGCGACAGAATTACAATCCGAGCAACCGTTGACCAGAAACTCGCGTCTATTCCCAAAACTTGAAGTCGACTTTCCTGGACTCCGTGAAAGTTTTTGTGATTTTCTCACGACCATTTCCGACGTAAAATGACGCGAGGAACACGATGGAAGCGACAGAATTACGATCCGAGCAACCGTTGACTAGAAACTCGCGTCTATTCCCAAAACTTGAAGTTGAGTTTCCTGGACTCCGTGAACGTTTTTGTGAATTTCTCACGACCATTTCCGACGTAAAATGACGCGAGGAACACGATGGAAGCGACAGAATTACGATCCGAGCAACCGTTGAACAGAAACTCGCGTCTATTCCCAAAACTTGAAGTCGACTTTCCTGGACTCCGTGAACGTTTTTGGGATTTTCTCACGACCATTTCCGACGTAAAATGACGCGAGGAACACGATGGAAGCGACAGAATTACGATCCGAGCAACCGTTGACTAGAAACTCGCGTCTATTCCCAAAATTTGAAGTCGACTTTCCTGGACTCCGTGAACGTTTTTGTGAATTTCTCACGACCATTTCCGACGTAAAATGACGCGAGGAACACGATGGAAGCGACAGAATTATGATCCGAGCAACCGATGACCAGAAACTCGCGTCTACTCCCAAAACTTGAAGTTGAGTTTCCTGGACTCCGCGAACGTTTTTGTGAATTTCTCACGGCCACTTCCGACGTAAAATGACGCGAGGAACACGATGGAAGCGACAGAATTATGATCCGAGCAACCGTTGACTAGAAACTCGCGTCTATTCCCAAAACTTGAAGTCTAGTTTCCTGGACTCCGTGAACGTTTTTGTGGATATCTCACGGCCATTTCCGACGTAAAATGACGCGAGGAACACGATGGAAGCGACAGAATTACGATCCGAGCAATAGTTGGCCAGAAACACGCGTCTATTCCCAAAACTTGAAGTTGAGTTTCCTGGACTCCGTGAACGTTTTTGTGAATTTCTCACGACCATTTCCGACGTAAAATGACGCGAGGAACACGATGGAAGCGACAGAATTACAATCCGAGCAACCGTTGACCAGAAACTCGCGTCTATTCCCAAAATTTGAAGTCGACTTTCCTGGACTCCGTGAACGTTTTTGTGAATTTCTCACGACCATTTCCGACGTAAAATGACGCGAGGAACACGATGGAAGCGACAGAATTATGATCCGAGCAACCGATGACCAGAAACTCGCGTCTACTCCCAAAACTTGAAGTTGAGTTTCCTGGACTCCGTGAACGTTTTTGTGAATTTCTCACGGCCACTTCCGACGTAAAATGACGCGAGGAACACGATGGAAGCGACAGAATTATGATCCGAGCAACCGTTGACTAGAAACTCGCGTCTATTCCCAAAACTTGAAGTCTAGTTTCCTGGACTCCGTGAACGTTTTTGTGGATATCTCACGGCCATTTCCGACGTAAAATGACGCGAGGAACACGATGGAAGCGACAGAATTACGATCCGAGCAATAGTTGGCCAGAAACACGCGTCTATTCCCAAAACTTGAAGTTGAGTTTCCTGGACTCCGTGAACGTTTTTGTGAATTTCTCACGACCATTTCCGACGTAAAATGACGCGAGGAACACGATGGAAGCGACAGAATTACAATCCGAGCAACCGTTGACCAGAAACTCGCGTCTATTCCCAAAACTTGAAGTCGACTTTCCTGGACTCCGTGAACGTTTTTGTGATTTTCTCACGACCATTTCCGACGTAAAATGACGCGAGGAACACGATGGAAGCGACAGAATTACGATCCGAGCAACCGTTGACTAGAAACTCGCGTCTATTCCCAAAACTTGAAGTTGAGTTTCCTGGACTCCGTGAACGTTTTTGTGAATTTCTCACGACCATTTCCGACGTAAAATGACGCGAGGAACACGATGGAAGCGACAGAATTACGATCCGAGCAACCGTTGAACAGAAACTCGCGTCTATTCCCAAAACTTGAAGTCGACTTTCCTGGACTCCGTGAACGTTTTTGGGATTTTCTCACGACCATTTCCGACGTAAAATGACGCGAGGAACACGATGGAAGCGACAGAATTACGATCCGAGCAACCGTTGACTAGAAACTCGCGTCTATTCCCAAAACTTGAAGTCGACTTTCCTGGACTCCGTGAACGTTTTTGTGAATTTCTCACGACCATTTCCGACGTAAAATGACGCGAGGAACACGATGGAAGCGACAGAATTACGATCCGCGCAATAGTTGGCCAGAAACACGCGTCTATTCCCAAAACTTGAAGTTGAGTTTCCTGGACTCCGTGAACGTTTTTGTGAATTTCTCACGGCCACTTCCGACGTAAAATGACGCGAGGAACACGATGGAAGCGACAGAATTACGATCCGAGCAACCGTTGAACAGAAACTCGCGTCTATTCCCAAAACTTGAAGTCGACTTTCCTGGACTCCGTGAACGTTTTTGTGATTTTCTCACGACCATTTCCGACGTAAAATGACGCGAGGAACACGATGGAAGCGACAGAATTACGATCCGAGCAACCGTTGACTAGAAACTCGCGTCTATTCCCAAAACTTGAAGTCGACTTTCCTGGACTCCGTGAACGTTTTTGTGAATTTCTCACGACCATTTCCGACGTAAAATGACGCGAGGAACACGATGGAAGCGACAGAATTACGATCCGAGCAATCGTTGGCCAGAAACACGCGTCTATTCCCAAAACTTGAAGTCTAGTTTCCTGGACTCCGTGAACGTTTGAGTGAATTTCTCACTACCATTCCGACGTAAAATGACGCGAGGAAGACGGTGGAAGCGACAGAATTACGATCCGAGCAACCGTTGACTAGAAACTCGCGTCTATTCCCAAAACTTGAAGTTGAGTTTCCTGGACTCCGTGAACGTTTTTGTGAATTTCTCACGACCATTTCCGACGTAAAATGACGCGAGGAACACGATGGAAGCGACAGAATTACAATCCGAGCAACCGTTGACCAGAAACTCGCGTCTATTCCCAAAACTTGAAGTCGACTTTCCTGGACTCCGTGAAAGTTTTTGTGATTTTCTCACGACCATTTCCGACGTAAAATGACGCGAGGAACACGATGGAAGCGACAGAATTACGATCCGAGCAACCGTTGACTAGAAACTCGCGTCTATTCCCAAAACTTGAAGTTGAGTTTCCTGGACTCCGTGAACGTTTTTGTGAATTTCTCACGACCATTTCCGACGTAAAATGACGCGAGGAACACGATGGAAGCGACAGAATTACGATCCGAGCAACCGTTGAACAGAAACTCGCGGCTATTCCCAAAACTTGAAGTCGACTTTCCTGGACTCCGTGAACGTTTTTGGGATTTTCTCACGACCATTTCCGACGTAAAATGACGCGAGGAACACGATGGAAGCGACAGAATTACGATCCGAGCAACCGTTGACTAGAAACTCGCGTCTATTCCCAAAATTTGAAGTCGACTTTCCTGGACTCCGTGAACGTTTTTGTGAATTTCTCACGACCATTTCCGACGTAAAATGACGCGAGGAACACGATGGAAGCGACAGAATTATGATCCGAGCAACCGATGACCAGAAACTCGCGTCTACTCCCAAAACTTGAAGTTGAGTTTCCTGGACTCCGCGAACGTTTTTGTGAATTTCTCACGGCCACTTCCGACGTAAAATGACGCGAGGAACACGATGGAAGCGACAGAATTATGATCCGAGCAACCGTTGACTAGAAACTCGCGTCTATTCCCAAAACTTGAAGTCTAGTTTCCTGGACTCCGTGAACGTTTTTGTGGATATCTCACGGCCATTTCCGACGTAAAATGACGCGAGGAACACGATGGAAGCGACAGAATTACGATCCGAGCAATAGTTGGCCAGAAACACGCGTCTATTCCCAAAACTTGAAGTTGAGTTTCCTGGACTCCGTGAACGTTTTTGTGAATTTCTCACGACCATTTCCGACGTAAAATGACGCGAGGAACACGATGGAAGCGACAGAATTACAATCCGAGCAACCGTTGACCAGAAACTCGCGTCTATTCCCAAAATTTGAAGTCGACTTTCCTGGACTCCGTGAACGTTTTTGTGAATTTCTCACGACCATTTCCGACGTAAAATGACGCGAGGAACACGATGGAAGCGACAGAATTATGATCCGAGCAACCGATGACCAGAAACTCGCGTCTACTCCCAAAACTTGAAGTTGAGTTTCCTGGACTCCGTGAACGTTTTTGTGAATTTCTCACGGCCACTTCCGACGTAAAATGACGCGAGGAACACGATGGAAGCGACAGAATTATGATCCGAGCAACCGTTGACTAGAAACTCGCGTCTATTCCCAAAACTTGAAGTCTAGTTTCCTGGACTCCGTGAACGTTTTTGTGGATATCTCACGGCCATTTCCGACGTAAAATGACGCGAGGAACACGATGGAAGCGACAGAATTACGATCCGAGCAATAGTTGGCCAGAAACACGCGTCTATTCCCAAAACTTGAAGTTGAGTTTCCTGGACTCCGTGAACGTTTTTGTGAATTTCTCACGACCATTTCCGACGTAAAATGACGCGAGGAACACGATGGAAGCGACAGAATTACAATCCGAGCAACCGTTGACCAGAAACTCGCGTCTATTCCCAAAACTTGAAGTCGACTTTCCTGGACTCCGTGAACGTTTTTGTGATTTTCTCACGACCATTTCCGACGTAAAATGACGCGAGGAACACGATGGAAGCGACAGAATTACGATCCGAGCAACCGTTGACCAGAAACTCGCGTCTATTCCCAAAACTTGAAGTTGACTTTCCTGGACTCCGTGAACGTTTTTGTGAATTTCTCACGACCATTTCCGACGTAAAATGACGCGAGGAACACAATGGAAGCGACAGAATTACGATCCGAGCAACCGATGACCAGAAACTCGTGTCTACTCCCAAAACTTGAAGTCTAGTTTCCTGGACTCCGTGAACGTTTTTGTGAATTTCTCACGACCATTTCCGACGTAAAATGACGCGAGGAACACGATGGAAGCGACAGAATTACGATCCGAGCAATCGTTGGCCAGAAACACGCGTCTATTCCCAAAACTTGAAGTCGACTTTCCTGGACTCCGTGAACGTTTTTGTGATTTTCTCACGACCATTTCCGACGTAAAATGACGCGAGGAACACGATGGAAGCGACAGAATTACGATCCGAGCAACCGTTGGCTAGAAACTCGCGTCTATTCCCAAAACTTGAAGTCGACTTTCCTGGACTCCGTGAACGTTTTTGTGAATTTCTCACGACCATTTCCGACGTAAAATGACGCGAGGAACACAATGGAAGCGACAGAATTACGATCCGAGCAACCGATGACCAGAAACTCGCGTCTATTCCCAAAACTTAAAGTCTAGTTTCCTGGACTCCGTGAACGTTTTTGTGGATTTCTCACGGCCATTTCCGACGTAAAATGACGCGAGGAACACGATGGAAGCGACAGAATTACGATCCGAGCAATAGTTGGCCAGAAACACGCGTCTATTCCCAAAACTTGAAGTTGAGTTTCCTGGACTCCGTGAACGTTTTTGTGAATTTCTCACGACCATTTCCGACGTAAAATGACGCGAGGAACACGATGGAAGCGACAGAATTACGATCCGAGCAATAGTTGGCCAGAAACACGCGTCTATTCCCAAAACTTGAAGTTGAGTTTCCTGGACTCCGTGAACGTTTTTGTGAATTTCTCACGACCATTTCCGACGTAAAATGACGCGAGGAACACGATGGAAGCGACAGAATTACGATCCGAGCAACCGTTGAACAGAAACTCGCGTCTATTCCCAAAACTTGAAGTCGACTTTCCTGGACTCCGTGAACGTTTTTGGGATTTTCTCACGACCATTTCCGACGTAAAATGACGCGAGGAACACGATGGAAGCGACAGAATTACGATCCGAGCAACCGTTGACTAGAAACTCGCGTCTATTCCCAAAATTTGAAGTCGACTTTCCTGGACTCCGTGAACGTTTTTGTGAATTTCTCACGACCATTTCCGACGTAAAATGACGCGAGGAACACGATGGAAGCGACAGAATTACGATCCGAGCAACCGTTGACTAGAAACTCGCGTCTATTCCCAAAACTTGAAGTCGACTTTCCTGGACTCCGTGAACGTTTTTGTGAATTTCTCACGGCCACTTCCGACGTAAAATGACGCGAGGAACACGATGGAAGCGACAGAATTACGATCCGAGCAATCGTTGGCCAGAAACACGCGTCTATTCCCAAAACTTGAAGTTGAGTTTCCTGGACTCCGTGAACGTTTTTGTGAATTTCTCACGACCATTTTCGACGTAAAATGACGCGAGGAGCACGATGGAAGCGACAGAATTACGATCCGAGCAACCGTTGACCAGAAACTCGCGTCTATTCCCAAAACTTGAAGTCGACTTTCCTGGACTCCGTGAACGTTTTTGTGAATTTCTCACGACCATTTCCGACGTAAAATGACGCGAGGAACACAATGGAAGCGACAGAATTACGATCCGAGCAACCGATGACCAGAAACTCGCGTCTACTCCCAAAACTTGAAGTCTAGTTTCCTGGACTCCGTGAACGTTTTTGTGAATTTCTCACGACCATTTCCGACGTAAAATGACGCGAGGAACACGATGGAAGCGACAGAATTACGATCCGAGCAATCGTTGGCCAGAAACACGCGTCTATTCCCAAAACTTGAAGTCTAGTTTCCTGGACTCCGTGAACGTTTGAGTGAATTTCTCACTACCATTCCGACGTAAAATGACGCGAGGAACACGATGGAAGCGACAGAATTACGATCCGAGCAATCGTTGGCCAGAAACACGCGTCTATTCCCAAAACTTGAAGTCGAGTTTCCTGGACTCCGTGAACGTTTTTGTGGATTTCTCACGGCCACTTCCGACGTAAAATGACGCGAGGAACACGATGGAAGCGACAGAATTACGATCCGAGCAATCGTTGGCCAGAAACACGCGTCTATTCCCAAAACTTGAAGTTGAGTTTCCTGGACTCCGTGAACGTTTTTGTGAAATTCTCACGACCATTTCCGACGTAAAATGACGCGAGGAACACGATGGAAGCGACAGAATTACGATCCGAGCAACCGTTGACCAGAAACTCGCGTCTATTCCCAAAACCTGAAGTCGAGTTTCCTGGACTCCGTGAACGTTTTTGTGGATTTCTCACGGCCACTTCCGACGTAAAATGACGCGAGGAACACGATGGAAGCGACAGAATTACGATCCGAGCAATCGTTGGCCAGAAACACGCGTCTATTCCCAAAACTTGAAGTTGAGTTTCCTGGACTCCGTGAACGTTTTTGTGAATTTCTCACGACCATTTCCGACGTAAAATGACGCGAGGAACACGATGGAAGCGACAGAATTACGATCCGAGCAATCGTTGGCCAGAAACACGCGTCTATTCCCAAAACTTGAAGTCTAGTTTCCTGGACTCCGTGAACGTTTGAGTGAATTTCTCACTACCATTCCGACGTAAAATGACGCGAGGAAGACGGTGGAAGCGACAGAATTACGATCCGAGCAACCGTTGACTAGAAACTCGCGTCTATTCCCAAAACTTGAAGTCGACTTTCCTGGACTCCGTGAACGTTTTTGTGATTTTCTCACGACCATTTCCGACGTAAAATGACGCGAGGAACACGATGGAAGCGACAGAATTACGATCCGAGCAACCGTTGGCTAGAAACTCGCGTCTATTCCCAAAATTTGAAGTCGACTTTCCTGGACTCCGTGAACGTTTTTGTGAATTTCTCACGACCATTTCCGACGTAAAATGACGCGAGGAACACGATGGAAGCGACAGAATTACGATCCGAGCAATCGTTGGCCAGAAACACGCGTCTATTCCCAAAACTTGAAGTCTAGTTTCCTGGACTCCGTGAACGTTTGAGTGAATTTCTCACTACCATTCCGACGTAAAATGACGCGAGGAAGACGGTGGAAGCGACAGAATTACGATCCGAGCAACCGTTGACTAGAAACTCGCGTCTATTCCCAAAACTTGAAGTCGACTTTCCTGGACTCCGTGAACGTTTTTGTGATTTTCTCACGACCATTTCCGACGTAAAATGACGCGAGGAACACGATGGAAGCGACAGAATTACGATCCGAGCAATCGTTGGCCAGAAACACGCGTCTATTCCCAAAACTTGAAGTTGAGTTTCCTGGACTCCGTGAACGTTTTTGTGAATTTCTCACGACCATTTCCGACGTAAAATGACGCGAGGAACACGATGGAAGCGACAGAATTACGATCCGAGCAATCGTTGGCCAGAAACACGCGTCTATTCCCAAAACTTGAAGTCTAGTTTCCTGGACTCCGTGAACGTTTGAGTGAATTTCTCACTACCATTCCGACGTAAAATGACGCGAGGAAGACGGTGGAAGCGACAGAATTACGATCCGAGCAACCGTTGACTAGAAACTCGCGTCTATTCCCAAAACATGAAGTCGACTTTCCTGGACTCCGTGAACGTTTTTGTGAATTTCTCACGACCATTTCCGACGTAAAATGACGCGAGGAACACGATGGAAGCGACAGAATTACGATCCGAGCAACCGTTGACTAGAAACTCGCGTCTATTCCCAAAATTTGAAGTCGACTTTCCTGGACTCCGTGAACGTTTTTGTGAATTTCTCATGACCATTTCCGACGTAAAATGACGCGAGGAACACGATGGAAGCGACAGAATTACGATCCGAGCAACCGTTGACTAGAAACTCGCGTCTATTCCCAAAACTTGAAGTCGACTTTCCTGGACTCCGTGAACGTTTTTGTGAATTTCTCACGACCATTTCCGACGTAAAATGACGCGAGGAACACGATGGAAGCGACAGAATTACGATCCGCGCAATAGTTGGACAGAAACACGCGTCTATTCCCAAAACTTGAAGTTGAGTTTCCTGGACTCCGTGAACGTTTTTGTGAATTTCTCACGGCCACTTCCGACGTAAAATGACGCGAGGAACACGATGGAAGCGACAGAATTACGATCCGAGCAATCGTTGGCCAGAAACACGCGTCTATTCCCAAAACTTGAAGTTGAGTTTCCTGGACTCCGTGAACGTTTTTGTGAATTTCTCACGACCATTTCCGACGTAAAATGACGCGAGGAACACGATGGAAGCGACAGAATTACGATCCGAGCAACCGTTGACTAGAAACTCGCGTCTATTCCCAAAATTTGAAGTCGACTTTCCTGGACTCCGTGAACGTTTTTGTGAATTTCTCATGACCATTTCCGACGTAAAATGACGCGAGGAACACGATGGAAGCGACAGAATTACGATCCGAGCAACCGTTGACTAGAAACTCGCGTCTATTCCCAAAACTTGAAGTCGACTTTCCTGGACTCCGTGAACGTTTTTGTGAATTTCTCACGACCATTTCCGACGTAAAATGACGCGAGGAACACGATGGAAGCGACAGAATTACGATCCGCGCAATAGTTGGACAGAAACACGCGTCTATTCCCAAAACTTGAAGTTGAGTTTCCTGGACTCCGTGAACGTTTTTGTGAATTTCTCACGGCCACTTCCGACGTAAAATGACGCGAGGAACACGATGGAAGCGACAGAATTACGATCCGAGCAATCGTTGGCCAGAAACACGCGTCTATTCCCAAAACTTGAAGTTGAGTTTCCTGGACTCCGTGAACGTTTTTGTGAATTTCTCACGACCATTTCCGACGTAAAATGACGCGAGGAACACGATGGAAGCGACAGAATTACGATCCGCGCAATAGTTGGCCAGAAACACGCGTCTATTCCCAAAACTTGAAGTTGAGTTTCCTGGACTCCGTGAACGTTTTTGTGAATTTCTCACGGCCACTTCCGACGTAAAATGACGCGAGGAACACGATGGAAGCGACAGAATTACGATCCGAGCAATCGTTGGCCAGAAACACGCGTCTATTCCCAAAACTTGAAGTTGAGTTTCCTGGACTCCGTGAACGTTTTTGTGAATTTCTCACGACCATTTTCGACGTAAAATGACGCGAGGAGCACGATGGAAGCGACAGAATTACGATCCGAGCAACCGTTGACCAGAAACTCGCGTCTATTCCCAAAACTTGAAGTCGACTTTCCTGGACTCCGTGAACGTTTTTGTGAATTTCTCACGACCATTTCCGACGTAAAATGACGCGAGGAACACAATGGAAGCGACAGAATTACGATCCGAGCAACCGATGACCAGAAACTCGCGTCTACTCCCAAAACTTGAAGTCTAGTTTCCTGGACTCCGTGAACGTTTTTGTGAATTTCTCACGACCATTTCCGACGTAAAATGACGCGAGGAACACGATGGAAGCGACAGAATTACGATCCGAGCAATCGTTGGCCAGAAACACGCGTCTATTCCCAAAACTTGAAGTCTAGTTTCCTGGACTCCGTGAACGTTTGAGTGAATTTCTCACTACCATTCCGACGTAAAATGACGCGAGGAACACGATGGAAGCGACAGAATTACGATCCGAGCAATCGTTGGCCAGAAACACGCGTCTATTCCCAAAACTTGAAGTCGAGTTTCCTGGACTCCGTGAACGTTTTTGTGGATTTCTCACGGCCACTTCCGACGTAAAATGACGCGAGGAACACGATGGAAGCGACAGAATTACGATCCGAGCAATCGTTGGCCAGAAACACGCGTCTATTCCCAAAACTTGAAGTTGAGTTTCCTGGACTCCGTGAACGTTTTTGTGAAATTCTCACGACCATTTCCGACGTAAAATGACGCGAGGAACACGATGGAAGCGACAGAATTACGATCCGAGCAACCGTTGACCAGAAACTCGCGTCTATTCCCAAAACCTGAAGTCGAGTTTCCTGGACTCCGTGAACGTTTTTGTGGATTTCTCACGGCCACTTCCGACGTAAAATGACGCGAGGAACACGATGGAAGCGACAGAATTACGATCCGAGCAATCGTTGGCCAGAAACACGCGTCTATTCCCAAAACTTGAAGTTGAGTTTCCTGGACTCCGTGAACGTTTTTGTGAATTTCTCACGACCATTTCCGACGTAAAATGACGCGAGGAACACGATGGAAGCGACAGAATTACGATCCGAGCAATCGTTGGCCAGAAACACGCGTCTATTCCCAAAACTTGAAGTCTAGTTTCCTGGACTCCGTGAACGTTTGAGTGAATTTCTCACTACCATTCCGACGTAAAATGACGCGAGGAAGACGGTGGAAGCGACAGAATTACGATCCGAGCAACCGTTGACTAGAAACTCGCGTCTATTCCCAAAACTTGAAGTCGACTTTCCTGGACTCCGTGAACGTTTTTGTGATTTTCTCACGACCATTTCCGACGTAAAATGACGCGAGGAACACGATGGAAGCGACAGAATTACGATCCGAGCAACCGTTGAACAGAAACTCGCGTCTATTCCCAAAACTTGAAGTCGACTTTCCTGGACTCCGTGAACGTTTTTGGGATTTTCTCACGACCATTTCCGACGTAAAATGACGCGAGGAACACGATGGAAGCGACAGAATTACGATCCGAGCAACCGTTGACTAGAAACTCGCGTCTATTCCCAAAATTTGAAGTCGACTTTCCTGGACTCCGTGAACGTTTTTGTGAATTTCTCACGACCATTTCCGACGTAAAATGACGCGAGGAACACGATGGAAGCGACAGAATTACGATCCGAGCAACCGTTGACTAGAAACTCGCGTCTATTCCCAAAACTTGAAGTCGAGTTTCCTGGACTCCGTGAACGTTTTTGTGGATTTCTCACGGCCACTTCCGACGTAAAATGACGCGAGGAACACGATGGAAGCGACAGAATTACGATCCGAGCAATCGTTGGCCAGAAACACGCGTCTATTCCCAAAACTTGAAGTTGAGTTTCCTGGACTCCGTGAACGTTTTTGTGAAATTCTCACGACCATTTCCGACGTAAAATGACGCGAGGAACACGATGGAAGCGACAGAATTACGATCCGAGCAACCGTTGACCAGAAACTCGCGTCTATTCCCAAAACCTGAAGTCGAGTTTCCTGGACTCCGTGAACGTTTTTGTGGATTTCTCACGGCCACTTCCGACGTAAAATGACGCGAGGAACACGATGGAAGCGACAGAATTACGATCCGAGCAATCGTTGGCCAGAAACACGCGTCTATTCCCAAAACTTGAAGTTGAGTTTCCTGGACTCCGTGAACGTTTTTGTGAATTTCTCACGACCATTTCCGACGTAAAATGACGCGAGGAACACGATGGAAGCGACAGAATTACGATCCGAGCAATCGTTGGCCAGAAACACGCGTCTATTCCCAAAACTTGAAGTCTAGTTTCCTGGACTCCGTGAACGTTTGAGTGAATTTCTCACTACCATTCCGACGTAAAATGACGCGAGGAAGACGGTGGAAGCGACAGAATTACGATCCGAGCAACCGTTGACTAGAAACTCGCGTCTATTCCCAAAACTTGAAGTCGACTTTCCTGGACTCCGTGAACGTTTTTGTGATTTTCTCACGACCATTTCCGACGTAAAATGACGCGAGGAACACGATGGAAGCGACAGAATTACGATCCGAGCAACCGTTGGCTAGAAACTCGCGTCTATTCCCAAAATTTGAAGTCGACTTTCCTGGACTCCGTGAACGTTTTTGTGAATTTCTCACGACCATTTCCGACGTAAAATGACGCGAGGAACACGATGGAAGCGACAGAATTACGATCCGAGCAACCGTTGAACAGAAACTCGCGTCTATTCCCAAAACTTGAAGTCGACTTTCCTGGACTCCGTGAACGTTTTTGGGATTTTCTCACGACCATTTCCGACGTAAAATGACGCGAGGAACACGATGGAAGCGACAGAATTACGATCCGAGCAACCGTTGACTAGAAACTCGCGTCTATTCCCAAAATTTGAAGTCGACTTTCCTGGACTCCGTGAACGTTTTTGTGAATTTCTCACGACCATTTCCGACGTAAAATGACGCGAGGAACACGATGGAAGCGACAGAATTACGATCCGAGCAACCGTTGACTAGAAACTCGCGTCTATTCCCAAAACTTGAAGTCGACTTTCCTGGACTCCGTGAACGTTTTTGTGAATTTCTCACGACCATTTCCGACGTAAAATGACGCGAGGAACACGATGGAAGCGACAGAATTACGATCCGCGCAATAGTTGGACAGAAACACGCGTCTATTCCCAAAACTTGAAGTTGAGTTTCCTGGACTCCGTGAACGTTTTTGTGAATTTCTCACGGCCACTTCCGACGTAAAATGACGCGAGGAACACGATGGAAGCGACAGAATTACGATCCGAGCAATCGTTGGCCAGAAACACGCGTCTATTCCCAAAACTTGAAGTTGAGTTTCCTGGACTCCGTGAACGTTTTTGTGAATTTCTCACGACCATTTTCGACGTAAAATGACGCGAGGAACACGATGGAAGCGACAGAATTACGATCCGAGCAACCGTTGACCAGAAACTCGCGTCTATTCCCAAAACTTGAAGTCGACTTTCCTGGACTCCGTGAACGTTTTTGTGAATTTCTCACGACCATTTCCGACGTAAAATGACGCGAGGAACACAATGGAAGCGACAGAATTACGATCCGAGCAACCGATGACCAGAAACTCGCGTCTACTCCCAAAACTTGAAGTCTAGTTTCCTGGACTCCGTGAACGTTTTTGTGAATTTCTCACGACCATTTCCGACGTAAAATGACGCGAGGAACACGATGGAAGCGACAGAATTACGATCCGAGCAATCGTTGGCCAGAAACACGCGTCTATTCCCAAAACTTGAAGTCTAGTTTCCTGGACTCCGTGAACGTTTGAGTGAATTTCTCACTACCATTCCGACGTAAAATGACGCGAGGAACACGATGGAAGCGACAGAATTACGATCCGAGCAATAGTTGGCCAGAAACACGCGTCTATTCCCAAAACTTGAAGTTGAGTTTCCTGGACTCCGTGAACGTTTTTGTGAATTTCTCACGACCATTTCCGACGTAAAATGACGCGAGGAACACGATGGAAGCGACAGAATTACGATCCGAGCAACCGTTGAACAGAAACTCGCGTCTATTCCCAAAACTTGAAGTCGACTTTCCTGGACTCCGTGAACGTTTTTGGGATTTTCTCACGACCATTTCCGACGTAAAATGACGCGAGGAACACGATGGAAGCGACAGAATTACGATCCGAGCAACCGTTGACTAGAAACTCGCGTCTATTCCCAAAATTTGAAATCGACTTTCCTGGACTCCGTGAACGTTTTTGTGAATTTCTCACGACCATTTCCGACGTAAAATGACGCGAGGAACACGATGGAAGCGACAGAATTACGATCCGAGCAACCGTTGACTAGAAACTCGCGTCTATTCCCAAAACTTGAAGTCGACTTTCCTGGACTCCGTGAACGTTTTTGTGAATTTCTCACGACCATTTCCGACGTAAACTGACGCGAGGAACACGATGGAACCGACAGAATTACGATCCGCGCAATAGTTGGCCAGAAACACGCGTCTATTCCCAAAACTTGAAGTTGAGTTTCCTGGACTCCGTGAACGTTTTTGTGAATTTCTCACGGCCACTTCCGACGTAAAATGACGCGAGGAACACGATGGAAGCGACAGAATTACGATCCGAGCAATCGTTGGCCAGAAACACGCGTCTATTCCCAAAACTTGAAGTTGAGTTTCCTGGACTCCGTGAACGTTTTTGTGAATTTCTCACGACCATTTTCGACGTAAAATGACGCGAGGAACACGATGGAAGCGACAGAATTACGATCCGAGCAACCGTTGACCAGAAACTCGCGTCTATTCCCAAAACTTGAAGTCGACTTTCCTGGACTCCGTGAACGTTTTTGTGAATTTCTCACGACCATTTCCGACGTAAAATGACGCGAGGAACACAATGGAAGCGACAGAATTACGATCCGAGCAACCGATGACCGGAAACTCGCGTCTACTCCCAAAACTTGAAGTCTAGTTTCCTGGACTCCGTGAACGTTTTTGTGAATTTCTCACGACCATTTGCGATGTAAAATGACACGAGGAACACGATGGAAGCGACAGAATTACGATCCGAGCAACCGATGCCCAGAAACTCGCGTCTACTCCCAAAACTTGAAGTCTAGTTTCCTGGACTCCGTGAACGTTTGAGTGAATTTCTCACTACCATTCCGACGTAAAATGACGCGAGGAAGACGATGGAAGCGACAGAATTACGATCCGAGCAACCGTTGACTAGAAACTCGCGTCTATTCCCAAAACTTGAAGTTGAGTTTCCTGGACTCCGTGAACGTTTTTGTGGATTTCTCACGGCCATTTCCGACGTAAAATGACGCGAGGAACACGATGGAAGCGACAGAATTACGATCCGAGCAATCGTTGGCCAGAAACACGCGTCTATTCCCAAAACTTGAAGTTGAGTTTCCTGGACTCCGTGAACGTTTTTGTGAATTTCTCACGACCATTTCCGACGTCAAATGACGCGAGGAACACGATGGAAGCGACAGAATTACGATCCGAGCAACCGTTGACCAGAAACTCGCGTCTATTCCCAAAACCTGAAGTCGAGTTTCCTGGACACCGTGAAGGTTTTTGTGAATTTCTCACGACCATTTCCGACGTAAAATGACGCGAGGGACACGATGGAAGCGACAGAATTACGATCCGAGCAACCGTTGGCCAGAAACACGCGTCTATTCGCAAAACTTGAAGTTGAGTTTCCTGGACTCCGTGAACGTTTTTGTGAATTTCTCACGACCATTTCCGACGTAAAATGACGCGAGGAACACGATGGAAGCGACAGAATTATAATCCGAGCAACCGTTGAACAGAAACTCGCGTCTATTCCCAAAACCTGAAGTCTAGTTTCCTGGACTCCGTGAACGTTTGAGTGAATTTCTCACTACCATTCCGACGTAAAATGACGCGAGGAAGACGGTGGAAGCGACAGAATTACGATCCGAGCAACCGTTGACTAGAAACTCGCGTCTATTCCCAAAACTTGAAGTCGACTTTCCTGGACTCCGTGAACGTTTTTGTGAATTTCTCACGACCATTTCCGACGTAAAATGACGCGGGGAACACAATGGGAGCGACAGAATTACGATCCGAGCAACCGATGACCAGAAACTCGCGTCTATTCCCAAAACTTGAAGTCTAGTTTCCTGGACTCCGTGAACGTTTTTGTGGATTTCTCACGGCCATTTCCGACGTAAAATGACGCGAGGAACACGATGGAAGCGACAGAATTACGATCCGAGCAATAGTTGGCCAGAAACACGCGTCTATTCCCAAAACTTGAAGTTGAGTTTCCTGGACTCCGTGAACGTTTTTGTGAATTTCTCACGACCATTTCCGACGTAAAATGACGCGAGGAACACGATGGAAGCGACAGAATTACAATCCGAGCAACCGTTGAACAGAAACTCGCGTCTATTCCCAAAACCTGAAGTCTAGTTTCCTGGACTCCGTGAACGTTTGAGTGAATTTCTCACTACCATTCCGACGTAAAATGACGCGAGGAACACGATGGAAGCGACAGAATTACGATCCGAGCAACCGTTGACCAGAAACTCGCGTCTATTCCCAAAACCTGAAGTCGAGTTTCCTGGACTCCGTGAACGTTTTTGTGGATTTCTCACGGCCACTTCCGACGTAAAATGACGCGAGGAACACGATGGAAGCGACAGAATTACGATCCGAGCAATCGTTGGCCAGAAACACGCGTCTATTCCCAAAACTTGAAGTTGAGTTTCCTGGACTCCGTGAACGTTTTTGTGAATTTCTCACGACCATTTCCGACGTAAAATGACGCGAGGAACACGATGGAAGCGACAGAATTACGATCCGCGCAATCGTTGGCCAGAAACACGCGTCTATTCCCAAAACTTGAAGTCTAGTTTCCTGGACTCCGTGAACGTTTGAGTGAATTTCTCACTACCATTCCGACGTAAAATGACGCGAGGAAGACGGTGGAAGCGACAGAATTACGATCCGAGCAACCGTTGACTAGAAACTCGCGTCTATTCCCAAAACTTGAAGTCGACTTTCCTGGACTCCGTGAACGTTTTTGTGATTTTCTCACGACCATTTCCGACGTAAAATGACGCGAGGAACACGATGGAAGCGACAGAATTACGATCCGAGCAACCGTTGGCTAGAAACTCGCGTCTATTCCCAAAATTTGAAGTCGACTTTCCTGGACTCCGTGAACGTTTTTGTGAATTTCTCACGACCATTTCCGACGTAAAATGACGCGAGGAACACGATGGAAGCGACAGAATTACGATCCGAGCAACCGTTGAACAGAAACTCGCGTCTATTCCCAAAACTTGAAGTCGACTTTCCTGGACTCCGTGAACGTTTTTGGGATTTTCTCACGACCATTTCCGACGTAAAATGACGCGAGGAACACGATGGAAGCGACAGAATTACGATCCGAGCAACCGTTGACTAGAAACTCGCGTCTATTCCCAAAATTTGAAGTCGACTTTCCTGGACTCCGTGAACGTTTTTGTGAATTTCTCACGACCATTTCCGACGTAAAATGACGCGAGGAACACGATGGAAGCGACAGAATTACGATCCGAGCAACCGTTGACTAGAAACTCGCGTCTATTCCCAAAACTTGAAGTCGACTTTCCTGGACTCCGTGAACGTTTTTGTGAATTTCTCACGACCATTTCCGACGTAAAATGACGCGAGGAACACAATGGAAGCGACAGAATTACGATCCGAGCAACCGATGACCAGAAACTCGCGTCTACTCCCAAAACTTGAAGTCTAGTTTCCTGGACTCCGTGAACGTTTTTGTGAATTTCTCACGACCATTTCCGACGTAAAATGACGCGAGGAACACGATGGAAGCGACAGAATTACGATCCGAGCAATCGTTGGCCAGAAACACGCGTCTATTCCCAAAACTTGAAGTCTAGTTTCCTGGACTCCGTGAACGTTTGAGTGAATTTCTCACTACCATTCCGACGTAAAATGACGCGAGGAACACGATGGAAGCGACAGAATTACGATCCGAGCAATAGTTGGCCAGAAACACGCGTCTATTCCCAAAACTTGAAGTTGAGTTTCCTGGACTCCGTGAACGTTTTTGTGAATTTCTCACGACCATTTCCGACGTAAAATGACGCGAGGAACACGATGGAAGCGACAGAATTACGATCCGAGCAACCGTTGAACAGAAACTCGCGTCTATTCCCAAAACTTGAAGTCGACTTTCCTGGACTCCGTGAACGTTTTTGGGATTTTCTCACGACCATTTCCGACGTAAAATGACGCGAGGAACACGATGGAAGCGACAGAATTACGATCCGAGCAACCGTTGACTAGAAACTCGCGTCTATTCCCAAAATTTGAAGTCGACTTTCCTGGACTCCGTGAACGTTTGAGTGAATTTCTCACGACCATTTCCGACGTAAAATGACGCGAGGAACACGATGGAAGCGACAGAATTACGATCCGAGCAACCGTTGACTAGAAACTCGCGTCTATTCCCAAAACTTGAAGTCGACTTTCCTGGACTCCGTGAACGTTTTTGTGAATTTCTCACGACCATTTCCGACGTAAAATGACGCGAGGAACACGATGGAAGCGACAGAATTACGATCCGAGCAACCGTTGGCCAGAAACACGCGTCTATTCGCAAAACTTGAAGTTGAGTTTCCTGGACTCCGTGAACGTTTTTGTGAATTTCTCACGACCATTTCCGACGTAAAATGACGCGAGGAACACGATGGAAGCGACAGAATTACAATCCGAGCAACCGTTGAACAGAAACTCGCGTCTATTCCCAAAACCTGAAGTCTAGTTTCCTGGACTCCGTGAACGTTTGAGTGAATTTCTCACTACCATTCCGACGTAAAATGACGCGAGGAAGACGGTGGAAGCGACAGAATTACGATCCGAGCAACCGTTGACTAGAAACTCGCGTCTATTCCCAAAACTTGAAGTCGACTTTCCTGGACTCCGTGAACGTTTTTGTGAATTTCTCACGACCATTTCCGACGTAAAATGACGCGGGGAACACAATGGAAGCGACAGAATTACGATCCGAGCAATCGTTGGCCAGAAACACGCGTCTATTCCCAAAACTTGAAGTTGAGTTTCCTGGACTCCGTGAACGTTTTTGTGAATTTCTCACGACCATTTCCGACGTCAAATGACGCGAGGAACACGATGGAAGCGACAGAATTACGATCCGAGCAACCGTTGACCAGAAACTCGCGTCTATTCCCAAAACCTGAAGTCGAGTTTCCTGGACACCGTGAAGGTTTTTGTGAATTTCTCACGACCATTTCCGACGTAAAATGACGCGAGGGACACGATGGAAGCGACAGAATTACGATCCGAGCAACCGTTGGCCAGAAACACGCGTCTATTCGCAAAACTTGAAGTTGAGTTTCCTGGACTCCGTGAACGTTTTTGTGAATTTCTCACGACCATTTCCGACGTAAAATGACGCGAGGAACACGATGGAAGCGACAGAATTACAATCCGAGCAACCGTTGAACAGAAACTCGCGTCTATTCCCAAAACCTGAAGTCTAGTTTCCTGGACTCCGTGAACGTTTGAGTGAATTTCTCACTACCATTCCGACGTAAAATGACGCGAGGAAGACGGTGGAAGCGACAGAATTACGATCCGAGCAACCGTTGACTAGAAACTCGCGTCTATTCCCAAAACTTGAAGTCGACTTTCCTGGACTCCGTGAACGTTTTTGTGAATTTCTCACGACCATTTCCGACGTAAAATGACGCGGGGAACACAATGGGAGCGACAGAATTACGATCCGAGCAACCGATGACCAGAAACTCGCGTCTATTCCCAAAACTTGAAGTCTAGTTTCCTGGACTCCGTGAACGTTTTTGTGGATTTCTCACGGCCATTTCCGACGTAAAATGACGCGAGGAACACGATGGAAGCGACAGAATTACGATCCGAGCAACCGTTGACTAGAAACTCGCGTCTATTCCCAAAACTTGAAGTCGACTTTCCTGGACTCCGGGAACGTTTTTGTGAATTTCTCACGACAATTTCCGACGTAAAATGACGCGAGGTACACGATGGAAGCGACAGTATTACGATCCGAGCAACCGATGACCAGAAACCCGCGTCTACTCCCAAAATTTGAAGTCTAGTTTCCTGGACTCCGTGAACGTTTTAGTGAATTTCTCACTACAATTTCCGACGTAAAATGACGCAAGGAAGACGATGGAAGCGACAGAATTACGATCCGAGCAACCGTTGACTAGAAACTCGCGTCTATTCCCAAAACTTGAAGTCTAGTTTCCTGGACTCCGTGAACGTTTTTGTGGATTTCTCACGGCCATTTCCGACGTAAAATGACGCGAGGAACACGATGAATGCGACAGAATGACGATCCGAGCAACCGTTGACCAGAAACTCGCGTCTATTCCTAAAACCTGAAGTCGAGTTTCCTGGACTCCGTGAACGTTTTTGTGAATTTCTCACGACCATTTCCGACGTAAAATGACGCGAGGGACACGATGGAAGCGACAGAATTACGATCCGAGCAACCGTTGGCCAGAAACACGCGTCTATTCCCAAAACTTGAAGTTGAGTTTCCTGGACTCCGTGAACGTTTTTGTGAATTTCTCACGACCATTTCCGACGTAAAATGACGCGAGGAACACGATGGAAGCGACAGAATTACGATCCGAGCAACCGTTGACCAGAAACTCGCGTCTATTGCCAAAACCTGAAGTCGACTTTCCTGGACTCCGTGAACGTTTTTGTGAATTTCTCACGACCATTTCCGACGTAAAATGACGCGAGGGACACGATGGAAGCGACAGAATTACGATCCGAGCAACCGTTGACTAGAAACTCGCGTCTATTCCCAAAACTTGAAGTCGACTTTCCTGGACTCCGGGAACGTTTTTGTGAATTTCTCACGACAATTTCCGACGTAAAATGACGCGAGGTACACGATGGAAGCGACAGTATTACGATCCGAGCAACCGTTGACTAGAAACTCGCGTCTATTCCCAAAACTTGAAGTCTAGTTTCCTGGACTCCGTGAACGTTTTTGTGGATTTCTTGCGGCCATTTCCGACGAAAAATTACGCGAGGAACACGATGGAAGCGACAGAATTACGATCCGAGCAATCGTTGACCAGAAACTCGCGTCTATTCCCTAAACCTGAAGTCGAGTTTCCTGGACTCCGTGAACGTTTTTGTGAATTTCTCACGACCATTTCCGACGTAAAATGACGCGAGGAACACGATGGAAGCGACAGAATTACGATCCGAGCAACCGTTGACCAGAAACTCGCGTCTATTCCCAAAACTTGAAGTCTAGTTTCCTGGACTCCGTGAACGTTTTTGTGGATTTCTTGCGGCCATTTCCGACGAAAAATTACGCGAGGAACACGATGGAAGCGACAGAATTACGATTCGAGCAACCGTTGGCCAAAACACGCGTCTATTCCCAAAACTTGAAGTTGAGTTTCCTGGACTCCGTGAACGTTTTTGTGAATTTCTCACGACCATTTCCGACGTAAAATGACGCGAGGAACACGATGGAAGCGACAGAATTACGATCCGAGCAATCGTTGGCCAGAAACACGCGTCTATTCCCAAAACTTGAAGTCGAGTTTCCTGGACTCCGTGAACGTTTTTGTGAATTTCTCACTACCATTTCCGACGTAAAATGACGCGAGGAAGAGGGTGAAAACGATAGAATTACGATCCGAGCAACCGTTGACCAGAAACTCGCGTCTATTCCCAAAACCTGAAGTCGAGTTTCCTGGACACCGTGAAGGTTTTTGTGAATTTCTCACGACCATTTCCGACGTAAAATGACGCGAGGGACACGATGGAAGCGACAGAATTACGATCCGAGCAACCGTTGGCCAGAAACACGCGTCTATTCGCAAAACTTGAAGTTGAGTTTCCTGGACTCCGTGAACGTTTTTGTGAATTTCTCACGACCATTTCCGACGTAAAATGACGCGAGGAACACGATGGAAGCGACAGAATTACAATCCGAGCAACCGTTGAACAGAAACTCGCGTCTATTCCCAAAACCTGAAGTCTAGTTTCCTGGACTCCGTGAACGTTTGAGTGAATTTCTCACTACCATTCCGACGTAAAATGACGCGAGGAAGACGGTGGAAGCGACAGAATTACGATCCGAGCAACCGTTGACTAGAAACTCGCGTCTATTCCCAAAACTTGAAGTCGACTTTCCTGGACTCCGTGAACGTTTTTGTGAATTTCTCACGACCATTTCCGACGTAAAATGACGCGGGGAACACAATGGGAGCGACAGAATTACGATCCGAGCAACCGATGACCAGAAACTCGCGTCTATTCCCAAAACTTGAAGTCTAGTTTCCTGGACTCCGTGAACGTTTTTGTGGATTTCTCACGGCCATTTCCGACGTAAAATGACGCGAGGAACACGATGGAAGCGACAGAATTACGATCCGAGCAACCGTTGACTAGAAACTCGCGTCTATTCCCAAAACTTGAAGTCGACTTTCCTGGACTCCGGGAACGTTTTTGTGAATTTCTCACGACAATTTCCGACGTAAAATGACGCGAGGTACACGATGGAAGCGACAGTATTACGATCCGAGCAACCGATGACCAGAAACCCGCGTCTACTCCCAAAATTTGAAGTCTAGTTTCCTGGACTCCGTGAACGTTTTAGTGAATTTCTCACTACAATTTCCGACGTAAAATGACGCAAGGAAGACGATGGAAGCGACAGAATTACGATCCGAGCAACCGTTGACTAGAAACTCGCGTCTATTCCCAAAACTTGAAGTCTAGTTTCCTGGACTCCGTGAACGTTTTTGTGGATTTCTCACGGCCATTTCCGACGTAAAATGACGCGAGGAACACGATGAATGCGACAGAATGACGATCCGAGCAACCGTTGACCAGAAACTCGCGTCTATTCCTAAAACCTGAAGTCGAGTTTCCTGGACTCCGTGAACGTTTTTGTGAATTTCTCACGACCATTTCCGACGTAAAATGACGCGAGGGACACGATGGAAGCGACAGAATTACGATCCGATCAACCGTTGGCCAGAAACACGCGTCTATTCCCAAAACTTGAAGTTGAGTTTCCTGGACTCCGTGAACGTTTTTGTGAATTTCTCACGACCATTTCCGACGTAAAATGACGCGAGGAACACGATGGAAGCGACAGAATTACGATCCGAGCAACCGTTAACCAGAAACTCGCGTCTATTGCCAAAACCTGAAGTCGACTTTCCTGGACTCCGTGAACGTTTTTGTGAATTTCTCACGACCATTTCCGACGTAAAATGACGCGAGGGACACGATGGAAGCGACAGAATTACGATCCGAGCAACCGTTGACTAGAAACTCGCGTCTATTCCCAAAACTTGAAGTCGACTTTCCTGGACTCCGGGAACGTTTTTGTGAATTTCTCACGACAATTTCCGACGTAAAATGACGCGAGGTACACGATGGAAGCGACAGTATTACGATCCGAGCAACCGTTGACTAGAAACTCGCGTCTATTCCCAAAACTTGAAGTCTAGTTTCCTGGACTCCGTGAACGTTTTTGTGGATTTCTTGCGGCCATTTCCGACGAAAAATTACGCGAGGAACACGATGGAAGCGACAGAATTACGATCCGAGCAATCGTTGACTAGAAACTCGCGTCTATTCCCTAAACCTGAAGTCGAGTTTCCTGGACTCCGTGAACGTTTTTGTGAATTTCTCACGACCATTTCCGACGTAAAATGACGCGAGGAACACGATGGAAGCGACAGAATTACGATCCGAGCAACCGTTGACCAGAAACTCGCGTCTATTCCCAAAACTTGAAGTCTAGTTTCCTGGACTCCGTGAACGTTTTTGTGGATTTCTTGCGGCCATTTCCGACGAAAAATTACGCGAGGAACACGATGGAAGCGACAGAATTACGATTCGAGCAACCGTTGGCCAAAACACGCGTCTATTCCCAAAACTTGAAGTTGAGTTTCCTGGACTCCGTGAACGTTTTTGTGAATTTCTCACGACCATTTCCGACGTAAAATGACGCGAGGAACACGATGGAAGCGACAGAATTACGATCCGAGCAATCGTTGGCCAGAAACACGCGTCTATTCCCAAAACTTGAAGTCGAGTTTCCTGGACTCCGTGAACGTTTTTGTGAATTTCTCACTACCATTTCCGACGTAAAATGACGCGAGGAAGAGGGTGAAAACGATAGAATTACGATCCGAGCAACCGTTGACTAGAAACTCGCGTCTATTCCCAAAACTTGAAGTTGAGTTGCCTGGACTCCGTGGACGTTTTTGTGAATTTCTCACGACCATTTACGACGTAAAATGACGCGAGGAACACGATGGAAGCGACAGAATGACGATCCGAGCAACCGTTGACCGGAAACTCGCGTCTATTCCCAAAACCTGAAGTCGAGTTTCCTGGACTCCGTGAACGTTTTTGTGGATTTCTCACGGCCATTTCCGACGTAAAATGACGGGAGGAACACGATGGAAGCGACAGAATTACGATCCGAGCAACCGTTGACTAGAAACTCGCGTCTATTCCCAAAACTTGAAGTCGACTTTCCTGGACTCCGTGAACGTTTTTGTGAATTTCTCACGACCATTGCCGACGTAAAATGACGCCAGGAACGCGATGGAAGCGACAGAATTACGATCCGAGCAACCGCTGACCAGAAACTCGCGCCTATTCCCAAAACTTGAAGTCGACTTTCCTGGACTCCATGAACGTTTTTGTGAATTTGTCACGACCATTTCCGACGTGAAATGACGCGAGGAACACGATGGAAGCGACAGAATGACGATCCGAGCAACCGTTGATCGGAAACCCGCGTCTACTCCCAAAATTTGAAGTCTAGTTTCCTGGACTCCGTGAACGTTTTAGTGAATTTCTCACTACAATTTCCGACGTAAAATGACGCAAGGAAGACGATGGAAGCGACAGAATTACGATCCGAGCAACCGTTGACTAGAAACTCGCGCCTATTCCCAAAACTTGAAGTCTAGTTTCCTGGACTCCGTGAACGTTTTTGTGGATTCCTTGCGGCCATTTCCGACGAAAAATTACGCGAGGAACACGATGGAAGCGACAGAATTACGATTCGAGCAACCGTTGGCCAAAACACGCGTCTATTCCCAAAACTTGAAGTTGAGTTTCCTGGACTCCGTGAACGTTTTTGTGAATTTCGCACGACCATTTCCGACGTAAAATGACGCGAGGAACACGATGGAAGCGACAGAATTACGATCCGAGCAATCGTTGGCCAGAAACACGCGTCTATTCCCAAAACTTGAAGTCGACTTTCCTGGACTCCGGGAACGTTTTTGTGAATTTCTCACGACCATTTCCGACGTAAAATGACGCGAGGGACACAATGGAAGCGACAGAATTACGATCCGAGCAACCGTTGACTAGAAACTCGCGTCTATTCCCAAAACATGAAGTCTAATTTCCTGGACTCCGTGTACGTTTTTGTGGATTTCTCACGGCCATTTCCGACGTAAAATGACGCGAGGAACACGATGGATGCGACAGAATTACGATCCGAGCAATCGTTGGCCAGAAACACGCGTCTATTCCCAAAACTTGAAGTTGAGTTGCCTGGACTCCGTGAACGTTTTTGTGAATTTCTCACGACCATTTCCGACGTAAAATGATGCGAGGAACACGATGGAAGCGACAGAATTACGATCCGAGCAACCGTTGACTAGAAACTCGCGTCTATTCCCAAAACTTGAAGTCGACTTTCCTGGACTCCGGGAACGTTTTTGTGAATTTCTCACGACAATTTCCGACGTAAAATGACGCGAGGTACACGATGGAAGCGACAGTATTACGATCCGAGCAACCGATGACCAGAAACCCGCGTCTACTCCCAAAATTTGAAGTCTAGTTTCCTGGACTCCGTGAACGTTTTAGTGAATTTCTCACTACAATTTCCGACGTAAAATGACGCAAGGAAGACGATGGAAGCGACAGAATTACGATCCGAGCAACCGTTGACTAGAAACTCGCGTCTATTCCCAAAACTTGAAGTCTAGTTTCCTGGACTCCGTGAACGTTTTTGTGGATTTCTCACGGCCATTTCCGACGTAAAATGACGCGAGGAACACGATGAATGCGACAGAATGACGATCCGAGCAACCGTTGACCAGAAACTCGCGTCTATTCCTAAAACCTGAAGTCGAGTTTCCTGGACTCCGTGAACGTTTTTGTGAATTTCTCACGACCATTTCCGACGTAAAATGACGCGAGGGACACGATGGAAGCGACAGAATTACGATCCGAGCAACCGTTGGCCAGAAACACGCGTCTATTCCCAAAACTTGAAGTTGAGTTTCCTGGACTCCGTGAACGTTTTTGTGAATTTCTCACGACCATTTCCGACGTAAAATGACGCGAGGAACACGATGGAAGCGACAGAATTACGATCCGAGCAACCGTTGACCAGAAACTCGCGTCTATTGCCAAAACCTGAAGTCGACTTTCCTGGACTCCGTGAACGTTTTTGTGAATTTCTCACGACCATTTCCGACGTAAAATGACGCGAGGGACACGATGGAAGCGACAGAATTACGATCCGAGCAACCGTTGACTAGAAACTCGCGTCTATTCCCAAAACTTGAAGTCGACTTTCCTGGACTCCGGGAACGTTTTTGTGAATTTCTCACGACAATTTCCGACGTAAAATGACGCGAGGTACACGATGGAAGCGACAGTATTACGATCCGAGCAACCGTTGACTAGAAACTCGCGTCTATTCCCAAAACTTGAAGTCTAGTTTCCTGGACTCCGTGAACGTTTTTGTGGATTTCTTGCGGCCATTTCCGACGAAAAATTACGCGAGGAACACGATGGAAGCGACAGAATTACGATCCGAGCAATCGTTGACCAGAAACTCGCGTCTATTCCCTAAACCTGAAGTCGAGTTTCCTGGACTCCGTGAACGTTTTTGTGAATTTCTCACGACCATTTCCGACGTAAAATGACGCGAGGAACACGATGGAAGCGACAGAATTACGATCCGAGCAACCGTTGACCAGAAACTCGCGTCTATTCCCAAAACTTGAAGTCTAGTTTCCTGGACTCCGTGAACGTTTTTGTGGATTTCTTGCGGCCATTTCCGACGAAAAATTACGCGAGGAACACGATGGAAGCGACAGAATTACGATTCGAGCAATCGTTGGCCAGAAACACGCGTCTATTCCCAAAACTTGAAGTTGAGTTGCCTGGACTCCGTGAACGTTTTTGTGAATTTCTCACGACCATTTCCGACGTAAAATGATGCGAGGAACACGATGGAAGCGACAGAATTACGATCCGAGCAACCGTTGACTAGAAACTCGCGTCTATTCCCAAAACTTGAAGTCGACTTTCCTGGACTCCGGGAACGTTTTTGTGAATTTCTCACGACAATTTCCGACGTAAAATGACGCGAGGAACACGATGGAAGCGACAGAATTACGATCCGAGCAACCGTTGACCAGAAACTCGCGTCTATTGCCAAAACCTGAAGTCGACTTTCCTGGACTCCGTGAACGTTTTTGTGAATTTCTCACGACCATTTCCGACGTAAAATGACGCGAGGGACACGATGGAAGCGACAGAATTACGATCCGAGCAACCGTTGACTAGAAACTCGCGTCTATTCCCAAAACTTGAAGTCGACTTTCCTGGACTCCGGGAACGTTTTTGTGAATTTCTCACGACAATTTCCGACGTAAAATGACGCGAGGTACACGATGGAAGCGACAGTATTACGATCCGAGCAACCGTTGACTAGAAACTCGCGTCTATTCCCAAAACTTGAAGTCTAGTTTCCTGGACTCCGTGAACGTTTTTGTGGATTTCTTGCGGCCATTTCCGACGAAAAATTACGCGAGGAACACGATGGAAGCGACAGAATTACGATCCGAGCAATCGTTGACCAGAAACTCGCGTCTATTCCCTAAACCTGAAGTCGAGTTTCCTGGACTCCGTGAACGTTTTTGTGAATTTCTCACGACCATTTCCGACGTAAAATGACGCGAGGAACACGATGGAAGCGACAGAATTACGATCCGAGCAACCGTTGACCAGAAACTCGCGTCTATTCCCAAAACTTGAAGTCTAGTTTCCTGGACTCCGTGAACGTTTTTGTGGATTTCTTGCGGCCATTTCCGACGAAAAATTACGCGAGGAACACGATGGAAGCGACAGAATTACGATTCGAGCAATCGTTGGCCAGAAACACGCGTCTATTCCCAAAACTTGAAGTTGAGTTGCCTGGACTCCGTGAACGTTTTTGTGAATTTCTCACGACCATTTCCGACGTAAAATGATGCGAGGAACACGATGGAAGCGACAGAATTACGATCCGAGCAACCGTTGACTAGAAACTCGCGTCTATTCCCAAAACTTGAAGTCGACTTTCCTGGACTCCGGGAACGTTTTTGTGAATTTCTCACGACAATTTCCGACGTAAAATGACGCGAGGTACACGATGGAAGCGACAGTATTACGATCCGAGCAACCGATGACCAGAAACCCGCGTCTACTCCCAAAATTTGAAGTCTAGTTTCCTGGACTCCGTGAACGTTTTAGTGAATTTCTCACTACAATTTCCGACGTAAAATGACGCAAGGAAGACGATGGAAGCGACAGAATTACGATCCGAGCAACCGTTGACTAGAAACTCGCGTCTATTCCCAAAACTTGAAGTCTAGTTTCCTGGACTCCGTGAACGTTTTTGTGGATTTCTCACGGCCATTTCCGACGTAAAATGACGCGAGGAACACGATGAATGCGACAGAATGACGATCCGAGCAACCGTTGACCAGAAACTCGCGTCTATTCCTAAAACCTGAAGTCGAGTTTCCTGGACTCCGTGAACGTTTTTGTGAATTTCTCACGACCATTTCCGACGTAAAATGACGCGAGGGACACGATGGAAGCGACAGAATTACGATCCGAGCAACCGTTGGCCAGAAACACGCGTCTATTCCCAAAACTTGAAGTTGAGTTTCCTGGACTCCGTGAACGTTTTTGTGAATTTCTCACGACCATTTCCGACGTAAAATGACGCGAGGAACACGATGGAAGCGACAGAATTACGATCCGAGCAACCGTTGACTAGAAACTCGCGTCTATTCCCAAAACTTGAAGTCGACTTTCCTGGACTCCGGGAACGTTTTTGTGAATTTCTCACGACAATTTCCGACGTAAAATGACGCGAGGTACACGATGGAAGCGACAGTATTACGATCCGAGCAACCGATGACCAGAAACCCGCGTCTACTCCCAAAATTTGAAGTCTAGTTTCCTGGACTCCGTGAACGTTTTAGTGAATTTCTCACTACAATTTCCGACGTAAAATGACGCAAGGAAGACGATGGAAGCGACAGAATTACGATCCGAGCAACCGTTGACTAGAAACTCGCGTCTATTCCCAAAACTTGAAGTCTAGTTTCCTGGACTCCGTGAACGTTTTTGTGGATTTCTCACGGCCATTTCCGACGTAAAATGACGCGAGGAACACGATGAATGCGACAGAATGACGATCCGAGCAACCGTTGACCAGAAACTCGCGTCTATTCCTAAAACCTGAAGTCGAGTTTCCTGGACTCCGTGAACGTTTTTGTGAATTTCTCACGACCATTTCCGACGTAAAATGACGCGAGGGACACGATGGAAGCGACAGAATTACGATCCGAGCAACCGTTGGCCAGAAACACGCGTCTATTCCCAAAACTTGAAGTTGAGTTTCCTGGACTCCGTGAACGTTTTTGTGAATTTCTCACGACCATTTCCGACGTAAAATGACGCGAGGAACACGATGGAAGCGACAGAATTACGATCCGAGCAACCGTTGACCAGAAACTCGCGTCTATTGCCAAAACTTGAAGTCGACTTTCCTGGACTCCGGGAACGTTTTTGTGAATTTCTCACGACAATTTCCGACGTAAAATGACGCGAGGAACACGATGGAAGCGACAGAATTACGATCCGAGCAACCGTTGACCAGAAACTCGCGTCTATTCCCAAAACTTGAAGTCGACTTTCCTGGACTCCGGGAACGTTTTTGTGAATTTCTCACGACAATTTCCGACGTAAAATGACGCGAGGAACACGATGGAAGCGACAGAATTACGATCCGAGCAACCGTTGACTAGAAATTCGCGTCTATTCCCAAAACTTGAAGTCTAGTTTCCTGGACTCCGTGAACGTTTTTGTGGATTTCTTGCGGCCAATTCCGACGAAAAATTACGCGAGGAACACGATGGAAGCGACAGAATTACGATTCGAGCAACCGTTGGCCAAAACACGCGTCTATTCCCAAAACTTGAAGTTGAGTTTCCTGGACTCCGTGAACGTTTTTGTGAATTTCTCACGACCATTTCCGACGTAAAATGACGCGAGGAACACGATGGAAGCGACAGAATTACGATCCGAGCAATCGTTGGCCAGAAACACGCGTCTATTCCCAAAACTTGAAGTCGAGTTTCCTGGACTCCGTGAACGTTTTTGTGAATTTCTCACGACCATTTCCGACGTAAAATGACGCGAGGAACACGATGGAAGCGACAGAATTACGATCCGAGCAACCGTTGACCAGAAACTCGCGTCTATTCCCAAAACTTGAAGTCGACTTTCCTGGACTCCGGGAACGTTTTTGTGAATTTCTCACGACAATTTCCGACGTACAATGACGCGAGGAACACGATGGAAGCGACAGAATTACGATCCGAGCAACCGTTGACTAGAAACTCGCGTCTATTCCCAAAACTTGAAGTCTAGTTTCCTGGACTCCGTGAACGTTTTTGTGGATTTCTTGCGGCCATTTCCGACGAAAAATTACGCGAGGAACACGATGGAAGCGACAGAATTACGATTCGAGCAACCGTTGGCCAAAACACGCGTCTATTCCCAAAACTTGAAGTTGAGTTTCCTGGACTCCGTGAACGTTTTTGTGAATTTCTCACGACCATTTCCGACGTAAAATGACGCGAGGAACACGATGGAAGCGACAGAATTACGATCCGAGCAATCGTTGGCCAGAAACACGCGTCTATTCCCAAAACTTGAAGTCGAGTTTCCTGGACTCCGTGAACGTTTTTGTGAATTTCTCACTACCATTTCCGACGTAAAATGACGCGAGGAAGAGGGTGAAAACGACAGAATTACGATCCGAGCAACCGTTGACTAGAAACTCGCGTCTATTCCCAAAACTTGAAGTTGAGTTGCCTGGACTCCGTGAACGTTTTTGTGGATTTCTTGCGGCCATTTCCGACGAAAAATTACGCGAGGAACACGATGGAAGCGACAGAATTACGATTCGAGCAACCGTTGGCCAAAACACGCGTCTATTCCCAAAACTTGAAGTTGAGTTTCCTGGACTCCGTGAACGTTTTTGTGAATTTCTCACGACCATTTCCGACGTAAAATGACGCGAGGAACACGATGGAAGCGACAGAATTACGATCCGAGCAATCGTTGGCCAGAAACACGCGTCTATTCCCAAAACTTGAAGTCGAGTTTCCTGGACTCCGTGAACGTTTTTGTGAATTTCTCACTACCATTTCCGACGTAAAATGACGCGAGGAAGAGGGTGAAAACGACAGAATTACGATCCGAGCAACCGTTGACTAGAAACTCGCGTCTATTCCCAAAACTTGAAGTTGAGTTGCCTGGACTCCGTGAACGTTTTTGTGGATTTCTTGCGGCCATTTCCGACGAAAAATTACGCGAGGAACACGATGGAAGCGACAGAATTACGATTCGAGCAACCGTTGGCCAAAACACGCGTCTATTCCCAAAACTTGAAGTTGAGTTTCCTGGACTCCGTGAACGTTTTTGTGAATTTCTCACGACCATTTCCGACGTAAAATGACGCGAGGAACACGATGGAAGCGACAGAATTACGATCCGAGCAATCGTTGGCCAGAAACACGCGTCTATTCCCAAAACTTGAAGTCGAGTTTCCTGGACTCCGTGAACGTTTTTGTGAATTTCTCACTACCATTTCCGACGTAAAATGACGCGAGGAAGAGGGTGAAACCGACAGAATTACGATCCGAGCAACCGTTGGCCAGAAACACGCGTCTATTCCCAAAACTTGAAGTTGAGTTTCCTGGACTCCGTGAACGCTTTTGTGAATTTCTCACGACCATTTACGACGTAAAATGACGCGAGGAACACGATGGAAGCGACAGTATTACGATCCGAGCAACCGATGACCAGAAACCCGCGTCTACTCCCAAAATTTGAAGTCTAGTTTCCTGGACTCCGTGAACGTTTTAGTGAATTTCTCACTACAATTTCCGACGTAAAATGACGCAAGGAAGACGATGGAAGCGACAGAATTACGATCCGAGCAACCGTTGACTAGAAACTCGCGTCTATTCCCAAAACTTGAAGTCTAGTTTCCTGGACTCCGTGAACGTTTTTGTGGATTTCTCACGGCCATTTCCGACGTAAAATGACGCGAGGAACACGATGAATGCGACAGAATGACGATCCGAGCAACCGTTGACCAGAAACTCGCGTCTATTCCCAAAACCTGAAGTCGAGTTTCCTGGACTCCGTGAACGTTTTTGTGAATTTCTCACGACCATTTCCGACGTAAAATGACGCGAGGGACACGATGGAAGCGACAGAATTACGATCCGAGCAACCGTTGGCCAGAAACACGCGTCTATTCCCAAAACTTGAAGTTGAGTTTCCTGGACTCCGTGAACGTTTTTGTGAATTTCTCACGACCATTTCCGACGTAAAATGACGCGAGGAACACGATGGAAGCGACAGAATTACGATCCGAGCAACCGTTGACCAGAAACTCGCGTCTATTGCCAAAACTTGAAGTCGACTTTCCTGGACTCCGGGAACGTTTTTGTGAATTTCTCACGACAATTTCCGACGTAAAATGACGCGAGGAACACGATGGAAGCGACAGAATTACGATCCGAGCAACCGTTGACCAGAAACTCGCGTCTATTCCCAAAACTTGAAGTCGACTTTCCTGGACTCCGGGAACGTTTTTGTGAATTTCTCACGACAATTTCGGACGTAAAATGACGCGAGGAACACGATGGAAGCGACAGAATTACGATCCGAGCAACCGTTGACTAGAAACTCGCGTCTATTCCCAAAACTTGAATTCTAGTTTCCTGGACTCCGTGAACGTTTTTGTGAATTTCTCACGACCATTTCCGACGTAAAATGACGCGAGGAACACGATGGAAGCGACAGAATTACGATCCGAGCAATCGTTGGCCAGAAACACGCGTCTATTCCCAAAACTTGAAGTCGAGTTTCCTGGACTCCGTGAACGTTTTTGTGAATTTCTCACTACCATTTCCGACGTAAAATGACGCGAGGAAGAGGGTGAAAACGACAGAATTACGATCCGAGCAACCGTTGACTAGAAACTCGCGTCTATTCCCAAAACTTGAAGTTGAGTTGATTGGACTCCGTGGACGTTTTTGTGAATTTCTCACGACCATTTACGACGTAAAATGACGCGAGGAACACGATGGAAGCGACAGAATGACGATCCGAGCAACCGTTGACCGGAAACTCGCGTCTATTCCCAAAACCTGAAGTCGAGTTTCCTGGACTCCGTGAACGTTTTTGTGGATTTCTCACGGCCATTTCCGACGTAAAATGACGCGAGGAACACGATGGAAGCGACAGAATGACGATCCGAGCAACCGTTGACCGGAAACTCGCGTCTATTCCCAAAACCTGAAGTCGACTTTCCTGGACTCCGTGAACGTTTTTGTGAATTTCTCACGACCATTGCCGACGTAAAATGACGCCAGGAACGCGATGGAAGCGACAGAATTACGATCCGAGCAACCGCTGACCAGAAACTCGCGCCTATTCCCAAAACTTGAAGTCGACTTTCCTGGACTCCATGAACGTTTTTGTGAATTTGTCACGACCATTTCCGACGTGAAATGACGCGAGGAACACGATGGAAGCGACAGAATGACGATCCGAGCAACCGTTGACCGGAAACTCGCGTCTATTCCCAAAACCTGAAGTCGACTTTCCTGGACTCCGTGAACGTTTTTGTGAATTTCTCACGACCATTGCCGACGTAAAATGACGCCAGGAACGCGATGGAAGCGACAGAATTACGATCCGAGCAACCGCTGACCAGAAACTCGCGCCTATTCCCAAAACTTGAAGTCGACTTTCCTGGACTCCATGAACGTTTTTGTGAATTTGTCACGACCATTTCCGACGTGAAATGACGCGAGGAACACGATGGAAGCGACAGAATGACGATCCGAGCAACCGTTGATCGGAAACTCGCGTCTATTCCCAAAACCTGAAGTCGACTTTCCTGGACTCCGGGAACGTTTTTGTGAATTTCTCACGACAATTTCCGACGTAAAATGACGCGAGGTACACGATGGAAGCGACAGTATTACGATCCGAGCAACCGATGACCAGAAACCCGCGTCTACTCCCAAAATTTGAAGTCTAGTTTCCTGGACTCCGTGAACGTTTTAGTGAATTTCTCACTACAATTTCCGACGTAAAATGACGCAAGGAAGACGATGGAAGCGACAGAATTACGATCCGAGCAACCGTTGACTAGAAACTCGCGTCTATTCCCAAAACTTGAAGTCTAGTTTCCTGGACTCCGTGAACGTTTTTGTGGATTTCTCACGGCCATTTCCGACGTAAAATGACGCGAGGAACACGATGAATGCGACAGAATGACGATCCGAGCAACCGTTGACCAGAAACTCGCGTCTATTCCTAAAACCTGAAGTCGAGTTTCCTGGACTCCGTGAACGTTTTTGTGAATTTCTCACGACCATTTCCGACGTAAAATGACGCGAGGGACACGATGGAAGCGACAGAATTACGATCCGAGCAACCGTTGGCCAGAAACACGCGTCTATTCCCAAAACTTGAAGTTGAGTTTCCTGGACTCCGTGAACGTTTTTGTGAATTTCTCACGACCATTTCCGACGTAAAATGACGCGAGGAACACGATGGAAGCGACAGAATTACGATCCGAGCAACCGTTGACCAGAAACTCGCGTCTATTGCCAAAACTTGAAGTCGACTTTCCTGGACTCCGGGAACGTTTTTGTGAATTTCTCACGACAATTTCCGACGTAAAATGACGCGAGGAACACGATGGAAGCGACAGAATTACGATCCGAGCAACCGTTGACCAGAAACTCGCGTCTATTCCCAAAACTTGAAGTCGACTTTCCTGGACTCCGGGAACGTTTTTGTGAATTTCTCACGACAATTTCCGACGTAAAATGACGCGAGGAACACGATGGAAGCGACAGAATTACGATCCGAGCAACCGTTGACTAGAAACTCGCGCCTATTCCCAAAACTTGAAGTCTAGTTTCCTGGACTCCGTGAACGTTTTTGTGAATTTCTCACGACCATTTCCGACGTAAAATGACGCGAGGAACACGATGGAAGCGACAGAATTACGATCCGAGCAATCGTTGGCCAGAAACACGCGTCTATTGCCAAAACTTGAAGTCGACTTTCCTGGACTCCGTGGACGTTTTTGTGAATTTCTCACTACAATTTCCGACGTAAAATGACGCCAGGAAGACGATGGAAGCGACAGAATTACGATCCGAGCAACCGTTGACTAGAAACTCGCGTCTATTCCCAAAACTTGAAGTCTAGTTTCCTGGACTCCGTGAACGTTTTTGTGGATTTCTCACGGCCATTTCCGACGTAAAATGACGCGAGGAACACGATGAATGCGACAGAATGACGATCCGAGCAACCGTTGACCAGAAACTCGCGTCTATTCCCAAAACCTGAAGTCGAGTTTCCTGGACTCCGTGAACGTTTTTGTGAATTTCTCACGACCATTTCCGACGTAAAATGACGCGAGGGACACGATGGAAGCGACAGAATTACGATCCGAGCAACCGTTGG
The DNA here is from genome assembly GCA_963675795.1 of Crossocerus cetratus. Taxonomy (NCBI): domain Eukaryota; kingdom Metazoa; phylum Arthropoda; class Insecta; order Hymenoptera; family Crabronidae; genus Crossocerus; species Crossocerus cetratus. The sequence goes on along the minus strand of OY776664.1, from coordinate 10,953,466 downwards.
CCACAAACACGCGTCTATTCCCAAAACTTGAAGTTGAGTTTCCTGGACTCCGTGAACGTTTTTGTGAATTTCTCACGACCATTTCCGACGTAAAATGACGCGAGGAACACGATGGAAGCGACAGAATTACGATCCGAGCAACCGTTGACCAGAAACTCGCGTCTATTCCCAAAACTTGAAGTCGAGTTTCCTGGACTCCGTGAATGTTTTTGTGGATTTCTCACGGCCATTTCCGACGTAAAATGACGCGAGGAACACGATGGAAGCGACAGAATGACGATCCGAGCAATCGTTGACCGGAAACTCGCGTCTATTCCCAAAACCTGAAGTCGACTTTCCTGGACTCCGTGAACGTTTTTGTGAATTTCTCACGACCATTGCCGACGTAAAATGACGCCAGGAACGCGATGGAAGCGACAGAATTACGATCCGAGCAACCGCTGACCAGAAACTCGCGCCTATTCCCAAAACTTGAAGTCGACTTTCCTGGACTCCATGAACGTTTTTGTGAATTTGTCACGACCATTTCCGACGTGAAATGACGCGAGGAACACGATGGAAGCGACAGAATGACGATCCGAGCAACCGTTGATCGGAAACTCGCGTCTATTCCCAAAACTTGAAGTCGACTTTCCTGGACTCCGGGAACGTTTTTGTGGATTTCTCACGGCCATTTCCGACGTAAAATGACGCGAGGAACACGATGGAAGCGACAGAATTACGATCCGAGCAACCGTTGACCAGAAACTCGCGTCTATTCCCAAAACTTGAAGTCGACTTTCCTGGACTCCGTGAACGTTTTTGTGAATTTCTCACTACAATTTCCGACGTAAAATGACGCCAGGAAGACGATGGAAGCGACAGAATTACGATCCGAGCAACCGTTGACTAGAAACTCGCGTCTATTCCCAAAACTTGAAGTCTAGTTTCCTGGACTCCGTGAACGTTTTTGTGGATTTCTCACGGCCATTTCCGACGTAAAATGACGCGAGGAACACGATGGATGCGACAGAATGGCGATCCGAGCAACCGTTGACCAGAAACTCGCGTCTATTCCCAAAACCTGAAGTCGAGTTTCCTGGACTCCGTGAACGTTTTTGTGAATTTCTCACGACCATTTCCGACGTAAAATGACGCGAGGGACACGATGGAAGCGACAGAATGATGATCCGAGCAACCGTTAACCAGAAACTCGCGTCTATTCCCAAAACTTGAAGTTGAGTTTCCTGGACTCCGTGAACGTTTTTGTGAATTTCTCACGACTATTTACGACGTAAAATGACGCGAGGAACACGATGGAAGCGACTGAATTACGATCCGAGCAACCGTTAACCAGAAACTCGCGTCTATTTCCAAAACTTGAAGTTGAGTTTCCTGGACTCCGTGAACGTTTTTGTGAATTTCTCACGGACATTTCCGACGTAAAATGACGCGAGGAACACGATGGAAGCGACAGAATTACGATCCGAGCAACCGTTGACTAGAAACTCGCGTCTATTCCCAAAACTTGAAGTCGACTTTCCTGGACTCCGGGAACGTTTTTGTGAATTTCTCACGACAATTTCCGACGTAAAATGACGCGAGGTACACGATGGAAGCGACAGTATTACGATCCGAGCAACCGATGACCAGAAACCCGCGTCTACTCCCAAAATTTGAAGTCTAGTTTCCTGGACTCCGTGAACGTTTTAGTGAATTTCTCACTACAATTTCCGACGTAAAATGACGCAAGGAAGACGATGGAAGCGACAGAATTACGATCCGAGCAACCGTTGACTAGAAACTCGCGTCTATTCCCAAAACTTGAAGTCTAGTTTCCTGGACTCCGTGAACGTTTTTGTGGATTTCTCACGGCCATTTCCGACGTAAAATGACGCGAGGAACACGATGAATGCGACAGAATGACGATCCGAGCAACCGTTGACCAGAAACTCGCGTCTATTCCCAAAACCTGAAGTCGAGTTTCTTGGACTCCGTGAACGTTTTAGTGAATTTCTCACTACAATTTCCGACGTAAAATGACGCAAGGAAGACGATGGAAGCGACAGAATTACGATCCGAGCAACCGTTGACTAGAAACTCGCGTCTATTCCCAAAACTTGAAGTCTAGTTTCCTGGACTCCGTGAACGTTTTTGTGGATTTCTCACGGCCATTTCCGACGTAAAATGACGCGAGGAACACGATGAATGCGACAGAATGACGATCCGAGCAACCGTTGACCAGAAACCCGCGTCTATTCCTAAAACCTGAAGTCGAGTTTCCTGGACTCCGTGAACGTTTTTGTGAATTTCTCACGACCATTTCCGACGTAAAATGACGCGAGGGACACGATGGAAGCGACAGAATTACGATCCGAGCAACCGTTGGCCAGAAACACGCGTCTATTCCCAAAACTTGAAGTCTAGTTTCCTGGACTCCGTGAACGTTTTTGTGAATTTCTCACGACCATTTCCGACGTAAAATGACGCGAGGAACACGATGGAAGCGACAGAATTACGATCCGAGCAATCGTTGGCCAGAAACACGCGTCTATTGCCAAAACTTGAAGTCGACTTTCCTGGACTCCGGGAACGTTTTTGTGAATTTCTCACGACCATTTCCGACGTAAAATGACGCGAGGAACACGATGGAAGCGACAGAATTACGATCCGAGCAACCGTTGACCAGAAACTCGCGTCTATTCCCAAAACTTGAAGTCGACTTTCCTGGACTCCGGGAACGTTTTTGTGAATTTCTCACGACAATTTGCGACGTAAAATGACGCGAGGAACACGATGGAAGCGACAGAATTACGATCCGAGCAACCGTTGACTAGAAACTCGCGTCTATTCCCAAAACTTGAAGTCTAGTTTCCTGGACTCCGTGAACGTTTTTGTGAATTTCTCACGACCATTTCCGACGTAAAATGACGCGAGGAACACGATGGAAGCGACAGAATTACGATCCGAGCAATCGTTGGCCAGAAACACGCGTCTATTCCCAAAACTTGAAGTCGAGTTTCCTGGACTCCGTGAACGTTTTTGTGAATTTCTCACTACCATTTCCGACGTAAAATGACGCGAGGAAGAGGGTGAAAACGACAGAATTACGATCCGAGCAACCGTTGACTAGAAACTCGCGTCTATTCCCAAAACTTGAAGTTGAGTTGATTGGACTCCGTGGACGTTTTTGTGAATTTCTCACGACCATTTACGACGTAAAATGACGCGAGGAACACGATGGAAGCGACAGAATGACGATCCGAGCAACCGTTGACCGGAAACTCGCGTCTATCCCCAAAACTTGAAGTTGAGTTTCCTGGACTCCGTGAACGTTTTTGTGAATTTCTCACGACCATTTCCGACGTAAAATGACGCGAGGAACACGATGGAAGCGACAGAATTACGATCCGAGCAACCGTTAACCAGAAACTCGCGTCTATTTCCAAAACTTGAAGTTGAGTTTCCTGGACTCCGTGAACGTTTTTGTGAATTTCTCACGACCATTTCCGACGTAAAATGATGCGAGGAACACGATGGAAGCGACAGAATTACGATCCGAGCAACCGTTGACTAGAAACTCGCGTCTATTCCCAAAACTTGAAGTCGACTTTCCTGGACTCCGGGAACGTTTTTGTGAATTTCTCACGACAATTTCCGACGTAAAATGACGCGAGGTACACGATGGAAGCGACAGTATTACGATCCGAGCAACCGATGACCAGAAACCCGCGTCTACTCCCAAAATTTGAAGTCTAGTTTCCTGGACTCCGTGAACGTTTTAGTGAATTTCTCACTACAATTTCCGACGTAAAATGACGCAAGGAAGACGATGGAAGCGACAGAATTACGATCCGAGCAACCGTTGACTAGAAACTCGCGTCTATTCCCAAAACTTGAAGTCTAGTTTCCTGGACTCCGTGAACGTTTTTGTGGATTTCTCACGGCCATTTCCGACGTAAAATGACGCGAGGAACACGATGAATGCGACAGAATGACGATCCGAGCAACCGTTGACCAGAAACTCGCGTCTATTCCTAAAACCTGAAGTCGAGTTTCCTGGACTCCGTGAACGTTTTTGTGAATTTCTCACGACCATTTCCGACGTAAAATGACGCGAGGGACACGATGGAAGCGACAGAATTACGATCCGAGCAACCGTTGGCCAGAAACACGCGTCTATTCCCAAAACTTGAAGTTGAGTTTCCTGGACTCCGTGAACGTTTTTGTGAATTTCTCACGACCATTTCCGACGTAAAATGACGCGAGGAACACGATGGAAGCGACAGAATTACGATCCGAGCAACCGTTGACCAGAAACTCGCGTCTATTGCCAAAACTTGAAGTCGACTTTCCTGGACTCCGGGAACGTTTTTGTGAATTTCTCACGACAATTTCCGACGTAAAATGACGCGAGGAACACGATGGAAGCGACAGAATTACGATCCGAGCAACCGTTGACTAGAAACTCGCGTCTATTCCCAAAACTTGAAGTCGACTTTCCTGGACTCCGGGAACGTTTTTGTGAATTTCTCACGACAATTTCCGACGTAAAATGACGCGAGGAACACGATGGAAGCGACAGAATTACGATCCGAGCAACCGTTGACTAGAAACTCGCGTCTATTCCCAAAACTTGAAGTCTAGTTTCCTGGACTCCGTGAACGTTTTTGTGAATTTCTCACGACCATTTCCGACGTAAAATGACGCGAGGAACACGATGGAAGCGACAGAATTACGATCCGAGCAATCGTTGGCCAGAAACACGCGTCTATTGCCAAAACTTGAAGTCGACTTTCCTGGACTCCGGGAACGTTTTTGTGAATTTCTCACGACAATTTCCGACGTAAAATGACGCGAGGAACACGATGGAAGCGACAGAATTACGATCCGAGCAACCGTTGACCAGAAACTCGCGTCTATTCCCAAAACTTGAAGTCGACTTTCCTGGACTCCGGGAACGTTTTTGTGAATTTCTCACGACAATTTGCGACGTAAAATGACGCGAGGAACACGATGGAAGCGACAGAATTACGATCCGAGCAACCGTTGACTAGAAACTCGCGTCTATTCCCAAAACTTGAAGTCTAGTTTCCTGGACTCCGTGAACGTTTTTGTGAATTTCTCACGACCATTTCCGACGTAAAATGACGCGAGGAACACGATGGAAGCGACAGAATTACGATCCGAGCAATCGTTGGCCAGAAACACGCGTCTATTCCCAAAACTTGAAGTCGAGTTTCCTGGACTCCGTGAACGTTTTTGTGAATTTCTCACTACCATTTCCGACGTAAAATGACGCGAGGAAGAGGGTGAAAACGACAGAATTACGATCCGAGCAACCGTTGACCGGAAACTCGCGTCTATCCCCAAAACTTGAAGTTGAGTTTCCTGGACTCCGTGAACGTTTTTGTGAATTTCTCACGACCATTTCCGACGTAAGATGACGCGAGGCACACGATGGAAGCGACAGAATTACGATCCGAGCAATCGTTGGCCAGAAACACGCGTCTATTGCCAAAACTTGAAGTCGACTTTCCTGGACTCCGGGAACGTTTTTGTGAATTTCTCACTACCATTTCCGACGTAAAATGACGCGAGGAAGAGGGTGAAAACGACAGAATTACGATCCGAGCAACCGTTGACTAGAAACTCGCGTCTATTCCCAAAACTTGAAGTTGAGTTGATTGGACTCCGTGGACGTTTTTGTGAATTTCTCACGACCATTTACGACGTAAAATGACGCGAGGAACACGATGGAAGCGACAGAATGACGATCCGAGCAACCGTTGACCGGAAACTCGCGTCTATCCCCAAAACTTGAAGTTGAGTTTCCTGGACTCCGTGAACGTTTTTGTGAATTTCTCACGACCATTTCCGACGTAAAATGACGCGAGGAACACGATGGAAGCGACAGAATTACGATCCGAGCAACCGTTAACCAGAAACTCGCGTCTATTTCCAAAACTTGAAGTTGAGTTTCCTGGACTCCGTGAACGTTTTTGTGAATTTCTCACGACCATTTCCGACGTAAAATGATGCGAGGAACACGATGGAAGCGACAGAATTACGATCCGAGCAACCGTTGACTAGAAACTCGCGTCTATTCCCAAAACTTGAAGTCGACTTTCCTGGACTCCGGGAACGTTTTTGTGAATTTCTCACGACAATTTCCGACGTAAAATGACGCGAGGTACACGATGGAAGCGACAGTATTACGATCCGAGCAACCGATGACCAGAAACCCGCGTCTACTCCCAAAATTTGAAGTCTAGTTTCCTGGACTCCGTGAACGTTTTAGTGAATTTCTCACTACAATTTCCGACGTAAAATGACGCAAGGAAGACGATGGAAGCGACAGAATTACGATCCGAGCAACCGTTGACTAGAAACTCGCGTCTATTCCCAAAACTTGAAGTCTAGTTTCCTGGACTCCGTGAACGTTTTTGTGGATTTCTCACGGCCATTTCCGACGTAAAATGACGCGAGGAACACGATGAATGCGACAGAATGACGATCCGAGCAACCGTTGACCAGAAACTCGCGTCTATTCCTAAAACCTGAAGTCGAGTTTCCTGGACTCCGTGAACGTTTTTGTGAATTTCTCACGACCATTTCCGACGTAAAATGACGCGAGGGACACGATGGAAGCGACAGAATTACGATCCGAGCAACCGTTGGCCAGAAACACGCGTCTATTCCCAAAACTTGAAGTTGAGTTTCCTGGACTCCGTGAACGTTTTTGTGAATTTCTCACGACCATTTCCGACGTAAAATGACGCGAGGAACACGATGGAAGCGACAGAATTACGATCCGAGCAACCGTTGACCAGAAACTCGCGTCTATTGCCAAAACTTGAAGTCGACTTTCCTGGACTCCGGGAACGTTTTTGTGAATTTCTCACGACAATTTCCGACGTAAAATGACGCGAGGAACACGATGGAAGCGACAGAATTACGATCCGAGCAACCGTTGACTAGAAACTCGCGTCTATTCCCAAAACTTGAAGTCGACTTTCCTGGACTCCGGGAACGTTTTTGTGAATTTCTCACGACAATTTCCGACGTAAAATGACGCGAGGAACACGATGGAAGCGACAGAATTACGATCCGAGCAACCGTTGACTAGAAACTCGCGTCTATTCCCAAAACTTGAAGTCTAGTTTCCTGGACTCCGTGAACGTTTTTGTGAATTTCTCACGACCATTTCCGACGTAAAATGACGCGAGGAACACGATGGAAGCGACAGAATTACGATCCGAGCAATCGTTGGCCAGAAACACGCGTCTATTGCCAAAACTTGAAGTCGACTTTCCTGGACTCCGGGAACGTTTTTGTGAATTTCTCACGACAATTTCCGACGTAAAATGACGCGAGGAACACGATGGAAGCGACAGAATTACGATCCGAGCAACCGTTGACCAGAAACTCGCGTCTATTCCCAAAACTTGAAGTCGACTTTCCTGGACTCCGGGAACGTTTTTGTGAATTTCTCACGACAATTTGCGACGTAAAATGACGCGAGGAACACGATGGAAGCGACAGAATTACGATCCGAGCAACCGTTGACTAGAAACTCGCGTCTATTCCCAAAACTTGAAGTCTAGTTTCCTGGACTCCGTGAACGTTTTTGTGAATTTCTCACGACCATTTCCGACGTAAAATGACGCGAGGAACACGATGGAAGCGACAGAATTACGATCCGAGCAATCGTTGGCCAGAAACACGCGTCTATTCCCAAAACTTGAAGTCGAGTTTCCTGGACTCCGTGAACGTTTTTGTGAATTTCTCACTACCATTTCCGACGTAAAATGACGCGAGGAAGAGGGTGAAAACGACAGAATTACGATCCGAGCAACCGTTGACCGGAAACTCGCGTCTATCCCCAAAACTTGAAGTTGAGTTTCCTGGACTCCGTGAACGTTTTTGTGAATTTCTCACGACCATTTCCGACGTAAGATGACGCGAGGCACACGATGGAAGCGACAGAATTACGATCCGAGCAATCGTTGGCCAGAAACACGCGTCTATTGCCAAAACTTGAAGTCGACTTTCCTGGACTCCGGGAACGTTTTTGTGAATTTCTCACGACCATTTCCGACGTAAAATGACGCGAGGAACACGATGGAAGCGACAGAATTACGATCCGAGCAACCGTTGACCAGAAACTCGCGTCTATTCCCAAAACTTGAAGTCGACTTTCCTGGACTCCGGGAACGTTTTTGTGAATTTCTCACGACAATTTGCGACGTAAAATGACGCGAGGAACACGATGGAAGCGACAGAATTACGATCCGAGCAACCGTTGACTAGAAACTCGCGTCTATTCCCAAAACTTGAAGTCTAGTTTCCTGGACTCCGTGAACGTTTTTGTGAATTTCTCACGACCATTTCCGACGTAAAATGACGCGAGGAACACGATGGAAGCGACAGAATTACGATCCGAGCAATCGTTGGCCAGAAACACGCGTCTATTCCCAAAACTTGAAGTCGAGTTTCCTGGACTCCGTGAACGTTTTTGTGAATTTCTCACTACCATTTCCGACGTAAAATGACGCGAGGAAGAGGGTGAAAACGACAGAATTACGATCCGAGCAACCGTTGACTAGAAACTCGCGTCTATTCCCAAAACTTGAAGTTGAGTTGATTGGACTCCGTGGACGTTTTTGTGAATTTCTCACGACCATTTACGACGTAAAATGACGCGAGGAACACGATGGAAGCGACAGAATGACGATCCGAGCAACCGTTGACCGGAAACTCGCGTCTATCCCCAAAACTTGAAGTTGAGTTTCCTGGACTCCGTGAACGTTTTTGTGAATTTCTCACGACCATTTCCGACGTAAAATGACGCGAGGAACACGATGGAAGCGACAGAATTACGATCCGAGCAACCGTTAACCAGAAACTCGCGTCTATTTCCAAAACTTGAAGTTGAGTTTCCTGGACTCCGTGAACGTTTTTGTGAATTTCTCACGACCATTTCCGACGTAAAATGATGCGAGGAACACGATGGAAGCGACAGAATTACGATCCGAGCAACCGTTGACTAGAAACTCGCGTCTATTCCCAAAACTTGAAGTCGACTTTCCTGGACTCCGGGAACGTTTTTGTGAATTTCTCACGACAATTTCCGACGTAAAATGACGCGAGGTACACGATGGAAGCGACAGTATTACGATCCGAGCAACCGATGACCAGAAACCCGCGTCTACTCCCAAAATTTGAAGTCTAGTTTCCTGGACTCCGTGAACGTTTTAGTGAATTTCTCACTACAATTTCCGACGTAAAATGACGCAAGGAAGACGATGGAAGCGACAGAATTACGATCCGAGCAACCGTTGACTAGAAACTCGCGTCTATTCCCAAAACTTGAAGTCTAGTTTCCTGGACTCCGTGAACGTTTTTGTGGATTTCTCACGGCCATTTCCGACGTAAAATGACGCGAGGAACACGATGAATGCGACAGAATGACGATCCGAGCAACCGTTGACCAGAAACTCGCGTCTATTCCTAAAACCTGAAGTCGAGTTTCCTGGACTCCGTGAACGTTTTTGTGAATTTCTCACGACCATTTCCGACGTAAAATGACGCGAGGGACACGATGGAAGCGACAGAATTACGATCCGAGCAACCGTTGGCCAGAAACACGCGTCTATTCCCAAAACTTGAAGTTGAGTTTCCTGGACTCCGTGAACGTTTTTGTGAATTTCTCACGACCATTTCCGACGTAAAATGACGCGAGGAACACGATGGAAGCGACAGAATTACGATCCGAGCAACCGTTGACCAGAAACTCGCGTCTATTGCCAAAACTTGAAGTCGACTTTCCTGGACTCCGGGAACGTTTTTGTGAATTTCTCACGACAATTTCCGACGTAAAATGACGCGAGGAACACGATGGAAGCGACAGAATTACGATCCGAGCAACCGTTGACTAGAAACTCGCGTCTATTCCCAAAACTTGAAGTCGACTTTCCTGGACTCCGGGAACGTTTTTGTGAATTTCTCACGACAATTTCCGACGTAAAATGACGCGAGGAACACGATGGAAGCGACAGAATTACGATCCGAGCAACCGTTGACTAGAAACTCGCGTCTATTCCCAAAACTTGAAGTCTAGTTTCCTGGACTCCGTGAACGTTTTTGTGAATTTCTCACGACCATTTCCGACGTAAAATGACGCGAGGAACACGATGGAAGCGACAGAATTACGATCCGAGCAATCGTTGGCCAGAAACACGCGTCTATTGCCAAAACTTGAAGTCGACTTTCCTGGACTCCGGGAACGTTTTTGTGAATTTCTCACGACAATTTCCGACGTAAAATGACGCGAGGAACACGATGGAAGCGACAGAATTACGATCCGAGCAACCGTTGACCAGAAACTCGCGTCTATTCCCAAAACTTGAAGTCGACTTTCCTGGACTCCGGGAACGTTTTTGTGAATTTCTCACGACAATTTGCGACGTAAAATGACGCGAGGAACACGATGGAAGCGACAGAATTACGATCCGAGCAACCGTTGACTAGAAACTCGCGTCTATTCCCAAAACTTGAAGTCTAGTTTCCTGGACTCCGTGAACGTTTGTGTGAATTTCTCACGACCATTTCCGACGTAAAATGACGCGAGGAACACGATGGAAGCGACAGAATTACGATCCGAGCAATCGTTGGCCAGAAACACGCGTCTATTCCCAAAACTTGAAGTCGAGTTTCCTGGACTCCGTGAACGTTTTTGTGAATTTCTCACTACCATTTCCGACGTAAAATGACGCGAGGAAGAGGGTGAAAACGACAGAATTACGATCCGAGCAACCGTTGACCGGAAACTCGCGTCTATCCCCAAAACTTGAAGTTGAGTTTCCTGGACTCCGTGAACGTTTTTGTGAATTTCTCACGACCATTTCCGACGTAAGATGACGCGAGGCACACGATGGAAGCGACAGAATTACGATCCGAGCAACCGTTGACCAGAAACTCGCGTCTATTGCCAAAACTTGAAGTCGACTTTCCTGGACTCCGGGAACGTTTTTGTGAATTTCTCACGACAATTTCCGACGTAAAATGACGCGAGGAACACGATGGAAGCGACAGAATTACGATCCGAGCAACCGTTGACCAGAAACTCGCGTCTATTCCCAAAACTTGAAGTCGACTTTCCTGGACTCCGGGAACGTTTTTGTGAATTTCTCACGACAATTTCCGACGTAAAATGACGCGAGGAACACGATGGAAGCGACAGAATTACGATCCGAGCAACCGTTGACTAGAAACTCGCGTCTATTCCCAAAACTTGAAGTCTAGTTTCCTGGACTCCGTGAACGTTTTTGTGAATTTCTCACGACCATTTCCGACGTAAAATGACGCGAGGAACACGATGGAAGCGACAGAATTACGATCCGAGCAATCGTTGGCCAGAAACACGCGTCTATTCCCAAAACTTGAAGTCGAGTTTCCTGGACTCCGTGAACGTTTTTGTGAATTTCTCACTACCATTTCCGACGTAAAATGACGCGAGGAAGAGGGTGAAAACGACAGAATTACGATCCGAGCAACCGTTGACTAGAAACTCGCGTCTATTCCCAAAACTTGAAGTTGAGTTGATTGGATTCCGTGGACGTTTTTGTGAATTTCTCACGACCATTTACGACGTAAAATGACGCGAGGAACACGATGGAAGCGACAGAATGACGATCCGAGCAACCGTTGACCGGAAACTCGCGTCTATTCCCAAAACCTGAAGTCGAGTTTCCTGGACTCCGTGAACGTTTTTGTGGATTTCTCACGGCCATTTCCGACGTAAAATGACGCGAGGAACACGATGGAAGCGACAGAATGACGATCCGAGCAACCGTTGACCGGAAACTCGCGTCTATTCCCAAAACCTGAAGTCGACTTTCCTGGACTCCGTGAACGTTTTTGTGAATTTCTCACGACCATTGCCGACGTAAAATGACGCCAGGAACGCGATGGAAGCGACAGAATTACGATCCGAGCAACCGCTGACCAGAAACTCGCGCCTATTCCCAAAACTTGAAGTCGACTTTCCTGGACTCCATGAACGTTTTTGTGAATTTGTCACGACCATTTCCGACGTGAAATGACGCGAGGAACACGATGGAAGCGACAGAATGACGATCCGAGCAACCGTTGATCGGAAACTCGCGTCTATTCCCAAAACCTGAAGTCGAGTTTCCTGGACTCCGTGAACGTTTTTGTGGATTTCTCACGGCCATTTCCGACGTAAAATGACGCGAGGAACACGATGGAAGCGACAGAATGACGATCCGAGCAACCGTTGACCGGAAACTCGCGTCTATTCCCAAAACCTGAAGTCGACTTTCCTGGACTCCATGAACGTTTTTGTGAATTTGTCACGACCATTTCCGACGTGAAATGACGCGAGGAACACGATGGAAGCGACAGAATGACGATCCGAGCAACCGTTGATCGGAAACTCGCGTCTATTCCCAAAAGCTGAAGTCGAGTTTCCTGGACTCCGTGAACGTTTTAGTGAATTTCTCACTACAATTTCCGACGTAAAATGACGCAAGGGAGACGATGGATGCGACAGAATTACGATCCGAGCAACCGTTGACTAGAAACTCGCGTCTATTCCCAAAACTTGAAGTCTAGTTTCCTGGACTCCGTGAACGTTTTTGTGGATTTCTCACGGCCATTTCCGACGTAAAATGACGCGAGGAACACGATGGATGCGACAGAATGACGATCCGAGCAACCGTTGACCAGAAACTCGCGTCTATTCCCAAAACCTGAAGTCGAGTTTCCTGGACTCCGTGAACGTTTTTGTGAATTTCTCACGACCATTTCCGACGTAAAATGACGCGAGGAACACGATGGAAGCGACAGAATTACGATCCGAGCAATCGTTGGCCAGAAACACGCGTCTATTCCCAAAACTTGAAGTTGAGTTTCCTGGACTCCGTGAACGTTTTTGTGAATTTCTCACGGCCATTTCCGACGTAAAATGACGCGAGGAACACGATGGATGCGACAGAATGACGATCCGAGCAACCGTTGACTAGAAACTCGCGTCTATTCCCAAAACTTGAAGTTGAGTTGATTGGACTCCGTGGACGTTTTTGTGAATTTCTCACGACCATTTACGACGTAAAATGACGCGAGGAACACGATGGAAGCGACAGAATGACGATCCGAGCAACCGTTGACCGGAAACTCGCGTCTATCCCCAAAACTTGAAGTTGAGTTTCCTGGACTCCGTGAACGTTTTTGTGAATTTCTCACGACCATTTCCGACGTAAAATGACGCGAGGAACACGATGGAAGCGACAGAATTACGATCCGAGCAACCGTTGACCAGAAACTCGCGTCTATTGCCAAAACTTGAAGTCGACTTTCCTGGTCTCCGGGAACGTTTTTGTGAATTTCTCACGACAATTTCCGACGTAAAATGACGCGAGGAACACGATGGAAGCGACAGAATTACGATCCGAGCAACCGTTGACCAGAAACTCGCGTCTATTCCCAAAACTTGAAGTCGACTTTCCTGGACTCCGGGAACGTTTTTGTGAATTTCTCACGACAATTTCCGACGTAAAATGACGCGAGGAACACGATGGAAGCGACAGAATTACGATCCGAGCAACCGTTGACTAGAAACTCGCGTCTATTCCCAAAACTTGAAGTCTAGTTTCCTGGACTCCGTGAACGTTTTTGTGAATTTCTCACGACCATTTCCGACGTAAAATGACGCGAGGAACACGATGGAAGCGACAGAATTACGATCCGAGCAATCGTTGGCCAGAAACACGCGTCTATTCCCAAAACTTGAAGTTGAGTTGATTGGACTCCGTGGACGTTTTTGTGAATTTCTCACGACCATTTACGACGTAAAATGACGCGAGGAACACGATGGAAGCGACAGAATGACGATCCGAGCAACCGTTGACCGGAAACTCGCGTCTATTCCCAAAACCTGAAGTCGAGTTTCCTGGACTCCGTGAACGTTTTTGTGGATTTCTCACGGCCATTTCCGACGTAAAATGACGCGAGGAACACGATGGAAGCGACAGAATGACGATCCGAGCAACCGTTGACCGGAAACTCGCGTCTATTCCCAAAACCTGAAGTCGACTTTCCTGGACTCCGTGAACGTTTTTGTGAATTTCTCACGACCATTGCCGACGTAAAATGACGCCAGGAACGCGATGGAAGCGACAGAATTACGATCCGAGCAACCGCTGACCAGAAACTCGCGCCTATTCCCAAAACTTGAAGTCGACTTTCCTGGACTCCATGAACGTTTTTGTGAATTTGTCACGACCATTTCCGACGTGAAATGACGCGAGGAACACGATGGAAGCGACAGAATGACGATCCGAGCAACCGTTGATCGGAAACTCGCGTCTATTCCCAAAACCTGAAGTCGAGTTTCCTGGACTCCGTGAACGTTTTTGTGGATTTCTCACGGCCATTTCCGACGTAAAATGACGCGAGGAACACGATGGAAGCGACAGAATGACGATCCGAGCAACCGTTGAACGGAAACTCGCGTCTATTCCCAAAACCTGAAGTCGACTTTCCTGGACTCCGTGAACGTTTTTGTGAATTTCTCACGACCATTGCCGACGTAAAATGACGCCAGGAACGCGATGGAAGCGACAGAATTACGATCCGAGCAACCGCTGACCAGAAACTCGCGCCTATTCCCAAAACTTGAAGTCGACTTTCCTGGACTCCATGAACGTTTTTGTGAATTTGTCACGACCATTTCCGACGTGAAATGACGCGAGGAACACGATGGAAGCGACAGAATGACGATCCGAGCAACCGTTGATCGGAAACTCGCGTCTATTCCCAAAAGCTGAAGTCGAGTTTCCTGGACTCCGTGAACGTTTTTGTGAATTTCTCACGACAATTTCCGACGTAAAATGACGCGAGGAACACGATGGAAGCGACAGAATTACGATCCGAGCAACCGATGACCAGAAACTCGCGTCTACTCCCAAAATTTGAAGTCTAGTTTCCTGGACTCCGTGAACGTTTTAGTGAATTTCTCACTACAATTTCCGACGTAAAATGACGCAAGGAAGACGATGGATGCGACAGAATTACGATCCGAGCAACCGTTGACTAGAAACTCGCGTCTATTCCCAAAACTTGAAGTCTAGTTTCCTGGACTCCGTGAACGTTTTTGTGGATTTCTCACGGCCATTTCCGACGTAAAATGACGCGAGGAACACGATGGATGCGACAGAATGACGATCCGAGCAACCGTTGACCAGAAACTCGCGTCTATTCCCAAAACCTGAAGTCGAGTTTCCTGGACTCCGTGAACGTTTTTGTGAATTTCTCACGACCATTTCCGACGTAAAATGACGCGAGGAACACGATGGAAGCGACAGAATTACGATCCGAGCAATCGTTGGCCAGAAACACGCGTCTATTCCCAAAACTTGAAGTTGAGTTTCCTGGACTCCGTGAACGTTTTTGTGAATTTCTCACGGCCATTTCCGACGTAAAATGACGCGAGGAACACGATGGATGCGACAGAATGACGATCCGAGCAACCGTTGACCAGAAACTCGCGTCTATTCCCAAAACCTGAAGTCGAGTTTCCTGGACTCCGTGAACGTTTTTGTGAATTTCTCACGACCATTTACGACGTAAAATGACGCGAGGAACACGATGGAAGCGACTGAATTACGATCCGAGCAACCGTTAACCAGAAACTCGCGTCTATTTCCAAAACTTGAAGTTGAGTTTCCTGGACTCCGTGAACGTTTTTGTGAATTTCTCACGACCATTTCCGACGTAAAATGATGCGAGGAACACGATGGAAGCGACAGAATTACGATCCGAGCAACCGTTGACTAGAAACTCGCGTCTATTCCCAAAACTTGAAGTCGACTTTCCTGGACTCCGGGAACGTTTTTGTGAATTTCTCACGACAATTTCCGACGTAAAATGACGCGAGGTACACGATGGAAGCGACAGTATTACGATCCGAGCAACCGATGACCAGAAACCCGCGTCTACTCCCAAAATTTGAAGTCTAGTTTCCTGGACTCCGTGAACGTTTTAGTGAATTTCTCACTACAATTTCCGACGTAAAATGACGCAAGGAAGACGATGGAAGCGACAGAATTACGATCCGAGCAACCGTTGACTAGAAACTCGCGTCTATTCTCAAAACTTGAAGTCTAGTTTCCTGGACTCCGTGAACGTTTTTGTGGATTTCTCACGGCCATTTCCGACGTAAAATGACGCGAGGAACACGATGAATGCGACAGAATGACGATCCGAGCAACCGTTGACCAGAAACTCGCGTCTATTCCCAAAACCTGAAGTCGAGTTTCCTGGACTCCGTGAACGTTTTTGTGGATTTCTCACGGCCATTTCCGACGTAAAATGACGCGAGGAACACGATGGAAGCGACAGAATGACGATCCGAGCAACCGTTGAACGGAAACTCGCGTCTATTCCCAAAACCTGAAGTCGACTTTCCTGGACTCCGTGAACGTTTTTGTGAATTTCTCACGACCATTGCCGACGTAAAATGACGCCAGGAACGCGATGGAAGCGACAGAATTACGATCCGAGCAACCGCTGACCAGAAACTCGCGCCTATTCCCAAAACTTGAAGTCGACTTTCCTGGACTCCATGAACGTTTTTGTGAATTTGTCACGACCATTTCCGACGTGAAATGACGCGAGGAACACGATGGAAGCGACAGAATGACGATCCGAGCAACCGTTGATCGGAAACTCGCGTCTATTCCCAAAAGCTGAAGTCGAGTTTCCTGGACTCCGTGAACGTTTTTGTGAATTTCTCACGACAATTTCCGACGTAAAATGACGCGAGGAACACGATGGAAGCGACAGAATTACGATCCGAGCAACCGATGACCAGAAACTCGCGTCTACTCCCAAAATTTGAAGTCTAGTTTCCTGGACTCCGTGAACGTTTTAGTGAATTTCTCACTACAATTTCCGACGTAAAATGACGCAAGGAAGACGATGGATGCGACAGAATTACGATCCGAGCAACCGTTGACTAGAAACTCGCGTCTATTCCCAAAACTTGAAGTCTAGTTTCCTGGACTCCGTGAACGTTTTTGTGGATTTCTCACGGCCATTTCCGACGTAAAATGACGCGAGGAACACGATGGATGCGACAGAATGACGATCCGAGCAACCGTTGACCAGAAACTCGCGTCTATTCCCAAAACCTGAAGTCGAGTTTCCTGGACTCCGTGAACGTTTTTGTGAATTTCTCACGACCATTTCCGACGTAAAATGACGCGAGGAACACGATGGAAGCGACAGAATTACGATCCGAGCAATCGTTGGCCAGAAACACGCGTCTATTCCCAAAACTTGAAGTTGAGTTTCCTGGACTCCGTGAACGTTTTTGTGAATTTCTCACGGCCATTTCCGACGTAAAATGACGCGAGGAACACGATGGATGCGACAGAATGACGATCCGAGCAACCGTTGACCAGAAACTCGCGTCTATTCCCAAAACCTGAAGTCGAGTTTCCTGGACTCCGTGAACGTTTTTGTGAATTTCTCACGACCATTTACGACGTAAAATGACGCGAGGAACACGATGGAAGCGACTGAATTACGATCCGAGCAACCGTTAACCAGAAACTCGCGTCTATTTCCAAAACTTGAAGTTGAGTTTCCTGGACTCCGTGAACGTTTTTGTGAATTTCTCACGGCCATTTCCGACGTAAAATGACGCGAGGAACACGATGGATGCGACAGAATGACGATCCGAGCAACCGTTGACCAGAAACTCGCGTCTATTCCCAAAACCTGAAGTCGAGTTTCCTGGACTCCGTGAACGTTTTTGTGAATTTCTCACGGCCATTTCCGACGTAAAATGACGCGAGGAACACGATGGAAGCGACAGAATTACGATCCGAGCAACCGATGACCAGAAACTCGCGTCTACTCCCAAAATTTGAAGTCTAGTTTCCTGGACTCCGTGAACGTTTTAGTGAATTTCTCACTACAATTTCCGACGTAAAATGACGCAAGGAAGACGATGGAAGCGACAGAATTACGATCCGAGCAACCGTTGACTAGAAACTCGCGTCTATTCTCAAAACTTGAAGTCTAGTTTCCTGGACTCCGTGAACGTTTTTGTGGATTTCTCACGACCATTGCCGACGTAAAATGACGCCAGGAACGCGATGGAAGCGACAGAATTACGATCCGAGCAACCGATGACCAGAAACTCGCGTCTACTCCCAAAATTTGAAGTCTAGTTTCCTGGACTCCGTGAACGTTTTAGTGAATTTCTCACTACAATTTCCGACGTAAAATGACGCAAGGAAGACGATGGATGCGACAGAATTACGATCCGAGCAACCGTTGACTAGAAACTCGCGTCTATTCCCAAAACTTGAAGTCTAGTTTCCTGGACTCCGTGAACGTTTTTGTGGATTTCTCACGGCCATTTCCGACGTAAAATGACGCGAGGAACACGATGGATGCGACAGAATTACGATCCGAGCAACCGTTGACTAGAAACTCGCGTCTATTCCCAAAACTTGAAGTCTAGTTTCCTGGACTCCGTGAACGTTTTTGTGGATTTCTCACGACCATTGCCGACGTAAAATGACGCCAGGAACGCGATGGAAGCGACAGAATTACGATCCGAGCAACCGCTGACCAGAAACTCGCGCCTATTCCCAAAACTTGAAGTCGACTTTCCTGGACTCCATGAACGTTTTTGTGAATTTGTCACGACCATTTCCGACGTGAAATGACGCGAGGGACACGATGGAAGCGACAGAATTACGATCCGAGCAACCGTTGGCCAGAAACACGCGTCTATTCGCAAAACTTGAAGTTGAGTTTCCTGGACTCCGTGAACGTTTTTGTGAATTTCTCACGACCATTTCCGACGTAAAATGACGCGAGGAACACGATGGAAGCGACAGAATTATAATCCGAGCAACCGTTGAACAGAAACTCGCGTCTATTCCCAAAACCTGAAGTCTAGTTTCCTGGACTCCGTGAACGTTTGAGTGAATTTCTCACTACCATTCCGACGTAAAATGACGCGAGGAAGACGGTGGAAGCGACAGAATTACGATCCGAGCAACCGTTGACTAGAAACTCGCGTCTATTCCCAAAACTTGAAGTCGACTTTCCTGGACTCCGTGAACGTTTTTGTGAATTTCTCACGACCATTTCCGACGTAAAATGACGCGGGGAACACAATGGGAGCGACAGAATTACGATCCGAGCAACCGATGACCAGAAACTCGCGTCTATTCCCAAAACTTGAAGTCTAGTTTCCTGGACTCCGTGAACGTTTTTGTGGATTTCTCACGGCCATTTCCGACGTAAAATGACGCGAGGAACACGATGGAAGCGACAGAATTACGATCCGAGCAATAGTTGGCCAGAAACACGCGTCTATTCCCAAAACTTGAAGTTGAGTTTCCTGGACTCCGTGAACGTTTTTGTGAATTTCTCACGACCATTTCCGACGTAAAATGACGCGAGGAACACGATGGAAGCGACAGAATTACGATCCGAGCAACCGTTGACTAGAAACTCGCGTCTATTCCCAAAACTTGAAGTCGACTTTCCTGGACTCCGGGAACGTTTTTGTGAATTTCTCACGACAATTTCCGACGTAAAATGACGCGAGGTACACGATGGAAGCGACAGTATTACGATCCGAGCAACCGATGACCAGAAACCCGCGTCTACTCCCAAAATTTGAAGTCTAGTTTCCTGGACTCCGTGAACGTTTTAGTGAATTTCTCACTACAATTTCCGACGTAAAATGACGCAAGGAAGACGATGGAAGCGACAGAATTACGATCCGAGCAACCGTTGACTAGAAACTCGCGTCTATTCCCAAAACTTGAAGTCTAGTTTCCTGGACTCCGTGAACGTTTTTGTGGATTTCTCACGGCCATTTCCGACGTAAAATGACGCGAGGAACACGATGAATGCGACAGAATGACGATCCGAGCAACCGTTGACCAGAAACTCGCGTCTATTCCTAAAACCTGAAGTCGAGTTTCCTGGACTCCGTGAACGTTTTTGTGAATTTCTCACGACCATTTCCGACGTAAAATGACGCGAGGGACACGATGGAAGCGACAGAATTACGATCCGAGCAACCGTTGGCCAGAAACACGCGTCTATTCCCAAAACTTGAAGTTGAGTTTCCTGGACTCCGTGAACGTTTTTGTGAATTTCTCACGACCATTTCCGACGTAAAATGACGCGAGGAACACGATGGAAGCGACAGAATTACGATCCGAGCAACCGTTGACCAGAAACTCGCGTCTATTGCCAAAACTTGAAGTCGACTTTCCTGGACTCCGGGAACGTTTTTGTGAATTTCTCACGACAATTTCCGACGTAAAATGACGCGAGGAACACGATGGAAGCGACAGAATTACGATCCGAGCAACCGTTGACTAGAAACTCGCGTCTATTCCCAAAACTTGAAGTCGACTTTCCTGGACTCCGGGAACGTTTTTGTGAATTTCTCACGACAATTTCCGACGTAAAATGACGCGAGGAACACGATGGAAGCGACAGAATTACGATCCGAGCAACCGTTGACTAGAAACTCGCGTCTATTCCCAAAACTTGAAGTCTAGTTTCCTGGACTCCGTGAACGTTTTTGTGAATTTCTCACGACCATTTCCGACGTAAAATGACGCGAGGAACACGATGGAAGCGACAGAATTACGATCCGAGCAATCGTTGGCCAGAAACACGCGTCTATTGCCAAAACTTGAAGTCGACTTTCCTGGACTCCGGGAACGTTTTTGTGAATTTCTCACGACAATTTCCGACGTAAAATGACGCGAGGAACACGATGGAAGCGACAGAATTACGATCCGAGCAACCGTTGACCAGAAACTCGCGTCTATTCCCAAAACTTGAAGTCGACTTTCCTGGACTCCGGGAACGTTTTTGTGAATTTCTCACGACAATTTGCGACGTAAAATGACGCGAGGAACACGATGGAAGCGACAGAATTACGATCCGAGCAACCGTTGACTAGAAACTCGCGTCTATTCCCAAAACTTGAAGTCTAGTTTCCTGGACTCCGTGAACGTTTTTGTGAATTTCTCACGACCATTTCCGACGTAAAATGACGCGAGGAACACGATGGAAGCGACAGAATTACGATCCGAGCAATCGTTGGCCAGAAACACGCGTCTATTCCCAAAACTTGAAGTCGAGTTTCCTGGACTCCGTGAACGTTTTTGTGAATTTCTCACTACCATTTCCGACGTAAAATGACGCGAGGAAGAGGGTGAAAACGACAGAATTACGATCCGAGCAACCGTTGACCGGAAACTCGCGTCTATCCCCAAAACTTGAAGTTGAGTTTCCTGGACTCCGTGAACGTTTTTGTGAATTTCTCACGACCATTTCCGACGTAAGATGACGCGAGGCACACGATGGAAGCGACAGAATTACGATCCGAGCAATCGTTGGCCAGAAACACGCGTCTATTGCCAAAACTTGAAGTCGACTTTCCTGGACTCCGGGAACGTTTTTGTGAATTTCTCACGACCATTTCCGACGTAAAATGACGCGAGGAACACGATGGAAGCGACAGAATTACGATCCGAGCAACCGTTGACCAGAAACTCGCGTCTATTCCCAAAACTTGAAGTCGACTTTCCTGGACTCCGGGAACGTTTTTGTGAATTTCTCACGACAATTTGCGACGTAAAATGACGCGAGGAACACGATGGAAGCGACAGAATTACGATCCGAGCAACCGTTGACTAGAAACTCGCGTCTATTCCCAAAACTTGAAGTCTAGTTTCCTGGACTCCGTGAACGTTTTTGTGAATTTCTCACGACCATTTCCGACGTAAAATGACGCGAGGAACACGATGGAAGCGACAGAATTACGATCCGAGCAATCGTTGGCCAGAAACACGCGTCTATTCCCAAAACTTGAAGTCGAGTTTCCTGGACTCCGTGAACGTTTTTGTGAATTTCTCACTACCATTTCCGACGTAAAATGACGCGAGGAAGAGGGTGAAAACGACAGAATTACGATCCGAGCAACCGTTGACTAGAAACTCGCGTCTATTCCCAAAACTTGAAGTTGAGTTGATTGGACTCCGTGGACGTTTTTGTGAATTTCTCACGACCATTTACGACGTAAAATGACGCGAGGAACACGATGGAAGCGACAGAATGACGATCCGAGCAACCGTTGACCGGAAACTCGCGTCTATCCCCAAAACTTGAAGTTGAGTTTCCTGGACTCCGTGAACGTTTTTGTGAATTTCTCACGACCATTTCCGACGTAAAATGACGCGAGGAACACGATGGAAGCGACAGAATTACGATCCGAGCAACCGTTAACCAGAAACTCGCGTCTATTTCCAAAACTTGAAGTTGAGTTTCCTGGACTCCGTGAACGTTTTTGTGAATTTCTCACGACCATTTCCGACGTAAAATGATGCGAGGAACACGATGGAAGCGACAGAATTACGATCCGAGCAACCGTTGACTAGAAACTCGCGTCTATTCCCAAAACTTGAAGTCGACTTTCCTGGACTCCGGGAACGTTTTTGTGAATTTCTCACGACAATTTCCGACGTAAAATGACGCGAGGTACACGATGGAAGCGACAGTATTACGATCCGAGCAACCGATGACCAGAAACCCGCGTCTACTCCCAAAATTTGAAGTCTAGTTTCCTGGACTCCGTGAACGTTTTAGTGAATTTCTCACTACAATTTCCGACGTAAAATGACGCAAGGAAGACGATGGAAGCGACAGAATTACGATCCGAGCAACCGTTGACTAGAAACTCGCGTCTATTCCCAAAACTTGAAGTCTAGTTTCCTGGACTCCGTGAACGTTTTTGTGGATTTCTCACGGCCATTTCCGACGTAAAATGACGCGAGGAACACGATGAATGCGACAGAATGACGATCCGAGCAACCGTTGACCAGAAACTCGCGTCTATTCCTAAAACCTGAAGTCGAGTTTCCTGGACTCCGTGAACGTTTTTGTGAATTTCTCACGACCATTTCCGACGTAAAATGACGCGAGGGACACGATGGAAGCGACAGAATTACGATCCGAGCAACCGTTGGCCAGAAACACGCGTCTATTCCCAAAACTTGAAGTTGAGTTTCCTGGACTCCGTGAACGTTTTTGTGAATTTCTCACGACCATTTCCGACGTAAAATGACGCGAGGAACACGATGGAAGCGACAGAATTACGATCCGAGCAACCGTTGACCAGAAACTCGCGTCTATTGCCAAAACTTGAAGTCGACTTTCCTGGACTCCGGGAACGTTTTTGTGAATTTCTCACGACAATTTCCGACGTAAAATGACGCGAGGAACACGATGGAAGCGACAGAATTACGATCCGAGCAACCGTTGACTAGAAACTCGCGTCTATTCCCAAAACTTGAAGTCGACTTTCCTGGACTCCGGGAACGTTTTTGTGAATTTCTCACGACAATTTCCGACGTAAAATGACGCGAGGAACACGATGGAAGCGACAGAATTACGATCCGAGCAACCGTTGACTAGAAACTCGCGTCTATTCCCAAAACTTGAAGTCTAGTTTCCTGGACTCCGTGAACGTTTTTGTGAATTTCTCACGACCATTTCCGACGTAAAATGACGCGAGGAACACGATGGAAGCGACAGAATTACGATCCGAGCAATCGTTGGCCAGAAACACGCGTCTATTGCCAAAACTTGAAGTCGACTTTCCTGGACTCCGGGAACGTTTTTGTGAATTTCTCACGACAATTTCCGACGTAAAATGACGCGAGGAACACGATGGAAGCGACAGAATTACGATCCGAGCAACCGTTGACCAGAAACTCGCGTCTATTCCCAAAACTTGAAGTCGACTTTCCTGGACTCCGGGAACGTTTTTGTGAATTTCTCACGACAATTTGCGACGTAAAATGACGCGAGGAACACGATGGAAGCGACAGAATTACGATCCGAGCAACCGTTGACTAGAAACTCGCGTCTATTCCCAAAACTTGAAGTCTAGTTTCCTGGACTCCGTGAACGTTTGTGTGAATTTCTCACGACCATTTCCGACGTAAAATGACGCGAGGAACACGATGGAAGCGACAGAATTACGATCCGAGCAATCGTTGGCCAGAAACACGCGTCTATTCCCAAAACTTGAAGTCGAGTTTCCTGGACTCCGTGAACGTTTTTGTGAATTTCTCACTACCATTTCCGACGTAAAATGACGCGAGGAAGAGGGTGAAAACGACAGAATTACGATCCGAGCAACCGTTGACCGGAAACTCGCGTCTATCCCCAAAACTTGAAGTTGAGTTTCCTGGACTCCGTGAACGTTTTTGTGAATTTCTCACGACCATTTCCGACGTAAGATGACGCGAGGCACACGATGGAAGCGACAGAATTACGATCCGAGCAACCGTTGACCAGAAACTCGCGTCTATTGCCAAAACTTGAAGTCGACTTTCCTGGACTCCGGGAACGTTTTTGTGAATTTCTCACGACAATTTCCGACGTAAAATGACGCGAGGAACACGATGGAAGCGACAGAATTACGATCCGAGCAACCGTTGACCAGAAACTCGCGTCTATTCCCAAAACTTGAAGTCGACTTTCCTGGACTCCGGGAACGTTTTTGTGAATTTCTCACGACAATTTCCGACGTAAAATGACGCGAGGAACACGATGGAAGCGACAGAATTACGATCCGAGCAACCGTTGACTAGAAACTCGCGTCTATTCCCAAAACTTGAAGTCTAGTTTCCTGGACTCCGTGAACGTTTTTGTGAATTTCTCACGACCATTTCCGACGTAAAATGACGCGAGGAACACGATGGAAGCGACAGAATTACGATCCGAGCAATCGTTGGCCAGAAACACGCGTCTATTCCCAAAACTTGAAGTCGAGTTTCCTGGACTCCGTGAACGTTTTTGTGAATTTCTCACTACCATTTCCGACGTAAAATGACGCGAGGAAGAGGGTGAAAACGACAGAATTACGATCCGAGCAACCGTTGACTAGAAACTCGCGTCTATTCCCAAAACTTGAAGTTGAGTTGATTGGATTCCGTGGACGTTTTTGTGAATTTCTCACGACCATTTACGACGTAAAATGACGCGAGGAACACGATGGAAGCGACAGAATGACGATCCGAGCAACCGTTGACCGGAAACTCGCGTCTATTCCCAAAACCTGAAGTCGAGTTTCCTGGACTCCGTGAACGTTTTTGTGGATTTCTCACGGCCATTTCCGACGTAAAATGACGCGAGGAACACGATGGAAGCGACAGAATGACGATCCGAGCAACCGTTGACCGGAAACTCGCGTCTATTCCCAAAACCTGAAGTCGACTTTCCTGGACTCCGTGAACGTTTTTGTGAATTTCTCACGACCATTGCCGACGTAAAATGACGCCAGGAACGCGATGGAAGCGACAGAATTACGATCCGAGCAACCGCTGACCAGAAACTCGCGCCTATTCCCAAAACTTGAAGTCGACTTTCCTGGACTCCATGAACGTTTTTGTGAATTTGTCACGACCATTTCCGACGTGAAATGACGCGAGGAACACGATGGAAGCGACAGAATGACGATCCGAGCAACCGTTGATCGGAAACTCGCGTCTATTCCCAAAACCTGAAGTCGAGTTTCCTGGACTCCGTGAACGTTTTTGTGGATTTCTCACGGCCATTTCCGACGTAAAATGACGCGAGGAACACGATGGAAGCGACAGAATGACGATCCGAGCAACCGTTGACCGGAAACTCGCGTCTATTCCCAAAACCTGAAGTCGACTTTCCTGGACTCCATGAACGTTTTTGTGAATTTGTCACGACCATTTCCGACGTGAAATGACGCGAGGAACACGATGGAAGCGACAGAATGACGATCCGAGCAACCGTTGATCGGAAACTCGCGTCTATTCCCAAAAGCTGAAGTCGAGTTTCCTGGACTCCGTGAACGTTTTAGTGAATTTCTCACTACAATTTCCGACGTAAAATGACGCAAGGGAGACGATGGATGCGACAGAATTACGATCCGAGCAACCGTTGACTAGAAACTCGCGTCTATTCCCAAAACTTGAAGTCTAGTTTCCTGGACTCCGTGAACGTTTTTGTGGATTTCTCACGGCCATTTCCGACGTAAAATGACGCGAGGAACACGATGGATGCGACAGAATGACGATCCGAGCAACCGTTGACCAGAAACTCGCGTCTATTCCCAAAACCTGAAGTCGAGTTTCCTGGACTCCGTGAACGTTTTTGTGAATTTCTCACGACCATTTCCGACGTAAAATGACGCGAGGAACACGATGGAAGCGACAGAATTACGATCCGAGCAATCGTTGGCCAGAAACACGCGTCTATTCCCAAAACTTGAAGTTGAGTTTCCTGGACTCCGTGAACGTTTTTGTGAATTTCTCACGGCCATTTCCGACGTAAAATGACGCGAGGAACACGATGGATGCGACAGAATGACGATCCGAGCAACCGTTGACTAGAAACTCGCGTCTATTCCCAAAACTTGAAGTTGAGTTGATTGGACTCCGTGGACGTTTTTGTGAATTTCTCACGACCATTTACGACGTAAAATGACGCGAGGAACACGATGGAAGCGACAGAATGACGATCCGAGCAACCGTTGACCGGAAACTCGCGTCTATCCCCAAAACTTGAAGTTGAGTTTCCTGGACTCCGTGAACGTTTTTGTGAATTTCTCACGACCATTTCCGACGTAAAATGACGCGAGGAACACGATGGAAGCGACAGAATTACGATCCGAGCAACCGTTGACCAGAAACTCGCGTCTATTGCCAAAACTTGAAGTCGACTTTCCTGGTCTCCGGGAACGTTTTTGTGAATTTCTCACGACAATTTCCGACGTAAAATGACGCGAGGAACACGATGGAAGCGACAGAATTACGATCCGAGCAACCGTTGACCAGAAACTCGCGTCTATTCCCAAAACTTGAAGTCGACTTTCCTGGACTCCGGGAACGTTTTTGTGAATTTCTCACGACAATTTCCGACGTAAAATGACGCGAGGAACACGATGGAAGCGACAGAATTACGATCCGAGCAACCGTTGACTAGAAACTCGCGTCTATTCCCAAAACTTGAAGTCTAGTTTCCTGGACTCCGTGAACGTTTTTGTGAATTTCTCACGACCATTTCCGACGTAAAATGACGCGAGGAACACGATGGAAGCGACAGAATTACGATCCGAGCAATCGTTGGCCAGAAACACGCGTCTATTCCCAAAACTTGAAGTTGAGTTGATTGGACTCCGTGGACGTTTTTGTGAATTTCTCACGACCATTTACGACGTAAAATGACGCGAGGAACACGATGGAAGCGACAGAATGACGATCCGAGCAACCGTTGACCGGAAACTCGCGTCTATTCCCAAAACCTGAAGTCGAGTTTCCTGGACTCCGTGAACGTTTTTGTGGATTTCTCACGGCCATTTCCGACGTAAAATGACGCGAGGAACACGATGGAAGCGACAGAATGACGATCCGAGCAACCGTTGACCGGAAACTCGCGTCTATTCCCAAAACCTGAAGTCGACTTTCCTGGACTCCGTGAACGTTTTTGTGAATTTCTCACGACCATTGCCGACGTAAAATGACGCCAGGAACGCGATGGAAGCGACAGAATTACGATCCGAGCAACCGCTGACCAGAAACTCGCGCCTATTCCCAAAACTTGAAGTCGACTTTCCTGGACTCCATGAACGTTTTTGTGAATTTGTCACGACCATTTCCGACGTGAAATGACGCGAGGAACACGATGGAAGCGACAGAATGACGATCCGAGCAACCGTTGATCGGAAACTCGCGTCTATTCCCAAAACCTGAAGTCGAGTTTCCTGGACTCCGTGAACGTTTTTGTGGATTTCTCACGGCCATTTCCGACGTAAAATGACGCGAGGAACACGATGGAAGCGACAGAATGACGATCCGAGCAACCGTTGAACGGAAACTCGCGTCTATTCCCAAAACCTGAAGTCGACTTTCCTGGACTCCGTGAACGTTTTTGTGAATTTCTCACGACCATTGCCGACGTAAAATGACGCCAGGAACGCGATGGAAGCGACAGAATTACGATCCGAGCAACCGCTGACCAGAAACTCGCGCCTATTCCCAAAACTTGAAGTCGACTTTCCTGGACTCCATGAACGTTTTTGTGAATTTGTCACGACCATTTCCGACGTGAAATGACGCGAGGAACACGATGGAAGCGACAGAATGACGATCCGAGCAACCGTTGATCGGAAACTCGCGTCTATTCCCAAAAGCTGAAGTCGAGTTTCCTGGACTCCGTGAACGTTTTTGTGAATTTCTCACGACAATTTCCGACGTAAAATGACGCGAGGAACACGATGGAAGCGACAGAATTACGATCCGAGCAACCGATGACCAGAAACTCGCGTCTACTCCCAAAATTTGAAGTCTAGTTTCCTGGACTCCGTGAACGTTTTAGTGAATTTCTCACTACAATTTCCGACGTAAAATGACGCAAGGAAGACGATGGATGCGACAGAATTACGATCCGAGCAACCGTTGACTAGAAACTCGCGTCTATTCCCAAAACTTGAAGTCTAGTTTCCTGGACTCCGTGAACGTTTTTGTGGATTTCTCACGGCCATTTCCGACGTAAAATGACGCGAGGAACACGATGGATGCGACAGAATGACGATCCGAGCAACCGTTGACCAGAAACTCGCGTCTATTCCCAAAACCTGAAGTCGAGTTTCCTGGACTCCGTGAACGTTTTTGTGAATTTCTCACGACCATTTCCGACGTAAAATGACGCGAGGAACACGATGGAAGCGACAGAATTACGATCCGAGCAATCGTTGGCCAGAAACACGCGTCTATTCCCAAAACTTGAAGTTGAGTTTCCTGGACTCCGTGAACGTTTTTGTGAATTTCTCACGGCCATTTCCGACGTAAAATGACGCGAGGAACACGATGGATGCGACAGAATGACGATCCGAGCAACCGTTGACCAGAAACTCGCGTCTATTCCCAAAACCTGAAGTCGAGTTTCCTGGACTCCGTGAACGTTTTTGTGAATTTCTCACGACCATTTACGACGTAAAATGACGCGAGGAACACGATGGAAGCGACTGAATTACGATCCGAGCAACCGTTAACCAGAAACTCGCGTCTATTTCCAAAACTTGAAGTTGAGTTTCCTGGACTCCGTGAACGTTTTTGTGAATTTCTCACGACCATTTCCGACGTAAAATGATGCGAGGAACACGATGGAAGCGACAGAATTACGATCCGAGCAACCGTTGACTAGAAACTCGCGTCTATTCCCAAAACTTGAAGTCGACTTTCCTGGACTCCGGGAACGTTTTTGTGAATTTCTCACGACAATTTCCGACGTAAAATGACGCGAGGTACACGATGGAAGCGACAGTATTACGATCCGAGCAACCGATGACCAGAAACCCGCGTCTACTCCCAAAATTTGAAGTCTAGTTTCCTGGACTCCGTGAACGTTTTAGTGAATTTCTCACTACAATTTCCGACGTAAAATGACGCAAGGAAGACGATGGAAGCGACAGAATTACGATCCGAGCAACCGTTGACTAGAAACTCGCGTCTATTCTCAAAACTTGAAGTCTAGTTTCCTGGACTCCGTGAACGTTTTTGTGGATTTCTCACGGCCATTTCCGACGTAAAATGACGCGAGGAACACGATGAATGCGACAGAATGACGATCCGAGCAACCGTTGACCAGAAACTCGCGTCTATTCCCAAAACCTGAAGTCGAGTTTCCTGGACTCCGTGAACGTTTTTGTGGATTTCTCACGGCCATTTCCGACGTAAAATGACGCGAGGAACACGATGGAAGCGACAGAATGACGATCCGAGCAACCGTTGAACGGAAACTCGCGTCTATTCCCAAAACCTGAAGTCGACTTTCCTGGACTCCGTGAACGTTTTTGTGAATTTCTCACGACCATTGCCGACGTAAAATGACGCCAGGAACGCGATGGAAGCGACAGAATTACGATCCGAGCAACCGCTGACCAGAAACTCGCGCCTATTCCCAAAACTTGAAGTCGACTTTCCTGGACTCCATGAACGTTTTTGTGAATTTGTCACGACCATTTCCGACGTGAAATGACGCGAGGAACACGATGGAAGCGACAGAATGACGATCCGAGCAACCGTTGATCGGAAACTCGCGTCTATTCCCAAAAGCTGAAGTCGAGTTTCCTGGACTCCGTGAACGTTTTTGTGAATTTCTCACGACAATTTCCGACGTAAAATGACGCGAGGAACACGATGGAAGCGACAGAATTACGATCCGAGCAACCGATGACCAGAAACTCGCGTCTACTCCCAAAATTTGAAGTCTAGTTTCCTGGACTCCGTGAACGTTTTAGTGAATTTCTCACTACAATTTCCGACGTAAAATGACGCAAGGAAGACGATGGATGCGACAGAATTACGATCCGAGCAACCGTTGACTAGAAACTCGCGTCTATTCCCAAAACTTGAAGTCTAGTTTCCTGGACTCCGTGAACGTTTTTGTGGATTTCTCACGGCCATTTCCGACGTAAAATGACGCGAGGAACACGATGGATGCGACAGAATGACGATCCGAGCAACCGTTGACCAGAGACTCGCGTCTATTCCCAAAACCTGAAGTCGAGTTTCCTGGACTCCGTGAACGTTTTTGTGAATTTCTCACGACCATTTCCGACGTAAAATGACGCGAGGAACACGATGGAAGCGACAGAATTACGATCCGAGCAATCGTTGGCCAGAAACACGCGTCTATTCCCAAAACTTGAAGTTGAGTTTCCTGGACTCCGTGAACGTTTTTGTGAATTTCTCACGGCCATTTCCGACGTAAAATGACGCGAGGAACACGATGGATGCGACAGAATGACGATCCGAGCAACCGTTGACCAGAAACTCGCGTCTATTCCCAAAACCTGAAGTCGAGTTTCCTGGACTCCGTGAACGTTTTTGTGAATTTCTCACGACCATTTACGACGTAAAATGACGCGAGGAACACGATGGAAGCGACTGAATTACGATCCGAGCAACCGTTAACCAGAAACTCGCGTCTATTTCCAAAACTTGAAGTTGAGTTTCCTGGACTCCGTGAACGTTTTTGTGAATTTCTCACGGCCATTTCCGACGTAAAATGACGCGAGGAACACGATGGATGCGACAGAATGACGATCCGAGCAACCGTTGACCAGAAACTCGCGTCTATTCCCAAAACCTGAAGTCGAGTTTCCTGGACTCCGTGAACGTTTTTGTGAATTTCTCACGGCCATTTCCGACGTAAAATGACGCGAGGAACACGATGGAAGCGACAGAATTACGATCCGAGCAACCGATGACCAGAAACTCGCGTCTACTCCCAAAATTTGAAGTCTAGTTTCCTGGACTCCGTGAACGTTTTAGTGAATTTCTCACTACAATTTCCGACGTAAAATGACGCAAGGAAGACGATGGAAGCGACAGAATTACGATCCGAGCAACCGTTGACTAGAAACTCGCGTCTATTCTCAAAACTTGAAGTCTAGTTTCCTGGACTCCGTGAACGTTTTTGTGGATTTCTCACGACCATTGCCGACGTAAAATGACGCCAGGAACGCGATGGAAGCGACAGAATTACGATCCGAGCAACCGATGACCAGAAACTCGCGTCTACTCCCAAAATTTGAAGTCTAGTTTCCTGGACTCCGTGAACGTTTTAGTGAATTTCTCACTACAATTTCCGACGTAAAATGACGCAAGGAAGACGATGGATGCGACAGAATTACGATCCGAGCAACCGTTGACTAGAAACTCGCGTCTATTCCCAAAACTTGAAGTCTAGTTTCCTGGACTCCGTGAACGTTTTTGTGGATTTCTCACGGCCATTTCCGACGTAAAATGACGCGAGGAACACGATGGATGCGACAGAATTACGATCCGAGCAACCGTTGACTAGAAACTCGCGTCTATTCCCAAAACTTGAAGTCTAGTTTCCTGGACTCCGTGAACGTTTTTGTGGATTTCTCACGACCATTGCCGACGTAAAATGACGCCAGGAACGCGATGGAAGCGACAGAATTACGATCCGAGCAACCGCTGACCAGAAACTCGCGCCTATTCCCAAAACTTGAAGTCGACTTTCCTGGACTCCATGAACGTTTTTGTGAATTTGTCACGACCATTTCCGACGTGAAATGACGCGAGGGACACGATGGAAGCGACAGAATTACGATCCGAGCAACCGTTGGCCAGAAACACGCGTCTATTCGCAAAACTTGAAGTTGAGTTTCCTGGACTCCGTGAACGTTTTTGTGAATTTCTCACGACCATTTCCGACGTAAAATGACGCGAGGAACACGATGGAAGCGACAGAATTATAATCCGAGCAACCGTTGAACAGAAACTCGCGTCTATTCCCAAAACCTGAAGTCTAGTTTCCTGGACTCCGTGAACGTTTGAGTGAATTTCTCACTACCATTCCGACGTAAAATGACGCGAGGAAGACGGTGGAAGCGACAGAATTACGATCCGAGCAACCGTTGACTAGAAACTCGCGTCTATTCCCAAAACTTGAAGTCGACTTTCCTGGACTCCGTGAACGTTTTTGTGAATTTCTCACGACCATTTCCGACGTAAAATGACGCGGGGAACACAATGGGAGCGACAGAATTACGATCCGAGCAACCGATGACCAGAAACTCGCGTCTATTCCCAAAACTTGAAGTCTAGTTTCCTGGACTCCGTGAACGTTTTTGTGGATTTCTCACGGCCATTTCCGACGTAAAATGACGCGAGGAACACGATGGAAGCGACAGAATTACGATCCGAGCAATAGTTGGCCAGAAACACGCGTCTATTCCCAAAACTTGAAGTTGAGTTTCCTGGACTCCGTGAACGTTTTTGTGAATTTCTCACGACCATTTCCGACGTAAAATGACGCGAGGAACACGATGGAAGCGACAGAATTACAATCCGAGCAACCGTTGAACAGAAACTCGTGTCTATTCCCAAAACCTGAAGTCTAGTTTCCTGGACTCCGTGAACGTTTGAGTGAATTTCTCACTACCATTCCGACGTAAAATGACGCGAGGAACACGATGGAAGCGACAGAATTACGATCCGAGCAACCGTTGACCAGAAACTCGCGTCTATTCCCAAAACCTGAAGTCGAGTTTCCTGGACTCCGTGAACGTTTTTGTGGATTTCTCACGGCCACTTCCGACGTAAAATGACGCGAGGAACACGATGGAAGCGACAGAATTACGATCCGAGCAATCGTTGGCCAGAAACACGCGTCTATTCCCAAAACTTGAAGTTGAGTTTCCTGGACTCCGTGAACGTTTTTGTGAATTTCTCACGACCATTTCCGACGTAAAATGACGCGAGGAACACGATGGAAGCGACAGAATTACGATCCGCGCAATCGTTGGCCAGAAACACGCGTCTATTCCCAAAACTTGAAGTCTAGTTTCCTGGACTCCGTGAACGTTTGAGTGAATTTCTCACTACCATTCCGACGTAAAATGACGCGAGGAAGACGGTGGAAGCGACAGAATTACGATCCGAGCAACCGTTGACTAGAAACTCGCGTCTATTCCCAAAACTTGAAGTCGACTTTCCTGGACTCCGTGAACGTTTTTGTGATTTTCTCACGACCATTTCCGACGTAAAATGACGCGAGGAACACGATGGAAGCGACAGAATTACGATCCGAGCAACCGTTGGCTAGAAACTCGCGTCTATTCCCAAAATTTGAAGTCGACTTTCCTGGACTCCGTGAACGTTTTTGTGAATTTCTCACGACCATTTCCGACGTAAAATGACGCGAGGAACACGATGGAAGCGACAGAATTACGATCCGAGCAACCGTTGAACAGAAACTCGCGTCTATTCCCAAAACTTGAAGTCGACTTTCCTGGACTCCGTGAACGTTTTTGGGATTTTCTCACGACCATTTCCGACGTAAAATGACGCGAGGAACACGATGGAAGCGACAGAATTACGATCCGAGCAACCGTTGACTAGAAACTCGCGTCTATTCCCAAAATTTGAAGTCGACTTTCCTGGACTCCGTGAACGTTTTTGTGAATTTCTCACGACCATTTCCGACGTAAAATGACGCGAGGAACACGATGGAAGCGACAGAATTACGATCCGAGCAATCGTTGGCCAGAAACACGCGTCTATTCCCAAAACTTGAAGTCTAGTTTCCTGGACTCCGTGAACGTTTGAGTGAATTTCTCACTACCATTCCGACGTAAAATGACGCGAGGAACACGATGGAAGCGACAGAATTACGATCCGAGCAATAGTTGGCCAGAAACACGCGTCTATTCCCAAAACTTGAAGTTGAGTTTCCTGGACTCCGTGAACGTTTTTGTGAATTTCTCACGACCATTTCCGACGTAAAATGACGCGAGGAACACGATGGAAGCGACAGAATTACGATCCGAGCAACCGTTGAACAGAAACTCGCGTCTATTCCCAAAACTTGAAGTCGACTTTCCTGGACTCCGTGAACGTTTTTGGGATTTTCTCACGACCATTTCCGACGTAAAATGACGCGAGGAACACGATGGAAGCGACAGAATTACGATCCGAGCAACCGTTGACTAGAAACTCGCGTCTATTCCCAAAATTTGAAGTCGACTTTCCTGGACTCCGTGAACGTTTTTGTGAATTTCTCACGACCATTTCCGACGTAAAATGACGCGAGGAACACGATGGAAGCGACAGAATTACGATCCGAGCAACCGTTGACTAGAAACTCGCGTCTATTCCCAAAACTTGAAGTCGACTTTCCTGGACTCCGTGAACGTTTTTGTGAATTTCTCACGACCATTTCCGACGTAAAATGACGCGAGGAACACGATGGAAGCGACAGAATTACGATCCGAGCAACCGTTGGCCAGAAACACGCGTCTATTCGCAAAACTTGAAGTTGAGTTTCCTGGACTCCGTGAACGTTTTTGTGAATTTCTCACGACCATTTCCGACGTAAAATGACGCGAGGAACACGATGGAAGCGACAGAATTACAATCCGAGCAACCGTTGAACAGAAACTCGCGTCTATTCCCAAAACCTGAAGTCTAGTTTCCTGGACTCCGTGAACGTTTGAGTGAATTTCTCACTACCATTCCGACGTAAAATGACGCGAGGAAGACGGTGGAAGCGACAGAATTACGATCCGAGCAACCGTTGACTAGAAACTCGCGTCTATTCCCAAAACTTGAAGTCGACTTTCCTGGACTCCGTGAACGTTTTTGTGGATTTCTCACGGCCATTTCCGACGTAAAATGACGCGAGGAACACGATGAATGCGACAGAATGACGATCCGAGCAACCGTTGACCAGAAACTCGCGTCTATTCCCAAAACCTGAAGTCGAGTTTCCTGGACTCCGTGAACGTTTTTGTGAATTTCTCACGACCATTTCCGACGTAAAATGACGCGAGGGACACGATGGAAGCGACAGAATTACGATCCGAGCAACCGTTGGCCACAAACACGCGTCTATTCCCAAAACTTGAAGTTGAGTTTCCTGGACTCCGTGAACGTTTTTGTGAATTTCTCACGACCATTTCCGACGTAAAATGACGCGAGGAACACGATGGAAGCGACAGAATTACGATCCGAGCAACCGTTGACCAGAAACTCGCGTCTATTCCCAAAACTTGAAGTCGAGTTTCCTGGACTCCGTGAATGTTTTTGTGGATTTCTCACGGCCATTTCCGACGTAAAATGACGCGAGGAACACGATGGAAGCGACAGAATGACGATCCGAGCAATCGTTGACCGGAAACTCGCGTCTATTCCCAAAACCTGAAGTCGACTTTCCTGGACTCCGTGAACGTTTTTGTGAATTTCTCACGACCATTGCCGACGTAAAATGACGCCAGGAACGCGATGGAAGCGACAGAATTACGATCCGAGCAACCGCTGACCAGAAACTCGCGCCTATTCCCAAAACTTGAAGTCGACTTTCCTGGACTCCATGAACGTTTTTGTGAATTTGTCACGACCATTTCCGACGTGAAATGACGCGAGGAACACGATGGAAGCGACAGAATGACGATCCGAGCAACCGTTGATCGGAAACTCGCGTCTATTCCCAAAACTTGAAGTCGACTTTCCTGGACTCCGGGAACGTTTTTGTGGATTTCTCACGGCCATTTCCGACGTAAAATGACGCGAGGAACACGATGGAAGCGACAGAATTACGATCCGAGCAACCGTTGACCAGAAACTCGCGTCTATTCCCAAAACTTGAAGTCGACTTTCCTGGACTCCGTGAACGTTTTTGTGAATTTCTCACTACAATTTCCGACGTAAAATGACGCCAGGAAGACGATGGAAGCGACAGAATTACGATCCGAGCAACCGTTGACTAGAAACTCGCGTCTATTCCCAAAACTTGAAGTCTAGTTTCCTGGACTCCGTGAACGTTTTTGTGGATTTCTCACGGCCATTTCCGACGTAAAATGACGCGAGGAACACGATGGATGCGACAGAATGGCGATCCGAGCAACCGTTGACCAGAAACTCGCGTCTATTCCCAAAACCTGAAGTCGAGTTTCCTGGACTCCGTGAACGTTTTTGTGAATTTCTCACGACCATTTCCGACGTAAAATGACGCGAGGGACACGATGGAAGCGACAGAATGATGATCCGAGCAACCGTTAACCAGAAACTCGCGTCTATTCCCAAAACTTGAAGTTGAGTTTCCTGGACTCCGTGAACGTTTTTGTGAATTTCTCACGACTATTTACGACGTAAAATGACGCGAGGAACACGATGGAAGCGACTGAATTACGA
Source organism: Crossocerus cetratus (assembly GCA_963675795.1). NCBI lineage: Eukaryota > Metazoa > Arthropoda > Insecta > Hymenoptera > Crabronidae > Crossocerus > Crossocerus cetratus. The sequence continues at coordinate 10,916,636 of OY776664.1, read as the reverse complement.
TCCGAGCAACCGTTAACCAGAAACTCGCGTCTATTTCCAAAACTTGAAGTTGAGTTTCCTGGACTCCGTGAACGTTTTTGTGAATTTCTCACGGACATTTCCGACGTAAAATGACGCGAGGAACACGATGGAAGCGACAGAATTACGATCCGAGCAACCGTTGACTAGAAACTCGCGTCTATTCCCAAAACTTGAAGTCGACTTTCCTGGACTCCGGGAACGTTTTTGTGAATTTCTCACGACAATTTCCGACGTAAAATGACGCGAGGTACACGATGGAAGCGACAGTATTACGATCCGAGCAACCGATGACCAGAAACCCGCGTCTACTCCCAAAATTTGAAGTCTAGTTTCCTGGACTCCGTGAACGTTTTAGTGAATTTCTCACTACAATTTCCGACGTAAAATGACGCAAGGAAGACGATGGAAGCGACAGAATTACGATCCGAGCAACCGTTGACTAGAAACTCGCGTCTATTCCCAAAACTTGAAGTCTAGTTTCCTGGACTCCGTGAACGTTTTTGTGGATTTCTCACGGCCATTTCCGACGTAAAATGACGCGAGGAACACGATGAATGCGACAGAATGACGATCCGAGCAACCGTTGACCAGAAACTCGCGTCTATTCCCAAAACCTGAAGTCGAGTTTCTTGGACTCCGTGAACGTTTTCGTGAATTTCTCACGACCATTTCCGACGTAAAACGACGCGAGGGACACGATGGAAGCGACAGAATTACGATCCGAGCAACCGTTGGCCAGAAACACGCGTCTATTCCCAAAACTTGAAGTTGAGTTTCCTGGACTCCGTGAACGTTTTTGTGAATTTCTCACGACCATTTCCGACGTAAAATGACGCGAGGAACACGATGGAAGCGACAGAATTACGATCCGAGCAACCGTTGGCCAGAAACACGCGTCTATTCCCAAAACTTGAAGTTGAGTTTCCTAGACTCGGTGAACGTTTTTGTGAATTTCTCACGACCATTTACGACGTAAAATGACGCGAGGAACACGATGGAAGCGACAGAATTACGATCCGAGCAACCGTTGACTAGAAACTCGCGTCTATTCCCAAAACTTGAAGTCGACTTTCCTGGACTCCGGGAACGTTTTTGTGAATTTCTCACGACAATTTCCGACGTAAAATGACGCGAGGTACACGATGGAAGCGACAGTATTACGATCCGAGCAACCGATGACCAGAAATCCGCGTCTACTCCCAAAATTTGAAGTCTAGTTTCCTGGACTCCGTGAACGTTTTAGTGAATTTCTCACTACAATTTCCGACGTAAAATGACGCAAGGAAGACGATGGAAGCGACAGAATTACGATCCGAGCAACCGTTGACTAGAAACTCGCGTCTATTCCCAAAACTTGAAGTCTAGTTTCCTGGACTCCGTGAACGTTTTTGTGGATTTCTCACGGCCATTTCCGACGTAAAATGACGCGAGGAACACGATGAATGCGACAGAATGACGATCCGAGCAACCGTTGACCAGAAACCCGCGTCTATTCCTAAAACCTGAAGTCGAGTTTCCTGGACTCCGTGAACGTTTTTGTGAATTTCTCACGACCATTTCCGACGTAAAATGACGCGAGGGACACGATGGAAGCGACAGAATTACGATCCGAGCAACCGTTGGCCAGAAACACGCGTCTATTCCCAAAACTTGAAGTCTAGTTTCCTGGACTCCGTGAACGTTTTTGTGAATTTCTCACGACCATTTCCGACGTAAAATGACGCGAGGAACACGATGGAAGCGACAGAATTACGATCCGAGCAATCGTTGGCCAGAAACACGCGTCTATTGCCAAAACTTGAAGTCGACTTTCCTGGACTCCGGGAACGTTTTTGTGAATTTCTCACGACCATTTCCGACGTAAAATGACGCGAGGAACACGATGGAAGCGACAGAATTACGATCCGAGCAACCGTTGACCAGAAACTCGCGTCTATTCCCAAAACTTGAAGTCGACTTTCCTGGACTCCGGGAACGTTTTTGTGAATTTCTCACGACAATTTGCGACGTAAAATGACGCGAGGAACACGATGGAAGCGACAGAATTACGATCCGAGCAACCGTTGACTAGAAACTCGCGTCTATTCCCAAAACTTGAAGTCTAGTTTCCTGGACTCCGTGAACGTTTTTGTGAATTTCTCACGACCATTTCCGACGTAAAATGACGCGAGGAACACGATGGAAGCGACAGAATTACGATCCGAGCAATCGTTGGCCAGAAACACGCGTCTATTCCCAAAACTTGAAGTCGAGTTTCCTGGACTCCGTGAACGTTTTTGTGAATTTCTCACTACCATTTCCGACGTAAAATGACGCGAGGAAGAGGGTGAAAACGACAGAATTACGATCCGAGCAACCGTTGACTAGAAACTCGCGTCTATTCCCAAAACTTGAAGTTGAGTTGATTGGACTCCGTGGACGTTTTTGTGAATTTCTCACGACCATTTACGACGTAAAATGACGCGAGGAACACGATGGAAGCGACAGAATGACGATCCGAGCAACCGTTGACCGGAAACTCGCGTCTATCCCCAAAACTTGAAGTTGAGTTTCCTGGACTCCGTGAACGTTTTTGTGAATTTCTCACGACCATTTCCGACGTAAAATGACGCGAGGAACACGATGGAAGCGACAGAATTACGATCCGAGCAACCGTTAACCAGAAACTCGCGTCTATTTCCAAAACTTGAAGTTGAGTTTCCTGGACTCCGTGAACGTTTTTGTGAATTTCTCACGACCATTTCCGACGTAAAATGATGCGAGGAACACGATGGAAGCGACAGAATTACGATCCGAGCAACCGTTGACTAGAAACTCGCGTCTATTCCCAAAACTTGAAGTCGACTTTCCTGGACTCCGGGAACGTTTTTGTGAATTTCTCACGACAATTTCCGACGTAAAATGACGCGAGGTACACGATGGAAGCGACAGTATTACGATCCGAGCAACCGATGACCAGAAACCCGCGTCTACTCCCAAAATTTGAAGTCTAGTTTCCTGGACTCCGTGAACGTTTTAGTGAATTTCTCACTACAATTTCCGACGTAAAATGACGCAAGGAAGACGATGGAAGCGACAGAATTACGATCCGAGCAACCGTTGACTAGAAACTCGCGTCTATTCCCAAAACTTGAAATCTAGTTTCCTGGACTCCGTGAACGTTTTTGTGGATTTCTCACGGCCATTTCCGACGTAAAATGACGCGAGGAACACGATGAATGCGACAGAATGACGATCCGAGCAACCGTTGACCAGAAACTCGCGTCTATTCCTAAAACCTGAAGTCGAGTTTCCTGGACTCCGTGAACGTTTTTGTGAATTTCTCACGACCATTTCCGACGTAAAATGACGCGAGGGACACGATGGAAGCGACAGAATTACGATCCGAGCAACCGTTGGCCAGAAACACGCGTCTATTCCCAAAACTTGAAGTTGAGTTTCCTGGACTCCGTGAACGTTTTTGTGAATTTCTCACGACCATTTCCGACGTAAAATGACGCGAGGAACACGATGGAAGCGACAGAATTACGATCCGAGCAACCGTTGACCAGAAACTCGCGTCTATTGCCAAAACTTGAAGTCGACTTTCCTGGACTCCGGGAACGTTTTAGTGAATTTCTCACGACAATTTCCGACGTAAAATGACGCGAGGAACACGATGGAAGCGACAGAATTACGATCCGAGCAACCGTTGACTAGAAACTCGCGTCTATTCCCAAAACTTGAAGTCGACTTTCCTGGACTCCGGGAACGTTTTTGTGAATTTCTCACGACAATTTCCGACGTAAAATGACGCGAGGAACACGATGGAAGCGACAGAATTACGATCCGAGCAACCGTTGACTAGAAACTCGCGTCTATTCCCAAAACTTGAAGTCTAGTTTCCTGGACTCCGTGAACGTTTTTGTGAATTTCTCACGACCATTTCCGACGTAAAATGACGCGAGGAACACGATGGAAGCGACAGAATTACGATCCGAGCAATCGTTGGCCAGAAACACGCGTCTATTGCCAAAACTTGAAGTCGACTTTCCTGGACTCCGGGAACGTTTTTGTGAATTTCTCACGACAATTTCCGACGTAAAATGACGCGAGGAACACGATGGAAGCGACAGAATTACGATCCGAGCAACCGTTGACCAGAAACTCGCGTCTATTCCCAAAACTTGAAGTCGACTTTCCTGGACTCCGGGAACGTTTTTGTGAATTTCTCACGACAATTTGCGACGTAAAATGACGCGAGGAACACGATGGAAGCGACAGAATTACGATCCGAGCAACCGTTGACTAGAAACTCGCGTCTATTCCCAAAACTTGAAGTCTAGTTTCCTGGACTCCGTGAACGTTTTTGTGAATTTCTCACGACCATTTCCGACGTAAAATGACGCGAGGAACACGATGGAAGCGACAGAATTACGATCCGAGCAATCGTTGGCCAGAAACACGCGTCTATTCCCAAAACTTGAAGTCGAGTTTCCTGGACTCCGTGAACGTTTTTGTGAATTTCTCACTACCATTTCCGACGTAAAATGACGCGAGGAAGAGGGTGAAAACGACAGAATTACGATCCGAGCAACCGTTGACTAGAAACTCGCGTCTATTCCCAAAACTTGAAGTTGAGTTGATTGGACTCCGTGGACGTTTTTGTGAATTTCTCACGACCATTTACGACGTAAAATGACGCGAGGAACACGATGGAAGCGACAGAATGACGATCCGAGCAACCGTTGACCGGAAACTCGCGTCTATCCCCAAAACTTGAAGTTGAGTTTCCTGGACTCCGTGAACGTTTTTGTGAATTTCTCACGACCATTTCCGACGTAAAATGACGCGAGGCACACGATGGAAGCGACAGAATTACGATCCGAGCAACCGTTGACCAGAAACTCGCGTCTATTGCCAAAACTTGAAGTCGACTTTCCTGGACTCCGGGAACGTTTTTGTGAATTTCTCACGACAATTTCCGACGTAAAATGACGCGAGGAACACGATGGAAGCGACAGAATTACGATCCGAGCAACCGTTGACCAGAAACTCGCGTCTATTCCCAAAACTTGAAGTCGACTTTCCTGGACTCCGGGAACGTTTTTGTGAATTTCTCACGACAATTTCCGACGTAAAATGACGCGAGGAACACGATGGAAGCGACAGAATTACGATCCGAGCAACCGTTGACTAGAAACTCGCGTCTATTCCCAAAACTTGAAGTCTAGTTTCCTGGACTCCGTGAACGTTTTTGTGAATTTCTCACGACCATTTCCGACGTAAAATGACGCGAGGAACACGATGGAAGCGACAGAATTACGATCCGAGCAATCGTTGGCCAGAAACACGCGTCTATTCCCAAAACTTGAAGTCGAGTTTCCTGGACTCCGTGAACGTTTTTGTGAATTTCTCACTACCATTTCCGACGTAAAATGACGCGAGGAAGAGGGTGAAAACGACAGAATTACGATCCGAGCAACCGTTGACTAGAAACTCGCGTCTATTCCCAAAACTTGAAGTTGAGTTGATTGGATTCCGTGGACGTTTTTGTGAATTTCTCACGACCATTTACGACGTAAAATGACGCGAGGAACACGATGGAAGCGACAGAATGACGATCCGAGCAACCGTTGACCGGAAACTCGCGTCTATTCCCAAAACCTGAAGTCGAGTTTCCTGGACTCCGTGAACGTTTTTGTGGATTTCTCACGGCCATTTCCGACGTAAAATGACGCGAGGAACACGATGGAAGCGACAGAATGACGATCCGAGCAACCGTTGACCGGAAACTCGCGTCTATTCCCAAAACCTGAAGTCGACTTTCCTGGACTCCGTGAACGTTTTTGTGAATTTCTCACGACCATTGCCGACGTAAAATGACGCCAGGAACGCGATGGAAGCGACAGAATTACGATCCGAGCAACCGCTGACCAGAAACTCGCGCCTATTCCCAAAACTTGAAGTCGACTTTCCTGGACTCCATGAACGTTTTTGTGAATTTGTCACGACCATTTCCGACGTGAAATGACGCGAGGAACACGATGGAAGCGACAGAATGACGATCCGAGCAACCGTTGATCGGAAACTCGCGTCTATTCCCAAAACCTGAAGTCGAGTTTCCTGGACTCCGTGAACGTTTTTGTGGATTTCTCACGGCCATTTCCGACGTAAAATGACGCGAGGAACACGATGGAAGCGACAGAATGACGATCCGAGCAACCGTTGACCGGAAACTCGCGTCTATTCCCAAAACCTGAAGTCGACTTTCCTGGACTCCATGAACGTTTTTGTGAATTTGTCACGACCATTTCCGACGTGAAATGACGCGAGGAACACGATGGAAGCGACAGAATGACGATCCGAGCAACCGTTGATCGGAAACTCGCGTCTATTCCCAAAAGCTGAAGTCGAGTTTCCTGGACTCCGTGAACGTTTTAGTGAATTTCTCACTACAATTTCCGACGTAAAATGACGCAAGGGAGACGATGGATGCGACAGAATTACGATCCGAGCAACCGTTGACTAGAAACTCGCGTCTATTCCCAAAACTTGAAGTCTAGTTTCCTGGACTCCGTGAACGTTTTTGTGGATTTCTCACGGCCATTTCCGACGTAAAATGACGCGAAGAACACGATGGATGCGACAGAATGACGATCCGAGCAACCGTTGACCAGAAACTCGCGTCTATTCCCAAAACCTGAAGTCGAGTTTCCTGGACTCCGTGAACGTTTTTGTGAATTTCTCACGACCATTTCCGACGTAAAATGACGCGAGGAACACGATGGAAGCGACAGAATTACGATCCGAGCAATCGTTGGCCAGAAACACGCGTCTATTCCCAAAACTTGAAGTTGAGTTTCCTGGACTCCGTGAACGTTTTTGTGAATTTCTCACGGCCATTTCCGACGTAAAATGACGCGAGGAACACGATGGATGCGACAGAATGACGATCCGAGCAACCGTTGACTAGAAACTCGCGTCTATTCCCAAAACTTGAAGTTGAGTTGATTGGACTCCGTGGACGTTTTTGTGAATTTCTCACGACCATTTACGACGTAAAATGACGCGAGGAACACGATGAATGCGACAGAATGACGATCCGAGCAACCGTTGACCAGAAACTCGCGTCTATTCCCAAAACCTGAAGTCGAGTTTCTTGGACTCCGTGAACGTTTTCGTGAATTTCTCACGACCATTTCCGACGTAAAACGACGCGAGGGACACGATGGAAGCGACAGAATTACGATCCGAGCAACCGTTGGCCAGAAACACGCGTCTATTCCCAAAACTTGAAGTTGAGTTTCCTGGACTCCGTGAACGTTTTTGTGAATTTCTCACGACCATTTCCGACGTAAAATGACGCGAGGAACACGATGGAAGCGACAGAATTACGATCCGAGCAACCGTTGGCCAGAAACACGCGTCTATTCCCAAAACTTGAAGTTGAGTTTCCTAGACTCGGTGAACGTTTTTGTGAATTTCTCACGACCATTTACGACGTAAAATGACGCGAGGAACACGATGGAAGCGACAGAATTACGATCCGAGCAACCGTTGACTAGAAACTCGCGTCTATTCCCAAAACTTGAAGTCGACTTTCCTGGACTCCGGGAACGTTTTTGTGAATTTCTCACGACAATTTCCGACGTAAAATGACGCGAGGTACACGATGGAAGCGACAGTATTACGATCCGAGCAACCGATGACCAGAAATCCGCGTCTACTCCCAAAATTTGAAGTCTAGTTTCCTGGACTCCGTGAACGTTTTAGTGAATTTCTCACTACAATTTCCGACGTAAAATGACGCAAGGAAGACGATGGAAGCGACAGAATTACGATCCGAGCAACCGTTGACTAGAAACTCGCGTCTATTCCCAAAACTTGAAGTCTAGTTTCCTGGACTCCGTGAACGTTTTTGTGGATTTCTCACGGCCATTTCCGACGTAAAATGACGCGAGGAACACGATGAATGCGACAGAATGACGATCCGAGCAACCGTTGACCAGAAACCCGCGTCTATTCCTAAAACCTGAAGTCGAGTTTCCTGGACTCCGTGAACGTTTTTGTGAATTTCTCACGACCATTTCCGACGTAAAATGACGCGAGGGACACGATGGAAGCGACAGAATTACGATCCGAGCAACCGTTGGCCAGAAACACGCGTCTATTCCCAAAACTTGAAGTCTAGTTTCCTGGACTCCGTGAACGTTTTTGTGAATTTCTCACGACCATTTCCGACGTAAAATGACGCGAGGAACACGATGGAAGCGACAGAATTACGATCCGAGCAATCGTTGGCCAGAAACACGCGTCTATTGCCAAAACTTGAAGTCGACTTTCCTGGACTCCGGGAACGTTTTTGTGAATTTCTCACGACCATTTCCGACGTAAAATGACGCGAGGAACACGATGGAAGCGACAGAATTACGATCCGAGCAACCGTTGACCAGAAACTCGCGTCTATTCCCAAAACTTGAAGTCGACTTTCCTGGACTCCGGGAACGTTTTTGTGAATTTCTCACGACAATTTGCGACGTAAAATGACGCGAGGAACACGATGGAAGCGACAGAATTACGATCCGAGCAACCGTTGACTAGAAACTCGCGTCTATTCCCAAAACTTGAAGTCTAGTTTCCTGGACTCCGTGAACGTTTTTGTGAATTTCTCACGACCATTTCCGACGTAAAATGACGCGAGGAACACGATGGAAGCGACAGAATTACGATCCGAGCAATCGTTGGCCAGAAACACGCGTCTATTCCCAAAACTTGAAGTCGAGTTTCCTGGACTCCGTGAACGTTTTTGTGAATTTCTCACTACCATTTCCGACGTAAAATGACGCGAGGAAGAGGGTGAAAACGACAGAATTACGATCCGAGCAACCGTTGACTAGAAACTCGCGTCTATTCCCAAAACTTGAAGTTGAGTTGATTGGACTCCGTGGACGTTTTTGTGAATTTCTCACGACCATTTACGACGTAAAATGACGCGAGGAACACGATGGAAGCGACAGAATGACGATCCGAGCAACCGTTGACCGGAAACTCGCGTCTATCCCCAAAACTTGAAGTTGAGTTTCCTGGACTCCGTGAACGTTTTTGTGAATTTCTCACGACCATTTCCGACGTAAAATGACGCGAGGAACACGATGGAAGCGACAGAATTACGATCCGAGCAACCGTTAACCAGAAACTCGCGTCTATTTCCAAAACTTGAAGTTGAGTTTCCTGGACTCCGTGAACGTTTTTGTGAATTTCTCACGACCATTTCCGACGTAAAATGATGCGAGGAACACGATGGAAGCGACAGAATTACGATCCGAGCAACCGTTGACTAGAAACTCGCGTCTATTCCCAAAACTTGAAGTCGACTTTCCTGGACTCCGGGAACGTTTTTGTGAATTTCTCACGACAATTTCCGACGTAAAATGACGCGAGGTACACGATGGAAGCGACAGTATTACGATCCGAGCAACCGATGACCAGAAACCCGCGTCTACTCCCAAAATTTGAAGTCTAGTTTCCTGGACTCCGTGAACGTTTTAGTGAATTTCTCACTACAATTTCCGACGTAAAATGACGCAAGGAAGACGATGGAAGCGACAGAATTACGATCCGAGCAACCGTTGACTAGAAACTCGCGTCTATTCCCAAAACTTGAAATCTAGTTTCCTGGACTCCGTGAACGTTTTTGTGGATTTCTCACGGCCATTTCCGACGTAAAATGACGCGAGGAACACGATGAATGCGACAGAATGACGATCCGAGCAACCGTTGACCAGAAACTCGCGTCTATTCCTAAAACCTGAAGTCGAGTTTCCTGGACTCCGTGAACGTTTTTGTGAATTTCTCACGACCATTTCCGACGTAAAATGACGCGAGGGACACGATGGAAGCGACAGAATTACGATCCGAGCAACCGTTGGCCAGAAACACGCGTCTATTCCCAAAACTTGAAGTTGAGTTTCCTGGACTCCGTGAACGTTTTTGTGAATTTCTCACGACCATTTCCGACGTAAAATGACGCGAGGAACACGATGGAAGCGACAGAATTACGATCCGAGCAACCGTTGACCAGAAACTCGCGTCTATTGCCAAAACTTGAAGTCGACTTTCCTGGACTCCGGGAACGTTTTAGTGAATTTCTCACGACAATTTCCGACGTAAAATGACGCGAGGAACACGATGGAAGCGACAGAATTACGATCCGAGCAACCGTTGACTAGAAACTCGCGTCTATTCCCAAAACTTGAAGTCGACTTTCCTGGACTCCGGGAACGTTTTTGTGAATTTCTCACGACAATTTCCGACGTAAAATGACGCGAGGAACACGATGGAAGCGACAGAATTACGATCCGAGCAACCGTTGACTAGAAACTCGCGTCTATTCCCAAAACTTGAAGTCTAGTTTCCTGGACTCCGTGAACGTTTTTGTGAATTTCTCACGACCATTTCCGACGTAAAATGACGCGAGGAACACGATGGAAGCGACAGAATTACGATCCGAGCAATCGTTGGCCAGAAACACGCGTCTATTGCCAAAACTTGAAGTCGACTTTCCTGGACTCCGGGAACGTTTTTGTGAATTTCTCACGACAATTTCCGACGTAAAATGACGCGAGGAACACGATGGAAGCGACAGAATTACGATCCGAGCAACCGTTGACCAGAAACTCGCGTCTATTCCCAAAACTTGAAGTCGACTTTCCTGGACTCCGGGAACGTTTTTGTGAATTTCTCACGACAATTTGCGACGTAAAATGACGCGAGGAACACGATGGAAGCGACAGAATTACGATCCGAGCAACCGTTGACTAGAAACTCGCGTCTATTCCCAAAACTTGAAGTCTAGTTTCCTGGACTCCGTGAACGTTTTTGTGAATTTCTCACGACCATTTCCGACGTAAAATGACGCGAGGAACACGATGGAAGCGACAGAATTACGATCCGAGCAATCGTTGGCCAGAAACACGCGTCTATTCCCAAAACTTGAAGTCGAGTTTCCTGGACTCCGTGAACGTTTTTGTGAATTTCTCACTACCATTTCCGACGTAAAATGACGCGAGGAAGAGGGTGAAAACGACAGAATTACGATCCGAGCAACCGTTGACTAGAAACTCGCGTCTATTCCCAAAACTTGAAGTTGAGTTGATTGGACTCCGTGGACGTTTTTGTGAATTTCTCACGACCATTTACGACGTAAAATGACGCGAGGAACACGATGGAAGCGACAGAATGACGATCCGAGCAACCGTTGACCGGAAACTCGCGTCTATCCCCAAAACTTGAAGTTGAGTTTCCTGGACTCCGTGAACGTTTTTGTGAATTTCTCACGACCATTTCCGACGTAAAATGACGCGAGGCACACGATGGAAGCGACAGAATTACGATCCGAGCAACCGTTGACCAGAAACTCGCGTCTATTGCCAAAACTTGAAGTCGACTTTCCTGGACTCCGGGAACGTTTTTGTGAATTTCTCACGACAATTTCCGACGTAAAATGACGCGAGGAACACGATGGAAGCGACAGAATTACGATCCGAGCAACCGTTGACCAGAAACTCGCGTCTATTCCCAAAACTTGAAGTCGACTTTCCTGGACTCCGGGAACGTTTTTGTGAATTTCTCACGACAATTTCCGACGTAAAATGACGCGAGGAACACGATGGAAGCGACAGAATTACGATCCGAGCAACCGTTGACTAGAAACTCGCGTCTATTCCCAAAACTTGAAGTCTAGTTTCCTGGACTCCGTGAACGTTTTTGTGAATTTCTCACGACCATTTCCGACGTAAAATGACGCGAGGAACACGATGGAAGCGACAGAATTACGATCCGAGCAATCGTTGGCCAGAAACACGCGTCTATTCCCAAAACTTGAAGTCGAGTTTCCTGGACTCCGTGAACGTTTTTGTGAATTTCTCACTACCATTTCCGACGTAAAATGACGCGAGGAAGAGGGTGAAAACGACAGAATTACGATCCGAGCAACCGTTGACTAGAAACTCGCGTCTATTCCCAAAACTTGAAGTTGAGTTGATTGGATTCCGTGGACGTTTTTGTGAATTTCTCACGACCATTTACGACGTAAAATGACGCGAGGAACACGATGGAAGCGACAGAATGACGATCCGAGCAACCGTTGACCGGAAACTCGCGTCTATTCCCAAAACCTGAAGTCGAGTTTCCTGGACTCCGTGAACGTTTTTGTGGATTTCTCACGGCCATTTCCGACGTAAAATGACGCGAGGAACACGATGGAAGCGACAGAATGACGATCCGAGCAACCGTTGACCGGAAACTCGCGTCTATTCCCAAAACCTGAAGTCGACTTTCCTGGACTCCGTGAACGTTTTTGTGAATTTCTCACGACCATTGCCGACGTAAAATGACGCCAGGAACGCGATGGAAGCGACAGAATTACGATCCGAGCAACCGCTGACCAGAAACTCGCGCCTATTCCCAAAACTTGAAGTCGACTTTCCTGGACTCCATGAACGTTTTTGTGAATTTGTCACGACCATTTCCGACGTGAAATGACGCGAGGAACACGATGGAAGCGACAGAATGACGATCCGAGCAACCGTTGATCGGAAACTCGCGTCTATTCCCAAAACCTGAAGTCGAGTTTCCTGGACTCCGTGAACGTTTTTGTGGATTTCTCACGGCCATTTCCGACGTAAAATGACGCGAGGAACACGATGGAAGCGACAGAATGACGATCCGAGCAACCGTTGACCGGAAACTCGCGTCTATTCCCAAAACCTGAAGTCGACTTTCCTGGACTCCATGAACGTTTTTGTGAATTTGTCACGACCATTTCCGACGTGAAATGACGCGAGGAACACGATGGAAGCGACAGAATGACGATCCGAGCAACCGTTGATCGGAAACTCGCGTCTATTCCCAAAAGCTGAAGTCGAGTTTCCTGGACTCCGTGAACGTTTTAGTGAATTTCTCACTACAATTTCCGACGTAAAATGACGCAAGGGAGACGATGGATGCGACAGAATTACGATCCGAGCAACCGTTGACTAGAAACTCGCGTCTATTCCCAAAACTTGAAGTCTAGTTTCCTGGACTCCGTGAACGTTTTTGTGGATTTCTCACGGCCATTTCCGACGTAAAATGACGCGAGGAACACGATGGATGCGACAGAATGACGATCCGAGCAACCGTTGACCAGAAACTCGCGTCTATTCCCAAAACCTGAAGTCGAGTTTCCTGGACTCCGTGAACGTTTTTGTGAATTTCTCACGACCATTTCCGACGTAAAATGACGCGAGGAACACGATGGAAGCGACAGAATTACGATCCGAGCAATCGTTGGCCAGAAACACGCGTCTATTCCCAAAACTTGAAGTTGAGTTTCCTGGACTCCGTGAACGTTTTTGTGAATTTCTCACGGCCATTTCCGACGTAAAATGACGCGAGGAACACGATGGATGCGACAGAATGACGATCCGAGCAACCGTTGACTAGAAACTCGCGTCTATTCCCAAAACTTGAAGTTGAGTTGATTGGACTCCGTGGACGTTTTTGTGAATTTCTCACGACCATTTACGACGTAAAATGACGCGAGGAACACGATGGAAGCGACAGAATGACGATCCGAGCAACCGTTGACCGGAAACTCGCGTCTATCCCCAAAACTTGAAGTTGAGTTTCCTGGACTCCGTGAACGTTTTTGTGAATTTCTCACGACCATTTCCGACGTAAAATGACGCGAGGAACACGATGGAAGCGACAGAATTACGATCCGAGCAACCGTTGACCAGAAACTCGCGTCTATTGCCAAAACTTGAAGTCGACTTTCCTGGTCTCCGGGAACGTTTTTGTGAATTTCTCACGACAATTTCCGACGTAAAATGACGCGAGGAACACGATGGAAGCGACAGAATTACGATCCGAGCAACCGTTGACCAGAAACTCGCGTCTATTCCCAAAACTTGAAGTCGACTTTCCTGGACTCCGGGAACGTTTTTGTGAATTTCTCACGACAATTTCCGACGTAAAATGACGCGAGGAACACGATGGAAGCGACAGAATTACGATCCGAGCAACCGTTGACTAGAAACTCGCGTCTATTCCCAAAACTTGAAGTCTAGTTTCCTGGACTCCGTGAACGTTTTTGTGAATTTCTCACGACCATTTCCGACGTAAAATGACGCGAGGAACACGATGGAAGCGACAGAATTACGATCCGAGCAATCGTTGGCCAGAAACACGCGTCTATTCCCAAAACTTGAAGTCGAGTTTCCTGGACTCCGTGAACGTTTTTGTGAATTTCTCACTACCATTTCCGACGTAAAATGACGCGAGGAAGAGGGTGAAAACGACAGAATTACGATCCGAGCAACCGTTGACTAGAAACTCGCGTCTATTCCCAAAACTTGAAGTTGAGTTGATTGGACTCCGTGGACGTTTTTGTGAATTTCTCACGACCATTTACGACGTAAAATGACGCGAGGAACACGATGGAAGCGACAGAATTACGATCCGAGCAATAGTTGGCCAGAAACAAGCGTCTATTCCCAAAACTTGAAGTTGAGTTTCCTGGACTCCGTGAACGTTTTTGTGAATTTCTCACGACCATTTCCGACGTAAAATGACGCGAGGAACACGATGGAAGCGACAGAATTACAATCCGAGCAACCGTTGAACAGAAACTCGCGTCTATTCCCAAAACCTGAAGTCTAGTTTCCTGGACTCCGTGAACGTTTGAGTGAATTTCTCACTACCATTCCGACGTAAAATGACGCGAGGAAGACGGTGGGAGCGACAGAATTACGATCCGAGCAACCGTTGACTAGAAACTCGCGTCTATTCCCAAAACTTGAAGTCGACTTTCCTGGACTCCGTGAACGTTTTTGTGAATTTCTCATGACCATTTCCGACGTAAAATGACGCGAGGAACACAATGGAAGCGACAGAATTACGATCCGAGCAACCGATGACCAGAAACTCGCGTCTATTCCCAAAACTTGAAGTCTAGTTTCCTGGACTCCGTGAACGTTTTCGTGGATTTCTCACGGCCATTTCCGACGTAAAATGACGCGAGGAACACGATGGAAGCGACAGAATTACGATCCGAGCAATAGTTGGCCAGAAACACGCGTCTATTCCCAAAACTTGAAGTTGAGTTTCCTGGACTCCGTGAACGTTTTTGTGAATTTCTCACGACCATTTCCGACGTAAAATGACGCGAGGAACACGATGGAAGCGACAGAATTACGATCCGAGCAACCGATGCCCACAAACTCGCGTCTACTCCCAAAACTTGAAGTCTAGTTTCCTGAACTCCGTGAACGTTTTTATGGATTTCTCACGGCCACTTCCGACGTAAAATGACGCGAGGAACACGATGGAAGCGACAGAATTACGATCCGAGCAACCGTTGACTAGAAACTCGCGTCTATTCCCAAAACTTGAAGTCGACTTTCCTGGAATCCGTGAACGTTTTTGTGAATTTCTCACGACCATTTCCGACGTAAAATGACGCGAGGAACACAATGGAAGCGACAGAATTACGATCCGAGGAACCGATGACCAGAAACTCGCGTCTACTCCCAAAATTTGAAGTCTAGTTTCCTGGACTCCGTGAACGTTTGAGTGAATTTCTCACTACCATTCCGACGTAAAATGACGCGAGGAAGACGATGGAAGCGACAGAATTACGATCCGAGCAACCGTTGACCATAAACTCGCGTCTATTCCCAAAACCTGAAGTCTAGTTTCCTGGACTCCGTGAACGTTTGAGTGAATTTCTCACTACCATTCCGACGTAAAATGACGCGAGGAAGACGGTGGAAGCGACAGAATTACGATCCGAGCAACCGTTGACTAGAAACTCGCGTCTATTCCCAAAACTTGAAGTCGACTTTCCTGGACTCCGTGAACGTTTGAGTGAATTTCTCACTACCATTCCGACGTAAAATGACGCGAGGAAGACGATGGAAGCGACAAAATTACGATCCGAGCAACCGTTGACTAGAAACTCGCGTCTATTCCCAAAACTTGAAGTCTAGTTTCCTGGACTCCGTGAACGTTTTTGTGGATTTCTCACGGCCATTTCCGACGTAAAATGACGCGAGGAACACGATGGAAGCGACAGAATTACGATCCGAGCAATCGTTGGCCAGAAACACGCGTCTATTCCCAAAACTTGAAGTTGAGTTTCCTGGACTCCGTGAACGTTTTTGTGAATTTCTCACGACCATTTCCGACGTAAAATGACGCGAGGAACACGATGGAAGCGACAGAATTACGATCCGAGCAACCGTTGACTAGAACCTCGCGTCTATTCCCAAATCTTGAAGTCGACTTTCCTGGACTCCGTGAACGTTTTTGTGAATTTCTCACGACCATTTCCGACGTAAAATGACGCGAGGAACACGATGGAAGCGACAGAATTACGATCCGAGCAACCGTTGAACGGAAACTCGCGTCTATTCCCAAAACTTGAAGTCGACTTTCCTGGACTCCGTGAACTTTTTTGGGATTTTCTCACGACCATTTCCGACGTAAAATGACGCGAGGAACACGATGGAAGCGACAGAATTACGATCCGAGCAACCGTTGACTAGAAACTCGCGTCTATTCCCAAAATTTGAAGTCGACTTTCCTGGACTCCGTGAACGTTTTTGTGAATTTCTCACGACCATTTCCGACGTAAAATGACGCGAGGAACACGATGGAAGCGACAGAATTACGATCCGAGCAACCGTTGACTAGAAACTCGCGTCTATTCCCAAAACTTGAAGTCGACTTTCCTGGACTCCGTGAACGTTTTTGTGAATTTCTCACGACCATTTCCGACGTAAAATGACGCGAGGTACACGATGGAAGCGACAGAATTACGATCCGCGCAATAGTTGGCCAGAAACACGCGTCTACTCCCAAAACTTGAAGTTGAGTTTCCTGGACTCCGTGAACGTTTTTGTGAATTTCTCACGGCCACTTCCGACGTAAAATGACGCGAGGAACACGATGGAAGCGACAGAATTACGATCCGAGCAATCGTTGGCCAGAAACACGCGTCTATTCCCAAAACTTGAAGTTGAGTTTCCTGGACTCCGTGAACGTTTTTGTGAATTTCTCACGACCATTTTCGACGTAAAATGACGCGAGGAACACGATGGAAGCGACAGAATTACGATCCGAGCAACCGTTGACCAGAAACTCGCGTCTATTCCCAAAACTTGAAGTCGACTTTCCTGGACTCCGTGAACGTTTTTGTGAATTTCTCACGACCATTTCCGACGTAAAATGACGCGAGGAACACAATGGAAGCGACAGAATTACGATCCGAGCAACCGATGACCAGAAACTCGCGTCTATTCCCAAAACTTGAAGTCTAGTTTCCTGGACTCCGTGAACGTTTTTGTGGATTTCTCACGGCCATTTCCGACGTAAAATGACGCGAGGAACACGATGGAAGCGACAGAATTACGATCCGAGCAATAGTTGGCCAGAAACACGCGTCTATTCCCAAAACTTGAAGTTGAGTTTCCTGGACTCCGTGAACGTTTTTGTGAATTTCTCACGACCATTTCCGACCTAAAATGACGCGAGGAACACGATGGAAGCGACAGAATTACGATCCGAGCAACCGTTGAACAGAAACTCGCGTCTATTCCCAAAACTTGAAGTCGACTTTCCTGGACTCTGTGAACTTTTTTGGGATTTTCTCACGACCATTTCCGACGTAAAATGACGCGAGGAACACGATGGAAGCGACAGAATTACGATCCGAGCAACCGTTGACTAGAAACTCGCGTCTATTCCCAAAATTTGAAGTCGACTTTCCTGGACTCCGTGAACGTTTTTGTGAATTTCTCACGACCATTTCCGACGTAAAATGACGCGAGGAACACGATGGAAGCGACAGAATTACGATCCGCGCAATAGTTGGCCAGAAACACGCGTCTATTCCCAAAACTTGAAGTTGAGTTTCCTGGACTCCGTGAACGTTTTTGTGAATTTCTCACGACCATTTCCGACGTAAAATGACGCGAGGAACACGATGGAAGCGACAGAATTACAATCCGATCAACCGTTGAACAGAAACTCGCGTCTATTCCCAAAACCTGAAGTCTAGTTTCCTGGACTCCGTGAACGTTTGAGTGAATTTCTCACTACCATTCCGACGTAAAATGACGCGAGGAAGACGGTGGAAGCGACAGAATTACGATCCGAGCAACCGTTGACTAGAAACTCGCGTCTATTCCCAAAACTTGAAGTCGACTTTCCTGGACTCCGTGAACGTTTTTGTGAATTTCTCATGACCATTTCCGACGTAAAATGACGCGAGGAACACAATGGAAGCGACAGAATTACGATCCGAGCAACCGATGACCAGAAACTCGCGTCTATTCCCAAAACTTGAAGTCTAGTTTCCTGGACTCCGTGAACGTTTTCGTGGATTTCTCACAGCCATTTCCGACGTAAAATGACGCGAGGAACACGATGGAAGCGACAGAATTACGATCCGAGCAATAGTTGGCCAGAAACACGCGTCTATTCCCAAAACTTGAAGTTGAGTTTCCTGGACTCCGTGAACGTTTTTGTGAATTTCTCACGACCATTTCCGACGTAAAATGACGCGAGGAACACGATGGAAGCGACAGAATTACGATCCGAGCAATAGTTGGCCAGAAACACGCGTCTATTCCCAAAACTTGAAGTTGAGTTTCCTGGACTCCGTGAACGTTTTTGTGAATTTCTCACGACCATTTCCGACGTAAAATGACGCGAGGAACACGATGGAAGCGACAGAATTACGATCCGAGCAACCGTTGAACGGAAACTCGCGTCTATTCCCAAAACTTGAAGTCGACTTTCCTGGACTCCGTGAACTTTTTTGGGATTTTCTCACGACCATTTCCGACGTAAAATGACGCGAGGAACACGATGGAAGCGACAGAATTACGATCCGAGCAACCGTTGACTAGAAACTCGCGTCTATTCCCAAAACTTGAAGTCGACTTTCCTGGACTCCGTGAACGTTTTTGTGAATTTCTCACGACCATTTCCGACGTAAAATGACGCGAGGAACACGATGGAAGCGACAGAATTACGATCCGCGCAATAGTTGGCCAGAAACACGCGTCTACTCCCAAAACTTGAAGTTGAGTTTCCTGGACTCCGTGAACGTTTTTGTGAATTTCTCACGGCCACTTCCGACGTAAAATGACGCGAGGAACACGATGGAAGCGACAGAATTACGATCCGAGCAATCGTTGGCCAGAAACACGCGTCTATTCCCAAAACTTGAAGTTGAGTTTCCTGGACTCCGTGAACGTTTTTGTGAATTTCTCACGACCATTTTCGACGTAAAATGACGCGAGGAACACGATGGAAGCGACAGAATTACGATCCGAGCAACCGTTGACCAGAAACTCGCGTCTATTCCCAAAACTTGAAGTCGACTTTCCTGGACTCCGTGAACGTTTTTGTGAATTTCTCACGACCATTTCCGACGTAAAATGACGCGAGGAACACAATGGAAGCGACAGAATTACGATCCGAGCAACCGATGACCAGAAACTCGCGTCTATTCCCAAAACTTGAAGTCTAGTTTCCTGGACTCCGTGAACGTTTTTGTGGATTTCTCACGGCCATTTCCGACGTAAAATGACGCGAGGAACACGATGGAAGCGACAGAATTACGATCCGAGCAATAGTTGGCCAGAAACAAGCGTCTATTCCCAAAACTTGAAGTTGAGTTTCCTGGACTCCGTGAACGTTTTTGTGAATTTCTCACGACCATTTCCGACGTAAAATGACGCGAGGAACACGATGGAAGCGACAGAATTACAATCCGAGCAACCGTTGAACAGAAACTCGCGTCTATTCCCAAAACCTGAAGTCTAGTTTCCTGGACTCCGTGAACGTTTGAGTGAATTTCTCACTACCATTCCGACGTAAAATGACGCGAGGAAGACGGTGGAAGCGACAGAATTACGATCCGAGCAACCGTTGACTAGAAACTCGCGTCTATTCCCAAAACTTGAAGTCGACTTTCCTGGACTCCGTGAACGTTTTTGTGAATTTCTCATGACCATTTCCGACGTAAAATGACGCGAGGAACACAATGGAAGCGACAGAATTACGATCCGAGCAACCGATGACCAGAAACTCGCGTCTATTCCCAAAACTTGAAGTCTAGTTTCCTGGACTCCGTGAACGTTTTCGTGGATTTCTCACGGCCATTTCCGACGTAAAATGACGCGAGGAACACGATGGAAGCGACAGAATTACGATCCGAGCAATAGTTGGCCAGAAACACGCGTCTATTCCCAAAACTTGAAGTTGAGTTTCCTGGACTCCGTGAACGTTTTTGTGAATTTCTCACGACCATTTCCGACGTAAAATGACGCGAGGAACACGATGGAAGCGACAGAATTACGATCCGAGCAACCGATGCCCACAAACTCGCGTCTACTCCCAAAACTTGAAGTCTAGTTTCCTGAACTCCGTGAACGTTTTTATGGATTTCTCACGGCCACTTCCGACGTAAAATGACGCGAGGAACACGATGGAAGCGACAGAATTACGATCCGAGCAACCGTTGACTAGAAACTCGCGTCTATTCCCAAAACTTGAAGTCGACTTTCCTGGAATCCGTGAACGTTTTTGTGAATTTCTCACGACCATTTCCGACGTAAAATGACGCGAGGAACACAATGGAAGCGACAGAATTACGATCCGAGGAACCGATGACCAGAAACTCGCGTCTACTCCCAAAATTTGAAGTCTAGTTTCCTGGACTCCGTGAACGTTTGAGTGAATTTCTCACTACCATTCCGACGTAAAATGACGCGAGGAAGACGATGGAAGCGACAGAATTACGATCCGAGCAACCGTTGACCATAAACTCGCGTCTATTCCCAAAACCTGAAGTCTAGTTTCCTGGACTCCGTGAACGTTTGAGTGAATTTCTCACTACCATTCCGACGTAAAATGACGCGAGGAAGACGGTGGAAGCGACAGAATTACGATCCGAGCAACCGTTGACTAGAAACTCGCGTCTATTCCCAAAACTTGAAGTCGACTTTCCTGGACTCCGTGAACGTTTGAGTGAATTTCTCACTACCATTCCGACGTAAAATGACGCGAGGAAGACGATGGAAGCGACAAAATTACGATCCGAGCAACCGTTGACTAGAAACTCGCGTCTATTCCCAAAACTTGAAGTCTAGTTTCCTGGACTCCGTGAACGTTTTTGTGGATTTCTCACGGCCATTTCCGACGTAAAATGACGCGAGGAACACGATGGAAGCGACAGAATTACGATCCGAGCAATCGTTGGCCAGAAACACGCGTCTATTCCCAAAACTTGAAGTTGAGTTTCCTGGACTCCGTGAACGTTTTTGTGAATTTCTCACGACCATTTCCGACGTAAAATGACGCGAGGAACACGATGGAAGCGACAGAATTACGATCCGAGCAACCGTTGACTAGAACCTCGCGTCTATTCCCAAATCTTGAAGTCGACTTTCCTGGACTCCGTGAACGTTTTTGTGAATTTCTCACGACCATTTCCGACGTAAAATGACGCGAGGAACACGATGGAAGCGACAGAATTACGATCCGAGCAACCGTTGAACGGAAACTCGCGTCTATTCCCAAAACTTGAAGTCGACTTTCCTGGACTCCGTGAACTTTTTTGGGATTTTCTCACGACCATTTCCGACGTAAAATGACGCGAGGAACACGATGGAAGCGACAGAATTACGATCCGAGCAACCGTTGACTAGAAACTCGCGTCTATTCCCAAAATTTGAAGTCGACTTTCCTGGACTCCGTGAACGTTTTTGTGAATTTCTCACGACCATTTCCGACGTAAAATGACGCGAGGAACACGATGGAAGCGACAGAATTACGATCCGAGCAACCGTTGACTAGAAACTCGCGTCTATTCCCAAAACTTGAAGTCGACTTTCCTGGACTCCGTGAACGTTTTTGTGAATTTCTCACGACCATTTCCGACGTAAAATGACGCGAGGTACACGATGGAAGCGACAGAATTACGATCCGCGCAATAGTTGGCCAGAAACACGCGTCTACTCCCAAAACTTGAAGTTGAGTTTCCTGGACTCCGTGAACGTTTTTGTGAATTTCTCACGGCCACTTCCGACGTAAAATGACGCGAGGAACACGATGGAAGCGACAGAATTACGATCCGAGCAATCGTTGGCCAGAAACACGCGTCTATTCCCAAAACTTGAAGTTGAGTTTCCTGGACTCCGTGAACGTTTTTGTGAATTTCTCACGACCATTTTCGACGTAAAATGACGCGAGGAACACGATGGAAGCGACAGAATTACGATCCGAGCAACCGTTGACCAGAAACTCGCGTCTATTCCCAAAACTTGAAGTCGACTTTCCTGGACTCCGTGAACGTTTTTGTGAATTTCTCACGACCATTTCCGACGTAAAATGACGCGAGGAACACAATGGAAGCGACAGAATTACGATCCGAGCAACCGATGACCAGAAACTCGCGTCTATTCCCAAAACTTGAAGTCTAGTTTCCTGGACTCCGTGAACGTTTTTGTGGATTTCTCACGGCCATTTCCGACGTAAAATGACGCGAGGAACACGATGGAAGCGACAGAATTACGATCCGAGCAATAGTTGGCCAGAAACACGCGTCTATTCCCAAAACTTGAAGTTGAGTTTCCTGGACTCCGTGAACGTTTTTGTGAATTTCTCACGACCATTTCCGACGTAAAATGACGCGAGGAACACGATGGAAGCGACAGAATTACAATCCGAGCAACCGTTGAACAGAAACTCGCGTCTATTCCCAAAACCTGAAGTCTAGTTTCCTGGACTCCGTGAACGTTTGAGTGAATTTCTCACTACCATTCCGACGTAAAATGACGCGAGGAAGACGGTGGAAGCGACAGAATTACGATCCGAGCAACCGTTGACTAGAAACTCGCGTCTATTCCCAAAACTTGAAGTCGACTTTCCTGGACTCCGTGAACGTTTTTGTGAATTTCTCATGACCATTTCCGACGTAAAATGACGCGAGGAACACAATGGAAGCGACAGAATTACGATCCGAGCAACCGATGACCAGAAACTCGCGTCTATTCCCAAAACTTGAAGTCTAGTTTCCTGGACTCCGTGAACGTTTTCGTGGATTTCTCACGGCCATTTCCGACGTAAAATGACGCGAGGAACACGATGGAAGCGACAGAATTACGATCCGAGCAATAGTTGGCCAGAAACACGCGTCTATTCCCAAAACTTGAAGTTGAGTTTCCTGGACTCCGTGAACGTTTTTGTGAATTTCTCACGACCATTTCCGACGTAAAATGACGCGAGGAACACAATGGAAGCGACAGAATTACGATCCGAGCAACCGATGACCAGAAACTCGCGTCTATTCCCAAAACTTGAAGTCTAGTTTCCTGGACTCCGTGAACGTTTTTGTGAATTTCTCACGACCATTTCCGACGTAAAATGACGCGAGGAACACAATGGAAGCGACAGAATTACGATCCGAGCAACCGATGACCAGAAACTCGCGTCTATTCCCAAAACTTGAAGTCTAGTTTCCTGGACTCCGTGAACGTTTTTGTGGATTTCTCACGGCCATTTCCGACGTAAAATGACGCGAGGAACACGATGGAAGCGACAGAATTACGATCCGAGCAATAGTTGGCCAGAAACACGCGTCTATTCCCAAAACTTGAAGTTGAGTTTCCTGGACTCCGTGAACGTTTTTGTGAATTTCTCACGACCATTTCCGACGTAAAATGACGCGAGGAACACGATGGAAGCGACAGAATTACAATCCGAGCAACCGTTGAACAGAAACTCGCGTCTATTCCCAAAACCTGAAGTCTAGTTTCCTGGACTCCGTGAACGTTTGAGTGAATTTCTCACTACCATTCCGACGTAAAATGACGCGAGGAAGACGGTGGAAGCGACAGAATTACGATCCGAGCAACCGTTGACTAGAAACTCGCGTCTATTCCCAAAACTTGAAGTCGACTTTCCTGGACTCCGTGAACGTTTTTGTGAATTTCTCATGACCATTTCCGACGTAAAATGACGCGAGGAACACAATGGAAGCGACAGAATTACGATCCGAGCAACCGATGACCAGAAACTCGCGTCTATTCCCAAAACTTGAAGTCTAGTTTCCTGGACTCCGTGAACGTTTTCGTGGATTTCTCACGGCCATTTCCGACGTAAAATGACGCGAGGAACACGATGGAAGCGACAGAATTACGATCCGAGCAATAGTTGGCCAGAAACACGCGTCTATTCCCAAAACTTGAAGTTGAGTTTCCTGGACTCCGTGAACGTTTTTGTGAATTTCTCACGACCATTTCCGACGTAAAATGACGCGAGGAACACGATGGAAGCGACAGAATTACGATCCGAGCAACCGTTGACTAGAAACTCGCGTCTATTCCCAAAATTTGAAGTCGACGTTCCTAGACTCCGTGAACGTTTTTGTGAATTTCTCACGACCATTTCCGACGTAAAATGACGCGAGGAACACGATGGAAGCGACAGAATTACGATCCGAGCAACCGATGACCAGAAACTCGCGTCTATTCCCAAAACTTGAAGTCGACTTTCCTGGACTCCGTGAACGTTTTTGTGAATTTCTCACGACCATTTCCGACGTAAAATGACGCGAGGAACACAATGGAAGCGACAGAATTACGATCCGAGCAACCGATGACCAGAAACTCGCGTCTATTCCCAAAACTTGAAGTCTAGTTTCCTGGACTCCGTGAACGTTTTTGTGGATTTCTCACGGCCATTTCCGACGTAAAATGACGCGAGGAACACGATGGAAGCGACAGAATTACGATCCGAGCAATAGTTGGCCAGAAACACGCGTCTATTCCCAAAACTTGAAGTTGAGTTTCCTGGACTCCGTGAACGTTTTTGTGAATTTCTCACGACCATTTCCGACGTAAAATGACGCGAGGAACACGATGGAAGCGACAGAATTACAATCCGAGCAACCGTTGAACAGAAACTCGCGTCTATTCCCAAAACCTGAAGTCTAGTTTCCTGGACTCCGTGAACGTTTGAGTGAATTTCTCACTACCATTCCGACGTAAAATGACGCGAGGAAGACGGTGGAAGCGACAGAATTACGATCCGAGCAACCGTTGACTAGAAACTCGCGTCTATTCCCAAAACTTGAAGTCGACTTTCCTGGACTCCGTGAACGTTTTTGTGAATTTCTCATGACCATTTCCGACGTAAAATGACGCGAGGAACACAATGGAAGCGACAGAATTACGATCCGAGCAACCGATGACCAGAAACTCGCGTCTATTCCCAAAACTTGAAGTCTAGTTTCCTGGACTCCGTGAACGTTTTCGTGGATTTCTCACGGCCATTTCCGACGTAAAATGACGCGAGGAACACGATGGAAGCGACAGAATTACGATCCGAGCAATAGTTGGCCAGAAACACGCGTCTATTCCCAAAACTTGAAGTTGAGTTTCCTGGACTCCGTGAACGTTTTTGTGAATTTCTCACGACCATTTCCGACGTAAAATGACGCGAGGAACACGATGGAAGCGACAGAATTACGATCCGAGCAACCGTTGACTAGAAACTCGCGTCTATTCCCAAAATTTGAAGTCGACTTTCCTAGACTCCGTGAACGTTTTTGTGAATTTCTCACGACCATTTCCGACGTAAAATGACGCGAGGAACACGATGGAAGCGACAGAATTACGATCCGAGCAACCGATGACCCGAAACTCGCGTCTATTCCCAAAACTTGAAGTCTAGTTTCCTGGACTCCGTGAACGTTTTCGTGGATTTCTCACGGCCATTTCCGACGTAAAATGACGCGAGGAACACGATGGAAGCGACAGAATTACGATCCGAGCAATAGTTGGCCAGAAACTCGCGTCTATTCCCAAAATTTGAAGTTGAGTTTCCTGGACTCCGTGAACGTTTTTGTGAATTTCTCACGACCATTTCCGACGTAAAATGACGCGAGGAACACGATGGAAGCGACAGAATTACGATCCGCGCAATAGTTGGCCAGAAACACGCGTCTACTCCCAAAACTTGAAGTTGAGTTTCCTGGACTCCGTGAACGTTTTTGTGAATTTCTCACGGCCACTTCCGACGTAAAATGACGCGAGGAACACGATGGAAGCGACAGAATTACGATCCGAGCAATCGTTGGCCAGAAACACGCGTCTATTCCCAAAACTTGAAGTTGAGTTTCCTGGACTCCGTGAACGTTTTTGTGAATTTCTCACGACCATTTTCGACGTAAAATGACGCGAGGAACACGATGGAAGCGACAGAATTACGATCCGAGCAACCGTTGACCAGAAACTCGCGTCTATTCCCAAAATTTGAAGTCGACTTTCCTGGACTCCGTGAACGTTTTTGTGAATTTCTCACGACCATTTCCGACGTAAAATGACGCGAGGAACACGATGGAAGCGACAGAATTACGATCCGAGCAACCGTTGACTAGAAACTCGCGTCTATTCCCAAAACTTGAAGTCGACTTTCCTGGACTCCGTGAACGTTTTTGTGAATTTCTCACGACCATTTCCGACGTAAAATGACGCGAGGAACACGATGGAAGCGACAGAATTACGATCCGCGCAATAGTTGGCCAGAAACACGCGTCTACTCCCAAAACTTGAAGTTGAGTTTCCTGGACTCCGTGAACGTTTTTGTGAATTTCTCACGGCCACTTCCGACGTAAAATGACGCGAGGAACACGATGGAAGCGACAGAATTACGATCCGAGCAATCGTTGGCCAGAAACACGCGTCTATTCCCAAAACTTGAAGTTGAGTTTCCTGGACTCCGTGAACGTTTTTGTGAATTTCTCACGACCATTTTCGACGTAAAATGACGCGAGGAACACGATGGAAGCGACAGAATTACGATCCGAGCAACCGTTGACCAGAAACTCGCGTCTATTCCCAAAACTTGAAGTCGACTTTCCTGGACTCCGTGAACGTTTTTGTGAATTTCTCACGACCATTTCCGACGTAAAATGACGCGAGGAACACAATGGAAGCGACAGAATTACGATCCGAGCAACCGATGACCAGAAACTCGCGTCTATTCCCAAAACTTGAAGTCTAGTTTCCTGGACTCCGTGAACGTTTTTGTGGATTTCTCACGGCCATTTCCGACGTAAAATGACGCGAGGAACACGATGGAAGCGACAGAATTACGATCCGAGCAATAGTTGGCCAGAAACACGCGTCTATTCCCAAAACTTGAAGTTGAGTTTCCTGGACTCCGTGAACGTTTTTGTGAATTTCTCACGACCATTTCCGACGTAAAATGACGCGAGGAACACGATGGAAGCGACAGAATTACAATCCGAGCAACCGTTGAACAGAAACTCGCGTCTATTCCCAAAACCTGAAGTCTAGTTTCCTGGACTCCGTGAACGTTTGAGTGAATTTCTCACTACCATTCCGACGTAAAATGACGCGAGGAAGACGGTGGAAGCGACAGAATTACGATCCGAGCAACCGTTGACTAGAAACTCGCGTCTATTCCCAAAACTTGAAGTCGACTTTCCTGGACTCCGTGAACGTTTTTGTGAATTTCTCATGACCATGTCCGACGTAAAATGACGCGAGGAACACAATGGAAGCGACAGAATTACGATCCGAGCAACCGATGACCAGAAACTCGCGTCTATTCCCAAAACTTGAAGTCTAGTTTCCTGGACTCCGTGAACGTTTTCGTGGATTTCTCACGGCCATTTCCGACGTAAAATGACGCGAGGAACACGATGGAAGCGACAGAATTACGATCCGAGCAATAGTTGGCCAGAAACACGCGTCTATTCCCAAAACTTGAAGTTGAGTTTCCTGGACTCCGTGAACGTTTTTGTGAATTTCTCACGACCATTTCCGACGTAAAATGACGCGAGGAACACGATGGAAGCGACAGAATTACGATCCGAGCAACCGATGCCCACAAACTCGCGTCTACTCCCAAAACTTGAAGTCTAGTTTCCTGAACTCCGTGAACGTTTTTATGGATTTCTCACGGCCACTTCCGACGTAAAATGACGCGAGGAACACGATGGAAGCGACAGAATTACGATCCGAGCAACCGTTGACTAGAAACTCGCGTCTATTCCCAAAACTTGAAGTCGACTTTCCTGGAATCCGTGAACGTTTTTGTGAATTTCTCACGACCATTTCCGACGTAAAATGACGCGAGGAACACAATGGAAGCGACAGAATTACGATCCGAGGAACCGATGACCAGAAACTCGCGTCTACTCCCAAAATTTGAAGTCTAGTTTCCTGGACTCCGTGAACGTTTGAGTGAATTTCTCACTACCATTCCGACGTAAAATGACGCGAGGAAGACGATGGAAGCGACAGAATTACGATCCGAGCAACCGTTGACCATAAACTCGCGTCTATTCCCAAAACCTGAAGTCTAGTTTCCTGGACTCCGTGAACGTTTGAGTGAATTTCTCACTACCATTCCGACGTAAAATGACGCGAGGAAGACGGTGGGAGCGACAGAATTACGATCCGAGCAACCGTTGACTAGAAACTCGCGTCTATTCCCAAAACTTGAAGTCGACTTTCCTGGACTCCGTGAACGTTTGAGTGAATTTCTCACTACCATTCCGACGTAAAATGACGCGAGGAAGACGATGGAAGCGACAAAATTACGATCCGAGCAACCGTTGACTAGAAACTCGCGTCTATTCCCAAAACTTGAAGTCTAGTTTCCTGGACTCCGTGAACGTTTTTGTGGATTTCTCACGGCCATTTCCGACGTAAAATGACGCGAGGAACACGATGGAAGCGACAGAATTACGATCCGAGCAATCGTTGGCCAGAAACACGCGTCTATTCCCAAAACTTGAAGTTGAGTTTCCTGGACTCCGTGAACGTTTTTGTGAATTTCTCACGACCATTTCCGACGTAAAATGACGCGAGGAACACGATGGAAGCGACAGAATTACGATCCGAGCAACCGTTGACTAGAACCTCGCGTCTATTCCCAAATCTTGAAGTCGACTTTCCTGGACTCCGTGAACGTTTTTGTGAATTTCTCACGACCATTTCC
Source organism: Crossocerus cetratus (assembly GCA_963675795.1). NCBI lineage: Eukaryota > Metazoa > Arthropoda > Insecta > Hymenoptera > Crabronidae > Crossocerus > Crossocerus cetratus. The sequence goes on along the minus strand of OY776664.1, from coordinate 10,887,542 downwards.
GACGTAAAATGACGCGAGGAACACGATGGAAGCGACAGAATTACGATCCGAGCAACCGTTGAACGGAAACTCGCGTCTATTCCCAAAACTTGAAGTCGACTTTCCTGGACTCCGTGAACTTTTTTGGGATTTTCTCACGACCATTTCCGACGTAAAATGACGCGAGGAACACGATGGAAGCGACAGAATTACGATCCGAGCAACCGTTGACTAGAAACTCGCGTCTATTCCCAAAATTTGAAGTCGACTTTCCTGGACTCCGTGAACGTTTTTGTGAATTTCTCACGACCATTTCCGACGTAAAATGACGCGAGGAACACGATGGAAGCGACAGAATTACGATCCGAGCAACCGTTGACTAGAAACTCGCGTCTATTCCCAAAACTTGAAGTCGACTTTCCTGGACTCCGTGAACGTTTTTGTGAATTTCTCACGACCATTTCCGACGTAAAATGACGCGAGGAACACGATGGAAGCGACAGAATTACGATCCGCGCAATAATTGGCCAGAAACACGCGTCTACTCCCAAAACTTGAAGTTGAGTTTCCTGGACTCCGTGAACGTTTTTGTGAATTTCTCACGGCCACTTCCGACGTAAAATGACGCGAGGAACACGATGGAAGCGACAGAATTACGATCCGAGCAATCGTTGGCCAGAAACACGCGTCTATTCCCAAAACTTGAAGTTGAGTTTCCTGGACTCCGTGAACGTTTGAGTGAATTTCTCACTACCATTCCGACGTAAAATGACGCGAGGAAGACGATGGAAGCGACAAAATTACGATCCGAGCAACCGTTGACTAGAAACTCGCGTCCATTCCCAAAACTTGAAGTCTAGTTTCCTGGACTCCGTGAACGTTTTTGTGGATTTCTCACGGCCATTTCCGACGTAAAATGACGCGAGGAACACGATGGAAGCGACAGAATTACGATCCGAGCAATCGTTGGCCAGAAACACGCGTCTATTCCCAAAACTTGAAGTTGAGTTTCCTGGACTCCGTGAACGTTTTTGTGAATTTCTCACGACCATTTCCGACGTAAAATGACGCGAGGAACACGATGGAAGCGACAGAATTACGATCCGAGCAACCGTTGACTAGAACCTCGCGTCTATTCCCAAATCTTGAAGTCGACTTTCCTGGACTCCGTGAACGTTTTTGTGAATTTCTCACGACCATTTCCGACGTAAAATGACGCGAGGAACACGATGGAAGCGACAGAATTACGATCCGAGCAACCGTTGAACGGAAACTCGCGTCTATTCCCAAAACTTGAAGTCGACTTTCCTGGACTCCGTGAACTTTTTTGGGATTTTCTCACGACCATTTCCGACGTAAAATGACGCGAGGAACACGATGGAAGCGACAGAATTACGATCCGAGCAACCGTTGACTAGAAACTCGCGTCTATTCCCAAAATTTGAAGTCGACTTTCCTGGACTCCGTGAACGTTTTTGTGAATTTCTCACGACCATTTCCGACGTAAAATGACGCGAGGAACACGATGGAAGCGACAGAATTACGATCCGAGCAACCGTTGACTAGAAACTCGCGTCTATTCCCAAAACTTGAAGTCGACTTTCCTGGACTCCGTGAACGTTTTTGTGAATTTCTCACGACCATTTCCGACGTAAAATGACGCGAGGAACACGATGGAAGCGACAGAATTACGATCCGCGCAATAATTGGCCAGAAACACGCGTCTACTCCCAAAACTTGAAGTTGAGTTTCCTGGACTCCGTGAACGTTTTTGTGAATTTCTCACGGCCACTTCCGACGTAAAATGACGCGAGGAACACGATGGAAGCGACAGAATTACGATCCGAGCAATCGTTGGCCAGAAACACGCGTCTATTCCCAAAACTTGAAGTTGAGTTTCCTGGACTCCGTGAACGTTTTTGTGAATTTCTCACGACCATTTTCGACGTAAAATGACGCGAGGAACACGATGGAAGCGACAGAATTACGATCCGAGCAACCGATGACCAGAAACTCGCGTCTATTCCCAAAACTTGAAGTCTAGTTTCCTGGACTCCGTGAACGTTTTTGTGGATTTCTCACGGCCATTTCCGACGTAAAATGACGCGAGGAACACGATGGAAGCGACAGAATTACGATCCGAGCAATAGTTGGCCAGAAACACGCGTCTATTCCCAAAACTTGAAGTTGAGTTTCCTGGACTCCGTGAACGTTTTTGTGAATTTCTCACGACCATTTCCGACGTAAAATGACGCGAGGAACACGATGGAAGCGACAGAATTACAATCCGAGCAACCGTTGAACAGAAACTCGCGTCTATTCCCAAAACCTGAAGTCTAGTTTCCTGGACTCCGTGAACGTTTGAGTGAATTTCTCACTACCATTCCGACGTAAAATGACGCGAGGAAGACGGTGGAAGCGACAGAATTACGATCCGAGCAACCGTTGACTAGAAACTCGCGTCTATTCCCAAAACTTGAAGTCGACTTTCCTGGACTCCGTGAACGTTTTTGTGAATTTCTCATGACCATTTCCGACGTAAAATGACGCGAGGAACACAATGGAAGCGACAGAATTACGATCCGAGCAACCGATGACCAGAAACTCGCGTCTATTCCCAAAACTTGAAGTCTAGTTTCCTGGACTCCGTGAACGTTTTCGTGGATTTCTCACGGCCATTTCCGACGTAAAATGACGCGAGGAACACGATGGAAGCGACAGAATTACGATCCGAGCAATAGTTGGCCAGAAACACGCGTCTATTCCCAAAACTTGAAGTTGAGTTTCCTGGACTCCGTGAACGTTTTTGTGAATTTCTCACGACCATTTCCGACGTAAAATGACGCGAGGAACACGATGGAAGCGACAGAATTACGATCCGAGCAACCGTTGACTAGAAACTCGCGTCTATTCCCAAAATTTGAAGTCGACTTTCCTAGACTCCGTGAACGTTTTTGTGAATTTCTCACGACCATTTCCGACGTAAAATGACGCGAGGAACACGATGGAAGCGACAGAATTACGATCCGAGCAACCGATGACCAGAAACTCGCGTCTATTCCCAAAACTTGAAGTCGACTTTCCTGGACTCCGTGAACGTTTTTGTGAATTTCTCACGACCATTTCCGACGTAAAATGACGCGAGGAACACAATGGAAGCGACAGAATTACGATCCGAGCAACCGATGACCAGAAACTCGCGTCTATTCCCAAAACTTGAAGTCTAGTTTCCTGGACTCCGTGAACGTTTTTGTGGATTTCTCACGGCCATTTCCGACGTAAAATGACGCGAGGAACACGATGGAAGCGACAGAATTACGATCCGAGCAATAGTTGGCCAGAAACACGCGTCTATTCCCAAAACTTGAAGTTGAGTTTCCTGGACTCCGTGAACGTTTTTGAGAATTTCTCACGACCATTTCCGACGTAAAATGACGCGAGGAACACGATGGAAGCGACAGAATTACAATCCGAGCAACCGTTGAACAGAAACTCGCGTCTATTCCCAAAACCTGAAGTCTAGTTTCCTGGACTCCGTGAACGTTTGAGTGAATTTCTCACTACCATTCCGACGTAAAATGACGCGAGGAAGACGGTGGAAGCGACAGAATTACGATCCGAGCAACCGTTGACTAGAAACTCGCGTCTATTCCCAAAACTTGAAGTCGACTTTCCTGGACTCCGTGAACGTTTTTGTGAATTTCTCATGACCATTTCCGACGTAAAATGACGCGAGGAACACAATGGAAGCGACAGAATTACGATCCGAGCAACCGATGACCAGAAACTCGCGTCTATTCCCAAAACTTGAAGTCTAGTTTCCTGGACTCCGTGAACGTTTTCGTGGATTTCTCACGGCCATTTCCGACGTAAAATGACGCGAGGAACACGATGGAAGCGACAGAATTACGATCCGAGCAATAGTTGGCCAGAAACACGCGTCTATTCCCAAAACTTGAAGTTGAGTTTCCTGGACTCCGTGAACGTTTTTGTGAATTTCTCACGACCATTTCCGACGTAAAATGACGCGAGGAACACGATGGAAGCGACAGAATTACGATCCAAGCAACCGTTGACTAGAAACTCGCGTCTATTCCCAAAATTTGAAGTCGACTTTCCTAGACTCCGTGAAAGTTTTTGTGAATTTCTCACGACCATTTCCGACGTAAAATGACGCGAGGAACACGATGGAAGCGACAGAATTACGATCCGAGCAACCGATGACCAGAAACTCGCGTCTATTCCCAAAACTTGAAGTTGAGTTTCCTGGACTCCGTGAACGTTTTTGTGAATTTCTCACGACCATTTCCGACGTAAAATGACGCGAGGAACACGATGGAAGCGACAGAATTACGATCCAAGCAACCGTTGACTAGAAACTCGCGTCTATTCCCAAAATTTGAAGTCGACTTTCCTAGACTCCGTGAAAGTTTTTGTGAATTTCTCACGACCATTTCCGACGTAAAATGACGCGAGGAACACGATGGAAGCGACAGAATTACGATCCGAGCAACCGATGACCAGAAACTCGCGTCTATTCCCAAAACTTGAAGTCTAGTTTCCTGGACTCCGTGAACGTTTTCGTGGATTTCTCACGGCCATTTCCGACGTAAAATGTCGCGAGGAACACGATGGAAGCGACAGAATTACGATCCGAGCAATAGTTGGCCAGAAACTCGCGTCTATTCCCAAAATTTGAAGTTGAGTTTCCTGGACTCCGTGAACGTTTTTGTGAATTTCTCACGACCATTTCCGACGTAAAATGACGCGAGGAACACGATGGAAGCGACAGAATTACGATCCGCGCAATAGTTGGCCAGAAACACGCGTCTACTCCCAAAACTTGAAGTTGAGTTTCCTGGACTCCGTGAACGTTTTTGTGAATTTCTCACGGCCACTTCCGACGTAAAATGACGCGAGGAACACGATGGAAGCGACAGAATTACGATCCGAGCAATCGTTGGCCAGAAACACGCGTCTATTCCCAAAACTTGAAGTTGAGTTTCCTGGACTCCGTGAACGTTTTTGTGAATTTCTCACGACCATTTTCGACGTAAAATGACGCGAGGAACACGATGGAAGCGACAGAATTACGATCCGAGCAACCGTTGACCAGAAACTCGCGTCTATTCCCAAAACTTGAAGTCGACTTTCCTGGACTCCGTGAACGTTTTTGTGAATTTCTTACGACCATTTCCGACGTAAAATGACGCGAGGAACACAATGGAAGCGACAGAATTACGATCCGAGCAACCGATGACCAGAAACTCGCGTCTACTCCCAAAACTTGAAGTCTAGTTTCCTGGACTCCGTGAAAGTTTTTGTGAATTTCTCACGACCATTTCCGACGTAAAATGACGCGAGGAACACGATGGAAGCGACAGAATTACGATCCGAGCAATCGTTGGCCAGAAACACGCGTCTATTCCCAAAACTTGAAGTCTAGTTTCCTGGACTCCGTGAACGTTTGAGTGAATTTCTCACTACCATTCCGACGTAAAATGACGCGAGGAAGACGGTGGAAGCGACAGAATTACGATCCGAGCAACCGTTGACTAGAAACTCGCGTCTATTCCCAAAACTTGAAGTCGACTTTCCTGGACTCCGTGAACGTTTTTGTGAATTTCTCACGACCATTTCCGACGTAAAATGACGCGAGGAAGACGGTGGAAGCGACAGAATTACGATCCGAGCAACCGTTGACTAGAAACTCGCGTCTATTCCCAAAACTTGAAGTCTAGTTTCCTGGACTCCGTGAACGTTTTTGTGGATTTCTCACGGCCATTTCCGACGTAAAATGACGCGAGGAAGACGGTGGAAGCGACAGAATTACGATCCGAGCAACCGTTGACTAGAAACTCGCGTCTATTCCCAAAACTTGAAGTCTAGTTTCCTGGACTCCGTGAACGTTTTTGTGGATTTCTCACGGCCATTTCCGACGTAAAATGACGCGAGGAACACGATGGAAGCGACAGAATTACGATCCGAGCAACCGTTGCCTAGAAACTCGCGTCTATTCCCAAAACTTGAAGTCGACTTTCCTGGACTCCGTGAACGTTTTTGTGAATTTCTCACGACCATTTCCGACGTAAAATGACGCGAGGAACACGATGGAAGCGACAGAATTACGATCCGAGCAACCGTTGACCAGAAATTCGCCTCTATTCCCAAAACCTGAAGTCGAGTTTCCTGGACACCGTGAACGTTTTTGTGAATTTCTCACGACCATTTCCGACGTAAAATGACGCGAGGAACACGATGGAAGCGACAGAATTACGATCCGAGCAACCGTTGACTAGAAACTCGCGTCTATTCCCAAAACTTGAAGTCGACTTTCCTGGACTCCGTGAACGTTTGAGTGAATTTCTCACTACCATTCCGACGTAAAATGACGCGAGGAAGACGATGGAAGCGACAGAATTACGATCCGAGCAACCGTTGACTAGAAACTCGCGTCTATTCCCAAAACTTGAAGTCGACTTTCCTGGACTCCGTGAACGTTTTCGTGGATTTCTCACGGCCATTTCCGACGTAAAATGACGCGAGGAACACGATGGAAGCGACAGAATTACGATCCGAGCAATAGTTGGCCAGAAACACGCGTCTATTCCCAAAACTTGAAGTTGAGTTTCCTGGACTCCGTGAACGTTTTTGTGAATTTCTCACGACCATTTCCGACGTAAAATGACGCGAGGAACACGATGGAAGCGACAGAATTACGATCCGAGCAACCGTTGACTAGAAACTCGCGTCTATTCCCAAAATTTGAAGTCGACTTTCCTAGACTCCGTGAACGTTTTTGTGAATTTCTCACGACCATTTCCGACGTAAAATGACGCGAGGAACACGATGGAAGCGACAGAATTACGATCCGAGCAATCGTTGGCCAGAAACACGCGTCTATTCCCAAAACTTGAAGTCTAGTTTCCTGGACTCCGTGAACGTTTGAGTGAATTTCTCACTACCATTCCGACGTAAAATGACGCGAGGAAGACGGTGGAAGCGACAGAATTACGATCCGAGCAACCGTTGACTAGAAACTCGCGTCTATTCCCAAAACTTGAAGTCGACTTTCCTGGACTCCGTGAACGTTTTTGTGAATTTCTCACGACCATTTCCGACGTAAAATGACGCGAGGAAGACGGTGGAAGCGACAGAATTACGATCCGAGCAACCGTTGACTAGAAACTCGCGTCTATTCCCAAAACTTGAAGTCTAGTTTCCTGGACTCCGTGAACGTTTTTGTGGATTTCTCACGGCCATTTCCGACGTAAAATGACGCGAGGAAGACGGTGGAAGCGACAGAATTACGATCCGAGCAACCGTTGACTAGAAACTCGCGTCTATTCCCAAAACTTGAAGTCTAGTTTCCTGGACTCCGTGAACGTTTTTGTGGATTTCTCACGGCCATTTCCGACGTAAAATGACGCGAGGAAGACGGTGGAAGCGACAGAATTACGATCCGAGCAACCGTTGACTAGAAACTCGCGTCTATTCCCAAAACTTGAAGTCGACTTTCCTGGACTCCGTGAACGTTTTTGTGAATTTCTCACGACCATTTCCGACGTAAAATGACGCGAGGAACACGATGGAAGCGACAGAATTACGATCCGAGCAACCGTTGACCAGAAACTCGCCTCTATTCCCAAAACCTGAAGTCGAGTTTCCTGGACACCGTGAACGATTTTGTGAATTTCTCACGACCATTTCCGACGTAAAATGACGCGAGGAACACGATGGAAGCGACAGAATTACGATCCGAGCAACCGTTGACTAGAAACTCGCGTCTATTCCCAAAACTTGAATTCGACTTTCCTGGACTCCGTGAACGTTTGAGTGAATTTCTCACTACCATTCCGACGTAAAATGACGCGAGGAAGACGATGGAAGCGACAGAATTACGATCCGAGCAACCGATGCCCAGAAACTCGCGTCTACTCCCAAAACTTGAAGTCTAGTTTCCTGAACTCCGTGAACGTTTTTGTGAATTTCTCACGACCATTTCCGACGTAAAATGACGCGAGGAACACGATGAAAGCGACAGAATTACGATCCGAGCAACCGATGCCCAGAAACTCGCGTCTACTCCCAAAACTTGAAGTCTAGTTTCCTGAACTCCGTGAACGTTTTTGTGAATTTCTCACGACCATTTCCGACGTAAAATGACGCGAGGAACACGATGAAAGCGACAGAATTACGATCCGAGCAACCGATGCCCAGAAACTCGCGTCTACTCCCAAAACTTGAAGTCTAGTTTCCTGAACTCCGTGAACGTTTTTGTGGATTTCTCACGGCCACTTCCGACGTAAATTGACGCGAGGAACACGATGGAAGCGACAGAATTACGATCCGAGCAATCGTTGGCCAGAAACACGCGTCTATTCCCAAAACTTGAAGTCGACTTTCCTGGATTCCGTGAACGTTTTTGTGAATTTCTCACGACCATTTCCGACGTAAAATGACGCGAGGAACACAATGGAAGCGACAGAATTACGATCCGAGCAACCGATGACCAGAAACTCGCGTCTACTCCCAAAATTTGAAGTCTAGTTTCCTGGACTCCGTGAACGTTTGAGTGAATTTCTCACTACCATTCCGACGTAAAATGACGCGAGAAAGACGATGGAAGCGACAGAATTACGATCCGAGCAACCGTTGACTAGAAACTCGCGTCTGTTCCCAAAACTTGAAGTCTAGTTTCCTGGACTCCGTGAACGTTTTTGTGGATTTCTCACGGCCATTTCCGACGTAAAATGACGCGAGGAACACGATGGAAGCGACAGAATTACGATCCGAGCAATCGTTGGCCAGAAACACGCGTCTATTCCCAAAACTTGAAGTTGAGTTTCCTGGACTCCGTGAACGTTTTTGTGAATTTCTCACGACCATTTCCGGCGTAAAATGACGCGAGGAACACGATGGAAGCGACAGAATTACGATCCGAGCAATCGTTGGCCAGAAACACGCGTCTATTCCCAAAACTTGAAGTTGAGTTTCCTGGACTCCGTGAACGTTTTTGTGAATTTCTCACGACCATTTCCGACGTAAAATGACGCGAGGAACACGATGGAAGCGACAGAATTACGATCCGAGCAACCGTTGACCAGAAACTCGCGTCTATTCCCAAAACCTGAAGTCGAGTTTCCTGGACACCGTGAAGGTTTTTGTGAATTTCTCACGACCATTTCCGACGTAAAATGACGCGAGGGACACCATGGAAGCGACAGAATTACGATCCGAGCAATCGTTGGCCAGAAACACGCGTCTATTCCCAAAACTTGAAGTTGAGTTTCCTGAACTCCGTGAACGTTTTTGTGAATTTCTCACGACCATTTCCGACGTAAAATGACGCGAGGAACACGATGGAAGCGACAGAATTACGATCCGAGCAACCGTTGACCAGAAACTCGCGTCGATTCCCAAAACCTGAAGTCGAGTTTCCTGGACACCGTGAAGGTTTTTGTGAATTTCTCACGACCATTTCCGACGTAAAATGACGCGAGGGACACGATGGAAGCGACAGAATTACGATCCGAGCAACCGTTGGCCAGAAACACGCGTCTATTCCCAAAACTTGAAGTTGAGTTTCCTGGACTCCGTGAACGTTTGAGTGAATTTCTCACTACCATTCCGACGTAAAATGACGCGAGGAAGACGATGGAAGCGACAGAATTACGATCCGAGCAAGCGTTGCCTAGAAATTCGCGTCTATTCCCAAAACTTGAAGTCTAGTTTCCTGGACTCCGTGAACGTTTTTGTGGATTTCTCACGGCCATTTCCGACGTAAAATGACGCGAGGAACACGATGGAAGCGACAGAATTACGATCCGAGCAATCGTTGGCCAGAAACACGCGTCTATTCCCAAAACTTGAAGTTGAGTTTCCTGGACTCCGTTAACGTTTTTGTGAATTTCTCACGACCATTTCCGACGTAAAATGACGCGAGGAACACGATGGAAGCGACAGAATTACGATCCGAGCAACCGATGACCAGAAACTGGCGTCTATTCCCAAAACCTGAAGTCGAGTTTCCTGGACACCGTGAAGGTTTTTGTGAATTTCTCACGACCATTTCCGACGTAAAATGACGCGAGGAACACGATGGAAGCGACAGAATTACGATCCGAGCAACCGTTGACTAGAAACTCGCGTCTATTCCCAAAACTTGAAGTCGACTTTCCTGGACTCTGTGAACGTTTTTGTGAATTTCTCACGACCATTTGCGATGTAAAATGACACGAGGAACACGATGGAAGCGACAGAATTACGATCCGAGCAACCGATGCCCAGAAACTCGCGTCTACTCCCAAAACTTGAAGTCTAGTTTCCTGGACTCCGTGAACGTTTGAGTGAATTTCTCACTACCATTCCGACGTAAAATGACGCGAGGAAGACGATGGAAGCGACAGAATTACGATCCGAGCAACCGTTGACTAGAAACTCGCGTCTATTCCCAAAACTTGAAGTTGAGTTTCCTGGACTCCGTGAACGTTTTTGTGAATTTCTCACGACCATTTCCGACGTAAAACGACGCGAGGAACACGATGGAAGCGACAGAATTACGATCCGAGCAACCGTTGACCAGAAACTCGCGTCTATTCCCAAAACCTGAAGTCGAGTTTCCTGGACTCCGTGAACGTTTTTGTGGATTTCTCACGGCCATTTCCGACGTAAAATGACGCGAGGAACACGATGGAAGCGACAGAATTACGATCCGAGCAATCGTTGGCCAGAAACACGCGTCTATTCCCAAAACTTGAAGTTGAGTTTCCTGGACTCCGTGAACGTTTTTGTGAATTTCTCACGACCATTTCCGACGTTAAATGACGCGAGGAACACGATGGAAGCGACAGAATTACGATCCGAGCAACCGTTGACCAGAAACTCGCGTCTATTCCCAAAACCTGAAGTCAAGTTTCCTGGACACCGTGAAGGTTTTTGTGAATTTCTCACGACCATTTCCGACGTAAAATGACGCGAGGAACACGATGGAAGCGACAGAATTACGATCCGAGCAACCGATGACCAGAAACTCGCGTCTATTCCCAAAACTTGAAGTCTAGTTTCCTGGACTCCGTGAACGTTTTTGTGGATTTCTCACGGCCATTTCCGACGTAAAATGACGCGAGGAACACGATGGAAGCGACAGAATTACGATCCGAGCAACCGTTGACTAGAAACTCGCGGCTATTCCCAAAACTTGAAGTCGACTTTCCTGGACTCCGTGAAGGTTTTTGTGAATTTCTCACGACCATTTCCGACGTAAAATGACGCGAGGAACACGATGGAAGCGACAGAATTACGATCCGAGCAACCGTTGACCAGAAACTCGCGTCTATTCCCAAAACCGGAAGTCGAGTTTCCTGGACACCGTGAAGGTTTTTGTGAATTTCTCACGACCATTTCCGACGTAAAATGACGCGAGGAACACGATGGAAGCGACAGAATTACGATCCGAGCAACCGTTGACTAGAAACTCGCGTCTATTCCCAAAACTTGAAGTCGACTTTCCTGGACTCCGTGAACGTTTTTGTGAATTTCTCACGACCATTTCCGACGTAAAATGACGCGAGGAACACGATGGAAGCGACAGAATTACGATCCGAGCAACCGTTGACTAGAAACTCGCGTCTATTCCCAAAACTTGAAGTCGACTTTCCTGGACTCCGTGAACGTTTTTGTGAATTTCTCACGGCCACTTCCGACGTAAAATGACGCGAGGAACACGATGGAAGCGACAGAATTACGATCCGAGCAACCGTTGACTAGAAACTCGCGTCTATTCCCAAAACTTGAAGTCGACTTTCCTGGACTCCGTGAACGTTTTTGTGAATTTCTCACGACCATTTACGACGTAAAATGACGCGAGGAACACGATGGATGCGACAGAATTACGATCCGAGCAACCGATGCCCAGAAACTCGCGTCTACTCCCAAAACTTGAAGTCTAGTTTCCTGAACTCCGTGAACGTTTTTGTGGATTTCTCACGGCCACTTCCGACGTAAAATGACGCGAGGAACACGATGGAAGCGACAGAATTACGATCCGAGCAATCGTTGGCCAGAAACACGCGTCTATTCCCAAAACTTGAAGTTGAGTTTCCTGGACTCCGTGAACGTTTTTGTGAATTTCTCACGACCATTTTCGACGTAAAATGACGCGAGGAACACGATGGAAGCGACAGAATTACGATCCGAGCAACCGTTGACCAGAAACTCGCGTCTATTCCCAAAACTTGAAGTCGACTTTCCTGGACTCCGTGAACGTTTTTGTGAATTTCTCACGACCATTTCCGACGTAAAATGACGCGAGGAACACGATGGAAGCGACAGAATTACGATCCGAGCAACCGTTGACTAGAAACTCGCGTCTATTCCCAAAACTTGAAGTCGACTTTCCTGGACTCCGTGAACGTTTTTGTGAATTTCTCACGACCATTTCCGACGTAAAATGACGCGAGGAACACGATGGAAGCGACAGAATTACGATCCGAGCAACCGATGCCCACAAACTCGCGTCTACTCCCAAAACTTGAAGTCTAGTTTCCTGAACTCCGTGAACGTTTTTATGGATTTCTCACGGCCACTTCCGACGTAAAATGACGCGAGGAACACGATGGAAGCGACAGAATTACGATCCGAGCAACCGTTGACTAGAAACTCGCGTCTATTCCCAAAACTTGAAGTCGACTTTCCTGGAATCCGTGAACGTTTTTGTGAATTTCTCACGACCATTTCCGACGTAAAATGACGCGAGGAACACAATGGAAGCGACAGAATTACGATCCGAGGAACCGATGACCAGAAACTCGCGTCTACTCCCAAAATTTGAAGTCTAGTTTCCTGGACTCCGTGAACGTTTGAGTGAATTTCTCACTACCATTCCGACGTAAAATGACGCGAGGAAGACGATGGAAGCGACAGAATTACGATCCGAGCAACCGTTGACCATAAACTCGCGTCTATTCCCAAAACCTGAAGTCTAGTTTCCTGGACTCCGTGAACGTTTGAGTGAATTTCTCACTACCATTCCGACGTAAAATGACGCGAGGAAGACGGTGGAAGCGACAGAATTACGATCCGAGCAACCGTTGACTAGAAACTCGCGTCTATTCCCAAAACTTGAAGTCGACTTTCCTGGACTCCGTGAACGTTTGAGTGAATTTCTCACTACCATTCCGACGTAAAATGACGCGAGGAAGACGATGGAAGCGACAAAATTACGATCCGAGCAACCGTTGACTAGAAACTCGCGTCTATTCCCAAAACTTGAAGTCTAGTTTCCTGGACTCCGTGAACGTTTTTGTGGATTTCTCACGGCCATTTCCGACGTAAAATGACGCGAGGAACACGATGGAAGCGACAGAATTACGATCCGAGCAATCGTTGGCCAGAAACACGCGTCTATTCCCAAAACTTGAAGTTGAGTTTCCTGGACTCCGTGAACGTTTTTGTGAATTTCTCACGACCATTTCCGACGTAAAATGACGCGAGGAACACGATGGAAGCGACAGAATTACGATCCGAGCAACCGTTGACTAGAACCTCGCGTCTATTCCCAAATCTTGAAGTCGACTTTCCTGGACTCCGTGAACGTTTTTGTGAATTTCTCACGACCATTTCCGACGTAAAATGACGCGAGGAACACGATGGAAGCGACAGAATTACGATCCGAGCAACCGATGCCCACAAACTCGCGTCTACTCCCAAAACTTGAAGTCTAGTTTCCTGAACTCCGTGAACGTTTTTGTGGATTTCTCACGGCCACTTCCGACGTAAAATGACGCGAGGAACACGATGGAAGCGACAGAATTACGATCCGAGCAACCGTTGACTAGAAACTCGCGTCTATTCCCAAAACTTGAAGTCGACTTTCCTGGACTCCGTGAACGTTTTTGTGAATTTCTCACGACCATTTCCGACGTAAAATGACGCGAGGAACACGATGGATGCGACAGAATTACGATCCGAGCAACCGATGCCCAGAAACTCGCGTCTACTCCCAAAACTTGAAGTCTAGTTTCCTGAACTCCGTGAACGTTTTTGTGGATTTCTCACGGCCACTTCCGACGTAAAATGACGCGAGGAACACGATGGAAGCAACAGAATTACGATCCGAGCAATCGTTGGCCAGAAACACGCGTCTATTCCCAAAACTTGAAGTTGAGTTTCCTGGACTCCGTGAACGTTTTTGTGAATTTCTCACGACCATTTTCGACGTAAAATAACGCGAGGAACACAATGGAAGCGACAGAATTACGATCCGAGCAACCGTTGACCAGAAACTCGCGTCTATTCCCAAAATTTGAAGTCGTCTTTCCTGGACTCCGTGAACGTTTTTGTGAATTTCTCACGACCATTTCCGACGTAAAATGACGCGAGGAACACAATGGAAGCGACAGAATTACGATCCGAGCAACCGATGACCAGAAACTCGCGTCTACTCCCAAAATTTGAAGTCTAGTTTCCTGGACTCCGTGAACGTTTGAGTGAATTTCTCACTACCATTCCGACGTAAAATGACGCGAGGAAGACGATGGAAGCGACAGAATTACAATCCGAGCAACCGTTGACCATAAACTCGCGTCTATTCCCAAAACCTGAAGTCTAGTTTCCTGGACTCCGTGAACGTTTGAGTGAATTTCTTACTACCATTCCGACGTAAAATGACGCGAGGAAGACGATGGAAGCGACAGAATTACGATCCGAGCAACCGTTGACTAGAAACTCGCGTCTATTCCCAAAACTTGAAGTCTAGTTTCCTGGACTCCGTGAACGTTTTTGTGGATTTCTCACGGCCATTTCCGACGTAAAATGACGCGAGGAACACGATGGAAGCGACAGAATTACGATCCGAGCAATCGTTGGCCAGAAACACGCGTCTATTCCCAAAACCTGAAGTCTAGTTTCCTGGACTCCGTGAACGTTTGAGTGAATTTCTCACTACCATTCCGACGTAAAATGACGCGAGGAAGACGGTGGAAGCGACAGAATTACGATCCGAGCAACCGTTGACTAGAAACTCGCGTCTATTCCCAAAACTTGAAGTCTAGTTTCCTGGACTCCGTGAACGTTTTTGTGGATTTCTCACGGCCATTTCCGACGTAAAATGACGCGAGGAACACGATGGAAGCGACAGAATTACGATCCGAGCAATCGTTGGCCAGAAACACGCGTCTATTCCCAAAACTTGAAGTTGAGTTTCCTGGACTCCGTTAACGTTTTTGTGAATTTCTCACGACCATTTCCGACGTAAAATGACGCGAGGAACACGATGGAAGCGACAGAATTACGATCCGAGCAACCGTTGACCAGAAACTGGCGTCTATTCCCAAAACCTGAAGTCGAGTTTCCTGGACACCGTGAAGGTTTTTGTGAATTTCTCACGACCATTTCCGACGTAAAATGACGCGAGGAACACGATGGAAGCGACAGAATTACGATCCGAGCAACCGTTGACTAGAAACTCGCGTCTATTCCCAAAACTTGAAGTCGACTTTCCTGGACTCCGTGAACGTTTTTGTGAATTTCTCACGACCATTTGCGATGTAAAATGACACGAGGAACACGATGGAAGCGACAGAATTACGATCCGAGCAACCGATGCCCAGAAACTCGCGTCTACTCCCAAAACTTGAAGTCTAGTTTCCTGGACTCCGTGAACGTTTGAGTGAATTTCTCACTACCATTCCGACGTAAAATGACGCGAGGAAGACGATGGAAGCGACAGAATTACGATCCGAGCAACCGTTGACTAGAAACTCGCGTCTATTCCCAAAACTTGAAGTTGAGTTTCCTGGACTCCGTGAACGTTTTTGTGAATTTCTCACGACCATTTCCGACGTAAAACGACGCGAGGAACACGATGGAAGCGACAGAATTACAATCCGAGCAACCGTTGACCATAAACTCGCGTCTATTCCCAAAACCTGAAGTCTAGTTTCCTGGACTCCGTGAACGTTTGAGTGAATTTCTCACTACCATTCCGACGTAAAATGACGCGAGGAAGACGGTGGAAGCGACAGAATTACGATCCGAGCAACCGTTGACTAGAAACTCGCGTCTATTCCCAAAACTTGAAGTCTAGTTTCCTGGACTCCGTGAACGTTTTTGTGGATTTCTCACGGCCATTTCCGACGTAAAATGACGCGAGGAACACAATGGAAGCGACAGAATTACGATCCGAGCAACCGATGACCAGAAACTCGCGTCTACTCCCAAAATTTGAAGTCTAGTTTCCTGGACTCCGTGAACGTTTAAGTGAATTTCTCACTACCATTCCGACGTAAAATGACGCGAGGAAGACGATGGAAGCGACAGAATTACGATCCGAGCAACCGTTGACCATAAACTCGCGTCTATTCCCAAAACCTGAAGTCTAGTTTCCTGGACTCCGTGAACGTTTTTGTGAATTTCTCACGACCATTTCCGACGTAAAATGACGCGAGGAACACGATGGAAGAGACAGAATTACGATCCGAGCAACCGTTGACTAGAACCTCGCGTCTATTCCCAAATCTTGAAGTCGACTTTCCTGGACTCCGTGAACGTTTTTGTGAATTTCTCACGACCATTTCCGACGTAAAATGACGCGAGGAACACGATGGAAGCGACAGAATTACGATCCGAGCAACCGTTGACCAGAAACTCGCGTCTATTCCCAAAACTTGAAGTCGACTTTCCTGGACTCCGTGAACGTTTTTGTGAATTTCTCACGACCATTTCCGACGTAAAATGACGCGAGGAACACGATGGAAGCGACAGAATTACGATCCGAGCAACCGTTGACTAGAAACTCGCGTCTATTCCCAAAACTTGAAGTCGACTTTCCTGGACTCCGTGAACGTTTTTGTGAATTTCTCACGACCATTTCCGACGTAAAATGACACGAGGAACACGATGGAAGCGACAGAATTACGATCCGAGCAACCGATGCCCACAAACTCGCGTCTACTCCCAAAACTTGAAGTCTAGTTTCCTGAACTCCGTGAACGTTTTTATGGATTTCTCACGGCCACTTCCGACGTAAAATGACGCGAGGAACACGATGGAAGCGACAGAATTACGATCCGAGCAACCGTTGACTAGAAACTCGCGTCTATTCCCAAAACTTGAAGTCGACTTTCCTGGAATCCGTGAACGTTTTTGTGAATTTCTCACGACCATTTCCGACGTAAAATGACGCGAGGAACACAATGGAAGCGACAGAATTACGATCCGAGCAACCGATGACCAGAAACTCGCGTCTACTCCCAAAATTTGAAGTCTAGTTTCCTGGACTCCGTGAACGTTTGAGTGAATTTCTCACTACCATTCCGACGTAAAATGACGCGAGGAAGACGATGGAAGCGACAGAATTACGATCCGAGCAACCGTTGACCATAAACTCGCGTCTATTCCCAAAACCTGAAGTCTAGTTTCCTGGACTCCGTGAACGTTTGAGTGAATTTCTCACTACCATTCCGACGTAAAATGACGCGAGGAAGACGGTGGAAGCGACAGAATTACGATCCGAGCAACCGTTGACTAGAAACTCGCGTCTATTCCCAAAACTTGAAGTCGACTTTCCTGGACTCCGTGAACGTTTGAGTGAATTTCTCACTACCATTCCGACGTAAAATGACGCGAGGAAGACGATGGAAGCGACAGAATTACGATCCGAGCAACCGTTGACTAGAAACTCGCGTCTATTCCCAAAACTTGAAGTCTAGTTTCCTGGACTCTGTGAACGTTTTTGTGGATTTCTCACGGCCATTTCCGACGTAAAATGACGCGAGGAACACGATGGAAGCGACAGAATTACGATCCGAGCAATCGTTGGCCAGAAACACGCGTCTATTCCCAAAACTTGAAGTTGAGTTTCCTGGACTCCGTGAACGTTTTTGTGAATTTCTCACGACCATTTCCGACGTAAAATGACGCGAGGAACACGATGGAAGAGACAGAATTACGATCCGAGCAACCGTTGACTAGAACCTCGCGTCTATTCCCAAATCTTGAAGTCGACTTTCCTGGACTCCGTGAACGTTTTTGTGAATTTCTCACGACCATTTCCGACGTAAAATGACGCGAGGAACACGATGGAAGCGACAGAATTACGATCCGAGCAACCGATGCCCACAAACTCGCGTCTACTCCCAAAACTTGAAGTCTAGTTTCCTGAACTCCGTGAACGTTTTTGTGGATTTCTCACGGCCACTTCCGACGTAAAATGACGCGAGGAACACGATGGAAGCGACAGAATTACGATCCGAGCAACCGTTGACTAGAAACTCGCGTCTATTCCCAAAACTTGAAGTCGACTTTCCTGGACTCCGTGAACGTTTTTGTGAATTTCTCACGACCATTTCCGACGTAAAATGACGCGAGGAACACGATGGATGCGACAGAATTACGATCCGAGCGACCGATGCCCAGAAACTCGCGTCTACTCCCAAAACTTGAAGTCTAGTTTCCTGAACTCCGTGAACGTTTTTGTGGATTTCTCACGGCCACTTCCGACGTAAAATGACGCGAGGAACACGATGGAAGCGACAGAATTACGATCCGAGCAATCGTTGGCCAGAAACACGCGTCTATTCCCAAAACTTGAAGTTGAGTTTCCTGGACTCCGTGAACGTTTTTGTGAATTTCTCACGACCATTTTCGACGTAGAATGACGCGAGGAACACGATGGAAGCGACAGAATTACGATCCGAGCAACCGTTGACCAGAAACTCGCGTCTATTCCCAAAACTTGAAGTCGACTTTCCTGGACTCCGTGAACGTTTTTGTGAATTTCTCACGGCCACTTCCGACGTAAAATGACGCGAGGAACATGATGGAAGCGACAGAATTACGATCCGAGCAACCGTTGACTAGAAACTCGCGTCTATTCCCAAAACTTGAAGTCGACTTTCCTGGACTCCGTGAACGTTTTTGTGAATTTCGCACGACCATTTACGACGTAAAATGACGCGAGGAACACGATGGATGCGACAGAATTACGATCCGAGCAACCGATGCCCAGAAACTCGCGTCTACTCCCAAAACTTGAAGTCTAGTTTCCTGAACTCCGTGAACGTTTTTGTGGATTTCTCACGGCCACTTCCGACGTAAAATGACGCGAGGAACACGATGGAAGCGACAGAATTACGATCCGAGCAATCGTTGGCCAGAAACACGCGTCTATTCCCAAAACTTGAAGTTGAGTTTCCTGGACTCCGTGAACGTTTTTGTGAATTTCTCACGACCATTTTCGACGTAAAATAACGCGAGGAACACGATGGAAGCGACAGAATTACGATCCGAGCAACCGTTGACCAGAAACTCGCGTCTATTCCCAAAACTTGAAGTCGACTTTCCTGGACTCCGTGAACGTTTTTGTGAATTTCTCACGACCATTTCCGACGTAAAATGACGCGAGGAACACAATGGAAGCGACAGAATTACGATCCGAGCAACCGATGACCAGAAACTCGCGTCTACTCCCAAAATTTGAAGTCTAGTTTCCTGGACTCCGTGAACGTTTGAGTGAATTTCTCACTACCATTCCGACGTAAAATGACGCGAGGAAGACGATGGAAGCGACAGAATTACAATCCGAGCAACCGTTGACCATAAACTCGCGTCTATTCCCAAAACCTGAAGTCTAGTTTCCTGGACTCCGTGAACGTTTGAGTGAATTTCTCACTACCATTCCGACGTAAAATGACGCGAGGAAGACGGTGGAAGCGACAGAATTACGATCCGAGCAACCGTTGACTAGAAACTCGCGTCTATTCCCAAAACTTGAAGTCTAGTTTCCTGGACTCCGTGAACGTTTTTGTGGATTTCTCACGGCCATTTCCGACGTAAAATGACGCGAGGAACACAATGGAAGCGACAGAATTACGATCCGAGCAACCGATGACCAGAAACTCGCGTCTACTCCCAAAATTTGAAGTCTAGTTTCCTGGACTCCGTGAACGTTTGAGTGAATTTCTCACTACCATTCCGACGTAAAATGACGCGAGGAAGACGATGGAAGCGACAGAATTACGATCCGAGCAACCGTTGACCATAAACTCGCGTCTATTCCCAAAACCTGAAGTCTAGTTTCCTGGACTCCGTGAACGTTTTTGTGAATTTCTCACGACCATTTCCGACGTAAAATGACGCGAGGAACACGATGGAAGAGACAGAATTACGATCCGAGCAACCGTTGACTAGAACCTCGCGTCTATTCCCAAATCTTGAAGTCGACTTTCCTGGACTCCGTGAACGTTTTTGTGAATTTCTCACGACCATTTCCGACGTAAAATGACGCGAGGAACACGATGGAAGCGACAGAATTACGATCCGAGCAACCGATGCCCACAAACTCGCGTCTACTCCCAAAACTTGAAGTCTAGTTTCCTGAACTCCGTGAACGTTTTTGTGAATTTCTAACGACCATTTTCGACGTAAAATGACGCGAGGAACACGATGGAAGCGACAGAATTACGATCCGAGCAACCGTTGACCAGAAACTCGCGTCTATTCCCAAAACTTGAAGTCGACTTTCCTGGACTCCGTGAACGTTTTTGTGAATTTCTCACGACCATTTCCGACGTAAAATGACGCGAGGAACACGATGGAAGCGACAGAATTACGATCCGAGCAACCGTTGACTAGAAACTCGCGTCTATTCCCAAAACTTGAAGTCGACTTTCCTGGACTCCGTGAACGTTTTTGTGAATTTCTCACGACCATTTCCGACGTAAAATGACGCGAGGAACACGATGGAAGCGACAGAATTACGATCCGAGCAACCGATGCCCACAAACTCGCGTCTACTCCCAAAACTTGAAGTCTAGTTTCCTGAACTCCGTGAACGTTTTTATGGATTTCTCACGGCCACTTCCGACGTAAAATGACGCGAGGAACACGATGGAAGCGACAGAATTACGATCCGAGCAACCGTTGACTAGAAACTCGCGTCTATTCCCAAAACTTGAAGTCGACTTTCCTGGAATCCGTGAACGTTTTTGTGAATTTCTCACGACCATTTCCGACGTAAAATGACGCGAGGAACACAATGGAAGCGACAGAATTACGATCCGAGCAACCGATGACCAGAAACTCGCGTCTACTCCCAAAATTTGAAGTCTAGTTTCCTGGACTCCGTGAACGTTTGAGTGAATTTCTCACTACCATTCCGACGTAAAATGACGCGAGGAAGACGATGGAAGCGACAGAATTACGATCCGAGCAACCGTTGACCATAAACTCGCGTCTATTCCCAAAACCTGAAGTCTAGTTTCCTGGACTCCGTGAACGTTTGAGTGAATTTCTCACTACCATTCCGACGTAAAATGACGCGAGGAAGACGGTGGAAGCGACAGAATTACGATCCGAGCAACCGTTGACTAGAAACTCGCGTCTATTCCCAAAACTTGAAGTCGACTTTCCTGGACTCCGTGAACGTTTGAGTGAATTTCTCACTACCATTCCGACGTAAAATGACGCGAGGAAGACGATGGAAGCGACAGAATTACGATCCGAGCAACCGTTGACTAGAAACTCGCGTCTACTCCCAAAACTTGAAGTCTAGTTTCCTGGACTCCGTGAACGTTTGAGTGAATTTCTCACTACCATTCCGACGTAAAATGACGCGAGGAAGACGATGGAAGCGACAGAATTACAATCCGAGCAACCGTTGACCATAAACTCGCGTCTATTCCCAAAACCTGAAGTCTAGTTTCCTGGACTCCGTGAACGTTTGAGTGAATTTCTCACTACCATTCCGACGTAAAATGACGCGAGGAAGACGGTGGAAGCGACAGAATTACGATCCGAGCAACCGTTGACTAGAAACTCGCGTCTATTCCCAAAACTTGAAGTCTAGTTTCCTGGACTCCGTGAACGTTTTTGTGGATTTCTCACGGCCATTTCCGACGTAAAATGACGCGAGGAACACAATGGAAGCGACAGAATTACGATCCGAGCAACCGATGACCAGAAACTCGCGTCTACTCCCAAAATTTGAAGTCTAGTTTCCTGGACTCCGTGAACGTTTGAGTGAATTTCTCACTACCATTCCGACGTAAAATGACGCGAGGAAGACGATGGAAGCGACAGAATTACGATCCGAGCAACCGTTGACCATAAACTCGCGTCTATTCCCAAAACCTGAAGTCTAGTTTCCTGGACTCCGTGAACGTTTTTGTGAATTTCTCACGACCATTTCCGACGTAAAATGACGCGAGGAACACGATGGAAGAGACAGAATTACGATCCGAGCAACCGTTGACTAGAACCTCGCGTCTATTCCCAAATCTTGAAGTCGACTTTCCTGGACTCCGTGAACGTTTTTGTGAATTTCTCACGACCATTTCCGACGTAAAATGACGCGAGGAACACGATGGAAGCGACAGAATTACGATCCGAGCAACCGATGCCCACAAACTCGCGTCTACTCCCAAAACTTGAAGTCTAGTTTCCTGAACTCCGTGAACGTTTTTGTGAATTTCTCACGACCATTTTCGACGTAAAATGACGCGAGGAACACGATGGAAGCGACAGAATTACGATCCGAGCAACCGTTGACCAGAAACTCGCGTCTATTCCCAAAACTTGAAGTCGACTTTCCTGGACTCCGTGAACGTTTTTGTGAATTTCTCACGACCATTTCCGACGTAAAATGACGCGAGGAACACGATGGAAGCGACAGAATTACGATCCGAGCAACCGTTGACTAGAAACTCGCGTCTATTCCCAAAACTTGAAGTCGACTTTCCTGGACTCCGTGAACGTTTTTGTGAATTTCTCACGACCATTTCCGACGTAAAATGACGCGAGGAACACGATGGAAGCGACAGAATTACGATCCGAGCAACCGATGCCCACAAACTCGCGTCTACTCCCAAAACTTGAAGTCTAGTTTCCTGAACTCCGTGAACGTTTTTATGGATTTCTCACGGCCTCTTCCGACGTAAAATGACGCGAGGAACACGATGGAAGCGACAGAATTACGATCCGAGCAACCGTTGACTAGAAACTCGCGTCTATTCCCAAAACTTGAAGTCGACTTTCCTGGAATCCGTGAACGTTTTTGTGAATTTCTCACGACCATTTCCGACGTAAAATGACGCGAGGAACACAATGGAAGCGACAGAATTACGATCCGAGCAACCGATGACCAGAAACTCGCGTCTACTCCCAAAATTTGAAGTCTAGTTTCCTGGACTCCGTGAACGTTTGAGTGAATTTCTCACTACCATTCCGACGTAAAATGACGCGAGGAAGACGATGGAAGCGACAGAATTACGATCCGAGCAACCGTTGACCATAAACTCGCGTCTATTCCCAAAACCTGAAGTCTAGTTTCCTGGACTCCGTGAACGTTTGAGTGAATTTCTCACTACCATTCCGACGTAAAATGACGCGAGGAAGACGGTGGAAGCGACAGAATTACGATCCGAGCAACCGTTGACTAGAAACTCGCGTCTATTCCCAAAACTTGAAGTCGACTTTCCTGGACTCCGTGAACGTTTGAGTGAATTTCTCACTACCATTCCGACGTAAAATGACGCGAGGAAGACGATGGAAGCGACAGAATTACGATCCGAGCAACCGTTGACTAGAAACTCGCGTCTATTCCCAAAACTTGAAGTCTAGTTTCCTGGACTCTGTGAACGTTTTTGTGGATTTCTCACGGCCATTTCCGACGTAAAATGACGCGAGGAACACGATGGAAGCGACAGAATTACGATCCGAGCAATCGTTGGCCAGAAACACGCGTCTATTCCCAAAACTTGAAGTTGAGTTTCCTGGACTCCGTGAACGTTTTTGTGAATTTCTCACGACCATTTTCGACGTAAAATAACGCGAGGAACACGATGGAAGCGACAGAATTACGATCCGAGCAACCGTTGACCAGAAACTCGCGTCTATTCCCAAAACTTGAAGTCGACTTTCCTGGACTCCGTGAACGTTTTTGTGAATTTCTCACGACCATTTCCGACGTAAAATGACGCGAGGAACACAATGGAAGCGACAGAATTACGATCCGAGCAACCGATGACCAGAAACTCGCGTCTACTCCCAAAATTTGAAGTCTAGTTTCCTGGACTCCGTGAACGTTTGAGTGAATTTCTCACTACCATTCCGACGTAAAATGACGCGAGGAAGACGATGGAAGCGACAGAATTACAATCCGAGCAACCGTTGACCATAAACTCGCGTCTATTCCCAAAACCTGAAGTCTAGTTTCCTGGACTCCGTGAACGTTTGAGTGAATTTCTCACTACCATTCCGACGTAAAATGACGCGAGGAAGACGGTGGAAGCGACAGAATTACGATCCGAGCAACCGTTGACTAGAAACTCGCGTCTATTCCCAAAACTTGAAGTCTAGTTTCCTGGACTCCGTGAACGTTTTTGTGGATTTCTCACGGCCATTTCCGACGTAAAATGACGCGAGGAACACAATGGAAGCGACAGAATTACGATCCGAGCAACCGATGACCAGAAACTCGCGTCTACTCCCAAAATTTGAAGTCTAGTTTCCTGGACTCCGTGAACGTTTGAGTGAATTTCTCACTACCATTCCGACGTAAAATGACGCGAGGAAGACGATGGAAGCGACAGAATTACGATCCGAGCAACCGTTGACCATAAACTCGCGTCTATTCCCAAAACCTGAAGTCTAGTTTCCTGGACTCCGTGAACGTTTTTGTGAATTTCTCACGACCATTTCCGACGTAAAATGACGCGAGGAACACGATGGAAGAGACAGAATTACGATCCGAGCAACCGTTGACTAGAACCTCGCGTCTATTCCCAAATCTTGAAGTCGACTTTCCTGGACTCCGTGAACGTTTTTGTGAATTTCTCACGACCATTTCCGACGTAAAATGACGCGAGGAACACGATGGAAGCGACAGAATTACGATCCGAGCAACCGATGCCCACAAACTCGCGTCTACTCCCAAAACTTGAAGTCTAGTTTCCTGAACTCCGTGAACGTTTTTGTGAATTTCTAACGACCATTTTCGACGTAAAATGACGCGAGGAACACGATGGAAGCGACAGAATTACGATCCGAGCAACCGTTGACCAGAAACTCGCGTCTATTCCCAAAACTTGAAGTCGACTTTCCTGGACTCCGTGAACGTTTTTGTGAATTTCTCACGACCATTTCCGACGTAAAATGACGCGAGGAACACGATGGAAGCGACAGAATTACGATCCGAGCAACCGTTGACTAGAAACTCGCGTCTATTCCCAAAACTTGAAGTCGACTTTCCTGGACTCCGTGAACGTTTTTGTGAATTTCTCACGACCATTTCCGACGTAAAATGACGCGAGGAACACGATGGAAGCGACAGAATTACGATCCGAGCAACCGATGCCCACAAACTCGCGTCTACTCCCAAAACTTGAAGTCTAGTTTCCTGAACTCCGTGAACGTTTTTATGGATTTCTCACGGCCACTTCCGACGTAAAATGACGCGAGGAACACGATGGAAGCGACAGAATTACGATCCGAGCAACCGTTGACTAGAAACTCGCGTCTATTCCCAAAACTTGAAGTCGACTTTCCTGGAATCCGTGAACGTTTTTGTGAATTTCTCACGACCATTTCCGACGTAAAATGACGCGAGGAACACAATGGAAGCGACAGAATTACGATCCGAGCAACCGATGACCAGAAACTCGCGTCTACTCCCAAAATTTGAAGTCTAGTTTCCTGGACTCCGTGAACGTTTGAGTGAATTTCTCACTACCATTCCGACGTAAAATGACGCGAGGAAGACGATGGAAGCGACAGAATTACGATCCGAGCAACCGTTGACCATAAACTCGCGTCTATTCCCAAAACCTGAAGTCTAGTTTCCTGGACTCCGTGAACGTTTGAGTGAATTTCTCACTACCATTCCGACGTAAAATGACGCGAGGAAGACGGTGGAAGCGACAGAATTACGATCCGAGCAACCGTTGACTAGAAACTCGCGTCTATTCCCAAAACTTGAAGTCGACTTTCCTGGACTCCGTGAACGTTTGAGTGAATTTCTCACTACCATTCCGACGTAAAATGACGCGAGGAAGACGATGGAAGCGACAGAATTACGATCCGAGCAACCGTTGACTAGAAACTCGCGTCTACTCCCAAAACTTGAAGTCTAGTTTCCTGGACTCCGTGAACGTTTGAGTGAATTTCTCACTACCATTCCGACGTAAAATGACGCGAGGAAGACGATGGAAGCGACAGAATTACAATCCGAGCAACCGTTGACCATAAACTCGCGTCTATTCCCAAAACCTGAAGTCTAGTTTCCTGGACTCCGTGAACGTTTGAGTGAATTTCTCACTACCATTCCGACGTAAAATGACGCGAGGAAGACGGTGGAAGCGACAGAATTACGATCCGAGCAACCGTTGACTAGAAACTCGCGTCTATTCCCAAAACTTGAAGTCTAGTTTCCTGGACTCCGTGAACGTTTTTGTGGATTTCTCACGGCCATTTCCGACGTAAAATGACGCGAGGAACACAATGGAAGCGACAGAATTACGATCCGAGCAACCGATGACCAGAAACTCGCGTCTACTCCCAAAATTTGAAGTCTAGTTTCCTGGACTCCGTGAACGTTTGAGTGAATTTCTCACTACCATTCCGACGTAAAATGACGCGAGGAAGACGATGGAAGCGACAGAATTACGATCCGAGCAACCGTTGACCATAAACTCGCGTCTATTCCCAAAACCTGAAGTCTAGTTTCCTGGACTCCGTGAACGTTTTTGTGAATTTCTCACGACCATTTCCGACGTAAAATGACGCGAGGAACACGATGGAAGAGACAGAATTACGATCCGAGCAACCGTTGACTAGAACCTCGCGTCTATTCCCAAATCTTGAAGTCGACTTTCCTGGACTCCGTGAACGTTTTTGTGAATTTCTCACGACCATTTCCGACGTAAAATGACGCGAGGAACACGATGGAAGCGACAGAATTACGATCCGAGCAACCGATGCCCACAAACTCGCGTCTACTCCCAAAACTTGAAGTCTAGTTTCCTGAACTCCGTGAACGTTTTTGTGAATTTCTCACGACCATTTTCGACGTAAAATGACGCGAGGAACACGATGGAAGCGACAGAATTACGATCCGAGCAACCGTTGACCAGAAACTCGCGTCTATTCCCAAAACTTGAAGTCGACTTTCCTGGACTCCGTGAACGTTTTTGTGAATTTCTCACGACCATTTCCGACGTAAAATGACGCGAGGAACACGATGGAAGCGACAGAATTACGATCCGAGCAACCGTTGACTAGAAACTCGCGTCTATTCCCAAAACTTGAAGTCGACTTTCCTGGACTCCGTGAACGTTTTTGTGAATTTCTCACGACCATTTCCGACGTAAAATGACGCGAGGAACACGATGGAAGCGACAGAATTACGATCCGAGCAACCGATGCCCACAAACTCGCGTCTACTCCCAAAACTTGAAGTCTAGTTTCCTGAACTCCGTGAACGTTTTTATGGATTTCTCACGGCCTCTTCCGACGTAAAATGACGCGAGGAACACGATGGAAGCGACAGAATTACGATCCGAGCAACCGTTGACTAGAAACTCGCGTCTATTCCCAAAACTTGAAGTCGACTTTCCTGGAATCCGTGAACGTTTTTGTGAATTTCTCACGACCATTTCCGACGTAAAATGACGCGAGGAACACAATGGAAGCGACAGAATTACGATCCGAGCAACCGATGACCAGAAACTCGCGTCTACTCCCAAAATTTGAAGTCTAGTTTCCTGGACTCCGTGAACGTTTGAGTGAATTTCTCACTACCATTCCGACGTAAAATGACGCGAGGAAGACGATGGAAGCGACAGAATTACGATCCGAGCAACCGTTGACCATAAACTCGCGTCTATTCCCAAAACCTGAAGTCTAGTTTCCTGGACTCCGTGAACGTTTGAGTGAATTTCTCACTACCATTCCGACGTAAAATGACGCGAGGAAGACGGTGGAAGCGACAGAATTACGATCCGAGCAACCGTTGACTAGAAACTCGCGTCTATTCCCAAAACTTGAAGTCGACTTTCCTGGACTCCGTGAACGTTTGAGTGAATTTCTCACTACCATTCCGACGTAAAATGACGCGAGGAAGACGATGGAAGCGACAGAATTACGATCCGAGCAACCGTTGACTAGAAACTCGCGTCTATTCCCAAAACTTGAAGTCTAGTTTCCTGGACTCTGTGAACGTTTTTGTGGATTTCTCACGGCCATTTCCGACGTAAAATGACGCGAGGAACACGATGGAAGCGACAGAATTACGATCCGAGCAATCGTTGGCCAGAAACACGCGTCTATTCCCAAAACTTGAAGTTGAGTTTCCTGGACTCCGTGAACGTTTTTGTGAATTTCTCACGACCATTTCCGACGTAAATAGACGCGAGGAACACGATGGAAGAGACAGAATTACGATCCGAGCAACCGTTGACTAGAACCTCGCGTCTATTCCCAAATCTTGAAGTCGACTTTCCTGGACTCCGTGAACGTTTTTGTGAATTTCTCACGACCATTTCCGACGTAAAATGACGCGAGGAACACGATGGAAGCGACAGAATTACGATCCGAGCAACCGATGCCCACAAACTCGCGTCTACTCCCAAAACTTGAAGTCTAGTTTCCTGAACTCCGTGAACGTTTTTGTGGATTTCTCACGGCCACTTCCGACGTAAAATGACGCGAGGAACACGATGGAAGCGACAGAATTACGATCCGAGCAACCGTTGACTAGAAACTCGCGTCTATTCCCAAAACTTGAAGTCGACTTTCCTGGACTCCGTGAACGTTTTTGTGAATTTCTCACGACCATTTCCGACGTAAAATGACGCGAGGAACACGATGGATGCGACAGAATTACGATCCGAGCGACCGATGCCCAGAAACTCGCGTCTACTCCCAAAACTTGAAGTCTAGTTTCCTGAACTCCGTGAACGTTTTTGTGGATTTCTCACGGCCACTTCCGACGTAAAATGACGCGAGGAACACGATGGAAGCGACAGAATTACGATCCGAGCAATCGTTGGCCAGAAACACGCGTCTATTCCCAAAACTTGAAGTTGAGTTTCCTGGACTCCGTGAACGTTTTTGTGAATTTCTCACGACCATTTTCGACGTAAAATGACGCGAGGAACACGATGGAAGCGACAGAATTACGATCCGAGCAACCGTTGACCAGAAACTCGCGTCTATTCCCAAAACTTGAAGTCGACTTTCCTGGACTCCGTGAACGTTTTTGTGAATTTCTCACGACCATTTCCGACGTAAAATGACGCGAGGAACACAATGGAAGCGACAGAATTACGATCCGAGCAACCGATGACCAGAAACTCGCGTCTACTCCCAAAATTTGAAGTCTAGTTTCCTGGACTCCGTGAACGTTTGAGTGAATTTCTCACTACCATTCCGACGTAAAATGACGCGAGGAAGACGATGGAAGCGACAGAATTACGATCCGAGCAACCGTTGACCATAAACTCGCGTCTACTCCCAAAATTTGAAGTTGAGTTTCCTGGACTCCGTGAACGTTTGAGTGAATTTCTCACTACCATTCCGACGTAAAATGACGCGAGGAAGACGGTGGAAGCGACAGAATTACGATCCGAGCAACCGTTGACTAGAAACTCGCGTCTATTCCCAAAACTTGAAGTCGACTTTCCTGGACTCCGTGAACGTTTGAGTGAATTTCTTACTACCATTCCGACGTAAAATGACGCGAGGAAGACGATGGAAGCGACAGAATTACGATCCGAGCAACCGTTGACTAGAAACTCGCGTCTATTCCCAAAACTTGAAGTCTAGTTTCCTGGACTCCGTGAACGTTTTTGTGGATTTCTCACGGCCATTTCCGACGTAAAATGACGCGAGGAACACGATGGAAGCGACAGAATTACGATCCGAGCAATCGTTGGCCAGAAACACGCGTCTATTCCCAAAACCTGAAGTCTAGTTTCCTGGACTCCGTGAACGTTTGAGTGAATTTCTCACTACCATTCCGACGTAAAATGACGCGAGGAAGACGGTGGAAGCGACAGAATTACGATCCGAGCAACCGTTGACTAGAAACTCGCGTCTATTCCCAAAACTTGAAGTCTAGTTTCCTGGACTCCGTGAACGTTTTTGTGGATTTCTCACGGCCATTTCCGACGTAAAATGACGCGAGGAACACAATGGAAGCGACAGAATTACGATCCGAGCAACCGATGACCAGAAACTCGCGTCTACTCCCAAAATTTGAAGTCTAGTTTCCTGGACTCCGTGAACGTTTGAGTGAATTTCTCACTACCATTCCGACGTAAAATGACGCGAGGAAGACGATGGAAGCGACAGAATTACGATCCGAGCAACCGTTGACCATAAACTCGCGTCTATTCCCAAAACCTGAAGTCTAGTTTCCTGGACTCCGTGAACGTTTTTGTGAATTTCTCACGACCATTTCCGACGTAAAATGACGCGAGGAACACGATGGAAGAGACAGAATTACGATCCGAGCAACCGTTGACTAGAACCTCGCGTCTATTCCCAAATCTTGAAGTCGACTTTCCTGGACTCCGTGAACGTTTTTGTGAATTTCTCACGACCATTTCCGACGTAAAATGACGCGAGGAACACGATGGAAGCGACAGAATTACGATCCGAGCAACCGATGCCCACAAACTCGCGTCTACTCCCAAAACTTGAAGTCTAGTTTCCTGAACTCCGTGAACGTTTTTGTGAATTTCTCACGACCATTTTCGACGTAAAATGACGCGAGGAACACGATGGAAGCGACAGAATTACGATCCGAGCAACCGTTGACCAGAAACTCGCGTCTATTCCCAAAACTTGAAGTCGACTTTCCTGGACTCCGTGAACGTTTTTGTGAATTTCTCACGACCATTTCCGACGTAAAATGACGCGAGGAACACGATGGAAGCGACAGAATTACGATCCGAGCAACCGTTGACTAGAAACTCGCGTCTATTCCCAAAACTTGAAGTCGACTTTCCTGGACTCCGTGAACGTTTTTGTGAATTTCTCACGACCATTTCCGACGTAAAATGACGCGAGGAACACGATGGAAGCGACAGAATTACGATCCGAGCAACCGATGCCCACAAACTCGCGTCTACTCCCAAAACTTGAAGTCTAGTTTCCTGAACTCCGTGAACGTTTTTATGGATTTCTCACGGCCTCTTCCGACGTAAAATGACGCGAGGAACACGATGGAAGCGACAGAATTACGATCCGAGCAACCGTTGACTAGAAACTCGCGTCTATTCCCAAAACTTGAAGTCGACTTTCCTGGAATCCGTGAACGTTTTTGTGAATTTCTCACGACCATTTCCGACGTAAAATGACGCGAGGAACACAATGGAAGCGACAGAATTACGATCCGAGCAACCGATGACCAGAAACTCGCGTCTACTCCCAAAATTTGAAGTCTAGTTTCCTGGACTCCGTGAACGTTTGAGTGAATTTCTCACTACCATTCCGACGTAAAATGACGCGAGGAAGACGATGGAAGCGACAGAATTACGATCCGAGCAACCGTTGACCATAAACTCGCGTCTATTCCCAAAACCTGAAGTCTAGTTTCCTGGACTCCGTGAACGTTTGAGTGAATTTCTCACTACCATTCCGACGTAAAATGACGCGAGGAAGACGGTGGAAGCGACAGAATTACGATCCGAGCAACCGTTGACTAGAAACTCGCGTCTATTCCCAAAACTTGAAGTCGACTTTCCTGGACTCCGTGAACGTTTGAGTGAATTTCTCACTACCATTCCGACGTAAAATGACGCGAGGAAGACGATGGAAGCGACAGAATTACGATCCGAGCAACCGTTGACTAGAAACTCGCGTCTATTCCCAAAACTTGAAGTCTAGTTTCCTGGACTCTGTGAACGTTTTTGTGGATTTCTCACGGCCATTTCCGACGTAAAATGACGCGAGGAACACGATGGAAGCGACAGAATTACGATCCGAGCAATCGTTGGCCAGAAACACGCGTCTATTCCCAAAACTTGAAGTTGAGTTTCCTGGACTCCGTGAACGTTTTTGTGAATTTCTCACGACCATTTCCGACGTAAATAGACGCGAGGAACACGATGGAAGAGACAGAATTACGATCCGAGCAACCGTTGACTAGAACCTCGCGTCTATTCCCAAATCTTGAAGTCGACTTTCCTGGACTCCGTGAACGTTTTTGTGAATTTCTCACGACCATTTCCGACGTAAAATGACGCGAGGAACACGATGGAAGCGACAGAATTACGATCCGAGCAACCGATGCCCACAAACTCGCGTCTACTCCCAAAACTTGAAGTCTAGTTTCCTGAACTCCGTGAACGTTTTTGTGGATTTCTCACGGCCACTTCCGACGTAAAATGACGCGAGGAACACGATGGAAGCGACAGAATTACGATCCGAGCAACCGTTGACTAGAAACTCGCGTCTATTCCCAAAACTTGAAGTCGACTTTCCTGGACTCCGTGAACGTTTTTGTGAATTTCTCACGACCATTTCCGACGTAAAATGACGCGAGGAACACGATGGATGCGACAGAATTACGATCCGAGCGACCGATGCCCAGAAACTCGCGTCTACTCCCAAAACTTGAAGTCTAGTTTCCTGAACTCCGTGAACGTTTTTGTGGATTTCTCACGGCCACTTCCGACGTAAAATGACGCGAGGAACACGATGGAAGCGACAGAATTACGATCCGAGCAATCGTTGGCCAGAAACACGCGTCTATTCCCAAAACTTGAAGTTGAGTTTCCTGGACTCCGTGAACGTTTTTGTGAATTTCTCACGACCATTTTCGACGTAAAATGACGCGAGGAACACGATGGAAGCGACAGAATTACGATCCGAGCAACCGTTGACCAGAAACTCGCGTCTATTCCCAAAACTTGAAGTCGACTTTCCTGGACTCCGTGAACGTTTTTGTGAATTTCTCACGACCATTTCCGACGTAAAATGACGCGAGGAACACAATGGAAGCGACAGAATTACGATCCGAGCAACCGATGACCAGAAACTCGCGTCTACTCCCAAAATTTGAAGTCTAGTTTCCTGGACTCCGTGAACGTTTGAGTGAATTTCTCACTACCATTCCGACGTAAAATGACGCGAGGAAGACGATGGAAGCGACAGAATTACGATCCGAGCAACCGTTGACCATAAACTCGCGTCTACTCCCAAAATTTGAAGTCTAGTTTCCTGGACTCCGTGAACGTTTGAGTGAATTTCTCACTACCATTCCGACGTAAAATGACGCGAGGAAGACGATGGAAGCGACAGAATTACGATCCGAGCAACCGTTGACCATAAACTCGCGTCTATTCCCAAAACCTGAAGTCTAGTTTCCTGGACTCCGTGAACGTTTGAGTGAATTTCTCACTACCATTCCGACGTAAAATGACGCGAGGAAGACGGTGGAAGCGACAGAATTACGATCCGAGCAACCGTTGACTAGAAACTCGCGTCTATTCCCAAAACTTGAAGTCGACTTTCCTGGACTCCGTGAACGTTTGAGTGAATTTCTTACTACCATTCCGACGTAAAATGACGCGAGGAAGACGATGGAAGCGACAGAATTACGATCCGAGCAACCGTTGACTAGAAACTCGCGTCTATTCCCAAAACTTGAAGTCTAGTTTCCTGGACTCCGTGAACGTTTTTGTGGATTTCTCACGGCCATTTCCGACGTAAAATGACGCGAGGAACACGATGGAAGCGACAGAATTACGATCCGAGCAATCGTTGGCCAGAAACACGCGTCTATTCCCAAAACCTGAAGTCTAGTTTCCTGGACTCCGTGAACGTTTGAGTGAATTTCTCACTACCATTCCGACGTAAAATGACGCGAGGAAGACGGTGGAAGCGACAGAATTACGATCCGAGCAACCGTTGACTAGAAACTCGCGTCTATTCCCAAAACTTGAAGTCGACTTTCCTGGACTCCGTGAACGTTTGAGTGAATTTCTCACTACCATTCCGACGTAAAATGACGCGAGGAAGACGATGGAAGCGACAGAATTACGATCCGAGCAACCGTTGACTAGAAACTCGCGTCTATTCCCAAAACTTGAAGTCTAGTTTCCTGGACTCCGTGAACGTTTTTGTGGATTTCTCACGGCCATTTCCGACGTAAAATGACGCGAGGAACACGATGGAAGCGACAGAATTACGATCCGAGCAATCGTTGGCCAGAAACACGCGTCTATTCCCAAAACCTGAAGTCTAGTTTCCTGGACTCCGTGAACGTTTGAGTGAATTTCTCACTACCATTCCGACGTAAAATGACGCGAGGAAGACGGTGGAAGCGACAGAATTACGATCCGAGCAACCGTTGACTAGAAACTCGCGTCAATTCCCAAAACTTGAAGTCGACTTTCCTGGACTCCGTGAACGTTTGAGTGAATCTCTCACTACCATTCCGACGTAAAATGACGCGAGGAAGACGATGGAAGCGACAGAATTACGATCCGAGCAACCGTTGACTAGAAACTCGCGTCTATTCCCAAAACTTGAAGTCTAGTTTCCTGGACTCCGTGAACGTTTTTGTGGATTTCTCACGGCCATTTCCGACGTAAAATGACGCGAGGAACACGATGGAAGCGACAGAATTACGATCCGACCAATCGTTGGCCAGAAACACGCGTCTATTCCCAAAACCTGAAGTCTAGTTTCCTGGACTCCGTGAACGTTTGAGTGAATTTCTCATTACCATTCCGACGTAAAATGACGCGAGGAAGACGGTGGAAGCGACAGAATTACGATCCGAGCAACCGTTGACTAGAAACTCGCGTCTATTCCCAAAACTTGAAGTCGACTTTCCTGGACTCCGTGAACGTTTTTGTGAATTTCTCACGACCATTTCCGACGTAAAATGACGCGAGGAAGACGATGGAAGCGACAGAATTACGATCCGAGCAACCGTTGACTAGAAACTCGCGTCTATTCCCAAAACTTGAAGTCTAGTTTCCTGGACTCCGTGAACGTTTTTGTGGATTTCTCACGGCCATTTCCGACGTAAAATGACGCGAGGAACACGGTGGAAGCGACAGAATTACGATCCGAGCAATCGTTGGCCAGAAACACGCGTCTATTCCCAAAACCTGAAGTCTAGTTTCCTGGACTCCGTGAACGTTCGAGTGAATTTCTCACTACCATTCCGACGTAAAATGACGCGAGGAAGACGGTGGAAGCGACAGAATTACGATCCGAGCAACCGTTGACTAGAAACTCGCGTCTATTCCCAAAACTTGAAGTCGACTTTCCTGGACTCCGTGAACGTTTGAGTGAATTTCTCACTACCATTCCGACGTAAAATGACGCGAGGAACACGAAGGAAGCGACAGAATTACGATCCGAGCAACCGTTGACTAGAAACTCGCGTCTATTCCCAAAACTTGAAGTCTAGTTTCCTGGACTCCGTGAACGTTTTTGTGGATTTCTCACGGCCATTTCCGACGTAAAATGACGCGAGGAACACGATGGAAGCGACAGAATTACGATCCGAGCAACCGATGCCCACAAACTCGCGTCTACTCCCAAAACTTGAAGTCTAGTTTCCTGAACTCCGTGAACGTTTTTGTGGATTTCTCACGGCCACTTCCGACGTAAAATGACGCGAGGAACACGATGGAAGCGACAGAATTACGATCCGAGCAACCGTTGACTAGAAACTCGCGTCTATTCCCAAAACTTGAAGTCGACTTTCCTGGACTCCGTGAACGTTTTCGTGAATTTCTCACGACCATTTCCGACGTAAAATGACGCGAGGAACACGATGGAAGCGACAGAATTACGATCCGAGCAACCGTTGACCAGAAACTGGCGTCTATTCCCAAAACCTGAAGTCGAGTTTCCTGGACACCGTGAAGGTTTTTGTGAATTTCTCACGACCATTTCCGACGTAAAATGACGCGAGGAACACGATGGAAGCGACAGAATTACGATCCGAGCAACCGTTGACTAGAAACTCGCGTCTATTCCCAAAACTTGAAGTCGACTTTCCTGGACTCCGT
The DNA here is from genome assembly GCA_963675795.1 of Crossocerus cetratus. Lineage (NCBI taxonomy): Eukaryota > Metazoa > Arthropoda > Insecta > Hymenoptera > Crabronidae > Crossocerus > Crossocerus cetratus. The sequence continues at coordinate 10,851,528 of OY776664.1, read as the reverse complement.
GAACGTTTTTGTGAATTTCTCACGACCATTTGCGTTGTAAAATGACACGAGGAACACGATGGAAGCGACAGAATTACGATCCGAGCAACCGATGCCCAGAAACTCGCGTCTACTCCCAAAACTTGAAGTCTAGTTTCCTGGACTCCGTGAACGTTTGAGTGAATTTCTCACTACCATTCCGACGTAAAATGACGCGAGGAAGACGATGGAAGCGACAGAATTACGATCCGAGCAACCGTTGACTAGAAACTCGCGTCTATTCCCAAAACTTGAAGTTGAGTTTCCTGGACTCCGTGAACGTTTTTGTGAATTTCTCACGACCATTTCCGACGTAAAACGACGCGAGGAACACGATGGAAGCGACAGAATTACGATCCGAGCAACCGTTGACCAGAAACTCGCGTCTATTCCCAAAACTTGAAGTCGACTTTCCTGGACTCCGTGAACGTTTTTGTGAATTTCTCACGGCCACTTCCGACGTAAAATGACGCGAGGAACATGATGGAAGCGACAGAATTACGATCCGAGCAACCGTTGACTAGAAACTCGCGTCTATTCCCAAAACTTGAAGTCGACTTTCCTGGACTCCGTGAACGTTTTTGTGAATTTCGCACGACCATTTACGACGTAAAATGACGCGAGGAACACGATGGATGCGACAGAATTACGATCCGAGCAACCGATGCCCAGAAACTCGCGTCTACTCCCAAAACTTGAAGTCTAGTTTCCTGAACTCCGTGAACGTTTTTGTGGATTTCTCACGGCCACTTCCGACGTAAAATGACGCGAGGAACACGATGGAAGCGACAGAATTACGATCCGAGCAATCGTTGGCCAGAAACACGCGTCTATTCCCAAAACTTGAAGTTGAGTTTCCTGGACTCCGTGAACGTTTTTGTGAATTTCTCACGACCATTTTCGACGTAAAATAACGCGAGGAACACGATGGAAGCGACAGAATTACGATCCGAGCAACCGTTGACCAGAAACTCGCGTCTATTCCCAAAACTTGAAGTCGACTTTCCTGGACTCCGTGAACGTTTTTGTGAATTTCTCACGACCATTTCCGACGTAGAATGACGCGAGGAACACAATGGAAGCGACAGAATTACGATCCGAGCAACCGATGACCAGAAACTCGCGTCTACTCCCAAAATTTGAAGTCTAGTTTCCTGGACTCCGTGAACGTTTGAGTGAATTTCTCACTACCATTCCGACGTAAAATGACGCGAGGAAGACGATGGAAGCGACAGAATTACAATCCGAGCAACCGTTGACCATAAACTCGCGTCTATTCCCAAAACCTGAAGTCTAGTTTCCTGGACTCCGTGAACGTTTGAGTGAATTTCTCACTACCGTTCCGACGTAAAATGACGCGAGGAAGACGGTGGAAGCGACAGAATTACGATCCGAGCAACCGTTGACTAGAAACTCGCGTCTATTCCCAAAACTTGAAGTCTAGTTTCCTGGACTCCGTGAACGTTTTTGTGGATTTCTCACGGCCATTTCCGACGTAAAATGACGCGAGGAACACAATGGAAGCGACAGAATTACGATCCGAGCAACCGATGACCAGAAACTCGCGTCTACTCCCAAAATTTGAAGTCTAGTTTCCTGGACTCCGTGAACGTTTGAGTGAATTTCTCACTACCATTCCGACGTAAAATGACGCGAGGAAGACGATGGAAGCGACAGAATTACGATCCGAGCAACCGTTGACCATAAACTCGCGTCTATTCCCAAAACCTGAAGTCTAGTTTCCTGGACTCCGTGAACGTTTTTGTGAATTTCTCACGACCATTTCCGACGTAAAATGACGCGAGGAACACGATGGAAGAGACAGAATTACGATCCGAGCAACCGTTGACTAGAACCTCGCGTCTATTCCCAAATCTTGAAGTCGACTTTCCTGGACTCCGTGAACGTTTTTGTGAATTTCTCACGACCATTTCCGACGTAAAATGACGCGAGGAACACGATGGAAGCGACAGAATTACGATCCGAGCAACCGATGCCCACAAACTCGCGTCTACTCCCAAAACTTGAAGTCTAGTTTCCTGAACTCCGTGAACGTTTTTGTGGATTTCTCATGGCCATTTCCGACGTAAAATGACGCGAGGAACACGATGGAAGCGACAGAATTACGATCCGAGCAATCGTTGGCCAGAAACACGCGTCTATTCCCAAAACCTGAAGTCTAGTTTCCTGGACTCCGTGAACGTTTGAGTGAATTTCTCACTACCATTCCGACGTAAAATGACGCGAGGAAGACGGTGGAAGCGACAGAATTACGATCCGAGCAACCGTTGACTAGAAACTCGCGTCTATTCCCAAAACTTGAAGTCGACTTTCCTGGACTCCGTGAACGTTTGAGTGAATTTCTCACTACCATTCCGACGTAAAATGACGCGAGGAAGACGATGGAAGCGACAGAATTACGATCCGAGCAATCGTTGGCCAGAAACACGCGTCTATTCCCAAAACTTGAAGTTGAGTTTCCTGGACTCCGTGAACGTTTTTGTGAATTTCTCACGACCATTTTCGACGTAAAGTGACGCGAGGAACACGATGGAAGCGACAGAATTACGATCCGAGCAACCGTTGACCAGAAACTCGCGTCTATTCCCAAAACTTGAAGTCGACTTTCCTGGACTCCGTGAACGTTTTTGTGAATTTCTCACTACCATTCCGACGTAAAATGACGCGAGGAAGACGGTGGAAGCGACAGAATTACGATCCGAGCAACCGTTGACTAGAAACTCGCGTCAATTCCCAAAACTTGAAGTCGACTTTCCTGGACTCCGTGAACGTTTGAGTGAATCTCTCACTACCATTCCGACGTAAAATGACGCGAGGAAGACGATGGAAGCGACAGAATTACGATCCGAGCAACCGTTGACTAGAAACTCGCGTCTATTCCCAAAACTTGAAGTCTAGTTTCCTGGACTCCGTGAACGTTTTTGTGGATTTCTCACGGCCATTTCCGACGTAAAATGACGCGAGGAACACGATGGAAGCGACAGAATTACGATCCGACCAATCGTTGGCCAGAAACACGCGTCTATTCCCAAAACCTGAAGTCTAGTTTCCTGGACTCCGTGAACGTTTGAGTGAATTTCTCATTACCATTCCGACGTAAAATGACGCGAGGAAGACAGTGGAAGCGACAGAATTACGATCCGAGCAACCGTTGACTAGAAACTCGCGTCTATTCCCAAAACTTGAAGTCGACTTTCCTGGACTCCGTGAACGTTTTTGTGAATTTCTCACGACCATTTCCGACGTAAAATGACGCGAGGAAGACGATGGAAGCGACAGAATTACGATCCGAGCAACCGTTGACTAGAAACTCGCGTCTATTCCCAAAACTTGAAGTCTAGTTTCCTGGACTCCGTGAACGTTTTTGTGGATTTCTCACGGCCATTTCCGACGTAAAATGACGCGAGGAACACGGTGGAAGCGACAGAATTACGATCCGAGCAATCGTTGGCCAGAAACACGCGTCTATTCCCAAAACCTGAAGTCTAGTTTCCTGGACTCCGTGAACGTTCGAGTGAATTTCTCACTACCATTCCGACGTAAAATGACGCGAGGAAGACGGTGGAAGCGACAGAATTACGATCCGAGCAACCGTTGACTAGAAACTCGCGTCTATTCCCAAAACTTGAAGTCGACTTTCCTGGACTCCGTGAACGTTTGAGTGAATTTCTCACTACCATTCCGACGTAAAATGACGCGAGGAACACGAAGGAAGCGACAGAATTACGATCCGAGCAACCGTTGACTAGAAACTCGCGTCTATTCCCAAAACTTGAAGTCTAGTTTCCTGGACTCCGTGAACGTTTTTGTGGATTTCTCACGGCCATTTCCGACGTAAAATGACGCGAGGAACACGATGGAAGCGACAGAATTACGATCCGAGCAACCGATGCCCACAAACTCGCGTCTACTCCCAAAACTTGAAGTCTAGTTTCCTGAACTCCGTGAACGTTTTGGTGGATTTCTCACGGCCACTTCCGACGTAAAATGACGCGAGGAACACGATGGAAGCGACAGAATTACGATCCGAGCAACCGTTGACTAGAAACTCGCGTCTATTCCCAAAACTTGAAGTCGACTTTCCTGGACTCCGTGAACGTTTTCGTGAATTTCTCACGACCATTTCCGACGTAAAATGACGCGAGGAACACGATGGAAGCGACAGAATTACGATCCGAGCAACCGTTGACCAGAAACTGGCGTCTATTCCCAAAACCTGAAGTCGAGTTTCCTGGACACCGTGAAGGTTTTTGTGAATTTCTCACGACCATTTCCGACGTAAAATGACGCGAGGAACACGATGGAAGCGACAGAATTACGATCCGAGCAACCGTTGACTAGAAACTCGCGTCTATTCCCAAAACTTGAAGTCGACTTTCCTGGACTCCGTGAACGTTTTTGTGAATTTCTCACGACCATTTGCGTTGTAAAATGACACGAGGAACACGATGGAAGCGACAGAATTACGATCCGAGCAACCGATGCCCAGAAACTCGCGTCTACTCCCAAAACTTGAAGTCTAGTTTCCTGGACTCCGTGAACGTTTGAGTGAATTTCTCACTACCATTCCGACGTAAAATGACGCGAGGAAGACGATGGAAGCGACAGAATTACGATCCGAGCAACCGTTGACTAGAAACTCGCGTCTATTCCCAAAACTTGAAGTTGAGTTTCCTGGACTCCGTGAACGTTTTTGTGAATTTCTCACGACCATTTCCGACGTAAAACGACGCGAGGAACACGATGGAAGCGACAGAATTACGATCCGAGCAACCGTTGACCAGAAACTCGCGTCTATTCCCAAAACTTGAAGTCGACTTTCCTGGACTCCGTGAACGTTTTTGTGAATTTCTCACGGCCACTTCCGACGTAAAATGACGCGAGGAACATGATGGAAGCGACAGAATTACGATCCGAGCAACCGTTGACTAGAAACTCGCGTCTATTCCCAAAACTTGAAGTCGACTTTCCTGGACTCCGTGAACGTTTTTGTGAATTTCGCACGACCATTTACGACGTAAAATGACGCGAGGAACACGATGGATGCGACAGAATTACGATCCGAGCAACCGATGCCCAGAAACTCGCGTCTACTCCCAAAACTTGAAGTCTAGTTTCCTGAACTCCGTGAACGTTTTTGTGGATTTCTCACGGCCACTTCCGACGTAAAATGACGCGAGGAACACGATGGAAGCGACAGAATTACGATCCGAGCAATCGTTGGCCAGAAACACGCGTCTATTCCCAAAACTTGAAGTTGAGTTTCCTGGACTCCGTGAACGTTTTTGTGAATTTCTCACGACCATTTTCGACGTAAAATAACGCGAGGAACACGATGGAAGCGACAGAATTACGATCCGAGCAACCGTTGACCAGAAACTCGCGTCTATTCCCAAAACTTGAAGTCGACTTTCCTGGACTCCGTGAACGTTTTTGTGAATTTCTCACGACCATTTCCGACGTAGAATGACGCGAGGAACACAATGGAAGCGACAGAATTACGATCCGAGCAACCGATGACCAGAAACTCGCGTCTACTCCCAAAATTTGAAGTCTAGTTTCCTGGACTCCGTGAACGTTTGAGTGAATTTCTCACTACCATTCCGACGTAAAATGACGCGAGGAAGACGATGGAAGCGACAGAATTACAATCCGAGCAACCGTTGACCATAAACTCGCGTCTATTCCCAAAACCTGAAGTCTAGTTTCCTGGACTCCGTGAACGTTTGAGTGAATTTCTCACTACCGTTCCGACGTAAAATGACGCGAGGAAGACGGTGGAAGCGACAGAATTACGATCCGAGCAACCGTTGACTAGAAACTCGCGTCTATTCCCAAAACTTGAAGTCTAGTTTCCTGGACTCCGTGAACGTTTTTGTGGATTTCTCACGGCCATTTCCGACGTAAAATGACGCGAGGAACACAATGGAAGCGACAGAATTACGATCCGAGCAACCGATGACCAGAAACTCGCGTCTACTCCCAAAATTTGAAGTCTAGTTTCCTGGACTCCGTGAACGTTTGAGTGAATTTCTCACTACCATTCCGACGTAAAATGACGCGAGGAAGACGATGGAAGCGACAGAATTACGATCCGAGCAACCGTTGACCATAAACTCGCGTCTATTCCCAAAACCTGAAGTCTAGTTTCCTGGACTCCGTGAACGTTTTTGTGAATTTCTCACGACCATTTCCGACGTAAAATGACGCGAGGAACACGATGGAAGAGACAGAATTACGATCCGAGCAACCGTTGACTAGAACCTCGCGTCTATTCCCAAATCTTGAAGTCGACTTTCCTGGACTCCGTGAACGTTTTTGTGAATTTCTCACGACCATTTCCGACGTAAAATGACGCGAGGAACACGATGGAAGCGACAGAATTACGATCCGAGCAACCGATGCCCACAAACTCGCGTCTACTCCCAAAACTTGAAGTCTAGTTTCCTGAACTCCGTGAACGTTTTTGTGGATTTCTCATGGCCATTTCCGACGTAAAATGACGCGAGGAACACGATGGAAGCGACAGAATTACGATCCGAGCAATCGTTGGCCAGAAACACGCGTCTATTCCCAAAACCTGAAGTCTAGTTTCCTGGACTCCGTGAACGTTTGAGTGAATTTCTCACTACCATTCCGACGTAAAATGACGCGAGGAAGACGGTGGAAGCGACAGAATTACGATCCGAGCAACCGTTGACTAGAAACTCGCGTCTATTCCCAAAACTTGAAGTCGACTTTCCTGGACTCCGTGAACGTTTGAGTGAATTTCTCACTACCATTCCGACGTAAAATGACGCGAGGAAGACGATGGAAGCGACAGAATTACGATCCGAGCAATCGTTGGCCAGAAACACGCGTCTATTCCCAAAACTTGAAGTTGAGTTTCCTGGACTCCGTGAACGTTTTTGTGAATTTCTCACGACCATTTTCGACGTAAAATGACGCGAGGAACACGATGGAAGCGACAGAATTACGATCCGAGCAACCGTTGACCAGAAACTCGCGTCTATTCCCAAAACTTGAAGTCGACTTTCCTGGACTCCGTGAACGTTTTTGTGAATTTCGCACGACCATTTACGACGTAAAATGACGCGAGGAACACGATGGATGCGACAGAATTACGATCCGAGCAACCGATGCCCAGAAACTCGCGTCTACTCCCAAAACTTGAAGTCTAGTTTCCTGAACTCCGTGAACGTTTTTGTGGATTTCTCACGGCCACTTCCGACGTAAAATGACGCGAGGAACACGATGGAAGCGACAGAATTACGATCCGAGCAATCGTTGGCCAGAAACACGCGTCTATTCCCAAAACTTGAAGTTGAGTTTCCTGGACTCCGTGAACGTTTTTGTGAATTTCTCACGACCATTTTCGACGTAAAATAACGCGAGGAACACGATGGAAGCGACAGAATTACGATCCGAGCAACCGTTGACCAGAAACTCGCGTCTATTCCCAAAACTTGAAGTCGACTTTCCTGGACTCCGTGAACGTTTTTGTGAATTTCTCACGACCATTTCCGACGTAGAATGACGCGAGGAACACAATGGAAGCGACAGAATTACGATCCGAGCAACCGATGACCAGAAACTCGCGTCTACTCCCAAAATTTGAAGTCTAGTTTCCTGGACTCCGTGAACGTTTGAGTGAATTTCTCACTACCATTCCGACGTAAAATGACGCGAGGAAGACGATGGAAGCGACAGAATTACAATCCGAGCAACCGTTGACCATAAACTCGCGTCTATTCCCAAAACCTGAAGTCTAGTTTCCTGGACTCCGTGAACGTTTGAGTGAATTTCTCACTACCGTTCCGACGTAAAATGACGCGAGGAAGACGGTGGAAGCGACAGAATTACGATCCGAGCAACCGTTGACTAGAAACTCGCGTCTATTCCCAAAACTTGAAGTCTAGTTTCCTGGACTCCGTGAACGTTTTTGTGGATTTCTCACGGCCATTTCCGACGTAAAATGACGCGAGGAACACAATGGAAGCGACAGAATTACGATCCGAGCAACCGATGACCAGAAACTCGCGTCTACTCCCAAAATTTGAAGTCTAGTTTCCTGGACTCCGTGAACGTTTGAGTGAATTTCTCACTACCATTCCGACGTAAAATGACGCGAGGAAGACGATGGAAGCGACAGAATTACGATCCGAGCAACCGTTGACCATAAACTCGCGTCTATTCCCAAAACCTGAAGTCTAGTTTCCTGGACTCCGTGAACGTTTTTGTGAATTTCTCACGACCATTTCCGACGTAAAATGACGCGAGGAACACGATGGAAGAGACAGAATTACGATCCGAGCAACCGTTGACTAGAACCTCGCGTCTATTCCCAAATCTTGAAGTCGACTTTCCTGGACTCCGTGAACGTTTTTGTGAATTTCTCACGACCATTTCCGACGTAAAATGACGCGAGGAACACGATGGAAGCGACAGAATTACGATCCGAGCAACCGATGCCCACAAACTCGCGTCTACTCCCAAAACTTGAAGTCTAGTTTCCTGAACTCCGTGAACGTTTTTGTGGATTTCTCATGGCCATTTCCGACGTAAAATGACGCGAGGAACACGATGGAAGCGACAGAATTACGATCCGAGCAATCGTTGGCCAGAAACACGCGTCTATTCCCAAAACCTGAAGTCTAGTTTCCTGGACTCCGTGAACGTTTGAGTGAATTTCTCACTACCATTCCGACGTAAAATGACGCGAGGAAGACGGTGGAAGCGACAGAATTACGATCCGAGCAACCGTTGACTAGAAACTCGCGTCTATTCCCAAAACTTGAAGTCGACTTTCCTGGACTCCGTGAACGTTTGAGTGAATTTCTCACTACCATTCCGACGTAAAATGACGCGAGGAAGACGATGGAAGCGACAGAATTACGATCCGAGCAATCGTTGGCCAGAAACACGCGTCTATTCCCAAAACTTGAAGTTGAGTTTCCTGGACTCCGTGAACGTTTTTGTGAATTTCTCACGACCATTTTCGACGTAAAGTGACGCGAGGAACACGATGGAAGCGACAGAATTACGATCCGAGCAACCGTTGACCAGAAACTCGCGTCTATTCCCAAAACTTGAAGTCGACTTTCCTGGACTCCGTGAACGTTTTTGTGAATTTCTCACTACCATTCCGACGTAAAATGACGCGAGGAAGACGGTGGAAGCGACAGAATTACGATCCGAGCAACCGTTGACTAGAAACTCGCGTCAATTCCCAAAACTTGAAGTCGACTTTCCTGGACTCCGTGAACGTTTGAGTGAATCTCTCACTACCATTCCGACGTAAAATGACGCGAGGAAGACGATGGAAGCGACAGAATTACGATCCGAGCAACCGTTGACTAGAAACTCGCGTCTATTCCCAAAACTTGAAGTCTAGTTTCCTGGACTCCGTGAACGTTTTTGTGGATTTCTCACGGCCATTTCCGACGTAAAATGACGCGAGGAACACGATGGAAGCGACAGAATTACGATCCGACCAATCGTTGGCCAGAAACACGCGTCTATTCCCAAAACCTGAAGTCTAGTTTCCTGGACTCCGTGAACGTTTGAGTGAATTTCTCATTACCATTCCGACGTAAAATGACGCGAGGAAGACAGTGGAAGCGACAGAATTACGATCCGAGCAACCGTTGACTAGAAACTCGCGTCTATTCCCAAAACTTGAAGTCGACTTTCCTGGACTCCGTGAACGTTTTTGTGAATTTCTCACGACCATTTCCGACGTAAAATGACGCGAGGAAGACGATGGAAGCGACAGAATTACGATCCGAGCAACCGTTGACTAGAAACTCGCGTCTATTCCCAAAACTTGAAGTCTAGTTTCCTGGACTCCGTGAACGTTTTTGTGGATTTCTCACGGCCATTTCCGACGTAAAATGACGCGAGGAACACGGTGGAAGCGACAGAATTACGATCCGAGCAATCGTTGGCCAGAAACACGCGTCTATTCCCAAAACCTGAAGTCTAGTTTCCTGGACTCCGTGAACGTTCGAGTGAATTTCTCACTACCATTCCGACGTAAAATGACGCGAGGAAGACGGTGGAAGCGACAGAATTACGATCCGAGCAACCGTTGACTAGAAACTCGCGTCTATTCCCAAAACTTGAAGTCGACTTTCCTGGACTCCGTGAACGTTTGAGTGAATTTCTCACTACCATTCCGACGTAAAATGACGCGAGGAACACGAAGGAAGCGACAGAATTACGATCCGAGCAACCGTTGACTAGAAACTCGCGTCTATTCCCAAAACTTGAAGTCTAGTTTCCTGGACTCCGTGAACGTTTTTGTGGATTTCTCACGGCCATTTCCGACGTAAAATGACGCGAGGAACACGATGGAAGCGACAGAATTACGATCCGAGCAACCGATGCCCACAAACTCGCGTCTACTCCCAAAACTTGAAGTCTAGTTTCCTGAACTCCGTGAACGTTTTGGTGGATTTCTCACGGCCACTTCCGACGTAAAATGACGCGAGGAACACGATGGAAGCGACAGAATTACGATCCGAGCAACCGTTGACTAGAAACTCGCGTCTATTCCCAAAACTTGAAGTCGACTTTCCTGGACTCCGTGAACGTTTTCGTGAATTTCTCACGACCATTTCCGACGTAAAATGACGCGAGGAACACGATGGAAGCGACAGAATTACGATCCGAGCAACCGTTGACCAGAAACTGGCGTCTATTCCCAAAACCTGAAGTCGAGTTTCCTGGACACCGTGAAGGTTTTTGTGAATTTCTCACGACCATTTCCGACGTAAAATGACGCGAGGAACACGATGGAAGCGACAGAATTACGATCCGAGCAACCGTTGACTAGAAACTCGCGTCTATTCCCAAAACTTGAAGTCGACTTTCCTGGACTCCGTGAACGTTTTTGTGAATTTCTCACGACCATTTGCGTTGTAAAATGACACGAGGAACACGATGGAAGCGACAGAATTACGATCCGAGCAACCGATGCCCAGAAACTCGCGTCTACTCCCAAAACTTGAAGTCTAGTTTCCTGGACTCCGTGAACGTTTGAGTGAATTTCTCACTACCATTCCGACGTAAAATGACGCGAGGAAGACGATGGAAGCGACAGAATTACGATCCGAGCAACCGTTGACTAGAAACTCGCGTCTATTCCCAAAACTTGAAGTTGAGTTTCCTGGACTCCGTGAACGTTTTTGTGAATTTCTCACGACCATTTCCGACGTAAAACGACGCGAGGAACACGATGGAAGCGACAGAATTACGATCCGAGCAACCGTTGACCAGAAACTCGCGTCTATTCCCAAAACTTGAAGTCGACTTTCCTGGACTCCGTGAACGTTTTTGTGAATTTCTCACGGCCACTTCCGACGTAAAATGACGCGAGGAACATGATGGAAGCGACAGAATTACGATCCGAGCAACCGTTGACTAGAAACTCGCGTCTATTCCCAAAACTTGAAGTCGACTTTCCTGGACTCCGTGAACGTTTTTGTGAATTTCGCACGACCATTTACGACGTAAAATGACGCGAGGAACACGATGGATGCGACAGAATTACGATCCGAGCAACCGATGCCCAGAAACTCGCGTCTACTCCCAAAACTTGAAGTCTAGTTTCCTGAACTCCGTGAACGTTTTTGTGGATTTCTCACGGCCACTTCCGACGTAAAATGACGCGAGGAACACGATGGAAGCGACAGAATTACGATCCGAGCAATCGTTGGCCAGAAACACGCGTCTATTCCCAAAACTTGAAGTTGAGTTTCCTGGACTCCGTGAACGTTTTTGTGAATTTCTCACGACCATTTTCGACGTAAAATAACGCGAGGAACACGATGGAAGCGACAGAATTACGATCCGAGCAACCGTTGACCAGAAACTCGCGTCTATTCCCAAAACTTGAAGTCGACTTTCCTGGACTCCGTGAACGTTTTTGTGAATTTCTCACGACCATTTCCGACGTAGAATGACGCGAGGAACACAATGGAAGCGACAGAATTACGATCCGAGCAACCGATGACCAGAAACTCGCGTCTACTCCCAAAATTTGAAGTCTAGTTTCCTGGACTCCGTGAACGTTTGAGTGAATTTCTCACTACCATTCCGACGTAAAATGACGCGAGGAAGACGATGGAAGCGACAGAATTACAATCCGAGCAACCGTTGACCATAAACTCGCGTCTATTCCCAAAACCTGAAGTCTAGTTTCCTGGACTCCGTGAACGTTTGAGTGAATTTCTCACTACCGTTCCGACGTAAAATGACGCGAGGAAGACGGTGGAAGCGACAGAATTACGATCCGAGCAACCGTTGACTAGAAACTCGCGTCTATTCCCAAAACTTGAAGTCTAGTTTCCTGGACTCCGTGAACGTTTTTGTGGATTTCTCACGGCCATTTCCGACGTAAAATGACGCGAGGAACACAATGGAAGCGACAGAATTACGATCCGAGCAACCGATGACCAGAAACTCGCGTCTACTCCCAAAATTTGAAGTCTAGTTTCCTGGACTCCGTGAACGTTTGAGTGAATTTCTCACTACCATTCCGACGTAAAATGACGCGAGGAAGACGATGGAAGCGACAGAATTACGATCCGAGCAACCGTTGACCATAAACTCGCGTCTATTCCCAAAACCTGAAGTCTAGTTTCCTGGACTCCGTGAACGTTTTTGTGAATTTCTCACGACCATTTCCGACGTAAAATGACGCGAGGAACACGATGGAAGAGACAGAATTACGATCCGAGCAACCGTTGACTAGAACCTCGCGTCTATTCCCAAATCTTGAAGTCGACTTTCCTGGACTCCGTGAACGTTTTTGTGAATTTCTCACGACCATTTCCGACGTAAAATGACGCGAGGAACACGATGGAAGCGACAGAATTACGATCCGAGCAACCGATGCCCACAAACTCGCGTCTACTCCCAAAACTTGAAGTCTAGTTTCCTGAACTCCGTGAACGTTTTTGTGGATTTCTCATGGCCATTTCCGACGTAAAATGACGCGAGGAACACGATGGAAGCGACAGAATTACGATCCGAGCAATCGTTGGCCAGAAACACGCGTCTATTCCCAAAACCTGAAGTCTAGTTTCCTGGACTCCGTGAACGTTTGAGTGAATTTCTCACTACCATTCCGACGTAAAATGACGCGAGGAAGACGGTGGAAGCGACAGAATTACGATCCGAGCAACCGTTGACTAGAAACTCGCGTCTATTCCCAAAACTTGAAGTCGACTTTCCTGGACTCCGTGAACGTTTGAGTGAATTTCTCACTACCATTCCGACGTAAAATGACGCGAGGAAGACGATGGAAGCGACAGAATTACGATCCGAGCAATCGTTGGCCAGAAACACGCGTCTATTCCCAAAACTTGAAGTTGAGTTTCCTGGACTCCGTGAACGTTTTTGTGAATTTCTCACGACCATTTTCGACGTAAAATGACGCGAGGAACACGATGGAAGCGACAGAATTACGATCCGAGCAACCGTTGACCAGAAACTCGCGTCTATTCCCAAAACTTGAAGTCGACTTTCCTGGACTCCGTGAACGTTTTTGTGAATTTCTCACGACCATTTCCGACGTAAAATGACGCGAGGAACACGATGGAAGCGACAGAATTACGATCCGAGCAACCGTTGACTAGAAACTCGCGTCTATTCCCAAAACTTGAAGTCGACTTTCCTGGACTCCGTGAACGTTTTTGTGAATTTCTCACGACCATTTCCGACGTAAAATGACGCGAGGAACACGATGGAAGCGACAGAATTACGATCCGAGCAACCGATGCCCACAAACTCGCGTCTACTCCCAAAACTTGAAGTCTAGTTTCCTGAACTCCGTGAACGTTTTTATGGATTTCTCACGGCCACTTCCGACGTAAAATGACGCGAGGAACACGATGGAAGCGACAGAATTACGATCCGAGCAACCGTTGACTAGAAACTCGCGTCTATTCCCAAAACTTGAAGTCGACTTTCCTGGAATCCGTGAACGTTTTTGTGAATTTCTCACGACCATTTCCGACGTAAAATGACGCGAGGAACACAATGGAAGCGACAGAATTACGATCCGAGCAACCGATGACCAGAAACTCGCGTCTACTCCCAAAATTTGAAGTCTAGTTTCCTGGACTCCGTGAACGTTTGAGTGAATTTCTCACTACCATTCCGACGTAAAATGACGCGAGGAAGACGATGGAAGCGACAGAATTACGATCCGAGCAACCGTTGACCATAAACTCGCGTCTATTCCCAAAACCTGAAGTCTAGTTTCCTGGACTCCGTGAACGTTTGAGTGAATTTCTCACTACCATTCCGACGTAAAATGACGCGAGGAAGACGGTGGAAGCGACAGAATTACGATCCGAGCAACCGTTGACTAGAAACTCGCGTCTATTCCCAAAACTTGAAGTCGACTTTCCTGGACTCCGTGAACGTTTGAGTGAATTTCTCACTACCATTCCGACGTAAAATGACGCGAGGAAGACGATGGAAGCGACAGAATTACGATCCGAGCAACCGTTGACTAGAAACTCGCGTCTATTCCCAAAACTTGAAGTCTAGTTTCCTGGACTCCGTGAACGTTTTTGTGGATTTCTCACGGCCATTTCCGACGTAAAATGACGCGAGGAACACGATGGAAGCGACAGAATTACGATCCGAGCAATCGTTGGCCAGAAACACGCGTCTATTCCCAAAACTTGAAGTTGAGTTTCCTGGACTCCGTGAACGTTTTTGTGAATTTCTCACGACCATTTCCGACGTAAAATGACGCGAGGAACACGATGGAAGAGACAGAATTACGATCCGAGCAACCGTTGACTAGAACCTCGCGTCTATTCCCAAATCTTGAAGTCGACTTTCCTGGACTCCGTGAACGTTTTTGTGAATTTCTCACGACCATTTCCGACGTAAAATGACGCGAGGAACACGATGGAAGCGACAGAATTACGATCCGAGCAACCGATGCCCACAAACTCGCGTCTACTCCCAAAACTTGAAGTCTAGTTTCCTGAACTCCGTGAACGTTTTTGTGGATTTCTCACGGCCACTTCCGACGTAAAATGACGCGAGGAACACGATGGAAGCGACAGAATTACGATCCGAGCAACCGTTGACTAGAAACTCGCGTCTATTCCCAAAACTTGAAGTCGACTTTCCTGGACTCCGTGAACGTTTTTGTGAATTTCTCACGACCATTTCCGACGTAAAATGACGCGAGGAACACGATGGATGCGACAGAATTACGATCCGAGCGACCGATGCCCAGAAACTCGCGTCTACTCCCAAAACTTGAAGTCTAGTTTCCTGAACTCCGTGAACGTTTTTGTGGATTTCTCACGGCCACTTCCGACGTAAAATGACGCGAGGAACACGATGGAAGCGACAGAATTACGATCCGAGCAATCGTTGGCCAGAAACACGCGTCTATTCCCAAAACTTGAAGTTGAGTTTCCTGGACTCCGTGAACGTTTTTGTGAATTTCTCACGACCATTTTCGACGTAAAATGACGCGAGGAACACGATGGAAGCGACAGAATTACGATCCGAGCAACCGTTGACCAGAAACTCGCGTCTATTCCCAAAACTTGAAGTCGACTTTCCTGGACTCCGTGAACGTTTTTGTGAATTTCTCACGACCATTTCCGACGTAAAATGACGCGAGGAACACAATGGAAGCGACAGAATTACGATCCGAGCAACCGATGACCAGAAACTCGCGTCTACTCCCAAAATTTGAAGTCTAGTTTCCTGGACTCCGTGAACGTTTGAGTGAATTTCTCACTACCATTCCGACGTAAAATGACGCGAGGAAGACGATGGAAGCGACAGAATTACGATCCGAGCAACCGTTGACCATAAACTCGCATCTACTCCCAAAATTTGAAGTCTAGTTTCCTGGACTCCGTGAACGTTTGAGTGAATTTCTCACTACCATTCCGACGTAAAATGACGCGAGGAAGACGATGGAAGCGACAGAATTACGATCCGAGCAACCGTTGACCATAAACTCGCGTCTATTCCCAAAACCTGAAGTCTAGTTTCCTGGACTCCGTGAACGTTTGAGTGAATTTCTCACTACCATTCCGACGTAAAATGACGCGAGGAAGACGGTGGAAGCGACAGAATTACGATCCGAGCAACCGTTGACTAGAAACTCGCGTCTATTCCCAAAACTTGAAGTCGACTTTCCTGGACTCCGTGAACGTTTGAGTGAATTTCTCACTACCATTCCGACGTAAAATGACGCGAGGAAGACGATGGAAGCGACAGAATTACGATCCGAGCAACCGTTGGCTAGAAACTCGCGTCTATTCCCAAAACTTGAAGTCTAGTTTCCTGGACTCCGTGAACGTTTTTGTGGATTTCTCACGGCCATTTCCGACGTAAAATGACGCGAGGAACACGATGGAAGCGACAGAATTACGATCCGAGCAATCGTTGGCCAGAAACACGCGTCTATTCCCAAAACTTGAAGTTGAGTTTCCTGGACTCCGTGAACGTTTTTGTGAATTTCTCACGACCATTTCCGACGTAAAATGACGCGAGGAACACGATGGAAGCGACAGAATTACGATCCGAGCAACCGTTGACTAGAACCTCGCGTCTATTCCCAAATCTTGAAGTCGACTTTCCTGGACTCCGTGAACGTTTTTGTGAATTTCTCACGACCATTTCCGACGTAAAATGACGCGAGGAACACGATGGAAGCGACAGAATTACGATCCGAGCAACCGATGCCCACAAACTCGCGTCTACTCCCAAAACTTGAAGTCTAGTTTCCTGAACTCCGTGAACGTTTTTGTGGATTTCTCACGGCCACTTCCGACGTAAAATGACGCGAGGAACACGATGGAAGCGACAGAATTACGATCCGAGCAACCGTTGACTAGAAACTCGCGTCTATTCCCAAAACTTGAAGTCGACTTTCCTGGACTCCGTGAACGTTTTTGTGAATTTCTCACGACCATTTTCGACGTAAAATGACGCGAGGAACACGATGGAAGCGACAGAATTACGATCCGAGCAACCGTTGACCAGAAACTCGCGTCTATTCCCAAAACTTGAAGTCGACTTTCCTGGACTCCGTGAACGTTTTTGTGAATTTCTCACGACCATTTCCGACGTAAAATGACGCGAGGAACACAATGGAAGCGACAGAATTACGATCCGAGCAACCGATGACCAGAAACTCGCGTCTACTCCCAAAATTTGAAGTCTAGTTTCCTGGACTCCGTGAACGTTTGAGTGAATTTCTCACTACCATTCCGACGTAAAATGACGCGAGGAAGACGATGGAAGCGACAGAATTACGATCCGAGCAACCGTTGACCATAAACTCGCGTCTATTCCCAAAACCTGAAGTCTAGTTTCCTGGACTCCGTGAACGTTTGAGTGAATTTCTCACTACCATTCCGACGTAAAATGACGCGAGGAAGACGGTGGAAGCGACAGAATTACGATCCGAGCAACCGTTGACTAGAAACTCGCGTCTATTCCCAAAACTTGAAGTCTAGTTTCCTGGACTCCGTGAACGTTTTTGTGGATTTCTCACGGCCATTTCCGACGTAAAATGACGCGAGGAACACGATGGAAGCGACAGAATTACGATCCGAGCAATCGTTGGCCAGAAACACGCGTCTATTCCCAAAACCTGAAGTCTAGTTTCCTGGACTCCGTGAACGTTTGAGTGAATTTCTCACTACCATTCCGACGTAAAATGACGCGAGGAAGACGGTGGAAGCGACAGAATTACGATCCGAGCAACCGTTGACTAGAAACTCGCGTCTATTCCCAAAACTTGAAGTCGACTTTCCTGGACTCCGTGAACGTTTGAGTGAATTTCTCACTAGCATTCCGACGTAAAATGACGCGAGGAAGACGATGGAAGCGACAGAATTACGATCCGAGCAACCGTTGACTAGAAACTCGCGTCTATTCCCAAAACTTGAAGTCTAGTTTCCTGGACTCCGTGAACGTTTTTGTGGATTTCTCACGGCCATTTCCGACGTAAAATGACGCGAGGAACACGATGGAAGCGACAGAATTACGATCCGAGCAATCGTTGGCCAGAAACACGCGTCTATTCCCAAAACCTGAAGTCTAGTTTCCTGGACTCCGTGAACGTTTGAGTGAATTTCTCACTACCATTCCGACGTAAAATGACGCGAGGAAGACGGTGGAAGCGACAGAATTACGATCCGAGCAACCGTTGACTAGAAACTCGCGTCAATTCCCAAAACTTGAAGTCGACTTTCCTGGACTCCGTGAACGTTTGAGTGAATCTCTCACTACCATTCCGACGTAAAATGACGCGAGGAAGACGATGGAAGCGACAGAATTACGATCCGAGCAACCGTTGACTAGAAACTCGCGTCTATTCCCAAAACTTGAAGTCTAGTTTCCTGGACTCCGTGAACGTTTTTGTGGATTTCTCACGGCCATTTCCGACGTAAAATGACGCGAGGAACACGATGGAAGCGACAGAATTACGATCCGACCAATCGTTGGCCAGAAACACGCGTCTATTCCCAAAACCTGAAGTCTAGTTTCCTGGACTCCGTGAACGTTTGAGTGAATTTCTCATTACCATTCCGACGTAAAATGACGCGAGGAAGACGGTGGAAGCGACAGAATTACGATCCGAGCAACCGTTGACTAGAAACTCGCGTCTATTCCCAAAACTTGAAGTCGACTTTCCTGGACTCCGTGAACGTTTTTGTGAATTTCTCACGACCATTTCCGACGTAAAATGACGCGAGGAAGACGATGGAAGCGACAGAATTACGATCCGAGCAACCGTTGACTAGAAACTCGCGTCTATTCCCAAAACTTGAAGTCTAGTTTCCTGGACTCCGTGAACGTTTTTGTGGATTTCTCACGGCCATTTCCGACGTAAAATGACGCGAGGAACACGGTGGAAGCGACAGAATTACGATCCGAGCAATCGTTGGCCAGAAACACGCGTCTATTCCCAAAACCTGAAGTCTAGTTTCCTGGACTCCGTGAACGTTCGAGTGAATTTCTCACTACCATTCCGACGTAAAATGACGCGAGGAAGACGGTGGAAGCGACAGAATTACGATCCGAGCAACCGTTGACTAGAAACTCGCGTCTATTCCCAAAACTTGAAGTCGACTTTCCTGGACTCCGTGAACGTTTGAGTGAATTTCTCACTACCATTCCGACGTAAAATGACGCGAGGAACACGAAGGAAGCGACAGAATTACGATCCGAGCAACCGTTGACTAGAAACTCGCGTCTATTCCCAAAACTTGAAGTCTAGTTTCCTGGACTCCGTGAACGTTTTTGTGGATTTCTCAGGGCCATTTCCGACGTAAAATGACGCGAGGAACACGATGGAAGCGACAGAATTACGATCCGAGTAACCGATGCCCACAAACTCGCGTCTACTCCCAAAACTTGAAGTCTAGTTTCCTGAACTCCGTGAACGTTTTTGTGGATTTCTCACGGCCACTTCCGACGTAAAATGACGCGAGGAACACGATGGAAGCGACAGAATTACGATCCGAGCAACCGTTGACTAGAAACTCGCGTCTATTCCCAAAACTTGAAGTCGACTTTCCTGGACTCCGTGAACGTTTTCGTGAATTTCTCACGACCATTTCCGACGTAAAATGACGCGAGGAACACAATGGAAGCGACAGAATTACGATCCGAGCAACCGATGACCAGAAACTCGCGTCTACTCCCAAAATTTGAAGTCTAGTTTCCTGGACTCCGTGAACGTTTGAGTGAATTTCTCACTACCATTCCGACGTAAAATGACGCGAGGAAGACGGTGGATGCGACAGAATTACGATCCGAGCAACCGTTGACTAGAAACTCGCGTCTATTCCCAAAACTTGAAGTCGACTTTCCTGGACTCCGTGAACGTTTGAGTGAATTTCTCACTACCATTCCGACGTAAAATGACGCGAGGAAGACGATGGAAGCGACAGAATTACAATCCGAGCAACCGTTGACTAGAAACTCGCGTCTATTCCCAAAACTTGAAGTCTAGTTTCCTGGACTCCGTGAACGTTTTTGTGGATTTCTCACGGCCATTTCCGACGTAAAATGACGCGAGGAACACGATGGAAGCGACAGAATTACGATCCGAGCAACCGTTGACCAGAAACTCGCGTCTATTCCCAAAACCGGAAGTCGAGTTTCCTGGACACCGTGAAGGTTTTTGTGAATTTTTCACGACCATTTCCGACGTAAAATGACGCGAGGAACACGATGGAAGCGACAGAATTACGATCCGAGCAACCATTGACTAGAAACTCGCGTCTATTCCCAAAACTTGAAGTCGACTTTCCTGGACTCCGTGAACGTTTTTGTGAATTTCTCACGACCATTTCCGACGTAAGATGACGCGAGGAACACGATGGAAGCGACAGAATTACGATCCGAGCAACCGTTGACTAGAAACTCGCGTCTATTCCCAAAACTTGAAGTCGACTTTCCTGGACTCCGTGAACGTTTTTGTGAATTTCTCACGACCATTTCCGACGTAAAATGACGCGAGGAACACGATGGAAGCGACAGAATTACGATCCGAGCAACCGTTGACTAGAACCTCGCATCTATTCCCAAATCTTGAAGTCGACTTTCCTGGACTCCGTGAACGTTTTTGTGAATTTCTCACGACCATTTCCGACGTAAAATGACGCGAGGAACACGATGGAAGCGACAGAATTACGATCCGAGCAACCGATGCCCACAAACTCGCGTCTACTCCCAAAACTTGAAGTCTAGTTTCCTGAACTCCGTGAACGTTTTTGTGGATTTCTCACGGCCACTTCCGACGTAAAATGACGCGAGGAAGACGATGGAAGCGACAGAATTACGATCCGAGCAACCGTTGACTAGAAACTCGCGTCTATTCCCAAAACTTGAAGTCGACTTTCCTGGACTCCGTGAACGTTTTTGTGAATTTCTCACGACCATTTCCGACGTAAAATGACGCGAGGAACACGATGGATGCGACAGAATTACGATCCGAGCAACCGATGCCCAGAAACTCGCGTCTACTCCCAAAACTTGAAGTCTAGTTTCCTGAACTCCGTGAACGTTTTTGTGGATTTCTCACGGCCACTTCCGACGTAAAATGACGCGAGGAACACGATGGAAGCGACAGAATTACGATCCGAGCAATCGTTGACTAGAAACTCGCGTCTATTCCCAAAACTTGAAGTCGACTTTCCTGGACTCCGTGAACGTTTGAGTGAATTTCTTACTACCATTCCGACGTAAAATGACGCGAGGAAGACGATGGAAGCGACAGAATTACGATCCGAGCAACCGTTGACTAGAAACTCGCGTCTATTCCCAAAACTTGAAGTCTAGTTTCCTGGACTCCGTGAACGTTTTTGTGGATTTCTCACGGCCATTTCCGACGTAAAATGACGCGAGGAACACGATGGAAGCGACAGAATTACGATCCGAGCAATCGTTGGCCAGAAACACGCGTCTATTCCCAAAACCTGAAGTCTAGTTTCCTGGACTCCGTGAACGTTTGAGTGAATTTCTCACTACCATTCCGACGTAAAATGACGCGAGGAAGACGGTGGAAGCGACAGAATTACGATCCGAGCAACCGTTGACTAGAAACTCGCGTCTATTCCCAAAACTTGAAGTCGACTTTCCTTGACTCCGTGAACGTTTGAGTGAATTTCTCACTACCATTCCGACGTAAAATGACGCGAGGAAGACGATGGAAGCGACAGAATTACGATCCGAGCAACCGTTGACTAGAAACTCGCGTCTATTCCCAAAACTTGAAGTCTAGTTTCCTGGACTCCGTGAACGTTTTTGTGGATTTCTCACGGCCATTTCCGACGTAAAATGACGCGAGGAACACGATGGAAGCGACAGAATTACGATCCGAGCAATCGTTGGCCAGAAACACGCGTCTATTCCCAAAACCTGAAGTCTAGTTTCCTGGACTCCGTGAACGTTTGAGTGAATTTCTCACTACCATTCCGACGTAAAATGACGCGAGGAAGACGGTGGAAGCGACAGAATTACGATCCGAGCAACCGTTGACTAGAAACTCGCGTCAATTCCCAAAACTTGAAGTCGACTTTCCTGGACTCCGTGAACGTTTGAGTGAATCTCTCACTACCATTCCGACGTAAAATGACGCGAGGAAGACGATGGAAGCGACAGAATTACGATCCGAGCAACCGTTGACTAGAAACTCGCGTCTATTCCCAAAACTTGAAGTCTAGTTTCCTGGAGTCCGTGAACGTTTTTGTGGATTTCTCACGGCCATTTCCGACGTAAAATGACGCGAGGAACACGATGGAAGCGACAGAATTACGATCCGACCAATCGTTGGCCAGAAACACGCGTCTATTCCCAAAACCTGAAGTCTAGTTTCCTGGACTCCGTGAACGTTTGAGTGAATTTCTCACTACCATTCCGACGTAAAATGACGCGAGGAAGACGGTGGAAGCGACAGAATTACGATCCGAGCAACCGTTGACTAGAAACTCGCGTCTATTCCCAAAACTTGAAGTCGACTTTCCTGGACTCCGTGAACGTTTTTGTGAATTTCTCACGACCATTTCCGACGTAAAATGACGCGAGGAAGACGATGGAAGCGACAGAATTACGATCCGAGCAACCGTTGACTAGAAACTCGCGTCTATTCCCAAAACTTGAAGTCTAGTTTCCTGGACTCCCTGAACGTTTTTGTGGATTTCTCACGGCCATTTCCGACGTAAAATGACGCGAGGAACACGGTGGAAGCGACAGAATTACGATCCGAGCAATCGTTGGCCAGAAACACGCGTCTATTCCCAAAACCTGAAGTCTAGTTTCCTGGACTCCGTGAACGTTTGAGTGAATTTCTCACTACCATTCCGACGTAAAATGACGCGAGGAAGACGGTGGAAGCGACAGAATTACGATCCGAGCAACCGTTGACTAGAAACTCGCGTCTATTCCCAAAACTTGAAGTCGACTTTCCTGGACTCCGTGAACGTTTGAGTGAATTTCTCACTACCATTCCGACGTAAAATGACGCGAGGAACACGAAGGAAGCGACAGAATTACGATCCGAGCAACCGTTGACTAGAAACTCGCGTCTATTCCCAAAACTTGAAGTCTAGTTTCCTGGACTCCGTGAACGTTTTTGTGGATTTCTCACGGCCATTTCCGACGTAAAATGACGCGAGGAACACGATGGAAGCGACAGAATTACGATCCGAGCAACCGATGCCCACAAACTCGCGTCTACTCCCAAAACTTGAAGTCTAGTTTCCTGAACTCCGTGAACGTTTTTGTGGATTTCTCACGGCCACTTCCGACGTAAAATGACGCGAGGAACACGATGGAAGCGACAGAATTACGATCCGAGCAACCGTTGACTAGAAACTCGCGTCTATTCCCAAAACTTGAAGTCGACTTTCCTGGACTCCGTGAACGTTTTCGTGAATTTCTCACGACCATTTCCGACGTAACATGACGCGAGGAACACAATGGAAGCGACAGAATTACGATCCGAGCAACCGATGACCAGAAACTCGCGTCTACTCCCAAAATTTGAAGTCTAGTTTCCTGGACTCCGTGAACGTTTGAGTGAATTTCTCACTACCATTCCGACGTAAAATGACGCGAGGAAGACGATGGAAGCGACAGAATTACGATCCGAGCAACCGTTGACCATAAACTCGCGTCTATTCCCAAAACCTGAAGTCTAGTTTCCTGGACTCCGTGAACGTTTGAGTGAATTTCTCACGACCATTTCCGACGTAAAATGACGCGAGGAACACGATGGATGCGACAGAATTACGATCCGAGCAACCGATGCCCAGAAACTCGCGTCTACTCCCAAAACTTGAAGTCTAGTTTCCTGAACTCCGTGAACGTTTTTGTGGATTTCTCACGGCCACTTCCGACGTAAAATGACGCGAGGAACACGATGGAAGCGACAGAATTACGATCCGAGCAATCGTTGGCCAGAAACACGCGTCTATTCCCAAAACTTGAAGTTGAGTTTCCTGGACTCCGTGAACGTTTTTGTGAATTTCTCACGACCATTTTCGACGTAAAATGACGCGAGGAACACGATGGAAGCGACAGAATTACGATCCGAGCAACCGTTGACCAGAAACTCGCGTCTATTCCCAAAACTTGAAGTCGACTTTCCTGGACTCCGTGAACGTTTTTGTGAATTTCTCACGACCATTTCCGACGTAAAATGACGCGAGGAACACAATGGAAGCGACAGAATTACGATCCGAGCAACCGATGACCAGAAACTCGCGTCTACTCCCAAAATTTGAAGTCTAGTTTCCTGGACTCCGTGAACGTTTGAGTGAATTTCTCACTACCATTCCGACGTAAAATGACGCGAGGAAGACGATGGAAGCGACAGAATTACGATCCGAGCAACCGTTGACCATAAACTCGCGTCTATTCCCAAAACCTGAAGTCTAGTTTCCTGGACTCCGTGAACGTTTGAGTGAATTTCTCACTACCATTCCGACGTAAAATGACGCGAGGAAGACGGTGGAAGCGACAGAATTACGATCCGAGCAACCGTTGACTAGAAACTCGCGTCTATTCCCAAAACTTGAAGTCGACTTTCCTGGACTCCGTGAACGTTTGAGTGAATTTCTTACTACCATTCCGACGTAAAATGACGCGAGGAAGACGATGGAAGCGACAGAATTACGATCCGAGCAACCGTTGACTAGAAACTCGCGTCTATTCCCAAAACTTGAAGTCTAGTTTCCTGGACTCCGTGAACGTTTTTGTGGATTTCTCACGGCCATTTCCGACGTAAAATGACGCGAGGAACACGATGGAAGCGACAGAATTACGATCCGAGCAATCGTTGGCCAGAAACACGCGTCTATTCCCAAAACCTGAAGTCTAGTTTCCTGGACTCCGTGAACGTTTGAGTGAATTTCTCACTACCATTCCGACGTAAAATGACGCGAGGAAGACGGTGGAAGCGACAGAATTACGATCCGAGCAACCGTTGACTAGAAACTCGCGTCTATTCCCAAAACTTGAAGTCGACTTTCCTGGACTCCGTGAACGTTTGAGTGAATTTCTTACTACCATTCCGACGTAAAATGACGCGAGGAAGACGATGGAAGCGACAGAATTACGATCCGAGCAACCGTTGACTAGAAACTCGCGTCTATTCCCAAAACTTGAAGTCTAGTTTCCTGGACTCCGTGAACGTTTTTGTGGATTTCTCACGGCCATTTCCGACGTAAAATGACGCGAGGAACACGATGGAAGCGACAGAATTACGATCCGAGCAATCGTTGGCCAGAAACACGCGTCTATTCCCAAAACCTGAAGTCTAGTTTCCTGGACTCCGTGAACGTTTGAGTGAATTTCTCACTACCATTCCGACGTAAAATGACGCGAGGAAGACGGTGGAAGCGACAGAATTACGATCCGAGCAACCGTTGACTAGAAACTCGCGTCAATTCCCAAAACTTGAAGTCGACTTTCCTGGACTCCGTGAACGTTTGAGTGAATCTCTCACTACCATTCCGACGTAAAATGACGCGAGGAAGACGATGGAAGCGACAGAATTACGATCCGAGCAACCGTTGACTAGAAACTCGCGTCTATTCCCAAAACTTGAAGTCTAGTTTCCTGGACTCCGTGAACGTTTTTGTGGATTTCTCACGGCCATTTCCGACGTAAAATGACGCGAGGAACACGATGGAAGCGACAGAATTACGATCCGACCAATCGTTGGCCAGAAACACGCGTCTATTCCCAAAACCTGAAGTCTAGTTTCCTGGACTCCGTGAACGTTTGAGTGAATTTCTCACTACCATTCCGACGTAAAATGACGCGAGGAAGACGATGGAAGCGACAGAATTACGATCCGAGCAACCGTTGACTAGAAACTCGCGTCTATTCCCAAAACTTGAAGTCTAGTTTCCTGGACTCCGTGAACGTTTTTGTGGATTTCTCACGGCCATTTCCGACGTAAAATGACGCGAGGAACACGATGGAAGCGACAGAATTACGATCCGAGCAATCGTTGGCCAGAAACACGCGTCTATTCCCAAAACCTGAAGTCTAGTTTCCTGGACTCCGTGAACGTTTGAGTGAATTTCTCACTACCATTCCGACGTAAAATGACGCGAGGAAGACGGTGGAGGCGACAGAATTACGATCCGAGCAACCGTTGACTAGAAACTCGCGTCAATTCCCAAAACTTGAAGTCGACTTTCCTGGACTCCGTGAACGTTTGAGTGAATCTCTCACTACCATTCCGACGTAAAATGACGCGAGGAAGACGATGGAAGCGACAGAATTACGATCCGAGCAACCGTTGACTAGAAACTCGCGTCTATTCCCAAAACTTGAAGTCTAGTTTCCTGGACTCCGTGAACGTTTTTGTGGATTTCTCACGGCCATTTCCGACGTAAAATGACGCGAGGAACACGATGGAAGCGACAGAATTACGATCCGACCAATCGTTGGCCAGAAACACGCGTCTATTCCCAAAACCTGAAGTCTAGTTTCCTGGACTCCGTGAACGTTTGAGTGAATTTCTCACTACCATTCCGACGTAAAATGACGCGAGGAAGACGGTGGAAGCGACAGAATTACGATCCGAGCAACCGTTGACTAGAAACTCGCGTCTATTCCCAAAACTTGAAGTCGACTTTCCTGGACTCCGTGAACGTTTTTGTGAATTTCTCACGACCATTTCCGACGTAAAATGACGCGAGGAAGACGATGGAAGCGACAGAATTACGATCCGAGCAACCGTTGACTAGAAACTCGCGTCTATTCCCAAAACTTGAAGTCTAGTTTCCTGGACTCCGTGAACGTTTTTGTGGATTTCTCACGGCCATTTCCGACGTAAAATGACGCGAGGAACACGGTGGAAGCGACAGAATTACGATCCGAGCAATCGTTGGCCAGAAACACGCGTCTATTCCCAAAACCTGAAGTCTAGTTTCCTGGACTCCGTGAACGTTTGAGTGAATTTCTCACTACCATTCCGACGTAAAATGACGCGAGGAAGACGGTGGAAGCGACAGAATTACGATCCGAGCAACCGTTGACTAGAAACTCGCGTCTATTCCCAAAACTTGAAGTCGACTTTCCTGGACTCCGTGAACGTTTGAGTGAATTTCTCACTACCATTCCGACGTAAAATGACGCGAGGAACACGAAGGAAGCGACAGAATTACGATCCGAGCAACCGTTGACTAGAAACTCGCGTCTATTCCCAAAACTTGAAGTCTAGTTTCCTGGACTCCGTGAACGTTTTTGTGGATTTCTCACGGCCATTTCCGACGTAAAATGACGCGAGGAACACGATGGAAGCGACAGAATTACGATCCGAGCAACCGATGCCCACAAACTCGCGTCTACTCCCAAAACTTGAAGTCTAGTTTCCTGAACTCCGTGAACGTTTTTGTGGATTTCTCACGGCCATTTCCGACGTAAAATGACGCGAGGAACACGATGGAAGCGACAGAATTACGATCCGAGCAATCGTAGGCCAGAAACACGCGTCTATTCCCAAAACTTGAAGTTGAGTTTCCTGGACTCCGTGAACGTTTTTGTGAATTTCTCACGACCATTTCCGACGTAAAATGACGCGAGGAACACGATGGAAGCGACAGAATTACGATCCGAGCAACCGTTGACCAGAAACTCGCGTCTATTCCCAAAACCGGAAGTCGAGTTTCCTGGACACCGTGAAGGTTTTTGTGAATTTTTCACGACCATTTCCGACGTAAAATGACGCGAGGAACACGATGGAAGCGACAGAATTACGATCCGAGCAACCATTGACTAGAAACTCGCGTCTATTCCCAAAACTTGAAGTCGACTTTCCTGGACTCCGTGAACGTTTTTGTGAATTTCTCACGACCATTTCCGACGTAAAATGACGCGAGGAACACGATGGAAGCGACAGAATTACGATCCGTGCAACCGTTGACTAGAAACTCGCGTCTATTCCCAAAACTTGAAGTCGACTTTCCTGGACTCCGTGAACGTTTTTGTGAATTTCTCACGACCATTTCCGACGTAAAATGACGCGAGGAACACGATGGAAGCGACAGAATTACGATCCGAGCAACCGATGCCCACAAACTCGCGTCTACTCCCAAAACTTGAAGTCTAGTTTCCTGAACTCCGTGAACGTTTTTGTGGATTTCTCACGGCCACTTCCGACGTAAAATGACGCGAGGAACACGATGGAAGCGACAGAATTACGATCCGAGCAACCGTTGACTAGAAACTCGCGTCTATTCCCAAAACTTGAAGTCGACTTTCCTGGACTCCGTGAACGTTTTTGTGAATTTCTCACGACCATTTCCGACGTAAAATGACGCGAGGAACACGATGGAAGCGACAGAATTACGATCCGAGCAACCGTTGAACAGAAACTCGCGTCTATTCCCAAAACTTGAAGTCGACTTTCCTGGACTCCGTGAACGTTTTTGTGAATTTCTCACGACCATTTCCGACGTAAAATGACGCGAGGAACACAATGGAAGCGACAGAATTACGATCCGAGCAACCGTTGACCATAAACTCGCGTCTATTCCCAAAACCTGAAGTCTAGTTTCCTGGACTCCGTGAACGTTTGAGTGAATTTCTCACTACCATTCCGACGTAAAATGACGCGAGGAAGACGGTGGATGCGACAGAATTACGATCCGAGCAACCGTTGACTAGAAACTCGCGTCTATTCCCAAAACTTGAAGTCGACTTTCCTGGACTCCGTGAACGTTTTTGTGAATTTCTCACGACCATTTCCGACGTAAAATGACGCGAGGAACACGATGGAAGCGACAGAATTACGATCCGAGCAACCGTTGACCATAAACTCGCGTCTATTCCCAAAACCTGAAGTCTAGTTTCCTGGACTCCGTGAACGTTTGAGTGAATTTCTCACTACCATTCCGACGTAAAATGACGCGAGGAAGACGGTGGATGCGACAGAATTACGATCCGAGCAACCGTTGACTAGAAACTCGCGTCTATTCCCAAAACTTGAAGTCGACTTTCCTGGACTCCGTGAACGTTTGAGTGAATTTCTCACTACCATTCCGGCGTAAAATGACGCGAGGAAGACGATGGAAGCGACAGAATTACAATCCGAGCAACCGTTGACTAGAAACTCGCGTCTATTCCCAAAACTTGAAGTCTAGTTTCCTGGACTCCGTGAACGTTTTTGTGGATTTCTCACGGCCATTTCCGACGTAAAATGACGCGAGGAACACGATGGAAGCGACAGAATTACGATCCGAGCAATCGTAGGCCAGAAACACGCGTCTATTCCCAAAACTTGAAGTTGAGTTTCCTGGACTCCGTGAACGTTTTTGTGAATTTCTCACGACCATTTCCGACGTAAAATGACGCGAGGAACACGATGGAAGCGACAGAATTACGATCCGAGCAACCGTTGACCAGAAAATCGCGTCTATTCCCAAAACCGGAAGTCGAGTTTCCTGGACACCGTGAAGGTTTTTGTGAATTTTTCACGACCATTTCCGACGTAAAATGACGCGAGGAACACGATGGAAGCGACAGAATTACGATCCGAGCAACCATTGACTAGAAACTCGCGTCTATTCCCAAAACTTGAAGTCGACTTTCCTGGACTCCGTGAACGTTTTTGTGAATTTCTCACGACCATTTCCGACGTAAGATGACGCGAGGAACACGATGGAAGCGACAGAATTACGATCCGAGCAACCGTTGACTAGAAACTCGCGTCTATTCCCAAAACTTGAAGTCGACTTTCCTGGACTCCGTGAACGTTTTTGTGAATTTCTCACGACCATTTCCGACGTAAAATGACGCGAGGAACACGATGGAAGCGACAGAATTACGATCCGAGCAACCGTTGACTAGAACCTCGCATCTATTCCCAAATCTTGAAGTCGACTTTCCTGGACTCCGTGAACGTTTTTGTGAATTTCTCACGACCATTTCCGACGTAAAATGACGCGAGGAACACGATGGAAGCGACAGAATTACGATCCGAGCAACCGATGCCCACAAACTCGCGTCTACTCCCAAAACTTGAAGTCTAGTTTCCTGAACTCCGTGAACGTTTTTGTGGATTTCTCACGGCCACTTCCGACGTAAAATGACGCGAGGAAGACGATGGAAGCGACAGAATTACGATCCGAGCAACCGTTGACTAGAAACTCGCGTCTATTCCCAAAACTTGAAGTCGACTTTCCTGGACTCCGTGAACGTTTTTGTGAATTTCTCACGACCATTTCCGACGTAAAATGACGCGAGGAACACGATGGATGCGACAGAATTACGATCCGAGCAACCGATGCCCAGAAACTCGCGTCTACTCCCAAAACTTGAAGTCTAGTTTCCTGAACTCCGTGAACGTTTTTGTGGATTTCTCACGGCCACTTCCGACGTAAAATGACGCGAGGAACACGATGGAAGCGACAGAATTACGATCCGAGCAATCGTTGACTAGAAACTCGCGTCTATTCCCAAAACTTGAAGTCGACTTTCCTGGACTCCGTGAACGTTTGAGTGAATTTCTTACTACCATTCCGACGTAAAATGACGCGAGGAAGACGATGGAAGCGACAGAATTACGATCCGAGCAACCGTTGACTAGAAACTCGCGTCTATTCCCAAAACTTGAAGTCTAGTTTCCTGGACTCCGTGAACGTTTTTGTGGATTTCTCACGGCCATTTCCGACGTAAAATGACGCGAGGAACACGATGGAAGCGACAGAATTACGATCCGAGCAATCGTTAGCCAGAAACACGCGTCTATTCCCAAAACCTGAAGTCTAGTTTCCTGGACTCCGTGAACGTTTGAGTGAATTTCTCACTACCATTCCGACGTAAAATGACGCGAGGAAGACGGTGGAAGCGACAGAATTACGATCCGAGCAACCGTTGACTAGAAACTCGCGTCTATTCCCAAAACTTGAAGTCGACTTTCCTGGACTCCGTGAACGTTTGAGTGAATTTCTCACTACCATTCCGACGTAAAATGACGCGAGGAACACGATGGAAGCGACAGAATTACGATCCGAGCAATCGTTGGCCAGAAACACGCGTCTATTCCCAAAACCTGAAGTCTAGTTTCCTGGACTCCGTGAACGTTTGAGTGAATTTCTCACTACCATTCCGACGTAAAATGACGCGAGGAAGACGGTGGAAGCGACAGAATTACGATCCGAGCAACCGTTGACTAGAAACTCGCGTCAATTCCCAAAACTTGAAGTCGACTTTCCTGGACTCCGTGAACGTTTGAGTGAATCTCTCACTACCATTCCGACGTAAAATGACGCGAGGAAGACGATGGAAGCGACAGAATTACGATCCGAGCAACCGTTGACTAGAAACTCGCGTCTATTCCCAAAACTTGAAGTCTAGTTTCCTGGACTCCGTGAACGTTTTTGTGGATTTCTCACGGCCATTTCCGACGTAAAATGACGCGAGGAACACGATGGAAGCGACAGAATTACGATCCGACCAATCGTTGGCCAGAAACACGCGTCTATTCCCAAAACCTGAAGTCTAGTTTCCTGGACTCCGTGAACGTTTGAGTGAATTTCTCACTACCATTCCGACGTAAAATGACGCGAGGAAGACGGTGGAAGCGACAGAATTACGATCCGAGCAACCGTTGACTAGAAACTCGCGTCTATTCCCAAAACTTGAAGTCGACTTTCCTGGACTCCGTGAACGTTTTTGTGAATTTCTCACGACCATTTCCGACGTAAAATGACGCGAGGAAGACGATGGAAGCGACAGAATTACGATCCGAGCAACCGTTGACTAGAAACTCGCGTCTATTCCCAAAACCTGAAGTCTAGTTTCCTGGACTCCGTGAACGTTTGAGTGAATTTCTCACTACCATTCCGACGTAAAATGACGCGAGGAAGACGGTGGAAGCGACAGAATTACGATCCGAGCAACCGTTGACTAGAAACTCGCGTCTATTCCCAAAACTTGAAGTCGACTTTCCTGGACTCCGTGAACGTTTGAGTGAATTTCTCACTACCATTCCGACGTAAAATGACGCGAGGAACACGAAGGAAGCGACAGAATTACGATCCGAGCAACCGTTGACTAGAAACTCGCGTCTATTCCCAAAACTTGAAGTCTAGTTTCCTGGACTCCGTGAACGTTTTTGTGGATTTCTCACGGCCATTTCCGACGTAAAATGACGCGAGGAACACGATGGAAGCGACAGAATTACGATCCGAGCAACCGATGCCCACAAACTCGCGTCTACTCCCAAAACTTGAAGTCTAGTTTCCTGAACTCCGTGAACGTTTTTGTGGATTTCTCACGGCCACTTCCGACGTAAAATGACGCGAGGAACACGATGGAAGCGACAGAATTACGATCCGAGCAACCGTTGACTAGAAACTCGCGTCTATTCCCAAAACTTGAAGTCGACTTTCCTGGACTCCGTGAACGTTTTCGTGAATTTCTCACGACCATTTCCGACGTAACATGACGCGAGGAACACAATGGAAGCGACAGAATTACGATCCGAGCAACCGATGACCAGAAACTCGCGTCTACTCCCAAAATTTGAAGTCTAGTTTCCTGGACTCCGTGAACGTTTGAGTGAATTTCTCACTACCATTCCGACGTAAAATGACGCGAGGAAGACGATGGAAGCGACAGAATTACGATCCGAGCAACCGTTGACCATAAACTCGCGTCTATTCCCAAAACCTGAAGTCTAGTTTCCTGGACTCCGTGAACGTTTGAGTGAATTTCTCACGACCATTTCCGACGTAAAATGACGCGAGGAACACGATGGATGCGACAGAATTACGATCCGAGCAACCGATGCCCAGAAACTCGCGTCTACTCCCAAAACTTGAAGTCTAGTTTCCTGAACTCCGTGAACGTTTTTGTGGATTTCTCACGGCCACTTCCGACGTAAAATGACGCGAGGAACACGATGGAAGCGACAGAATTACGATCCGAGCAATCGTTGGCCAGAAACACGCGTCTATTCCCAAAACTTGAAGTTGAGTTTCCTGGACTCCGTGAACGTTTTTGTGAATTTCTCACGACCATTTTCGACGTAAAATGACGCGAGGAACACGATGGAAGCGACAGAATTACGATCCGAGCAACCGTTGACCAGAAACTCGCGTCTATTCCCAAAACTTGAAGTCGACTTTCCTGGACTCCGTGAACGTTTTTGTGAATTTCTCACGACCATTTCCGACGTAAAATGACGCGAGGAACACAATGGAAGCGACAGAATTACGATCCGAGCAACCGATGACCAGAAACTCGCGTCTACTCCCAAAATTTGAAGTCTAGTTTCCTGGACTCCGTGAACGTTTGAGTGAATTTCTCACTACCATTCCGACGTAAAATGACGCGAGGAAGACGGTGGAAGCGACAGAATTACGATCCGAGCAACCGTTGACTAGAAACTCGCGTCTATTCCCAAAACTTAAAGTCGACTTTCCTGGACTCCGTGAACGTTTGAGTGAATTTCTTACTACCATTCCGACGTAAAATGACGCGAGGAAGACGATGGAAGCGACAGAATTACGATCCGAGCAACCGTTGACTAGAAACTCGCGTCTATTCCCAAAACTTGAAGTCTAGTTTCCTGGACTGCGTGAACGTTTTTGTGGATTTCTCACGGCCATTTCCGACGTAAAATGACGCGAGGAACACGATGGAAGCGACAGAATTACGATCCGAGCAATCGTTGGCCAGAAACACGCGTCTATTCCCAAAACCTGAAGTCTAGTTTCCTGGACTCCGTGAACGTTTGAGTGAATTTCTCACTACCATTCCGACGTAAAATGACGCGAGGAAGACGGTGGAAGCGACAGAATTACGATCCGAGCAACCGTTGACTAGAAACTCGCGTCTATTCCCAAAACTTGAAGTCGACTTTCCTGGACTCCGTGAACGTTTGAGTGAATTTCTTACTACCATTCCGACGTAAAATGACGCGAGGAAGACGATGGAAGCGACAGAATTACGATCCGAGCAACCGTTGACTAGAAACTCGCGTCTATTCCCAAAACTTGAAGTCTAGTTTCCTGGACTCCGTGAACGTTTTTGTGGATTTCTCACGGCCATTTCCGACGTAAAATGACGCGAGGAACACGATGGAAGCGACAGAATTACGATCCGAGCAATCGTTGGCCAGAAACACGCGTCTATTCCCAAAACCTGAAGTCTAGTTTCCTGGACTCCGTGAACGTTTGAGTGAATTTCTCACTACCATTCCGACGTAAAATGACGCGAGGAAGACGGTGGAAGCGACAGAATTACGATCCGAGCAACCGTTGACTAGAAACTCGCGTCAATTCCCAAAACTTGAAGTCGACTTTCCTGGACTCCGTGAACGTTTGAGTGAATCTCTCACTACCATTCCGACGTAAAATGACGCGAGGAAGACGATGGAAGCGACAGAATTACGATCCGAGCAACCGTTGACTAGAAACTCGCGTCTATTCCCAAAACTTGAAGTCTAGTTTCCTGGACTCCGTGAACGTTTTTGTGGATTTCTCACGGCCATTTCCGACGTAAAATGACGCGAGGAACACGATGGAAGCGACAGAATTACGATCCGACCAATCGTTGGCCAGAAACACGCGTCTATTCCCAAAACCTGAAGTCTAGTTTCCTGGACTCCGTGAACGTTTGAGTGAATTTCTCACTACCATTCCGACGTAAAATGACGCGAGGAAGACGGTGGAAGCGACAGAATTACGATCCGAGCAACCGTTGACTAGAAACTCGCGTCTATTCCCAAAACTTGAAGTCGACTTTCCTGGACTCCGTGAACGTTTTTGTGAATTTCTCACGACCATTTCCGACGTAAAATGACGCGAGGAAGACGATGGAAGCGACAGAATTACGATCCGAGCAACCGTTGACTAGAAACTCGCGTCTATTCCCAAAACTTGACGTCTAGTTTCCTGGACTCCGTGAACGTTTTTGTGAATTTCTCACGACCATTTCCGACGTAAAATGACGCGAGGAAGACGATGGAAGCGACAGAATTACGATCCGAGCAATCGTTGGCCAGAAACACGCGTCTATTCCCAAAACCTGAAGTCTAGTTTCCTGGACTCCGTGAACGTTTGAGTGAATTTCTCACTACCATTCCGACGTAAAATGACGCGAGGAAGACGGTGGAAGCGACAGAATTACGATCCGAGCAACCGTTGACTAGAAACTCGCGTCTATTCCCAAAACTTGAAGTCGACTTTCCTGGACTCCGTGAACGTTTGAGTGAATTTCTCACTACCATTCCGACGTAAAATGACGCGAGGAACACGAAGGAAGCGACAGAATTACGATCCGAGCAACCGTTGACTAGAAACTCGCGTCTATTCCCAAAACTTGAAGTCTAGTTTCCTGGACTCCGTGAACGTTTTTGTGGATTTCTCACGGCCATTTCCGACGTAAAATGACGCGAGGAACACGATGGAAGCGACAGAATTACGATCCGAGCAACCGATGCCCACAAACTCGCGTCTACTCCCAAAACTTGAAGTCTAGTTTCCTGAACTCCGTGAACGTTTTTGTGGATTTCTCACGGCCACTTCCGACGTAAAATGACGCGAGGAAGACGATGGAAGCGACAGAATTACGATCCGAGCAACCGTTGACTAGAAACTCGCGTCTATTCCCAAAACTTGAAGTCGACTTTCCTGGACTCCGTGAACGTTTTTGTGAATTTCTCACGACCATTTCCGACGTAAAATGACGCGAGGAACACGATGGATGCGACAGAATTACGATCCGAGCAACCGATGCCCAGAAACTCGCGTCTACTCCCAAAACTTGAAGTCTAGTTTCCTGAACTCCGTGAACGTTTTTGTGGATTTCTCACGGCCACTTCCGACGTAAAATGACGCGAGGAACACGATGGAAGCGACAGAATTACGATCCGAGCAATCGTTGACTAGAAACTCGCGTCTATTCCCAAAACTTGAAGTCGACTTTCCTGGACTCCGTGAACGTTTGAGTGAATTTCTTACTACCATTTCGACGTAAAATGACGCGAGGAAGACGATGGAAGCGACAGAATTACGATCCGAGCAACCGTTGACTAGAAACTCGCGTCTATTCCCAAAACTTGAAGTCTAGTTTCCTGGACTCCGTGAACGTTTTTGTGGATTTCTCACGGCCATTTCCGACGTAAAATGACGCGAGGAACACGATGGAAGCGACAGAATTACGATCCGAGCAATCGTTAGCCAGAAACACGCGTCTATTCCCAAAACCTGAAGTCTAGTTTCCTGGACTCCGTGAACGTTTGAGTGAATTTCTCACTACCATTCCGACGTAAAATGACGCGAGGAAGACGGTGGAAGCGACAGAATTACGATCCGAGCAACCGTTGACTAGAAACTCGCGTCTATTCCCAAAACTTGAAGTCGACTTTCCTGGACTCCGTGAACGTTTGAGTGAATTTCTCACTACCATTCCGACGTAAAATGACGCGAGGAACACGATGGAAGCGACAGAATTACGATCCGAGCAATCGTTGGCCAGAAACACGCGTCTATTCCCAAAACCTGAAGTCTAGTTTCCTGGACTCCGTGAACGTTTGAGTGAATTTCTCACTACCATTCCGACGTAAAATGACGCGAGGAAGACGGTGGAAGCGACAGAATTACGATCCGAGCAACCGTTGACTAGAAACTCGCGTCAATTCCCAAAACTTGAAGTCGACTTTCCTGGACTCCGTGAACGTTTGAGTGAATCTCTCACTACCATTCCGACGTAAAATGACGCGAGGAAGACGATGGAAGCGACAGAATTACGATCCGAGCAACCGTTGACTAG
The DNA here is from genome assembly GCA_963675795.1 of Crossocerus cetratus. NCBI lineage: Eukaryota > Metazoa > Arthropoda > Insecta > Hymenoptera > Crabronidae > Crossocerus > Crossocerus cetratus. The sequence continues at coordinate 10,814,676 of OY776664.1, read as the reverse complement.
AAACTCGCGTCTATTCCCAAAACTTGAAGTCTAGTTTCCTGGACTCCGTGAACGTTTTTGTGGATTTCTCACGGCCATTTCCGACGTAAAATGACGCGAGGAACACGATGGAAGCGACAGAATTACGATCCGACCAATCGTTGGCCAGAAACACGCGTCTATTCCCAAAACCTGAAGTCTAGTTTCCTGGACTCCGTGAACGTTTGAGTGAATTTCTCACTACCATTCCGACGTAAAATGACGCGAGGAAGACGGTGGAAGCGACAGAATTACGATCCGAGCAACCGTTGACTAGAAACTCGCGTCTATTCCCAAAACTTGAAGTCGACTTTCCTGGACTCCGTGAACGTTTTTGTGAATTTCTCACGACCATTTCCGACGTAAAATGACGCGAGGAAGACGATGGAAGCGACAGAATTACGATCCGAGCAACCGTTGACTAGAAACTCGCGTCTATTCCCAAAACCTGAAGTCTAGTTTCCTGGACTCCGTGAACGTTTGAGTGAATTTCTCACTACCATTCCGACGTAAAATGACGCGAGGAAGACGGTGGAAGCGACAGAATTACGATCCGAGCAACCGTTGACTAGAAACTCGCGTCTATTCCCAAAACTTGAAGTCGACTTTCCTGGACTCCGTGAACGTTTGAGTGAATTTCTCACTACCATTCCGACGTAAAATGACGCGAGGAACACGAAGGAAGCGACAGAATTACGATCCGAGCAACCGTTGACTAGAAACTCGCGTCTATTCCCAAAACTTGAAGTCTAGTTTCCTGGACTCCGTGAACGTTTTTGTGGATTTCTCACGGCCATTTCCGACGTAAAATGACGCGAGGAACACGATGGAAGCGACAGAATTACGATCCGAGCAACCGATGCCCACAAACTCGCGTCTACTCCCAAAACTTGAAGTCTAGTTTCCTGAACTCCGTGAACGTTTTTGTGGATTTCTCACGGCCACTTCCGACGTAAAATGACGCGAGGAACACGATGGAAGCGACAGAATTACGATCCGAGCAACCGTTGACTAGAAACTCGCGTCTATTCCCAAAACTTGAAGTCGACTTTCCTGGACTCCGTGAACGTTTTCGTGAATTTCTCACGACCATTTCCGACGTAACATGACGCGAGGAACACAATGGAAGCGACAGAATTACGATCCGAGCAACCGATGACCAGAAACTCGCGTCTACTCCCAAAATTTGAAGTCTAGTTTCCTGGACTCCGTGAACGTTTGAGTGAATTTCTCACTACCATTCCGACGTAAAATGACGCGAGGAAGACGATGGAAGCGACAGAATTACGATCCGAGCAACCGTTGACCATAAACTCGCGTCTATTCCCAAAACCTGAAGTCTAGTTTCCTGGACTCCGTGAACGTTTGAGTGAATTTCTCACGACCATTTCCGACGTAAAATGACGCGAGGAACACGATGGATGCGACAGAATTACGATCCGAGCAACCGATGCCCAGAAACTCGCGTCTACTCCCAAAACTTGAAGTCTAGTTTCCTGAACTCCGTGAACGTTTTTGTGGATTTCTCACGGCCACTTCCGACGTAAAATGACGCGAGGAACACGATGGAAGCGACAGAATTACGATCCGAGCAATCGTTGGCCAGAAACACGCGTCTATTCCCAAAACTTGAAGTTGAGTTTCCTGGACTCCGTGAACGTTTTTGTGAATTTCTCACGACCATTTTCGACGTAAAATGACGCGAGGAACACGATGGAAGCGACAGAATTACGATCCGAGCAACCGTTGACCAGAAACTCGCGTCTATTCCCAAAACTTGAAGTCGACTTTCCTGGACTCCGTGAACGTTTTTGTGAATTTCTCACGACCATTTCCGACGTAAAATGACGCGAGGAACACAATGGAAGCGACAGAATTACGATCCGAGCAACCGATGACCAGAAACTCGCGTCTACTCCCAAAATTTGAAGTCTAGTTTCCTGGACTCCGTGAACGTTTGAGTGAATTTCTCACTACCATTCCGACGTAAAATGACGCGAGGAAGACGGTGGAAGCGACAGAATTACGATCCGAGCAACCGTTGACTAGAAACTCGCGTCTATTCCCAAAACTTGAAGTCGACTTTCCTGGACTCCGTGAACGTTTGAGTGAATTTCTTACTACCATTCCGACGTAAAATGACGCGAGGAAGACGATGGAAGCGACAGAATTACGATCCGAGCAACCGTTGACTAGAAACTCGCGTCTATTCCCAAAACTTGAAGTCTAGTTTCCTGGACTCCGTGAACGTTTTTGTGGATTTCTCACGGCCATTTCCGACGTAAAATGACGCGAGGAACACGATGGAAGCGACAGAATTACGATCCGAGCAATCGTTGGCCAGAAACACGCGTCTATTCCCAAAACCTGAAGTCTAGTTTCCTGGACTCCGTGAACGTTTGAGTGAATTTCTCACTACCATTCCGACGTAAAATGACGCGAGGAAGACGGTGGAAGCGACAGAATTACGATCCGAGCAACCGTTGACTAGAAACTCGCGTCTATTCCCAAAACTTGAAGTCGACTTTCCTGGACTCCGTGAACGTTTGAGTGAATTTCTTACTACCATTCCGACGTAAAATGACGCGAGGAAGACGATGGAAGCGACAGAATTACGATCCGAGCAACCGTTGACTAGAAACTCGCGTCTATTCCCAAAACTTGAAGTCTAGTTTCCTGGACTCCGTGAACGTTTTTGTGGATTTCTCACGGCCATTTCCGACGTAAAATGACGCGAGGAACACGATGGAAGCGACAGAATTACGATCCGAGCAATCGTTGGCCAGAAACACGCGTCTATTCCCAAAACCTGAAGTCTAGTTTCCTGGACTCCGTGAACGTTTGAGTGAATTTCTCACTACCATTCCGACGTAAAATGACGCGAGGAAGACGGTGGAAGCGACAGAATTACGATCCGAGCAACCGTTGACTAGAAACTCGCGTCAATTCCCAAAACTTGAAGTCGACTTTCCTGGACTCCGTGAACGTTTGAGTGAATCTCTCACTACCATTCCGACGTAAAATGACGCGAGGAAGACGATGGAAGCGACAGAATTACGATCCGAGCAACCGTTGACTAGAAACTCGCGTCTATTCCCAAAACTTGAAGTCTAGTTTCCTGGACTCCGTGAACGTTTTTGTGGATTTCTCACGGCCATTTCCGACGTAAAATGACGCGAGGAACACGATGGAAGCGACAGAATTACGATCCGACCAATCGTTGGCCAGAAACACGCGTCTATTCCCAAAACCTGAAGTCTAGTTTCCTGGACTCCGTGAACGTTTGAGTGAATTTCTCACTACCATTCCGACGTAAAATGACGCGAGGAAGACGGTGGAAGCGACAGAATTACGATCCGAGCAACCGTTGACTAGAAACTCGCGTCTATTCCCAAAACTTGAAGTCGACTTTCCTGGACTCCGTGAACGTTTTTGTGAATTTCTCACGACCATTTCCGACGTAAAATGACGCGAGGAAGACGATGGAAGCGACAGAATTACGATCCGAGCAACCGTTGACTAGAAACTCGCGTCTATTCCCAAAACTTGACGTCTAGTTTCCTGGACTCCGTGAACGTTTTTGTGAATTTCTCACGACCATTTCCGACGTAAAATGACGCGAGGAAGACGATGGAAGCGACAGAATTACGATCCGAGCAATCGTTGGCCAGAAACACGCGTCTATTCCCAAAACCTGAAGTCTAGTTTCCTGGACTCCGTGAACGTTTGAGTGAATTTCTCACTACCATTCCGACGTAAAATGACGCGAGGAAGACGGTGGAAGCGACAGAATTACGATCCGAGCAACCGTTGACTAGAAACTCGCGTCTATTCCCAAAACTTGAAGTCGACTTTCCTGGACTCCGTGAACGTTTGAGTGAATTTCTCACTACCATTCCGACGTAAAATGACGCGAGGAACACGAAGGAAGCGACAGAATTACGATCCGAGCAACCGTTGACTAGAAACTCGCGTCTATTCCCAAAACTTGAAGTCTAGTTTCCTGGACTCCGTGAACGTTTTTGTGGATTTCTCACGGCCATTTCCGACGTAAAATGACGCGAGGAACACGATGGAAGCGACAGAATTACGATCCGAGCAACCGATGCCCACAAACTCGCGTCTACTCCCAAAACTTGAAGTCTAGTTTCCTGAACTCCGTGAACGTTTTTGTGGATTTCTCACGGCCATTTCCGACGTAAAATGACGCGAGGAACACGATGGAAGCGACAGAATTACGATCCGAGCAATCGTAGGCCAGAAACACGCGTCTATTCCCAAAACTTGAAGTTGAGTTTCCTGGACTCCGTGAACGTTTTTGTGAATTTCTCACGACCATTTCCGACGTAAAATGACGCGAGGAACACGATGGAAGCGACAGAATTACGATCCGAGCAACCGTTGACCAGAAACTCGCGTCTATTCCCAAAACCGGAAGTCGAGTTTCCTGGACACCGTGAAGGTTTTTGTGAATTTTTCACGACCATTTCCGACGTAAAATGACGCGAGGAACACGATGGAAGCGACAGAATTACGATCCGAGCAACCATTGACTAGAAACTCGCGTCTATTCCCAAAACTTGAAGTCGACTTTCCTGGACTCCGTGAACGTTTTTGTGAATTTCTCACGACCATTTCCGACGTAAAATGACGCGAGGAACACGATGGAAGCGACAGAATTACGATCCGAGCAACCGTTGACTAGAAACTCGCGTCTATTCCCAAAACTTGAAGTCGACTTTCCTGGACTCCGTGAACGTTTTTGTGAATTTCTCACGACCATTTCCGACGTAAAATGACGCGAGGAACACGATGGAAGCGACAGAATTACGATCCGAGCAACCGATGCCCACAAACTCGCGTCTACTCCCAAAACTTGAAGTCTAGTTTCCTGAACTCCGTGAACGTTTTTGTGGATTTCTCACGGCCACTTCCGACGTAAAATGACGCGAGGAACACGATGGAAGCGACAGAATTACGATCCGAGCAACCGTTGACTAGAAACTCGCGTCTATTCCCAAAACTTGAAGTCGACTTTCCTGGACTCCGTGAACGTTTTTGTGAATTTCTCACGACCATTTCCGACGTAAAATGACGCGAGGAACACGATGGAAGCGACAGAATTACGATCCGAGCAACCGTTGAACAGAAACTCGCGTCTATTCCCAAAACTTGAAGTCGACTTTCCTGGACTCCGTGAACGTTTTTGTGAATTTCTCACGACCATTTCCGACGTAAAATGACGCGAGGAACACAATGGAAGCGACAGAATTACGATCCGAGCAACCGATGACCAGAAACTCGCGTCTACTCCCAAAATTTGAAGTCTAGTTTCCTGGACTCCGTGAACGTTTGAGTGAATTTCTCACGACCATTTCCGACGTAAAATGACGCGAGGAACACGATGGAAGCGACAGAATTACGATCCGAGCAACCGTTGACTAGAAACTCGCGTCTATTCCCAAAACTTGAAGTCGACTTTCCTGGACTCCGTGAACGTTTTTGTAAATTTCTCACGACCATTTGCGATGTAAAATGACACGAGGAACACGATGGAAGCGACAGAATTACGATCCGAGCAACCGATGCCCAGAAACTCGCGTCTACTCCCAAAACTTGAAGTCTAGTTTCCTGGACTCCGTGAACGTTTGAGTGAATTTCTCACTACCATTCCGACGTAAAATGACGCGAGGAAGACGATGGAAGCGACAGAATTACGATCCGAGCAACCGTTGACTAGAAACTCGCGTCTATTCCCAAAACTTGAACTTGAGTTTCCTGGACTCCGTGAACGTTTTTGTGAATTTCTCACGACCATTTCCGACGTAAAACGACGCGAGGAACACGATGGAAGCGACAGAATTACGATCCGAGCAACCGTTGACCAGAAACTCGCGTCTATTCCCAAAACCTGAAGTCGAGTTTCCTGGACTCCGTGAACGTTTTTGTGGATTTCTCACGGCCATTTCCGACGTAAAATGACGCGAGGAACACGATGGAAGCGACAGAATTACGATCCGAGCAATCGTTGGCCAGAAACACGCGTCTATTCCCAAAACTTGAAGTTGAGTTTCCTGGACTCCGTGAACGTTTTTGTGAATTTCTCACGACCATTTCCGACGTCAAATGACGCGAGGAACACGATGGAAGCGACAGAATTACGATCCGAGCAACCGTTGACCAGAAACTCGCGTCTATTCCCAAAACCTGAAGTCGAGTTTCCTGGACACCGTGAAGGTTTTTGTGAATTTCTCACGACCATTTCCGACGTAAAATGACGCGAGGGACACGATGGAAGCGACAGAATTACGATCCGAGCAACCGTTGGCCAGAAACACGCGTCTATTCGCAAAACTTGAAGTTGAGTTTCCTGGACTCCGTGAACGTTTTTGTGAATTTCTCACGACCATTTCCGACGTAAAATGACGCGAGGAACACGATGGAAGCGACAGAATTACAATTCGAGCAACCGTTGAACAGAAACTCGCGTCTATTCCCAAAACCTGAAGTCTAGTTTCCTGGACTCCGTGAACGTTTGAGTGAATTTCTCACTACCATTCCGACGTAAAATGACGCGAGGAAGACGGTGGAAGCGACAGAATTACGATCCGAGCAACCGTTGACTAGAAACTCGCGTCTATTCCCAAAACTTGAAGTCGACTTTCCTGGACTCCGTGAACGTTTTTGTGAATTTCTCACGACCATTTCCGACGTAAAATGACGCGAGGAACACAATGGAAGCGACAGAATTACGATCCGAGCAACCGATAACCAGAAACTCGCGTCTATTCCCAAAACTTGAAGTTGAGTTTCCTGGACTCCGTGAACGTTTTTGTGAATTTCTCACGACCATTTCCGACGTAAAATGACGCGAGGAACACGATGGAAGCGACAGAATTACAATCCGAGCAACCGTTGAACAGAAACTCGCGTCTATTCCCAAAACCTGAAGTCTAGTTTCCTGGACTCCGTGAACGTTTGAGTGAATTTCTCACTACCATTCCGACGTAAAATGACGCGAGGAAGACGGTGGAAGCGACAGAATTACGATCCGAGCAACCGTTGACTAGAAACTCGCGTCTATTCCCAAAACTTGAAGTCGACTTTCCTGGACTCCGTGAACGTTTTTGTGAATTTCTCACGACCATTTCCGACGTAAAATGACGCGAGGAACACAATGGAAGCGACAGAATTACGATCCGAGCAACCGATGACCAGAAACTCGCGTCTATTCCCAAAACTTGAAGTCTAGTTTCCTGGACTCCGTGAACGTTTTTGTGGATTTCTCACGGCCATTTCCGACGTAAAATGACGCGAGGAACACGATGGAAGCGACAGAATTACGATCCGAGCAATAGTTGGCCAGAAACACGCGTCTATTCCCAAAACTTGAAGTCTAGTTTCCTGGACTCCGTGAACGTTTGAGTGAATTTCTCACTACCATTCCGACGTAAAATGACGCGAGGAACACGATGGAAGCGACAGAATTACGATCCGAGCAACCGTTGACCATAAACTCGCGTCTATTCCCAAAACCTGAAGTCTAGTTTCCTGGACTCCGTGAACGTTTGAGTGAATTTCTCACTACCATTCCGACGTAAAATGACGCGAGGAAGACGGTGGAAGCGACAGAATTACGATCCGAGCAACCGTTGACTAGAAACTCGCGTCTATTCCCAAAACTTGAAGTCGACTTTCCTGGACTCCGTGAACGTTTTTGGGATTTTCTCACGACCATTTCCGACGTAAAATGACGCGAGCAACACGATGGAAGCGACAGAATTACGATCCGAGCAACCGTTGACTAGAAACTCGCGTCTATTCCCAAAATTTGAAGTCGACTTTCCTGGACTCCGTGAACGTTTTTGTGAATTTCTCACGACCATTTCCGACGTAAAATGACGCGAGGAACACGATGGAAGCGACAGAATTACGATCCGAGCAACCGTTGACTAGAAACTCGCGTCTATTCCCAAAACTTGAAGTCGACTTTCCTGGACTCCGTGAACGTTTTTGTGAATTTCTCACGACCATTTCCGACGTAAAATGACGCGAGGAACACGATGGAAGCGACAGAATTACGATCCGCGCAATAGTTGGCCAGAAACACGCGTCTATTCCCAAAACTTGAAGTTGAGTTTCCTGGACTCCGTGAACGTTTTTGTGAATTTCTCACGACCATTTTCGACGTAAAATGACGCGAGGAACACAATGGAAGCGACAGAATTACGATCCGAGCAACCGATGCCCAGAAACTCGCGTCTACTCCCAAAACTTGAAGTCTAGTTTCCTGGACTCCGTGAACGTTTTTGTGAATTTCTCACGACCATTTCCGACGTAAAATGACGCGAGGAACACGATGGAAGCGACAGAATTACGATCCGAGCAATCGTTGGCCAGAAACACGCGTCTATTCCCAAAACTTGAAGTCTAGTTTCCTGGACTCCGTGAACGTTTTTGTGGATTTCTCACGGCCATTTCCGACGTAAAATGTTGCGAGGAACACGATGGAAGCGACAGAATTACGATCCGAGCAACCGTTGAACAGAAACTCGCGTCTATTCCCAAAACTTGAAGTCGACTTTCCTGGACTCCGTGAACGTTTTTGTGATTTTCTCACGACCATTTCCGACGTAAAATGACGCGAGGAACACGATGGAAGCGACAGAATTACGATCCGAGCAACCGATGACCAGAAACTCGCGTCTACTCCCAAAACTTGAAGTCTAGTTTCCTGGACTCCGTGAACGTTTTTGTGAATTTCTCACGACCATTTCCGACGTAAAATGACGCGAGGAACACGATGGAAGCGACAGAATTACGATCCGAGCAATCGTTGGCCAGAAACACGCGTCTATTCCCAAAACTTGAAGTCTAGTTTCCTGGACTCCGTGAACGTTTTTGTGGATTTCTCACGGCCATTTCCGACGTAAAATGACGCGAGGAACACGATGGAAGCGACAGAATTACGATCCGAGCAACCGTTGAACAGAAACTCGCGTCTATTCCCAAAACTTGAAGTCGACTTTCCTGGACTCCGTGAACGTTTTTGTGATTTTCTCACGACCATTTCCGACGTAAAATGACGCGAGGAACACGATGGAAGCGACAGAATTACGATCCGAGCAACCGTTGACTAGAAACTCGCGTCTATTCCCAAAACTTGAAGTCGACTTTCCTGGACTCCGTGAACGTTTTTGTGAATTTCTCACGACCATTTCCGACGTAAAATGACGCGAGGAACACGATGGAAGCGACAGAATTACGATCCGAGCAATCGTTGGCCAGAAACACGCGTCTATTCCCAAAACTAGAAGTCTAGTTTCCTGGACTCCGTGAACGTTTGAGTGAATTTCTCACTACCATTCCGACGTAAAATGACGCGAGGAAGACGGTGGAAGCGACAGAATTACGATCCGAGCAACCGTTGACTAGAAACTCGCGTCTATTCCCAAAACTTGAAGTCGACTTTCCTGGACTCCGTGAACGTTTTTGTGAATTTCTCACGACCATTTCCGACGTAAAATGACGCGAGGAACACGATGGAAGCGACAGAATTACGATCCGAGCAATCGTTGGCCAGAAACACGCGTCTATTCCCAAAACTTGAAGTCTAGTTTCCTGGACTCCGTGAACGTTTGAGTGAATTTCTCACTACCATTCCGACGTAAAATGACGCGAGGAAGACGATGGAAGCGACAGAATTACGATCCGAGCAACCGATGACCAGAAACTCGCGTCTACTCCCAAAACTTGAAGTCTAGTTTCCTGGACTCCGTGAACGTTTTTGTGAATTTCTCACGACCATTTCCGACGTAAAATGACGCGAGGAACACGATGGAAGCGACAGAATTACGATCCGAGCAATCGTTGGCCAGAAACACGCGTCTATTCCCAAAACTTGAAGTCTAGTTTCCTGGACTCCGTGAACGTTTGAGTGAATTTCTCACTACCATTCCGACGTAAAATGACGCGAGGAAGACGGTGGAAGCGACAGAATTACGATCCGAGCAACCGTTGACTAGAAACTCGCGCCTATTCCCAAAACTTGAAGTCGACTTTCCTGGACTCCGTGAACGTTTTTGTGAATTTCTCACGACCATTTCCGACGTAAAATGACGCGAGGAACACAATGGAAGCGACAGAATTACGATCCGAGCAACCGATGACCAGAAACTCGCGTCTACTCCCAAAACTTGAAGTTGAGTTTCCTGGACTCCGTGAACGTTTTTGTGAATTTCTCACGGCCACTTCCGACGTAAAATGACGCGAGGAACACGATGGAAGCGACAGAATTATGATCCGAGCAACCGTTGACTAGAAACTCGCGTCTATTCCCAAAACTTGAAGTCTAGTTTCCTGGACTCCCTGAACGTTTTTGTGGATTTCTCACGGCCATTTCCGACGTAAAATGACGCGAGGAACACGATGGAAGCGACAGAATTACGATCCGAGCAATAGTTGGCCGGAAACACGCGTCTATTCCCAAAACTTGAAGTTGAGTTTCCTGGACTCCGTGAACGTTTTTGTGAATTTCTCACGACCATTTCCGACGTAAAATGACGCGAGGAACACGATGGAAGCGACAGAATTACGATCCGAGCAACCGTTGAACAGAAACTCGCGTCTATTCCCAAAACTTGAAGTCGACTTTCCTGGACTCCGTGAACGTTTTTGGGATTTTCTCACGACCATTTCCGACGTAAAATGACGCGAGCAACACGATGGAAGCGACAGAATTACGATCCGAGCAACCGTTGACTAGAAACTCGCGTCTATTCCCAAAATTTGAAGTCGACTTTCCTGGACTCCGTGAACGTTTTTGTGAATTTCTCACGACCATTTCCGACGTAAAATGACGCGAGGAACACGATGGAAGCGACAGAATTACGATCCGCGCAATAGTTGGCCAGAAACACGCGTCTATTCCCAAAACTTGAAGTTGAGTTTCCTGGACTCCGTGAACGTTTTTGTGAATTTCTCACGACCATTTTCGACGTAAAATGACGCGAGGAACACAATGGAAGCGACAGAATTACGATCCGAGCAATCGTTGGCCAGAAACACGCGTCTATTCCCAAAACTTGAAGTCTAGTTTCCTGGACTCCGTGAACGTTTTTGTGGATTTCTCACGGCCATTTCCGACGTAAAATGTTGCGAGGAACACGATGGAAGCGACAGAATTACGATCCGAGCAACCGTTGAACAGAAACTCGCGTCTATTCCCAAAACTTGAAGTCGACTTTCCTGGACTCCGTGAACGTTTTTGTGATTTTCTCACGACCATTTCCGACGTAAAATGACGCGAGGAACACGATGGAAGCGACAGAATTACGATCCGAGCAACCGATGACCAGAAACTCGCGTCTACTCCCAAAACTTGAAGTCTAGTTTCCTGGACTCCGTGAACGTTTTTGTGAATTTCTCACGACCATTTCCGACGTAAAATGACGCGAGGAACACGATGGAAGCGACAGAATTACGATCCGAGCAATCGTTGGCCAGAAACACGCGTCTATTCCCAAAACTTGAAGTCTAGTTTCCTGGACTCCGTGAACGTTTTTGTGGATTTCTCACGGCCATTTCCGACGTAAAATGACGCGAGGAACACGATGGAAGCGACAGAATTACGATCCGAGCAACCGTTGAACAGAAACTCGCGTCTATTCCCAAAACTTGAAGTCGACTTTCCTGGACTCCGTGAACGTTTTTGTGATTTTCTCACGACCATTTCCGACGTAAAATGACGCGAGGAACACGATGGAAGCGACAGAATTACGATCCGAGCAACCGTTGACTAGAAACTCGCGTCTATTCCCAAAACTTGAAGTCGACTTTCCTGGACTCCGTGAACGTTTTTGTGAATTTCTCACGACCATTTCCGACGTAAAATGACGCGAGGAACACGATGGAAGCGACAGAATTACGATCCGAGCAATCGTTGGCCAGAAACACGCGTCTATTCCCAAAACTAGAAGTCTAGTTTCCTGGACTCCGTGAACGTTTGAGTGAATTTCTCACTACCATTCCGACGTAAAATGACGCGAGGAAGACGGTGGAAGCGACAGAATTACGATCCGAGCAACCGTTGACTAGAAACTCGCGTCTATTCCCAAAACTTGAAGTCGACTTTCCTGGACTCCGTGAACGTTTTTGTGAATTTCTCACGACCATTTCCGACGTAAAATGACGCGAGGAACACGATGGAAGCGACAGAATTACGATCCGAGCAATCGTTGGCCAGAAACACGCGTCTATTCCCAAAACTTGAAGTCTAGTTTCCTGGACTCCGTGAACGTTTGAGTGAATTTCTCACTACCATTCCGACGTAAAATGACGCGAGGAAGACGATGGAAGCGACAGAATTACGATCCGAGCAACCGTTGACTAGAAACTCGCGTCTATTCCCAAAACTTGAAGTCTAGTTTCCTGGACTCCGTGAACGTTTTTGTGGATTTCTCACGGCCATTTCCGACGTAAAATGACGCGAGGAACACGATGGAAGCGACAGAATTACGATCCGAGCAATCGTTGGCCAGAAACACGCGTCTATTCCCAAAACTTGAAGTTGAGTTTCCTGGACTCCGTGAACGTTTTTGTGAATTTCTCACGACCATTTCCGACGTAAAATGACGCGAGGAACACGATGGAAGCGACAGAATTACGATCCGAGCAACCGTTGACCAGAAACTCGCGTCTATTCCCAAAACCGGAAGTCGCGTTTCCTGGACACCGTGAAGGTTTTTGTGAATTTTTCACGACCATTTCCGACGTAAATTGACGCGAGGAACACGATGGAAGCGACAGAATTACGATCCGAGCAACCGTTGACTAGAAACTCGCGTCTATTCTCAAAACTTGAAGTCGACTTTCCTGGACTCCGTGAACGTTTTTGTGAATTTCTCACGACCATTTCCGACGTAAAATGACGCGAGGAACACGATGGAAGCGACAGAATTTCGATCCGAGCAACCGTTGACTAGAAACTCGCGTCTATTCCCAAAACTTGAAGTCGACTTTCCTGGACTCCGTGAACGTTTTTGTGAATTTCTCACGACCATTTCCGACGTAAAATGACGCGAGGAACACGATGGAAGCGACAGAATTACGATCCGAGCAACCGATGCCCACAAACTCGCGTCTACTCCCAAAACTTGAAGTCTAGTTTCCTGAACTCCGTGAACGTTTTTGTGGATTTCTCACGGCCACTTCCGACGTAAAATGACGCGAGGAACACGATGGAAGCGACAGAATTACGATCCGAGCAACCGTTGACTAGAAACTCGCGTCTATTCCCAAAACTTGAAGTCGACTTTCCTGGACTCCGTGAACGTTTTTGTGAATTTCTCACGACCATTTCCGACGTCAAATGACGCGAGGAACACGATGGAAGCGACAGAATTACGATCCGAGCAACCGTTGAACAGAAACTCGCGTCTATTCCCAAAACTTGAAGTCGACTTTCCTGGACTCCGTGAACGTTTTTGTGAATTTCTCACGACCATTTCCGACGTAAAATGACGCGAGGAACACAATGGAAGCGACAGAATTACGATCCGAGCAACCGATGACCAGAAACTCGCGTCTACTCCCAAAATTTGAAGTCTAGTTTCCTGGACTCCGTGAACGTTTTTGTGGATTTCTCACGGCCATTTCCGACGTAAAATGGCGCGAGGAACACGATGGAAGCGACAGAATTACGATCCGAGCAATCGTTGGCCAGAAACACGCGTCTATTCCCAAAACTTGAAGTTGAGTTTCCTGGACTCCGTTAACGTTTTTGTGAATTTCTCACGACCATTTCCGACGTAAAATGACGCGAGGAACACGATGGAAGCGACAGAATTACGATCCGAGCAACCGTTGACCAGAAACTGGCGTCTATTCCCAAAACCTGAAGTCGAGTTTCCTGGACACCGTGAAGGTTTTTGTGAATTTCTCACGACCATTTCCGACGTAAAATGACGCGAGGAACACGATGGAAGCCACAGAATTACGATCCGAGCAACCGTTGACTAGAAACTCGCGTCTATTCCCAAAACTTGAAGTCGACTTTCCTGGACTCCGTGAACGTTTTTGTAAATTTCTCACGACCATTTGCGATGTAAAATGACACGAGGAACACGATGGAAGCGACAGAATTACGATCCGAGCAACCGATGCCCAGAAACTCGCGTCTACTCCCAAAACTTGAAGTCTAGTTTCCTGGACTCCGTGAACGTTTGAGTGAATTTCTCACTACCATTCCGACGTAAAATGACGCGAGGAAGACGATGGAAGCGACAGAATTACGATCCGAGCAACCGTTGACTAGAAACTCGCGTCTATTCCCAAAACTTGAAGTTGAGTTTCCTGGACTCCGTGAACGTTTTTGTGAATTTCTCACGACCATTTCCGACGTCAAATGACGCGAGGAACACGATGGAAGCGACAGAATTACGATCCGAGCAACCGTTGACCAGAAACTCGCGTCTATTCCCAAAACCTGAAGTCGAGTTTCCTGGACACCGTGAAGGTTTTTGTGAATTTCTCACGACCATTTCCGACATAAAATGACGCGAGGGACACGATGGAAGCGACAGAATTACGATCCGAGCAACCGTTGGCCAGAAACACGCGTCTATTCGCAAAACTTGAAGTTGAGTTTCCTGGACTCCGTGAACGTTTTTGTGAATTTCTCACGACCATTTCCGACGTAAAATGACGCGAGGAACACGATGGAAGCGACAGAATTACAATCCGAGCAACCGTTGAACAGAAACTCGCGTCTATTCCCAAAACTTGAAGTCTAGTTTCCTGGACTCCGTGAACGTTTGAGTGAATTTCTCACTACCATTCCGACGTAAAATGACGCGAGGAAGACGGTGGAAGCGACAGAATTACGATCCGAGCAACCGTTGACTAGAAACTCGCGTCTATTCCCAAAACTTGAAGTCGACTTTCCTGGACTCCGTGAACGTTTTTGTGAATTTCTCACGACCATTTCCGACGTAAAATGACGCGAGGAACACGATGGAAGCGACAGAATTACGATCCGAGCAATCGTTGGCCAGAAACACGCGTCTATTCCCAAAACTTGAAGTCTAGTTTCCTGGACTCCGTGAACGTTTGAGTGAATTTCTCACTACCATTCCGACGTAAAATGACGCGAGGAAGACGATGGAAGCGACAGAATTACGATCCGAGCAACCGATGACCAGAAACTCGCGTCTACTCCCAAAACTTGAAGTCTAGTTTCCTGGACTCCGTGAACGTTTTTGTGAATTTCTCACGACCATTTCCGACGTAAAATGACGCGAGGAACACGATGGAAGCGACAGAATTACGATCCGAGCAATCGTTGGCCAGAAACACGCGTCTATTCCCAAAACTTGAAGTCTAGTTTCCTGGACTCCGTGAACGTTTGAGTGAATTTCTCACTACCGTTCCGACGTAAAATGACGCGAGGAAGACGGTGGAAGCGACAGAATTACGATCCGAGCAACCGTTGACTAGAAACTCGCGCCTATTCCCAAAACTTGAAGTCGACTTTCCTGGACTCCGTGAACGTTTTTGTGAATTTCTCACGACCATTTCCGACGTAAAATGACGCGAGGAACACAATGGAAGCGACAGAATTACGATCCGAGCAACCGATGACCAGAAACTCGCGTCTACTCCCAAAACTTGAAGTTGAGTTTCCTGGACTCCGTGAACGTTTTTGTGAATTTCTCACGGCCACTTCCGACGTAAAATGACGCGAGGAACACGATGGAAGCGACAGAATTATGATCCGAGCAACCGTTGACTAGAAACTCGCGTCTATTCCCAAAACTTGAAGTCGACTTTCCTGGACTCCGTGAACGTTTTTGTGAATTTCTCACGACCATTTCCGACGTAAAATGACGCGAGGAACACGATGGAAGCGACAGAATTACGATCCGAGCAATCGTTGGCCAGAAACACGCGTCTATTCCCAAAACTAGAAGTCTAGTTTCCTGGACTCCGTGAACGTTTGAGTGAATTTCTCACTACCATTCCGACGTAAAATGACGCGAGGAAGACGGTGGAAGCGACAGAATTACGATCCGAGCAACCGTTGACTAGAAACTCGCGTCTATTCCCAAAACTTGAAGTCGACTTTCCTGGACTCCGTGAACGTTTTTGTGAATTTCTCACGACCATTTCCGACGTAAAATGACGCGAGGAACACGATGGAAGCGACAGAATTACGATCCGAGCAATCGTTGGCCAGAAACACGCGTCTATTCCCAAAACTTGAAGTCTAGTTTCCTGGACTCCGTGAACGTTTGAGTGAATTTCTCACTACCATTCCGACGTAAAATGACGCGAGGAAGACGATGGAAGCGACAGAATTACGATCCGAGCAACCGTTGACTAGAAACTCGCGTCTATTCCCAAAACTTGAAGTCTAGTTTCCTGGACTCCGTGAACGTTTTTGTGGATTTCTCACGGCCATTTCCGACGTAAAATGACGCGAGGAACACGATGGAAGCGACAGAATTACGATCCGAGCAATCGTTGGCCAGAAACACGCGTCTATTCCCAAAACTTGAAGTTGAGTTTCCTGGACTCCGTGAACGTTTTTGTGAATTTCTCACGACCATTTCCGACGTAAAATGACGCGAGGAACACGATGGAAGCGACAGAATTACGATCCGAGCAACCGTTGACCAGAAACTCGCGTCTATTCCCAAAACCGGAAGTCGCGTTTCCTGGACACCGTGAAGGTTTTTGTGAATTTTTCACGACCATTTCCGACGTAAATTGACGCGAGGAACACGATGGAAGCGACAGAATTACGATCCGAGCAACCGTTGACTAGAAACTCGCGTCTATTCTCAAAACTTGAAGTCGACTTTCCTGGACTCCGTGAACGTTTTTGTGAATTTCTCACGACCATTTCCGACGTAAAATGACGCGAGGAACACGATGGAAGCGACAGAATTTCGATCCGAGCAACCGTTGACTAGAAACTCGCGTCTATTCCCAAAACTTGAAGTCGACTTTCCTGGACTCCGTGAACGTTTTTGTGAATTTCTCACGACCATTTCCGACGTAAAATGACGCGAGGAACACGATGGAAGCGACAGAATTACGATCCGAGCAACCGATGCCCACAAACTCGCGTCTACTCCCAAAACTTGAAGTCTAGTTTCCTGAACTCCGTGAACGTTTTTGTGGATTTCTCACGGCCACTTCCGACGTAAAATGACGCGAGGAACACGATGGAAGCGACAGAATTACGATCCGAGCAACCGTTGACTAGAAACTCGCGTCTATTCCCAAAACTTGAAGTCGACTTTCCTGGACTCCGTGAACGTTTTTGTGAATTTCTCACGACCATTTCCGACGTCAAATGACGCGAGGAACACGATGGAAGCGACAGAATTACGATCCGAGCAACCGTTGAACAGAAACTCGCGTCTATTCCCAAAACTTGAAGTCGACTTTCCTGGACTCCGTGAACGTTTTTGTGAATTTCTCACGACCATTTCCGACGTAAAATGACGCGAGGAACACAATGGAAGCGACAGAATTACGATCCGAGCAACCGATGACCAGAAACTCGCGTCTACTCCCAAAATTTGAAGTCTAGTTTCCTGGACTCCGTGAACGTTTTTGTGATTTTCTCACGACCATTTCCGACGTAAAATGACGCGAGGAACACGATGGAAGCGACAGAATTACGATCCGAGCAACCGATGACCAGAAACTCGCGTCTACTCCCAAAACTTGAAGTCTAGTTTCCTGGACTCCGTGAACGTTTTTGTGAATTTCTCACGACCATTTCCGACGTAAAATGACGCGAGGAACACGATGGAAGCGACAGAATTACGATCCGAGCAATCGTTGGCCAGAAACACGCGTCTATTCCCAAAACTTGAAGTCTAGTTTCCTGGACTCCGTGAACGTTTTTGTGGATTTCTCACGGCCATTTCCGACGTAAAATGACGCGAGGAACACGATGGAAGCGACAGAATTACGATCCGAGCAACCGTTGAACAGAAACTCGCGTCTATTCCCAAAACTTGAAGTCGACTTTCCTGGACTCCGTGAACGTTTTTGTGATTTTCTCACGACCATTTCCGACGTAAAATGACGCGAGGAACACGATGGAAGCGACAGAATTACGATCCGAGCAACCGTTGACTAGAAACTCGCGTCTATTCCCAAAACTTGAAGTCGACTTTCCTGGACTCCGTGAACGTTTTTGTGAATTTCTCACGACCATTTCCGACGTAAAATGACGCGAGGAACACGATGGAAGCGACAGAATTACGATCCGAGCAATCGTTGGCCAGAAACACGCGTCTATTCCCAAAACTAGAAGTCTAGTTTCCTGGACTCCGTGAACGTTTGAGTGAATTTCTCACTACCATTCCGACGTAAAATGACGCGAGGAAGACGGTGGAAGCGACAGAATTACGATCCGAGCAACCGTTGACTAGAAACTCGCGTCTATTCCCAAAACTTGAAGTCGACTTTCCTGGACTCCGTGAACGTTTTTGTGAATTTCTCACGACCATTTCCGACGTAAAATGACGCGAGGAACACGATGGAAGCGACAGAATTACGATCCGAGCAATCGTTGGCCAGAAACACGCGTCTATTCCCAAAACTTGAAGTCTAGTTTCCTGGACTCCGTGAACGTTTGAGTGAATTTCTCACTACCATTCCGACGTAAAATGACGCGAGGAAGACGATGGAAGCGACAGAATTACGATCCGAGCAACCGTTGACTAGAAACTCGCGTCTATTCCCAAAACTTGAAGTCTAGTTTCCTGGACTCCGTGAACGTTTTTGTGGATTTCTCACGGCCATTTCCGACGTAAAATGACGCGAGGAACACGATGGAAGCGACAGAATTACGATCCGAGCAATCGTTGGCCAGAAACACGCGTCTATTCCCAAAACTTGAAGTTGAGTTTCCTGGACTCCGTGAACGTTTTTGTGAATTTCTCACGACCATTTCCGACGTAAAATGACGCGAGGAACACGATGGAAGCGACAGAATTACGATCCGAGCAACCGTTGACCAGAAACTCGCGTCTATTCCCAAAACCGGAAGTCGCGTTTCCTGGACACCGTGAAGGTTTTTGTGAATTTTTCACGACCATTTCCGACGTAAATTGACGCGAGGAACACGATGGAAGCGACAGAATTACGATCCGAGCAACCGTTGACTAGAAACTCGCGTCTATTCTCAAAACTTGAAGTCGACTTTCCTGGACTCCGTGAACGTTTTTGTGAATTTCTCACGACCATTTCCGACGTAAAATGACGCGAGGAACACGATGGAAGCGACAGAATTTCGATCCGAGCAACCGTTGACTAGAAACTCGCGTCTATTCCCAAAACTTGAAGTCGACTTTCCTGGACTCCGTGAACGTTTTTGTGAATTTCTCACGACCATTTCCGACGTAAAATGACGCGAGGAACACGATGGAAGCGACAGAATTACGATCCGAGCAACCGATGCCCACAAACTCGCGTCTACTCCCAAAACTTGAAGTCTAGTTTCCTGAACTCCGTGAACGTTTTTGTGGATTTCTCACGGCCACTTCCGACGTAAAATGACGCGAGGAACACGATGGAAGCGACAGAATTACGATCCGAGCAACCGTTGACTAGAAACTCGCGTCTATTCCCAAAACTTGAAGTCGACTTTCCTGGACTCCGTGAACGTTTTTGTGAATTTCTCACGACCATTTCCGACGTCAAATGACGCGAGGAACACGATGGAAGCGACAGAATTACGATCCGAGCAACCGTTGAACAGAAACTCGCGTCTATTCCCAAAACTTGAAGTCGACTTTCCTGGACTCCGTGAACGTTTTTGTGAATTTCTCACGACCATTTCCGACGTAAAATGACGCGAGGAACACAATGGAAGCGACAGAATTACGATCCGAGCAACCGATGACCAGAAACTCGCGTCTACTCCCAAAATTTGAAGTCTAGTTTCCTGGACTCCGTGAACGTTTTTGTGGATTTCTCACGGCCATTTCCGACGTAAAATGGCGCGAGGAACACGATGGAAGCGACAGAATTACGATCCGAGCAATCGTTGGCCAGAAACACGCGTCTATTCCCAAAACTTGAAGTTGAGTTTCCTGGACTCCGTTAACGTTTTTGTGAATTTCTCACGACCATTTCCGACGTAAAATGACGCGAGGAACACGATGGAAGCGACAGAATTACGATCCGAGCAACCGTTGACCAGAAACTGGCGTCTATTCCCAAAACCTGAAGTCGAGTTTCCTGGACACCGTGAAGGTTTTTGTGAATTTCTCACGACCATTTCCGACGTAAAATGACGCGAGGAACACGATGGAAGCCACAGAATTACGATCCGAGCAACCGTTGACTAGAAACTCGCGTCTATTCCCAAAACTTGAAGTCGACTTTCCTGGACTCCGTGAACGTTTTTGTAAATTTCTCACGACCATTTGCGATGTAAAATGACACGAGGAACACGATGGAAGCGACAGAATTACGATCCGAGCAACCGATGCCCAGAAACTCGCGTCTACTCCCAAAACTTGAAGTCTAGTTTCCTGGACTCCGTGAAGGTTTGAGTGAATTTCTCACTACCATTCCGACGTAAAATGACGCGAGGAAGACGATGGAAGCGACAGAATTACGATCCGAGCAACCGTTGACTAGAAACTCGCGTCTATTCCCAAAACTTGAAGTTGAGTTTCCTGGACTCCGTGAACGTTTTTGTGAATTTCTCACGACCATTTCCGACGTCAAATGACGCGAGGAACACGATGGAAGCGACAGAATTACGATCCGAGCAACCGTTGACCAGAAACTCGCGTCTATTCCCAAAACCTGAAGTCGAGTTTCCTGGACACCGTGAAGGTTTTTGTGAATTTCTCACGACCATTTCCGACATAAAATGACGCGAGGGACACGATGGAAGCGACAGAATTACGATCCGAGCAACCGTTGGCCAGAAACACGCGTCTATTCGCAAAACTTGAAGTTGAGTTTCCTGGACTCCGTGAACGTTTTTGTGAATTTCTCACGACCATTTCCGACGTAAAATGACGCGAGGAACACGATGGAAGCGACAGAATTACAATCTGAGCAACCGTTGAACAGAAACTCGCGTCTATTCCCAAAACTTGAAGTCTAGTTTCCTGGACTCCGTGAACGTTTTTGTGGATTTCTCACGGCCATTTCCGACGTAAAATGACGCGAGGAACACGATGGAAGCGACAGAATTACGATCCGAGCAACCGTTGAACAGAAACTCGCGTCTATTCCCAAAACTTGAAGTCGACTTTCCTGGACTCCGTGAACGTTTTTGTGATTTTCTCACGACCATTTCCGACGTAAAATGACGCGAGGAACACGATGGAAGCGACAGAATTACGATCCGAGCAACCGTTGACTAGAAACTCGCGTCTATTCCCAAAACTTGAAGTCGACTTTCCTGGACTCCGTGAACGTTTTTGTGAATTTCTCACGACCATTTCCGACGTAAAATGACGCGAGGAACACGATGGAAGCGACAGAATTACGATCCGAGCAATCGTTGGCCAGAAACACGCGTCTATTCCCAAAACTAGAAGTCTAGTTTCCTGGACTCCGTGAACGTTTGAGTGAATTTCTCACTACCATTCCGACGTAAAATGACGCGAGGAAGACGGTGGAAGCGACAGAATTACGATCCGAGCAACCGTTGACTAGAAACTCGCGTCTATTCCCAAAACTTGAAGTCGACTTTCCTGGACTCCGTGAACGTTTTTGTGAATTTCTCACGACCATTTCCGACGTAAAATGACGCGAGGAACACGATGGAAGCGACAGAATTACGATCCGAGCAATCGTTGGCCAGAAACACGCGTCTATTCCCAAAACTTGAAGTCTAGTTTCCTGGACTCCGTGAACGTTTGAGTGAATTTCTCACTACCATTCCGACGTAAAATGACGCGAGGAACACGATGGAAGCGACAGAATTACGATCCGAGCAACCGTTGACCAGAAACTGGCGTCTATTCCCAAAACCTGAAGTCGAGTTTCCTGGACACCGTGAAGGTTTTTGTGAATTTCTCACGACCATTTCCGACGTAAAATGACGCGAGGAACACGATGGAAGCCACAGAATTACGATCCGAGCAACCGTTGACTAGAAACTCGCGTCTATTCCCAAAACTTGAAGTCGACTTTCCTGGACTCCGTGAACGTTTTTGTAAATTTCTCACGACCATTTGCGATGTAAAATGACACGAGGAACACGATGGAAGCGACAGAATTACGATCCGAGCAACCGATGCCCAGAAACTCGCGTCTACTCCCAAAACTTGAAGTCTAGTTTCCTGGACTCCGTGAACGTTTGAGTGAATTTCTCACTACCATTCCGACGTAAAATGACGCGAGGAAGACGATGGAAGCGACAGAATTACGATCCGAGCAACCGTTGACTAGAAACTCGCGTCTATTCCCAAAACTTGAAGTTGAGTTTCCTGGACTCCGTGAACGTTTTTGTGAATTTCTCACGACCATTTCCGACGTCAAATGACGCGAGGAACACGATGGAAGCGACAGAATTACGATCCGAGCAACCGTTGACCAGAAACTCGCGTCTATTCCCAAAACCTGAAGTCGAGTTTCCTGGACACCGTGAAGGTTTTTGTGAATTTCTCACGACCATTTCCGACATAAAATGACGCGAGGGACACGATGGAAGCGACAGAATTACGATCCGAGCAACCGTTGGCCAGAAACACGCGTCTATTCGCAAAACTTGAAGTTGAGTTTCCTGGACTCCGTGAACGTTTTTGTGAATTTCTCACGACCATTTCCGACGTAAAATGACGCGAGGAACACGATGGAAGCGACAGAATTACAATCCGAGCAACCGTTGAACAGAAACTCGCGTCTATTCCCAAAACCTGAAGTCTAGTTTCCTGGACTCCGTGAACGTTTGAGTGAATTTCTCACTACCATTCCGACGTAAAATGACGCGAGGAAGACGGTGGAAGCGACAGAATTACGATCCGAGCAACCGTTGACTAGAAACTCGCGTCTATTCCCAAAACTTGAAGTCGACTTTCCTGGACTCCGTGAATGTTTTTGTGAATTTCTCACGACCATTTCCGACGTAAAATGACGCGAGGAACACAATGGAAGCGACAGAATTACGATCCGAGCAACCGATGACCAGAAACTCGCGTCTATTCCCAAAACTTGAAGTCTAGTTTCCTGGACTCCGTGAACGTTTTTGTGGATTTCTCACGGCCATTTCCGACGTAAAATGACGCGAGGAACACGATGGAAGCGACAGAATTACGATCCGAGCAATAGTTGGCCAGAAACACGCGTCTATTCCCAAAACTTGAAGTTGAGTTTCCTGGACTCCGTGAACGTTTTTGTGAATTTCTCACGACCATTTCCGACGTAAAATGACGCGAGGAACACGATGGAAGCGACAGAATTACAATCCGAGCAACCGTTGAACAGAAACTCGCGTCTATTCCCAAAACCTGAAGTCTAGTTTCCTGGACTCCGTGAACGTTTGAGTGAATTTCTCACTACCATTCCGACGTAAAATGACGCGAGGAAGACGGTGGAAGCGACAGAATTACGATCGGAGCAACCGTTGACTAGAAACTCGCGTCTATTCCCAAAACTTGAAGTCTAGTTTCCTGGACTCCGTGAACGTTTTTGTGAATTTCTCACGACCATTTCCGACGTAAAATGACGCGAGGAACACGATGGAAGCGACAGAATTACGATCCGAGCAATAGTTGGCCAGAAACACGCGTCTATTCCCAAAACTTGAAGTTGAGTTTCCTGGACTCCGTGAACGTTTTTGTGAATTTCTCACGACCATTTCCGACGTAAAATGACGCGAGGAACACGATGGAAGCGACAGAATTACGATCCGAGCAACCGTTGAACAGAAACTCGCGTCTATTCCCAAAACTTGAAGTCGACTTTCCTGGACTCCGTGAACGTTTTTGGGATTTTCTCACGACCATTTCCGACGTAAAATGACGCGAGGAACACGATGGAAGCGACAGAATTACGATCCGAGCAACCGTTGACTAGAAACTCGCGTCTATTCCCAAAATTTGAAGTCGACTTTCCTGGACTCCGTGAACGTTTTTGTGAATTTCTCACGACCATTTCCGACGTAAAATGACGCGAGGAACACGATGGAAGCGACAGAATTACGATCAGAGCAACCGTTGACTAGAAACTCGCGTCTATTCCCAAAACTTGAAGTCGACTTTCCTGGACTCCGTGAACGTTTTTGTGAATTTCTCACGACCATTTCCGACGTAAAATGACGCGAGGAACACGATGGAAGCGACAGAATTACGATCCGAGCAACCGTTGACTAGAAACTCGCGTCTATTCCCAAAACTTGAAGTCGACTTTCCTGGACTCCGTGAACGTTTTTG
Source organism: Crossocerus cetratus (assembly GCA_963675795.1). Classification (NCBI taxonomy): domain Eukaryota; kingdom Metazoa; phylum Arthropoda; class Insecta; order Hymenoptera; family Crabronidae; genus Crossocerus; species Crossocerus cetratus. Next base: position 10,790,233 of record OY776664.1, on the reverse strand, counting down.
TGAATTTCTCACGACCATTTCCGACGTAAAATGACGCGAGGAACACAATGGAAGCGACAGAATTACGATCCGAGCAACCGATGACCAGAAACTCGCGTCTACTCCCAAAACTTGAAGTTGAGTTTCCTGGACTCCGTGAACGTTTTTGTGAATTTCTCACGGCCACTTCCGACGTAAAATGACGCGAGGAACACGATGGAAGCGACAGAATTATGATCCGAGCAACCGTTGACTAGAAACTCGCGTCTATTCCCAAAACTTGAAGTCTAGTTTCCTGGACTCCGTGAACGTTTTTGTGGATTTCTCACGGCCATTTCCGACGTAAAATGACGCGAGGAACACGATGGAAGCGACAGAATTACGATCCGAGCAATAGTTGGCCGGAAACACGCGTCTATTCCCAAAACTTGAAGTTGAGTTTCCTGGACTCCGTGAACGTTTTTGTGAATTTCTCACGACCATTTCCGACGTAAAATGACGCGAGGAACACGATGGAAGCGACAGAATTACGATCCGAGCAACCGTTGAACAGAAACTCGCGTCTATTCCCAAAACTTGAAGTCGACTTTCCTGGACTCCGTGAACGTTTTTGGGATTTTCTCACGACCATTTCCGACGTAAAATGACGCGAGGAACACGATGGAAGCGACAGAATTACGATCCGAGCAACCGTTGACTAGAAACTCGCGTCTTTTCCCAAAATTTGAAGTCGAGTTTCCTGGACTCCGTGAACGTTTTTGTGAATTTCTCACGACCATTTCCGACGTAAAATGACGCGAGGAACACGATGGAAGCGACAGAATTACGATCCGAGCAACCGTTGACTAGAAACTCGCGTCTATTCCCAAAACTTGAAGTCGACTTTCCTGGACTCCGTGAACGTTTTTGTGAATTTCTCACGACCATTTCCGACGTAAAATGACGCGAGGAACACGATGGAAGCGACAGAATTACGATCCGCGCAATAGTTGGCCAGAAACACGCGTCTATTCCCAAAACTTGAAGTTGAGTTTCCTGGACTCCGTGAACGTTTTTGTGAATTTCTCACGACCATTTTCGACGTAAAATGACGCGAGGAACACGATGGAAGCGCCAGAATTACGATCCGAGCAACCGTTGACCAGAAACTCGCGTCTATTCCCAAAACTTGAAGTTGACTTTCCTGGACTCCGTGAACGTTTTTGTGAATTTCTCACGACCATTTCCGACGTAAAATGACGCGAGGAACACAATGGAAGCGACAGAATTACGATCCGAGCAACCGATGACCAGAAACTCGCGTCTACTCCCAAAACTTGAAGTCTAGTTTCCTGGACTCCGTGAACGTTTTTGTGAATTTCTCACGACCATTTCCGACGTAAAATGACGCGAGGAACACGATGGAAGCGACAGAATTACGATCCGAGCAATCGTTGGCCAGAAACACGCGTCTATTCCCAAAACTTGAAGTTGACTTTCCTGGACTCCGTGAACGTTTTTGTGGATTTCTCACGGCCATTTCCGACGTAAAATGACGCGAGGAACACAATGGAAGCGACAGAATTACGATCCGAGCAACCGATGACCAGAAACTCGCGTCTACTCCCAAAACTTGAAGTCTAGTTTCCTGGACTCCGTGAACGTTTTTGTGAATTTCTCACGACCATTTCCGACGTAAAATGACGCGAGGAACACGATGGAAGCGACAGAATTACGATCCGAGCAATCGTTGGCCAGAAACACGCGTCTATTCCCAAAACTTGAAGTCTAGTTTCCTGGACTCCGTGAACGTTTGAGTGAATTTCTCACTACCATTCCGTCGTAAAATGACGCGAGGAAGACGGTGGAAGCGACAGAATTACGATCCGAGCAACCGTTGACTAGAAACTCGCGCCTATTCCCAAAACTTGAAGTCGACTTTCCTGGACTCCGTGAACGTTTTTGTGAATTTCTCACGACCATTTCCGACGTAAAATGACGCGAGGAACACAATGGAAGCGACAGAATTACGATCCGAGCAACCGATGACCAGAAACTCGCGTCTACTCCCAAAACTTGAAGTTGAGTTTCCTGGACTCCGTGAACGTTTTTGTGAATTTCTCACGGCCACTTCCGACGTAAAATGACGCGAGGAACACGATGGAAGCGACAGAATTATGATCCGAGCAACCGTTGACTAGAAACTCGCGTCTATTCCCAAAACTTGAAGTCTAGTTTCCTGGACTCCGTGAACGTTTTTGTGAATTTCTCACGACCATTTCCGACGTAAAATGACGCGAGGAACACGATGGAAGCGACACAATTACGATCCGCGCAATAGTTGGCCAGAAACACGCGTCTATTCCCAAAACTTGAAGTTGAGTTTCCTGGACTCCGTGAACGTTTTTGTGAATTTCTCACGACCATTTTCGACGTAAAATGACGCGAGGAACACGATGGAAGCGACAGAATTACGATCCGAGCAACCGTTGACCAGAAACTCGCGTCTATTCCCAAAACTTGAAGTTGACTTTCCTGGACTCCGTGAACGTTTTTGTGAATTTCTCACGACCATTTCCGACGTAAAATGACGCGAGGAACACAATGGAAGCGACAGAATTACGATCCGAGCAACCGATGACCAGAAACTCGCGTCTACTCCCAAAACTTGAAGTCTAGTTTCCTGGACTCCGTGAACGTTTTTGTGAATTTCTCACGACCATTTCCGACGTAAAATGACGCGAGGAACACGATGGAAGCGACAGAATTACGATCCGAGCAATCGTTGGCCAGAAACACGCGTCTATTCCCAAAACTTGAAGTTGACTTTCCTGGACTCCGTGAACGTTTTTGTGGATTTCTCACGGCCATTTCCGACGTAAAATGACGCGAGGAACACAATGGAAGCGACAGAATTACGATCCGAGCAACCGATGACCAGAAACTCGCGTCTACTCCCAAAACTTGAAGTCTAGTTTCCTGGACTCCGTGAACGTTTTTGTGAATTTCTCACGACCATTTCCGACGTAAAATGACGCGAGGAACACGATGGAAGCGACAGAATTACGATCCGAGCAATCGTTGGCCAGAAACACGCGTCTATTCCCAAAACTTGAAGTCTAGTTTCCTGGACTCCGTGAACGTTTGAGTGAATTTCTCACTACCATTCCGACGTAAAATGACGCGAGGAAGACGGTGGAAGCGACAGAATTACGATCCGAGCAACCGTTGACTAGAAACTCGCGCCTATTCCCAAAACTTGAAGTCGACTTTCCTGGACTCCGTGAACGTTTTTGTGAATTTCTCACGACCATTTCCGACGTAAAATGACGCGAGGAACACAATGGAAGCGACAGAATTACGATCCGAGCAACCGATGACCAGAAACTCGCGTCTACTCCCAAAACTTGAAGTTGAGTTTCCTGGACTCCGTGAACGTTTTTGTGAATTTCTCACGGCCACTTCCGACGTAAAATGACGCGAGGAACACGATGGAAGCGACAGAATTATGATCCGAGCAACCGTTGACTAGAAACTCGCGTCTATTCCCAAAACTTGAAGTCTAGTTTCCTGGACTCCGTGAACGTTTTTGTGGATTTCTCACGGCCATTTCCGACGTAAAATGACGCGAGGAACACGATGGAAGCGACAGAATTACGATCCGAGCAATAGTTGGCCGGAAACACGCGTCTATTCCCAAAACTTGAAGTTGAGTTTCCTGGACTCCGTGAACGTTTTTGTGAATTTCTCACGACCATTTCCGACGTAAAATGACGCGAGGAACACGATGGAAGCGACAGAATTACGATCCGAGCAACCGTTGAACTGAAACTCGCGTCTATTCCCAAAACTTGAAGTCGACTTTCCTGGACTCCGTGAACGTTTTTGGGATTTTCTCACGACCATTTCCGACGTAAAATGACGCGAGCAACACGATGGAAGCGACAGAATTACGATCCGAGCAACCGATGACCAGAAACTCGCGTCTACTCCCAAAACTTGAAGTTGAGTTTCCTGGACTCCGTGAACGTTTTTGTGAATTTCTCACGGCCACTTCCGACGTAAAATGACGCGAGGAACACGATGGAAGCGACAGAATTATGATCCGAGCAACCGTTGACTAGAAACTCGCGTCTATTCCCAAAACTTGAAGTCTAGTTTCCTGGACTCCGTGAACGTTTTTGTGAATTTCTCACGACCATTTCCGACGTAAAATGACGCGAGGAACACGATGGAAGCGACAGAATTACGATCCGCGCAATAGTTGACCAGAAACACGCGTCTATTCCCAAAACTTGAAGTTGAGTTTCCTGGACTCCGTGAACGTTTTTGTGAATTTCTCACGACCATTTTCGACGTAAAATGACGCGAGGAACACGATGGAAGCGACAGAATTACGATCCGAGCAACCGTTGGCCAGAAACTCGCGTCTATTCCCAAAACTTGAAGTTGACTTTCCTGGACTCCGTGAACGTTTTTGTGAATTTCTCACGACCATTTCCGACGTAAAATGACGCGAGGAACACAATGGAAGCGACAGAATTACGATCCGAGCAACCGATGACCAGAAACTCGCGTCTACTCCCAAAACTTGAAGTCTAGTTTCCTGGACTCCGTGAACGTTTTTGTGAATTTCTCACGACCATTTTCGACGTAAAATGACGCGAGGAACACGATGGAAGCGACAGAATTACGATCCGAGCAACCGTTGACCAGAAACTCGCGTCTATTCCCAAAACTTGAAGTTGACTTTCCTGGACTCCGTGAACGTTTTTGTGAATTTCTCACGACCATTTCCGACGTAAAATGACGCGAGGAACACGATGGAAGCGACAGAATTACGATCCGAGCAATCGTTGGCCAGAAACACGCGTCTATTCCCAAAACTTGAAGTCTAGTTTCCTGGACTCCGTGAACGTTTGAGTGAATTTCTCACTACCATTCCGTCGTAAAATGACGCGAGGAAGACGGTGGAAGCGACAGAATTATGATCCGAGCAACCGTTGACTAGAAACTCGCGTCTATTCCCAAAACTTGAAGTCTAGTTTCCTGGACTCCGTGAACGTTTTTGTGAATTTCTCACGACCATTTCCGACGTAAAATGACGCGAGGAACACGATGGAAGCGACAGAATTACGATCCGCGCAATAGTTGGCCAGAAACACGCGTCTATTCCCAAAACTTGAAGTTGAGTTTCCTGGACTCCGTGAACGTTTTTGTGAATTTCTCACGACCATTTCCGACGTAAAATGACGCGAGGAACACAATGGAAGCGACAGAATTACGATCCGAGCAACCGATGACCAGAAACTCGCGTCTACTCCCAAAACTTGAAGTTGAGTTTCCTGGACTCCGTGAACGTTTTTGTGAATTTCTCACGGCCACTTCCGACGTAAAATGACGCGAGGAACACGATGGAAGCGACAGAATTATGATCCGAGCAACCGTTGACTAGAAACTCGCGTCTATTCCCAAAACTTGAAGTCTAGTTTCCTGGACTCCGTGAACGTTTTTGTGAATTTCTCACGACCATTTCCGACGTAAAATGACGCGAGGAACACGATGGAAGCGACAGAATTACGATCCGCGCAATAGTTGGCCAGAAACACGCGTCTATTCCCAAAACTTGAAGTTGAGTTTCCTGGACTCCGTGAACGTTTTTGTGAATTTCTCACGACCATTTTCGACGTAAAATGACGCGAGGAACACGATGGAAGCGACAGAATTACGATCCGAGCAACCGTTGACCAGAAACTCGCGTCTATTCCCAAAACTTGAAGTTGACTTTCCTGGACTCCGTGAACGTTTTTGTGAATTTCTCACGACCATTTCCGACGTAAAATGACGCGAGGAACACAATGGAAGCGACAGAATTACGATCCGAGCAACCGATGACCAGAAACTCGCGTCTACTCCCAAAACTTGAAGTCTAGTTTCCTGGACTCCGTGAACGTTTTTGTGAATTTCTCACGACCATTTCCGACGTAAAATGACGCGAGGAACACGATGGAAGCGACAGAATTACGATCCGAGCAATCGTTGGCCAGAAACACGCGTCTATTCCCAAAACTTGAAGTTGACTTTCCTGGACTCCGTGAACGTTTTTGTGGATTTCTCACGGCCATTTCCGACGTAAAATGACGCGAGGAACACAATGGAAGCGACAGAATTACGATCCGAGCAACCGATGACCAGAAACTCGCGTCTACTCCCAAAACTTGAAGTCTAGTTTCCTGGACTCCGTGAACGTTTTTGTGAATTTCTCACGACCATTTCCGACGTAAAATGACGCGAGGAACACGATGGAAGCGACAGAATTACGATCCGAGCAATCGTTGGCCAGAAACACGCGTCTATTCCCAAAACTTGAAGTCTAGTTTCCTGGACTCCGTGAACGTTTGAGTGAATTTCTCACTACCATTCCGACGTAAAATGACGCGAGGAAGACGGTGGAAGCGACAGAATTACGATCCGAGCAACCGTTGACTAGAAACTCGCGCCTATTCCCAAAACTTGAAGTCGACTTTCCTGGACTCCGTGAACGTTTTTGTGAATTTCTCACGACCATTTCCGACGTAAAATGACGCGAGGAACACAATGGAAGCGACAGAATTACGATCCGAGCAACCGATGACCAGAAACTCGCGTCTACTCCCAAAACTTGAAGTTGAGTTTCCTGGACTCCGTGAACGTTTTTGTGAATTTCTCACGGCCACTTCCGACGTAAAATGACGCGAGGAACACGATGGAAGCGACAGAATTATGATCCGAGCAACCGTTGACTAGAAACTCGCGTCTATTCCCAAAACTTGAAGTCTAGTTTCCTGGACTCCGTGAACGTTTTTGTGGATTTCTCACGGCCATTTCCGACGTAAAATGACGCGAGGAACACGATGGAAGCGACAGAATTACGATCCGAGCAATAGTTGGCCGGAAACACGCGTCTATTCCCAAAACTTGAAGTTGAGTTTCCTGGACTCCGTGAACGTTTTTGTGAATTTCTCACGACCATTTCCGACGTAAAATGACGCGAGGAACACGATGGAAGCGACAGAATTACGATCCGAGCAACCGTTGAACTGAAACTCGCGTCTATTCCCAAAACTTGAAGTCGACTTTCCTGGACTCCGTGAACGTTTTTGGGATTTTCTCACGACCATTTCCGACGTAAAATGACGCGAGCAACACGATGGAAGCGACAGAATTACGATCCGAGCAACCGATGACCAGAAACTCGCGTCTACTCCCAAAACTTGAAGTTGAGTTTCCTGGACTCCGTGAACGTTTTTGTGAATTTCTCACGGCCACTTCCGACGTAAAATGACGCGAGGAACACGATGGAAGCGACAGAATTATGATCCGAGCAACCGTTGACTAGAAACTCGCGTCTATTCCCAAAACTTGAAGTCTAGTTTCCTGGACTCCGTGAACGTTTTTGTGAATTTCTCACGACCATTTCCAACGTAAAATGACGCGAGGAACACGATGGAAGCGACAGAATTACGATCCGCGCAATAGTTGGCCAGAAACACGCGTCTATTCCCAAAACTTGAAGTTGAGTTTCCTGGACTCCGTGAACGTTTTTGTGAATTTCTCACGACCATTTTCGACGTAAAATGACGCGAGGAACACGATGGAAGCGACAGAATTACGATCCGAGCAACCGTTGGCCAGAAACTCGCGTCTATTCCCAAAACTTGAAGTTGACTTTCCTGGACTCCGTGAACGTTTTTGTGAATTTCTCACGACCATTTCCGACGTAAAATGACGCGAGGAACACAATGGAAGCGACAGAATTACGATCCGAGCAACCGATGACCAGAAACTCGCGTCTACTCCCAAAACTTGAAGTCTAGTTTCCTGGACTCCGTGAACGTTTTTGTGAATTTCTCACGACCATTTTCGACGTAAAATGACGCGAGGAACACGATGGAAGCGACAGAATTACGATCCGCGCAATAGTTGGCCAGAAACACGCGTCTATTCCCAAAACTTGAAGTTGAGTTTCCTGGACTCCGTGAACGTTTTTGTGAATTTCTCACGACCATTTTCGACGTAAAATGACGCGAGGAACACGATGGAAGCGACAGAATTACGATCCGAGCAACCGTTGACCAGAAACTCGCGTCTATTCCCAAAACTTGAAGTTGACTTTCCTGGACTCCGTGAACGTTTTTGTGAATTTCTCACGACCATTTCCGACGTAAAATGACGCGAGGAACACAATGGAAGCGACAGAATTACGATCCGAGCAACCGATGACCAGAAACTCGCGTCTACTCCCAAAACTTGAAGTCTAGTTTCCTGGACTCCGTGAACGTTTTTGTGAATTTCTCACGACCATTTCCGACGTAAAATGACGCGAGGAACACGATGGAAGCGACAGAATTACGATCCGAGCAATCGTTGGCCAGAAACACGCGTCTATTCCCAAAACTTGAAGTTGACTTTCCTGGACTCCGTGAACGTTTTTGTGGATTTCTCACGGCCATTTCCGACGTAAAATGACGCGAGGAACACAATGGAAGCGACAGAATTACGATCCGAGCAACCGATGACCAGAAACTCGCGTCTACTCCCAAAACTTGAAGTCTAGTTTCCTGGACTCCGTGAACGTTTTTGTGAATTTCTCACGACCATTTCCGACGTAAAATGACGCGAGGAACACGATGGAAGCGACAGAATTACGATCCGAGCAATCGTTGGCCAGAAACACGCGTCTATTCCCAAAACTTGAAGTCTAGTTTCCTGGACTCCGTGAACGTTTGAGTGAATTTCTCACTACCATTCCGACGTAAAATGACGCGAGGAAGACGGTGGAAGCGACAGAATTACGATCCGAGCAACCGTTGACTAGAAACTCGCGCCTATTCCCAAAACTTGAAGTCGACTTTCCTGGACTCCGTGAACGTTTTTGTGAATTTCTCACGACCATTTCCGACGTAAAATGACGCGAGGAACACAATGGAAGCGACAGAATTACGATCCGAGCAACCGATGACCAGAAACTCGCGTCTACTCCCAAAACTTGAAGTTGAGTTTCCTGGACTCCGTGAACGTTTTTGTGAATTTCTCACGGCCACTTCCGACGTAAAATGACGCGAGGAACACGATGGAAGCGACAGAATTATGATCCGAGCAACCGTTGACTAGAAACTCGCGTCTATTCCCAAAACTTGAAGTCTAGTTTCCTGGACTCCGTGAACGTTTTTGTGGATTTCTCACGGCCATTTCCGACGTAAAATGACGCGAGGAACACGATGGAAGCGACAGAATTACGATCCGAGCAATAGTTGGCCGGAAACACGCGTCTATTCCCAAAACTTGAAGTTGAGTTTCCTGGACTCCGTGAACGTTTTTGTGAATTTCTCACGACCATTTCCGACGTAAAATGACGCGAGGAACACGATGGAAGCGACAGAATTACGATCCGAGCAACCGTTGAACTGAAACTCGCGTCTATTCCCAAAACTTGAAGTCGACTTTCCTGGACTCCGTGAACGTTTTTGGGATTTTCTCACGACCATTTCCGACGTAAAATGACGCGAGCAACACGATGGAAGCGACAGAATTACGATCCGAGCAACCGATGACCAGAAACTCGCGTCTACTCCCAAAACTTGAAGTTGAGTTTCCTGGACTCCGTGAACGTTTTTGTGAATTTCTCACGGCCACTTCCGACGTAAAATGACGCGAGGAACACGATGGAAGCGACAGAATTATGATCCGAGCAACCGTTGACTAGAAACTCGCGTCTATTCCCAAAACTTGAAGTCTAGTTTCCTGGACTCCGTGAACGTTTTTGTGAATTTCTCACGACCATTTCCAACGTAAAATGACGCGAGGAACACGATGGAAGCGACAGAATTACGATCCGCGCAATAGTTGGCCAGAAACACGCGTCTATTCCCAAAACTTGAAGTTGAGTTTCCTGGACTCCGTGAACGTTTTTGTGAATTTCTCACGACCATTTTCGACGTAAAATGACGCGAGGAACACGATGGAAGCGACAGAATTACGATCCGAGCAACCGTTGGCCAGAAACTCGCGTCTATTCCCAAAACTTGAAGTTGACTTTCCTGGACTCCGTGAACGTTTTTGTGAATTTCTCACGACCATTTCCGACGTAAAATGACGCGAGGAACACAATGGAAGCGACAGAATTACGATCCGAGCAACCGATGACCAGAAACTCGCGTCTACTCCCAAAACTTGAAGTCTAGTTTCCTGGACTCCGTGAACGTTTTTGTGAATTTCTCACGACCATTTTCGACGTAAAATGACGCGAGGAACACGATGGAAGCGACAGAATTACGATCCGAGCAACCGTTGACCAGAAACTCGCGTCTATTCCCAAAACTTGAAGTTGACTTTCCTGGACTCCGTGAACGTTTTTGTGAATTTCTCACGACCATTTCCGACGTAAAATGACGCGAGGAACACGATGGAAGCGACAGAATTACGATCCGAGCAATCGTTGGCCAGAAACACGCGTCTATTCCCAAAACTTGAAGTCTAGTTTCCTGGACTCCGTGAACGTTTGAGTGAATTTCTCACTACCATTCCGTCGTAAAATGACGCGAGGAAGACGGTGGAAGCGACAGAATTACGATCCGAGCAACCGTTGACTAGAAACTCGCGCCTATTCCCAAAACTTGAAGTCGACTTTCCTGGACTCCGTGAACGTTTTTGTGAATTTCTCACGACCATTTCCGACGTAAAATGACGCGAGGAACACAATGGAAGCGACAGAATTACGATCCGAGCAACCGATGACCAGAAACTCGCGTCTACTCCCAAAACTTGAAGTTGAGTTTCCTGGACTCCGTGAACGTTTTTGTGAATTTCTCACGGCCACTTCCGACGTAAAATGACGCGAGGAACACGATGGAAGCGACAGAATTACGATCCGCGCAATAGTTGGCCAGAAACACGCGTCTATTCCCAAAACTTGAAGTTGAGTTTCCTGGACTCCGTGAACGTTTTTGTGAATTTCTCACGACCATTTTCGACGTAAAATGACGCGAGGAACACGATGGAAGCGACAGAATTACGATCCGAGCAACCGTTGACCAGAAACTCGCGTCTATTCCCAAAACTTGAAGTTGACTTTCCTGGACTCCGTGAACGTTTTTGTGAATTTCTCACGACCATTTCCGACGTAAAATGACGCGAGGAACACAATGGAAGCGACAGAATTACGATCCGAGCAACCGATGACCAGAAACTCGCGTCTACTCCCAAAACTTGAAGTCTAGTTTCCTGGACTCCGTGAACGTTTTTGTGAATTTCTCACGACCATTTCCGACGTAAAATGACGCGAGGAACACGATGGAAGCGACAGAATTACGATCCGAGCAATCGTTGGCCAGAAACACGCGTCTATTCCCAAAACTTGAAGTTGACTTTCCTGGACTCCGTGAACGTTTTTGTGGATTTCTCACGGCCATTTCCGACGTAAAATGACGCGAGGAACACAATGGAAGCGACAGAATTACGATCCGAGCAACCGATGACCAGAAACTCGCGTCTACTCCCAAAACTTGAAGTCTAGTTTCCTGGACTCCGTGAACGTTTTTGTGAATTTCTCACGACCATTTCCGACGTAAAATGACGCGAGGAACACGATGGAAGCGACAGAATTACGATCCGAGCAATCGTTGGCCAGAAACACGCGTCTATTCCCAAAACTTGAAGTCTAGTTTCCTGGACTCCGTGAACGTTTGAGTGAATTTCTCACTACCATTCCGACGTAAAATGACGCGAGGAAGACGGTGGAAGCGACAGAATTACGATCCGAGCAACCGTTGACTAGAAACTCGCGCCTATTCCCAAAACTTGAAGTCGACTTTCCTGGACTCCGTGAACGTTTTTGTGAATTTCTCACGACCATTTCCGACGTAAAATGACGCGAGGAACACAATGGAAGCGACAGAATTACGATCCGAGCAACCGATGACCAGAAACTCGCGTCTACTCCCAAAACTTGAAGTTGAGTTTCCTGGACTCCGTGAACGTTTTTGTGAATTTCTCACGGCCACTTCCGACGTAAAATGACGCGAGGAACACGATGGAAGCGACAGAATTATGATCCGAGCAACCGTTGACTAGAAACTCGCGTCTATTCCCAAAACTTGAAGTCTAGTTTCCTGGACTCCGTGAACGTTTTTGTGGATTTCTCACGGCCATTTCCGACGTAAAATGACGCGAGGAACACGATGGAAGCGACAGAATTACGATCCGAGCAATAGTTGGCCGGAAACACGCGTCTATTCCCAAAACTTGAAGTTGAGTTTCCTGGACTCCGTGAACGTTTTTGTGAATTTCTCACGACCATTTCCGACGTAAAATGACGCGAGGAACACGATGGAAGCGACAGAATTACGATCCGAGCAACCGTTGAACTGAAACTCGCGTCTATTCCCAAAACTTGAAGTCGACTTTCCTGGACTCCGTGAACGTTTTTGGGATTTTCTCACGACCATTTCCGACGTAAAATGACGCGAGCAACACGATGGAAGCGACAGAATTACGATCCGAGCAACCGTTGACTAGAAACTCGCGTCTATTCCCAAAATTTGAAGTCGACTTTCCTGGACTCCGTGAACGTTTTTGTGAATTTCTCACGACCATTTCCGACGTAAAATGACGCGAGGAACACGATGGAAGCGACAGAATTACGATCCGAGCAACCGTTGACTAGAAACTCGCGTCTATTCCCAAAACTTGAAGTCGACTTTCCTGGACTCCGTGAACGTTTTTGTGAATTTCTCACGACCATTTCCGACGTAAAATGACGCGAGGAACACGATGGAAGCGACAGAATTACGATCCGCGCAATAGTTGGCCAGAAACACGCGTCTATTCCCAAAACTTGAAGTTGAGTTTCCTGGACTCCGTGAACGTTTTTGTGAATTTCTCACGACCATTTTCGACGTAAAATGACGCGAGGAACACAATGGAAGCGACAGAATTACGATCCGAGCAACCGTTACCAGAAACTCGCGTCTATTCCCAAAACTTGAAGTTGACTTTCCTGGACTCCGTGAACGTTTTTGTGAATTTCTCACGACCATTTCCGACGTAAAATGACGCGAGGAACACGATGGAAGCGACAGAATTACGATCCGAGCAACCGATGCCCAGAAACTCGCGTCTACTCCCAAAACTTGAAGTCTAGTTTCCTGGACTCCGTGAACGTTTTTGTGAATTTCTCACGACCATTTCCGACGTAAAATGACGCGAGGAACACGATGGAAGCGACAGAATTACGATCCGAGCAATCGTTGGCCAGAAACACGCGTCTATTCCCAAAACTTGAAGTCTAGTTTCCTGGACTCCGTGAACGTTTTTGTGGATTTCTCACGGCCATTTCCGACGTAAAATGTTGCGAGGAACACGATGGAAGCGACAGAATTACGATCCGAGCAACCGTTGAACAGAAACTCGCGTCTATTCCCAAAACTTGAAGTCGACTTTCCTGGACTCCGTGAACGTTTTTGTGATTTTCTCACGACCATTTCCGACGTAAAATGACGCGAGGAACACGATGGAAGCGACAGAATTACGATCCGAGCAACCGATGACCAGAAACTCGCGTCTACTCCCAAAACTTGAAGTCTAGTTTCCTGGACTCCGTGAACGTTTTTGTGAATTTCTCACGACCATTTCCGACGTAAAATGACGCGAGGAACACGATGGAAGCGACAGAATTACGATCCGAGCAACCGTTGACTAGAAACTCGCGTCTATTCCCAAAACTTGAAGTCGACTTTCCTGGACTCCGTGAACGTTTTTGTGAATTTCTCACGACCATTTCCGACGTAAAATGACGCGAGGAACACGATGGAAGCGACAGAATTACGATCCGAGCAATCGTTGGCCAGAAACACGCGTCTATTCCCAAAACTAGAAGTCTAGTTTCCTGGACTCCGTGAACGTTTGAGTGAATTTCTCACTACCATTCCGACGTAAAATGACGCGAGGAAGACGGTGGAAGCGACAGAATTACGATCCGAGCAACCGTTGACTAGAAACTCGCGTCTATTCCCAAAACTTGAAGTCGACTTTCCTGGACTCCGTGAACGTTTTTGTGAATTTCTCACGACCATTTCCGACGTAAAATGACGCGAGGAACACGATGGAAGCGACAGAATTACGATCCGAGCTATCGTTGGCCAGAAACACGCGTCTATTCCCAAAACTTGAAGTCTAGTTTCCTGGACTCCGTGAACGTTTGAGTGAATTTCTCACTACCATTCCGACGTAAAATGACGCGAGGAAGACGGTGGAAGCGACAGAATTACGATCCGAGCAACCGTTGACTAGAAACTCGCGTCTATTCCCAAAACTTGAAGTCGACTTTCCTGGACTCCGTGAACGTTTTTGTGAATTTCTCACGACCATTTCCGACGTAAAATGACGCGAGGAACACAATGGAAGCGACAGAATTACGATCCGAGCAACCGATGACCAGAAACTCGCGTCTACTCCCAAAACTTGAAGTTAAGTTTCCTGGACTCCGTGAACGTTTTTGTGAATTTCTCACGGCCACTTCCGACGTAAAATGACGGGAGGAACACGATGGAAGCGACAGAATTATGATCCGAGCAACCGTTGACTAGAAACTCGCGTCTATTCCCAAAACTTGAAGTCTAGTTTCCTGGACTCCGTGAACGTTTTTGTGGATTTCTCACGGCCATTTCCGACGTAAAATGACGCGAGGAACACGATGGAAGCGACAGAATTACGATCCGAGCAATAGTTGGCCAGAAACACGCGTCTATTCCCAAAACTTGAAGTTGAGTTTCCTGGACTCCGTGAACGTTTTTGTGAATTTCTCACGACCATTTCCGACGTAAAATGACGCGAGGAACACGATGGAAGCGACAGAATTACGATCCGAGCAACCGTTGAACAGAAACTCGCGTCTATTCCCAAAACTTGAAGTCGACTTTCCTGGACTCCGTGAACGTTTTTGGGATTTTCTCACGACCATTTCCGACGTAAAATGACGCGAGGAACACGATGGAAGCGACAGAATTACGATCCGAGCAACCGTTGACTAGAAACTCGCGTCTATTCCCAAAATTTGAAGTCGACTTTCCTGGACTCCGTGAACGTTTTTGTGAATTTCTCACGACCATTTCCGACGTAAAATGACGCGAGGAACACGATGGAAGCGACAGAATTACGATCCGAGCAACCGTTACCAGAAACTCGCGTCTATTCCCAAAACTTGAAGTTGACTTTCCTGGACTCCGTGAACGTTTTTGTGAATTTCTCACGACCATTTCCGACGTAAAATGACGCGAGGAACACAATGGAAGCGACAGAATTACGATCCGAGCAACCGATGACCAGAAACTCGCGTCTACTCCCAAAACTTGAAGTCTAGTTTCCTGGACTCCGTGAACGTTTTTGTGGATTTCTCACGGCCATTTCCGACGTAAAATGACGCGAGGAACACGATGGAAGCGACAGAATTACGATCCGAGCAATAGTTGGCCAGAAACACGCGTCTATTCCCAAAACTTGAAGTTGAGTTTCCTGGACTCCGTGAACGTTTTTGTGAATTTCTCACGACCATTTCCGACGTAAAATGACGCGAGGAACACGATGGAAGCGACAGAATTACGATCCGAGCAACCGTTGAACAGAAACTCGCGTCTATTCCCAAAACTTGAAGTCGACTTTCCTGGACTCCGTGAACGTTTTTGTGAATTTCTCACGACCATTTCCGACGTAAAATGACGCGAGGAACACGATGGAAGCGACAGAATTACCATCCGAGCAACCGTTGAACAGAAACTCGCGTCTATTCCCAAAACTTGAAGTCGACTTTCCTGGACTCCGTGAACGTTTTTGTGAATTTCTCACGACCATTTCCGACGTAAAATGACGCGAGGAACACGATGGAAGCGACAGAATTACGATCCGCGCAATAGTTGGCCAGAAACACGCGTCTATTCCCAAAACTTGAAGTTGAGTTTCCTGGACTCCGTGAACGTTTTTGTGAATTTCTCACGACCATTTTCGACGTAAAATGACGCGAGGAACACGATGGAAGCGACAGAATTACGATCCGAGCAACCGTTACCAGAAACTCGCGTCTATTCCCAAAACTTGAAGTTGACTTTCCTGGACTCCGTGAACGTTTTTGTGAATTTCTCACGACCATTTCCGACGTAAAATGACGCGAGGAACACAATGGAAGCGACAGAATTACGATCCGAGCAACCGATGACCAGAAACTCGCGTCTACTCCCAAAACTTGAAGTCTAGTTTCCTGGACTCCGTGAACGTTTTTGTGAATTTCTCACGACCATTTCCGACGTAAAATGACGCGAGGAACACGATGGAAGCGACAGAATTACGATCCGAGCAATCGTTGGCCAGAAACACGCGTCTATTCCCAAAACTTGAAGTCTAGTTTCCTGGACTCCGTGAACGTTTTTGTGGATTTCTCACGGCCATTTCCGACGTAAAATGACGCGAGGAACACGATGGAAGCGACAGAATTACGATCCGAGCAACCGTTGAACAGAAACTCGCGTCTATTCCCAAAACTTGAAGTCGACTTTCCTGGACTCCGTGAACGTTTTTGTGATTTTCTCACGACCATTTCCGACGTAAAATGACGCAAGGAACACGATGGAAGCGACAGAATTACGATCCGAGCAACCGATGACCAGAAACTCGCGTCTACTCCCAAAACTTGAAGTCTAGTTTCCTGGACTCCGTGAACGTTTTTGTGGATTTCTCACGGCCATTTCCGACGTAAAATGACGCGAGGAACACGATGGAAGCGACAGAATTACGATCCGAGCAACCGTTGAACAGAAACTCGCGTCTATTCCCAAAACTTGAAGTCGACTTTCCTGGACTCCGTGAACGTTTTTGTGATTTTCTCACGACCATTTCCGACGTAAAATGACGCGAGGAACACGATGGAAGCGACAGAATTACGATCCGAGCAACCGTTGACTAGAAACTCGCGTCTATTCCCAAAACTTGAAGTCGACTTTCCTGGACTCCGTGAACGTTTTTGTGAATTTCTCACGACCATTTCCGACGTAAAATGACGCAAGGAACACGATGGAAGCGACAGAATTACGATCCGAGCAATCGTTGGCCAGAAACACGCGTCTATTCCCAAAACTAGAAGTCTAGTTTCCTGGACTCCGTGAACGTTTGAGTGAATTTCTCACTACCATTCCGACGTAAAATGACGCGAGGAAGACGGTGGAAGCGACAGAATTACGATCCGAGCAACCGTTGACTAGAAACTCGCGTCTATTCCCAAAACTTGAAGTCGACTTTCCTGGACTCCGTGAACGTTTTTGTGGATTTCTCACGACCATTTCCGACGTAAAATGACGCGAGGAACACGATGGAAGCGACAGAATTACGATCCGAGCAATCGTTGGCCAGAAACACGCGTCTATTCCCAAAACTAGAAGTCTAGTTTCCTGGACTCCGTGAACGTTTGAGTGAATTTCTCACGACCATTTCCGACGTAAAATGACGCGAGGAACACAATGGAAGCGACAGAATTACGATCCGAGCAACCGATGACCAGAAACTCGCGTCTACTCCCAAAACTTGAAGTTGAGTTTCCTGGACTCCGTGAACGTTTTTGTGAATTTCTCACGGCCACTTCCGACGTAAAATGACGGGAGGAACACGATGGAAGCGACAGAATTATGATCCGAGCAACCGTTGACTAGAAACTCGCGTCTATTCCCAAAACTTGAAGTCTAGTTTCCTGGACTCCGTGAACGTTTTTGTGAATTTCTCACGACCATTTCCGACGTAAAATGACGCGAGGAACACGATGGAAGCGACAGAATTACGATCCGAGCAACCGTTGAACAGAAACTCGCGTCTATTCCCAAAACTTGAAGTCGACTTTCCTGGACTCCGTGAACGTTTTTGGGATTTTCTCACGACCATTTCCGACGTAAAATGACGCGAGGAACACGATGGAAGCGACAGAATTACGATCCGAGCAACCGTTGACTAGAAACTCGCGTCTATTCCCAAAATTTGAAGTCGACTTTCCTGGACTCCGTGAACGTTTTTGTGAATTTCTCACGACCATTTCCGACGTAAAATGACGCGAGGAACACGATGGAAGCGACAGAATTACGATCCGAGCAACCGTTGACTAGAAACTCGCGTCTATTCCCAAAACTTGAAGTCGACTTTCCTGGACTCCGTGAACGTTTTTGTGAATTTCTCACGACCATTTCCGACGTAAAATGACGCGAGGAACACGATGGAAGCGACAGAATTACGATCCGAGCAACCGTTGACCAGAAACTCGCGTCTATTCCCAAAACTTGAAGTTGAGTTTCCTGGACTCCGTGAACGTTTTTGTGAATTTCTCACGACCATTTCCGACGTAAAATGACGCGAGGAATACGATGGAAGCGACAGAATTACGATCCGAGCAATAGTTGGCCAGAAACACGCGTCTATTCCCAAAACTTGAAGTTGAGTTTCCTGGACTCCGTGAACGTTTTTGTGAATTTCTCACGACCATTTCCGACGTAAAATGACGCGAGGAACACGATGGAAGCGACAGAATTACGATCCGAGCAACCGTTGAACAGAAACTCGCGTCTATTCCCAAAACTTGAAGTCGACTTTCCTGGACTCCGTGAACGTTTTTGGGATTTTCTCACGACCATTTCCGACGTAAAATGACGCGAGGAACACGATGGAAGCGACAGAATTACGATCCGAGCAACCGTTGACTAGAAACTCGCGTCTATTCCCAAAATTTGAAGTCGACTTTCCTGGACTCCGTGAACGTTTTTGTGAATTTCTCACGACCATTTCCGACGTAAAATGACGCGAGGAACACGATGGAAGCGACAGAATTACGATCCGAGCAACCGTTACCAGAAACTCGCGTCTATTCCCAAAACTTGAAGTTGACTTTCCTGGACTCCGTGAACGTTTTTGTGAATTTCTCACGACCATTTCCGACGTAAAATGACGCGAGGAACACAATGGAAGCGACAGAATTACGATCCGAGCAACCGATGACCAGAAACTCGCGTCTACTCCCAAAACTTGAAGTCTAGTTTCCTGGACTCCGTGAACGTTTTTGTGGATTTCTCACGGCCATTTCCGACGTAAAATGACGCGAGGAACACGATGGAAGCGACAGAATTACGATCCGAGCAATAGTTGGCCAGAAACACGCGTCTATTCCCAAAACTTGAAGTTGAGTTTCCTGGACTCCGTGAACGTTTTTGTGAATTTCTCACGACCATTTCCGACGTAAAATGACGCGAGGAACACGATGGAAGCGACAGAATTACGATCCGAGCAACCGTTGAACAGAAACTCGCGTCTATTCCCAAAACTTGAAGTCGACTTTCCTGGACTCCGTGAACGTTTTTGTGAATTTCTCACGACCATTTCCGACGTAAAATGACGCGAGGAACACGATGGAAGCGACAGAATTACGATCCGAGCAACCGTTGAACAGAAACTCGCGTCTATTCCCAAAACTTGAAGTCGACTTTCCTGGACTCCGTGAACGTTTTTGTGAATTTCTCACGACCATTTCCGACGTAAAATGACGCGAGGAACACGATGGAAGCGACAGAATTACGATCCGCGCAATAGTTGGCCAGAAACACGCGTCTATTCCCAAAACTTGAAGTTGAGTTTCCTGGACTCCGTGAACGTTTTTGTGAATTTCTCACGACCATTTTCGACGTAAAATGACGCGAGGAACACGATGGAAGCGACAGAATTACGATCCGAGCAACCGTTACCAGAAACTCGCGTCTATTCCCAAAACTTGAAGTTGACTTTCCTGGACTCCGTGAACGTTTTTGTGAATTTCTCACGACCATTTCCGACGTAAAATGACGCGAGGAACACAATGGAAGCGACAGAATTACGATCCGAGCAACCGATGACCAGAAACTCGCGTCTACTCCCAAAACTTGAAGTCTAGTTTCCTGGACTCCGTGAACGTTTTTGTGAATTTCTCACGACCATTTCCGACGTAAAATGACGCGAGGAACACGATGGAAGCGACAGAATTACGATCCGAGCAACCGTTGAACAGAAACTCGCGTCTATTCCCAAAACTTGAAGTCGACTTTCCTGGACTCCGTGAACGTTTTTGGGATTTTCTCACGACCATTTCCGACGTAAAATGACGCGAGGAACACGATGGAAGCGACAGAATTACGATCCGAGCAACCGTTGACTAGAAACTCGCGTCTATTCCCAAAATTTGAAGTCGACTTTCCTGGACTCCGTGAACGTTTTTGTGAATTTCTCACGACCATTTCCGACGTAAAATGACGCGAGGAACACGATGGAAGCGACAGAATTACGATCCGAGCAACCGTTGACTAGAAACTCGCGTCTATTCCCAAAACTTGAAGTCGACTTTCCTGGACTCCGTGAACGTTTTTGTGAATTTCTCACGACCATTTCCGACGTAAAATGACGCGAGGAACACGATGGAAGCGACAGAATTACGATCCGAGCAACCGTTGACCAGAAACTCGCGTCTATTCCCAAAACTTGAAGTTGAGTTTCCTGGACTCCGTGAACGTTTTTGTGAATTTCTCACGACCATTTCCGACGTAAAATGACGCGAGGAATACGATGGAAGCGACAGAATTACGATCCGAGCAATAGTTGGCCAGAAACACGCGTCTATTCCCAAAACTTGAAGTTGAGTTTCCTGGACTCCGTGAACGTTTTTGTGAATTTCTCACGACCATTTCCGACGTAAAATGACGCGAGGAACACGATGGAAGCGACAGAATTACGATCCGAGCAACCGTTGAACAGAAACTCGCGTCTATTCCCAAAACTTGAAGTCGACTTTCCTGGACTCCGTGAACGTTTTTGGGATTTTCTCACGACCATTTCCGACGTAAAATGACGCGAGGAACACGATGGAAGCGACAGAATTACGATCCGAGCAACCGTTGACTAGAAACTCGCGTCTATTCCCAAAATTTGAAGTCGACTTTCCTGGACTCCGTGAACGTTTTTGTGAATTTCTCACGACCATTTCCGACGTAAAATGACGCGAGGAACACGATGGAAGCGACAGAATTACGATCCGAGCAACCGTTACCAGAAACTCGCGTCTATTCCCAAAACTTGAAGTTGACTTTCCTGGACTCCGTGAACGTTTTTGTGAATTTCTCACGACCATTTCCGACGTAAAATGACGCGAGGAACACAATGGAAGCGACAGAATTACGATCCGAGCAACCGATGACCAGAAACTCGCGTCTACTCCCAAAACTTGAAGTCTAGTTTCCTGGACTCCGTGAACGTTTTTGTGGATTTCTCACGGCCATTTCCGACGTAAAATGACGCGAGGAACACGATGGAAGCGACAGAATTACGATCCGAGCAATAGTTGGCCAGAAACACGCGTCTATTCCCAAAACTTGAAGTTGAGTTTCCTGGACTCCGTGAACGTTTTTGTGAATTTCTCACGACCATTTCCGACGTAAAATGACGCGAGGAACACGATGGAAGCGACAGAATTACGATCCGAGCAACCGTTGAACAGAAACTCGCGTCTATTCCCAAAACTTGAAGTCGACTTTCCTGGACTCCGTGAACGTTTTTGTGAATTTCTCACGACCATTTCCGACGTAAAATGACGCGAGGAACACGATGGAAGCGACAGAATTACGATCCGAGCAACCGTTGAACAGAAACTCGCGTCTATTCCCAAAACTTGAAGTCGACTTTCCTGGACTCCGTGAACGTTTTTGTGAATTTCTCACGACCATTTCCGACGTAAAATGACGCGAGGAACACGATGGAAGCGACAGAATTACGATCCGCGCAATAGTTGGCCAGAAACACGCGTCTATTCCCAAAACTTGAAGTTGAGTTTCCTGGACTCCGTGAACGTTTTTGTGAATTTCTCACGACCATTTTCGACGTAAAATGACGCGAGGAACACGATGGAAGCGACAGAATTACGATCCGAGCAACCGTTACCAGAAACTCGCGTCTATTCCCAAAACTTGAAGTTGACTTTCCTGGACTCCGTGAACGTTTTTGTGAATTTCTCACGACCATTTCCGACGTAAAATGACGCGAGGAACACAATGGAAGCGACAGAATTACGATCCGAGCAACCGATGACCAGAAACTCGCGTCTACTCCCAAAACTTGAAGTCTAGTTTCCTGGACTCCGTGAACGTTTTTGTGAATTTCTCACGACCATTTCCGACGTAAAATGACGCGAGGAACACGATGGAAGCGACAGAATTACGATCCGAGCAATCGTTGGCCAGAAACACGCGTCTATTCCCAAAACTTGAAGTCTAGTTTCCTGGACTCCGTGAACGTTTTTGTGGATTTCTCACGGCCATTTCCGACGTAAAATGACGCGAGGAACACGATGGAAGCGACAGAATTACGATCCGAGCAACCGTTGAACAGAAACTCGCGTCTATTCCCAAAACTTGAAGTCGACTTTCCTGGACTCCGTGAACGTTTTTGTGATTTTCTCACGACCATTTCCGACGTAAAATGACGCAAGGAACACGATGGAAGCGACAGAATTACGATCCGAGCAACCGATGACCAGAAACTCGCGTCTACTCCCAAAACTTGAAGTCTAGTTTCCTGGACTCCGTGAACGTTTTTGTGGATTTCTCACGGCCATTTCCGACGTAAAATGACGCGAGGAACACGATGGAAGCGACAGAATTACGATCCGAGCAACCGTTGAACAGAAACTCGCGTCTATTCCCAAAACTTGAAGTCGACTTTCCTGGACTCCGTGAACGTTTTTGTGATTTTCTCACGACCATTTCCGACGTAAAATGACGCGAGGAACACGATGGAAGCGACAGAATTACGATCCGAGCAACCGTTGACTAGAAACTCGCGTCTATTCCCAAAACTTGAAGTCGACTTTCCTGGACTCCGTGAACGTTTTTGTGAATTTCTCACGACCATTTCCGACGTAAAATGACGCAAGGAACACGATGGAAGCGACAGAATTACGATCCGAGCAATCGTTGGCCAGAAACACGCGTCTATTCCCAAAACTAGAAGTCTAGTTTCCTGGACTCCGTGAACGTTTGAGTGAATTTCTCACTACCATTCCGACGTAAAATGACGCGAGGAAGACGGTGGAAGCGACAGAATTACGATCCGAGCAACCGTTGACTAGAAACTCGCGTCTATTCCCAAAACTTGAAGTCTAGTTTCCTGGACTCCGTGAACGTTTTTGTGGATTTCTCACGACCATTTCCGACGTAAAATGACGCGAGGAACACGATGGAAGCGACAGAATTACGATCCGAGCAATCGTTGGCCAGAAACACGCGTCTATTCCCAAAACTAGAAGTCTAGTTTCCTGGACTCCGTGAACGTTTGAGTGAATTTCTCACGACCATTTCCGACGTAAAATGACGCGAGGAACACAATGGAAGCGACAGAATTACGATCCGAGCAACCGATGACCAGAAACTCGCGTCTACTCCCAAAACTTGAAGTTGAGTTTCCTGGACTCCGTGAACGTTTTTGTGAATTTCTCACGGCCACTTCCGACGTAAAATGACGGGAGGAACACGATGGAAGCGACAGAATTATGATCCGAGCAACCGTTGACTAGAAACTCGCGTCTATTCCCAAAACTTGAAGTCTAGTTTCCTGGACTCCGTGAACGTTTTTGTGGATTTCTCACGGCCATTTCCGACGTAAAATGACGCGAGGAATACGATGGAAGCGACAGAATTACGATCCGAGCAATAGTTGGCCAGAAACACGCGTCTATTCCCAAAACTTGAAGTTGAGTTTCCTGGACTCCGTGAACGTTTTTGTGAATTTCTCACGACCATTTCCGACGTAAAATGACGCGAGGAACACGATGGAAGCGACAGAATTACGATCCGAGCAACCGTTGAACAGAAACTCGCGTCTATTCCCAAAACTTGAAGTCGACTTTCCTGGACTCCGTGAACGTTTTTGTGAATTTCTCACGACCATTTCCGACGTAAAATGACGCGAGGAACACGATGGAAGCGACAGAATAACGATCCGAGCAACCGTTGAACAGAAACTCGCGTCTATTCCCAAAACTTGAAGTCGACTTTCCTGGACTCCGTGAACGTTTTTGGGATTTTCTCACGACCATTTCCGACGTAAAATGACGCGAGGAACACGATGGAAGCGACAGAATTACGATCCGAGCAACCGTTGACTAGAAACTCGCGTCTATTCCCAAAATTTGAAGTCGACTTTCCTGGACTCCGTGAACGTTTTTGTGAATTTCTCACGACCATTTCCGACGTAAAATGACGCGAGGAACACGATGGAAGCGACAGAATTACGATCCGAGCAACCGTTGACTAGAAACTCGCGTCTATTCCCAAAACTTGAAGTCGACTTTCCTGGACTCCGTGAACGTTTTTGTGAATTTCTCACGACCATTTCCGACGTAAAATGACGCGAGGAACACGATGGAAGCGACAGAATTACGATCCGCGTAATAGTTGGCCAGAAACACGCGTCTATTCCCAAAACTTGAAGTTGAGTTTCCTGGACTCCGTGAACGTTTTTGTGAATTTCTCACGACCATTTTCGACGTAAAATGATGCGAGGAACACGATGGAAGCGACAGAATTACGATCCGAGCAACCGTTGACCAGAAACTCGCGTCTATTCCCAAAACTTGAAGTTGACTTTCCTGGACTCCGTGAACGTTTTTGTGAATTTCTCACGACCATTTCCGACGTAAAATGACGCGAGGAATACGATGGAAGCGACAGAATTACGATCCGAGCAATAGTTGGCCAGAAACACGCGTCTATTCCCAAAACTTGAAGTTGAGTTTCCTGGACTCCGTGAACGTTTTTGTGAATTTCTCACGACCATTTCCGACGTAAAATGACGCGAGGAACACGATGGAAGCGACAGAATTACGATCCGAGCAACCGTTGAACAGAAACTCGCGTCTATTCCCAAAACTTGAAGTCGACTTTCCTGGACTCCGTGAACGTTTTTGTGAATTTCTCACGACCATTTCCGACGTAAAATGACGCGAGGAACACGATGGAAGCGACAGAATTACGATCCGAGCAACCGTTGAACAGAAACTCGCGTCTATTCCCAAAACTTGAAGTCGACTTTCCTGGACTCCGTGAACGTTTTTGGGATTTTCTCACGACCATTTCCGACGTAAAATGACGCGAGGAACACGATGGAAGCGACAGAATTACGATCCGAGCAACCGTTGACTAGAAACTCGCGTCTATTCCCAAAATTTGAAGTCGACTTTCCTGGACTCCGTGAACGTTTTTGTGAATTTCTCACGACCATTTCCGACGTAAAATGACGCGAGGAACACGATGGAAGCGACAGAATTACGATCCGAGCAACCGTTGACTAGAAACTCGCGTCTATTCCCAAAACTTGAAGTCGACTTTCCTGGACTCCGTGAACGTTTTTGTGAATTTCTCACGACCATTTCCGACGTAAAATGACGCGAGGAACACGATGGAAGCGACAGAATTACGATCCGCGTAATAGTTGGCCAGAAACACGCGTCTATTCCCAAAACTTGAAGTTGAGTTTCCTGGACTCCGTGAACGTTTTTGTGAATTTCTCACGACCATTTTCGACGTAAAATGACGCGAGGAACACGATGGAAGCGACAGAATTACGATCCGAGCAACCGTTGACCAGAAACTCGCGTCTATTCCCAAAACTTGAAGTTGACTTTCCTGGACTCCGTGAACGTTTTTGTGAATTTCTCACGACCATTTCCGACGTAAAATGACGCGAGGAACACAATGGAAGCGACAGAATTACGATCCGAGCAACCGATGACCAGAAACTCGCGTCTACTCCCAAAACTTGAAGTCTAGTTTCCTGGACTCCGTGAACGTTTTTGTGAATTTCTCACGACCATTTCCGACGTAAAATGACGCGAGGAACACGATGGAAGCGACAGAATTACGATCCGAGCAATCGTTGGCCAGAAACACGCGTCTATTCCCAAAACTTGAAGTCTAGTTTCCTGGACTCCGTGAACGTTTTTGTGGATTTCTCACGGCCATTTCCGACGTAAAATGACGCGAGGAACACGATGGAAGCGACAGAATTACGATCCGAGCAACCGTTGACTAGAAACTCGCGTCTATTCCCAAAACTTGAAGTCGACTTTCCTGGACTCCGTGAACGTTTTTGTGAATTTCTCACGACCATTTCCGACGTAAAATGACGCGAGGAACACGATGGAAGCGACAGAATTACGATCCGAGCAATCGTTGGCCAGAAACACGCGTCTATTCCCAAAACTAGAAGTCTAGTTTCCTGGACTCCGTGAACGTTTGAGTGAATTTCTCACTACCATTCCGACGTAAAATGACGCGAGGAAGACGGTGGAAGCGACAGAATTACGATCCGAGCAACCGTTGACTAGAAACTCGCGTCTATTCCCAAAACTTGAAGTCGACTTTCCTGGACTCCGTGAACGTTTTTGTGAATTTCTCACGACCATTTCCGACGTAAAATGACGCGAGGAACACGATGGAAGCGACAGAATTACGATCCGAGCTATCGTTGGCCAGAAACACGCGTCTATTCCCAAAACTTGAAGTCTAGTTTCCTGGACTCCGTGAACGTTTGAGTGAATTTCTCACTACCATTCCGACGTAAAATGACGCGAGGAAGACGGTGGAAGCGACAGAATTACGATCCGAGCAACCGTTGACTAGAAACTCGCGTCTATTCCCAAAACTTGAAGTCGACTTTCCTGGACTCCGTGAACGTTTTTGTGAATTTCTCACGACCATTTCCGACGTAAAATGACGCGAGGAACACAATGGAAGCGACAGAATTACGATCCGAGCAACCGATGACCAGAAACTCGCGTCTACTCCCAAAACTTGAAGTTGAGTTTCCTGGACTCCGTGAACGTTTTTGTGAATTTCTCACGGCCACTTCCGACGTAAAATGACGGGAGGAACACGATGGAAGCGACAGAATTATGATCCGAGCAACCGTTGACTAGAAACTCGCGTCTATTCCCAAAACTTGAAGTCTAGTTTCCTGGACTCCGTGAACGTTTTGGTGGATTTCTCACGGCCATTTCCGACGTAAAATGACGCGAGGAACACGATGGAAGCGACAGAATTACGATCCGAGCAATAGTTGGCCAGAAACACGCGTCTATTCCCAAAACTTGAAGTTGAGTTTCCTGGACTCCGTGAACGTTTTTGTGAATTTCTCACGACCATTTCCGACGTAAAATGACGCGAGGAACACGATGGAAGCGACAGAATTACGATCCGAGCAACCGTTGACTAGAAACTCGCGTCTATTCCCAAAATTTGAAGTCGACTTTCCTGGACTCCGTGAACGTTTTTGTGAATTTCTCACGACCATTTCCGACGTAAAATGACGCGAGGAACACGATGGAAGCGACAGAATTACGATCCGAGCAACCGTTGACTAGAAACTCGCGTCTATTCCCAAAACTTGAAGTCGACTTTCCTGGACTCCGTGAACGTTTTTGTGAATTTCTCACGACCATTTCCGACGTAAAATGACGCGAGGAACACGATGGAAGCGACAGAATTACGATCCGCGTAATAGTTGGCCAGAAACACGCGTCTATTCCCAAAACTTGAAGTTGAGTTTCCTGGACTCCGTGAACGTTTTTGTGAATTTCTCACGACCATTTTCGACGTAAAATGACGCGAGGAACACGATGGAAGCGACAGAATTACGATCCGAGCAACCGTTGACCAGAAACTCGCGTCTATTCCCAAAACTTGAAGTTGACTTTCCTGGACTCCGTGAACGTTTTTGTGAATTTCTCACGACCATTTCCGACGTAAAATGACGCGAGGAATACGATGGAAGCGACAGAATTACGATCCGAGCAATAGTTGGCCAGAAACACGCGTCTATTCCCAAAACTTGAAGTTGAGTTTCCTGGACTCCGTGAACGTTTTTGTGAATTTCTCACGACCATTTCCGACGTAAAATGACGCGAGGAACACGATGGAAGCGACAGAATTACGATCCGAGCAACCGTTGAACAGAAACTCGCGTCTATTCCCAAAACTTGAAGTCGACTTTCCTGGACTCCGTGAACGTTTTTGTGAATTTCTCACGACCATTTCCGACGTAAAATGACGCGAGGAACACGATGGAAGCGACAGAATTACGATCCGAGCAACCGTTGAACAGAAACTCGCGTCTATTCCCAAAACTTGAAGTCGACTTTCCTGGACTCCGTGAACGTTTTTGGGATTTTCTCACGACCATTTCCGACGTAAAATGACGCGAGGAACACGATGGAAGCGACAGAATTACGATCCGAGCAACCGTTGACTAGAAACTCGCGTCTATTCCCAAAATTTGAAGTCGACTCTCCTGGACTCCGTGAACGTTTTTGTGAATTTCTCACGACCATTTCCGACGTAAAATGACGCGAGGAACACGATGGAAGCGACAGAATTACGATCCGAGCAACCGTTGACTAGAAACTCGCGTCTATTCCCAAAACTTGAAGTCGACTTTCCTGGACTCCGTGAACGTTTTTGTGAATTTCTCACGACCATTTCCGACGTAAAATGACGCGAGGAACACGATGGAAGCGACAGAATTACGATCCGCGTAATAGTTGGCCAGAAACACGCGTCTATTCCCAAAACTTGAAGTTGAGTTTCCTGGACTCCGTGAACGTTTTTGTGAATTTCTCACGACCATTTTCGACGTAAAATGACGCGAGGAACACGATGGAAGCGACAGAATTACGATCCGAGCAACCGTTGACCAGAAACTCGCGTCTATTCCCAAAACTTGAAGTTGACTTTCCTGGACTCCGTGAACGTTTTTGTGAATTTCTCACGACCATTTCCGACGTAAAATGACGCGAGGAACACAATGGAAGCGACAGAATTACGATCCGAGCAACCGATGACCAGAAACTCGCGTCTACTCCCAAAACTTGAAGTCTAGTTTCCTGGACTCCGTGAACGTTTTTGTGAATTTCTCACGACCATTTCCGACGTAAAATGACGCGAGGAACACGATGGAAGCGACAGAATTACGATCCGAGCAATCGTTGGCCAGAAACACGCGTCTATTACCAAAACTTGAAGTCTAGTTTCCTGGACTCCGTGAACGTTTTTGTGGATTTCTCACGGCCATTTCCGACGTAAAATGACGCGAGGAACACGATGGAAGCGACAGAATTACGATCCGAGCAACCGTTGAACAGAAACTCGCGTCTATTCCCAAAACTTGAAGTCGACTTTCCTGGACTCCGTGAACGTTTTTGTGATTTTCTCACGACCATTTCCGACGTAAAATGACGCGAGGAACACGATGGAAGCGACAGAATTACGATCCGAGCAACCGTTGAACAGAAACTCGCGTCTATTCCCAAAACTTGAAGTCGACTTTCCTGGACTCCGTGAACGTTTTTGTGATTTTCTCACGACCATTTCCGACGTAAAATGACGCGAGGAACACGATGGAAGCGACAGAATTACGATCCGAGCAACCGATGACCAGAAACTCGCGTCTACTCCCAAAACTTGAAGTCTAGTTTCCTGGACTCCGTGAACGTTTTTGTGAATTTCTCACGACCATTTCCGACGTAAAATGACGCGAGGAACACGATGGAAGCGACAGAATTACGATCCGAGCAATCGTTGGCCAGAAACACGCGTCTATTCCCAAAACTTGAAGTCTAGTTTCCTGGACTCCGTGAACGTTTTTGTGGATTTCTCACGGCCATTTCCGACGTAAAATGACGCGAGGAACACGATGGAAGCGACAGAATTACGATCCGAGCAACCGTTGAACAGAAACTCGCGTCTATTCCCAAAACTTGAAGTCGACTTTCCTGGACTCCGTGAACGTTTTTGTGATTTTCTCACGACCATTTCCGACGTAAAATGACGCGAGGAACACGATGGAAGCGACAGAATTACGATCCGAGCAACCGTTGACTAGAAACTCGCGTCTATTCCCAAAACTTGAAGTCGACTTTCCTGGACTCCGTGAACGTTTTTGTGAATTTCTCACGACCATTTCCGACGTAAAATGACGCGAGGAACACGATGGAAGCGACAGAATTACGATCCGAGCAATCGTTGGCCAGAAACACGCGTCTATTCCCAAAACTAGAAGTCTAGTTTCCTGGACTCCGTGAACGTTTGAGTGAATTTCTCACTACCATTCCGACGTAAAATGACGCGAGGAAGACGGTGGAAGCGACAGAATTACGATCCGAGCAACCGTTGACTAGAAACTCGCGTCTATTCCCAAAACTTGAAGTCGACTTTCCTGGACTCCGTGAACGTTTTTGTGAATTTCTCACGACCATTTCCGACGTAAAATGACGCGAGGAACACAATGGAAGCGACAGAATTACGATCCGAGCAACCGATGACCAGAAACTCGCGTCTACTCCCAAAACTTGAAGTTGAGTTTCCTGGACTCCGTGAACGTTTTTGTGAATTTCTCACGGCCACTTCCGACGTAAAATGACGCGAGGAACACGATGGAAGCGACAGAATTATGATCCGAGCAACCGTTGACTAGAAACTCGCGTCTATTCCCAAAACTTGAAGTCTAGTTTCCTGGACTCCGTGAACCTTTTTGTGGATTTCTCACGGCCATTTCCGACGTAAAATGACGCGAGGAACACGATGGAAGCGACAGAATTACGATCCGAGCAATAGTTGGCCGGAAACACGCGTCTATTCCCAAAACTTGAAGTTGAGTTTCCTGGACTCCGTGAACGTTTTTGTGAATTTCTCACGACCATTTCCGACGTAAAATCACGCGAGGAACACGATGGAAGCGACAGAATTACGATCCGAGCAACCGTTGAACAGAAACTCGCGTCTATTCCCAAAACTTGAAGTCGACTTTCCTGGACTCCGTGAACGTTTTTGTGATTTTCTCACGACCATTTCCGACGTAAAATGACGCGAGGAACACGATGGAAGCGACAGAATTACGATCCGAGCAACCGTTGACTAGAAACTCGCGTCTATTCCCAAAACTTGAAGTCTAGTTTCCTGGACTCCGTGAACCTTTTTGTGGATTTCTCACGGCCATTTCCGACGTAAAATGACGCGAGGAACACGATGGAAGCGACAGAATTACGATCCGAGCAATAGTTGGCCGGAAACACGCGTCTATTCCCAAAACTTGAAGTTGAGTTTCCTGGACTCCGTGAACGTTTTTGTGAATTTCTCACGACCATTTCCGACGTAAAATCACGCGAGGAACACGATGGAAGCGACAGAATTACGATCCGAGCAACCGTTGAACAGAAACTCGCGTCTATTCCCAAAACTTGAAGTCGACTTTCCTGGACTCCGTGAACGTTTTTGTGATTTTCTCACGACCATTTCCGACGTAAAATGACGCGAGGAACACGATGGAAGCGACAGAATTACGATCCGAGCAACCGTTGACTAGAAACTCGCGTCTATTCCCAAAACTTGAAGTCGACTTTCCTGGACTCCGTGAACGTTTTTGTGAATTTCTCACGACCATTTCCGACGTAAAATGACGCGAGGAACACGATGGAAGCGACAGAATTACGATCCGAGCAATCGTTGGCCAGAAACACGCGTCTATTCCCAAAACTTGAAGTCTAGTTTCCTGGACTCCGTGAACGTTTGAGTGAATTTCTCACTACCATTCCGACGTAAAATGACGCGAGGAAGACGGTGGAAGCGACAGAATTACGATCCGAGCAACCGTTGACTAGAAACTCGCGTCTATTCCCAAAACTTGAAGTCTAGTTTCCTGGACTCCGTGAACCTTTTTGTGGATTTCTCACGGCCATTTCCGACGTAAAATGACGCGAGGAACACGATGGAAGCGACAGAATTACGATCCGAGCAATAGTTGGCCGGAAACACGCGTCTATTCCCAAAACTTGAAGTTGAGTTTCCTGGACTCCGTGAACGTTTTTGTGAATTTCTCACGACCATTTCCGACGTAAAATCACGCGAGGAACACGATGGAAGCGACAGAATTACGATCCGAGCAACCGTTGAACAGAAACTCGCGTCTATTCCCAAAACTTGAAGTCGACTTTCCTGGACTCCGTGAACGTTTTTGTGATTTTCTCACGACCATTTCCGACGTAAAATGACGCGAGGAACACGATGGAAGCGACAGAATTACGATCCGAGCAACCGTTGACTAGAAACTCGCGTCTATTCCCAAAACTTGAAGTCTAGTTTCCTGGACTCCGTGAACCTTTTTGTGGATTTCTCACGGCCATTTCCGACGTAAAATGACGCGAGGAACACGATGGAAGCGACAGAATTACGATCCGAGCAATAGTTGGCCGGAAACACGCGTCTATTCCCAAAACTTGAAGTTGAGTTTCCTGGACTCCGTGAACGTTTTTGTGAATTTCTCACGACCATTTCCGACGTAAAATCACGCGAGGAACACGATGGAAGCGACAGAATTACGATCCGAGCAACCGTTGAACAGAAACTCGCGTCTATTCCCAAAACTTGAAGTCGACTTTCCTGGACTCCGTGAACGTTTTTGTGATTTTCTCACGACCATTTCCGACGTAAAATGACGCGAGGAACACGATGGAAGCGACAGAATTACGATCCGAGCAACCGTTGACTAGAAACTCGCGTCTATTCCCAAAACTTGAAGTCGACTTTCCTGGACTCCGTGAACGTTTTTGTGAATTTCTCACGACCATTTCCGACGTAAAATGACGCGAGGAACACGATGGAAGCGACAGAATTACGATCCGAGCAATCGTTGGCCAGAAACACGCGTCTATTCCCAAAACTTGAAGTCTAGTTTCCTGGACTCCGTGAACGTTTGAGTGAATTTCTCACTACCATTCCGACGTAAAATGACACGAGGAAGACGGTGGAAGCGACAGAATTACGATCCGAGCAACCGTTGACTAGAAACTCGCGTCTATTCCCAAAACTTGAAGTCGACTTTCCTGGACTCCGTGAACGTTTTTGTGGATTTCTCACGACCATTTCCGACGTAAAATGACGCGAGGAACACAATGGAAGCGACAGAATTACGATCCGAGCAACCGATGACCAGAAACTCGCGTCTACTCCCAAAACTTGAAGTTGAGTTTCCTGGACTCCGTGAACGTTTTTGTGAATTTCTCACGGCCACTTCCGACGTAAAATGACGGGAGGAACACGATGGAAGCGACAGAATTATGATCCGAGCAACCGTTGACTAGAAACTCGCGTCTATTCCCAAAACTTGAAGTCTAGTTTCCTGGACTCCGTGAACGTTTTTGTGGATTTCTCACGGCCATTTCCGACGTAAAATGACGCGAGGAATACGATGGAAGCGACAGAATTACGATCCGAGCAATAGTTGGCCAGAAACACGCGTCTATTCCCAAAACTTGAAGTTGAGTTTCCTGGACTCCGTGAACGTTTTTGTGAATTTCTCACGACCATTTCCGACGTAAAATGACGCGAGGAACACGATGGAAGCGACAGAATTACGATCCGAGCAACCGTTGAACAGAAACTCGCGTCTATTCCCAAAACTTGAAGTCGACTTTCCTGGACTCCGTGAACGTTTTTGTGAATTTCTCACGACCATTTCCGACGTAAAATGACGCGAGGAACACGATGGAAGCGACAGAATTACGATCCGAGCAACCGTTGAACAGAAACTCGCGTCTATTCCCAAAACTTGAAGTCGACTTTCCTGGACTCCGTGAACGTTTTTGGGATTTTCTCACGACCATTTCCGACGTAAAATGACGCGAGGAACACGATGGAAGCGACAGAATTACGATCCGAGCAACCGTTGACTAGAAACTCGCGTCTATTCCCAAAATTTGAAGTCGACTTTCCTGGACTCCGTGAACGTTTTTGTGAATTTCTCACGACCATTTCCGACGTAAAATGACGCGAGGAACACGATGGAAGCGACAGAATTACGATCCGAGCAACCGTTGACTAGAAACTCGCGTCTATTCCCAAAACTTGAAGTCGACTTTCCTGGTCTCCGTGAACGTTTTTGTGAATTTCTCACGACCATTTCCGACGTAAAATGACGCGAGGAACACGATGGAAGCGACAGAATTACGATCCGCGTAATAGTTGGCCAGAAACACGCGTCTATTCCCAAAACTTGAAATTGAGTTTCCTGGACTCCGTGAACGTTTTTGTGAATTTCTCACGACCATTTTCGACGTAAAATGACGCGAGGAACACGATGGAAGCGACAGAATTACGATCCGAGCAACCGTTGACCAGAAACTCGCGTCTATTCCCAAAACTTGAAGTTGACTTTCCTGGACTCCGTGAACGTTTTTGTGAATTTCTCACGACCATTTCCGACGTAAAATGACGCGAGGAACACAATGGAAGCGACAGAATTACGATCCGAGCAACCGATGACCAGAAACTCGCGTCTACTCCCAAAACTTGAAGTCTAGTTTCCTGGACTTCGTGAACGTTTTTGTGAATTTCTCACGACCATTTCCGACGTAAAATGACGCGAGGAACACGATGGAAGCGACAGAATTACGATCCGAGCAATCGTTGGCCAGAAACACGCGTCTATTCCCAAAACTTGAAGTCTAGTTTCCTGGACTCCGTGAACGTTTTTGTGGATTTCTCACGGCCATTTCCGACGTAAAATGACGCGAGGAACACGATGGAAGCGACAGAATTACGATCCGAGCAACCGTTGAACAGAAACTCGCGTCTATTCCCAAAACTTGAAGTCGACTTTCCTGGACTCCGTGAACGTTTTTGTGATTTTCTCACGACCATTTCCGACGTAAAATGACGCGAGGAACACGATGGAAGCGACAGAATTACGATCCGAGCAACCGTTGACTAGAAACTCGCGTCTATTCCCAAAACCTGAAGTCGACTTTCCTGGACTCCGTGAACGTTTTTGTGAATTTCTCACGACCATTTCCGACGTAAAATGACGCGAGGAACACGATGGAAGCGACAGAATTACGATCCGAGCAATCGTTGGCCAGAAACACGCGTCTATTCCCAAAACTAGAAGTCTAGTTTCCTGGACTCCGTGAACGTTTGAGTGAATTTCTCACTACCATTCCGACGTAAAATGACGCGAGGAAGACGGTGGAAGCGACAGAATTACGATCCGAGCAACCGTTGACTAGAAACTCGCGTCTATTCCCAAAACTTGAAGTCGACTTTCCTGGACTCCGTGAACGTTTTTGTGAATTTCTCACGACCATTTCCGACGTAAAATGACGCGAGGAACACGATGGAAGCGACAGAATTACGATCCGAGCAACCGTTGACTAGAAACTCGCGTCTATTCCCAAAACCGGAAGTCGAGTTTCCTGGACACCGTGAAGGTTTTTGTGAATTTCTCACGACCATTTCCGACGTAAAATGACGCGAGGAACACGATGGAAGCGACAGAATTACGATCCGAGCAACCGTTGACTAGAAACTCGCGTCTATTCCCAAAACTTGAAGTCGACTTTCCTGGACTCCGTGAACGTTTTTGTGAATTTCTCACGACCATTTCCGACGTAAAATGACGCGAGGAACACGATGGAAGCGACAGAATTACGATCCGCGCAATAGTTGGCCAGAAACACGCGTCTATTCCCAAAACTTGAAGTTGAGTTTCCTGGACTCCGTGAACGTTTTTGTGAATTTCTCACGACCATTTTCGACGTAAAATGACGCGAGGAACACGATGGAAGCGACAGAATTACGATCCGAGCAACCGTTACCAGAAACTCGCGTCTATTCCCAAAACTTGAAGTTGACTTTCCTGGACTCCGTGAACGTTTTTGTGAATTTCTCACGACCATTTCCGACGTAAAATGACGCGAGGAACACAATGGAAGCGACAGAATTACGATCCGAGCAACCGATGACCAGAAACTCGCGTCTACTCCCAAAACTTGAAGTCTAGTTTCCTGGACTCCGTGAACGTTTTTGTGAATTTCTCACGAC
The DNA here is from genome assembly GCA_963675795.1 of Crossocerus cetratus. Classification (NCBI taxonomy): domain Eukaryota; kingdom Metazoa; phylum Arthropoda; class Insecta; order Hymenoptera; family Crabronidae; genus Crossocerus; species Crossocerus cetratus. Next base: position 10,754,279 of record OY776664.1, on the reverse strand, counting down.
CATTTCCGACGTAAAATGACGCGAGGAACACGATGGAAGCGACAGAATTACGATCCGAGCAATCGTTGGCCAGAAACACGCGTCTATTCCCAAAACTTGAAGTCTAGTTTCCTGGACTCCGTGAACGTTTTTGTGGATTTCTCACGGCCATTTCCGACGTAAAATGACGCGAGGAACACGATGGAAGCGACAGAATTACGATCCGAGCAACCGTTGAACAGAAACTCGCGTCTATTCCCAAAACTTGAAGTCGACTTTCCTGGACTCCGTGAACGTTTTTGTGATTTTCTCACGACCATTTCCGACGTAAAATGACGCGAGGAACACGATGGAAGCGACAGAATTACGATCCGAGCAACCGTTGACTAGAAACTCGCGTCTATTCCCAAAACTTGAAGTCGACTTTCCTGGACTCCGTGAACGTTTTTGTGAATTTCTCACGACCATTTCCGACGTAAAATGACGCGAGGAACACGATGGAAGCGACAGAATTACGATCCGAGCAATCGTTGGCCAGAAACACGCGTCTATTCCCAAAACTAGAAGTCTAGTTTCCTGGACTCCGTGAACGTTTGAGTGAATTTCTCACTACCATTCCGACGTAAAATGACGCGAGGAAGACGGTGGAAGCGCCAGAATTACGATCCGAGCAACCGTTGACTAGAAACTCGCGTCTATTCCCAAAACTTGAAGTCGACTTTCCTGGACTCCGTGAACGTTGTTGTGAATTTCTCACGACCATTTCCGACGTAAAATGACGCGAGGAACACGATGGAAGCGACAGAATTACGATCCGAGCAACCGTTGACTAGAAACTCGCGTCTATTCCCAAAACTTGAAGTCGACTTTCCTGGACTCCGTGAACGTTTTTGTGAATTTCTCACGACCATTTCCGACGTAAAATGACGCGAGGAACACGATGGAAGCGACAGAATTACGATCCGAGCAACCGTTGACTAGAAACTCGCGTCTATTCCCAAAACCGGAAGTCGAGTTTCCTGGACACCGTGAAGGTTTTTGTGAATTTCTCACGACCATTTCCGACGTAAAATGACGCGAGGAACACGATGGAAGCGACAGAATTACGATCCGAGCAACCGTTGAACAGAAACTCGCGTCTATTCCCAAAACTTGAAGTCGACTTTCCTGGACTCCGTGAACGTTTTTGTGAATTTCTCACGACCATTTCCGACGTAAAATGACGCGAGGAACACGATGGAAGCGACAGAATTACGATCCGAGCAACCGTTGAACAGAAACTCGCGTCTATTCCCAAAACTTGAAGTCGACTTTCCTGGACTCCGTGAACGTTTTTGGGATTTTCTCACGACCATTTCCGACGTAAAATGACGCGAGGAACACGATGGAAGCGACAGAATTACGATCCGAGCAACCGTTGACTAGAAACTCGCGTCTATTCCCAAAATTTGAAGTCGACTTTCCTGGACTCCGTGAACGTTTTTGTGAATTTCTCACGACCATTTCCGACGTAAAATGACGCGAGGAACACGATGGAAGCGACAGAATTACGATCCGAGCAACCGTTGACTAGAAACTCGCGTCTATTCCCAAAACTTGAAGTCGACTTTCCTGGACTCCGTGAACGTTTTTGTGAATTTCTCACGACCATTTCCGACGTAAAATGACGCGAGGAACACGATGGAAGCGACAGAATTACGATCCGCGTAATAGTTGGCCAGAAACACGCGTCTATTCCCAAAACTTGAAGTTGAGTTTCCTGGACTCCGTGAACGTTTTTGTGAATTTCTCACGACCATTTTCGACGTAAAATGACGCGAGGAACACGATGGAAGCGACAGAATTACGATCCGAGCAACCGTTGACCAGAAACTCGCGTCTATTCCCAAAACTTGAAGTTGACTTTCCTGGACTCCGTGAACGTTTTTGTGAATTTCTCACGACCATTTCCGACGTAAAATGACGCGAGGAATACGATGGAAGCGACAGAATTACGATCCGAGCAATAGTTGGCCAGAAACACGCGTCTATTCCCAAAACTTGAAGTTGAGTTTCCTGGACTCCGTGAACGTTTTTGTGAATTTCTCACGACCATTTCCGACGTAAAATGACGCGAGGAACACGATGGAAGCGACAGAATTACGATCCGAGCAACCGTTGAACAGAAACTCGCGTCTATTCCCAAAACTTGAAGTCGACTTTCCTGGACTCCGTGAACGTTTTTGTGAATTTCTCACGACCATTTCCGACGTAAAATGACGCGAGGAACACGATGGAAGCGACAGAATTACGATCCGAGCAACCGTTGAACAGAAACTCGCGTCTATTCCCAAAACTTGAAGTCGACTTTCCTGGACTCCGTGAACGTTTTTGGGATTTTCTCACGACCATTTCCGACGTAAAATGACGCGAGGAACACGATGGAAGCGACAGAATTACGATCCGAGCAACCGTTGACTAGAAACTCGCGTCTATTCCCAAAATTTGAAGTCGACTTTCCTGGACTCCGTGAACGTTTTTGTGAATTTCTCACGACCATTTCCGACGTAAAATGACGCGAGGAACACGATGGAAGCGACAGAATTACGATCCGAGCAACCGTTGACTAGAAACTCGCGTCTATTCCCAAAACTTGAAGTCGACTTTCCTGGACTCCGTGAACGTTTTTGTGAATTTCTCACGACCATTTCCGACGTAAAATGACGCGAGGAACACGATGGAAGCGACAGAATTACGATCCGCGTAATAGTTGGCCAGAAACACGCGTCTATTCCCAAAACTTGAAGTTGAGTTTCCTGGACTCCGTGAACGTTTTTGTGAATTTCTCACGACCATTTTCGACGTAAAATGACGCGAGGAACACGATGGAAGCGACAGAATTACGATCCGAGCAACCGTTGACCAGAAACTCGCGTCTATTCCCAAAACTTGAAGTTGACTTTCCTGGACTCCGTGAACGTTTTTGTGAATTTCTCACGACCATTTCCGACGTAAAATGACGCGAGGAACACAATGGAAGCGACAGAATTACGATCCGAGCAACCGATGACCAGAAACTCGCGTCTACTCCCAAAACTTGAAGTCTAGTTTCCTGGACTCCGTGAACGTTTTTGTGAATTTCTCACGACCATTTCCGACGTGAAATGACGCGAGGAACTCGATGGAAGCGACAGAATTACGATCCGAGCAACCGTTGACTAGAAACTCGCGTCTATTCCCAAAACTTGAAGTCGACTTTCCTGGACTCCGTGAACGTTTTTGTGAATTTCTCACGACCATTTCCGACGTAAAATGACGCGAGGAACACGATGGAAGCGACAGAATTACGATCCGAGCAATCGTTGGCCAGAAACACGCGTCTATTCCCAAAACTAGAAGTCTAGTTTCCTGGACTCCGTGAACGTTTGAGTGAATTTCTCACTACCATTCCGACGTAAAATGACGCGAGGAAGACGGTGGAAGCGACAGAATTACGATCCGAGCAACCGTTGACTAGAAACTCGCGTCTATTCCCAAAACTTGAAGTCGACTTTCCTGGACTCCGTGAACGTTTTTGTGAATTTCTCACGACCATTTCCGACGTAAAATGACGCGAGGAACACGATGGAAGCGACAGAATTACGATCCGAGCTATCGTTGGCCAGAAACACGCGTCTATTCCCAAAACTTGAAGTCTAGTTTCCTGGACTCCGTGAACGTTTGAGTGAATTTCTCACTACCATTCCGACGTAAAATGACGCGAGGAAGACGGTGGAAGCGACAGAATTACGATCCGAGCAACCGTTGACTAGAAACTCGCGTCTATTCCCAAAACTTGAAGTCGACTTTCCTGGACTCCGTGAACGTTTTTGTGAATTTCTCACGACCATTTCCGACGTAAAATGACGCGAGGAACACAATGGAAGCGACAGAATTACGATCCGAGCAACCGATGACCAGAAACTCGCGTCTACTCCCAAAACTTGAAGTTGAGTTTCCTGGACTCCGTGAACGTTTTTGTGAATTTCTCACGGCCACTTCCGACGTAAAATGACGGGAGGAACACGATGGAAGCGACAGAATTATGATCCGAGCAACCGTTGACTAGAAACTCGCGTCTATTCCCAAAACTTGAAGTCTAGTTTCCTGGACTCCGTGAACGTTTTGGTGGATTTCTCACGGCCATTTCCGACGTAAAATGACGCGAGGAACACGATGGAAGCGACAGAATTACGATCCGAGCAATAGTTGGCCAGAAACACGCGTCTATTCCCAAAACTTGAAGTTGAGTTTCCTGGACTCCGTGAACGTTTTTGTGAATTTCTCACGACCATTTCCGACGTAAAATGACGCGAGGAACACGATGGAAGCGACAGAATTACGATCCGAGCAACCGTTGAACAGAAACTCGCGTCTATTCCCAAAACTTGAAGTCGACTTTCCTGGACTCCGTGAACGTTTTCGGGATTTTCTCACGACCATTTCCGACGTAAAATGACGCGAGGAACACGATGGAAGCGACAGAATTACGATCCGAGCAACCGTTGACTAGAAACTCGCGTCTATTCCCAAAATTTGAAGTCGACTTTCCTGGACTCCGTGAACGTTTTTGTGAATTTCTCACGACCATTTCCGACGTAAAATGACGCGAGGAACACGATGGAAGCGACAGAATTACGATCCGAGCAACCGTTACCAGAAACTCGCGTCTATTCCCAAAACTTGAAGTTGACTTTCCTGGACTCCGTGAACGTTTTTGTGAATTTCTCACGACCATTTCCGACGTAAAATGACGCGAGGAACACAATGGAAGCGACAGAATTACGATCCGAGCAACCGATGACCAGAAACTCGCGTCTACTCCCAAAACTTGAAGTCTAGTTTCCTGGACTCCGTGAACGTTTTTGTGGATTTCTCACGGCCATTTCCGACGTAAAATGACGCGAGGAACACGATGGAAGCGACAGAATTACGATCCGAGCAATAGTTGGCCAGAAACACGCGTCTATTCCCAAAACTTGAAGTTGAGTTTCCTGGACTCCGTGAACGTTTTTGTGAATTTCTCACGACCATTTCCGACGTAAAATGACGCGAGGAACACGATGGAAGCGACAGAATTACGATCCGAGCAACCGTTGAACAGAAACTCGCGTCTATTCCCAAAACTTGAAGTCGACTTTCCTGGACTCCGTGAACGTTTTTGTGAATTTCTCACGACCATTTCCGACGTAAAATGACGCGAGGAACACGATGGAAGCGACAGAATTACGATCCGAGCAACCGTTGAACAGAAACTCGCGTCTATTCCCAAAACTTGAAGTCGACTTTCCTGGACTCCGTGAACGTTTTTGTGAATTTCTCACGACCATTTCCGACGTAAAATGACGCGAGGAACACGATGGAAGCGACAGAATTACGATCCGCGCAATAGTTGGCCAGAAACACGCGTCTATTCCCAAAACTTGAAGTTGAGTTTCCTGGACTCCGTGAACGTTTTTGTGAATTTCTCACGACCATTTTCGACGTAAAATGACGCGAGGAACACGATGGAAGCGACAGAATTACGATCCGAGCAACCGTTACCAGAAACTCGCGTCTATTCCCAAAACTTGAAGTTGACTTTCCTGGACTCCGTGAACGTTTTTGTGAATTTCTCACGACCATTTCCGACGTAAAATGACGCGAGGAACACAATGGAAGCGACAGAATTACGATCCGAGCAACCGATGACCAGAAACTCGCGTCTACTCCCAAAACTTGAAGTCTAGTTTCCTGGACTCCGTGAACGTTTTTGTGAATTTCTCACGACCATTTCCGACGTAAAATGACGCGAGGAACACGATGGAAGCGACAGAATTACGATCCGAGCAATCGTTGGCCAGAAACACGCGTCTATTCCCAAAACTTGAAGTCTAGTTTCCTGGACTCCGTGAACGTTTTTGTGGATTTCTCACGGCCATTTCCGACGTAAAATGACGCGAGGAACACGATGGAAGCGACAGAATTACGATCCGAGCAACCGTTGAACAGAAACTCGCGTCTATTCCCAAAACTTGAAGTCGACTTTCCTGGACTCCGTGAACGTTTTTGTGATTTTCTCACGACCATTTCCGACGTAAAATGACGCGAGGAACACGATGGAAGCGACAGAATTACGATCCGAGCAATCGTTGGCCAGAAACACGCGTCTATTCCCAAAACTAGAAGTCTAGTTTCCTGGACTCCGTGAACGTTTGAGTGAATTTCTCACTACCATTCCGACGTAAAATGACGCGAGGAAGACGGTGGAAGCGACAGAATTACGATCCGAGCAACCGTTGACTAGAAACTCGCGTCTATTCCCAAAACTTGAAGTCTAGTTTCCTGGACTCCGTGAACGTTTTTGTGGATTTCTCACGACCATTTCCGACGTAAAATGACGCGAGGAACACGATGGAAGCGACAGAATTACGATCCGAGCAATCGTTGGCCAGAAACACGCGTCTATTCCCAAAACTAGAAGTCTAGTTTCCTGGACTCCGTGAACGTTTGAGTGAATTTCTCACGACCATTTCCGACGTAAAATGACGCGAGGAACACAATGGAAGCGACAGAATTACGATCCGAGCAACCGATGACCAGAAACTCGCGTCTACTCCCAAAACTTGAAGTTGAGTTTCCTGGACTCCGTGAACGTTTTTGTGAATTTCTCACGGCCACTTCCGACGTAAAATGACGGGAGGAACACGATGGAAGCGACAGAATTATGATCCGAGCAACCGTTGACTAGAAACTCGCGTCTATTCCCAAAACTTGAAGTCTAGTTTCCTGGACTCCGTGAACGTTTTTGTGGATTTCTCACGGCCATTTCCGACGTAAAATGACGCGAGGAATACGATGGAAGCGACAGAATTACGATCCGAGCAATAGTTGGCCAGAAACACGCGTCTATTCCCAAAACTTGAAGTTGAGTTTCCTGGACTCCGTGAACGTTTTTGTGAATTTCTCACGACCATTTCCGACGTAAAATGACGCGAGGAACACGATGGAAGCGACAGAATTACGATCCGAGCAACCGTTGAACAGAAACTCGCGTCTATTCCCAAAACTTGAAGTCGACTTTCCTGGACTCCGTGAACGTTTTTGTGAATTTCTCACGACCATTTCCGACGTAAAATGACGCGAGGAACACGATGGAAGCGACAGAATTACGATCCGAGCAACCGTTGAACAGAAACTCGCGTCTATTCCCAAAACTTGAAGTCGACTTTCCTGGACTCCGTGAACGTTTTTGGGATTTTCTCACGACCATTTCCGACGTAAAATGACGCGAGGAACACGATGGAAGCGACAGAATTACGATCCGAGCAACCGTTGACTAGAAACTCGCGTCTATTCCCAAAATTTGAAGTCGACTTTCCTGGACTCCGTGAACGTTTTTGTGAATTTCTCACGACCATTTCCGACGTAAAATGACGCGAGGAACACGATGGAAGCGACAGAATTACGATCCGAGCAACCGTTGACTAGAAACTCGCGTCTATTCCCAAAACTTGAAGTCGACTTTCCTGGACTCCGTGAACGTTTTTGTGAATTTCTCACGACCATTTCCGACGTAAAATGACGCGAGGAACACGATGGAAGCGACAGAATTACGATCCGCGTAATAGTTGGCCAGAAACACGCGTCTATTCCCAAAACTTGAAGTTGAGTTTCCTGGACTCCGTGAACGTTTTTGTGAATTTCTCACGACCATTTTCGACGTAAAATGACGCGAGGAACACGATGGAAGCGACAGAATTACGATCCGAGCAACCGTTGACCAGAAACTCGCGTCTATTCCCAAAACTTGAAGTTGACTTTCCTGGACTCCGTGAACGTTTTTGTGAATTTCTCACGACCATTTCCGACGTAAAATGACGCGAGGAATACGATGGAAGCGACAGAATTACGATCCGAGCAATAGTTGGCCAGAAACACGCGTCTATTCCCAAAACTTGAAGTTGAGTTTCCTGGACTCCGTGAACGTTTTTGTGAATTTCTCACGACCATTTCCGACGTAAAATGACGCGAGGAACACGATGGAAGCGACAGAATTACGATCCGAGCAACCGTTGAACAGAAACTCGCGTCTATTCCCAAAACTTGAAGTCGACTTTCCTGGACTCCGTGAACGTTTTTGTGAATTTCTCACGACCATTTCCGACGTAAAATGACGCGAGGAACACGATGGAAGCGACAGAATTACGATCCGAGCAACCGTTGAACAGAAACTCGCGTCTATTCCCAAAACTTGAAGTCGACTTTCCTGGACTCCGTGAACGTTTTTGGGATTTTCTCACGACCATTTCCGACGTAAAATGACGCGAGGAACACGATGGAAGCGACAGAATTACGATCCGAGCAACCGTTGACTAGAAACTCGCGTCTATTCCCAAAATTTGAAGTCGACTCTCCTGGACTCCGTGAACGTTTTTGTGAATTTCTCACGACCATTTCCGACGTAAAATGACGCGAGGAACACGATGGAAGCGACAGAATTACGATCCGAGCAACCGTTGACTAGAAACTCGCGTCTATTCCCAAAACTTGAAGTCGACTTTCCTGGACTCCGTGAACGTTTTTGTGAATTTCTCACGACCATTTCCGACGTAAAATGACGCGAGGAACACGATGGAAGCGACAGAATTACGATCCGCGTAATAGTTGGCCAGAAACACGCGTCTATTCCCAAAACTTGAAGTTGAGTTTCCTGGACTCCGTGAACGTTTTTGTGAATTTCTCACGACCATTTTCGACGTAAAATGACGCGAGGAACACGATGGAAGCGACAGAATTACGATCCGAGCAACCGTTGACCAGAAACTCGCGTCTATTCCCAAAACTTGAAGTTGACTTTCCTGGACTCCGTGAACGTTTTTGTGAATTTCTCACGACCATTTCCGACGTAAAATGACGCGAGGAACACAATGGAAGCGACAGAATTACGATCCGAGCAACCGATGACCAGAAACTCGCGTCTACTCCCAAAACTTGAAGTCTAGTTTCCTGGACTCCGTGAACGTTTTTGTGAATTTCTCACGACCATTTCCGACGTAAAATGACGCGAGGAACACGATGGAAGCGACAGAATTACGATCCGAGCAATCGTTGGCCAGAAACACGCGTCTATTACCAAAACTTGAAGTCTAGTTTCCTGGACTCCGTGAACGTTTTTGTGGATTTCTCACGGCCATTTCCGACGTAAAATGACGCGAGGAACACGATGGAAGCGACAGAATTACGATCCGAGCAACCGTTGAACAGAAACTCGCGTCTATTCCCAAAACTTGAAGTCGACTTTCCTGGACTCCGTGAACGTTTTTGTGATTTTCTCACGACCATTTCCGACGTAAAATGACGCGAGGAACACGATGGAAGCGACAGAATTACGATCCGAGCAACCGTTGAACAGAAACTCGCGTCTATTCCCAAAACTTGAAGTCGACTTTCCTGGACTCCGTGAACGTTTTTGTGATTTTCTCACGACCATTTCCGACGTAAAATGACGCGAGGAACACGATGGAAGCGACAGAATTACGATCCGAGCAACCGATGACCAGAAACTCGCGTCTACTCCCAAAACTTGAAGTCTAGTTTCCTGGACTCCGTGAACGTTTTTGTGAATTTCTCACGACCATTTCCGACGTAAAATGACGCGAGGAACACGATGGAAGCGACAGAATTACGATCCGAGCAATCGTTGGCCAGAAACACGCGTCTATTCCCAAAACTTGAAGTCTAGTTTCCTGGACTCCGTGAACGTTTTTGTGGATTTCTCACGGCCATTTCCGACGTAAAATGACGCGAGGAACACGATGGAAGCGACAGAATTACGATCCGAGCAACCGTTGAACAGAAACTCGCGTCTATTCCCAAAACTTGAAGTCGACTTTCCTGGACTCCGTGAACGTTTTTGTGATTTTCTCACGACCATTTCCGACGTAAAATGACGCGAGGAACACGATGGAAGCGACAGAATTACGATCCGAGCAACCGTTGACTAGAAACTCGCGTCTATTCCCAAAACTTGAAGTCGACTTTCCTGGACTCCGTGAACGTTTTTGTGAATTTCTCACGACCATTTCCGACGTAAAATGACGCGAGGAACACGATGGAAGCGACAGAATTACGATCCGAGCAATCGTTGGCCAGAAACACGCGTCTATTCCCAAAACTAGAAGTCTAGTTTCCTGGACTCCGTGAACGTTTGAGTGAATTTCTCACTACCATTCCGACGTAAAATGACGCGAGGAAGACGGTGGAAGCGACAGAATTACGATCCGAGCAACCGTTGACTAGAAACTCGCGTCTATTCCCAAAACTTGAAGTCGACTTTCCTGGACTCCGTGAACGTTTTTGTGAATTTCTCACGACCATTTCCGACGTAAAATGACGCGAGGAACACAATGGAAGCGACAGAATTACGATCCGAGCAACCGATGACCAGAAACTCGCGTCTACTCCCAAAACTTGAAGTTGAGTTTCCTGGACTCCGTGAACGTTTTTGTGAATTTCTCACGGCCACTTCCGACGTAAAATGACGCGAGGAACACGATGGAAGCGACAGAATTATGATCCGAGCAACCGTTGACTAGAAACTCGCGTCTATTCCCAAAACTTGAAGTCTAGTTTCCTGGACTCCGTGAACCTTTTTGTGGATTTCTCACGGCCATTTCCGACGTAAAATGACGCGAGGAACACGATGGAAGCGACAGAATTACGATCCGAGCAATAGTTGGCCGGAAACACGCGTCTATTCCCAAAACTTGAAGTTGAGTTTCCTGGACTCCGTGAACGTTTTTGTGAATTTCTCACGACCATTTCCGACGTAAAATCACGCGAGGAACACGATGGAAGCGACAGAATTACGATCCGAGCAACCGTTGAACAGAAACTCGCGTCTATTCCCAAAACTTGAAGTCGACTTTCCTGGACTCCGTGAACGTTTTTGTGATTTTCTCACGACCATTTCCGACGTAAAATGACGCGAGGAACACGATGGAAGCGACAGAATTACGATCCGAGCAACCGTTGACTAGAAACTCGCGTCTATTCCCAAAACTTGAAGTCGACTTTCCTGGACTCCGTGAACGTTTTTGTGAATTTCTCACGACCATTTCCGACGTAAAATGACGCGAGGAACACGATGGAAGCGACAGAATTACGATCCGAGCAATCGTTGGCCAGAAACACGCGTCTATTCCCAAAACTTGAAGTCTAGTTTCCTGGACTCCGTGAACGTTTGAGTGAATTTCTCACTACCATTCCGACGTAAAATGACGCGAGGAAGACGGTGGAAGCGACAGAATTACGATCCGAGCAACCGTTGACTAGAAACTCGCGTCTATTCCCAAAACTTGAAGTCGACTTTCCTGGACTCCGTGAACGTTTTTGTGGATTTCTCACGACCATTTCCGACGTAAAATGACGCGAGGAACACAATGGAAGCGACAGAATTACGATCCGAGCAACCGATGACCAGAAACTCGCGTCTACTCCCAAAACTTGAAGTTGAGTTTCCTGGACTCCGTGAACGTTTTTGTGAATTTCTCACGGCCACTTCCGACGTAAAATGACGGGAGGAACACGATGGAAGCGACAGAATTATGATCCGAGCAACCGTTGACTAGAAACTCGCGTCTATTCCCAAAACTTGAAGTCTAGTTTCCTGGACTCCGTGAACGTTTTTGTGGATTTCTCACGGCCATTTCCGACGTAAAATGACGCGAGGAATACGATGGAAGCGACAGAATTACGATCCGAGCAATAGTTGGCCAGAAACACGCGTCTATTCCCAAAACTTGAAGTTGAGTTTCCTGGACTCCGTGAACGTTTTTGTGAATTTCTCACGACCATTTCCGACGTAAAATGACGCGAGGAACACGATGGAAGCGACAGAATTACGATCCGAGCAACCGTTGAACAGAAACTCGCGTCTATTCCCAAAACTTGAAGTCGACTTTCCTGGACTCCGTGAACGTTTTTGTGAATTTCTCACGACCATTTCCGACGTAAAATGACGCGAGGAACACGATGGAAGCGACAGAATTACGATCCGAGCAACCGTTGAACAGAAACTCGCGTCTATTCCCAAAACTTGAAGTCGACTTTCCTGGACTCCGTGAACGTTTTTGGGATTTTCTCACGACCATTTCCGACGTAAAATGACGCGAGGAACACGATGGAAGCGACAGAATTACGATCCGAGCAACCGTTGACTAGAAACTCGCGTCTATTCCCAAAATTTGAAGTCGACTTTCCTGGACTCCGTGAACGTTTTTGTGAATTTCTCACGACCATTTCCGACGTAAAATGACGCGAGGAACACGATGGAAGCGACAGAATTACGATCCGAGCAACCGTTGACTAGAAACTCGCGTCTATTCCCAAAACTTGAAGTCGACTTTCCTGGTCTCCGTGAACGTTTTTGTGAATTTCTCACGACCATTTCCGACGTAAAATGACGCGAGGAACACGATGGAAGCGACAGAATTACGATCCGCGTAATAGTTGGCCAGAAACACGCGTCTATTCCCAAAACTTGAAATTGAGTTTCCTGGACTCCGTGAACGTTTTTGTGAATTTCTCACGACCATTTTCGACGTAAAATGACGCGAGGAACACGATGGAAGCGACAGAATTACGATCCGAGCAACCGTTGACCAGAAACTCGCGTCTATTCCCAAAACTTGAAGTTGACTTTCCTGGACTCCGTGAACGTTTTTGTGAATTTCTCACGACCATTTCCGACGTAAAATGACGCGAGGAACACAATGGAAGCGACAGAATTACGATCCGAGCAACCGATGACCAGAAACTCGCGTCTACTCCCAAAACTTGAAGTCTAGTTTCCTGGACTTCGTGAACGTTTTTGTGAATTTCTCACGACCATTTCCGACGTAAAATGACGCGAGGAACACGATGGAAGCGACAGAATTACGATCCGAGCAATCGTTGGCCAGAAACACGCGTCTATTCCCAAAACTTGAAGTCTAGTTTCCTGGACTCCGTGAACGTTTTTGTGGATTTCTCACGGCCATTTCCGACGTAAAATGACGCGAGGAACACGATGGAAGCGACAGAATTACGATCCGAGCAACCGTTGAACAGAAACTCGCGTCTATTCCCAAAACTTGAAGTCGACTTTCCTGGACTCCGTGAACGTTTTTGTGATTTTCTCACGACCATTTCCGACGTAAAATGACGCGAGGAACACGATGGAAGCGACAGAATTACGATCCGAGCAACCGTTGACTAGAAACTCGCGTCTATTCCCAAAACCTGAAGTCGACTTTCCTGGACTCCGTGAACGTTTTTGTGAATTTCTCACGACCATTTCCGACGTAAAATGACGCGAGGAACACGATGGAAGCGACAGAATTACGATCCGAGCAATCGTTGGCCAGAAACACGCGTCTATTCCCAAAACTAGAAGTCTAGTTTCCTGGACTCCGTGAACGTTTGAGTGAATTTCTCACTACCATTCCGACGTAAAATGACGCGAGGAAGACGGTGGAAGCGACAGAATTACGATCCGAGCAACCGTTGACTAGAAACTCGCGTCTATTCCCAAAACTTGAAGTCGACTTTCCTGGACTCCGTGAACGTTTTTGTGAATTTCTCACGACCATTTCCGACGTAAAATGACGCGAGGAACACGATGGAAGCGACAGAATTACGATCCGAGCAACCGTTGACTAGAAACTCGCGTCTATTCCCAAAACCGGAAGTCGAGTTTCCTGGACACCGTGAAGGTTTTTGTGAATTTCTCACGACCATTTCCGACGTAAAATGACGCGAGGAACACGATGGAAGCGACAGAATTACGATCCGAGCAACCGTTGACTAGAAACTCGCGTCTATTCCCAAAACTTGAAGTCGACTTTCCTGGACTCCGTGAACGTTTTTGTGAATTTCTCACGACCATTTCCGACGTAAAATGACGCGAGGAACACGATGGAAGCGACAGAATTACGATCCGCGCAATAGTTGGCCAGAAACACGCGTCTATTCCCAAAACTTGAAGTTGAGTTTCCTGGACTCCGTGAACGTTTTTGTGAATTTCTCACGACCATTTTCGACGTAAAATGACGCGAGGAACACGATGGAAGCGACAGAATTACGATCCGAGCAACCGTTACCAGAAACTCGCGTCTATTCCCAAAACTTGAAGTTGACTTTCCTGGACTCCGTGAACGTTTTTGTGAATTTCTCACGACCATTTCCGACGTAAAATGACGCGAGGAACACAATGGAAGCGACAGAATTACGATCCGAGCAACCGATGACCAGAAACTCGCGTCTACTCCCAAAACTTGAAGTCTAGTTTCCTGGACTCCGTGAACGTTTTTGTGAATTTCTCACGACCATTTCCGACGTAAAATGACGCGAGGAACACGATGGAAGCGACAGAATTACGATCCGAGCAATCGTTGGCCAGAAACACGCGTCTATTCCCAAAACTTGAAGTCTAGTTTCCTGGACTCCGTGAACGTTTTTGTGGATTTCTCACGGCCATTTCCGACGTAAAATGACGCGAGGAACACGATGGAAGCGACAGAATTACGATCCGAGCAACCGTTGAACAGAAACTCGCGTCTATTCCCAAAACTTGAAGTCGACTTTCCTGGACTCCGTGAACGTTTTTGTGATTTTCTCACGACCATTTCCGACGTAAAATGACGCGAGGAACACGATGGAAGCGACAGAATTACGATCCGAGCAACCGTTGACTAGAAACTCGCGTCTATTCCCAAAACTTGAAGTCGACTTTCCTGGACTCCGTGAACGTTTTTGTGAATTTCTCACGACCATTTCCGACGTAAAATGACGCGAGGAACACGATGGAAGCGACAGAATTACGATCCGAGCAATCGTTGGCCAGAAACACGCGTCTATTCCCAAAACTAGAAGTCTAGTTTCCTGGACTCCGTGAACGTTTGAGTGAATTTCTCACTACCATTCCGACGTAAAATGACGCGAGGAAGACGGTGGAAGCGCCAGAATTACGATCCGAGCAACCGTTGACTAGAAACTCGCGTCTATTCCCAAAACTTGAAGTCGACTTTCCTGGACTCCGTGAACGTTGTTGTGAATTTCTCACGACCATTTCCGACGTAAAATGACGCGAGGAACACGATGGAAGCGACAGAATTACGATCCGAGCAACCGTTGACTAGAAACTCGCGTCTATTCCCAAAACTTGAAGTCGACTTTCCTGGACTCCGTGAACGTTTTTGTGAATTTCTCACGACCATTTCCGACGTAAAATGACGCGAGGAACACGATGGAAGCGACAGAATTACGATCCGAGCAACCGTTGACTAGAAACTCGCGTCTATTCCCAAAACCGGAAGTCGAGTTTCCTGGACACCGTGAAGGTTTTTGTGAATTTCTCACGACCATTTCCGACGTAAAATGACGCGAGGAACACGATGGAAGCGACAGAATTACGATCCGAGCAACCGTTGACTAGAAACTCGCGTCTATTCCCAAAACTTGAAGTCGACTTTCCTGGACTCCGTGAACGTTTTTGTGAATTTCTCACGACCATTTCCGACGTAAAATGACGCGAGGAACACGATGGAAGCGACAGAATTACGATCCGCGCAATAGTTGGCCAGAAACACGCGTCTATTCCCAAAACTTGAAGTTGAGTTTCCTGGACTCCGTGAACGTTTTTGTGAATTTCTCACGACCATTTCCGACGTAAAATGACGCGAGGAACACAATGGAAGCGACAGAATTACGATCCGAGCAACCGATGACCAGAAACTCGCGTCTACTCCCAAAACTTGAAGTCTAGTTTCCTGGACTCCGTGAACGTTTTTGTGAATTTCTCACGACCATTTCCGACGTAAAATGACGCGAGGAACACGATGGAAGCGACAGAATTACGATCCGAGCAATCGTTGGCCAGAAACACGCGTCTATTCCCAAAACTTGAAGTCTAGTTTCCTGGACTCCGTGAACGTTTTTGTGGATTTCTCACGGCCATTTCCGACGTAAAATGACGCGAGGAACACGATGGAAGCGACAGAATTACGATCCGAGCAACCGTTGAACAGAAACTCGCGTCTATTCCCAAAACTTGAAGTCGACTTTCCTGGACTCCGTGAACGTTTTTGTGATTTTCTCACGACCATTTCCGACGTAAAATGACGCGAGGAACACGATGGAAGCGACAGAATTACGATCCGAGCAACCGTTGACTAGAAACTCGCGTCTATTCCCAAAACTTGAAGTCGACTTTCCTGGACTCCGTGAACGTTTTTGTGAATTTCTCACGACCATTTCCGACGTAAAATGACGCGAGGAACACGATGGAAGCGACAGAATTACGATCCGAGCAATCGTTGGCCAGAAACACGCGTCTATTCCCAAAACTAGAAGTCTAGTTTCCTGGACTCCGTGAACGTTTGAGTGAATTTCTCACTACCATTCCGACGTAAAATGACGCGAGGAAGACGGTGGAAGCGCCAGAATTACGATCCGAGCAACCGTTGACTAGAAACTCGCGTCTATTCCCAAAACTTGAAGTCGACTTTCCTGGACTCCGTGAACGTTGTTGTGAATTTCTCACGACCATTTCCGACGTAAAATGACGCGAGGAACACGATGGAAGCGACAGAATTACGATCCGAGCAACCGTTGACTAGAAACTCGCGTCTATTCCCAAAACTTGAAGTCGACTTTCCTGGACTCCGTGAACGTTTTTGTGAATTTCTCACGACCATTTCCGACGTAAAATGACGCGAGGAACACGATGGAAGCGACAGAATTACGATCCGCGCAATAGTTGGCCAGAAACACGCGTCTATTCCCAAAACTTGAAGTTGAGTTTCCTGGACTCCGTGAACGTTTTTGTGAATTTCTCACGACCATTTTCGACGTAAAATGACGCGAGGAACACGATGGAAGCGACAGAATTACGATCCGAGCAACCGTTGACCAGAAACTCGCGTCTATTCCCAAAACTTGAAGTTGACTTTCCTGGACTCCGTGAACGTTTTTGTGAATTTCTCACGACCATTTCCGACGTAAAATGACGCGAGGAACACAATGGAAGCGACAGAATTACGATCCGAGCAACCGATGACCAGAAACTCGCGTCTACTCCCAAAACTTGAAGTCTAGTTTCCTGGACTCCGTGAACGTTTTTGTGAATTTCTCACGGCCATTTCCGACGTAAAATGACGCGAGGAACACGATGGAAGCGACAGAATTACGATCCGAGCAACCGTTGAACAGAAACTCGCGTCTATTCCCAAAACTTGAAGTCGACTTTCCTGGACTCCGTGAACGTTTTTGTGATTTTCTCACGACCATTTCCGACGTAAAATGACGCGAGGAACACGATGGAAGCGACAGAATTACGATCCGAGCAACCGTTGACTAGAAACTCGCGTCTATTCCCAAAACTTGAAGTCGACTTTCCTGGACTCCGTGAACGTTTTTGTGAATTTCTCACGACCATTTTCGACGTAAAATGACGCGAGGAACACGATGGAAGCGACAGAATTACGATCCGAGCAACCGTTGACCAGAAACTCGCGTCTATTCCCAAAACTTGAAGTTGACTTTCCTGGACTCCGTGAACGTTTTTGTGAATTTCTCACGACCATTTCCGACGTAAAATGACGCGAGGAACACAATGGAAGCGACAGAATTACGATCCGAGCAACCGATGACCAGAAACTCGCGTCTACTCCCAAAACTTGAAGTCTAGTTTCCTGGACTCCGTGAACGTTTTTGTGAATTTCTCACGACCATTTCCGACGTAAAATGACGCGAGGAACACGATGGAAGCGACAGAATTACGATCCGAGCAATCGTTGGCCAGAAACACGCGTCTATTCCCAAAACTTGAAGTCTAGTTTCCTGGACTCCGTGAACGTTTTTGTGGATTTCTCACGGCCATTTCCGACGTAAAATGACGCGAGGAACACGATGGAAGCGACAGAATTACGATCCGAGCAACCGTTGAACAGAAACTCGCGTCTATTCCCAAAACTTGAAGTCGACTTTCCTGGACTCCGTGAACGTTTTTGTGATTTTCTCACGACCATTTCCGACGTAAAATGACGCGAGGAACACGATGGAAGCGACAGAATTACGATCCGAGCAACCGTTGACTAGAAACTCGCGTCTATTCCCAAAACTTGAAGTCGACTTTCCTGGACTCCGTGAACGTTTTTGTGAATTTCTCACGACCATTTCCGACGTAAAATGACGCGAGGAACACGATGGAAGCGACAGAATTACGATCCGCGCAATAGTTGGCCAGAAACACGCGTCTATTCCCAAAACTTGAAGTTGAGTTTCCTGGACTCCGTGAACGTTTTTGTGATTTTCTCACGACCATTTCCGACGTAAAATGACGCGAGGAACACGATGGAAGCGACAGAATTACGATCCGAGCAACCGTTGAACAGAAACTCGCGTCTATTCCCAAAACTTGAAGTCGACTTTCCTGGACTCCGTGAACGTTTTTGTGATTTTCTCACGACCATTTCCGACGTAAAATGACGCGAGGAACACGATGGAAGCGACAGAATTACGATCCGAGCAACCGATGACCAGAAACTCGCGTCTACTCCCAAAACTTGAAGTCTAGTTTCCTGGACTCCGTGAACGTTTTTGTGAATTTCTCACGACCATTTCCGACGTAAAATGACGCGAGGAACACGATGGAAGCGACAGAATTACGATCCGAGCAATCGTTGGCCAGAAACACGCGTCTATTCCCAAAACTTGAAGTCTAGTTTCCTGGACTCCGTGAACGTTTTTGTGGATTTCTCACGGCCATTTCCGACGTAAAATGACGCGAGGAACACGATGGAAGCGACAGAATTACGATCCGAGCAACCGTTGAACAGAAACTCGCGTCTATTCCCAAAACTTGAAGTCGACTTTCCTGGACTCCGTGAACGTTTTTGTGATTTTCTCACGACCATTTCCGACGTAAAATGACGCGAGGAACACGATGGAAGCGACAGAATTACGATCCGAGCAACCGTTGACTAGAAACTCGCGTCTATTCCCAAAACTTGAAGTCGACTTTCCTGGACTCCGTGAACGTTTTTGTGAATTTCTCACGACCATTTCCGACGTAAAATGACGCGAGGAACACGATGGAAGCGACAGAATTACGATCCGCGCAATAGTTGGCCAGAAACACGCGTCTATTCCCAAAACTTGAAGTTGAGTTTCCTGGACTCCGTGAACGTTTTTGTGAATTTCTCACGACCATTTTCGACGTAAAATGACGCGAGGAACACGATGGAAGCGACAGAATTACGATCCGAGCAACCGTTGACCAGAAACTCGCGTCTATTCCCAAAACTTGAAGTTGACTTTCCTGGACTCCGTGAACGTTTTTGTGAATTTCTCACGACCATTTCCGACGTAAAATGACGCGAGGAACACAATGGAAGCGACAGAATTACGATCCGAGCAACCGATGACCAGAAACTCGCGTCTACTCCCAAAACTTGAAGTCTAGTTTCCTGGACTCCGTGAACGTTTTTGTGAATTTCTCACGACCATTTCCGACGTAAAATGACGCGAGGAACACGATGGAAGCGACAGAATTACGATCCGAGCAATCGTTGGCCAGAAACACGCGTCTATTCCCAAAACTTGAAGTCTAGTTTCCTGGACTCCGTGAACGTTTTTGTGGATTTCTCACGGCCATTTCCGACGTAAAATGACGCGAGGAACACGATGGAAGCGACAGAATTACGATCCGAGCAACCGTTGAACAGAAACTCGCGTCTATTCCCAAAACTTGAAGTCGACTTTCCTGGACTCCGTGAACGTTTTTGTGATTTTCTCACGACCATTTCCGACGTAAAATGACGCGAGGAACACGATGGAAGCGACAGAATTACGATCCGAGCAACCGTTGACTAGAAACTCGCGTCTATTCCCAAAACTTGAAGTCGACTTTCCTGGACTCCGTGAACGTTTTTGTGAATTTCTCACGACCATTTCCGACGTAAAATGACGCGAGGAACACGATGGAAGCGACAGAATTACGATCCGCGCAATAGTTGGCCAGAAACACGCGTCTATTCCCAAAACTTGAAGTTGAGTTTCCTGGACTCCGTGAACGTTTTTGTGAATTTCTCACGACCATTTTCGACGTAAAATGACGCGAGGAACACGATGGAAGCGACAGAATTACGATCCGAGCAACCGTTACCAGAAACTCGCGTCTATTCCCAAAACTTGAAGTTGACTTTCCTGGACTCCGTGAACGTTTTTGTGAATTTCTCACGACCATTTCCGACGTAAAATGACGCGAGGAACACAATGGAAGCGACAGAATTACGATCCGAGCAACCGATGACCAGAAACTCGCGTCTACTCCCAAAACTTGAAGTTGAGTTTCCTGGACTCCGTGAACGTTTTTGTGAATTTCTCACGGCCACTTCCGACGTAAAATGACGGGAGGAACACGATGGAAGCGACAGAATTATGATCCGAGCAACCGTTGACTAGAAACTCGCGTCTATTCCCAAAACTTGAAGTCGACTTTCCTGGACTCCGTGAACGTTTTTGTGATTTTCTCACGACCATTTCCGACGTAAAATGACGCGAGGAACACGATGGAAGCGACAGAATTACGATCCGAGCAACCGTTGAACAGAAACTCGCGTCTATTCCCAAAACTTGAAGTCGACTTTCCTGGACTCCGTGAACGTTTTTGTGATTTTCTCACGACCATTTCCGACGTAAAATGACGCGAGGAACACGATGGAAGCGACAGAATTACGATCCGAGCAACCGTTGACTAGAAACTCGCGTCTATTCCCAAAACTTGAAGTCGACTTTCCTGGACTCCGTGAACGTTTTTGTGAATTTCTCACGACCATTTCCGACGTAAAATGACGCGAGGAACATGATGGAAGCGACAGAATTACGATCCGAGCAATCGTTGGCCAGAAACACGCGTCTATTCCCAAAACTTGAAGTCTAGTTTCCTGGACTCCGTGAACGTTTTTGTGAATTTCTCACGACCATTTCCGACGTAAAATGACGCGAGGAACACAATGGAAGCAACAGAATTACGATCCGAGCAACCGATGACCAGAAACTCGCGTCTACTCCCAAAACTTGAAGTTGAGTTTCCTGGACTCCGTGAACGTTTTTGTGAATTTCTCACGGCCACTTCCGACGTAAAATGACGCGAGGAACACGATGGAAGCGACAGAATTACGATCCGAGCAACCGTTGAACAGAAACTCGCGTCTATTCCCAAAACTTGAAGTCGACTTTCCTGGACTCCGTGAACGTTTTTGTGATTTCTCACGACCATTTCCGACGTAAAATGACGCGAGGAACACGATGGAAGCGACAGAATTACGATCCGAGCAACCGTTGACCAGAAACTCGCGTCTATTCCCAAACCTTGAAGTTGACTTTCCTGGACTCCGTGAACGTTTTTGTGAATTTCTCACGACCATTTCCGACGTAAAATGACGCGAGGAACACAATGGAAGCGACAGAATTACGATCCGAGCAACCGATGACCAGAAACTCGCGTCTACTCCCAAAACTTGAAGTCAAGTTTCCTGGACTCCGTGAACGTTTGAGTGAATTTCTCACTACCATTCCGACGTAAAATGACGCGAGGAAGATGGTGGAAGCGACAGAATTACGATCCGAGCAACCGTTGACTAGAAACTCGCGTCTATTCCCAAAACTTGAAGTCGACTTTCCTGGACTCCGTGAACGTTTTTGTGAATTTCTCACGACCATTTCCGACGTAAAATGACGCGAGGAACACAATGGAAGCGACAGAATTACGATCCGAGCAACCGATGACCAGAAACTCGCGTCTACTCCCAAAACTTGAAGTTGAGTTTCCTGGACTCCGTGAACGTTTTTGTGAATTTCTCACGGCCACTTCTGACGTAAAATGACGCGAGGAACACGATGGAAGCGACAGAATTATGATCCGAGCAACCGTTGACTAGAAACTCGCGTCTATTCCCAAAACTTGAAGTCTAGTTTCCTGGACTCCGTGAACGTTTTTGTGGATATCTCACGGCCATTTCCGACGTAAAATGACGCGAGGAACACGATGGAAGCGACAGAATTACGATCCGAGCAATAGTTGGCCAGAAACACGCGTCTATTCCCAAAACTTGAAGTTGAGTTTCCTGGACTCCGTGAAAGTTTTTGTGAATTTCCCACGACCATTTCCGACGTAAAATGACGCGAGGAACACGATGGAAGCGACAGAATTACAATCCGAGCAACCGTTGACCAGAAACTCGCGTCTATTCCCAAAATTTGAAGTCGACTTTCCTGGACTCCGTGAACGTTTTTGTGAATTTCTCACGACCATTTCCGACGTAAAATGACGCGAGGAACACGATGGAAGCGACAGAATTATGATCCGAGCAACCGATGACCAGAAACTCGCGTCTACTCCCAAAACTTGAAGTTGAGTTTCCTGGACTCCGTGAACGTTTTTGTGAATTTCTCACGGCCACTTCCGACGTAAAATGACGCGAGGAACACGATGGAAGCGACAGAATTATGATCCGAGCAACCGTTGACTAGAAACTCGCGTCTATTCCCAAAACTTGAAGTCTAGTTTCCTGGACTCCGTGAACGTTTTTGTGGATATCTCACGGCCATTTCCGACGTAAAATGACGCGAGGAACACGATGGAAGCGACAGAATTACGATCCGAGCAATAGTTGGCCAGAAACACGCGTCTATTCCCAAAACTTGAAGTTGAGTTTCCTGGACTCCGTGAACGTTTTTGTGAATTTCTCACGACCATTTCCGACGTAAAATGACGCGAGGAACACGATGGAAGCGACAGAATTACAATCCGAGCAACCGTTGACCAGAAACTCGCGTCTATTCCCAAAACTTGAAGTCGACTTTCCTGGACTCCGTGAACGTTTTTGTGATTTTCTCACGACCATTTCCGACGTAAAATGACGCGAGGAACACGATGGAAGCGACAGAATTACGATCCGAGCAACCGTTGACTAGAAACTCGCGTCTATTCCCAAAACTTGAAGTTGAGTTTCCTGGACTCCGTGAACGTTTTTGTGAATTTCTCACGACCATTTCCGACGTAAAATGACGCGAGGAACACGATGGAAGCGACAGAATTACGATCCGAGCAACCGTTGAACAGAAACTCGCGTCTATTCCCAAAACTTGAAGTCGACTTTCCTGGACTCCGTGAACGTTTTTGGGATTTTCTCACGACCATTTCCGACGTAAAATGACGCGAGGAACACGATGGAAGCGACAGAATTACGATCCGAGCAACCGTTGACTAGAAACTCGCGTCTATTCCCAAAACTTGAAGTCGACTTTCCTGGACTCCGTGAACGTTTTTGTGAATTTCTCACGACCATTTCCGACGTAAAATGACGCGAGGAACACGATGGAAGCGACAGAATTACGATCCGCGCAATAGTTGGCCAGAAACACGCGTCTATTCCCAAAACTTGAAGTTGAGTTTCCTGGACTCCGTGAACGTTTTTGTGAATTTCTCACGGCCACTTCCGACGTAAAATGACGCGAGGAACACGATGGAAGCGACAGAATTACGATCCGAGCAATCGTTGGCCAGAAACACGCGTCTATTCCCAAAACTTGAAGTTGAGTTTCCTGGACTCCGTGAACGTTTTTGTGAATTTCTCACGACCATTTTCGACGTAAAATGACGCGAGGAACACGATGTAAGCGACAGAATTACGATCCGAGCAACCGTTGACCAGAAACTCGCGTCTATTCCCAAAACTTGAAGTTGACTTTCCTGGACTCCGTGAACGTTTTTGTGAATTTCTCACGACCATTTCCGACGTAAAATGACGCGAGGAACACAATGGAAGCGACAGAATTACGATCCGAGCAACCGATGACCAGAAACTCGTGTCTACTCCCAAAACTTGAAGTCTAGTTTCCTGGACTCCGTGAACGTTTTTGTGAATTTCTCACGACCATTTCCGACGTAAAATGACGCGAGGAACACGATGGAAGCGACAGAATTACGATCCGAGCAATCGTTGGCCAGAAACACGCGTCTATTCCCAAAACTTGAAGTCGACTTTCCTGGACTCCGTGAACGTTTTTGTGATTTTCTCACGACCATTTCCGACGTAAAATGACGCGAGGAACACGATGGAAGCGACAGAATTACGATCCGAGCAACCGTTGGCTAGAAACTCGCGTCTATTCCCAAAACTTGAAGTCGACTTTCCTGGACTCCGTGAACGTTTTTGTGAATTTCTCACGACCATTTCCGACGTAAAATGACGCGAGGAACACAATGGAAGCGACAGAATTACGATCCGAGCAACCGATGACCAGAAACTCGCGTCTATTCCCAAAACTTAAAGTCTAGTTTCCTGGACTCCGTGAACGTTTTTGTGGATTTCTCACGGCCATTTCCGACGTAAAATGACGCGAGGAACACGATGGAAGCGACAGAATTACGATCCGAGCAATAGTTGGCCAGAAACACGCGTCTATTCCCAAAACTTGAAGTTGAGTTTCCTGGACTCCGTGAACGTTTTTGTGAATTTCTCACGACCATTTCCGACGTAAAATGACGCGAGGAACACGATGGAAGCGACAGAATTACGATCCGAGCAATAGTTGGCCAGAAACACGCGTCTATTCCCAAAACTTGAAGTTGAGTTTCCTGGACTCCGTGAACGTTTTTGTGAATTTCTCACGACCATTTCCGACGTAAAATGACGCGAGGAACACGATGGAAGCGACAGAATTACGATCCGAGCAACCGTTGAACAGAAACTCGCGTCTATTCCCAAAACTTGAAGTCGACTTTCCTGGACTCCGTGAACGTTTTTGGGATTTTCTCACGACCATTTCCGACGTAAAATGACGCGAGGAACACGATGGAAGCGACAGAATTACGATCCGAGCAACCGTTGACTAGAAACTCGCGTCTATTCCCAAAACTTGAAGTCGACTTTCCTGGACTCCGTGAACGTTTTTGTGAATTTCTCACGACCATTTCCGACGTAAAATGACGCGAGGAACACGATGGAAGCGACAGAATTACGATCCGAGCAATCGTTGGCCAGAAACACGCGTCTATTCCCAAAACTTGAAGTCTAGTTTCCTGGACTCCGTGAACGTTTGAGTGAATTTCTCACTACCATTCCGACGTAAAATGACGCGAGGAAGACGGTGGAAGCGACAGAATTACGATCCGAGCAACCGTTGACTAGAAACTCGCGTCTATTCCCAAAACTTGAAGTCGACTTTCCTGGACTCCGTGAACGTTTTTGTGAATTTCTCACGACCATTTCCGACGTAAAATGACGCGAGGAACACAATGGAAGCGACAGAATTACGATCCGAGCAACCGATGACCAGAAACTCGCGTCTACTCCCAAAACTTGAAGTTGAGTTTCCTGGACTCCGTGAACGTTTTTGTGAATTTCTCACGGCCACTTCCGACGTAAAATGACGCGAGGAACACGATGGAAGCGACAGAATTATGATCCGAGCAACCGTTGACTAGAAACTCGCGTCTATTCCCAAAACTTGAAGTCTAGTTTCCTGGACTCCGTGAACGTTTTTGTGGATTTCTCACGGCCATTTCCGACGTAAAATGACGCGAGGAACATGATGGAAGCGACAGAATTACGATCCGAGCAACCGTTGAACAGAAACTCGCGTCTATTCCCAAAACTTGAAGTCGACTTTCCTGGACTCCGTGAACGTTTTTGTGATTTTCTCACGACCATTTCCGACGTAAAATGACGCGAGGAACACGATGGAAGCGACAGAATTACGATCCGAGCAACCGTTGACTAGAAACTCGCGTCTATTCCCAAAACATGAAGTCGACTTTCCTGGACTCCGTGAACGTTTTTGTGAATTTCTCACGACCATTTCCGACGTAAAATGACGCGAGGAACACGATGGAAGCGACAGAATTACGATCCGAGCAATCGTTGGCCAGAAACACGCGTCTATTCCCAAAACTTGAAGTCTAGTTTCCTGGACTCCGTGAACGTTTGAGTGAATTTCTCACTACCATTCCGACGTAAAATGACGCGAGGAACACAATGGAAGCGACAGAATTACGATCCGAGCAACCGATGACCAGAAACTCGCGTCTACTCCCAAAACTTGAAGTTGAGTTTCCTGGACTCCGTGAACGTTTTTGTGAATTTCTCACGGCCACTTCCGACGTAAAATGACGCGAGGAACACGATGGAAGCGACAGAATTATGATCCGAGCAACCGTTGACTAGAAACTCGCGTCTATTCCCAAAACTTGAAGTCTAGTTTCCTGGACTCCGTGAACGTTTTTGTGGATTTCTCACGGCCATTTCCGACGTAAAATGACGCGAGGAACACGATGGAAGCGACAGAATTACGATCCGAGCAACCGTTGAACAGAAACTCGCGTCTATTCCCAAAACTTGAAGTCGACTTTCCTGGACTCCGTGAACGTTTTTGTGATTTTCTCACGACCATTTCCGACGTAAAATGACGCGAGGAACACGATGGAAGCGACAGAATTACGATCCGAGCAACCGTTGACTAGAAACTCGCGTCTATTCCCAAAACATGAAGTCGACTTTCCTGGACTCCGTGAACGTTTTTGTGAATTTCTCACGACCATTTCCGACGTAAAATGACGCGAGGAACACGATGGAAGCGACAGAATTACGATCCGAGCAATCGTTGGCCAGAAACACGCGTCTATTCCCAAAACTTGAAGTCTAGTTTCCTGGAGTCCGTGAACGTTTGAGTGAATTTCTCACTACCATTCCGACGTAAAATGACGCGAGGAAGACGGTGGAAGCGACAGAATTACGATCCGAGCAACCGTTAACTAGAAACTCGCGTCTATTCCCAAAACTTGAAGTCGACTTTCCTGGACTCCGTGAACGTCTTTGTGAATTTCTCACGACCATTTCCGACGTAAAATGACGCGAGGAAGACAATGGAAGCGACAGAATTACGATCCGAGCAACCGATGACCAGAAACTCGCGTCTACTCCCAAAACTTGAAGTTGAGTTTCCTGGACTCCGTGAACGTTTTTGTGAATTTCTCACGGCCACTTCCGACGTAAAATGACGCGAGGAACACGATGGAAGCGACAGAATTACGATCCGAGCAACCGTTGACTAGAAACTCGCGTCTATTCCCAAAACTTGAAGTCGACTTTCCTGGACTCCGTGAACGTTTTTGTGAATTTCTCACGACCATTTCCGACGTAAAATGACGCGAGGAACACGATGGAAGCGACAGAATTACGATCCGAGCAATCGTTGGCCAGAAACACGCGTCTATTCCCAAAACTTGAAGTCTAGTTTCCTGGACTCCGTGAACGTTTGAGTGAATTTCTCACTACCATTCCGACGTAAAATGACGCGAGGAAGACGGTGGAAGCGACAGAATTACGATCCGAGCAACCGTTGACTAGAAACTCGCGTCTATTCCCAAAACTTGAAGTCGACTTTCCTGGACTCCGTGAACGTTTTTGTGAATTTCTCACGACCATTTCCGACGTAAAATGACGCGAGGAACACAATGGAAGCGACAGAATTACGATCCGAGCAACCGATGACCAGAAACTCGCGTCTACTCCCAAAACTTGAAGTTGAGTTTCCTGGACTCCGTGAACGTTTTTGTGAATTTCTCACGGCCACTTCCGACGTAAAATGACGGGAGGAACACGATGGAAGCGACAGAATTATGATCCGAGCAACCGTTGACTAGAAACTCGCGTCTATTCCCAAAACTTGAAGTCTAGTTTCCTGGACTCCGTGAACGTTTTTGTGGATTTCTCACGGCCATTTCCGACGTAAAATGACGCGAGGAACACGATGGAAGCGACAGAATTACGATCCGAGCAATAGTTGGCCAGAAACACGCGTCTATTCCCAAAACTTGAAGTTGAGTTTCCTGGACTCCGTGAACGTTTTTGTGAATTTCTCACGACCATTTCCGACGTAAAATGACGCGAGGATCACGATGGAAGCGACAGAATTACGATCCGAGCAACCGTTGAACAGAAACTCGCGTCTATTCCCAAAACTTGAAGTCGACTTTCCTGGACTCCGTGAACGTTTTTGTGATTTTCTCACGACCATTTCGGACGTAAAATGACGCGAGGAACACGATGGAAGCGACAGAATTACGATCCGAGCAACCGTTGAACAGAAACTCGCGTCTATTCCCAAAACTTGAAGTCGACTTTCCTGGACTCCGTGAACGTTTTTGTGATTTTCTCACGACCATTTCCGACGTAAAATGACGCGAGGAACACGATGGAAGCGACAGAATTACGATCCGAGCAACCGTTGACTAGAAACTCGCGTCTATTCCCAAAACTTGAAGTCGACTTTCCTGGACTCCGTGAACGTTTTTGTGAATTTCTCACGACCATTTCCGACGTAAAATGACGCGAGGAACACGATGGAAGCGACAGAATTACGATCCGAGCAATCGTTGGCCAGAAACACGCGTCTATTCCCAAAACTTGAAGTCTAGTTTCCTGGACTCCGTGAACGTTTGAGTGAATTTCTCACTACCATTCCGACGTAAAATGACGCGAGGAAGACGGTGGAAGCGACAGAATTACGATCCGAGCAACCGTTGACTAGAAACTCGCGTCTATTCCCAAAACTTGAAGTCGACGTTCCTGGACTCCGTGAACGTTGTTGTGAATTTCTCACGACCATTTCCGACGTAAAATGACGCGAGGAACACAATGGAAGCGACAGAATTACGATCCGAGCAACCGATGACCAGAAACTCGCGTCTACTCCCAAAACTTGAAGTTGAGTTTCCTGGACTCCGTGAACGTTTTTGTGAATTTCTCACGGCCACGTCCGACGTAAAATGACGCGAGGAACACGATGGAAGCGACAGAATTATGATCCGAGCAACCGTTGACTAGAAACTCGCGTCTATTCCCAAAACTTGAAGTCTAGTTTCCTGGACTCCGTGAACGTTTTTGTGGATTTCTCACGGCCATTTCCGACGTAAAATGACGCGAGGAACACGATGGAAGCGACAGAATTACGATCCGAGCAACCGTTGAACAGAAACTCGCGTCTATTCCCAAAACTTGAAGTCGACTTTCCTGGACTCCGTGAACGTTTTTGTGATTTTCTCACGACCATTTCCGACGTAAAATGACGCGAGGAACACGATGGAAGCGACAGAATTACGATCCGAGCAACCGTTGACTAGAAACTCGCGTCTATTTCCAAAACTTGAAGTTGAGTTTCCTGGACTCCGTGAACGTTTTTGTGAATTTCTCACGGCCATTTCCGACGTAAAATGACGCGAGGAACACGATGGATGCGACAGAATGACGATCCGAGCAACCGTTGACCAGAAACTCGCGTCTATTCCCAAAACCTGAAGTCGAGTTTCCTGGACTCCGTGAACGTTTTTGTGAATTTCTCACGGCCATTTCCGACGTAAAATGACGCGAGGAACACGATGGAAGCGACAGAATTACGATCCGAGCAACCGATGACCAGAAACTCGCGTCTACTCCCAAAATTTGAAGTCTAGTTTCCTGGACTCCGTGAACGTTTTAGTGAATTTCTCACTACAATTTCCGACGTAAAATGACGCAAGGAAGACGATGGAAGCGACAGAATTACGATCCGAGCAACCGTTGACTAGAAACTCGCGTCTATTCTCAAAACTTGAAGTCTAGTTTCCTGGACTCCGTGAACGTTTTTGTGGATTTCTCACGACCATTGCCGACGTAAAATGACGCCAGGAACGCGATGGAAGCGACAGAATTACGATCCGAGCAACCGCTGACCAGAAACTCGCGCCTATTCCCAAAACTTGAAGTCGACTTTCCTGGACTCCATGAACGTTTTTGTGAATTTGTCACGACCATTTCCGACGTGAAATGACGCGAGGAACACGATGGAAGCGACAGAATGACGATCCGAGCAACCGTTGATCGGAAACTCGCGTCTATTCCCAAAAGCTGAAGTCGAGTTTCCTGGACTCCGTGAACGTTTTTGTGAATTTCTCACGACAATTTCCGACGTAAAATGACGCGAGGAACACGATGGAAGCGACAGAATTACGATCCGAGCAACCGATGACCAGAAACTCGCGTCTACTCCCAAAATTTGAAGTCTAGTTTCCTGGACTCCGTGAACGTTTTAGTGAATTTCTCACTACAATTTCCGACGTAAAATGACGCAAGGAAGACGATGGATGCGACAGAATTACGATCCGAGCAACCGTTGACTAGAAACTCGCGTCTATTCCCAAAACTTGAAGTCTAGTTTCCTGGACTCCGTGAACGTTTTTGTGGATTTCTCACGGCCATTTCCGACGTAAAATGACGCGAGGAACACGATGGATGCGACAGAATTACGATCCGAGCAACCGTTGACTAGAAACTCGCGTCTATTCCCAAAACTTGAAGTCTAGTTTCCTGGACTCCGTGAACGTTTTTGTGGATTTCTCACGACCATTGCCGACGTAAAATGACGCCAGGAACGCGATGGAAGCGACAGAATTACGATCCGAGCAACCGCTGACCAGAAACTCGCGCCTATTCCCAAAACTTGAAGTCGACTTTCCTGGACTCCATGAACGTTTTTGTGAATTTGTCACGACCATTTCCGACGTGAAATGACGCGAGGAACACGATGGAAGCGACAGAATGACGATCCGAGCAACCGTTGATCGGAAACTCGCGTCTATTCCCAAAAGCTGAAGTCGAGTTTCCTGGACTCCGTGAACGTTTTTGTGAATTTCTCACGACAATTTCCGACGTAAAATGACGCGAGGAACACGATGGAAGCGACAGAATTACGATCCGAGCAACCGATGACCAGAAACTCGCGTCTACTCCCAAAATTTGAAGTCTAGTTTCCTGGACTCCGTGAACGTTTTAGTGAATTTCTCACTACAATTTCCGACGTAAAATGACGCAAGGAAGACGATGGATGCGACAGAATTACGATCCGAGCAACCGTTGACTAGAAACTCGCGTCTATTCCCAAAACTTGAAGTCTAGTTTCCTGGACTCCGTGAACGTTTTTGTGGATTTCTCACGGCCATTTCCGACGTAAAATGACGCGAGGAACACGATGGATGCGACAGAATGACGATCCGAGCAACCGTTGACCAGAAACTCGCGTCTATTCCCAAAACCTGAAGTCGAGTTTCCTGGACTCCGTGAACGTTTTTGTGAATTTCTCACGACCATTTCCGACGTAAAATGACGCGAGGAACACGATGGAAGCGACAGAATTACGATCCGAGCAATCGTTGGCCAGAAACACGCGTCTATTCCCAAAACTTGAAGTTGAGTTTCCTGGACTCCGTGAACGTTTTTGTGAATTTCTCACGGCCATTTCCGACGTAAAATGACGCGAGGAACACGATGGATGCGACAGAATGACGATCCGAGCAACCGTTGACCAGAAACTCGCGTCTATTCCCAAAACCTGAAGTCGAGTTTCCTGGACTCCGTGAACGTTTTTGTGAATTTCTCACGGCCATTTCCGACGTAAAATGACGCGAGGAACACGATGGATGCGACAGAATGACGATCCGAGCAACCGTTGACCAGAAACTCGCGTCTATTCCCAAAACCTGAAGTCGAGTTTCCTGGACTCCGTGAACGTTTTTGTGAATTTCTCACGACCATTTACGACGTAAAATGACGCGAGGAACACGATGGAAGCGACTGAATTACGATCCGAGCAACCGTTAACCAGAAACTCGCGTCTATTTCCAAAACTTGAAGTTGAGTTTCCTGGACTCCGTGAACGTTTTTGTGAATTTCTCACGACCATTTCCGACGTAAAATGATGCGAGGAACACGATGGAAGCGACAGAATTACGATCCGAGCAACCGTTGACTAGAAACTCGCGTCTATTCCCAAAACTTGAAGTCGACTTTCCTGGACTCCGGGAACGTTTTTGTGAATTTCTCACGACAATTTCCGACGTAAAATGACGCGAGGTACACGATGGAAGCGACAGTATTACGATCCGAGCAACCGATGACCAGAAACCCGCGTCTACTCCCAAAATTTGAAGTCTAGTTTCCTGGACTCCGTGAACGTTTTAGTGAATTTCTCACTACAATTTCCGACGTAAAATGACGCAAGGAAGACGATGGAAGCGACAGAATTACGATCCGAGCAACCGTTGACTAGAAACTCGCGTCTATTCTCAAAACTTGAAGTCTAGTTTCCTGGACTCCGTGAACGTTTTTGTGGATTTCTCACGACCATTGCCGACGTAAAATGACGCCAGGAACGCGATGGAAGCGACAGAATTACGATCCGAGCAACCGCTGACCAGAAACTCGCGCCTATTCCCAAAACTTGAAGTCGACTTTCCTGGACTCCATGAACGTTTTTGTGAATTTGTCACGACCATTTCCGACGTGAAATGACGCGAGGAACACGATGGAAGCGACAGAATGACGATCCGAGCAACCGTTGATCGGAAACTCGCGTCTATTCCCAAAAGCTGAAGTCGAGTTTCCTGGACTCCGTGAACGTTTTTGTGAATTTCTCACGACAATTTCCGACGTAAAATGACGCGAGGAACACGATGGAAGCGACAGAATTACGATCCGAGCAACCGATGACCAGAAACTCGCGTCTACTCCCAAAATTTGAAGTCTAGTTTCCTGGACTCCGTGAACGTTTTAGTGAATTTCTCACTACAATTTCCGACGTAAAATGACGCAAGGAAGACGATGGATGCGACAGAATTACGATCCGAGCAACCGTTGACTAGAAACTCGCGTCTATTCCCAAAACTTGAAGTCTAGTTTCCTGGACTCCGTGAACGTTTTTGTGGATTTCTCACGGCCATTTCCGACGTAAAATGACGCGAGGAACACGATGGATGCGACAGAATTACGATCCGAGCAACCGTTGACTAGAAACTCGCGTCTATTCCCAAAACTTGAAGTCTAGTTTCCTGGACTCCGTGAACGTTTTTGTGGATTTCTCACGACCATTGCCGACGTAAAATGACGCCAGGAACGCGATGGAAGCGACAGAATTACGATCCGAGCAACCGCTGACCAGAAACTCGCGCCTATTCCCAAAACTTGAAGTCGACTTTCCTGGACTCCATGAACGTTTTTGTGAATTTGTCACGACCATTTCCGACGTGAAATGACGCGAGGAACACGATGGAAGCGACAGAATGACGATCCGAGCAACCGTTGATCGGAAACTCGCGTCTATTCCCAAAAGCTGAAGTCGAGTTTCCTGGACTCCGTGAACGTTTTTGTGAATTTCTCACGACAATTTCCGACGTAAAATGACGCGAGGAACACGATGGAAGCGACAGAATTACGATCCGAGCAACCGATGACCAGAAACTCGCGTCTACTCCCAAAATTTGAAGTCTAGTTTCCTGGACTCCGTGAACGTTTTAGTGAATTTCTCACTACAATTTCCGACGTAAAATGACGCAAGGAAGACGATGGATGCGACAGAATTACGATCCGAGCAACCGTTGACTAGAAACTCGCGTCTATTCCCAAAACTTGAAGTCTAGTTTCCTGGACTCCGTGAACGTTTTTGTGGATTTCTCACGGCCATTTCCGACGTAAAATGACGCGAGGAACACGATGGATGCGACAGAATGACGATCCGAGCAACCGTTGACCAGAAACTCGCGTCTATTCCCAAAACCTGAAGTCGAGTTTCCTGGACTCCGTGAACGTTTTTGTGAATTTCTCACGACCATTTCCGACGTAAAATGACGCGAGGAACACGATGGAAGCGACAGAATTACGATCCGAGCAATCGTTGGCCAGAAACACGCGTCTATTCCCAAAACTTGAAGTTGAGTTTCCTGGACTCCGTGAACGTTTTTGTGAATTTCTCACGGCCATTTCCGACGTAAAATGACGCGAGGAACACGATGGATGCGACAGAATGACGATCCGAGCAACCGTTGACCAGAAACTCGCGTCTATTCCCAAAACCTGAAGTCGAGTTTCCTGGACTCCGTGAACGTTTTTGTGAATTTCTCACGACCATTTACGACGTAAAATGACGCGAGGAACACGATGGAAGCGACTGAATTACGATCCGAGCAACCGTTAACCAGAAACTCGCGTCTATTTCCAAAACTTGAAGTTGAGTTTCCTGGACTCCGTGAACGTTTTTGTGAATTTCTCACGACCATTTCCGACGTAAAATGATGCGAGGAACACGATGGAAGCGACAGAATTACGATCCGAGCAACCGTTGACTAGAAACTCGCGTCTATTCCCAAAACTTGAAGTCGACTTTCCTGGACTCCGGGAACGTTTTTGTGAATTTCTCACGACAATTTCCGACGTAAAATGACGCGAGGTAGACGATGGAAGCGACAGTATTACGATCCGAGCAACCGATGACCAGAAACCCGCGTCTACTCCCAAAATTTGAAGTCTAGTTTCCTGGACTCCGTGAACGTTTTAGTGAATTTCTCACTACAATTTCCGACGTAAAATGACGCAAGGAAGACGATGGAAGCGACAGAATTACGATCCGAGCAACCGTTGACTAGAAACTCGCGTCTATTCTCAAAACTTGAAGTCTAGTTTCCTGGACTCCGTGAACGTTTTTGTGGATTTCTCACGGCCATTTCCGACGTAAAATGACGCGAGGAACACGATGAATGCGACAGAATGACGATCCGAGCAACCGTTCACCAGAAACTCGCGTCTATTCCCAAAACCTGAAGTCGAGTTTCCTGGACTCCGTGAACGTTTTTGTGGATTTCTCACGGCCATTTCCGACGTAAAATGACGCGAGGAACACGATGGATGCGACAGAATTACGATCCGAGCAACCGTTGACTAGAAACTCGCGTCTATTCCCAAAACTTGAAGTCTAGTTTCCTGGACTCCGTGAACGTTTTTGTGGATTTCTCACGACCATTGCCGACGTAAAATGACGCCAGGAACGCGATGGAAGCGACAGAATTACGATCCGAGCAACCGCTGACCAGAAACTCGCGCCTATTCCCAAAACTTGAAGTCGACTTTCCTGGACTCCATGAACGTTTTTGTGAATTTGTCACGACCATTTCCGACGTGAAATGACGCGAGGAACACGATGGAAGCGACAGAATGACGATCCGAGCAACCGTTGATCGGAAACTCGCGTCTATTCCCAAAAGCTGAAGTCGAGTTTCCTGGACTCCGTGAACGTTTTTGTGAATTTCTCACGACAATTTCCGACGTAAAATGACGCGAGGAACACGATGGAAGCGACAGAATTACGATCCGAGCAACCGATGACCAGAAACTCGCGTCTACTCCCAAAATTTGAAGTCTAGTTTCCTGGACTCCGTGAACGTTTTAGTGAATTTCTCACTACAATTTCCGACGTAAAATGACGCAAGGAAGACGATGGATGCGACAGAATTACGATCCGAGCAACCGTTGACTAGAAACTCGCGTCTATTCCCAAAACTTGAAGTCTAGTTTCCTGGACTCCGTGAACGTTTTTGTGGATTTCTCACGGCCATTTCCGACGTAAAATGACGCGAGGAACACGATGGATGCGACAGAATGACGATCCGAGCAACCGTTGACCAGAAACTCGCGTCTATTCCCAAAACCTGAAGTCGAGTTTCCTGGACTCCGTGAACGTTTTTGTGAATTTCTCACGACCATTTCCGACGTAAAATGACGCGAGGAACACGATGGAAGCGACAGAATTACGATCCGAGCAATCGTTGGCCAGAAACACGCGTCTATTCCCAAAACTTGAAGTTGAGTTTCCTGGACTCCGTGAACGTTTTTGTGAATTTCTCACGGCCATTTCCGACGTAAAATGACGCGAGGAACACGATGGATGCGACAGAATGACGATCCGAGCAACCGTTGACCAGAAACTCGCGTCTATTCCCAAAACCTGAAGTCGAGTTTCCTGGACTCCGTGAACGTTTTTGTGAATTTCTCACGACCATTTACGACGTAAAATGACGCGAGGAACACGATGGAAGCGACTGAATTACGATCCGAGCAACCGTTAACCAGAAACTCGCGTCTATTTCCAAAACTTGAAGTTGAGTTTCCTGGACTCCGTGAACGTTTTTGTGAATTTCTCACGACCATTTCCGACGTAAAATGATGCGAGGAACACGATGGAAGCGACAGAATTACGATCCGAGCAACCGTTGACTAGAAACTCGCGTCTATTCCCAAAACTTGAAGTCGACTTTCCTGGACTCCGGGAACGTTTTTGTGAATTTCTCACGACAATTTCCGACGTAAAATGACGCGAGGTAGACGATGGAAGCGACAGTATTACGATCCGAGCAACCGATGACCAGAAACCCGCGTCTACTCCCAAAATTTGAAGTCTAGTTTCCTGGACTCCGTGAACGTTTTAGTGAATTTCTCACTACAATTTCCGACGTAAAATGACGCAAGGAAGACGATGGAAGCGACAGAATTACGATCCGAGCAACCGTTGACTAGAAACTCGCGTCTATTCTCAAAACTTGAAGTCTAGTTTCCTGGACTCCGTGAACGTTTTTGTGGATTTCTCACGGCCATTTCCGACGTAAAATGACGCGAGGAACACGATGAATGCGACAGAATGACGATCCGAGCAACCGTTGACCAGAAACTCGCGTCTATTCCCAAAACCTGAAGTCGAGTTTCCTGGACTCCGTGAACGTTTTTGTGGATTTCTCACGGCCATTTCCGACGTAAAATGACGCGAGGAACACGATGGAAGCGACAGAATGACGATCCGAGCAACCGTTGAACGGAAACTCGCGTCTATTCCCAAAACCTGAAGTCGACTTTCCTCGACTCCGTGAACGTTTTTGTGAATTTCTCACGACCATTGCCGACGTAAAATGACGCCAGGAACGCGATGGAAGCGACAGAATTTCGATCCGAGCAACCGCTGACCAGAAACTCGCGCCTATTCCCAAAACTTGAAGTCGACTTTCCTGGACTCCATGAACGTTTTTGTGAATTTGTCACGACCATTTCCGACGTGAAATGACGCGAGGAACACGATGGAAGCGACAGAATGACGATCCGAGCAACCGTTGATCGGAAACTCGCGTCTATTCCCAAAAGCTGAAGTCGAGTTTCCTGGACTCCGTGAACGTTTTTGTGAATTTCTCACGACAATTTCCGACGTAAAATGACGCGAGGAACACGATGGAAGCGACAGAATTACGATCCGAGCAACCGATGACCAGAAACTCGCGTCTACTCCCAAAATTTGAAGTCTAGTTTCCTGGACTCCGTGAACGTTTTAGTGAATTTCTCACTACAATTTCCGACGTAAAATGACGCAAGGAAGACGATGGATGCGACAGAATTACGATTCGAGCAACCGTTGACTAGAAACTCGCGTCTATTCCCAAAACTTGAAGTCTAGTTTCCTGGACTCCGTGAACGTTTTTGTGGATTTCTCACGGCCATTTCCGACGTAAAATGACGCGAGGAACACGATGGATGCGACAGAATGACGATCCGAGCAACCGTTGACCAGAAACTCGCGTCTATTCCCAAAACCTGAAGTCGAGTTTCCTGGACTCCGTGAACGTTTTTGTGAATTTCTCACGACCATTTCCGACGTAAAATGACGCGAGGAACACGATGGAAGCGACAGAATTACGATCCGAGCAATCGTTGGCCAGAAACACGCGTCTATTCCCAAAACTTGAAGTTGAGTTTCCTGGACTCCGTGAACGTTTTTGTGAATTTCTCACGGCCATTTCCGACGTAAAATGACGCGAGGAACACGATGGATGCGACAGAATGACGATCCGAGCAACCGTTGACCAGAAACTCGCGTCTATTCCCAAAACCTGAAGTCGAGTTTCCTGGACTCCGTGAACGTTTTTGTGAATTTCTCACGACCATTTACGACGTAAAATGACGCGAGGAACACGATGGAAGCGACTGAATTACGATCCGAGCAACCGTTAACCAGAAACTCGCGTCTATTTCCAAAACTTGAAGTTGAGTTTCCTGGACTCCGTGAACGTTTTTGTGAATTTCTCACGACCATTTCCGACGTAAAATGATGCGAGGAACACGATGGAAGCGACAGAATTACGATCCGAGCAACCGTTGACTAGAAACTCGCGTCTATTCCCAAAACTTGAAGTCGACTTTCCTGGACTCCGGGAACGTTTTTGTGAATTTCTCACGACAATTTCCGACGTAAAATGACGCGAGGTACACGATGGAAGCGACAGTATTACGATCCGAGCAACCGATGACCAGAAACCCGCGTCTACTCCCAAAATTTGAAGTCTAGTTTCCTGGACTCCGTGAACGTTTTAGTGAATTTCTCACTACAATTTCCGACGTAAAATGACGCAAGGAAGACGATGGAAGCGACAGAATTACGATCCGAGCAACCGTTGACTAGAAACTCGCGTCTATTCTCAAAACTTGAAGTCTAGTTTCCTGGACTCCGTGAACGTTTTTGTGGATTTCTCACGGCCATTTCCGACGTAAAATGACGCGAGGAACACGATGAATGCGACAGAATGACGATCCGAGCAACCGTTGACCAGAAACTCGCGTCTATTCCCAAAACCTGAAGTCGAGTTTCCTGGACTCCGTGAACGTTTTTGTGAATTTCTCACGACCATTTCCGACGTAAAATGACGCGAGGGACACGATGGAAGCGACAGAATTACGATCCGAGCAACCGTTGGCCAGAAACACGCGTCTATTCCCAAAACTTGAAGTTGAGTTTCCTGGACTCCGTGAACGTTTTTGTGAATTTCTCACGACCATTTACGACGTAAAATGACGCGAGGAACACGGTGGAAGCGACAGAATTACGATCCGAGCAACCGTTGACCAGAAACTCGCGTCTATTGCCAAAACTTGAAGTCGAGTTTCCTGGACTCCGGGAACGTTTTTGTGAATTTCTCACGACAATTTCCGACGTAAAATGACGCGAGGAACACGATGGAAGCGACAGAATTACGATCCGAGCAACCGTTGACCAGAAACTCGCGTCTATTCCCAAAACTTGAAGTCGACTTTCCTGGACTCCGGGAACGTTTTTGTGAATTTCTCACGACAATTTCCGACGTAAAATGACGCGAGGAACACGATGGAAGCGACAGAATTACGATCCGAGCAACCGTTGACTAGAAACTCGCGTCTATTCCCAAAACTTGAAGTCTAGTTTCCTGGACTCCGTGAACGTTTTTGTGAATTTCTCACGACCATTTCCGACGTAAAATGACGCGAGGAACACGATGGAAGCGACAGAATTACGATCCGAGCAATCGTTGGCCAGAAACACGCGTCTATTCCCAAAACTTGAAGTCGAGTTTCCTGGACTCCGTGAACGTTTTTGTGAATTTCTCACTACCATTTCCGACGTAAAATGACGCGAGGAAGAGGGTGAAAACGACAGAATTACGATCCGAGCAACCGTTGACTAGAAACTCGCGTCTATTCCCAAAACTTGAAGTTGAGTTGATTGGACTCCGTGGACGTTTTTGTGAATTTCTCACGACCATTTACGACGTAAAATGACGCGAGGAACACGATGGAAGCGACAGAATGACGATCCGAGCAACCGTTGACCGGAAACTCGCGTCTATTCCCAAAACCTGAAGTCGAGTTTCCTGGACTCCGTGAACGTTTTTGTGGACTTCTCACGGCCATTTCCGACGTAAAATGACGCGAGGAACACGATGGAAGCGACAGAATGACGATCCGAGCAACCGTTGACCGGAAACTCGCGTCTATTCCCAAAACCTGAAGTCGACTTTCCTGGACTCCGTGAACGTTTTTGTGAATTTCTCACGACCATTGCCGACGTAAAATGACGCCAGGAACGCGATGGAAGCGACAGAATTACGATCCGAGCAACCGCTGACCAGAAACTCGCGCCTATTCCCAAAACTTGAAGTCGACTTTCCTGGACTCCATGAACGTTTTTGTGAATTTGTCACGACCATTTCCGACGTGAAATGACGCGAGGAACACGATGGAAGCGACAGAATGACGATCCGAGCAACCGTTGATCGGAAACTCGCGTCTATTCCCAAAACCTGAAGTCGAGTTTCCTGGACTCCGTGAACGTTTTTGTGGATTTCTCACGGCCATTTCCGACGTAAAATGACGCGAGGAACACGATGGAAGCGACAGAATGACGATCCGAGCAACCGTTGAACGGAAACTCGCGTCTATTCCCAAAACCTGAAGTCGACTTTCCTGGACTCCGTGAACGTTTTTGTGAATTTCTCACGACCATTGCCGACGTAAAATGACGCCAGGAACGCGATGGAAGCGACAGAATTACGATCCGAGCAACCGCTGACCAGAAACTCGCGCCTATTCCCAAAACTTGAAGTCGACTTTCCTGGACTCCATGAACGTTTTTGTGAATTTGTCACGACCATTTCCGACGTGAAATGACGCGAGGAACACGATGGAAGCGACAGAATGACGATCCGAGCAACCGTTGATCGGAAACTCGCGTCTATTCCCAAAAGCTGAAGTCGAGTTTCCTGGACTCCGTGAACGTTTTTGTGAATTTCTCACGACAATTTCCGACGTAAAATGACGCGAGGAACACGATGGAAGCGACAGAATTACGATCCGAGCAACCGATGACCAGAAACTCGCGTCTACTCCCAAAATTTGAAGTCTAGTTTCCTGGACTCCGTGAACGTTTTAGTGAATTTCTCACTACAATTTCCGACGTAAAATGACGCAAGGAAGACGATGGATGCGACAGAATTACGATCCGAGCAACCGTTGACTAGAAACTCGCGTCTATTCCCAAAACTTGAAGTCTAGTTTCCTGGACTCCGTGAACGTTTTTGTGGATTTCTCACGGCCATTTCCGACGTAAAATGACGCGAGGAACACGATGGATGCGACAGAATGACGATCCGAGCAACCGTTGACCAGAAACTCGCGTCTATTCCCAAAACCTGAAGTCGAGTTTCCTGGACTCCGTGAACGTTTTTGTGAATTTCTCACGACCATTTCCGACGTAAAATGACGCGAGGAACACGATGGAAGCGACAGAATTACGATCCGAGCAATCGTTGGCCAGAAACACGCGTCTATTCCCAAAACTTGAAGTTGAGTTTCCTGGACTCCGTGAACGTTTTTGTGAATTTCTCACGGCCATTTCCGACGTAAAATGACGCGAGGAACACGATGGATGCGACAGAATGACGATCCGAGCAACCGTTGACCAGAAACTCGCGTCTATTCCCAAAACCTGAAGTCGAGTTTCCTGGACTCCGTGAACGTTTTTGTGAATTTCTCACGACCATTTACGACGTAAAATGACGCGAGGAACACGATGGAAGCGACTGAATTACGATCCGAGCAACCGTTAACCAGAAACTCGCGTCTATTTCCAAAACTTGAAGTTGAGTTTCCTGGACTCCGTGAACGTTTTTGTGAATTTCTCACGACAATTTCCGACGTAAAATGACGCGAGGAACACGATGGAAGCGACAGAATTACGATCCGAGCAACCGTTGACTAGAAACTCGCGTCTATTCCCAAAACTTGAAGTCTAGTTTCCTGGACTCCGTGAACGTTTTTGTGAATTTCTCACGACCATTTCCGACGTAAAATGACGCGAGGAACACGATGGAAGCGACAGAATTACGATCCGAGCAATCGTTGGCCAGAAACACGCGTCTATTCCCAAAACTTGAAGTCGAGTTTCCTGGACTCCGTGAACGTTTTTGTGAATTTCTCACTACCATTTCCGACGTAAAATGACGCGAGGAAGAGGGTGAAAACGACAGAATTACGATCCGAGCAACCGTTGACTAGAAACTCGCGTCTATTCCCAAAACTTGAAGTTGAGTTGATTGGACTCCGTGGACGTTTTTGTGAATTTCTCACGACCATTTACGACGTAAAATGACGCGAGGAACACGATGGAAGCGACAGAATGACGATCCGAGCAACCGTTGACCGGAAACTCGCGTCTATTCCCAAAACCTGAAGTCGAGTTTCCTGGACTCCGTGAACGTTTTTGTGGACTTCTCACGGCCATTTCCGACGTAAAATGACGCGAGGAACACGATGGAAGCGACAGAATGACGATCCGAGCAACCGTTGACCGGAAACTCGCGTCTATTCCCAAAACCTGAAGTCGACTTTCCTGGACTCCGTGAACGTTTTTGTGAATTTCTCACGACCATTGCCGACGTAAAATGACGCCAGGAACGCGATGGAAGCGACAGAATTACGATCCGAGCAACCGCTGACCAGAAACTCGCGCCTATTCCCAAAACTTGAAGTCGACTTTCCTGGACTCCATGAACGTTTTTGTGAATTTGTCACGACCATTTCCGACGTGAAATGACGCGAGGAACACGATGGAAGCGACAGAATGACGATCCGAGCAACCGTTGATCGGAAACTCGCGTCTATTCCCAAAACCTGAAGTCGAGTTTCCTGGACTCCGTGAACGTTTTTGTGGATTTCTCACGGCCATTTCCGACGTAAAATGACGCGAGGAACACGATGGAAGCGACAGAATGACGATCCGAGCAACCGTTGAACGGAAACTC
Source organism: Crossocerus cetratus (assembly GCA_963675795.1). NCBI lineage: Eukaryota > Metazoa > Arthropoda > Insecta > Hymenoptera > Crabronidae > Crossocerus > Crossocerus cetratus. The sequence continues at coordinate 10,711,744 of OY776664.1, read as the reverse complement.
GCGTCTATTCCCAAAACCTGAAGTCGACTTTCCTGGACTCCGTGAACGTTTTTGTGAATTTCTCACGACCATTGCCGACGTAAAATGACGCCAGGAACGCGATGGAAGCGACAGAATTACGATCCGAGCAACCGCTGACCAGAAACTCGCGCCTATTCCCAAAACTTGAAGTCGACTTTCCTGGACTCCATGAACGTTTTTGTGAATTTGTCACGACCATTTCCGACGTGAAATGACGCGAGGAACACGATGGAAGCGACAGAATGACGATCCGAGCAACCGTTGATCGGAAACTCGCGTCTATTCCCAAAAGCTGAAGTCGAGTTTCCTGGACTCCGTGAACGTTTTTGTGAATTTCTCACGACAATTTCCGACGTAAAATGACGCGAGGAACACGATGGAAGCGACAGAATTACGATCCGAGCAACCGATGACCAGAAACTCGCGTCTACTCCCAAAATTTGAAGTCTAGTTTCCTGGACTCCGTGAACGTTTTAGTGAATTTCTCACTACAATTTCCGACGTAAAATGACGCAAGGAAGACGATGGATGCGACAGAATTACGATCCGAGCAACCGTTGACTAGAAACTCGCGTCTATTCCCAAAACTTGAAGTCTAGTTTCCTGGACTCCGTGAACGTTTTTGTGGATTTCTCACGGCCATTTCCGACGTAAAATGACGCGAGGAACACGATGGATGCGACAGAATGACGATCCGAGCAACCGTTGACCAGAAACTCGCGTCTATTCCCAAAACCTGAAGTCGAGTTTCCTGGACTCCGTGAACGTTTTTGTGAATTTCTCACGACCATTTCCGACGTAAAATGACGCGAGGAACACGATGGAAGCGACAGAATTACGATCCGAGCAATCGTTGGCCAGAAACACGCGTCTATTCCCAAAACTTGAAGTTGAGTTTCCTGGACTCCGTGAACGTTTTTGTGAATTTCTCACGGCCATTTCCGACGTAAAATGACGCGAGGAACACGATGGATGCGACAGAATGACGATCCGAGCAACCGTTGACCAGAAACTCGCGTCTATTCCCAAAACCTGAAGTCGAGTTTCCTGGACTCCGTGAACGTTTTTGTGAATTTCTCACGACCATTTACGACGTAAAATGACGCGAGGAACACGATGGAAGCGACTGAATTACGATCCGAGCAACCGTTAACCAGAAACTCGCGTCTATTTCCAAAACTTGAAGTTGAGTTTCCTGGACTCCGTGAACGTTTTTGTGAATTTCTCACGACCATTTCCGACGTAAAATGACGCGAGGGACACGATGGAAGCGACAGAATTACGATCCGAGCAACCGTTGACCAGAAACTCGCGTCTATTGCCAAAACTTGAAGTCGACTTTCCTGGACTCCGGGAACGTTTTTGTGAATTTCTCACGACAATTTCCGACGTAAAATGACGCGAGGAACACGATGGAAGCGACAGAATTACGATCCGAGCAACCGTTGACCAGAAACTCGCGTCTATTCCCAAAACTTGAAGTCGACTTTCCTGGACTCCGGCAACGTTTTTGTGAATTTCTCACGACAATTTCCGACGTAAAATGACGCGAGGAACACGATGGAAGCGACAGAATTACGATCCGAGCAACCGTTGACTAGATACTCGCGTCTATTCCCAAAACTTGAAGTCTAGTTTCCTGGACTCCGTGAACGTTTTTGTGAATTTCTCACGACCATTTCCGACGTAAAATGACGCGAGGAACACGATGGAAGCGACAGAATTACGATCCGAGCAATCGTTGGCCAGAAACACGCGTCTATTCCCAAAACTTGAAGTCGAGTTTCCTGGACTCCGTGAACGTTTTTGTGAATTTCTCACTACCATTTCCGACGTAAAATGACGCGAGGAAGAGGGTGAAAACGACAGAATTACGATCCGAGCAACCGTTGACTAGAAACACGCGTCTATTCCCAAAACTTGAAGTTGAGTTGATTGGACTCCGTGGACGTTTTTGTGAATTTCTCACGACCATTTACGACGTAAAATGACGCGAGGAACACGATGGAAGCGACAGAATGACGATCCGAGCAACCGTTGACCGGAAACTCGCGTCTATCCCCAAAACTTGAAGTTGAGTTTCCTGGACTCCGTGAACGTTTTTGTGAATTTCTCACGACCATTTCCGACGTAAAATGACGCGAGGAACACGATGGAAGCGACAGAATTACGATCCGAGCAACCGTTGACCAGAAACTCGCGTCTATTGATAAAACTTGAAGTCGACTTTCCTGGACTCCGGGAACGTTTTTGTGAATTTCTCACGACAATTTCCGACGTAAAATGACGCGAGGAACACGATGGAAGCGACAGAATTACGATCCGAGCAACCGTTGACCAGAAACTCCCGTCTATTCCCAAAACTTGAAGTCGACTTTCCTGGACTCCGTGGACGTTTTTGTGAATTTCTCACGACCATTTACGACGTAAAATGACGCGAGGAACACGATGGAAGCGACAGAATGACGATCCGAGCAACCGTTGACTAGAAACTCGCGTCTATCCCCAAAACTTGAAGTTGAGTTGCCTGGACTCCGTGAACGTTTTTGTGAATTTCTCACGACCATTTCCGACGTAAAATGACGCGAGGAACACGATGGAAGCGACAGAATTACGATCCGAGCAACCGTTGACCAGAAACTCGCGTCTATTGCCAAAACTTGAAGTCGACTTTCCTGGACTCCGGGAACGTTTTTGTGAATTTCTCACGACAATTTCCGACGTAAAATGACGCGAGGAACACGATGGAAGCGACAGAATTACGATCCGAGCAACCGCTGACCAGAAACTCGCGCCTATTCCCAAAACTTGAAGTCGACTTTCCTGGACTCCGTGAACGTTTTTGTGAATTTCTCACGACCATTTCCGACGTAAAATGACGCGAGGAACACGATGGAAGCGACAGAATTACGATCCGAGCAATCGTTGGCCAGAAACACGCGTCTATTCCCAAAACTTGAAGTCGAGTTTCCTGGACTCCGTGAACGTTTTTGTGAATTTCTCACTACCATTTCCGACGTAAAATGACGCGAGGAAGAGGGTGAAAACGACAGAATTACGATCCGAGCAACCGTTGACTAGAAACTCGCGTCTATTCCCAAAACTTGAAGTTGAGTTGATTGGACTCCGTGGACGTTTTTGTGAATTTCTCACGACCATTTACGACGTAAAATGACGCGAGGAACACGATGGAAGCGACAGAATGACGATCCGAGCAACCGTTGACCGGAAACTCGCGTCTATTCCCAAAACCTGAAGTCGAGTTTCCTGGACTCCGTGAACGTTTTTGTGGATTTCTCACGGCCATTTCCGACGTAAAATGACGCGAGGAACACGATGGAAGCGACAGAATGACGATCCGAGCAACCGTTGACCGGAAACTCGCGTCTATTCCCAAAACCTGAAGTCGAGTTTCCTGGACTCCGTGAACGTTTTTGTGGATTTCTCACGGCCATTTCCGACGTAAAATGACGCGAGGAACACGATGGAAGCGACAGAATGACGATCCGAGCAACCGTTGACCGGAAACTCGCGTCTATTCCCAAAACCTGAAGTCGACTTTCCTGGACTCCGTGAACGTTTTTGTGAATTTCTCACGACCATTGCCGACGTAAAATGACGCCAGGAACGCGATGGAAGCGACAGAATTACGATCCGAGCAACCGCTGACCAGAAACTCGCGCCTATTCCCAAAACTTGAAGTCGACTTTCCTGGACTCCGTGAACGTTTTTGTGAATTTCTCACGACCATTTCCGACGTAAAATGACGCGAGGAACACGATGGAAGCGACAGAATTACGATCCGAGCAATCGTTGGCCAGAAACACGCGTCTATTCCCAAAACTTGAAGTCGAGTTTCCTGGACTCCGTGAACGTTTTTGTGAATTTCTCACTACCATTTCCGACGTAAAATGACGCGAGGAAGAGGGTGAAAACGACAGAATTACGATCCGAGCAACCGTTGACTAGAAACTCGCGTCTATTCCCAAAACTTGAAGTTGAGTTGATTGGACTCCGTGGACGTTTTTGTGAATTTCTCACGACCATTTACGACGTAAAATGACGCGAGGAACACGATGGAAGCGACAGAATGACGATCCGAGCAACCGTTGACCGGAAACTCGCGTCTATTCCCAAAACCTGAAGTCGAGTTTCCTGGACTCCGTGAACGTTTTTGTGGATTTCTCACGGCCATTTCCGACGTAAAATGACGCGAGAAACACGATGGAAGCGACAGAATGACGATCCGAGCAACCGTTGACCGGAAACTCGCGTCTATTCCCAAAACCTGAAGTCGACTTTCCTGGACTCCGTGAATGTTTTTGTGAATTTCTCACGACCATTGCCGACGTAAAATGACGCCAGGAACGCGATGGAAGCGACAGAATTACGATCCGAGCAACCGCTGACCAGAAACTCGCGCCTATTCCCAAAACTTGAAGTCGACTTTCCTGGACTCCATGAACGTTTTTGTGAATTTGTCACGACCATTTCCGACGTGAAATGACGCGAGGAACACGATGGAAGCGACAGAATGACGATCCGAGCAACCGTTGATCGGAAACTCGCGTCTATTCCCAAAACCTGAAGTCGAGTTTCCTGGACTCCGTGAACGTTTTTGTGGATTTCTCACGGCCATTTCCGACGTAAAATGACGCGAGGAACACGATGGAAGTGACAGAATGACGATCCGAGCAACCGTTGACCGGAAACTCGCGTCTATTCCCAAAACCTGAAGTCGACTTTCCTGGACTCCGTGAACGTTTTTGTGAATTTCTCACGACCATTGCCGACGTAAAATGACGCCAGGAACGCGATGGAAGCGACAGAATTACGATCCGAGCAACCGCTGACCAGAAACTCGCGCCTATTCCCAAAACTTGAAGTCGACTTTCCTGGACTCCGTGAACGTTTTTGTGAATTTCTCACGACCATTTCCGACGTAAAATGACGCGAGGAACACGATGGAAGCGACAGAATTACGATCCGAGCAATCGTTGGCCAGAAACACGCGTCTATTCCCAAAACTTGAAGTCGAGTTTCCTGGACTCCGTGAACGTTTTTGTGAATTTCTCACTACCATTTCCGACGTAAAATGACGCGAGGAAGAGGGTGAAAACGACATAATTACGATCCGAGCAACCGTTGACTAGAAACTCGCGTCTATTCCCAAAACTTGAAGTTGAGTTGATTGGACTCCGTGGACGTTTTTGTGAATTTCTCACGACCATTTACGACGTAAAATGACGCGAGGAACACGATGGAAGCGACAGAATGACGATCCGAGCAACCGTTGACCGGAAACTCGCGTCTATTCCCAAAACCTGAAGTCGAGTTTCCTGGACTCCGTGAACGTTTTTGTGGATTTCTCACGGCCATTTCCGACGTAAAATGACGCGAGGAACACGATGGAAGCGACAGAATGACGATCCGAGCAACCGTTGACCGGAAACTCGCGTCTATTCCCAAAACCTGAAGTCGACTTTCCTGGACTCCGTGAATGTTTTTGTGAATTTCTCACGACCATTGCCGACGTAAAATGACGCCAGGAACGCGATGGAAGCGACAGAATTACGATCCGAGCAACCGCTGACCAGAAACTCGCGCCTATTCCCAAAACTTGAAGTCGACTTTCCTGGACTCCATGAACGTTTTTGTGAATTTGTCACGACCATTTCCGACGTGAAATGACGCGAGGAACACGATGGAAGCGACAGAATGACGATCCGAGCAACCGTTGATCGGAAACTCGCGTCTATTCCCAAAACCTGAAGTCGAGTTTCCTGGACTCCGTGAACGTTTTTGTGGATTTCTCACGGCCATTTCCGACGTAAAATGACGCGAGGAACACGATGGAAGCGACAGAATGACGATCCGAGCAACCGTTGACCGGAAACTCGCGTCTATTCCCAAAACCTGAAGTCGACTTTCCTGGACTCCGTGAACGTTTTTGTGAATTTCTCACGACCATTGCCGACGTAAAATGACGCCAGGAACGCGATGGAAGCGACAGAATTACGATCCGAGCAACCGCTGACCAGAAACTCGCGTCTACTCCCAAAATTTGAAGTCTAGTTTCCTGGACTCCGTGAACGTTTTAGTGAATTTCTCACTACAATTTCTGACGTAAAATGACGCAAGGAAGACGATGGAAGCGACAGAATTACGATCCGAGCAACCGTTGACTAGAAACTCGCGTCTATTCCCAAAACTTGAAGTCTAGTTTCCTGGACTCCGTGAACGTTTTTGTGGATTTCTCACGGCCATTTCCGACGTAAAATGACGCGAGGAACACGATGGATGCGACAGAATGACGATCCGAGCAACCGTTGATCGGAAACTCGCGTCTATTCCCAAAACCTGAAGTCGAGTTTCCTGGACTCCGTGAACGTTTTTGTGGATTTCTCACGGCCATTTCCGACGTAAAATGACGCGAGGAACACGATGGAAGCGACAGAATGACGATCCGAGCAACCGTTGACCGGAAACTCGCGTCTATTCCCAAAACCTGAAGTCGACTTTCCTGGACTCCGTGAACGTTTTTGTGAATTTCTCACGACCATTGCCGACGTAAAATGACGCCAGGAACGCGATGGAAGCGACAGAATTACGATCCGAGCAACCGATGACCAGAAACTCGCGTCTACTCCCAAAATTTGAAGTCTAGTTTCCTGGACTCCGTGAACGTTTTAGTGAATTTCTCACTACAATTTCCGACGTAAAATGACGCGAGGAACACGATGGAAGCGACAGAATGACGATCCGAGCAACCGTTGACCGGAAACTCGCGTCTATTCCCAAAACCTGAAGTCGACTTTCCTGGACTCCGTGAACGTTTTTGTGAATTTCTCACGACCATTGCCGACGTAAAATGACGCCAGGAACGCGATGGAAGCGACAGAATTACGATCCGAGCAACCGCTGACCAGAAACTCGCGTCTACTCCCAAAATTTGAAGTCTAGTTTCCTGGACTCCGTGAACGTTTTAGTTAATTTCTCACTACAATTTCCGACGTAAAATGACGCAAGGAAGACGATGGAAGCGACAGAATTACGATCCGAGCAACCGTTGACTAGAAACTCGCGTCTATTCCCAAAACTTGAAGTCTAGTTTCCTGGACTCCGTGAACGTTTTTGTGGATTTCTCACGGCCATTTCCGACGTAAAATGACGCGAGGAACACGATGGATGCGACAGAATGACGATCCGAGCAACCGTTGACCAGAAACTCGCGTCTATTCCCAAAACCTGAAGTCGAGTTTCCTGGACTCCGTGAACGTTTTTGTGAATTTCTCACGACCATTTCCGACGTCAAATGACGCGAGGGACACGATGGAAGCGACAGAATGACGATCCGAGCAACCGTTAACCAGAAACTCGCGTCTATTCCCAAAACTTGAAGTTGAGTTTCCTGGACTCCGTGAACGTTTTTGTGAATTTCTCACGACCATTTACGACGTAAAATGACGCGAGGAACACGATGGAAGCGACTGAATTACGATCCGAGCAACCGTTGGCCAGAAACACGCGTCTATTTCCAAAACTTGAAGTTGAGTTTACTGGACTCCGTGAACGTTTTTGTGAATTTCTCACGACCATTTCCGACGTAAAATGACGCGAGGAACACGATGGAAGCGACAGAATTACGATCCGAGCAACCGTTGACTAGAAACTCGCGTCTATTCCCAAAACTTGAAGTCGACTTTCCTGGACTCCGGGAACGTTTTTGTGAATTTCTCACGACAATTTCCGACGTAAAATGACGCGAGGGACACGATGGAAGCGACAGAATTACGATCCGAGCAACCCTTGGCCAGAAACACGCGTCTATTCCCAAAACTTGAAGTTGAGTTTCCTGGACTCCGTGAACGTTTTTGTGAATTTCTCACGACCATTTCCGACGTAAAATGACGCGAGGAACACGATGGAAGCGACAGAATTACGATCCGAGCAACCGTTGACCAGAAACTCGCGTCTATTGCCAAAACTTGAAGTCGACTTTCCTGGACTCCGGGAACGTTTTTGTGAATTTCTCACGACAATTTCCGACGTAAAATGACGCGAGGAACACGATGGAAGCGACAGAATTACGATCCGAGCAACCGACGACCAGAAACTCGCGTCTACTCCCAAAATTTGAAGTCTAGTTTCCTGGACTCCGTGAACGTTTTAGTGAATTTCTCACTACAATTTCCGACGTAAAATGACGCAAGGAAGACGATGGAAGCGACAGAATTACGATCCGAGCAACCGTTGACTAGAAACTCGCGTCTATTCCCAAAACTTGAAGTCTAGTTTCCTGGACTCCGTGAACGTTTTTGTGGATTTCTCACGGCCATTTCCGACGTAAAATGACGCGAGGAACACGATGAATACGACAGAATGACGATCCGAGCAACCGTTGACCAGAAACTCGCGTCTATTCCCAAAACCTGAAGTCGAGTTTCCTGGACTCCGTGAACGTTTTTGTGAATTTCTCACGACCATTTCCGACGTAAAATGACGCGAGGGACACGATGGAAGCGACAGAATTACGATCCGAGCAACCGTTGGCCAGAAACACGCGTCTATTCCCAAAACTTGAAGTTGAGTTTCCTGGACTCCGTGAACGTTTTTGTGAATTTCTCACGACCATTTCCGACGTAAAATGACGCGAGGAACACGTTGGAAGCGACAGAATTACGATCCGAGCAACCGTTGACCAGAAACTCGCGTCTATTCCCAAAACTTGAAGTCGACTTTCCTGGACTCCGGGAACGTTTTTGTGAATTTCTCACGACAATTTCCGACGTAAAATGACGCGAGGAACACGATGGAAGCGACAGAATTACGATCCGAGCAACCGATGACCAGAAACTCGCGTCTACTCCCAAAATTTGAAGTCTAGTTTCCTGGACTCCGTGAACGTTTTAGTGAATTTCTCACTGCAATTTCCGACGTAAAATGACGCAAGGAAGACGATCGAAGCGACAGAATTACGATCCGACCAACCGTTGACTAGAAACTCGCGTCTATTCCCAAAACATGAAGTCTAATTTCCTGGACTCCGTGTACGTTTTTGTGGATTTCTCACGGCCATTTCCGACGTAAAATGACGCGAGGAACACGATGGATGCGACAGAATTACGATCCGAGCAATCGTTGGCCAGAAACACGCGTCTATTCCCAAAACTTGAAGTTGAGTTTCCTGGACTCCGTGGACGTTTTTGTGCATTTCTCACGACCATTTCCGACGTAAAATGACGCGAGGAACACGATGGAAGCGACAGAATTACGATCCGAGCAACCGTTGACCAGAAACTCGCGTCTATTCCCAAAACTTGAAGTCGACTTTCCTGGACTCCGTGAACGTTTTTGTGAATTTCTCACGACAATTTCCGACGTAAAATGACGCGAGGAACACGATGGAAGCGACAGAATTACGATCCGAGCAACCGTTGACCAGAAACTCGCGTCTATTCCCAAAACTTGAAGTCGACTTTCCTGGACTCCGGGAACGTTTTTGTGAATTTCTCAAGACAATTTCCGACGTAAAATGACGCGAGGAACACGATGGAAGCGACAGAATTACGATCCGAGCAACCGTTGACTAGAAACTCGCGTCTATTCCCAAAACTTGAAGTCTAGTTTCCTGGACTCCGTGAACGTTTTTGTGAATTTCTCACGACTATTTCCGACGTCAAATGACGCGAGGAACACGATGGAAGCGACAGAATTACGATCCGAGCAACCGTTGACCAGAAACTCGCGTCTATTCCCAAAACCTGAAGTCGAGTTTCCTGGACTCCGTGAACGTTTTTGTGGATTTCTCACGGCCATTTCCGACGTCAAATGACGCGAGGAACACGATGGAAGCGACAGAATTACGATCCGAGCAACCGTTGACTAGAAACTCGCGTCTATTCCCAAAACTTGAAGTGGAGTTGCCTGGACTCCGTGGACGTTTTTGTGAATTTCTCACGACCATTTACGACGTAAAATGACGCGAGGAACACGATGGAAGCGACAGAATGACGATCCGAGCAACCGTTGACCGGAAACTCGCGTCTATTCCCAAAACCTGAAGTCGAGTTTCCTGGACTCCGTGAACGTTTTTGTGGATTTCTCACGGCCATTTCCGACGTAAAATGACGCGAGGAACACGATGGAAGCGACAGAATTACGATCCGAGCAACCGTTGACCAGAAACTCGCGTCTATTCCCAAAACTTGAAGTCGACTTTCCTGGACTCCGTGAACGTTTTTGTGAATTTCTCACGACCATTGCCGACGTAAAATGACGCGAGGAACACGATGGAAGCGACAGAATTACGATCCGAGCAACCGATGACCAGAAACTCGCGTCTACTCCCAAAATTTGAAGTCTAGTTTCCTGGACTCCGTGAACGTTTTAGTGAATTTCTCACTGCAATTTCCGACGTAAAATGACGCAAGGAAGACGATCGAAGCGACAGAATTACGATCCGAGCAACCGTTGACTAGAAACTCGCGTCTATTCCCAAAACATGAAGTCTAATTTTCTAGACTCCGTGTACGTTTTTGTGGATTTCTCACGGCCATTTCCGACGTAAAATGACGCGAGGAACACGATGGATGCGACAGAATTACGATCCGAGCAATCGTTGGCCAGAAACACGCGTCTATTCCCAAAACTTGAAGTTGAGTTTCCTGGACTCCGTGAACGTTTTTGTGCATTTCTCACGACCATTTCCGACGTAAAATGACGCGAGGAACACGATGCAAGCGACAGAATTACGATCCGAGCAACCGTTGACCAGAAACTCGCGTCTATTCCCAAAACTTGAAGTCGACTTTCCTGGACTCCGTGAACGTTTTTGTGAATTTCTCACGACCATTTCCGCCGTAAAATGACGCGAGGAACACGATGGAAGCGACAGAATTACGATCCGAGCAACCGTTGACCAGAAACTCGCGTCTATTCCCAAAACTTGAAGTCGACTTTCCTGGACTCCGTGAACGTTTTTGTGAATTTCTCACGACCATTTCCGCCGTAAAATGACGCGAGGAACACGATGGAAGCGATAGAATTACGATCCGAGCAACCGTTGACCAGAAACTCGCGTCTAATCCCAAAACTTGAAGTCGACTTTCCTGGACTCCGTGAACGTTTTTGTGAATTTCTCACGACCATTTCCGACGTAAAATGACGCGAGGAACACGATGGAAGCGACAGAATTACGATCCGAGCAACCGATGACCAGAAACTCGCGTCTACTCCCAAAACTTGAAGTCTAGTTTCCTGGACTCCGTGAACGTTTTTGTGGATTTCTCGCGGCCATTTCCGACGTAAAATGACGCGGAGTGAGTCTCCTTTGCGCACGTTCCACTTTGGACACGGGCGTTTTTTTGAACTTGCGCACATGGAAACAGCGCACGTTGCACATTGCCCACATGGGAAACTGCGCACATTGGACATTGACCACATTGGAAACAGCGCACATTGGACATTGCCCACATAAGATATCGTTACAAGTGGAAACTGCGCACAGTGTATAGAGGACACAGTGGACTTTTCCCACATGGAAAGTGGAAGTTGGCCACTAAATACTGTGTAGACATTTCTACAAGAATCATACGTAGAATTTAGCCATTGTCAATTAACAATTATCGGAAAATTCTGCGGTTGAAATGTTTCAGGGCTAAAGATGGACGTCCGTTAATTTAATTGATTATGTATTGCCACATGCTAATTACAACAGCAAGATATTTTGCTGCATTGTATTTACTAGTGGTAGATATCCTTATCAATTATGGTTCACGAAAATATCATTCTTAGATTTTATGAGTGTATCTGATATTTTATTTTCAATTTTAGCTCACCTTACTTGCTCACCTTACTAGCTCACCTTACCCAGTCCGGGGGGGGCATGCTAAGTTTGGTCTCAATAAGAACCACAAACCAACCCTAGTCCGGGGGGCATGCTCGTTTCGCTCGCCAAACCTAAAAAACCCTGAATATTATATACTTAACTATTATGTACTTATATTATATAAAAATGGTTGTTAGTAAATTAAAACTCATAACCACCCGTTGTTTATATTTATTTAATCATAGTCATATAAGCGACCGGTCGTGCGGGTGACTGTGGAGAGAGGCACGTGTGAGAGTGAAGGGAGAGTTAAGTGGAAGAATGGCAGCGTAGGGAAAGAGAGCGAGCGAGGGATTAGAGGAAGAGCTGGGGGAGGGTGTCCGGAGTGCAGAGGGATATTAAGGGTAAGGGAAGGTAGGGCGCGGAAGGGAGAGGGCAGGAAAAGAGAAAGCAGTGAAAGTGAGAGGTTAGGTGAAGGTGGTGAGGAAGAAGGTGAGCAGAGGTGGGAAACAGGTGGAGACATCTGTGGAGGAACGGCGAGAAAGGTGTCGATAAGGAAGGAGAAGAAGGTGGGCGGCAGGTAAAGAAGGGACGATAAGTACAGGGAGGAAATAAAACAAGAGGAAAAGGGAATGGAAGGGACAGGGAAAGAAGGAAAAGGGGGAGCAGGATGGGAAGAAGGGAAGGAAGTCGAAGGAAGAGGAGAGGAAGTAATGGGGGAGGAGAAGAGAAGAGGGAGACCATCGAATGTGGAGTGGTTGGTGAGGGGGAGAGCGGAGAGCTTCTCGGGGAGCTTAGAGGAGATATGGGGAAGGAAGAGGAAAATGAGGGAGGAAGAGGAAGGATGGAGGGGGCCAGGAGGGGAGTCGTTCAAAAGAAGCACAAAAACAATAAGGTCACCAACGAGAAAGGAGGGTGAGGGGATCAGGGAGATATTGATGGACATGAGGAGGGAGATGAGGGAAATGAGAGAGGAAATAAGAGGGGAAAGGGAAGAAAGAGAAGAAAATAGGAAGATAATGAAAGAGATGCGTGAAGGAATGGAGAGGGAGAGAAGGGAGATGAAGGAGAAGGTGGAAAGTCTAGAAAGAAAGCTAGGAGAGATGGAAATGAGGGAAAGGGAATGGAAAGAAAAGGCACGCGGAGGGAGGGATAAAGGAAGAGCGGAGCTGGAGGAAGGAAGCTGGAAGGAAGAAGTGGAAGGAAGGATAAGGAGGGTGGAGAGAGAAATGGAGGAAAAGGAGAAGGAAAAAAGGAGAGAGAATATAGTGATCAGAGGGTTAAAAATAGAGGAGGAAGGGGAGGAGGGAGTAAGAAAAGGGGTAAAAGAGCTAATGAGTGACATAGAGGCAGTGGTAGAAGTAAGAGAGGTAAGAATGATAGGGAGGAAGGACAAGGATGGGAGAGGGATGGTCTGGGCGAAAGTAGGAAGCGTAGCGGAGAAAGCACGCGTAATGGAGAAGAAGAAGGTATTGAGAGGTAGGAGGGAGAGAATAGAGGATGACAAAACGTGGGAGGAGAGGAGGATGGAATGGAGAATCAAGCAAAAGGCAGAGGAGGAAAGAAGGAAAGAAAAGAGGGTGAATATAGGGTACAGAAAGATGTGGATAGAGGGGAGGATATGGAGATGGGATGAGAGGGAAAACAATTTCATAGAGGAGGAAGAGGGACGGAAAGAGAATACGGAGGCAAGCGGTAAGGAGGGGTGATGTAGACGGGAATAAGGGAGGGGGGAGGAAAAGGGAAGGAAAGGAGGAAAAGGAGGGGGACGGAAGAGGGGAGGAATAGGGCGAAGTAAGGATTGGATTCTGGAATGTCGCAGGGCTAACGGGAAAGGACGAAGTGTTCTGGAGGGACTTGGAAAGGTGGGAGGTGATAGTAATGATAGAAACGTGGGTGGAGGAAAGGGGATGGGAGAGAGTGAAAAGGAAATTACCGAAAGGGTACGAGTGGAAGAGCCAATGGGCGGTGAGAGAAAAAGGGAAAGGACGAGCGAAGGGAGGGATGATGATGGGAATAAGAGAAGGAATGAGGAAGGAGGGAGGATGGCAGGAGATGGAAGAGGAACAAGGAATGATAACAGGAGCAATTAAGATAGGGATAGAAGAATGGAAGATAATAGGGGTCTACGTGAACAGGGACATAGGAAGGAAAATGAGAATGATGAGAGAGTGGTGGGACAGAGGAACGGAGGATGATATAATAATGGGGGGTGATTTTAACGCGAGGACAGGGGAGGAGGGAGGACGGGTGGGAGAAGACGAGGAGGAGGGAAGAGAAAGGAACTCAATGGACAAAGAAATAAATGCGGACGGAAAGGTGATGCTGCGCGAATTAAGGGAACTTGGGCTAGAAATATTGAACGGAGGAACAGAAGGGGATGAGAGAGGGGAGTATACATATGTAGGACTCAAAGGGGAGACAGTGATAGATTACGTGGTAGCAGAGTGAAAGACAAGGATGAAAGTAAAGAAATTGGAAGTAGAGGAGAGGGTAGAATCAGACCACATGCCGATAGTGGTAACGGTGAGGGGAAAGAGAAGAGTGGAGGGAGTCAAAATGGAGGGAAATAGAGAAAGAAAAACCGGGAGGATGGAATGGAATGAGGAAGAAAGACAAAGATTTAGTGAGAGAGTTGAAAAAACGGTGGCCGAGAGAGGAAACGGAGAGGCAAAGCTGGAGGAAGTTATTGAAAGGGTAAAAGGGATAAAGAAAGAGCTAGAGAAGGAGAATGTTTGGGGGAAGAAAAGGAAGGGGTGGTGGGATACGGAGTGTAAGAAGGGGAAAAAAGAACTGAAAAGGAAGCTGACAGAATGGAAAAGGGGTGAAGAGAGGATAGAAGGTTACAGAGAGGGTAAGAGGAGATACAGGGAGATATGTGAGAGGAAGAAGAAAGAGGAGAAAGAGAGACTGATAAGAGAAATGGGGGAAGCACGATCGGAAGGGAAGGTATGGGAACTACTGAAAAGGGTCAGAGGAGGGAAGAAAGGAGTGGAGGAAGGGATAAATATTGGCGCGTGGAAGGAGTACTTCATGGAGCTGCTGGGAGGGGTAGAAACAAAGGTGGTCGGCGGAGAGGGAGAAGGGAGACGGACGGGGGAGCAAGAAGGAAGTGAGGAGATAACGGAGGGAGAGGTAGAGGTAGCGATAAGGAGATTAAAGATAAAGAAAGCAGCGGGGGAGGATGGGATCGAGAATGAAGTGTGGAAATATGGAGGGCAGAAACTAAGAAGGGAAATATGGGAGATATGTAGGAAGGTATGGAGAGGAGAGGGATGGCCAAATGAGTGGAAGACAGGGATAGTGGTGCCGATAAGGAAGAAGGGGGACGGGAAGACGGTAGGATGCTATAGGGGAGTGACACTATTGAATTCAACGTACAAAATATACACGATGGTATTGGAGATGAGGCTGGAGAAGGAGATGCTGGAGAAGGAAATGGTACCGGAAGGGCAGACGGGATTTAGGAAAGGGAAGGGAACGATAGATAACGTGTACGTCTTGAATTACATAGTGAACAGAGAATTGGCGAAGAAAGGAGGGAAAATCACGGGGTGCTTTATAGATATAAAAGCGGCATTCGACAGTGTGGACAGAGGAAAATTATGGAGGGCGCTAAAGGAAAGAGGGGTGAGCGAAGGACTGAGAGAGAGGCTGAGGGAGGTATACAGGGAGACGAAGGTGAAGGTGAGGATAGGGGAAGAGATGAGCGAAGAGTTTTGGATAGGAAGGGGAGTGAGGCAAGGGTGCCCGCTCAGCGCAAAACTATTCATTTTGTACTTGGCGGACCTGGAGGAGAAGATGGAGAAAAGAGGGAAAGGAGGGATAGAGCTGGGAAAGAGGAAAATATACACCCTGATGTATGCGGATGATATGGTGATGCTGGCCAAGGAGGAAAGAGGGATGGAGCTAATGATAGAGGAGTTTAGGAAATATATTAAAGATAAAGAAATGGACGTAAACAGAGATAAGACGAAAATCATAAGATTTTCAAAGAGGAAAGGAAAGGACAGAGACTGGAAGTGGGGTGAAGGCAAAGTGGAGGAAGTGAGGGAGATAAAGTATCTGGGGTATACGTTCAAAAGGAATGGAAGGCAAGACAGCCATGTGGAGGAAAGGGTAAGGAAGGCTGGGGGGGTAATGAGAGAGGTATGGGGGATAGGTAAGCGGCACTTTGGGGAGGATTACAAAAGAAGGGAATGGATGTTCGATACCCTAGTGTGGACGGTGATGGGGTATGGAGTGGAAATATGGGGGTGGAAAGAAAGGAGGAATGTGGAAGCGATGCAGGAACGATACCTGAGATGGATTCTGGGAGTAGACTGGGTAACACCGGGGTATTTAGTGAGGGACGAGACAAGGAGGGAGAAACTGAGGCTGAGGGGGGCGAGAAGGGCATGGAGGTTCGAGGAGAGGCTGAGGGAAGGCAAAGGAAGTGACTGGGCAAGGGAATGTTTGAGAGAAATAGAGAAGAGAGGGAAGGAGGGAAAGGGGTTGTCGAAATGGGAAAGAGAAAGGAGAGACTTTCTGGAAGACAGAGGGTGTAGAAAAGAACTAAAGGAATGCAGTGCGGAAGAAAGGGCCGAAGAGTGGGGAAAGTTAGAGAGAATAGAGAAGGTAATGCAAGGAGAAGAAATTGGGAAGAAGGTGGCAGAGGCAAAGTATAACAGATGGTACAGAGTTGTAAGAAGTGAAGGGGTACCAGAATATCTAAAGAAAAGATGGAAGGAAGGAAAGAGAAGAAGGGTGGCGAGATATAGGCTGGGGAACGAAATGAAAGGAGGAAGGTACTGGGAAGGAGAAGAAGGCAGGATGTGTAGAAGGTGTGGTTGGGAGCTGGAGACATGGGAACGTGTCCTGGAAAGATGCAAGGAGGAAGGGGGAGAGGGAGAAGGAGTACAGGAGAAAGTCAGAAGGATACTGGCAGAGGATGGAAAGGGGGAAGAATGGATGGAAAGGTTGGACGCAGAAAGAAAGGAAGGGTTAGGAGGAGGGTAGAGGCGAAAGAAGAGTGGGAAACGGGACAAGAGAGGAGGGAACGGCAAGGAGGGAAGGGGAGAGTAGAAAAAGAGCAACGGAAATGGAAGCCACAAGAGCGAGGAGGAAAGGAGGAATGAGTGAAGGAAGGATGAAAGAATGGGTATGCGAAGTATCTCTCTCTCTCTCGAGCGTGATGTGTGAGATCGGTGGTGTAAGGAAGACGGAAAGAAATGTGAGCGGAGCAGGGCCCGAGATGTGCCCTGCAAGCGGAAGTCGGTCCCGATCCCGGTAGGGAGTGGACCTTAATAAACATACATACACATACTCATAGTCATATAAGCAATCACTTTTTTCACGAATAAACAACTTTGGTGTTTCTTACAAATCATTAATTATTTCACTGTTATTTATTGCTTTTCAATTAAATGTGTTCTGAGAATACATACTGTCGCAATGTACACATCTTTTTCATCTAGTGTGTCCAAATTCCATTATTCGCGTTATCCTGTGTGTCCTGTTTCTTCTGGGATGTGTACAACTTCCACCGTCGATGTGTCCTGCTTCCACTGGAGTAAATTTCCATCGTGCGCAAATTCCAATGTGTCCTGATTCTACTGGAGTCAACTTCCAACGTGCGCAAATTCCACCGTGTCCAATAATCCACGTGTGCGCAAGATGGAACGTGCGCAATGTGGACACTCCCAAACTTGAAGTCGACTTTCCTGGACCCCGTGAACGTTTTTGTGAATTTCTCACGACCATTTCCGACGTAAAATGACGCGAGGAACACGATGGAAGCGACAGAATGACGATCCGAGCAACCGTTGATCGGAAACTCGCGTCTATTCCCAAAAGCTGAAGTCGAGTTTCCTGGACTCCGTGAACGTTTTTGTGAATTTCTCACGACAATTTCCGACGTAAAATGACGCGAGGAACACGATGGAAGCGACAGAATTACGATCCGAGCAACCGATGACCAGAAACTCGCGTCTACTCCCAAAATTTGAAGTCTAGTTTCCTGGACTCCGTGAACGTTTTAGTGAATTTCTCACTACAATTTCCGACGTAAAATGACGCAAGGAAGACGATGGATGCGACAGAATTACGATCCGAGCAACCGTTGACTAGAAACTCGCGTCTATTCCCAAAACTTGAAGTCTAGTTTCCTGGACTCCGTGAACGTTTTTGTGGATTTCTCACGGCCATTTCCGACGTAAAATGACGCGAGGAACACGATGGATGCGACAGAATGACGATCCGAGCAACCGTTGACCAGAAACTCGCGTCTATTCCCAAAACCTGAAGTCGAGTTTCCTGGACTCCGTGAACGTTTTTGTGAATTTCTCACGACCATTTCCGACGTAAAATGACGCGAGGAACACGATGGAAGCGACAGAATTACGATCCGAGCAATCGTTGGCCAGAAACACGCGTCTATTCCCAAAACTTGAAGTTGAGTTTCCTGGACTCCGTGAACGTTTTTGTGAATTTCTCACGGCCATTTCCGACGTAAAATGACGCGAGGAACACGATGGATGCGACAGAATGACGATCCGAGCAACCGTTGACTAGAAGCTCGCGTCTATTCCCAAAACTTGAAGTTGAGTTGATTGGACTCCGTGGACGTTTTTGTGAATTTCTCACGACCATTTACGACGTAAAATGACGCGAGGAGCACGATGGAAGCGACAGAATGACGATCCGAGCAACCGTTGACCGGAAACTCGCGTCTATCCCCAAAACTTGAAGTTGAGTTTCCTGGACTCCGTGAACGTTTTTGTGAATTTCTCACGACCATTTCCGACGTAAAATGACGCGAGGAACACGATGGAAGCGACAGAATTACGATCCGAGCAACCGTTGACCAGAAACTCGCGTCTATTGCCAAAACTTGAAGTCGACTTTCCTGGACTCCGGGAACGTTTTTGTGAATTTCTCACGACAATTTCCGACGTAAAATGACGCGAGGAACACGATGGAAGCGACAGAATTACGATCCGAGCAACCGTTGACCAGAAACTCGCGTCTATTCCCAAAACTTGAAGTCGACTTTCCTGGACTCCGGGAACGTTTTTGTGAATTTCTCACGACAATTTCCGACGTAAAATGACGCGAGGAACACGATGGAAGCGACAGAATTACGATCCGAGCAACCGTTGACTAGAAACTCGCGTCTATTCCCAAAACTTGAAGTCTAGTTTCCTGGACTCCGTGAACGTTTTTGTGAATTTCTCACGACCATTTCCGACGTAAAATGACGCGAGGAACACGATGGAAGCGACAGAATTACGATCCGAGCAATCGTTGGCCAGAAACACGCGTCTATTCCCAAAACTTGAAGTCGAGTTTCCTGGACTCCGTGAACGTTTTTGTGAATTTCTCACTACCATTTCCGACGTAAAATGACGCGAGGAAGAGGGTGAAAACGACAGAATTACGATCCGAGCAACCGTTGACTAGAAACTCGCGTCTATTCCCAAAACTTGAAGTCGAGTTTCCTGGACTCCGTGAACGTTTTTGTGGATTTCTCACGGCCATTTCCGACGTAAAATGACGCGAGGAACACGATGGAAGCGACAGAATGGCGATCCGAGCAACCGTTGACCGGAAACTCGCGTCTATTCCCAAAACCTGAAGTCGAGTTTCCTGGACTCCGTGAACGTTTTTGTGGATTTCTCACGGCCACTTCCGACGTAAAATGACGCGAGGAACACGATGGAAGCGACAGAATTACGATCCGAGCAACCGTTGACCAGAAACTCGCGTCTAATCCCAAAACTTGAAGTCGACTTTCCTGGACTCCGTGAACGTTTTTGTGAATTTCTCACGACCATTTCCGACGTAAAATGACGCGAGGAACACGATGGAAGCGACAGAATTACGATCCGAGCAACCGATGACCAGAAACTCGCGTCTACTCCCAAAACTTGAAGTCTAGTTTCCTGGACTCCGTGAACGTTTTTGTGGATTTCTCGCGGCCATTTCCGACGTAAAATGACGCGGAGTGAGTCTCCTTTGCGCACGTTCCACTTTGGACACGGGCGTTTTTTTGAACTTGCGCACATGGAAACAGCGCACGTTGCACATTGCCCACATGGGAAACTGCGCACATTGGACATTGACCACATTGGAAACAGCGCACATTGGACATTGCCCACATAAGATATCGTTACAAGTGGAAACTGCGCACAGTGTATAGAGGACACAGTGGACTTTTCCCACATGGAAAGTGGAAGTTGGCCACTAAATACTGTGTAGACATTTCTACAAGAATCATACGTAGAATTTAGCCATTGTCAATTAACAATTATCGGAAAATTCTGCGGTTGAAATGTTTCAGGGCTAAAGATGGACGTCCGTTAATTTAATTGATTATGTATTGCCACATGCTAATTACAACAGCAAGATATTTTGCTGCATTGTATTTACTAGTGGTAGATATCCTTATCAATTATGGTTCACGAAAATATCATTCTTAGATTTTATGAGTGTATCTGATATTTTATTTTCAATTTTAGCTCACCTTACTTGCTCACCTTACTAGCTCACCTTACCCAGTCCGGGGGGGGGGCATGCTAAGTTTGGTCTCAATAAGAACCACAAACCAACCCTAGTCCGGGGGGCATGCTCGTTTCGCTCGCCAAACCTAAAAAACCCTGAATATTATATACTTAACTATTATGTACTTATATTATATAAAAATGGTTGTTAGTAAATTAAAACTCATAACCACCCGTTGTTTATATTTATTTAATCATAGTCATATAAGCGACCGGTCGTGCGGGTGACTGTGGAGAGAGGCACGTGTGAGAGTGAAGGGAGAGTTATGTGGAAGAATGGCAGCGTAGGGAAAGAGAGCGAGCGAGGGATTAGAGGAAGAGCTGGGGGAGGGTGTCCGGAGTGCAGAGGGATATTAAGGGTAAGGGAAGGTAGGGCGCGGAAGGGAGAGGGCAGGAAAAGAGAAAGCAGTGAAAGTGAGAGGTTAGGTGAAGGTGGTGAGGAAGAAGGTGAGCAGAGGTGGGAAACAGGTGGAGACATCTGTGGAGGAACGGCGAGAAAGGTGTCGATAAGGAAGGAGAAGAAGGTGGGCGGCAGGTAAAGAAGGGACGATAAGTACAGGGAGGAAATAAAACAAGAGGAAAAGGGAATGGAAGGGACAGGGAAAGAAGGAAAAGGGGGAGCAGGATGGGAAGAAGGGAAGGAAGTCGAAGGAAGAGGAGAGGAAGTAATGGGGGAGGAGAAGAGAAGAGGGAGACCATCGAATGTGGAGAGGTTGGTGAGGGGGAGAGCGGAGAGCTTCTCGGGGAGCTTAGAGGAGATATGGGGAAGGAAGAGGAAAATGAGGGAGGAAGAGGAAGGATGGAGGGGGCAAGGAGGGGAGTCGTTCAAAAGAAGCACAAAAACAATAAGGTCACCAACGAGAAAGGAGGGTGAGGGGATCAGGGAGATATTGATGGACATGAGGAGGGAGATGAGGGAAATGAGAGAGGAAATAAGAGGGGAAAGGGAAGAAAGAGAAGAAAATAGGAAGATAATGAAAGAGATGCGTGAAGGAATGGAGAGGGAGAGAAGGGAGATGAAGGAGAAGGTGGAAAGTCTAGAAAGAAAGCTAGGAGAGATGGAAATGAGGGAAAGGGAATGGAAAGAAAAGGCACGCGGAGGGAGGGATAAAGGAAGAGCGGAGCTGGAGGAAGGAAGCTGGAAGGAAGAAGTGGAAGGAAGGATAAGGAGGGTGGAGAGAGAAATGGAGGAAAAGGAGAAGGAAAAAAGGAGAGAGAATATAGTGATCAGAGGGTTAAAAATAGAGGAGGAAGGGGAGGAGGGAGTAAGAAAAGGGGTAAAAGAGCTAATGAGTGACATAGAGGCAGTGGTAGAAGTAAGAGAGGTAAGAATGATAGGGAGGAAGGACAAGGATGGGAGAGGGATGGTCTGGGCGAAAGTAGGAAGCGTAGCGGAGAAAGCACGCGTAATGGAGAAGAAGAAGGTATTGAGAGGTAGGAGGGAGAGAATAGAGGATGACAAAACGTGGGAGGAGAGGAGGATGGAATGGAGAATCAAGCAAAAGGCAGAGGAGGAAAGAAGGAAAGAAAAGAGGGTGAATATAGGGTACAGAAAGATGTGGATAGAGGGGAGGATATGGAGATGGGATGAGAGGGAAAACAATTTCATAGAGGAGGAAGAGGGACGGAAAGAGAATACGGAGGCAAGCGATAAGGAGGGGTGAGGTAGACGGGAATAAGGGAGGGGGGAGGAAAAGGGAAGGAAAGGAGGAAAAGGAGGGGGACGGAAGAGGGGAGGAATAGGGCGAAGTAAGGATTGGATTCTGGAATGTCGCAGGGCTAACGGGAAAGGACGAAGTGTTCTGGAGGGACTTGGAAAGGTGGGAGGTGATAGTAATGATAGAAACGTGGGTGGAGGAAAGGGGATGGGAGAGAGTGAAAAGGAAATTACCGAAAGGGTACGAGTGGAAGAGCCAATGGGCGGTGAGAGAAAAAGGGAAAGGACGAGCGAAGGGAGGGATGATGATGGGAATAAGAGAAGGAATGAGGAAGGAGGGAGGATGGCAGGAGATGGAAGAGGAACAAGGAATGATAACAGGAGCAATTAAGATAGGGATAGAAGAATGGAAGATAATAGGGGTCTACGTGAACAGGGACATAGGAAGGAAAATGAGAATGATGAGAGAGTGGTGGGACAGAGGAACGGAGGATGATATAATAATGGGGGGTGATTTTAACGCGAGGACAGGGGAGGAGGGAGGACGGGTGGGAGAAGACGAGGAGGAGGGAAGAGAAAGGAACTCAATGGACAAAGAAATAAATGCGGACGGAAAGGTGATGCTGCGCGAATTAAGGGAACTTGGGCTAGAAATATTGAACGGAGGAACAGAAGGGGATGAGAGAGGGGAGTATACATATGTAGGACTCAAAGGGGAGACAGTGATAGATTACGTGGTAGCAGAGTGAAAGACAAGGATGAAAGTAAAGAAATTGGAAGTAGAGGAGAGGGTAGAATCAGACCACATGCCGATAGTGGTAACGGTGAGGGGAAAGAGAAGAGTGGAGGGAGTCAAAAAGGAGGGAAATAGAAAAAGAAAAACCGGGAGGATGGAATGGAATGAGGAAGAAAGACAAAGATTTAGTGAGAGAGTTGAAAAAACGGTGGCCGAGAGAGGAAACGGAGAGGCAAAGCTGGAGGAAGTTATTGAAAGGGTAAAAGGGATAAAGAAAGAGCTAGAGAAGGAGAATGTTTGGGGGAAGAAAAGGAAGGGGTGGTGGGATACGGAGTGTAAGAAGGGGAAAAAAGAACTGAAAAGGAAGCTGACAGAATGGAAAAGGGGTGAAGAGAGGATAGAAGGTTACAGAGAGGGTAAGAGGAGATACAGGGAGATATGTGAGAGGAAGAAGAAAGAGGAGAAAGAGAGACTGATAAGAGAAATGGGGGAAGCACGATCGGAAGGGAAGGTATGGGAACTACTGAAAAGGGTCAGAGGAGGGAAGAAAGGAGTGGAGGAAGGGATAAATATTGGCGCGTGGAAGGAGTACTTCATGGAGCTGCTGGGAGGGGTAGAAACAAAGGTGGTCGGCGGAGAGGGAGAAGGGAGACGGACGGGGGAGCAAGAAGGAAGTGAGGAGATAACGGAGGGAGAGGTAGAGGTAGCGATAAGGAGATTAAAGATAAAGAAAGCAGCGGGGGAGGATGGGATCGAGAATGAAGTGTGGAAATATGGAGGGCAGAAACTAAGAAGGGAAATATGGGAGATATGTAGGAAGGTATGGAGAGGAGAGTGATGGCCAAATGAGTGGAAGACAGGGATAGTGGTGCCGATAAGGAAGAAGGGGGACGGGAAGACGGTAGGATGCTATAGGGGAGTGACACTATTGAATTCAACGTACAAAATATACACGATGGTATTGGAGATGAGGCTGGAGAAGGAGATGCTGGAGAAGGAAATGGTACCGGAAGGGCAGACGGGATTTAGGAAAGGGAAGGGAACGATAGATAACGTGTACGTCTTGAATTACATAGTGAACAGAGAATTGGCGAAGAAAGGAGGGAAAATCACGGGGTGCTTTATAGATATAAAAGCGGCATTCGACAGTGTGGACAGAGGAAAGTTATGGAGGGCGCTAAAGGAAAGAGGGGTGAGCGAAGGACTGAGAGAGAGGCTGAGGGAGGTATACAGGGAGACGAAGGTGAAGGTGAGGATAGGGGAAGAGATGAGCGAAGAGTTTTGGATAGGAAGGGGAGTGAGGCAAGGGTGCCCGCTCAGCGCAAAACTATTCATTTTGTACTTGGCGGACCTGGAGGAGAAGATGGAGAAAAGAGGGAAAGGAGGGATAGAGCTGGGAAAGAGGAAAATATACACCCTGATGTATGCGGATGATATGGTGATGCTGGCCAAGGAGGAAAGAGGGATGGAGCTAATGATAGAGGAGTTTAGGAAATATATTAAAGATAAAGAAATGGACGTAAACAGAGATAAGACGAAAATCATAAGATTTTCAAAGAGGAAAGGAAAGGACAGAGACTGGAAGTGGGGTGAAGGCAAAGTGGAGGAAGTGAGGGAGATAAAGTATCTGGGGTATACGTTCAAAAGGAATGGAAGGCAAGACAGCCATGTGGAGGAAAGGGTAAGGAAGGCTGGGGGGTAATGAGAGAGGTATGGGGGATAGGTAAGCGGCACTTTGGGGAGGATTACAAAAGAAGGGAATGGATGTTCGATACCCTAGTGTGGACGGTGATGGGGTATGGAGTGGAAATATGGGGGTGGAAAGAAAGGAGGAATGTGGAAGCGATGCAGGAACGATACCTGAGATGGATTCTGGGAGTAGACTGGGTAACACCGGGGTATTTAGTGAGGGACGAGACAAGGAGGGAGAAACTGAGGCTGAGGGGGGCGAGAAGGGCATGGAGGTTCGAGGCGAGGCTGAGGGAAGGCAAAGGAAGTGAGTGGGCAAGGGAATGTTTGAGAGAAATAGAGAAGAGAGGGAAGGAGGGAAAGGGGTTGTCGAAATGGGAAAGAGAAAGGAGAGACTTTCTGGAAGACAGAGGGTGTAGAAAAGAACTAAAGGAATGCAGTGCGGAAGAAAGGGCCGAAGAGTGGGGAAAGTTAGAGAGAATAGAGAAGGTAATGCAAGGAGAAGAAATTGGGAAGAAGGTGGCAGAGGCAAAGTATAACAGATGGTACAGAGTTGTAAGAAGTGAAGGGGTACCAGAATATCTAAAGAAAAGATGGAAGGAAGGAAAGAGAAGAAGGGTGGCGAGATATAGGCTGGGGAACGAAATGAAAGGAGGAAGGTACTGGGAAGGAGAAGAAGGCAGGATGTGTAGAAGGTGTGGTTGGGAGCTGGAGACATGGGAACGTGTCCTGGAAAGATGCAAGGAGGAAGGGGGAGAGGGAGAAGGAGTACAGGAGAAAGTCAGAAGGATACTGGCAGAGGATGGAAAGGGGGAAGAATGGATGGAAAGGTTGGACGCAGAAAGAAAGGAAGGGTAGAGGCGAAAGAAGAGTGGGAAACGGGACAAGAGAGGAGGGAACGGCAAGGAGGGAAGGGGAGAGTAGAAAAAGAGCAACGGAAATGGAAGCCACAAGAGCGAGGAGGAAAGGAGGAATGAGTGAAGGAAGGATGAAAGAATGGGTATGCGAAGTATCTCTCTCTCTCTCTCGAGCGTGATGTGTGAGATCGGTGGTGTAAGGAAGACGGAAAGAAATGTGAGCGGAGCAGGGCCCGAGATGTGCCCTGCAAGCGGAAGTCGGTCCCGATCCCGGTAGGGAGTGGACCTTAATAAACATACATACACATACTCATAGTCATATAAGCAATCACTTTTTTCACGAATAAACAACTTTGGTGTTTCTTACAAATCATTAATTATTTCACTGTTATTTATTGCTTTTCAATTAAATGTGTTCTGAGAATACATACTGTCGCAATGTACACATCTTTTTCATCTAGTGTGTCCAAATTCCATTATTCGCGTTATCCTGTGTGTCCTGTTTCTTCTGGGATGTGTACAACTTCCACCGTCGATGTGTCCTGCTTCCACTGGAGTAAATTTCCATCGTGCGCAAATTCCAATGTGTCCAATATCCAATGTGTCCTGATTCTACTGGAGTCAACTTCCAACGTGCGCAAATTCCACCGTGTCCAATAATCCACGTGTGCGCAAGATGGAACGTGCGCAATGTGGACACTCCCAAACTTGAAGTCGACTTTCCTGGACCCCGTGAACGTTTTTGTGAATTTCTCACGACCATTTCCGACGTAAAATGACGCGAGGAACACGATGGAAGCGACAGAATGACGATCCGAGCAACCGTTGATCGGAAACTCGCGTCTATTCCCAAAAGCTGAAGTCGAGTTTCCTGGACTCCGTGAACGTTTTTGTGAATTTCTCACGACAATTTCCGACGTAAAATGACGCGAGGAACACGATGGAAGCGACAGAATTACGATCCGAGCAACCGATGACCAGAAACTCGCGTCTACTCCCAAAATTTGAAGTCTAGTTTCCTGGACTCCGTGAACGTTTTAGTGAATTTCTCACTACAATTTCCGACGTAAAATGACGCAAGGAAGACGATGGATGCGACAGAATTACGATCCGAGCAACCGTTGACTAGAAACTCGCGTCTATTCCCAAAACTTGAAGTCTAGTTTCCTGGACTCCGTGAACGTTTTTGTGGATTTCTCACGGCCATTTCCGACGTAAAATGACGCGAGGAACACGATGGATGCGACAGAATGACGATCCGAGCAACCGTTGACCAGAAACTCGCGTCTATTCCCAAAACCTGAAGTCGAGTTTCCTGGACTCCGTGAACGTTTCTGTGAATTTCTCACGACCATTTCCGACGTAAAATGACGCGAGGAACACGATGGAAGCGACAGAATTACGATCCGAGCAATCGTTGGCCAGAAACACGCGTCTATTCCCAAAACTTGAAGTTGAGTTTCCTGGACTCCGTGAACGTTTTTGTGAATTTCTCACGGCCATTTCCGACGTAAAATGACGCGAGGAACACGATGGATGCGACAGAATGACGACCCGAGCAACCGTTGACTAGAAACTCGCGTCTATTCCCAAAACTTGAAGTTGAGTTGATTGGACTCCGTGGACGTTTTTGTGAATTTCTCACGACCATTTACGACGTAAAATGACGCGAGGAGCACGATGGAAGCGACAGAATGACGATCCGAGCAACCGTTGACCGGAAACTCGCGTCTATCCCCAAAACTTGAAGTTGAGTTTCCTGGACTCCGTGAACGTTTTTGTGAATTTCTCACGACCATTTCCGACGTAAAATGACGCGAGGAACACGATGGAAGCGACAGAATTACGATCCGAGCAACCGTTGACCAGAAACTCGCGTCTATTGCCAAAACTTGAAGTCGACTTTCCTGGACTCCGGGAACGTTTTTGTGAATTTCTCACGACAATTTCCGACGTAAAATGACGCGAGGAACACGATGGAAGCGACAGAATTACGATCCGAGCAACCGTTGACCAGAAACTCGCGTCTATTCCCAAAACTTGAAGTCGACTTTCCTGGACTCCGGGAACGTTTTTGTGAATTTCTCACGACAATTTCCGACGTAAAATGACGCAAGGAACACGATGGAAGCGACAGAATTACGATCCGAGCAACCGTTGACTAGAAACTCGCGTCTATTCCCAAAACTTGAAGTCTAGTTTCCTGGACTCCGTGAACGTTTTTGTGAATTTCTCACGACCATTTCCGACGTAAAATGACGCGAGGAACACGATGGAAGCGACAGAATTACGATCCGAGCAATCGTTGGCCAGAAACACGCGTCTATTCCCAAAACTTGAAGTCGAGTTTCCTGGACTCCGTGAACGTTTTTGTGAATTTCTCACTACCATTTCCGACGTAAAATGACGCGAGGAAGAGGGTGAAAACGACAGAATTACGATCCGAGCAACCGTTGACTAGAAACTCGCGTCTATTCCCAAAACTTGAAGTTGAGTTGATTGGACTCCGTGAACGTTTTTGTGAATTTCTCACGGCCATTTCCGACGTAAAATGACGCGAGGAACACGATGAATGCGACAGAATGACGACCCGAGCAACCGTTGACTAGAAACTCGCGTCTATTCCCAAAACTTGAAGTTGAGTTGATTGGACTCCGTGGACGTTTTTGTGAATTTCTCACGACCATTTACGACGTAAAATGACGCGAGGAGCACGATGGAAGCGACAGAATGACGATCCGAGCAACCGTTGACCGGAAACTCGCGTCTATCCCCAAAACTTGAAGTTGAGTTTCCTGGACTCCGTGAACGTTTTTGTGAATTTCTCACGACCATTTCCGACGTAAAATGACGCGAGGAACACGATGGAAGCGACAGAATTACGATCCGAGCAACCGTTGACCAGAAACTCGCGTCTATTGCCAAAACTTGAAGTCGACTTTCCTGGACTCCGGGAACGTTTTTGTGAATTTCTCACGACAATTTCCGACGTAAAATGACGCGAGGAACACGATGGAAGCGACAGAATTACGATCCGAGCAACCGTTGACCAGAAACTCGCGTCTATTCCCAAAACTTGAAGTCGACTTTCCTGGACTCCGGGAACGTTTTTGTGAATTTCTCACGACAATTTCCGACGTAAAATGACGCGAGGAACACGATGGAAGCGACAGAATTACGATCCGAGCAACCGTTGACTAGAAACTCGCGTCTATTCCCAAAACTTGAAGTCTAGTTTCCTGGACTCCGTGAACGTTTTTGTGAATTTCTCACGACCATTTCCGACGTAAAATGACGCGAGGAACACGATGGAAGCGACAGAATTACGATCCGAGCAATCGTTGGCCAGAAACACGCGTCTATTCCCAAAACTTGAAGTCGAGTTTCCTGGACTCCGTGAACGTTTTTGTGAATTTCTCACTACCATTTCCGACGTAAAATGACGCGAGGAAGAGGGTGAAAACGACAGAATTACGATCCGAGCAACCGTTGACTAGAAACTCGCGTCTATTCCCAAAACTTGAAGTTGAGTTGATTGGACTCCGTGGACGTTTTTGTGAATTTCTCACGACCATTTACGACGTAAAATGACGCGGGGAACACGATGGAAGCGACAGAATGACGATCCGAGCAACCGTTGACCGGAAACTCGCGTCTATTCCCAAAACTTGAAGTTGAGTTGCTTGGACTCCGTGGACGTTTTTGTGAATTTCTCACGACCATTTACGACGTAAAATGACGCGAGGAGCACGATGGAAGCGACAGAATGACGATCCGAGCAACCGTTGACCGGAAACTCGCGTCTATCCCCAAAACTTGAAGTTGAGTTTCCTGGACTCCGTGAACGTTTTTGTGAATTTCTCACGACCATTTCCGACGTAAAATGACGCGAGGAACACGATGGAAGCGACAGAATTACGATCCGAGCAACCGTTGACCAGAAACTCGCGTCTATAGCCAAAACTTGAAGTCGACTTTCCTGGACTCCGGGAACGTTTTTGTGAATTTCTCACGACAATTTCCGACGTAAAATGACGCGAGGAACACGATGGAAGCGACAGAATTACGATCCGAGCAACCGTTGACCAGAAACTCGCGTCTATTCCCAAAACTTGAAGTCGACTTTCCTGGACTCCGGGAACGTTTTTGTGAATTTCTCACGACAATTTCCGACGTAAAATGACGCAAGGAACACGATGGAAGCGACAGAATTACGATCCGAGCAACCGTTGACTAGAAACTCGCGTCTATTCCCAAAACTTGAAGTCTAGTTTCCTGGACTCCGTGAACGTTTTTGTGAATTTCTCACGACCATTTCCGACGTAAAATGACGCGAGGAACACGATGGAAGCGACAGAATTACGATCCGAGCAATCGTTGGCCAGAAACACGCGTCTATTCCCAAAACTTGAAGTCGAGTTTCCTGGACTCCGTGAACGTTTTTGTGAATTTCTCACGACCATTTCCGACGTAAAATGACGCGAGGAACACGATGGAAGCGACAGAATTACGATCCGAGCAATCGTTGGCCAGAAACACGCGTCTATTCCCAAAACTTGAAGTCGAGTTTCCTGGACTCCGTGAACGTTTTTGTGAATTTCTCACTACCATTTCCGACGTAAAATGACGCGAGGAAGAGGGTGAAAACGACAGAATTACGATCCGAGCAACCGTTGACTAGAAACTCGCGTCTATTCCCAAAACTTGAAGTTGAGTTGATTGGACTCCGTGGACGTTTTTGTGAATTTCTCACGACCATTTACGACGTAAAATGACGCGAGGAACACGATGGAAGCGACAGAATGACGATCCGAGCAACCGTTGACCGGAAACTCGCGTCTATTCCCAAAACCTGAAGTCGAGTTTCCTGGACTCCGTGAACGTTTTTGTGGATTTCTCACGGCCATTTCCGACGTAAAATGACGCGAGGAACACGATGGAAGCGACAGAATGACGATCCGAGCAACCGTTGACCGGAAACTCGCGTCTATTCCCAAAACCTGAAGTCGACTTTCCTGGACTCCGTGAACGTTTTTGTGAATTTCTCACGACCATTGCCGACGTAAAATGACGCCAGGAACGCGATGGAAGCGACAGAATTACGATCCGAGCAACCGCTGACCAGAAACTCGCGCCTATTCCCAAAACTTGAAGTCGACTTTCCTGGACTCCATGAACGTTTTTGTGAATTTGTCACGACCATTTCCGACGTGAAATGACGCGAGGAACACGATGGAAGCGACAGAATGACGATCCGAGCAACCGTTGATCGGAAACTCGCGTCTATTCCCAAAACCTGAAGTCGAGTTTCCTGGACTCCGTGAACGTTTTTGTGGATTTCTCACGGCCATTTCCGACGTAAAATGACGCGAGGAACACGATGGAAGCGACAGAATGACGATCCGAGCAACCGTTGAACGGAAACTCGCGTCTATTCCCAAAACCTGAAGTCGACTTTCCTGGACTCCGTGAACGTTTTTGTGAATTTCTCACGACCATTGCCGACGTAAAATGACGCCAGGAACGCGATGGAAGCGACAGAATTACGATCCGAGCAACCGCTGACCAGAAACTCGCGCCTATTCCCAAAACTTGAAGTCGACTTTCCTGGACTCCATGAACGTTTTTGTGAATTTGTCACGACCATTTCCGACGTGAAATGACGCGAGGAACACGATGGAAGCGACAGAATGACGATCCGAGCAACCGTTGATCGGAAACTCGCGTCTATTCCCAAAAGCTGAAGTCGAGTTTCCTGGACTCCGTGAACGTTTTTGTGAATTGCTCACGACAATTTCCGACGTAAAATGACGCGAGGAACACGATGGAAGCGACAGAATTACGATCCGAGCAACCGATGACCAGAAACTCGCGTCTACTCCCAAAATTTGAAGTCTAGTTTCCTGGACTCCGTGAACGTTTTAGTGAATTTCTCACTACAATTTCCGACGTAAAATGACGCAAGGAAGACGATGGATGCGACAGAATTACGATCCGAGCAACCGTTGACTAGAAACTCGCGTCTATTCCCAAAACTTGAAGTCTAGTTTCCTGGACTCCCTGAACGTTTTTGTGGATTTCTCACGGCCATTTCCGACGTAAAATGACGCGAGGAACACGATGGATGCGACAGAATGACGATCCGAGCAACCGTTGACCAGAAACTCGCGTCTATTCCCAAAACCTGAAGTCGAGTTTCCTGGACTCCGTGAACGTTTTTGTGAATTTCTCACGACCATTTCCGACGTAAAATGACGCGAGGAACACGATGGAAGCGACAGAATTACGATCCGAGCAATCGTTGGCCAGAAACACGCGTCTATTCCCAAAACTTGAAGTTGAGTTTCCTGGACTCCGTGAACGTTTTTGTGAATTTCTCACGGCCATTTCCGACGTAAAATGACGCGAGGAACACGATGGATGCGACAGAATGACGATCCGAGCAACCGTTGGCCAGAAACTCGCGTCTATTCCCAAAACCTGAAGTCGAGTTTCCTGGACTCCGTGAACGTTTTTGTGAATTTCTCACGACCATTTACGACGTAAAATGACGCGAGGAACACGATGGAAGCGACTGAATTACGATCCGAGCAACCGTTGACCAGAAACTCGCGTCTATTCCCAAAACCTGAAGTCGAGTTTCCTGGACTCCGTGAACGTTTTTGTGAATTTCTCACGACCATTTACGACGTAAAATGACGCGAGGAACACGATGGAAGCGACTGAATTACGATCCGAGCAACCGTTAACCAGAAACTCGCGTCTATTTCCAAAACTTGAAGTTGAGTTTCCTGGACTCCGTGAACGTTTTTGTGAATTTCTCACGACCATTTCCGACGTAAAATGATGCGAGGAACACGATGGAAGCGACAGAATTACGATCCGAGCAACCGTTGACTAGAAACTCGCGTCTATTCCCAAAACTTGAAGTCGACTTTCCTGGACTCCGGGAACGTTTTTGTGAATTTCTCACGACAATTTCCGACGTAAAATGACGCGAGGTACACGATGGAAGCGACAGTATTACGATCCGAGCAACCGATGACCAGAAACCCGCGTCTACTCCCAAAATTTGAAGTCTAGTTTCCTGGACTCCGTGAACGTTTTAGTGAATTTCTCACTACAATTTCCGACGTAAAATGACGCAAGGAAGACGATGGAAGCGACAGAATTACGATCCGAGCAACCGTTGACTAGAAACTCGCGTCTATTCTCAAAACTTGAAGTCTAGTTTCCTGGACTCCGTGAACGTTTTTGTGGATTTCTCACGGCCATTTCCGACGTAAAATGACGCGAGGAACACGATGAATGCGACAGAATGACGATCCGAGCAACCGTTGACCAGAAACTCGCGTCTATTCCCAAAACCTGAAGTCGAGTTTCCTGGACTCCGTGAACGTTTTTGTGAATTTCTCACGACCATTTCCGACGTAAAATGACGCGAGGGACACGATGGAAGCGACAGAATTACGATCCGAGCAACCGTTGGCCAGAAA
This sequence comes from Crossocerus cetratus, assembly GCA_963675795.1. Lineage (NCBI taxonomy): Eukaryota > Metazoa > Arthropoda > Insecta > Hymenoptera > Crabronidae > Crossocerus > Crossocerus cetratus. The sequence goes on along the minus strand of OY776664.1, from coordinate 10,678,918 downwards.
CACGCGTCTATTCCCAAAACTTGAAGTTGAGTTTCCTGGACTCCGTGAACGTTTTTGTGAATTTCTCACGACCATTTACGACGTAAAATGACGCGAGGAACACGATGGAAGCGACAGAATTACGATCCGAGCAACCGTTGACCAGAAACTCGCGTCTATTGCCAAAACTTGAAGTCGACTTTCCTGGACTCCGGGAACGTTTTTGTGAATTTCTCACGACAATTTCCGACGTAAAATGACGCGAGGAACACGATGGAAGCGACAGAATTACGATCCGAGCAACCGTTGACCAGAAACTCGCGTCTATTCCCAAAACTTGAAGTCGACTTTCCTGGACTCCGGGAACGTTTTTGTGAATTTCTCACGACAATTTCCGACGTAAAATGACGCGAGGAACACGATGGAAGCGACAGAATTACGATCCGAGCAACCGTTGACTAGAAACTCGCGTCTATTCCCAAAACTTGAAGTCTAGTTTCCTGGACTCCGTGAACGTTTTTGTGAATTTCTCACGACCATTTCCGACGTAAAATGACGCGAGGAACACGATGGAAGCGACAGAATTACGATCCGAGCAATCGTTGGCCAGAAACACGCGTCTATTCCCAAAACTTGAAGTCGAGTTTCCTGGACTCCGTGAACGTTTTTGTGAATTTCTCACTACCATTTCCGACGTAAAATGACGCGAGGAAGAGGGTGAAAACGACAGAATTACGATCCGAGCAACCGTTGACTAGAAACACGCGTCTATTCCCAAAACTTGAAGTTGAGTTGATTGGACTCCGTGGACGTTTTTGTGAATTTCTCACGACCATTTACGACGTAAAATGACGCGAGGAACACGATGGAAGCGACAGAATGACGATCCGAGCAACCGTTGACCGGAAACTCGCGTCTATCCCCAAAACTTGAAGTTGAGTTTCCTGGACTCCGTGAACGTTTTTGTGAATTTCTCACGACCATTTCCGACGTAAAATGACGCGAGGAACACGATGGAAGCGACAGAATTACGATCCGAGCAACCGTTGACCAGAAACTCGCGTCTATTGATAAAACTTGAAGTCGACTTTCCTGGACTCCGGGAACGTTTTTGTGAATTTCTCACGACAATTTACGACGTAAAACGACGCGAGGAACACGATGGAAGCGACAGAATTACGATCCGAGCAACCGTTGACCAGAAACTCGCGTCTATTCCCAAAACTTGAAGTCGACTTTCCTGGACTCCGTGGACGTTTTTGTGAATTTCTCACGACCATTTACGACGTAAAATGACGCGAGGAACACGATGGAAGCGACAGAATGACGATCCGAGCAACCGTTGACTAGAAACTCGCGTCTATCCCCAAAACTTGAAGTTGAGTTTCCTGGACTCCGTGAACGTTTTTGTGAATTTCTCACGACAATTTCCGACGTAAAATGACGCGAGGAACACGATGGAAGCGACAGAATTACGATCCGAGCAACCGTTGACCAGAAACTCGCGTCTATTCCCAAAACTTGAAGTCGACTTTCGTGGACTCCGGGAACGTTTTTGTGAATTTCTCACGACAATTTCCGACGTAAAATGACGCGAGGAACACGATGGAAGCGACAGAATTACGATCCGAGCAACCGTTGACTAGAAACTCGCGTCTATTCCCAAAACTTGAAGTCTAGTTTCCTGGACTCCGTGAACGTTTTTGTGAATTTCTCACGACCATTTCCGACGTAAAATGACGCGAGGAACACGATGGAAGCGACAGAATTACGATCCGAGCAATCGTTGGCCAGAAACACGCGTCTATTCCCAAAACTTGAAGTCGAGTTTCCTGGACTCCGTGAACGTTTTTGTGAATTTCTCACTACCATTTCCGACGTAAAATGACGCGAGGAAGAGGGTGAAAACGACAGAATTACGATCCGAGCAATCGTTGACTAGAAACTCGCGTCTATTCCCAAAACTTGAAGTTGAGTTGATTGGACTCCGTGGACGTTTTTGTGAATTTCTCACGACCATTTACGACGTAAAATGACGCGAGGAACACGATGGAAGCGACAGAATGACGATCCGAGCAACCGTTGACCGGAAACTCGCATCTATTCCCAAAACCTGAAGTCGAGTTTCCTGGACTCCGTGAACGTTTTTGTGGATTTCTGACGGCCATTTCCGACGTAAAATGACGCGAGGAACACGATGGAAGCGACAGAATGACGATCCCAGCAACCGTTGACCGGAAACTCGCGTCTATTCCCAAAACCTGAAGTCGACTTTCCTGGACTCCGTGAACGTTTTTGTGAATTTCTCACGACCATTGCCGACGTAAAATGACGCCAGGAACGCGATGGAAGCGACAGAATTACGATCCGAGCAACCGCTGACCAGAAACTCGCGCCTATTCCCAAAACTTGAAGTCGACTTTCCTGGACTCCGTGAACGTTTTTGTGAATTTCTCACGACCATTTCCGACGTAAAATGACGCGAGGAACACGATGGAAGCGACAGAATTACGATCCGAGCAATCGTTGGCCAGAAACACGCGCCTATTCCCAAAACTTGAAGTCGAGTTTCCTGGACTCCGTGAACGTTTTTGTGAATTTCTCACTACCATTTCCGACGTAAAATGACGCGAGGAAGAGGGTGAAAACGACAGAATTACGATCCGAGCAACCGTTGACTAGAAACTCGCGTCTATTCCCAAAACTTGAAGTTGAGTTGATTGGACTCCGTGGACGTTTTTGTGAATTTCTCACGACCATTTACGACGTAAAATGACGCGAGGAACACGATGGAAGCGACAGAATGACGATCCGAGCAACCGTTGACCGGAAACTCGCGTCTATTCCCAAAACCTGAAGTCGAGTTTCCTGGACTCCGTGAACGTTTTTGTGGATTTCTCACGGCCATTTCCGACGTAAAATGACGCGAGGAACACGATGGAAGCGACAGAATGACGATCCGAGCAACCGTTGACCGGAAACTCGCGTCTATTCCCAAAACCTGAAGTCGACTTTCCTGGACTCCGTGAACGTTTTTGTGAATTTCTCACGACCATTGCCGACGTAAAATGACGCCAGGAACGCGATGGAAGCGACAGAATTACGATCCGAGCAACCGCTGACCAGAAACTCGCGCCTATTCCCAAAACTTGAAGTCGACTTTTCTGGACTCCATGAACGTTTTTGTGAATTTGTCACGACCATTTCCGACGTGAAATGACGCGAGGAACACGATGGAAGCGACAGAATGACGATCCGAGCAACCGTTGATCGGAAACTCGCGTCTATTCCCAAAACCTGAAGTCGAGTTTCCTGGACTCCGTGAACGTTTTTGTGGATTTCTCACGGCCATTTCCGACGTAAAATGACGCGAGGAACACGATGGAAGCGACAGAATGACGATCCGAGCAACCGTTGACCGGAAACTCGCGTCTATTCCCAAAACCTGAAGTCGACTTTCCTGGACTCCGTGAACGTTTTTGTGAATTTCTCACGACCATTGCCGACGTAAAATGACGCCAGGAACGCGATGGAAGCGACAGAATTACGATCCGAGCAACCGCTGACCAGAAACTCGCGCCTATTCCCAAAACTTGAAGTCGACTTTCCTGGACTCCATGAACGTTTTTGTGAATTTGTCACGACCATTTCCGACGTGAAATGACGCGAGGAACACGATGGAAGCGACAGAATGACGATCCGAGCAACCGTTGATCGGAAACTCGCGTCTATTCCCAAAAGCTGAAGTCGAGTTTCCTGGACTCCGTGAACGTTTTTGTGAATTTCTCACGACAATTTCCGATGTAAAATGACGCGAGGAACACGATGGAAGCGACAGAATTACGATCCGAGCAACCGATGACCAGAAACTCGCGTCTACTCCCAAAATTTGAAGTCTAGTTTCCTGGACTCCGTGAACGTTTTAGTGAATTTCTCACTACAATTTCCGACGTAAAATGACGCAAGGAAGACGATGGAAGCGACAGAATGACGATCCGAGCAACCGTTGACCGGAAACTCGCGTCTATTCCCAAAACCTGAAGTCGACTTTCCTGGACTCCGTGAACGTTTTTGTGAATTTCTCACGACCATTGCCGACGTAAAATGACGCCAGGAACGCGATGGAAGCGACAGAATTACGATCCGAGCAACCGCTGACCAGAAACTCGCGCCTATTCCCAAAACTTGAAGTCGACTTTCCTGGACTCCGTGAACGTTTTTGTGAATTTCTCACGACCATTTCCGACGTAAAATGACGCGAGGAACACGATGGAAGCGACAGAATTACGATCCGAGCAATCGTTGGCCAGAAACACGCGTCTATTCCCAAAACTTGAAGTCGAGTTTCCTGGACTCCGTGAACGTTTTTGTGAATTTCTCACTACCATTTCCGACGTAAAATGACGCGAGGAAGAGGGTGAAAACGACAGAATTACGATCCGAGCAACCGTTGACTAGAAACTCGCGTCTATTCCCAAAACTTGAAGTTGAGTTGATTGGACTCCGTGGACGTTTTTGTGAATTTCTCACGACCATTTACGACGTAAAATGACGCGAGGAACACGATGGAAGCGACAGAATGACGATCCGAGCAACCGTTGACCGGAAACTCGCGTCTATTCCCAAAACCTGAAGTCGAGTTTCCTGGACTCCGTGAACGTTTTTGTGGATTTCTCACGGCCATTTCCGACGTAAAATGACGCGAGGAACACGATGGAAGCGACAGAATGACGATCCGAGCAACCGTTGACCGGAAACTCGCGTTTATTCCCAAAACCTGAAGTCGACTTTCCTGGACTCCGTGAATGTTTTTGTGAATTTCTCACGACCATTGCCGACGTAAAATGACGCCAGGAACGCGATGGAAGCGACAGAATTACGATCCGAGCAACCGCTGACCAGAAACTCGCGCCTATTCCCAAAACTTGAAGTCGACTTTCCTGGACTCCATGAACGTTTTTGTGAATTTGTCACGACCATTTCCGACGTGAAATGACGCGAGGAACACGATGGAAGCGACAGAATGACGATCCGAGCAACCGTTGATCGGAAACTCGCGTCTATTCCCAAAACCTGAAGTCGAGTTTCCTGGACTCCGTGAACGTTTTTGTGGATTTCTCACGGCCATTTCCGACGTAAAATGACGCGAGGAACACGATGGAAGCGACAGAATGACGATCCGAGCAACCGTTGACCGGAAACTCGCGTCTATTCCCAAAACCTGAAGTCGACTTTCCTGGACTCCGTGAACGTTTTTGTGAATTTCTCACGACCATTGCCGACGTAAAATGACGCCAGGAACGCGATGGAAGCGACAGAATTACGATCCGAGCAACCGCTGACCAGAAACTCGCGCCTATTCCCAAAACTTGAAGTCGACTTTCCTGGACTCCATGAACGTTTTTGTGAATTTGTCACGACCATTTCCGACGTGAAATGACGCGAGGAACACGATGGAAGCGACAGAATGACGATCCGAGCAACCGTTGATCGGAAACTCGCGTCTATTCCCAAAAGCTGAAGTCGAGTTTCCTGGACTCCGTGAACGTTTTTGTGAATTTCTCACGACAATTTCCGACGTAAAATGACGCGAGGAACACGATGGAAGCGACAGAATTACGATCCGAGCAACCGATGACCAGAAACTCGCGTCTACTCCCAAAATTTGAAGTCTAGTTTCCTGGACTCCGTGAACGTGTTAGTGAATTTCTCACTACAATTTCCGACGTAAAATGACGCAAGGAAGACGATGGAAGCGACAGAATGACGATCCGAGCAACCGTTGACCGGAAACTCGCGTCTATTCCCAAAACCTGAAGTCGACTTTCCTGGACTCCGTGAACGTTTTTGTGAATTTCTCACGACCATTGCCGACGTAAAATGACGCCAGGAACGCGATGGAAGCGACAGAATTACGATCCGAGCAACCGCTGACCAGAAACTCGCGCCTATTCCCAAAACTTGAAGTCGACTTTCCTGGACTCCGTGAACGTTTTTGTGAATTTCTCACGACCATTTCCGACGTAAAATGACGCGAGGAACACGATGGAAGCGACAGAATTACGATCCGAGCAATCGTTGGCCAGAAACACGCGTCTATTCCCAAAACTTGAAGTCGAGTTTCCTGGACTCCGTGAACGTTTTTGTGAATTTCTCACTACCATTTCCGACGTAAAATGACGCGAGGAAGAGGGTGAAAACGACAGAATTACGATCCGAGCAACCGTTGACTAGAAACTCGCGTCTATTCCCAAAACTTGAAGTTGAGTTGATTGGACTCCGTGGACGTTTTTGTGAATTTCTCACGACCATTTACGACGTAAAATGACGCGAGGAACACGATGGAAGCGACAGAATGACGATCCGAGCAACCGTTGACCGGAAACTCGCGTCTATTCCCAAAACCTGAAGTCGAGTTTCCTGGACTCCGTGAACGTTTTTGTGGATTTCTCACGGCCATTTCCGACGTAAAATGACGCGAGGAACACGATGGAAGCGACAGAATGACGATCCGAGCAACCGTTGACCGGAAACTCGCGTTTATTCCCAAAACCTGAAGTCGACTTTCCTGGACTCCGTGAATGTTTTTGTGAATTTCTCACGACCATTGCCGACGTAAAATGACGCCAGGAACGCGATGGAAGCGACAGAATTACGATCCGAGCAACCGCTGACCAGAAACTCGCGCCTATTCCCAAAACTTGAAGTCGACTTTCCTGGACTCCATGAACGTTTTTGTGAATTTGTCACGACCATTTCCGACGTGAAATGACGCGAGGAACACGATGGAAGCGACAGAATGACGATCCGAGCAACCGTTGATCGGAAACTCGCGTCTATTCCCAAAACCTGAAGTCGAGTTTCCTGGACTCCGTGAACGTTTTTGTGGATTTCTCACGGCCATTTCCGACGTAAAATGACGCGAGGAACACGATGGAAGCGACAGAATGACGATCCGAGCAACCGTTGACCGGAAACTCGCGTCTATTCCCAAAACCTGAAGTCGACTTTCCTGGACTCCGTGAACGTTTTTGTGAATTTCTCACGACCATTGCCGACGTAAAATGACGCCAGGAACGCGATGGAAGCGACAGAATTACGATCCGAGCAACCGCTGACCAGAAACTCGCGCCTATTCCCAAAACTTGAAGTCGACTTTCCTGGACTCCATGAACGTTTTTGTGAATTTGTCACGACCATTTCCGACGTGAAATGACGCGAGGAACACGATGGAAGCGACAGAATGACGATCCGAGCAACCGTTGATCGGAAACTCGCGTCTATTCCCAAAAGCTGAAGTCGAGTTTCCTGGACTCCGTGAACGTTTTTGTGAATTTCTCACGACAATTTCCGACGTAAAATGACGCGAGGAACACGATGGAAGCGACAGAATTACGATCCGAGCAACCGATGACCAGAAACTCGCGTCTACTCCCAAAATTTGAAGTCTAGTTTCCTGGACTCCGTGAACGTGTTAGTGAATTTCTCACTACAATTTCCGACGTAAAATGACGCAAGGAAGACGATGGAAGCGACAGAATGACGATCCGAGCAACCGTTGACCGGAAACTCGCGTCTATTCCCAAAACCTGAAGTCGACTTTCCTGGACTCCGTGAACGTTTTTGTGAATTTCTCACGACCATTGCCGACGTAAAATGACGCCAGGAACGCGATGGAAGCGACAGAATTACGATCCGAGCAACCGCTGACCAGAAACTCGCGCCTATTCCCAAAACTTGAAGTCGACTTTCCTGGACTCCGTGAACGTTTTTGTGAATTTCTCACGACCATTTCCGACGTAAAATGACGCGAGGAACACGATGGAAGCGACAGAATTACGATCCGAGCAATCGTTGGCCAGAAACACGCGTCTATTCCCAAAACTTGAAGTCGAGTTTCCTGGACTCCGTGAACGTTTTTGTGAATTTCTCACTACCATTTCCGACGTAAAATGACGCGAGGAAGAGGGTGAAAACGACAGAATTACGATCCGAGCAACCGTTGACTAGAAACTCGCGTCTATTCCCAAAACTTGAAGTTGAGTTGATTGGACTCCGTGGACGTTTTTGTGAATTTCTCACGACCATTTACGACGTAAAATGACGCGAGGAACACGATGGAAGCGACAGAATGACGATCCGAGCAACCGTTGACCGGAAACTCGCGTCTATTCCCAAAACCTGAAGTCGAGTTTCCTGGACTCCGTGAACGTTTTTGTGGATTTCTCACGGCCATTTCCGACGTAAAATGACGCGAGGAACACGATGGAAGCGACAGAATGACGATCCGAGCAACCGTTGACCGGAAACTCGCGTTTATTCCCAAAACCTGAAGTCGACTTTCCTGGACTCCGTGAATGTTTTTGTGAATTTCTCACGACCATTGCCGACGTAAAATGACGCCAGGAACGCGATGGAAGCGACAGAATTACGATCCGAGCAACCGCTGACCAGAAACTCGCGCCTATTCCCAAAACTTGAAGTCGACTTTCCTGGACTCCATGAACGTTTTTGTGAATTTGTCACGACCATTTCCGACGTGAAATGACGCGAGGAACACGATGGAAGCGACAGAATGACGATCCGAGCAACCGTTGATCGGAAACTCGCGTCTATTCCCAAAACCTGAAGTCGAGTTTCCTGGACTCCGTGAACGTTTTTGTGGATTTCTCACGGCCATTTCCGACGTAAAATGACGCGAGGAACACGATGGAAGCGACAGAATGACGATCCGAGCAACCGTTGACCGGAAACTCGCGTCTATTCCCAAAACCTGAAGTCGACTTTCCTGGACACCGTGAACGTTTTTGTGAATTTCTCACGACCATTGCCGACGTAAAATGACGCCAGGAACGCGATGGAAGCGACAGAATTACGATCCGAGCAACCGCTGACCAGAAACTCGCGCCTATTCCCAAAACTTGAAGTCGACTTTCCTGGACTCCATGAACGTTTTTGTGAATTTGTCACGACCATTTCCGACGTAAAATGACGCGAGGAACACGATGGAAGCGACAGAATGACGATCCGAGCAACCGTTGATCGGAAACTCGCGTCTATTCCCAAAACCTGAAGTCGAGTTTCCTGGACTCCGTGAACGTTTTTGTGGATTTCTCACGGCCATTTCCGACGTAAAATGACGCGAGGAACACGATGAATGCGACAGAATGACGATCCGAGCAACCGTTGACCAGAAACTCGCGTCTATTCCCAAAACCTGAAGTCGAGTTTCCTGGACTCCGTGAACGTTTTTGTGAATTTCTCACGACCATTTCCGACGTAAAATGACGCGAGGGACACGATGGAAGCGACAGAATTACGATCCGAGCAACCGTTGGCCAGAAACACGCGTCTATTCCCAAAACTTGAAGTTGAGTTTCCTGGACTCCGTGAACGTTTTTGTGAATTTCTCACGACCATTTACGACGTAAAATGACGCGAGGAACACGATGGAAGCGACAGAATTACGATCCGAGCAACCGTTGACTAGAAACTCGCGTCTATTCCCAAAACTTGAAGTCTAGTTTCCTGGACTCCGTGAACGTTTTTGTGAATTTCTCACGACCATTTCCGACGTAAAATGACGCGAGGAACACGATGGAAGCGACAGAATTACGATCCGAGCAATCGTTGGCCAGAAACACGCGTCTATTCCCAAACTTGAAGTCGAGTTTCCTGGACTCCGTGAACGTTTTTGTGAATTTCTCACTACCATTTCCGACGTAAAATGACGCGAGGAAGAGGGTGAAAACGACAGAATTACGATCCGAGCAACCGTTGACTAGAAACACGCGTCTATTCCCAAAACTTGAAGGTGAGTTGATTGGACTCCGTGGACGTTTTTGTGAATTTCTCACGACCATTTACGACGTAAAATGACGCGAGGAACACGATGGAAGCGACAGAATGACGATCCGAGCAACCGTTGACCGGAAACTCGCGTCTATCCCCAAAACTTGAAGTTGAGTTTCCTGGACTCCGTGAACGTTTTTGTGAATTTCTCACGACCATTTCTGACGTAAAATGACGCGAGGAACACGATGGAAGCGACAGAATTACGATCCGAGCAACCGTTGACCAGAAACTCGCGTCTATTGATAAAACTTGAAGTCGACTTTCCTGGACTCCGGGAACGTTTTTGTGAATTTCTCACGACAATTTCCGACGTAAAATGACGCGAGGAACACGATGGAAGCGACAGAATTACGATCCGAGCAACCGTTGACCAGAAACTCGCGTCTATTCCCAAAACTTGAAGTCGACTTTCCTGGACTCCGTGGACGTTTTTGTGAATTTCTCACGACCATTTACGACGTAAAATGACGCGAGGAACACGATGGAAGCGACAGAATGACGATCCGAGCAACCGTTGACTAGAAACTCGCGTCTATCCCCAAAACTTGAAGTTGAGTTTCCTGGACTCCGTGAACGTTTTTGTGAATTTCTCACGACCATTTCCGACGTAAAATGACGCGAGGAACACGATGGAAGCGACAGAATTACGATCCGAGCAACCGTTGACCAGAAACTCGCGTCTATTGCCAAAACTTGAAGTCGACTTTCCTGGACTCCGGGAACGTTTTTGTGAATTTCTCACGACAATTTCCGACGTAAAATGACGCGAGGAACACGATGGAAGCGACAGAATGACGATCCGAGCAACCGTTGACCAGAAACTCGCGTCTATTGATAAAACTTGAAGTCGACTTTCCTGGACTCCGGGAACGTTTTTGTGAATTTCTCACGACAATTTCCGACGTAAAATGACGCGAGGAACACGATGGAAGCGACAGAATTACGATCCGAGCAACCGTTGACCAGAAACTCGCGTCTATTCCCAAAACTTGAAGTCGACTTTCCTGGACTCCGTGGACGTTTTTGTGAATTTCTCACGACCATTTACGACGTAAAATGACGCGAGGAACACGATGGAAGCGACAGAATGACGATCCGAGCAACCGTTGACTAGAAACTCGCGTCTATCCCCAAAACTTGAAGTTGAGTTTCCTGGACTCCGTGAACGTTTTTGTGAATTTCTCACGACCATTTCCGACGTAAAATGACGCGAGGAACACGATGGAAGCGACAGAATTACGATCCGAGCAACCGTTGGCCAGAAACACGCGTCTATTCCCAAAACTTGAAGTTGAGTTTCCTGGACTCCGTGAACGTTTTTGTGAATTTCTCACGACCATTTACGACGTAAAATGACGCGAGGAACACGATGGAAGCGACAGAATTACGATCCGAGCAACCGTTGACCAGAAACTCGCGTCTATTGCCAAAACTTGAAGTCGACTTTCCTGGACTCCGTGAACGTTTTTGTGAATTTCTCACGACCATTTCCGACGTAAAATGACGCGAGGAACACGATGGAAGCGACAGAATTACGATCCGAGCAATCGTTGGCCAGAAACACGCGTCTATTCCCAAACTTGAAGTCGAGTTTCCTGGACTCCGTGAACGTTTTTGTGAATTTCTCACTACCATTTCCGACGTAAAATGACGCGAGGAAGAGGGTGAAAACGACAGAATTACGATCCGAGCAACCGTTGACTAGAAACACGCGTCTATTCCCAAAACTTGAAGTTGAGTTGATTGGACTCCGTGGACGTTTTTGTGAATTTCTCACGACCATTTACGACGTAAAATGACGCGAGGAACACGATGGAAGCGACAGAATGACGATCCGAGCAACCGTTGACCGGAAACTCGCGTCTATCCCCAAAACTTGAAGTTGAGTTTCCTGGACTCCGTGAACGTTTTTGTGAATTTCTCACGACCATTTCCGACGTAAAATGACGCGAGGAACACGATGGAAGCGACAGAATTACGATCCGAGCAACCGTTGACCAGAAACTCGCGTCTATTGATAAAACTTGAAGTCGACTTTCCTGGACTCCGGGAACGTTTTTGTGAATTTCTCACGACAATTTCCGACGTAAAATGACGCGAGGAACACGATGGAAGCGACAGAATTACGATCCGAGCAACCGTTGACCAGAAACTCGCGTCTATTCCCAAAACTTGAAGTCGACTTTCCTGGACTCCGTGGACGTTTTTGTGAATTTCTCACGACCATTTACGACGTAAAATGACGCGAGGAACACGATGGAAGCGACAGAATGACGATCCGAGCAACCGTTGACTAGAAACTCGCGTCTATCCCCAAAACTTGAAGTTGAGTTTCCTGGACTCCGTGAACGTTTTTGTGAATTTCTCACGACCATTTCCGACGTAAAATGACGCGAGGAACACGATGGAAGCGACAGAATTACGATCCGAGCAACCGTTGACCAGAAACTCGCGTCTATTGCCAAAACTTGAAGTCGACTTTCCTGGACTCCGGGAACGTTTTTGTGAATTTCTCACGACAATTTCCGACGTAAAATGACGCGAGGAACACGATGGAAGCGACAGAATGACGATCCGAGCAACCGTTGACCAGAAACTCGCGTCTATTGATAAAACTTGAAGTCGACTTTCCTGGACTCCGGGAACGTTTTTGTGAATTTCTCACGACAATTTCCGACGTAAAATGACGCGAGGAACACGATGGAAGCGACAGAATTACGATCCGAGCAACCGTTGACCAGAAACTCGCGTCTATTCCCAAAACTTGAAGTCGACTTTCCTGGACTCCGTGGACGTTTTTGTGAATTTCTCACGACCATTTACGACGTAAAATGACGCGAGGGACACGATGGAAGCGACAGAATTACGATCCGAGCAACCGTTGGCCAGAAACACGCGTCTATTCCCAAAACTTGAAGTTGAGTTTCCTGGACTCCGTGAACGTTTTTGTGAATTTCTCACGACCATTTACGACGTAAAATGACGCGAGGAACACGATGGAAGCGACAGAATTACGATCCGAGCAACCGTTGACCGGAAACTCGCGTCTATTCCCAAAACCTGAAGTCGACTTTCCTGGACTCCGTGAACGTTTTTGTGAATTTCTCACGACCATTGCCGACGTAAAATGACGCCAGGAACGCGATGGAAGCGACAGAATTACGATCCGAGCAACCGCTGACCAGAAACTCGCGCCTATTCCCAAAACTTGAAGTCGACTTTCCTGGACTCCATGAACGTTTTTGTGAATTTGTCACGACCATTTCCGACGTGAAATGACGCGAGGAACACGATGGAAGCGACAGAATGACGATCCGAGCAACCGTTGATCGGAAACTCGCGTCTATTCCCAAAACCTGAAGTCGAGTTTCCTGGACTCCGTGAACGTTTTTGTGGATTTCTCACGGCCATTTCCGACGTAAAATGACGCGAGGAACACGATGGAAGCGACAGAATGACGATCCGAGCAACCGTTGAACGGAAACTCGCGTCTATTCCCAAAACCTGAAGTCGACTTTCCTGGACTCCGTGAACGTTTTTGTGAATTTCTCACGACCATTGCCGACGTAAAATGACGCCAGGAACGCGATGGAAGCGACAGAATTACGATCCGAGCAACCGCTGACCAGAAACTCGCGCCTATTCCCAAAACTTGAAGTCGACTTTCCTGGACTCCATGAACGTTTTTGTGAATTTGTCACGACCATTTCCGACGTGAAATGACGCGAGGAACACGATGGAAGCGACAGAATGACGATCCGAGCAACCGTTGATCGGAAACTCGCGTCTATTCCCAAAAGCTGAAGTCGAGTTTCCTGGACTCCGTGAACGTTTTTGTGAATTGCTCACGACAATTTCCGACGTAAAATGACGCGAGGAACACGATGGAAGCGACAGAATTACGATCCGAGCAACCGATGACCAGAAACTCGCGTCTACTCCCAAAATTTGAAGTCTAGTTTCCTGGACTCCGTGAACGTTTTAGTGAATTTCTCACTACAATTTCCGACGTAAAATGACGCAAGGAAGACGATGGATGCGACAGAATTACGATCCGAGCAACCGTTGACTAGAAACTCGCGTCTATTCCCAAAACTTGAAGTCTAGTTTCCTGGACTCCCTGAACGTTTTTGTGGATTTCTCACGGCCATTTCCGACGTAAAATGACGCGAGGAACACGATGGATGCGACAGAATGACGATCCGAGCAACCGTTGACCAGAAACTCGCGTCTATTCCCAAAACCTGAAGTCGAGTTTCCTGGACTCCGTGAACGTTTTTGTGAATTTCTCACGACCATTTCCGACGTAAAATGACGCGAGGAACACGATGGAAGCGACAGAATTACGATCCGAGCAATCGTTGGCCAGAAACACGCGTCTATTCCCAAAACTTGAAGTTGAGTTTCCTGGACTCCGTGAACGTTTTTGTGAATTTCTCACGGCCATTTCCGACGTAAAATGACGCGAGGAACACGATGGATGCGACAGAATGACGATCCGAGCAACCGTTGACCAGAAACTCGCGTCTATTCCCAAAACCTGAAGTCGAGTTTCCTGGACTCCGTGAACGTTTTTGTGAATTTCTCACGACCATTTACGACGTAAAATGACGCGAGGAACACGATGGAAGCGACTGAATTACGATCCGAGCAACCGTTGACCAGAAACTCGCGTCTATTCCCAAAACCTGAAGTCGAGTTTCCTGGACTCCGTGAACGTTTTTGTGAATTTCTCACGACCATTTACGACGTAAAATGACGCGAGGAACACGATGGAAGCGACTGAATTACGATCCGAGCAACCGTTAACCAGAAACTCGCGTCTATTTCCAAAACTTGAAGTTGAGTTTCCTGGACTCCGTGAACGTTTTTGTGAATTTCTCACGACCATTTCCGACGTAAAATGATGCGAGGAACACGATGGAAGCGACAGAATTACGATCCGAGCAACCGTTGACTAGAAACTCGCGTCTATTCCCAAAACTTGAAGTCGACTTTCCTGGACTCCGGGAACGTTTTTGTGAATTTCTCACGACAATTTCCGACGTAAAATGACGCGAGGTACACGATGGAAGCGACAGTATTACGATCCGAGCAACCGATGACCAGAAACCCGCGTCTACTCCCAAAATTTGAAGTCTAGTTTCCTGGACTCCGTGAACGTTTTAGTGAATTTCTCACTACAATTTCCGACGTAAAATGACGCAAGGAAGACGATGGAAGCGACAGAATTACGATCCGAGCAACCGTTGACTAGAAACTCGCGTCTATTCTCAAAACTTGAAGTCTAGTTTCCTGGACTCCGTGAACGTTTTTGTGGATTTCTCACGGCCATTTCCGACGTAAAATGACGCGAGGAACACGATGAATGCGACAGAATGACGATCCGAGCAACCGTTGACCAGAAACTCGCGTCTATTCCCAAAACCTGAAGTCGAGTTTCCTGGACTCCGTGAACGTTTTTGTGAATTTCTCACGACCATTTCCGACGTAAAATGACGCGAGGGACACGATGGAAGCGACAGAATTACGATCCGAGCAACCGTTGGCCAGAAACACGCGTCTATTCCCAAAACTTGAAGTTGAGTTTCCTGGACTCCGTGAACGTTTTTGTGAATTTCTCACGACCATTTACGACGTAAAATGACGCGAGGAACACGATGGAAGCGACAGAATTACGATCCGAGCAACCGTTGACCAGAAACTCGCGTCTATTGCCAAAACTTGAAGTCGACTTTCCTGGACTCCGGGAACGTTTTTGTGAATTTCTCACGACAATTTCCGACGTAAAATGACGCGAGGAACACGATGGAAGCGACAGAATTACGATCCGAGCAACCGTTGACCAGAAACTCGCGTCTATTCCCAAAACTTGAAGTCGACTTTCCTGGACTCCGGGAACGTTTTTGTGAATTTCTCACGACAATTTCCGACGTAAAATGACGCGAGGAACACGATGGAAGCGACAGAATTACGATCCGAGCAACCGTTGACTAGAAACTCGCGTCTATTCCCAAAACTTGAAGTCTAGTTTCCTGGACTCCGTGAACGTTTTTGTGAATTTCTCACGACCATTTCCGACGTAAAATGACGCGAGGAACACGATGGAAGCGACAGAATTACGATCCGAGCAATCGTTGGCCAGAAACACGCGTCTATTCCCAAAACTTGAAGTCGAGTTTCCTGGACTCCGTGAACGTTTTTGTGAATTTCTCACTACCATTTCCGACGTAAAATGACGCGAGGAAGAGGGTGAAAACGACAGAATTACGATCCGAGCAACCGTTGACTAGAAACACGCGTCTATTCCCAAAACTTGAAGTTGAGTTGATTGGACTCCGTGGACGTTTTTGTGAATTTCTCACGACCATTTACGACGTAAAATGACGCGAGGAACACGATGGAAGCGACAGAATGACGATCCGAGCAACCGTTGACCGGAAACTCGCGTCTATCCCCAAAACTTGAAGTTGAGTTTCCTGGACTCCGTGAACGTTTTTGTGAATTTCTCACGACCATTTCCGACGTAAAATGACGCGAGGAACACGATGGAAGCGACAGAATTACGATCCGAGCAACCGTTGACCAGAAACTCGCGTCTATTGATAAAACTTGAAGTCGACTTTCCTGGACTCCGGGAACGTTTTTGTGAATTTCTCACGACAATTTACGACGTAAAATGACGCGAGGAACACGATGGAAGCGACAGAATTACGATCCGAGCAACCGTTGACCAGAAACTCGCGTCTATTCCCAAAACTTGAAGTCGACTTTCCTGGACTCCGTGGACGTTTTTGTGAATTTCTCACGACCATTTACGACGTAAAATGACGCGAGGAACACGATGGAAGCGACAGAATGACGATCCGAGCAACCGTTGACTAGAAACTCGCGTCTATCCCCAAAACTTGAAGTTGAGTTTCCTGGACTCCGTGAACGTTTTTGTGAATTTCTCACGACAATTTCCGACGTAAAATGACGCGAGGAACACGATGGAAGCGACAGAATTACGATCCGAGCAACCGTTGACCAGAAACTCGCGTCTATTCCCAAAACTTGAAGTCGACTTTCGTGGACTCCGGGAACGTTTTTGTGAATTTCTCACGACAATTTCCGACGTAAAATGACGCGAGGAACACGATGGAAGCGACAGAATTACGATCCGAGCAACCGTTGACTAGAAACTCGCGTCTATTCCCAAAACTTGAAGTCTAGTTTCCTGGACTCCGTGAACGTTTTTGTGAATTTCTCACGACCATTTCCGACGTAAAATGACGCGAGGAACACGATGGAAGCGACAGAATTACGATCCGAGCAATCGTTGGCCAGAAACACGCGTCTATTCCCAAAACTTGAAGTCGAGTTTCCTGGACTCCGTGAACGTTTTTGTGAATTTCTCACTACCATTTCCGACGTAAAATGACGCGAGGAAGAGGGTGAAAACGACAGAATTACGATCCGAGCAATCGTTGACTAGAAACTCGCGTCTATTCCCAAAACTTGAAGTTGAGTTGATTGGACTCCGTGGACGTTTTTGTGAATTTCTCACGACCATTTACGACGTAAAATGACGCGAGGAACACGATGGAAGCGACAGAATGACGATCCGAGCAACCGTTGACCGGAAACTCGCATCTATTCCCAAAACCTGAAGTCGAGTTTCCTGGACTCCGTGAACGTTTTTGTGGATTTCTCACGGCCATTTCCGACGTAAAATGACGCGAGGAACACGATGGAAGCGACAGAATGACGATCCCAGCAACCGTTGACCGGAAACTCGCGTCTATTCCCAAAACCTGAAGTCGACTTTCCTGGACTCCGTGAACGTTTTTGTGAATTTCTCACGACCATTGCCGACGTAAAATGACGCCAGGAACGCGATGGAAGCGACAGAATTACGATCCGAGCAACCGCTGACCAGAAACTCGCGCCTATTCCCAAAACTTGAAGTCGACTTTCCTGGACTCCGTGAACGTTTTTGTGAATTTCTCACGACCATTTCCGACGTAAAATGACGCGAGGAACACGATGGAAGCGACAGAATTACGATCCGAGCAATCGTTGGCCAGAAACACGCGCCTATTCCCAAAACTTGAAGTCGAGTTTCCTGGACTCCGTGAACGTTTTTGTGAATTTCTCACTACCATTTCCGACGTAAAATGACGCGAGGAAGAGGGTGAAAACGACAGAATTACGATCCGAGCAACCGTTGACTAGAAACTCGCGTCTATTCCCAAAACTTGAAGTTGAGTTGATTGGACTCCGTGGACGTTTTTGTGAATTTCTCACGACCATTTACGACGTAAAATGACGCGAGGAACACGATGGAAGCGACAGAATGACGATCCGAGCAACCGTTGACCGGAAACTCGCGTCTATTCCCAAAACCTGAAGTCGAGTTTCCTGGACTCCGTGAACGTTTTTGTGGATTTCTCACGGCCATTTCCGACGTAAAATGACGCGAGGAACACGATGGAAGCGACAGAATGACGATCCGAGCAACCGTTGACCGGAAACTCGCGTCTATTCCCAAAACCTGAAGTCGACTTTCCTGGACTCCGTGAACGTTTTTGTGAATTTCTCACGACCATTGCCGACGTAAAATGACGCCAGGAACGCGATGGAAGCGACAGAATTACGATCCGAGCAACCGCTGACCAGAAACTCGCGCCTATTCCCAAAACTTGAAGTCGACTTTTCTGGACTCCATGAACGTTTTTGTGAATTTGTCACGACCATTTCCGACGTGAAATGACGCGAGGAACACGATGGAAGCGACAGAATGACGATCCGAGCAACCGTTGATCGGAAACTCGCGTCTATTCCCAAAACCTGAAGTCGAGTTTCCTGGACTCCGTGAACGTTTTTGTGGATTTCTCACGACCATTTCCGACGTAAAATGACGCGAGGAACACGATGGAAGCGACAGAATGACGATCCGAGCAACCGTTGACCGGAAACTCGCGTCTATTCCCAAAACCTGAAGTCGACTTTCCTGGACTCCGTGAACGTTTTTGTGAATTTCTCACGACCATTGCCGACGTAAAATGACGCCAGGAACGCGATGGAAGCGACAGAATTACGATCCGAGCAACCGCTGACCAGAAACTCGCGCCTATTCCCAAAACTTGAAGTCGACTTTCCTGGACTCCATGAACGTTTTTGTGAATTTGTCACGACCATTTCCGACGTGAAATGACGCGAGGAACACGATGGAAGCGACAGAATGACGATCCGAGCAACCGTTGATCGGAAACTCGCGTCTATTCCCAAAAGCTGAAGTCGAGTTTCCTGGACTCCGTGAACGTTTTTGTGAATTTCTCACGACAATTTCCGATGTAAAATGACGCGAGGAACACGATGGAAGCGACAGAATTACGATCCGAGCAACCGATGACCAGAAACTCGCGTCTACTCCCAAAATTTGAAGTCTAGTTTCCTGGACTCCGTGAACGTTTTAGTGAATTTCTCACTACAATTTCCGACGTAAAATGACGCAAGGAAGACGATGGAAGCGACAGAATGACGATCCGAGCAACCGTTGACCGGAAACTCGCGTCTATTCCCAAAACCTGAAGTCGACTTTCCTGGACTCCGTGAACGTTTTTGTGAATTTCTCACGACCATTGCCGACGTAAAATGACGCCAGGAACGCGATGGAAGCGACAGAATTACGATCCGAGCAACCGCTGACCAGAAACTCGCGCCTATTCCCAAAACTTGAAGTCGACTTTCCTGGACTCCGTGAACGTTTTTGTGAATTTCTCACGACCATTTCCGACGTAAAATGACGCGAGGAACACGATGGAAGCGACAGAATTACGATCCGAGCAATCGTTGGCCAGAAACACGCGTCTATTCCCAAAACTTGAAGTCGAGTTTCCTGGACTCCGTGAACGTTTTTGTGAATTTCTCACTACCATTTCCGACGTAAAATGACGCGAGGAAGAGGGTGAAAACGACAGAATTACGATCCGAGCAACCGTTGACTAGAAACTCGCGTCTATTCCCAAAACTTGAAGTTGAGTTGATTGGACTCCGTGGACGTTTTTGTGAATTTCTCACGACCATTTACGACGTAAAATGACGCGAGGAACACGATGGAAGCGACAGAATGACGATCCGAGCAACCGTTGACCGGAAACTCGCGTCTATTCCCAAAACCTGAAGTCGAGTTTCCTGGACTCCGTGAACGTTTTTGTGGATTTCTCACGGCCATTTCCGACGTAAAATGACGCGAGGAACACGATGGAAGCGACAGAATGACGATCCGAGCAACCGTTGACCGGAAACTCGCGTTTATTCCCAAAACCTGAAGTCGACTTTCCTGGACTCCGTGAATGTTTTTGTGAATTTCTCACGACCATTGCCGACGTAAAATGACGCCAGGAACGCGATGGAAGCGACAGAATTACGATCCGAGCAACCGCTGACCAGAAACTCGCGCCTATTCCCAAAACTTGAAGTCGACTTTCCTGGACTCCATGAACGTTTTTGTGAATTTGTCACGACCATTTCCGACGTGAAATGACGCGAGGAACACGATGGAAGCGACAGAATGACGATCCGAGCAACCGTTGATCGGAAACTCGCGTCTATTCCCAAAACCTGAAGTCGAGTTTCCTGGACTCCGTGAACGTTTTTGTGGATTTCTCACGGCCATTTCCGACGTAAAATGACGCGAGGAACACGATGGAAGCGACAGAATGACGATCCGAGCAACCGTTGACCGGAAACTCGCGTCTATTCCCAAAACCTGAAGTCGACTTTCCTGGACTCCGTGAACGTTTTTGTGAATTTCTCACGACCATTGCCGACGTAAAATGACGCCAGGAACGCGATGGAAGCGACAGAATTACGATCCGAGCAACCGCTGACCAGAAACTCGCGCCTATTCCCAAAACTTGAAGTCGACTTTCCTGGACTCCATGAACGTTTTTGTGAATTTGTCACGACCATTTCCGACGTGAAATGACGCGAGGAACACGATGGAAGCGACAGAATGACGATCCGAGCAACCGTTGATCGGAAACTCGCGTCTATTCCCAAAAGCTGAAGTCGAGTTTCCTGGACTCCGTGAACGTTTTTGTGAATTTCTCACGACAATTTCCGACGTAAAATGACGCGAGGAACACGATGGAAGCGACAGAATTACGATCCGAGCAACCGATGACCAGAAACTCGCGTCTACTCCCAAAATTTGAAGTCTAGTTTCCTGGACTCCGTGAACGTGTTAGTGAATTTCTCACTACAATTTCCGACGTAAAATGACGCAAGGAAGACGATGGAAGCGACAGAATGACGATCCGAGCAACCGTTGACCGGAAACTCGCGTCTATTCCCAAAACCTGAAGTCGACTTTCCTGGACTCCGTGAACGTTTTTGTGAATTTCTCACGACCATTGCCGACGTAAAATGACGCCAGGAACGCGATGGAAGCGACAGAATTACGATCCGAGCAACCGCTGACCAGAAACTCGCGCCTATTCCCAAAACTTGAAGTCGACTTTCCTGGACTCCGTGAACGTTTTTGTGAATTTCTCACGACCATTTCCGACGTAAAATGACGCGAGGAACACGATGGAAGCGACAGAATTACGATCCGAGCAATCGTTGGCCAGAAACACGCGTCTATTCCCAAAACTTGAAGTCGAGTTTCCTGGACTCCGTGAACGTTTTTGTGAATTTCTCACTACCATTTCCGACGTAAAATGACGCGAGGAAGAGGGTGAAAACGACAGAATTACGATCCGAGCAACCGTTGACTAGAAACTCGCGTCTATTCCCAAAACTTGAAGTTGAGTTGATTGGACTCCGTGGACGTTTTTGTGAATTTCTCACGACCATTTACGACGTAAAATGACGCGAGGAACACGATGGAAGCGACAGAATGACGATCCGAGCAACCGTTGACCGGAAACTCGCGTCTATTCCCAAAACCTGAAGTCGAGTTTCCTGGACTCCGTGAACGTTTTTGTGGATTTCTCACGGCCATTTCCGACGTAAAATGACGCGAGGAACACGATGGAAGCGACAGAATGACGATCCGAGCAACCGTTGACCGGAAACTCGCGTCTATTCCCAAAACCTGAAGTCGACTTTCCTGGACTCCGTGAACGTTTTTGTGAATTTCTCACGACCATTGCCGACGTAAAATGACGCCAGGAACGCGATGGAAGCGACAGAATTACGATCCGAGCAACCGCTGACCAGAAACTCGCGCCTATTCCCAAAACTTGAAGTCGACTTTCCTGGACTCCATGAACGTTTTTGTGAATTTGTCACGACCATTTCCGACGTGAAATGACGCGAGGAACACGATGGAAGCGACAGAATGACGATCCGAGCAACCGTTGATCGGAAACTCGCGTCTATTCCCAAAACCTGAAGTCGAGTTTCCTGGACTCCGTGAACGTTTTTGTGGATTTCTCACGGCCATTTCCGACGTAAAATGACGCGAGGAACACGATGAATGCGACAGAATGACGATCCGAGCAACCGTTGACCAGAAACTCGCGTCTATTCCCAAAACCTGAAGTCGAGTTTCCTGGACTCCGTGAACGTTTTTGTGAATTTCTCACGACCATTTCCGACGTAAAATGACGCGAGGGACACGATGGAAGCGACAGAATTACGATCCGAGCAACCGTTGGCCAGAAACACGCGTCTATTCCCAAAACTTGAAGTTGAGTTTCCTGGACTCCGTGAACGTTTTTGTGAATTTCTCACGACCATTTACGACGTAAAATGACGCGAGGAACACGATGGAAGCGACAGAATTACGATCCGAGCAACCGTTGACTAGAAACTCGCGTCTATTCCCAAAACTTGAAGTCTAGTTTCCTGGACTCCGTGAACGTTTTTGTGAATTTCTCACGACCATTTCCGACGTAAAATGACGCGAGGAACACGATGGAAGCGACAGAATTACGATCCGAGCAATCGTTGGCCAGAAACACGCGTCTATTCCCAAACTTGAAGTCGAGTTTCCTGGACTCCGTGAACGTTTTTGTGAATTTCTCACTACCATTTCCGACGTAAAATGACGCGAGGAAGAGGGTGAAAACGACAGAATTACGATCCGAGCAACCGTTGACTAGAAACACGCGTCTATTCCCAAAACTTGAAGGTGAGTTGATTGGACTCCGTGGACGTTTTTGTGAATTTCTCACGACCATTTACGACGTAAAATGACGCGAGGAACACGATGGAAGCGACAGAATGACGATCCGAGCAACCGTTGACCGGAAACTCGCGTCTATCCCCAAAACTTGAAGTTGAGTTTCCTGGACTCCGTGAACGTTTTTGTGAATTTCTCACGACCATTTCTGACGTAAAATGACGCGAGGAACACGATGGAAGCGACAGAATTACGATCCGAGCAACCGTTGACCAGAAACTCGCGTCTATTGATAAAACTTGAAGTCGACTTTCCTGGACTCCGGGAACGTTTTTGTGAATTTCTCACGACAATTTCCGACGTAAAATGACGCGAGGAACACGATGGAAGCGACAGAATTACGATCCGAGCAACCGTTGACCAGAAACTCGCGTCTATTCCCAAAACTTGAAGTCGACTTTCCTGGACTCCGTGGACGTTTTTGTGAATTTCTCACGACCATTTACGACGTAAAATGACGCGAGGAACACGATGGAAGCGACAGAATGACGATCCGAGCAACCGTTGACTAGAAACTCGCGTCTATCCCCAAAACTTGAAGTTGAGTTTCCTGGACTCCGTGAACGTTTTTGTGAATTTCTCACGACCATTTCCGACGTAAAATGACGCGAGGAACACGATGGAAGCGACAGAATTACGATCCGAGCAACCGTTGACCAGAAACTCGCGTCTATTGCCAAAACTTGAAGTCGACTTTCCTGGACTCCGGGAACGTTTTTGTGAATTTCTCACGACAATTTCCGACGTAAAATGACGCGAGGAACACGATGGAAGCGACAGAATGACGATCCGAGCAACCGTTGACCAGAAACTCGCGTCTATTGATAAAACTTGAAGTCGACTTTCCTGGACTCCGGGAACGTTTTTGTGAATTTCTCACGACAATTTCCGACGTAAAATGACGCGAGGAACACGATGGAAGCGACAGAATTACGATCCGAGCAACCGTTGACCAGAAACTCGCGTCTATTCCCAAAACTTGAAGTCGACTTTCCTGGACTCCGTGGACGTTTTTGTGAATTTCTCACGACCATTTACGACGTAAAATGACGCGAGGAACACGATGGAAGCGACAGAATGACGATCCGAGCAACCGTTGACTAGAAACTCGCGTCTATCCCCAAAACTTGAAGTTGAGTTTCCTGGACTCCGTGAACGTTTTTGTGAATTTCTCACGACCATTTCCGACGTAAAATGACGCGAGGAACACGATGGAAGCGACAGAATTACGATCCGAGCAACCGTTGGCCAGAAACACGCGTCTATTCCCAAAACTTGAAGTTGAGTTTCCTGGACTCCGTGAACGTTTTTGTGAATTTCTCACGACCATTTACGACGTAAAATGACGCGAGGAACACGATGGAAGCGACAGAATTACGATCCGAGCAACCGTTGACCAGAAACTCGCGTCTATTGCCAAAACTTGAAGTCGACTTTCCTGGACTCCGTGAACGTTTTTGTGAATTTCTCACGACCATTTCCGACGTAAAATGACGCGAGGAACACGATGGAAGCGACAGAATTACGATCCGAGCAATCGTTGGCCAGAAACACGCGTCTATTCCCAAACTTGAAGTCGAGTTTCCTGGACTCCGTGAACGTTTTTGTGAATTTCTCACTACCATTTCCGACGTAAAATGACGCGAGGAAGAGGGTGAAAACGACAGAATTACGATCCGAGCAACCGTTGACTAGAAACACGCGTCTATTCCCAAAACTTGAAGTTGAGTTGATTGGACTCCGTGGACGTTTTTGTGAATTTCTCACGACCATTTACGACGTAAAATGACGCGAGGAACACGATGGAAGCGACAGAATGACGATCCGAGCAACCGTTGACCGGAAACTCGCGTCTATCCCCAAAACTTGAAGTTGAGTTTCCTGGACTCCGTGAACGTTTTTGTGAATTTCTCACGACCATTTCCGACGTAAAATGACGCGAGGAACACGATGGAAGCGACAGAATTACGATCCGAGCAACCGTTGACCAGAAACTCGCGTCTATTGATAAAACTTGAAGTCGACTTTCCTGGACTCCGGGAACGTTTTTGTGAATTTCTCACGACAATTTCCGACGTAAAATGACGCGAGGAACACGATGGAAGCGACAGAATTACGATCCGAGCAACCGTTGACCAGAAACTCGCGTCTATTCCCAAAACTTGAAGTCGACTTTCCTGGACTCCGTGGACGTTTTTGTGAATTTCTCACGACCATTTACGACGTAAAATGACGCGAGGAACACGATGGAAGCGACAGAATGACGATCCGAGCAACCGTTGACTAGAAACTCGCGTCTATCCCCAAAACTTGAAGTTGAGTTTCCTGGACTCCGTGAACGTTTTTGTGAATTTCTCACGACCATTTCCGACGTAAAATGACGCGAGGAACACGATGGAAGCGACAGAATTACGATCCGAGCAACCGTTGACCAGAAACTCGCGTCTATTGCCAAAACTTGAAGTCGACTTTCCTGGACTC
Source organism: Crossocerus cetratus (assembly GCA_963675795.1). Taxonomy (NCBI): domain Eukaryota; kingdom Metazoa; phylum Arthropoda; class Insecta; order Hymenoptera; family Crabronidae; genus Crossocerus; species Crossocerus cetratus. Next base: position 10,653,423 of record OY776664.1, on the reverse strand, counting down.
CGGGAACGTTTTTGTGAATTTCTCACGACAATTTCCGACGTAAAATGACGCGAGGAACACGATGGAAGCGACAGAATGACGATCCGAGCAACCGTTGACCAGAAACTCGCGTCTATTGATAAAACTTGAAGTCGACTTTCCTGCACTCCGGGAACGTTTTTGTGAATTTCTCACGACAATTTCCGACGTAAAATGACGCGAGGAACACGATGGAAGCGACAGAATTACGATCCGAGCAACCGTTGACCAGAAACTCGCGTCTATTCCCAAAACTTGAAGTCGACTTTCCTGGACTCCGTGGACGTTTTTGTGAATTTCTCACGACCATTTACGACGTAAAATGACGCGAGGGACACGATGGAAGCGACAGAATTACGATCCGAGCAACCGTTGGCCAGAAACACGCGTCTATTCCCAAAACTTGAAGTTGAGTTTCCTGGACTCCGTGAACGTTTTTGTGAATTTCTCACGACCATTTACGACGTAAAATGACGCGAGGAACACGATGGAAGCGACAGAATTACGATCCGAGCAACCGTTGACCAGAAACTCGCGTCTATTGCCAAAACTTGAAGTCGACTTTCCTGGACTCCGGGAACGTTTTTGTGAATTTCTCACGACAATTTCCGACGTAAAATGACGCGAGGAACACGATGGAAGCGACAGAATGACGATCCGAGCAACCGTTGATCGGAAACTCGCGTCTATTCCCAAAACCTGAAGTCGAGTTTCCTGGACTCCGTGAACGTTTTTGTGGATTTCTCACGGCCATTTCCGACGTAAAATGACGCGAGGAACACGATGAATGCGACAGAATGACGATCCGAGCAACCGTTGACCAGAAACTCGCGTCTATTCCCAAAACCTGAAGTCGAGTTTCCTGGACTCCGTGAACGTTTTTGTGAATTTCTCACGACCATTTCCGACGTAAAATGACGCGAGGGACACGATGGAAGCGACAGAATTACGATCCGAGCAACCGTTGGCCAGAAACACGCGTCTATTCCCAAAACTTGAAGTTGAGTTTCCTGGACTCCGTGAACGTTTTTGTGAATTTCTCACGACCATTTACGACGTAAAATGACGCGAGGAACACGATGGAAGCGACAGAATTACGATCCGAGCAACCGTTGACCAGAAACTCGCGTCTATTGCCAAAACTTGAAGTCGACTTTCCTGGACTCCGGGAACGTTTTTGTGAATTTCTCACGACAATTTCCGACGTAAAATGACGCGAGGAACACGATGGAAGCGACAGAATTACGATCCGAGCAACCGTTGACCAGAAACTCGCGTCTATTCCCAAAACTTGAAGTCGACTTTCCTGGACTCCGGGAACGTTTTTGTGAATTTCTCACGACAATTTCCGACGTAAAATGACGCGAGGAACACGATGGAAGCGACAGAATTACGATCCGAGCAACCGTTGACTAGAAACTCGCGTCTATTCCCAAAACTTGAAGTCTAGTTTCCTGGACTCCGTGAACGTTTTTGTGAATTTCTCACGACCATTTCCGATGTAAAATGACGCGAGGAACACGATGGAAGCGACAGAATTACGATCCGAGCAATCGTTGGCCAGAAACACGCGTCTATTCCCAAAACTTGAAGTCGAGTTTCCTGGACTCCGTGAACGTTTTTGTGAATTTCTCACTACCATTTCCGACGTAAAATGACGCGAGGAAGAGGGTGAAAACGACAGAATTACGATCCGAGCAACCGTTGACTAGAAACACGCGTCTATTCCCAAAACTTGAAGTTGAGTTGATTGGACTCCGTGGACGTTTTTGTGAATTTCTCACGACCATTTACGACGTAAAATGACGCGAGGAACACGATGGAAGCGACAGAATGACGATCCGAGCAACCGTTGACCGGAAACTCGCGTCTATCCCCAAAACTTGAAGTTGAGTTTCCTGGACTCCGTGAACGTTTTTGTGAATTTCTCACGACCATTTCCGACGTAAAATGACGCGAGGAACACGATGGAAGCGACAGAATTACGATCCGAGCAACCGTTGACCAGAAACTCGCGTCTATTGATAAAACTTGAAGTCGACTTTCCTGGACTCCGGGAACGTTTTTGTGAATTTCTCACGACAATTTCCGACGTAAAATGACGCGAGGAACACGATGGAAGCGCCAGAATTACGATCCGAGCAACCGTTGACCAGAAACTCGCGTCTATTCCCAAAACTTGAAGTCGACTTTCCTGGACTCCGTGGACGTTTTTGTGAATTTCTCACGACCATTTACGACGTAAAATGACGCGAGGAACACGATGGAAGCGACAGAATGACGATCCGAGCAACCGTTGACTAGAAACTCGCGTCTATCCCCAAAACTTTAAGTTGAGTTTCCTGGACTCCGTGAACGTTTTTGTGAATTTCTCACGACCATTTCCGACGTAAAATGACGCGAGGAACACGATGGAAGCGACAGAATTACGATCCGAGCAACCGTTGACCAGAAACTCGCGTCTATTGCCAAAACTTGAAGTCGACTTTCCTGGACTCCGGGAACGTTTTTGTGAATTTCTCACGACAATTTCCGACGTAAAATGACGCGAGGAACACGATGGAAGCGACAGAATTACGATCCGAGCAACCGTTGACCAGAAACTCGCGTCTATTCCCAAAACTTGAAGTCGACTTTCGTGGACTCCGGGAACGTTTTTGTGAATTACTCACGACAATTTCCGACGTAAAATGACGCGAGGAACACGATGGAAGCGACAGAATTACGATCCGAGCAACCGTTGACTAGAAACTCGCGTCTATTCCCAAAACTTGAAGTCTAGTTTCCTGGACTCCGTGAACGTTTTTGTGAATTTCTCACGACCATTTCCGACGTAAAATGACGCGAGGAACACGATGGAAGCGACAGAATTACGATCCGAGCAATCGTTGGCCAGAAACACGCGTCTATTCCCAAAACTTGAAGTCGAGTTTCCTGGACTCCGTGAACGTTTTTGTGAATTTCTCACTACCATTTCCGACGTAAAATGACGCGAGGAAGAGGGTGAAAACGACAGAATTACGATCCGAGCAACCGTTGACTAGAAACTCGCGTCTATTCCCAAAACTTGAAGTTGAGTTGATTGGACTCCGTGGACGTTTTTGTGAATTTCTCACGACCATTTACGACGTAAAATGACGCGAGGAACACGATGGAAGCGACAGAATGACGATCCGAGCAACCGTTGACCGGAAACTCGCATCTATTCCCAAAACCTGAAGTCGAGTTTCCTGGACTCCGTGAACGTTTTTGTGGATTTCTCACGGCCATTTCCGACGTAAAATGACGCGAGGAACACGATGGAAGCGACAGAATGACGATCCGAGCAACCGTTGACCGGAAACTCGCGTCTATTCCCAAAACCTGAAGTCGACTTTCCTGGACTCCGTGAACGTTTTTGTGAATTTCTCACGACCATTGCCGACGTAAAATGACGCCAGGAACGCGATGGAAGCGACAGAATTACGATCCGAGCAACCGCTGACCAGAAACTCGCGCCTATTCCCAAAACTTGAAGTCGACTTTCCTGGACTCCGTGAACGTTTTTGTGAATTTCTCACGACCATTTCCGACGTAAAATGACGCGAGGAACACGATGGAAGCGACAGAATTACGATCCGAGCAATCGTTGGCCAGAAACACGCGCCTATTCCCAAAACTTGAAGTCGAGTTTCCTGGACTCCGTGAACGTTTTTGTGAATTTCTCACTACCATTTCCGACGTAAAATGACGCGAGGAAGAGGGTGAAAACGACAGAATTACGATCCGAGCAACCGTTGACTAGAAACTCGCGTCTATTCCCAAAACTTGAAGTTGAGTTGATTGGACTCCGTGGACGTTTTTGTGAATTTCTCACGACCATTTACGACGTAAAATGACGCGAGGAACACGATGGAAGCGACAGAATGACGATCCGAGCAACCGTTGACCGGAAACTCGCGTCTATTCCCAAAACCTGAAGTCGAGTTTCCTGGACTCCGTGAACGTTTTTGTGGATTTCTCACGGCCATTTCCGACGTAAAATGACGCGAGGAACACGATGGAAGCGACAGAATGACGATCCGAGCAACCGTTGACCGGAAACTCGCGTCTATTCCCAAAACCTGAAGTCGACTTTCCTGGACTCCGTGAACGTTTTTGTGAATTTCTCACGACCATTGCCGACGTAAAATGACGCCAGGAACGCGATGGAAGCGACAGAATTACGATCCGAGCAACCGCTGACCAGAAACTCGCGCCTATTCCCAAAACTTGAAGTCGACTTTCCTGGACTCCATGAACGTTTTTGTGAATATATCACGACCATTTCCGACGTGAAATGACGCGAGGAACACGATGGAAGCGACAGAATGACGATCCGAGCAACCGTTGATCGGAAACTCGCGTCTATTCCCAAAAGCTGAAGTCGAGTTTCCTGGACTCCGTGAACGTTTTTGTGAATTTCTCACGACAATTTCCGACGTAAAATGACGCGAGGAACACGATGGAAGCGACAGAATTACGATCCGAGCAACCGATGACCAGAAACTCGCGTCTACTCCCAAAATTTGAAGTCTAGTTTCCTGGACTCCGTGAACGTTTTAGTGAATTTCTCACTACAATTTCCGACGTAAAATGACGCAAGGAAGACGATGGAAGCGACAGAATGACGATCCGAGCAACCGTTGACCGGAAACTCGCGTCTATTCCCAAAACCTGAAGTCGACTTTCCTGGACTCCGTGAACGTTTTTGTGAATTTCTCACGACCATTGCCGACGTAAAATGACGCCAGGAACGCGATGGAAGCGACAGAATTACGATCCGAGCAACCGCTGACCAGAAACTCGCGCCTATTCCCAAAACTTGAAGTCGACTTTCCTGGACTCCGTGAACGTTTTTGTGAATTTCTCACGACCATTTCCGACGTAAAATGACGCGAGGAACACGATGGAAGCGACAGAATTACGATCGGAGCAATCGTTGGCCAGAAACACGCGTCTATTCCCAAAACTTGAAGTCGAGTTTCCTGGACTCCGTGAACGTTTTTGTGAATTTCTCACGACCATTTCCGACGTCAAATGACGCGAGGGACACGATGGAAGCGACAGAATGACGATCCGAGCAACCGTTAACCAGAAACTCGCGTCTATTCCCAAAACTTGAAGTTGAGTTGATTGGACTCCGTGGACGTTTTTGTGAATTTCTCACGACCATTTACGACGTAAAATGACGCGAGGAACACGATGGAAGCGACAGAATGACGATCCGAGCAACCGTTGACCGGAAACTCGCGTCTATTCCCAAAACCTGAAGTCGAGTTTCCTGGACTCCGTGAACGTTTTTGTGGATTTCTCACGGCCATTTCCGACGTAAAATGACGCGAGGAACACGATGGAAGCGACAGAATGACGATCCGAGCAACCGTTGACCGGAAACTCGCGTCTATTCCCAAAACCTGAAGTCGACTTTCCTGGACTCCGTGAATGTTTTTGTGAATTTCTCACGACCATTGCCGACGTAAAATGACGCCAGGAACGCGATGGAAGCGACAGAATTACGATCCGAGCAACCGCTGACCAGAAACTCGCGCCTATTCCCAAAACTTGAAGTCGACTTTCCTGGACTCCATGAACGTTTTTGTGAATTTGTCACGACCATTTCCGACGTGAAATGACGCGAGGAACACGATGGAAGCGACAGAATGACGATCCGAGCAACCGTTGATCGGAAACTCGCGTCTATTCCCAAAACCTGAAGTCGAGTTTCCTGGACTCCGTGAACGTTTTTGTGGATTTCTCACGGCCATTTCCGACGTAAAATGACGCGAGGAACACGATGGAAGCGACAGAATGACGATCCGAGCAACCGTTGACCGGAAACTCGCGTCTATTCCCAAAACCTGAAGTCGACTTTCCTGGACTCCGTGAACGTTTTTGTGAATTTCTCACGACCATTGCCGACGTAAAATGACGCCAGGAACGCGATGGAGGCGACAGAATTACGATCCGAGCAACCGCTGACCAGAAACTCGCGTCTACTCCCAAAATTTGAAGTCTAGTTTCCTGGACTCCGTGAACGTTTTAGTGAATTTCTCACTACAATTTCCGACGTAAAATGACGCAAGGAAGACGATGGAAGCGACAGAATTACGATCCGAGCAACCGTTGACTAGAAACTCGCGTCTATTCCCAAAACTTGAAGTCTAGTTTCCTGGACTCCGTGAACGTTTTTGTGGATTTCTCACGGCCATTTCCGACGTAAAATGACGCGAGGAACACGATGGATGCGACAGAATGACGATCCGAGCAACCGTTGACCAGAAACTCGCGTCTATTCCCAAAACCTGAAGTCGAGTTTCCTGGACTCCGTGAACGTTTTTGTGAATTTCTCACGACCATTTCCGACGTCAAATGACGCGAGGGACACGATGGAAGCGACAGAATGACGATCCGAGCAACCGTTAACCAGAAACTCGCGTCTATTCCCAAAACTTGAAGTTGAGTTTCCTGGACTCCGTGAACGTTTTTGTGAATTTCTCACGACCATTTACGACGTAAAATGACGCGAGGAACACGATGGAAGCGACTGAATTACGATCCGAGCAACCGTTGGCCAGAAACACGCGTCTATTTCCAAAACTTGAAGTTGAGTTTCCTGGACTCCGTGAACGTTTTTGTGAATTTCTCACGACCATTTCCGACGTCAAATGACGCGAGGGACACGATGGAAGCGACAGAATTACGATCCGAGCAACCGTTAACCAGAAACTCGCGTCTATTCCCAAAACTTGAAGTTGAGTTTCCTGGACTCCGTGAACGTTTTTGTGAATTTCTCACGACAATTTCCGACGTAAAATGACGCGAGGAACACGATGGAAGCGACAGAATTACGATCCGAGCAACCGATGACCAGAAACTCGCGTCTACTCCCAAAATTTGAAGTCTAGTTTCCTGGACTCCGTGAACGTGTTAGTGAATTTCTCACTACAATTTCCGACGTAAAATGACGCAAGGAAGACGATGGAAGCGACAGAATGACGATCCGAGCAACCGTTGACCGGAAACTCGCGTCTATTCCCAAAACCTGAAGTCGACTTTCCTGGACTCCGTGAACGTTTTTGTGAATTTCTCACGACCATTGCCGACGTAAAATGACGCCAGGAACGCGATGGAAGCGACAGAATTACGATCCGAGCAACCGCTGACCAGAAACTCGCGCCTATTCCCAAAACTTGAAGTCGACTTTCCTGGACTCCGTGAACGTTTTTGTGAATTTCTCACGACCATTTCCGACGTAAAATGACGCGAGGAACACGATGGAAGCGACAGAATTACGATCCGAGCAATCGTTGGCCAGAAACACGCGTCTATTCCCAAAACTTGAAGTCGAGTTTCCTGGACTCCGTGAACGTTTTTGTGAATTTCTCACTACCATTTCCGACGTAAAATGACGCGAGGAAGAGGGTGAAAACGACAGAATTACGATCCGAGCAACCGTTGACTAGAAACTCGCGTCTATTCCCAAAACTTGAAGTTGAGTTGATTGGACTCCGTGGACGTTTTTGTGAATTTCTCACGACCATTTACGACGTAAAATGACGCGAGGAACACGATGGAAGCGACAGAATGACGATCCGAGCAACCGTTGACCGGAAACTCGCGTCTATTCCCAAAACCTGAAGTCGAGTTTCCTGGACTCCGTGAACGTTTTTGTGGATTTCTCACGGCCATTTCCGACGTAAAATGACGCGAGGAACACGATGGAAGCGACAGAATGACGATCCGAGCAACCGTTGACCGGAAACTCGCGTTTATTCCCAAAACCTGAAGTCGACTTTCCTGGACTCCGTGAATGTTTTTGTGAATTTCTCACGACCATTGCCGACGTAAAATGACGCCAGGAACGCGATGGAAGCGACAGAATTACGATCCGAGCAACCGCTGACCAGAAACTCGCGCCTATTCCCAAAACTTGAAGTCGACTTTCCTGGACTCCATGAACGTTTTTGTGAATTTGTCACGACCATTTCCGACGTGAAATGACGCGAGGAACACGATGGAAGCGACAGAATGACGATCCGAGCAACCGTTGATCGGAAACTCGCGTCTATTCCCAAAACCTGAAGTCGAGTTTCCTGGACTCCGTGAACGTTTTTGTGGATTTCTCACGGCCATTTCCGACGTAAAATGACGCGAGGAACACGATGGAAGCGACAGAATGACGATCCGAGCAACCGTTGACCGGAAACTCGCGTCTATTCCCAAAACCTGAAGTCGACTTTCCTGGACTCCGTGAACGTTTTTGTGAATTTCTCACGACCATTGCCGACGTAAAATGACGCCAGGAACGCGATGGAAGCGACAGAATTACGATCCGAGCAACCGCTGACCAGAAACTCGCGCCTATTCCCAAAACTTGAAGTCGACTTTCCTGGACTCCATGAACGTTTTTGTGAATTTGTCACGACCATTTCCGACGTGAAATGACGCGAGGAACACGATGGAAGCGACAGAATGACGATCCGAGCAACCGTTGATCGGAAACTCGCGTCTATTCCCAAAACCTGAAGTCGAGTTTCCTGGACTCCGTGAACGTTTTTGTGGATTTCTCACGGCCATTTCCGACGTAAAATGACGCGAGGAACACGATGAATGCGACAGAATGACGATCCGAGCAACCGTTGACCAGAAACTCGCGTCTATTCCCAAAACCTGAAGTCGAGTTTCCTGGACTCCGTGAACGTTTTTGTGAATTTCTCACGACCATTTCCGACGTAAAATGACGCGAGGGACACGATGGAAGCGACAGAATTACGATCCGAGCAACCGTTGGCCAGAAACACGCGTCTATTCCCAAAACTTGAAGTTGAGTTTCCTGGACTCCGTGAACGTTTTTGTGAATTTCTCACGACCATTTACGACGTAAAATGACGCGAGGAACACGATGGAAGCGACAGAATTACGATCCGAGCAACCGTTGACTAGAAACTCGCGTCTATTCCCAAAACTTGAAGTCTAGTTTCCTGGACTCCGTGAACGTTTTTGTGAATTTCTCACGACCATTTCCGACGTAAAATGACGCGAGGAACACGATGGAAGCGACAGAATTACGATCCGAGCAATCGTTGGCCAGAAACACGCGTCTATTCCCAAACTTGAAGTCGAGTTTCCTGGACTCCGTGAACGTTTTTGTGAATTTCTCACTACCATTTCCGACGTAAAATGACGCGAGGAAGAGGGTGAAAACGACAGAATTACGATCCGAGCAACCGTTGACTAGAAACACGCGTCTACTCCCAAAACTTGAAGGTGAGTTGATTGGACTCCGTGGACGTTTTTGTGAATTTCTCACGACCATTTACGACGTAAAATGACGCGAGGAACACGATGGAAGCGACAGAATGACGATCCGAGCAACCGTTGACCGGAAACTCGCGTCTATCCCCAAAACTTGAAGTTGAGTTTCCTGGACTCCGTGAACGTTTTTGTGAATTTCTCACGACCATTTCCGACGTAAAATGACGCGAGGAACACGATGGAAGCGACAGAATTACGATCCGAGCAACCGTTGACCAGAAACTCGCGTCTATTGATAAAACTTGAAGTCGACTTTCCTGGACTCCGGGAACGTTTTTGTGAATTTCTCACGACAATTTCCGACGTAAAATGACGCGAGGAACACGATGGAAGCGACAGAATTACGATCCGAGCAACCGTTGACCAGAAACTCGCGTCTATTCCCAAAACTTGAAGTCGACTTTCCTGGACTCCGTGGACGTTTTTGTGAATTTCTCACGACCATTTACGACGTAAAATGACGCGAGGAACACGATGGAAGCGACAGAATGACGATCCGAGCAACCGTTGACTAGAAACTCGCGTCTATCCCCAAAACTTGAAGTTGAGTTTCCTGGACTCCGTGAACGTTTTTGTGAATTTCTCACGACCATTTCCGACGTAAAATGACGCGAGGAACACGATGGAAGCGACAGAATTACGATCCGAGCAACCGTTGACCAGAAACTCGCGTCTATTGCCAAAACTTGAAGTCGACTTTCCTGGACTCCGGGAACGTTTTTGTGAATTTCTCACGACAATTTCCGACGTAAAATGACGCGAGGAACACGATGGAAGCGACAGAATGACGATCCGAGCAACCGTTGACCAGAAACTCGCGTCTATTGATAAAACTTGAAGTCGACTTTCCTGGACTCCGGGAACGTTTTTGTGAATTTCTCACGACAATTTCCGACGTAAAATGACGCGAGGAACACGATGGAAGCGACAGAATTACGATCCGAGCAACCGTTGACCAGAAACTCGCGTCTATTCCCAAAACTTGAAGTCGACTTTCCTGGACTCCGTGGACGTTTTTGTGAATTTCTCACGACCATTTACGACGTAAAATGACGCGAGGAACACGATGGAAGCGACAGAATGACGATCCGAGCAACCGTTGACTAGAAACTCGCGTCTATCCCCAAAACTTGAAGTTGAGTTTCCTGGACTCCGTGAACGTTTTTGTGAATTTCTCACGACCATTTCCGACGTAAAATGACGCGAGGAACACGATGGAAGCGACAGAATTACGATCCGAGCAACCGTTGGCCAGAAACACGCGTCTATTCCCAAAACTTGAAGTTGAGTTTCCTGGACTCCGTGAACGTTTTTGTGAATTTCTCACGACCATTTACGACGTAAAATGACGCGAGGAACACGATGGAAGCGACAGAATTACGATCCGAGCAACCGTTGACCAGAAACTCGCGTCTATTGCCAAAACTTGAAGTCGACTTTCCTGGACTCCGTGAACGTTTTTGTGAATTTCTCACGACCATTTCCGACGTAAAATGACGCGAGGAACACGATGGAAGCGACAGAATTACGATCCGAGCAATCGTTGGCCAGAAACACGCGTCTATTCCCAAACTTGAAGTCGAGTTTCCTGGACTCCGTGAACGTTTTTGTGAATTTCTCACTACCATTTCCGACGTAAAATGACGCGAGGAAGAGGGTGAAAACGACAGAATTACGATCCGAGCAACCGTTGACTAGAAACACGCGTCTATTCCCAAAACTTGAAGTTGAGTTGATTGGACTCCGTGGACGTTTTTGTGAATTTCTCACGACCATTTACGACGTAAAATGACGCGAGGAACACGATGGAAGCGACAGAATGACGATCCGAGCAACCGTTGACCGGAAACTCGCGTCTATCCCCAAAACTTGAAGTTGAGTTTCCTGGACTCCGTGAACGTTTTTGTGAATTTCTCACGACCATTTCCGACGTAAAATGACGCGAGGAACACGATGGAAGCGACAGAATTACGATCCGAGCAACCGTTGACCAGAAACTCGCGTCTATTGATAAAACTTGAAGTCGACTTTCCTGGACTCCGGGAACGTTTTTGTGAATTTCTCACGACAATTTCCGACGTAAAATGACGCGAGGAACACGATGGAAGCGACAGAATTACGATCCGAGCAACCGTTGACCAGAAACTCGCGTCTATTCCCAAAACTTGAAGTCGACTTTCCTGGACTCCGTGGACGTTTTTGTGAATTTCTCACGACCATTTACGACGTAAAATGACGCGAGGAACACGATGGAAGCGACAGAATGACGATCCGAGCAACCGTTGACTAGAAACTCGCGTCTATCCCCAAAACTTGAAGTTGAGTTTCCTGGACTCCGTGAACGTTTTTGTGAATTTCTCACGACCATTTCCGACGTAAAATGACGCGAGGAACACGATGGAAGCGACAGAATTACGATCCGAGCAACCGTTGACCAGAAACTCGCGTCTATTGCCAAAACTTGAAGTCGACTTTCCTGGACTCCGGGAACGTTTTTGTGAATTTCTCACGACAATTTCCGACGTAAAATGACGCGAGGAACACGATGGAAGCGACAGAATGACGATCCGAGCAACCGTTGACCAGAAACTCGCGTCTATTGATAAAACTTGAAGTCGACTTTCCTGGACTCCGGGAACGTTTTTGTGAATTTCTCACGACAATTTCCGACGTAAAATGACGCGAGGAACACGATGGAAGCGACAGAATTACGATCCGAGCAACCGTTGACCAGAAACTCGCGTCTATTCCCAAAACTTGAAGTCGACTTTCCTGGACTCCGTGGACGTTTTTGTGAATTTCTCACGACCATTTACGACGTAAAATGACGCGAGGGACACGATGGAAGCGACAGAATTACGATCCGAGCAACCGTTGGCCAGAAACACGCGTCTATTCCCAAAACTTGAAGTTGAGTTTCCTGGACTCCGTGAACGTTTTTGTGAATTTCTCACGACCATTTACGACGTAAAATGACGCGAGGAACACGATGGAAGCGACAGAATTACGATCCGAGCAACCGTTGACCAGAAACTCGCGTCTATTGCCAAAACTTGAAGTCGACTTTCCTGGACTCCGGGAACGTTTTTGTGAATTTCTCACGACAATTTCCGACGTAAAATGACGCGAGGAACACGATGGAAGCGACAGAATGACGATCCGAGCAACCGTTGATCGGAAACTCGCGTCTATTCCCAAAACCTGAAGTCGAGTTTCCTGGACTCCGTGAACGTTTTTGTGGATTTCTCACGGCCATTTCCGACGTAAAATGACGCGAGGAACACGATGAATGCGACAGAATGACGATCCGAGCAACCGTTGACCAGAAACTCGCGTCTATTCCCAAAACCTGAAGTCGAGTTTCCTGGACTCCGTGAACGTTTTTGTGAATTTCTCACGACCATTTCCGACGTAAAATGACGCGAGGGACACGATGGAAGCGACAGAATTACGATCCGAGCAACCGTTGGCCAGAAACACGCGTCTATTCCCAAAACTTGAAGTTGAGTTTCCTGGACTCCGTGAACGTTTTTGTGAATTTCTCACGACCATTTACGACGTAAAATGACGCGAGGAACACGATGGAAGCGACAGAATTACGATCCGAGCAACCGTTGACCAGAAACTCGCGTCTATTGCCAAAACTTGAAGTCGACTTTCCTGGACTCCGGGAACGTTTTTGTGAATTTCTCACGACAATTTCCGACGTAAAATGACGCGAGGAACACGATGGAAGCGACAGAATTACGATCCGAGCAACCGTTGACCAGAAACTCGCGTCTATTCCCAAAACTTGAAGTCGACTTTCCTGGACTCCGGGAACGTTTTTGTGAATTTCTCACGACAATTTCCGACGTAAAATGACGCGAGGAACACGATGGAAGCGACAGAATTACGATCCGAGCAACCGTTGACTAGAAACTCGCGTCTATTCCCAAAACTTGAAGTCTAGTTTCCTGGACTCCGTGAACGTTTTTGTGAATTTCTCACGACCATTTCCGACGTAAAATGACGCGAGGAACACGATGGAAGCGACAGAATTACGATCCGAGCAATCGTTGGCCAGAAACACGCGTCTATTCCCAAAACTTGAAGTCGAGTTTCCTGGACTCCGTGAACGTTTTTGTGAATTTCTCACTACCATTTCCGACGTAAAATGACGCGAGGAAGAGGGTGAAAACGACAGAATTACGATCCGAGCAACCGTTGACTAGAAACACGCGTCTATTCCCAAAACTTGAAGTTGAGTTGATTGGACTCCGTGGACGTTTTTGTGAATTTCTCACGACCATTTACGACGTAAAATGACGCGAGGAACACGATGGAAGCGACAGAATGACGATCCGAGCAACCGTTGACCGGAAACTCGCGTCTATCCCCAAAACTTGAAGTTGAGTTTCCTGGACTCCGTGAACGTTTTTGTGAATTTCTCACGACCATTTCCGACGTAAAATGACGCGAGGAACACGATGGAAGCGACAGAATTACGATCCGAGCAACCGTTGACCAGAAACTCGCGTCTATTGATAAAACTTGAAGTCGACTTTCCTGGACTCCGGGAACGTTTTTGTGAATTTCTCACGACAATTTCCGACGTAAAATGACGCGAGGAACACGATGGAAGCGCCAGAATTACGATCCGAGCAACCGTTGACCAGAAACTCGCGTCTATTCCCAAAACTTGAAGTCGACTTTCCTGGACTCCGTGGACGTTTTTGTGAATTTCTCACGACCATTTACGACGTAAAATGACGCGAGGAACACGATGGAAGCGACAGAATGACGATCCGAGCAACCGTTGACTAGAAACTCGCGTCTATCCCCAAAACTTGAAGTTGAGTTTCCTGGACTCCGTGAACGTTTTTGTGAATTTCTCACGACCATTTCCGACGTAAAATGACGCGAGGAACACGATGGAAGCGACAGAATTACGATCCGAGCAACCGTTGACCAGAAACTCGCGTCTATTGCCAAAACTTGAAGTCGACTTTCCTGGACTCCGGGAACGTTTTTGTGCATTTCTCACGACAATTTCCGACGTAAAATGACGCGAGGAACACGATGGAAGCGACAGAATGACGATCCGAGCAACCGTTGACCAGAAACTCGCGTCTATTGATAAAACTTGAAGTCGACTTTCCTGGACTCCGGGAACGTTTTTGTGAATTTCTCACGACAATTTCCGACGTAAAATGACGCGAGGAACACGATGGAAGCGACAGAATTACGATCCGAGCAACCGTTGACCAGAAACTCGCGTCTATTCCCAAAACTTGAAGTCGACTTTCCTGGACTCCGTGGACGTTTTTGTGAATTTCTCACGACCATTTACGACGTAAAATGACGCGAGGAACACGATGGAAGCGACAGAATGACGATCCGAGCAACCGTTGACTAGAAACTCGCGTCTATCCCCAAAACTTGAAGTTGAGTTTCCTGGACTCCGTGAACGTTTTTGTGAATTTCTCACGACCATTTCCGACGTAAAATGACGCGAGGAACACGATGGAAGCGACAGAATTACGATCCGAGCAACCGTTGGCCAGAAACACGCGTCTATTCCCAAAACTTGAAGTTGAGTTTCCTGGACTCCGTGAACGTTTTTGTGAATTTCTCACGACCATTTACGACGTAAAATGACGCGAGGAACACGATGGAAGCGACAGAATTACGATCCGAGCAACCGTTGACCAGAAACTCGCGTCTATTGCCAAAACTTGAAGTCGACTTTCCTGGACTCCGTGAACGTTTTTGTGAATTTCTCACGACCATTTCCGACGTAAAATGACGCGAGGAACACGATGGAAGCGACAGAATTACGATCCGAGCAATCGTTGGCCAGAAACACGCGTCTATTCCCAAACTTGAAGTCGAGTTTCCTGGACTCCGTGAACGTTTTTGTGAATTTCTCACTACCATTTCCGACGTAAAATGACGCGAGGAAGAGGGTGAAAACGACAGAATTACGATCCGAGCAACCGTTGACTAGAAACACGCGTCTATTCCCAAAACTTGAAGTTGAGTTGATTGGACTCCGTGGACGTTTTTGTGAATTTCTCACGACCATTTACGACGTAAAATGACGCGAGGAACACGATGGAAGCGACAGAATGACGATCCGAGCAACCGTTGACCGGAAACTCGCGTCTATCCCCAAAACTTGAAGTTGAGTTTCCTGGACTCCGTGAACGTTTTTGTGAATTTCTCACGACCATTTCCGACGTAAAATGACGCGAGGAACACGATGGAAGCGACAGAATTACGATCCGAGCAACCGTTGACCAGAAACTCGCGTCTATTGATAAAACTTGAAGTCGACTTTCCTGGACTCCGGGAACGTTTTTGTGAATTTCTCACGACAATTTCCGACGTAAAATGACGCGAGGAACACGATGGAAGCGACAGAATTACGATCCGAGCAACCGTTGACCAGAAACTCGCGTCTATTCCCAAAACTTGAAGTCGACTTTCCTGGACTCCGTGGACGTTTTTGTGAATTTCTCACGACCATTTACGACGTAAAATGACGCGAGGAACACGATGGAAGCGACAGAATGACGATCCGAGCAACCGTTGACTAGAAACTCGCGTCTATCCCCAAAACTTGAAGTTGAGTTTCCTGGACTCCGTGAACGTTTTTGTGAATTTCTCACGACCATTTCCGACGTAAAATGACGCGAGGAACACGATGGAAGCGACAGAATTACGATCCGAGCAACCGTTGACCAGAAACTCGCGTCTATTGCCAAAACTTGAAGTCGACTTTCCTGGACTCCGGGAACGTTTTTGTGAATTTCTCACGACAATTTCCGACGTAAAATGACGCGAGGAACACGATGGAAGCGACAGAATGACGATCCGAGCAACCGTTGACCAGAAACTCGCGTCTATTGATAAAACTTGAAGTCGACTTTCCTGGACTCCGGGAACGTTTTTGTGAATTTCTCACGACAATTTCCGACGTAAAATGACGCGAGGAACACGATGGAAGCGACAGAATTACGATCCGAGCAACCGTTGACCAGAAACTCGCGTCTATTCCCAAAACTTGAAGTCGACTTTCCTGGACTCCGTGGACGTTTTTGTGAATTTCTCACGACCATTTACGACGTAAAATGACGCGAGGGACACGATGGAAGCGACAGAATTACGATCCGAGCAACCGTTGGCCAGAAACACGCGTCTATTCCCAAAACTTGAAGTTGAGTTTCCTGGACTCCGTGAACGTTTTTGTGAATTTCTCACGACCATTTACGACGTAAAATGACGCGAGGAACACGATGGAAGCGACAGAATTACGATCCGAGCAACCGTTGACCAGAAACTCGCGTCTATTGCCAAAACTTGAAGTCGACTTTCCTGGACTCCGGGAACGTTTTTGTGAATTTCTCACGACAATTTCCGACGTAAAATGACGCGAGGAACACGATGGAAGCGACAGAATGACGATCCGAGCAACCGTTGATCGGAAACTCGCGTCTATTCCCAAAACCTGAAGTCGAGTTTCCTGGACTCCGT
Source organism: Crossocerus cetratus (assembly GCA_963675795.1). Lineage (NCBI taxonomy): Eukaryota > Metazoa > Arthropoda > Insecta > Hymenoptera > Crabronidae > Crossocerus > Crossocerus cetratus. The sequence goes on along the minus strand of OY776664.1, from coordinate 10,636,551 downwards.
GAACGTTTTTGTGGATTTCTCACGGCCATTTCCGACGTAAAATGACGCGAGGAACACGATGAATGCGACAGAATGACGATCCGAGCAACCGTTGACCAGAAACTCGCGTCTATTCCCAAAACCTGAAGTCGAGTTTCCTGGACTCCGTGAACGTTTTTGTGAATTTCTCACGACCATTTCCGACGTAAAATGACGCGAGGGACACGATGGAAGCGACAGAATTACGATCCGAGCAACCGTTGGCCAGAAACACGCGTCTATTCCCAAAACTTGAAGTTGAGTTTCCTGGACTCCGTGAACGTTTTTGTGAATTTCTCACGACCATTTACGACGTAAAATGACGCGAGGAACACGATGGAAGCGACAGAATTACGATCCGAGCAACCGTTGACCAGAAACTCGCGTCTATTGCCAAAACTTGAAGTCGACTTTCCTGGACTCCGGGAACGTTTTTGTGAATTTCTCACGACAATTTCCGACGTAAAATGACGCGAGGAACACGATGGAAGCGACAGAATTACGATCCGAGCAACCGTTGACCAGAAACTCGCGTCTATTCCCAAAACTTGAAGTCGACTTTCCTGGACTCCGGGAACGTTTTTGTGAATTTCTCACGACAATTTCCGACGTAAAATGACGCGAGGAACACGATGGAAGCGACAGAATTACGATCCGAGCAACCGTTGACTAGAAACTCGCGTCTATTCCCAAAACTTGAAGTCTAGTTTCCTGGACTCCGTGAACGTTTTTGTGAATTTCTCACGACCATTTCCGACGTAAAATGACGCGAGGAACACGATGGAAGCGACAGAATTACGATCCGAGCAATCGTTGGCCAGAAACACGCGTCTATTCCCAAAACTTGAAGTCGAGTTTCCTGGACTCCGTGAACGTTTTTGTGAATTTCTCACTACCATTTCCGACGTAAAATGACGCGAGGAAGAGGGTGAAAACGACAGAATTACGATCCGAGCAACCGTTGACTAGAAACACGCGTCTATTCCCAAAACTTGAAGTTGAGTTGATTGGACTCCGTGGACGTTTTTGTGAATTTCTCACGACCATTTACGACGTAAAATGACGCGAGGAACACGATGGAAGCGACAGAATGACGATCCGAGCAACCGTTGACCGGAAACTCGCGTCTATCCCCAAAACTTGAAGTTGAGTTTCCTGGACTCCGTGAACGTTTTTGTGAATTTCTCACGACCATTTCCGACGTAAAATGACGCGAGGAACACGATGGAAGCGACAGAATTACGATCCGAGCAACCGTTGACCAGAAACTCGCGTCTATTGATAAAACTTGAAGTCGACTTTCCTGGACTCCGGGAACGTTTTTGTGAATTTCTCACGACAATTTCCGACGTAAAATGACGCGAGGAACACGATGGAAGCGCCAGAATTACGATCCGAGCAACCGTTGACCAGAAACTCGCGTCTATTCCCAAAACTTGAAGTCGACTTTCCTGGACTCCGTGGACGTTTTTGTGAATTTCTCACGACCATTTACGACGTAAAATGACGCGAGGAACACGATGGAAGCGACAGAATGACGATCCGAGCAACCGTTGACTAGAAACTCGCGTCTATCCCCAAAACTTGAAGTTGAGTTTCCTGGACTCCGTGAACGTTTTTGTGAATTTCTCACGACCATTTCCGACGTAAAATGACGCGAGGAACACGATGGAAGCGACAGAATTACGATCCGAGCAACCGTTGACCAGAAACTCGCGTCTATTGCCAAAACTTGAAGTCGACTTTCCTGGACTCCGGGAACGTTTTTGTGAATTTCTCACGACAATTTCCGACGTAAAATGACGCGAGGAACACGATGGAAGCGACAGAATTATGATCCGAGCAACCGTTGACCAGAAACTCGCGTCTATTCCCAAAACTTGAAGTCGACTTTCGTGGACTCCGGGAACGTTTTTGTGAATTTCTCACGACAATTTCCGACGTAAAATGACGCGAGGAACACGATGGAAGCGACAGAATTACGATCCGAGCAACCGTTGACTAGAAACTCGCGTCTATTCCCAAAACTTGAAGTCTAGTTTCCTGGACTCCGTGAACGTTTTTGTGAATTTCTCACGACCATTTCCGACGTAAAATGACGCGAGGAACACGATGGAAGCGACAGAATTACGATCCGAGCAATCGTTGGCCAGAAACACGCGTCTATTCCCAAAACTTGAAGTCGAGTTTCCTGGACTCCGTGAACGTTTTTGTGAATTTCTCACTACCATTTCCGACGTAAAATGACGCGAGGAAGAGGGTGAAAACGACAGAATTACGATCCGAGCAACCGTTGACTAGAAACTCGCGTCTATTCCCAAAACTTGAAGTTGAGTTGATTGGACTCCGTGGACGTTTTTGTGAATTTCTCACGACCATTTACGACGTAAAATGACGCGAGGAACACGATGGAAGCGACAGAATGACGATCCGAGCAACCGTTGACCGGAAACTCGCATCTATTCCCAAAACCTGAAGTCGAGTTTCCTGGACTCCGTGAACGTTTTTGTGGATTTCTCACGGCCATTTCCGACGTAAAATGACGCGAGGAACACGATGGAAGCGACAGAATGACGATCCGAGCAACCGTTGACCGGAAACTCGCGTCTATTCCCAAAACCTGAAGTCGACTTTCCTGGACTCCGTGAACGTTTTTGTGAATTTCTCACGACCATTGCCGACGTAAAATGACGCCAGGAACGCGATGGAAGCGACAGAATTACGATCCGAGCAACCGCTGACCAGAAACTCGCGCCTATTCCCAAAACTTGAAGTCGACTTTCCTGGACTCCGTGAACGTTTTTGTGAATTTCTCACGACCATTTCCGACGTAAAATGACGCGAGGAACACGATGGAAGCGACAGAATTACGATCCGAGCAATCGTTGGCCAGAAACACGCGCCTATTCCCAAAACTTGAAGTCGAGTTTCCTGGACTCCGTGAACGTTTTTGTGAATTTCTCACTACCATTTCCGACGTAAAATGACGCGAGGAAGAGGGTGAAAACGACAGAATTACGATCCGAGCAACCGTTGACTAGAAACTCGCGTCTATTCCCAAAACTTGAAGTTGAGTTGATTGGACTCCGTGGACGTTTTTGTGAATTTCTCACGACCATTTACGACGTAAAATGACGCGAGGAACACGATGGAAGCGACAGAATGACGATCCGAGCAACCGTTGACCGGAAACTCGCGTCTATTCCCAAAACCTGAAGTCGAGTTTCCTGGACTCCGTGAACGTTTTTGTGGATTTCTCACGGCCATTTCCGACGTAAAATGACGCGAGGAACACGATGGAAGCGACAGAATGACGATCCGAGCAACCGTTGACCGGAAACTCGCGTCTATTCCCAAAACCTGAAGTCGACTTTCCTGGACTCCGTGAACGTTTTTGTGAATTTCTCACGACCATTGCCGACGTAAAATGACGCCAGGAACGCGATGGAAGCGACAGAATTACGATCCGAGCAACCGCTGACCAGAAACTCGCGCCTATTCCCAAAACTTGAAGTCGACTTTCCTGGACTCCATGAACGTTTTTGTGAATATATCACGACCATTTCCGACGTGAAATGACGCGAGGAACACGATGGAAGCGACAGAATGACGATCCGAGCAACCGTTGATCGGAAACTCGCGTCTATTCCCAAAAGCTGAAGTCGAGTTTCCTGGACTCCGTGAACGTTTTTGTGAATTTCTCACGACAATTTCCGACGTAAAATGACGCGAGGAACACGATGGAAGCGCCAGAATTACGATCCGAGCAATCGTTGGCCAGAAACACGCGTCTATTCCCAAAACTTGAAGTCGAGTTTCCTGGACTCCGTGAACGTTTTTGTGAATTTCTCACGACCATTTCCGACGTCAAATGACGCGAGGGACACGATGGAAGCGACAGAATGACGATCCGAGCAACCGTTAACCAGAAACTCGCGTCTATTCCCAAAACTTGAAGTTGAGTTGATTGGACTCCGTGGACGTTTTTGTGAATTTCTCACGACCATTTACGACGTAAAATGACGCGAGGAACACGATGGAAGCGACAGAATGACGATCCGAGCAACCGTTGACCGGAAACTCGCGTCTATTCCCAAAACCTGAAGTCGAGTTTCCTGGACTCCGTGAACGTTTTTGTGGATTTCTCACGGCCATTTCCGACGTAAAATGACGCGAGGAACACGATGGAAGCGACAGAATGACGATCCGAGCAACCGTTGACCGGAAACTCGCGTCTATTCCCAAAACCTGAAGTCGACTTTCCTGGACTCCGTGAATGTTTTTGTGAATTTCTCACGACCATTGCCGACGTAAAATGACGCCAGGAACGCGATGGAAGCGACAGAATTACGATCCGAGCAACCGCTGACCAGAAACTCGCGCCTATTCCCAAAACTTGAAGTCGACTTTCCTGGACTCCATGAACGTTTTTGTGAATTTGTCACGACCATTTCCGACGTGAAATGACGCGAGGAACACGATGGAAGCGACAGAATGACGATCCGAGCAACCGTTGATCGGAAACTCGCGTCTATTCCCAAAACCTGAAGTCGAGTTTCCTGGACTCCGTGAACGTTTTTGTGGATTTCTCACGGCCATTTCCGACGTAAAATGACGCGAGGAACACGATGGAAGCGACAGAATGACGATCCGAGCAACCGTTGACCGGAAACTCGCGTCTATTCCCAAAACCTGAAGTCGACTTTCCTGGACTCCGTGAACGTTTTTGTGAATTTCTCACGACCATTGCCGACGTAAAATGACGCCAGGAACGCGATGGAGGCGACAGAATTACGATCCGAGCAACCGCTGACCAGAAACTCGCGTCTACTCCCAAAATTTGAAGTCTAGTTTCCTGGACTCCGTGAACGTTTTAGTGAATTTCTCACTACAATTTCCGACGTAAAATGACGCAAGGAAGACGATGGATGCGACAGAATGACGATCCGAGCAACCGTTGACCAGAAACTCGCGTCTATTCCCAAAACCTGAAGTCGAGTTTCCTGGACTCCGTGAACGTTTTTGTGAATTTCTCACGACCATTTCCGACGTCAAATGACGCGAGGGACACGATGGAAGCGACAGAATGACGATCCGAGCAACCGTTAACCAGAAACTCGCGTCTATTCCCAAAACTTGAAGTTGAGTTTCCTGGACTCCGTGAACGTTTTTGTGAATTTCTCACGACCATTTACGACGTAAAATGACGCGAGGAACACGATGGAAGCGACTGAATTACGATCCGAGCAACCGTTGGCCAGAAACACGCGTCTATTTCCAAAACTTGAAGTTGAGTTTCCTGGACTCCGTGAACGTTTTTGTGAATTTCTCACGACCATTTCCGACGTCAAATGACGCGAGGGACACGATGGAAGCGACAGAATTACGATCCGAGCAACCGTTAACCAGAAACTCGCGTCTATTCCCAAAACTTGAAGTTGAGTTTCCTGGACTCCGTGAACGTTTTTGTGAATTTCTCACGACCATTTACGACGTAAAATGACGCGAGGAACACGATGGAAGCGACAGAATGACGATCCGAGCAACCGTTGACTAGAAACTCGCGTCTATCCCCAAAACTTGAAGTTGAGTTTCCTGGACTCCGTGAACGTTTTTGTGAATTTCTCACGACCATTTCCGACGTAAAATGACGCGAGGAACACGATGGAAGCGACAGAATTACGATCCGAGCAACCGTTGACCAGAAACTCGCGTCTATTGCCAAAACTTGAAGTCGACTTTCCTGGACTCCGGGAACGTTTTTGTGAATTTCTCACGACAATTTCCGACGTAAAATGACGCGAGGAACACGATGGAAGCGACAGAATGACGATCCGAGCAACCGTTGACCAGAAACTCGCGTCTATTGATAAAACTTGAAGTCGACTTTCCTGGACTCCGGGAACGTTTTTGTGAATTTCTCACGACAATTTCCGACGTAAAATGACGCGAGGAACACGATGGAAGCGACAGAATTACGATCCGAGCAACCGTTGACCAGAAACTCGCGTCTATTCCCAAAACTTGAAGTCGACTTTCCTGGACTCCGTGGACGTTTTTGTGAATTTCTCACGACCATTTACGACGTAAAATGACGCGAGGGACACGATGGAAGCGACAGAATTACGATCCGAGCAACCGTTGGCCAGAAACACGCGTCTATTCCCAAAACTTGAAGTTGAGTTTCCTGGACTCCGTGAACGTTTTTGTGAATTTCTCACGACCATTTACGACGTAAAATGACGCGAGGAACACGATGGAAGCGACAGAATTACGATCCGAGCAACCGTTGACCAGAAACTCGCGTCTATTGCCAAAACTTGAAGTCGACTTTCCTGGACTCCGGGAACGTTTTTGTGAATTTCTCACGACAATTTCCGACGTAAAATGACGCGAGGAACACGATGGAAGCGACAGAATGACGATCCGAGCAACCGTTGATCGGAAACTCGCGTCTATTCCCAAAACCTGAAGTCGAGTTTCCTGGACTCCGTGAACGTTTTTGTGGATTTCTCACGGCCATTTCCGACGTAAAATGACGCGAGGAACACGATGAATGCGACAGAATGACGATCCGAGCAACCGTTGACCAGAAACTCGCGTCTATTCCCAAAACCTGAAGTCGAGTTTCCTGGACTCCGTGAACGTTTTTGTGAATTTCTCACGACCATTTCCGACGTAAAATGACGCGAGGGACACGATGGAAGCGACAGAATTACGATCCGAGCAACCGTTGGCCAGAAACACGCGTCTATTCCCAAAACTTGAAGTTGAGTTTCCTGGACTCCGTGAACGTTTTTGTGAATTTCTCACGACCATTTACGACGTAAAATGACGCGAGGAACACGATGGAAGCGACAGAATTACGATCCGAGCAACCGTTGACCAGAAACTCGCGTCTATTGCCAAAACTTGAAGTCGACTTTCCTGGACTCCGGGAACGTTTTTGTGAATTTCTCACGACAATTTCCGACGTAAAATGACGCGAGGAACACGATGGAAGCGACAGAATTACGATCCGAGCAACCGTTGACCAGAAACTCGCGTCTATTCCCAAAACTTGAAGTCGACTTTCCTGGACTCCGGGAACGTTTTTGTGAATTTCTCACGACAATTTCCGACGTAAAATGACGCGAGGAACACGATGGAAGCGACAGAATTACGATCCGAGCAACCGTTGACTAGAAACTCGCGTCTATTCCCAAAACTTGAAGTCTAGTTTCCTGGACTCCGTGAACGTTTTTGTGAATTTCTCACGACCATTTCCGACGTAAAATGACGCGAGGAACACGATGGAAGCGACAGAATTACGATCCGAGCAATCGTTGGCCAGAAACACGCGTCTATTCCCAAAACTTGAAGTCGAGTTTCCTGGACTCCGTGAACGTTTTTGTGAATTTCTCACTACCATTTCCGACGTAAAATGACGCGAGGAAGAGGGTGAAAACGACAGAATTACGATCCGAGCAACCGTTGACTAGAAACACGCGTCTATTCCCAAAACTTGAAGTTGAGTTGATTGGACTCCGTGGACGTTTTTGTGAATTTCTCACGACCATTTACGACGTAAAATGACGCGAGGAACACGATGGAAGCGACAGAATGACGATCCGAGCAACCGTTGACCGGAAACTCGCGTCTATCCCCAAAACTTGAAGTTGAGTTTCCTGGACTCCGTGAACGTTTTTGTGAATTTCTCACGACCATTTCCGACGTAAAATGACGCGAGGAACACGATGGAAGCGACAGAATTACGATCCGAGCAACCGTTGACCAGAAACTCGCGTCTATTGATAAAACTTGAAGTCGACTTTCCTGGACTCCGGGAACGTTTTTGTGAATTTCTCACGACAATTTCCGACGTAAAATGACGCGAGGAACACGATGGAAGCGACAGAATTACGATCCGAGCAACCGTTGACCAGAAACTCGCGTCTATTCCCAAAACTTGAAGTCGACTTTCCTGGACTCCGTGGACGTTTTTGTGAATTTCTCACGACCATTTACGACGTAAAATGACGCGAGGAACACGATGGAAGCGACAGAATGACGATCCGAGCAACCGTTGACTAGAAACTCGCGTCTATCCCCAAAACTTGAAGTTGAGTTTCCTGGACTCCGTGAACGTTTTTGTGAATTTCTCACGACCATTTCCGACGTAAAATGACGCGAGGAACACGATGGAAGCGACAGAATTACGATCCGAGCAACCGTTGACCAGAAACTCGCGTCTATTGCCAAAACTTGAAGTCGACTTTCCTGGACTCCGGGAACGTTTTTGTGAATTTCTCACGACAATTTCCGACGTAAAATGACGCGAGGAACACGATGGAAGCGACAGAATTACGATCCGAGCAACCGTTGACCAGAAACTCGCGTCTATTCCCAAAACTTGAAGTCGACTTTCGTGGACTCCGGGAACGTTTTTGTGAATTTCTCACGACAATTTCCGACGTAAAATGACGCGAGGAACACGATGGAAGCGACAGAATTACGATCCGAGCAACCGTTGACTAGAAACTCGCGTCTATTCCCAAAACTTGAAGTCTAGTTTCCTGGACTCCGTGAACGTTTTTGTGAATTTCTCACGACCATTTCCGACGTAAAATGACGCGAGGAACACGATGGAAGCGACAGAATTACGATCCGAGCAATCGTTGGCCAGAAACACGCGTCTATTCCCAAAACTTGAAGTCGAGTTTCCTGGACTCCGTGAACGTTTTTGTGAATTTCTCACTACCATTTCCGACGTAAAATGACGCGAGGAAGAGGGTGAAAACGACAGAATTACGATCCGAGCAACCGTTGACTAGAAACTCGCGTCTATTCCCAAAACTTGAAGTTGAGTTGATTGGACTCCGTGGACGTTTTTGTGAATTTCTCACGACCATTTACGACGTAAAATGACGCGAGGAACACGATGGAAGCGACAGAATGACGATCCGAGCAACCGTTGACCGGAAACTCGCATCTATTCCCAAAACCTGAAGTCGAGTTTCCTGGACTCCGTGAACGTTTTTGTGGATTTCTCACGGCCATTTCCGACGTAAAATGACGCGAGGAACACGATGGAAGCGACAGAATGACGATCCGAGCAACCGTTGACCGGAAACTCGCGTCTATTCCCAAAACCTGAAGTCGACTTTCCTGGACTCCGTGAACGTTTTTGTGAATTTCTCACGACCATTGCCGACGTAAAATGACGCCAGGAACGCGATGGAAGCGACAGAATTACGATCCGAGCAACCGCTGACCAGAAACTCGCGCCTATTCCCAAAACTTGAAGTCGACTTTCCTGGACTCCGTGAACGTTTTTGTGAATTTCTCACGACCATTTCCGACGTAAAATGACGCGAGGAACACGATGGAAGCGACAGAATTACGATCCGAGCAATCGTTGGCCAGAAACACGCGCCTATTCCCAAAACTTGAAGTCGAGTTTCCTGGACTCCGTGAACGTTTTTGTGAATTTCTCACTACCATTTCCGACGTAAAATGACGCGAGGAAGAGGGTGAAAACGACAGAATTACGATCCGAGCAACCGTTGACTAGAAACTCGCGTCTATTCCCAAAACTTGAAGTTGAGTTGATTGGACTCCGTGGACGTTTTTGTGAATTTCTCACGACCATTTACGACGTAAAATGACGCGAGGAACACGATGGAAGCGACAGAATGACGATCCGAGCAACCGTTGACCGGAAACTCGCGTCTATTCCCAAAACCTGAAGTCGAGTTTCCTGGACTCCGTGAACGTTTTTGTGGATTTCTCACGGCCATTTCCGACGTAAAATGACGCGAGGAACACGATGGAAGCGACAGAATGACGATCCGAGCAACCGTTGACCGGAAACTCGCGTCTATTCCCAAAACCTGAAGTCGACTTTCCTGGACTCCGTGAACGTTTTTGTGAATTTCTCACGACCATTGCCGACGTAAAATGACGCCAGGAACGCGATGGAAGCGACAGAATTACGATCCGAGCAACCGCTGACCAGAAACTCGCGCCTATTCCCAAAACTTGAAGTCGACTTTCCTGGACTCCATGAACGTTTTTGTGAATATATCACGACCATTTCCGACGTCAAATGACGCGAGGGACACGATGGAAGCGACAGAATGACGATCCGAGCAACCGTTAACCAGAAACTCGCGTCTATTCCCAAAACTTGAAGTTGAGTTGATTGGACTCCGTGGACGTTTTTGTGAATTTCTCACGACCATTTACGACGTAAAATGACGCGAGGAACACGATGGAAGCGACAGAATGACGATCCGAGCAACCGTTGACCGGAAACTCGCGTCTATTCCCAAAACCTGAAGTCGAGTTTCCTGGACTCCGTGAACGTTTTTGTGGATTTCTCACGGCCATTTCCGACGTAAAATGACGCGAGGAACACGATGGAAGCGACAGAATGACGATCCGAGCAACCGTTGACCGGAAACTCGCGTCTATTCCCAAAACCTGAAGTCGACTTTCCTGGACTCCGTGAATGTTTTTGTGAATTTCTCACGACCATTGCCGACGTAAAATGACGCCAGGAACGCGATGGAAGCGACAGAATTACGATCCGAGCAACCGCTGACCAGAAACTCGCGCCTATTCCCAAAACTTGAAGTCGACTTTCCTGGACTCCATGAACATTTTTGTGAATTTGTCACGACCATTTCCGACGTGAAATGACGCGAGGAACACGATGGAAGCGACAGAATGACGATCCGAGCAACCGTTGATCGGAAACTCGCGTCTATTCCCAAAACCTGAAGTCGAGTTTCCTGGACTCCGTGAACGTTTTTGTGGATTTCTCACGGCCATTTCCGACGTAAAATGACGCGAGGAACACGATGGAAGCGACAGAATGACGATCCGAGCAACCGTTGACCGGAAACTCGCGTCTATTCCCAAAACCTGAAGTCGACTTTCCTGGACTCCGTGAACGTTTTTGTGAATTTCTCACGACCATTGCCGACGTAAAATGACGCCAGGAACGCGATGGAAGCGACAGAATTACGATCCGAGCAACCGCTGACCAGAAACTCGCGCCTATTCCCAAAACTTGAAGTCGACTTTCCTGGACTCCGTGAACGTTTTTGTGAATTTCTCACGACCATTTCCGACGTAAAATGACGCGAGGAACACGATGGAAGCGACAGAATTACGATCCGAGCAATCGTTGGCCAGAAACACGCGCCTATTCCCAAAACTTGAAGTCGAGTTTCCTGGACTCCGTGAACGTTTTTGTGAATTTCTCACTACCATTTCCGACGTAAAATGACGCGAGGAAGAGGGTGAAAACGACAGAATTACGATCCGAGCAACCGTTGACTAGAAACTCGCGTCTATTACCAAAACTTGAAGTTGAGTTGATTGGACTCCGTGGACGTTTTTGTGAATTTCTCACGACCATTTACGACGTAAAATGACGCGAGGAACACGATGGAAGCGACAGAATGACGATCCGAGCAACCGTTGACCGGAAACTCGCGTCTATTCCCAAAACCTGAAGTCGAGTTTCCTGGACTCCGTGAACGTTTTTGTGGATTTCTCACGGCCATTTCCGACGTAAAATGACGCGAGGAACACGATGGAAGCGACAGAATGACGATCCGAGCAACCGTTGACCGGAAACTCGCGTCTATTCCCAAAACCTGAAGTCGACTTTCCTGGACTCCGTGAACGTTTTTGTGAATTTCTCACGACCATTGCCGACGTAAAATGACGCCAGGAACGCGATGGAAGCGACAGAATTACGATCCGAGCAACCGCTGACCAGAAACTCGCGCCTATTCCCAAAACTTGAAGTCGACTTTCCTGGACTCCATGAACGTTTTTGTGAATATATCACGACCATTTCCGACGTGAAATGACGCGAGGAACACGATGGAAGCGACAGAATGACGATCCGAGCAACCGTTGATCGGAAACTCGCGTCTATTCCCAAAAGCTGAAGTCGAGTTTCCTGGACTCCGTGAACGTTTTTGTGAATTTCTCACGACAATTTCCGACGTAAAATGACGCGAGGAACACGATGGAAGCGACAGAATTACGATCCGAGCAACCGATGACCAGAAACTCGCGTCTACTCCCAAAATTTGAAGTCTAGTTTCCTGGACTCCGTGAACGTTTTAGTGAATTTCTCACTACAATTTCCGACGTAAAATGACGCAAGGAAGACGATGGAAGCGACAGAATGACGATCCGAGCAACCGTTGACCGGAAACTCGCGTCTATTCCCAAAACCTGAAGTCGACTTTCCTGGACTCCGTGAACGTTTTTGTGAATTTCTCACGACCATTGCCGACGTAAAATGACGCCAGGAACGCGATGGAAGCGACAGAATTACGATCCGAGCAACCGCTGACCAGAAACTCGCGCCTATTCCCAAAACTTGAAGTCGACTTTCCTGGACTCCGTGAACGTTTTTGTGAATTTCTCACGACCATTTCCGACGTAAAATGACGCGAGGAACACGATGGAAGCGACAGAATTACGATCCGAGCAATCGTTGGCCAGAAACACGCGTCTATTCCCAAAACTTGAAGTCGAGTTTCCTGGACTCCGTGAACGTTTTTGTGAATTTCTCACGACCATTTCCGACGTCAAATGACGCGAGGGACACGATGGAAGCGACAGAATGACGATCCGAGCAACCGTTAACCAGAAACTCGCGTCTATTCCCAAAACTTGAAGTTGAGTTGATTGGACTCCGTGGACGTTTTTGTGAATTTCTCACGACCATTTACGACGTAAAATGACGCGAGGAACACGATGGAAGCGACAGAATGACGATCCGAGCAACCGTTGACCGGAAACTCGCGTCTATTCCCAAAACCTGAAGTCGAGTTTCCTGGACTCCGTGAACGTTTTTGTGGATTTCTCACGGCCATTTCCGACGTAAAATGACGCGAGGAACACGATGGAAGCGACAGAATGACGATCCGAGCAACCGTTGACCGGAAACTCGCGTCTATTCCCAAAACCTGAAGTCGACTTTCCTGGACTCCGTGAATGTTTTTGTGAATTTCTCACGACCATTGCCGACGTAAAATGACGCCAGGAACGCGATGGAAGCGACAGAATTACGATCCGAGCAACCGCTGACCAGAAACTCGCGCCTATTCCCAAAACTTGAAGTCGACTTTCCTGGACTCCATGAACGTTTTTGTGAATTTGTCACGACCATTTCCGACGTGAAATGACGCGAGGAACACGATGGAAGCGACAGAATGACGATCCGAGCAACCGTTGATCGGAAACTCGCGTCTATTCCCAAAACCTGAAGTCGAGTTTCCTGGACTCCGTGAACGTTTTTGTGGATTTCTCACGGCCATTTCCGACGTAAAATGACGCGAGGAACACGATGGAAGCGACAGAATGACGATCCGAGCAACCGTTGACCGGAAACTCGCGTCTATTCCCAAAACCTGAAGTCGACTTTCCTGGACTCCGTGAACGTTTTTGTGAATTTCTCACGACCATTGCCGACGTAAAATGACGCCAGGAACGCGATGGAGGCGACAGAATTACGATCCGAGCAACCGCTGACCAGAAACTCGCGTCTACACCCAAAATTTGAAGTCTAGTTTCCTGGACTCCGTGAACGTTTTAGTGAATTTCTCACTACAATTTCCGACGTAAAATGACGCAAGGAAGACGATGGAAGCGACAGAATTACGATCCGAGCAACCGTTGACTAGAAACTCGCGTCTATTCCCAAAACTTGAAGTCTAGTTTCCTGGACTCCGTGAACGTTTTTGTGGATTTCTCACGGCCATTTCCGACGTAAAATGACGCGAGGAACACGATGGATGCGACAGAATGACGATCCGAGCAACCGTTGACCAGAAACTCGCGTCTATTCCCAAAACCTGAAGTCGAGTTTCCTGGACTCCGTGAACGTTTTTGTGAATTTCTCACGACCATTTCCGACGTCAAATGACGCGAGGGACACGATGGAAGCGACAGAATGACGATCCGAGCAACCGTTAACCAGAAACTCGCGTCTATTCCCAAAACTTGAAGTTGAGTTTCCTGGACTCCGTGAACGTTTTTGTGAATTTCTCACGACCATTTACGACGTAAAATGACGCGAGGAACACGATGGAAGCGACTGAATTACGATCCGAGCAACCGTTGGCCAGAAACACGCGTCTATTTCCAAAACTTGAAGTTGAGTTTCCTGGACTCCGTGAACGTTTTTGTGAATTTCTCACGACCATTTCCGACGTCAAATGACGCGAGGGACACGATGGAAGCGACAGAATTACGATCCGAGCAACCGTTAACCAGAAACTCGCGTCTATTCCCAAAACTTGAAGTTGAGTTTCCTGGACTCCGTGAACGTTTTTGTGAATTTCTCACGACCATTTACGACGTAAAATGACGCGAGGAACACGATGGAAGCGACTGAATTACGATCCGAGCAACCGTTGGCCAGAAACACGCGTCTATTTCCAAAACTTGAAGTTGAGTTTCCTGGACTCCGTGAACGTTTTTGTGAATTTCTCACTACCATTTCCGACGTAAAATGACGCGAGGAACACGATGGAAGCGACAGAATGACGATCCGAGCAACCGTTGACTAGAAACTCGCGTCTATCCCCAAAACTTGAAGTTGAGTTTCCTGGACTCCGTGAACGTTTTTGTGAATTTCTCACGACCATTTCCGACGTAAAATGACGCGAGGAACACGATGGAAGCGACAGAATTACGATCCGAGCAACCGTTGACCAGAAACTCGCGTCTATTGCCAAAACTTGAAGTCGACTTTCCTGGACTCCGGGAACGTTTTTGTGAATTTCTCACGACAATTTCCGACGTAAAATGACGCGAGGAACACGATGGAAGCGACAGAATGACGATCCGAGCAACCGTTGACCAGAAACTCGCGTCTATTGATAAAACTTGAAGTCGACTTTCCTGGACTCCGGGAACGTTTTTGTGAATTTCTCACGACAATTTCCGACGTAAAATGACGCGAGGAACACGATGGAAGCGACAGAATTACGATCCGAGCAACCGTTGACCAGAAACTCGCGTCTATTCCCAAAACTTGAAGTCGACTTTCCTGGACTCCGTGGACGTTTTTGTGAATTTCTCACGACCATTTACGACGTAAAATGACGCGAGGGACACGATGGAAGCGACAGAATTACGATCCGAGCAACCGTTGGCCAGAAACACGCGTCTATTCCCAAAACTTGAAGTTGAGTTTCCTGGACTCCGTGAACGTTTTTGTGAATTTCTCACGACCATTTACGACGTAAAATGACGCGAGGAACACGATGGAAGCGACAGAATTACGATCCGAGCAACCGTTGACCAGAAACTCGCGTCTATTGCCAAAACTTGAAGTCGACTTTCCTGGACTCCGGGAACGTTTTTGTGAATTTCTCACGACAATTTCCGACGTAAAATGACGCGAGGAACACGATGGAAGCGACAGAATGACGATCCGAGCAACCGTTGATCGGAAACTCGCGTCTATTCCCAAAACCTGAAGTCGAGTTTCCTGGACTCCGTGAACGTTTTTGTGGATTTCTCACGGCCATTTCCGACGTAAAATGACGCGAGGAACACGATGAATGCGACAGAATGACGATCCGAGCAACCGTTGACCAGAAACTCGCGTCTATTCCCAAAACCTGAAGTCGAGTTTCCTGGACTCCGTGAACGTTTTTGTGAATTTCTCACGACCATTTCCGACGTAAAATGACGCGAGGGACACGATGGAAGCGACAGAATTACGATCCGAGCAACCGTTGGCCAGAAACACGCGTCTATTCCCAAAACTTGAAGTTGAGTTTCCTGGACTCCGTGAACGTTTTTGTGAATTTCTCACGACCATTTACGACGTAAAATGACGCGAGGAACACGATGGAAGCGACAGAATTACGATCCGAGCAACCGTTGACCAGAAACTCGCGTCTATTGCCAAAACTTGAAGTCGACTTTCCTGGACTCCGGGAACGTTTTTGTGAATTTCTCACGACAATTTCCGACGTAAAATGACGCGAGGAACACGATGGAAGCGACAGAATTACGATCCGAGCAACCGTTGACCAGAAACTCGCGTCTATTCCCAAAACTTGAAGTCGACTTTCCTGGACTCCGGGAACGTTTTTGTGAATTTCTCACGACAATTTCCGACGTAAAATGACGCGAGGAACACGATGGAAGCGACAGAATTACGATCCGAGCAACCGTTGACTAGAAACTCGCGTCTATTCCCAAAACTTGAAGTCTAGTTTCCTGGACTCCGTGAACGTTTTTGTGAATTTCTCACGACCATTTCCGACGTAAAATGACGCGAGGAACACGATGGAAGCGACAGAATTACGATCCGAGCAATCGTTGGCCAGAAACACGCGTCTATTCCCAAAACTTGAAGTCGAGTTTCCTGGACTCCGTGAACGTTTTTGTGAATTTCTCACTACCATTTCCGACGTAAAATGACGCGAGGAAGAGGGTGAAAACGACAGAATTACGATCCGAGCAACCGTTGACTAGAAACACGCGTCTATTCCCAAAACTTGAAGTTGAGTTGATTGGACTCCGTGGACGTTTTTGTGAATTTCTCACGACCATTTACGACGTAAAATGACGCGAGGAACACGATGGAAGCGACAGAATGACGATCCGAGCAACCGTTGACCGGAAACTCGCGTCTATCCCCAAAACTTGAAGTTGAGTTTCCTGGACTCCGTGAACGTTTTTGTGAATTTCTCACGACCATTTCCGACGTAAAATGACGCGAGGAACACGATGGAAGCGACAGAATTACGATCCGAGCAACCGTTGACCAGAAACTCGCGTCTATTGATAAAACTTGAAGTCGACTTTCCTGGACTCCGGGAACGTTTTTGTGAATTTCTCACGACAATTTCCGACGTAAAATGACGCGAGGAACACGATGGAAGCGACAGAATTACGATCCGAGCAACCGTTGACCAGAAACTCGCGTCTATTCCCAAAACTTGAAGTCGACTTTCCTGGACTCCGTGGACGTTTTTGTGAATTTCTCACGACCATTTACGACGTAAAATGACGCGAGGAACACGATGGAAGCGACAGAATGACGATCCGAGCAACCGTTGACTAGAAACTCGCGTCTATCCCCAAAACTTGAAGTTGAGTTTCCTGGACTCCGTGAACGTTTTTGTGAATTTCTCACGACCATTTCCGACGTAAAATGACGCGAGGAACACGATGGAAGCGACAGAATTACGATCCGAGCAACCGTTGACCAGAAACTCGCGTCTATTGCCAAAACTTGAAGTCGACTTTCCTGGACTCCGGGAACGTTTTTGTGAATTTCTCACGACAATTTCCGACGTAAAATGACGCGAGGAACACGATGGAAGCGACAGAATTACGATCCGAGCAACCGTTGACCAGAAACTCGCGTCTATTCCCAAAACTTGAAGTCGACTTTCGTGGACTCCGGGAACGTTTTTGTGAATTTCTCACGACAATTTCCGACGTAAAATGACGCGAGGAACACGATGGAAGCGACAGAATTACGATCCGAGCAACCGTTGACTAGAAACTCGCGTCTATTCCCAAAACTTGAAGTCTAGTTTCCTGGACTCCGTGAACGTTTTTGTGAATTTCTCACGACCATTTCCGACGTAAAATGACGCGAGGAACACGATGGAAGCGACAGAATTACGATCCGAGCAATCGTTGGCCAGAAACACGCGTCTATTCCCAAAACTTGAAGTCGAGTTTCCTGGACTCCGTGAACGTTTTTGTGAATTTCTCACTACCATTTCCGACGTAAAATGACGCGAGGAAGAGGGTGAAAACGACAGAATTACGATCCGAGCAACCGTTGACTAGAAACTCGCGTCTATTCCCAAAACTTGAAGTTGAGTTGATTGGACTCCGTGGACGTTTTTGTGAATTTCTCACGACCATTTACGACGTAAAATGACGCGAGGAACACGATGGAAGCGACAGAATGACGATCCGAGCAACCGTTGACCGGAAACTCGCATCTATTCCCAAAACCTGAAGTCGAGTTTCCTGGACTCCGTGAACGTTTTTGTGGATTTCTCACGGCCATTTCCGACGTAAAATGACGCGAGGAACACGATGGAAGCGACAGAATGACGATCCGAGCAACCGTTGACCGGAAACTCGCGTCTATTCCCAAAACCTGAAGTCGACTTTCCTGGACTCCGTGAACGTTTTTGTGAATTTCTCACGACCATTGCCGACGTAAAATGACGCCAGGAACGCGATGGAAGCGACAGAATTACGATCCGAGCAACCGCTGACCAGAAACTCGCGCCTATTCCCAAAACTTGAAGTCGACTTTCCTGGACTCCGTGAACGTTTTTGTGAATTTCTCACGACCATTTCCGACGTAAAATGACGCGAGGAACACGATGGAAGCGACAGAATTACGATCCGAGCAATCGTTGGCCAGAAACACGCGCCTATTCCCAAAACTTGAAGTCGAGTTTCCTGGACTCCGTGAACGTTTTTGTGAATTTCTCACTACCATTTCCGACGTAAAATGACGCGAAGAAGAGGGTGAAAACGACAGAATTACGATCCGAGCAACCGTTGACTAGAAACTCGCGTCTATTCCCAAAACTTGAAGTTGAGTTGATTGGACTCCGTGGACGTTTTTGTGAATTTCTCACGACCATTTACGACGTAAAATGACGCGAGGAACACGATGGAAGCGACAGAATGACGATCCGAGCAACCGTTGACCGGAAACTCGCGTCTATTCCCAAAACCTGAAGTCGAGTTTCCTGGACTCCGTGAACGTTTTTGTGGATTTCTCACGGCCATTTCCGACGTAAAATGACGCGAGGAACACGATGGAAGCGACAGAATGACGATCCGAGCAACCGTTGACCGGAAACTCGCGTCTATTCCCAAAACCTGAAGTCGACTTTCCTGGACTCCGTGAACGTTTTTGTGAATTTCTCACGACCATTGCCGACGTAAAATGACGCCAGGAACGCGATGGAAGCGACAGAATTACGATCCGAGCAACCGCTGACCAGAAACTCGCGCCTATTCCCAAAACTTGAAGTCGACTTTCCTGGACTCCATGAACGTTTTTGTGAATATATCACGACCATTTCCGACGTGAAATGACGCGAGGAACACGATGGAAGCGACAGAATGACGATCCGAGCAACCGTTGATCGGAAACTCGCGTCTATTCCCAAAAGCTGAAGTCGAGTTTCCTGGACTCCGTGAACGTTTTTGTGAATTTCTCACGACAATTTCCGACGTAAAATGACGCGAGGAACACGATGGAAGCGACAGAATTACGATCCGAGCAACCGTTGACCAGAAACTCGCGTCTATTGCCAAAACTTGAAGTCGACTTTCCTGGACTCCGGGAACGTTTTTGTGAA
This sequence comes from Crossocerus cetratus, assembly GCA_963675795.1. Classification (NCBI taxonomy): domain Eukaryota; kingdom Metazoa; phylum Arthropoda; class Insecta; order Hymenoptera; family Crabronidae; genus Crossocerus; species Crossocerus cetratus. The sequence goes on along the minus strand of OY776664.1, from coordinate 10,617,148 downwards.
TTTCTCACGACAATTTCCGACGTAAAATGACGCGAGGAACACGATGGAAGCGACAGAATTACGATCCGAGCAACCGTTGACCAGAAACTCGCGTCTATTCCCAAAACTTGAAGTCGACTTTCCTGGACTCCGGGAACGTTTTTGTGAATTTCTCACGACAATTTCCGACGTAAAATGACGCGAGGAACACGATGGAAGCGACAGAATTACGATCCGAGCAACCGTTGACTAGAAACTCGCGTCTATTCCCAAAACTTGAAGTCTAGTTTCCTGGACTCCGTGAACGTTTTTGTGAATTTCTCACGACCATTTCCGACGTAAAATGACGCGAGGAACACGATGGAAGCGACAGAATTACGATCCGAGCAATCGTTGGCCAGAAACACGCGTCTATTCCCAAAACTTGAAGTCGAGTTTCCTGGACTCCGTGAACGTTTTTGTGAATTTCTCACTACCATTTCCGACGTAAAATGACGCGAGGAAGAGGGTGAAAACGACAGAATTACGATCCGAGCAACCGTTGACTAGAAACACGCGTCTATTCCCAAAACTTGAAGTTGAGTTGATTGGACTCCGTGGACGTTTTTGTGAATTTCTCACGACCATTTACGACGTAAAATGACGCGAGGAACACGATGGAAGCGACAGAATGACGATCCGAGCAACCGTTGACCGGAAACTCGCGTCTATCCCCAAAACTTGAAGTTGAGTTTCCTGGACTCCGTGAACGTTTTTGTGAATTTCTCACGACCATTTCCGACGTAAAATGACGCGAGGAACACGATGGAAGCGACAGAATTACGATCCGAGCAACCGTTGACCAGAAACTCGCGTCTATTGATAAAACTTGAAGTCGACTTTCCTGGACTCCGGGAACGTTTTTGTGAATTTCTCACGACAATTTCCGACGTAAAATGACGCGAGGAACACGATGGAAGCGACAGAATTACGATCCGAGCAACCGTTGACCAGAAACTCGCGTCTATTCCCAAAACTTGAAGTCGACTTTCCTGGACTCCGTGGACGTTTTTGTGAATTTCTCACGACCATTTACGACGTAAAATGACGCGAGGAACACGATGGAAGCGACAGAATGACGATCCGAGCAACCGTTGACTAGAAACTCGCGTCTATCCCCAAAACTTGAAGTTGAGTTTCCTGGACTCCGTGAACGTTTTTGTGAATTTCTCACGACCATTTCCGACGTAAAATGACGCGAGGAACACGATGGAAGCGACAGAATTACGATCCGAGCAACCGTTGACCAGAAACTCGCGTCTATTGCCAAAACTTGAAGTCGACTTTCCTGGACTCCGGGAACGTTTTTGTGAATTTCTCACGACAATTTCCGACGTAAAATGACGCGAGGAACACGATGGAAGCGACAGAATTACGATCCGAGCAACCGTTGACCAGAAACTCGCGTCTATTCCCAAAACTTGAAGTCGACTTTCGTGGACTCCGGGAACGTTTTTGTGAATTTCTCACGACAATTTCCGACGTAAAATGACGCGAGGAACACGATGGAAGCGACAGAATTACGATCCGAGCAACCGTTGACTAGAAACTCGCGTCTATTCCCAAAACTTGAAGTCTAGTTTCCTGGACTCCGTGAACGTTTTTGTGAATTTCTCACGACCATTTCCGACGTAAAATGACGCGAGGAACACGATGGAAGCGACAGAATTACGATCCGAGCAATCGTTGGCCAGAAACACGCGTCTATTCCCAAAACTTGAAGTCGAGTTTCCTGGACTCCGTGAACGTTTTTGTGAATTTCTCACTACCATTTCCGACGTAAAATGACGCGAGGAAGAGGGTGAAAACGACAGAATTACGATCCGAGCAACCGTTGACTAGAAACTCGCGTCTATTCCCAAAACTTGAAGTTGAGTTGATTGGACTCCGTGGACGTTTTTGTGAATTTCTCACGACCATTTACGACGTAAAATGACGCGAGGAACACGATGGAAGCGACAGAATGACGATCCGAGCAACCGTTGACCGGAAACTCGCATCTATTCCCAAAACCTGAAGTCGAGTTTCCTGGACTCCGTGAACGTTTTTGTGGATTTCTCACGGCCATTTCCGACGTAAAATGACGCGAGGAACACGATGGAAGCGACAGAATGACGATCCGAGCAACCGTTGACCGGAAACTCGCGTCTATTCCCAAAACCTGAAGTCGACTTTCCTGGACTCCGTGAACGTTTTTGTGAATTTCTCACGACCATTGCCGACGTAAAATGACGCCAGGAACGCGATGGAAGCGACAGAATTACGATCCGAGCAACCGCTGACCAGAAACTCGCGCCTATTCCCAAAACTTGAAGTCGACTTTCCTGGACTCCGTGAACGTTTTTGTGAATTTCTCACGACCATTTCCGACGTAAAATGACGCGAGGAACACGATGGAAGCGACAGAATTACGATCCGAGCAATCGTTGGCCAGAAACACGCGCCTATTCCCAAAACTTGAAGTCGAGTTTCCTGGACTCCGTGAACGTTTTTGTGAATTTCTCACTACCATTTCCGACGTAAAATGACGCGAAGAAGAGGGTGAAAACGACAGAATTACGATCCGAGCAACCGTTGACTAGAAACTCGCGTCTATTCCCAAAACTTGAAGTTGAGTTGATTGGACTCCGTGGACGTTTTTGTGAATTTCTCACGACCATTTACGACGTAAAATGACGCGAGGAACACGATGGAAGCGACAGAATGACGATCCGAGCAACCGTTGACCGGAAACTCGCGTCTATTCCCAAAACCTGAAGTCGAGTTTCCTGGACTCCGTGAACGTTTTTGTGGATTTCTCACGGCCATTTCCGACGTAAAATGACGCGAGGAACACGATGGAAGCGACAGAATGACGATCCGAGCAACCGTTGACCGGAAACTCGCGTCTATTCCCAAAACCTGAAGTCGACTTTCCTGGACTCCGTGAACGTTTTTGTGAATTTCTCACGACCATTGCCGACGTAAAATGACGCCAGGAACGCGATGGAAGCGACAGAATTACGATCCGAGCAACCGCTGACCAGAAACTCGCGCCTATTCCCAAAACTTGAAGTCGACTTTCCTGGACTCCATGAACGTTTTTGTGAATATATCACGACCATTTCCGACGTGAAATGACGCGAGGAACACGATGGAAGCGACAGAATGACGATCCGAGCAACCGTTGATCGGAAACTCGCGTCTATTCCCAAAAGCTGAAGTCGAGTTTCCTGGACTCCGTGAACGTTTTTGTGAATTTCTCACGACAATTTCCGACGTAAAATGACGCGAGGAACACGATGGAAGCGACAGAATTACGATCCGAGCAACCGATGACCAGAAACTCGCGTCTACTCCCAAAATTTGAAGTCTAGTTTCCTGGACTCCGTGAACGTTTTAGTGAATTTCTCACTACAATTTCCGACGTAAAATGACGCAAGGAAGACGATGGAAGCGACAGAATGACGATCCGAGCAACCGTTGACCGGAAACTCGCGTCTATTCCCAAAACCTGAAGTCGACTTTCCTGGACTCCGTGAACGTTTTTGTGAATTTCTCACGACCATTGCCGACGTAAAATGACGCCAGGAACGCGATGGAAGCGACAGAATTACGATCCGAGCAACCGCTGACCAGAAACTCGCGCCTATTCCCAAAACTTGAAGTCGACTTTCCTGGACTCCGTGAACGTTTTTGTGAATTTCTCACGACCATTTCCGACGTAAAATGACGCGAGGAACACGATGGAAGCGACAGAATTACGATCCGAGCAATCGTTGGCCAGAAACACGCGTCTATTCCCAAAACTTGAAGTCGAGTTTCCTGGACTCCGTGAACGTTTTTGTGAATTTCTCACGACCATTTCCGACGTCAAATGACGCGAGGGACACGATGGAAGCGACAGAATGACGATCCGAGCAACCGTTAACCAGAAACTCGCGTCTATTCCCAAAACTTGAAGTTGAGTTGATTGGACTCCGTGGACGTTTTTGTGAATTTCTCACGACCATTTACGACGTAAAATGACGCGAGGAACACGATGGAAGCGACAGAATGACGATCCGAGCAACCGTTGACCGGAAACTCGCGTCTATTCCCAAAACATGAAGTCGAGTTTCCTGGACTCCGTGAACGTTTTTGTGGATTTCTCACGGCCATTTCCGACGTAAAATGACGCGAGGAACACGATGGAAGCGACAGAATGACGATCCGAGCAACCGTTGACCGGAAACTCGCGTCTATTCCCAAAACCTGAAGTCGACTTTCCTGGACTCCGTGAATGTTTTTGTGAATTTCTCACGACCATTGCCGACGTAAAATGACGCCAGGAACGCGATGGAAGCGACAGAATTACGATCCGAGCAACCGCTGACCAGAAACTCGCGCCTATTCCCAAAACTTGAAGTCGACTTTCCTGGACTCCATGAACGTTTTTGTGAATTTGTCACGACCATTTCCGACGTGAAATGACGCGAGGAACACGATGGAAGCGACAGAATGACGATCCGAGCAACCGTTGATCGGAAACTCGCGTCTATTCCCAAAACCTGAAGTCGAGTTTCCTGGACTCCGTGAACGTTTTTGTGGATTTCTCACGGCCATTTCCGACGTAAAATGACGCGAGGAACACGATGGAAGCGACAGAATGACGATCCGAGCAACCGTTGACCGGAAACTCGCGTCTATTCCCAAAACCTGAAGTCGACTTTCCTGGACTCCGTGAACGTTTTTGTGAATTTCTCACGACCATTGCCGACGTAAAATGACGCCAGGAACGCGATGGAGGCGACAGAATTACGATCCGAGCAACCGCTGACCAGAAACTCGCGTCTACTCCCAAAATTTGAAGTCTAGTTTCCTGGACTCCGTGAACGTTTTAGTGAATTTCTCACTACAATTTCCGACGTAAAATGACGCAAGGAAGACGATGGAAGCGACAGAATTACGATCCGAGCAACCGTTGACTAGAAACTCGCGTCTATTCCCAAAACTTGAAGTCTAGTTTCCTGGACTCCGTGAACGTTTTTGTGGATTTCTCACGGCCATTTCCGACGTAAAATGACGCGAGGAACACGATGGATGCGACAGAATGACGATCCGAGCAACCGTTGACCAGAAACTCGCGTCTATTCCCAAAACCTGAAGTCGAGTTTCCTGGACTCCGTGAACGTTTTTGTGAATTTCTCACGACCATTTCCGACGTCAAATGACGCGAGGGACACGATGGAAGCGACAGAATGACGATCCGAGCAACCGTTAACCAGAAACTCGCGTCTATTCCCAAAACTTGAAGTTGAGTTTCCTGGACTCCGTGAACGTTTTTGTGAATTTCTCACGACCATTTACGACGTAAAATGACGCGAGGAACACGATGGAAGCGACTGAATTACGATCCGAGCAACCGTTGGCCAGAAACACGCGTCTATTTCCAAAACTTGAAGTTGAGTTTCCTGGACTCCGTGAACGTTTTTGTGAATTTCTCACGACCATTTCCGACGTCAAATGACGCGAGGGACACGATGGAAGCGACAGAATTACGATCCGAGCAACCGTTAACCAGAAACTCGCGTCTATTCCCAAAACTTGAAGTTGAGTTTCCTGGACTCCGTGAACGTTTTTGTGAATTTCACACGACCATTTACGACGTAAAATGACGCGAGGAACACGATGGAAGCGACTGAATTACGATCCGAGCAACCGACGACCAGAAACTCGCGTCTATTCCCAAAACTTGAAGTTGAGTTTCCTGGACTCCGTGAACGTTTTTGTGAATTTCTCACGACCATTTCCGACGTAAAATGACGCGAGGAACACGATGGAAGCGACAGAATTACGATCCGAGCAACCGTTGACCAGAAACTCGCGTCTATTGCCAAAACTTGAAGTCGACTTTCCTGGACTCCGGGAACGTTTTTGTGAATTTCTCACGACAATTTCCGACGTAAAATGACGCGAGGAACACGATGGAAGCGACAGAATTACGATCCGAGCAACCGACGACCAGAAACTCGCGTCTACTCCCAAAATTTGAAGTCTAGTTTCCTGGACTCCGTGAACGTTTTAGTGAATTTCTCACTACAATTTCCGACGTAAAATGACGCAAGGAAGACGATGGAAGCGACAGAATTACGATCCGAGCAACCGTTGACTAGAAACTCGCGTCTATTCCCAAAACTTGAAGTCTAGTTTCCTGGACTCCGTGAACGTTTTTGTGGATTTCTCACGGCCATTTCCGACGTAAAATGACGCGAGGAACACGATGAATACGACAGAATGACGATCCGAGCAACCGTTGACCAGAAACTCGCGTCTATTCCCAAAACCTGAAGTCGAGTTTCCTGGACTCCGTGAACGTTTTTGTGAATTTCTCACGACCATTTCCGACGTAAAATGACGCGAGGGACACGATGGAAGCGACAGAATTACGATCCGAGCAACCGTTGGCCAGAAACACGCGTCTATTCCCAAAACTTGAAGTTGAGTTTCCTGGACTCCGTGAACGTTTTTGTGAATTTCTCACGACCATTTCCGACGTAAAATGACGCGAGGAACACGTTGGAAGCGACAGAATTACGATCCGAGCAACCGTTGACCAGAAACTCGCGTCTATTCCCAAAACTTGAAGTCGACTTTCCTGGACTCCGGGAACGTTTTTGTGAATTTCTCACGACAATTTCCGACGTAAAATGACGCGAGGAACACGATGGAAGCGACAGAATTACGATCCGAGCAACCGATGACAAGAAACTCGCGTCTACTCCCAAAATTTGAAGTCTAGTTTCCTGGACTCCGTGAACGTTTTAGTGAATTTCTCACTGCAATTTCCGACGTAAAATGACGCAAGGAAGACGATCGAAGCGACAGAATTACGATCCGAGCAACCGTTGACTAGAAACTCGCGTCTATTCCCAAAACATGAAGTCTAATTTCCTGGACTCCGTGTACGTTTTTGTGGATTTCTCACGGCCATTTCCGACGTAAAATGACGCGAGGAACACGATGGATGCGACAGAATTACGATCCGAGCAATCGTTGGCCAGAAACACGCGTCTATTCCCAAAACTTGAAGTTGAGTTTCCTGGACTCCGTGGACGTTTTTGTGCATTTCTCACGACCATTTCCGACGTAAAATGACGCGAGGAACACGATGGAAGCGACAGAATTACGATCCGAGCAACCGTTGACCAGAAACTCGCGTCTATTCCCAAAACTTGAAGTCGACTTTCCTGGACTCCGTGAACGTTTTTGTGAATTTCTCACGACAATTTCCGACGTAAAATGACGCGAGGAACACGATGGAAGCGACAGAATTACGATCCGAGCAACCGTTGACCAGAAACTCGCGTCTATTCCCAAAACTTGAAGTCGACTTTCCTGGACTCCGGGAACGTTTTTGTGAATTTCTCAAGACAATTTCCGACGTAAAATGACGCGAGGAACACGATGGAAGCGACAGAATTACGATCCGAGCAACCGTTGACTAGAAACTCGCGTCTATTCCCAAAACTTGAAGTCTAATTTCCTGGACTCCGTGAACGTTTTTGTGAATTTCTCACGACCATTTCCGACGTCAAATGACGCGAGGAACACGATGGAAGCGACAGAATTACGATCCGAGCAACCGTTGACCAGAAACTCGCGTCTATTCCCAAAACCTGAAGTCGAGTTTCCTGGACTCCGTGAACGATTTTGTGGATTTCTCACGGCCATTTCCGACGTCAAATGACGCGAGGAACACGATGGAAGCGACAGAATTACGATCCGAGCAACCGTTGACTAGAAACTCGCGTCTATTCCCAAAACTTGAAGTTGAGTTGCCTGGACTCCGTGGACGTTTTTGTGAATTTCTCACGACCATTTACGACGTAAAATGACGCGAGGAACACGATGGAAGCGACAGAATGACGATCCGAGCAACCGTTGACCGGAAACTCGCGTCTATTCCCAAAACCTGAAGTCGAGTTTCCTGGACTCCGTGAACGTTTTTGTGGATTTCTCACGGCCATTTCCGACGTAAAATGACGCGAGGAACACGATGGAAGCGACAGAATTACGATCCGAGCAACCGTTGACCAGAAACTCGCGTCTATTCCCAAAACTTGAAGTCGACTTTCCTGGACTCCGTGAACGTTTTTGTGAATTTCTCACGACCATTGCCGACGTAAAATGACGCGAGGAACACGATGGAAGCGACAGAATTACGATCCGAGCAACCGATGACCAGAAACTCGCGTCTACTCCCAAAATTTGAAGTCTAGTTTCCTGGACTCCGTGAACGTTTTAGTGAATTTCTCACTGCAATTTCCGACGTAAAATGACGCAAGGAAGACGATCGAAGCGACAGAATTACGATCCGAGCAACCGTTGACTAGAAACTCGCGTCTATTCCCAAAACATGAAGTCTAATTTCCTAGACTCCGTGTACGTTTTTGTGGATTTCTCACGGCCATTTCCGACGTAAAATGACGCGAGGAACACGATGGATGCGACAGAATTACGATCCGAGCAACCGTTGACTAGAAACTCGCGTCTATTCCCAAAACTTGAAGTTGAGTTGCCTGGACTCCGTGGACGTTTTTGTGAATTTCTCACGACCATTTACGACGTAAAATGACGCGAGGAACACGATGGAAGCGACAGAATGACGATCCGAGCAACCGTTGACCGGAAACTCGCGTCTATTCCCAAAACCTGAAGTCGAGTTTCCTGGACTCCGTGAACGTTTTTGTGGATTTCTCACGGCCATTTCCGACGTAAAATGACGCGAGGAACACGATGGAAGCGACAGAATTACGATCCGAGCAACCGTTGACCAGAAACTCGCGTCTATTCCCAAAACTTGAAGTCGACTTTCCTGGACTCCGTGAACGTTTTTGTGAATTTCTCACGACCATTGCCGACGTAAAATGACGCGAGGAACACGATGGAAGCGACAGAATTACGATCCGAGCAACCGATGACCAGAAACTCGCGTCTACTCCCAAAATTTGAAGTCTAGTTTCCTGGACTCCGTGAACGTTTTAGTGAATTTCTCACTGCAATTTCCGACGTAAAATGACGCAAGGAAGACGATCGAAGCGACAGAATTACGATCCGAGCAACCGTTGACTAGAAACTCGCGTCTATTCCCAAAACATGAAGTCTAATTTCCTAGACTCCGTGTACGTTTTTGTGGATTTCTCACGGCCATTTCCGACGTAAAATGACGCGAGGAACACGATGGATGCGACAGAATTACGATCCGAGCAATCGTTGGCCAGAAACACGCGTCTATTCCCAAAACTTGAAGTTGAGTTTCCTGGACTCCGTGAACGTTTTTGTGCATTTCTCACGACCATTTCCGACGTAAAATGACGCGAGGAACACGATGCAAGCGACAGAATTACGATCCGAGCAACCGTTGACCAGAAACTCGCGTCTATTCCCAAAACTTGAAGTCGACTTTCCTGGACTCCGTTAACGTTTTTGTGAATTTCTCACGACCATTTCCGCCGTAAAATGACGCGAGGAACACGATGGAAGCGACAGAATTACGATCCGAGCAACCGTTGACCAGAAACTCGCGTCTATTCCCAAAACTTGAAGTCGACTTTCCTGGACTCCGTGAACGTTTTTGTGAATTTCTCACGACCATTTCCGCCGTAAAATGACGCGAGGAACACGATGGAAGCGATAGAATTACGATCCGAGCAACCGATGCCCAGAAACTCGCGTCTACTCCCAAAACTTGAAGTCTAGTTTCCTGGACTCCGTGAACGTTTTTGTGAATTTCTCACGACCATTTCCGACGTAAAATGACGCGAGGAACACGATGGAAGCGACAGAATGACGATCCGAGCAACCGTTGGCCAGAAACACGTGTCTATTCCCAAAACTTGAAGTTGACTTTCCTGGACTCCGTGAACGTTTTTGTGAATTTCTCACGACCATTTACGACGTAAAATGACGCGAGGAACACGATGGAAGCGACAGAATGACGATCCGAGCAACCGTTGACCGGAAACTCGCGTCTATTCCCAAAACCTGAAGTCGAGTTTCCTGGACTCCGTGAACGTTTTTGTGGATTTCTCACGGCCATTTCCGACGTAAAATGACGCGAGGAACACGATGGAAGCGACAGAATTACGATCCGAGCAACCGTTGACCAGAAACTCGCGTCTATTCCCAAAACTTGAAGTCGACTTTCCTGGACTCCGTGAACGTTTTTGTGAATTTCTCACGACCATTGCCGACGTAAAATGACGCGAGGAACACGATGGAAGCGACAGAATTACGATCCGAGCAACCGATGACCAGAAACTCGCGTCTACTCCCAAAATTTGAAGTCTAGTTTCCTGGACTCCGTGAACGTTTTAGTGAATTTCTCACTGCAATTTCCGACGTAAAATGACGCAAGGAAGACGATCGAAGCGACAGAATTACGATCCGAGCAACCGTTGACTAGAAACTCGCGTCTATTCCCAAAACATGAAGTCTAATTTCCTAGACTCCGTGTACGTTTTTGTGGATTTCTCACGGCCATTTCCGACGTAAAATGACGCGAGGAACACGATGGATGCGACAGAATTACGATCCGAGCAATCGTTGGCCAGAAACACGCGTCTATTCCCAAAACTTGAAGTTGAGTTTCCTGGACTCCGTGAACGTTTTTGTGCATTTCTCACGACCATTTCCGACGTAAAATGACGCGAGGAACACGATGCAAGCGACAGAATTACGATCCGAGCAACCGTTGACCAGAAACTCGCGTCTATTCCCAAAACTTGAAGTCGACTTTCCTGGACTCCGTGAACGTTTTTGTGAATTTCTCACGACCATTTCCGCCGTAAAATGACGCGAGGAACACGATGGAAGCGACAGAATTACGATCCGAGCAACCGATGACCAGAAACTCGCGTCTACTCCCAAAATTTGAAGTCTAGTTTCCTGGACTCCGTGAACGTTTTAGTGAATTTCTCACTGCAATTTCCGACGTAAAATGACGCAAGGAAGACGATCGAAGCGACAGAATTACGATCCGAGCAACCGTTGACTAGAAACTCGCGTCTATTCCCAAAACATGAAGTCTAATTTCCTAGACTCCGTGTACGTTTTTGTGGATTTCTCACGGCCATTTCCGACGTAAAATGACGCGAGGAACACGATGGATGCGACAGAATTACGATCCGAGCAATCGTTGGCCAGAAACACGCGTCTATTCCCAAAACTTGAAGTTGAGTTTCCTGGACTCCGTGAACGTTTTTGTGCATTTCTCACGACCATTTCCGACGTAAAATGACGCGAGGAACACGATGCAAGCGACAGAATTACGATCCGAGCAACCGTTGACCAGAAACTCGCGTCTATTCCCAAAACTTGAAGTCGACTTTCCTGGACTCCGTTAACGTTTTTGTGAATTTCTCACGACCATTTCCGCCGTAAAATGACGCGAGGAACACGATGGAAGCGACAGAATTACGATCCGAGCAACCGTTGACCAGAAACTCGCGTCTATTCCCAAAACTTGAAGTCGACTTTCCTGGACTCCGTGAACGTTTTTGTGAATTTCTCACGACCATTTCCGCCGTAAAATGACGCGAGGAACACGATGGAAGCGATAGAATTACGATCCGAGCAACCGATGCCCAGAAACTCGCGTCTACTCCCAAAACTTGAAGTCTAGTTTCCTGGACTCCGTGAACGTTTTTGTGAATTTCTCACGACCATTTCCGACGTAAAATGACGCGAGGAACACGATGGAAGCGACAGAATGACGATCCGAGCAACCGTTGGCCAGAAACACGTGTCTATTCCCAAAACTTGAAGTTGACTTTCCTGGACTCCGTGAACGTTTTTGTGAATTTCTCACGACCATTTACGACGTAAAATGACGCGAGGAACACGATGGAAGCGACAGAATGACGATCCGAGCAACCGTTGACCGGAAACTCGCGTCTATTCCCAAAACCTGAAGTCGAGTTTCCTGGACTCCGTGAACGTTTTTGTGGATTTCTCACGGCCATTTCCGACGTAAAATGACGCGAGGAACACGATGGAAGCGACAGAATTACGATCCGAGCAACCGTTGACCAGAAACTCGCGTCTATTCCCAAAACTTGAAGTCGACTTTCCTGGACTCCGTGAACGTTTTTGTGAATTTCTCACGACCATTGCCGACGTAAAATGACGCGAGGAACACGATGGAAGCGACAGAATTACGATCCGAGCAACCGATGACCAGAAACTCGCGTCTACTCCCAAAATTTGAAGTCTAGTTTCCTGGACTCCGTGAACGTTTTAGTGAATTTCTCACTGCAATTTCCGACGTAAAATGACGCAAGGAAGACGATCGAAGCGACAGAATTACGATCCGAGCAACCGTTGACTAGAAACTCGCGTCTATTCCCAAAACATGAAGTCTAATTTCCTAGACTCCGTGTACGTTTTTGTGGATTTCTCACGGCCATTTCCGACGTAAAATGACGCGAGGAACACGATGGATGCGACAGAATTACGATCCGAGCAATCGTTGGCCAGAAACACGCGTCTATTCCCAAAACTTGAAGTTGAGTTTCCTGGACTCCGTGAACGTTTTTGTGCATTTCTCACGACCATTTCCGACGTAAAATGACGCGAGGAACACGATGCAAGCGACAGAATTACGATCCGAGCAACCGTTGACCAGAAACTCGCGTCTATTCCCAAAACTTGAAGTCGACTTTCCTGGACTCCGTGAACGTTTTTGTGAATTTCTCACGACCATTTCCGCCGTAAAATGACGCGAGGAACACGATGGAAGCGACAGAATTACGATCCGAGCAACCGTTGACCAGAAACTCGCGTCTATTCCCAAAACTTGAAGTCGACTTTCCTGGACTCCGTGAACGTTTTTGTGAATTTCTCACGACCATTTCCGCCGTAAAATGACGCGAGGAACACGATGGTAGCGATAGAATTACGATCCGAGCAACCGATGCCCAGAAACTCGCGTCTACTCCCAAAACTTGAAGTCTAGTTTCCTGGACTCCGTGAACGTTTTTGTGAATTTCTCACGACCATTTCCGACGTAAAATGACGCGAGGAACACGATGGAAGCGACAGAATGACGATCCGAGCAACCGTTGGCCAGAAACACGCGTCTATTCCCAAAACTTGAAGTCGACTTTCCTGGACTCCGTGAACGTTTTTGTGAATTTCTCACGACCATTTCCGACGTAAAATGACGCGAGGAACACGATGGAAGCGACAGAATGGCGATCCGAGCAACCGTTGACCGGAAACTCGCGTCTATTCCCAAAACCTGAAGTCGAGTTTCCTGGACTCCGTGAACGTTTTTGTGGATTTCTCACGACCATTTACGACGTAAAATGACGCGAGGAACACGATGGAAGCGACAGAATTACGATCCGAGCAACCGTTGACCAGAAACTCGCGTCTATTGCCAAAACTTGAAGTCGACTTTCCTGGACTCCGGGAACGTTTTTGTGAATTTCTCACGACAATTTCCGACGTAAAATGACGCGAGGAACACGATGGAAGCGACAGAATTACGATCCGAGCAACCGTTGACCAGAAACTCGCGTCTATTCCCAAAACTTGAAGTCGACTTTCCTGGACTCCGGGAACGTTTTTGTGAATTTCTCACGACCATTTCCGCCGTAAAATGACGCGAGGAACACGATGGTAGCGATAGAATTACGATCCGAGCAACCGATGCCCAGAAACTCGCGTCTACTCCCAAAACTTGAAGTCTAGTTTCCTGGACTCCGTGAACGTTTTTGTGAATTTCTCACGACCATTTCCGACGTAAAATGACGCGAGGAACACGATGGAAGCGACAGAATGACGATCCGAGCAACCGTTGGCCAGAAACACGCGTCTATTCCCAAAACTTGAAGTCGACTTTCCTGGACTCCGTGAACGTTTTTGTGAATTTCTCACGACCATTTCCGACGTAAAATGACGCGAGGAACACGATGGAAGCGACAGAATGGCGATCCGAGCAACCGTTGACCGGAAACTCGCGTCTATTCCCAAAACCTGAAGTCGAGTTTCCTGGACTCCGTGAACGTTTTTGTGGATTTCTCACGACCATTTACGACGTAAAATGACGCGAGGAACACGATGGAAGCGACAGAATTACGATCCGAGCAACCGTTGACCAGAAACTCGCGTCTATTGCCAAAACTTGAAGTCGACTTTCCTGGACTCCGGGAACGTTTTTGTGAATTTCTCACGACAATTTCCGACGTAAAATGACGCGAGGAACACGATGGAAGCGACAGAATTACGATCCGAGCAACCGTTGACCAGAAACTCGCGTCTATTCCCAAAACTTGAAGTCGACTTTCCTGGACTCCGGGAACGTTTTTGTGAATTTCTCACGACAATTTCCGACGTAAAATGACGCGAGGAACACGATGGAAGCGACAGAATTACGATCCGAGCAACCGTTGACTAGAAACTCGCGTCTATTCCCAAAACTTGAAGTCTAGTTTCCTGGACTCCGTGAACGTTTTTGTGAATTTCTCACGACCATTTCCGACGTAAAATGACGCGAGGAACACGATGGAAGCGACAGAATTACGATCCGAGCAATCGTTGGCCAGAAACACGCGTCTATTCCCAAAACTTGAAGTCGAGTTTCCTGGACTCCGTGAACGTTTTTGTGAATTTCTCACTACCATTTCCGACGTAAAATGACGCGAGGAAGAGGGTGAAAACGACAGAATTACGATCCGAGCAACCGTTGACTAGAAACACGCGTCTATTCCCAAAACTTGAAGTTGAGTTGATTGGACTCCGTGGACGTTTTTGTGAATTTCTCACGACCATTTACGACGTAAAATGACGCGAGGAACACGATGGAAGCGACAGAATGACGATCCGAGCAACCGTTGACCGGAAACTCGCGTCTATCCCCAAAACTTGAAGTTGAGTTTCCTGGACTCCGTGAACGTTTTTGTGAATTTCTCACGACCATTTCCGACGTAAAATGACGCGAGGAACACGATGGAAGCGACAGAATGACGATCCGAGCAACCGTTGACTAGAAACTCGCGTCTATTGCCAAAACTTGAAGTCGACTTTCCTGGACTCCGGGAACGTTTTTGTGAATTTCTCACGACAATTTCCGACGTAAAATGACGCGAGGAACACGATGGAAGCGACAGAATTACGATCCGAGCAACCGTTGACCAGAAACTCGCGTCTATTCCCAAAACTTGAAGTCGACTTTCGTGGACTCCGGGAACGTTTTTGTGAATTTCTCACGACAATTTCCGACGTAAAATGACGCGAGGAACACGATGGAAGCGACAGAATTACGATCCGAGCAACCGTTGACTAGAAACTCGCGTCTATTCCCAAAACTTGAAGTCTAGTTTCCTGGACTCCGTGAACGTTTTTGTGAATTTCTCACGACCATTTCCGACGTAAAATGACGCGAGGAACACAATGGAAGCGACAGAATTACGATCCGAGCAATCGTTGGCCAGAAACACGCGTCTATTCCCAAAACTTGAAGTCGAGTTTCCTGGACTCCGTGAACGTTTTTGTGAATTTCTCACTACCATTTCCGACGTAAAATGACGCGAGGAAGAGGGTGAAAACGACAGAATTACGATCCGAGCAACCGTTGACTAGAAACTCGCGTCTATTCCCAAAACTTGAAGTTGAGTTGATTGGACTCCGTGGACGTTTTTGTGAATTTCTCACGACCATTTACGACGTAAAATGACGCGAGGAACACGATGGAAGCGACAGAATGACGATCCGAGCAACCGTTGACCGGAAACTCGCATCTATTCCCAAAACCTGAAGTCGAGTTTCCTGGACTCCGTGAACGTTTTTGTGGATTTCTCACGGCCATTTCCGACGTAAAATGACGCGAGGAACACGATGGAAGCGACAGAATGACGATCCGAGCAACCGTTGACCGGAAACTCGCGTCTATTCCCAAAACCTGAAGTCGACTTTCCTGGACTCCGTGAACGTTTTTGTGAATTTCTCACGACCATTGCCGACGTAAAATGACGCCAGGAACGCGATGGAAGCGACAGAATTACGATCCGAGCAACCGCTGACCAGAAACTCGCGCCTATTCCCAAAACTTGAAGTCGACTTTCCTGGACTCCGTGAACGTTTTTGTGAATTTCTCACGACCATTTCCGACGTAAAATGACGCGAGGAACACGATGGAAGCGACAGAATTACGATCCGAGCAATCGTTGGCCAGAAACACGCGCCTATTCCCAAAACTTGAAGTCGAGTTTCCTGGACTCCGTGAACGTTTTTGTGAATTTCTCACTACCATTTCCGACGTAAAATGACGCGAGGAAGAGGGTGAAAACGACAGAATTACGATCCGAGCAACCGTTGACTAGAAACTCGCGTCTATTCCCAAAACTTGAAGTTGAGTTGATTGGACTCCGTGGACGTTTTTGTGAATTTCTCACGACCATTTACGACGTAAAATGACGCGAGGAACACGATGGAAGCGACAGAATGACGATCCGAGCAACCGTTGACCGGAAACTCGCGTCTATTCCCAAAACCTGAAGTCGAGTTTCCTGGACTCCGTGAACGTTTTTGTGGATTTCTCACGGCCATTTCCGACGTAAAATGACGCGAGGAACACGATGGAAGCGACAGAATGACGATCCGAGCAACCGTTGACCGGAAACTCGCGTCTATTCCCAAAACCTGAAGTCGACTTTCCTGGACTCCGTGAACGTTTTTGTGAATTTCTCACGACCATTGCCGACGTAAAATGACGCCAGGAACGCGATGGAAGCGACAGAATTACGATCCGAGCAACCGCTGACCAGAAACTCGCGCCTATTCCCAAAACTTGAAGTCGACTTTCCTGGACTCCATGAACGTTTTTGTGAATTTGTCACGACCATTTCCGACGTGAAATGACGCGAGGAACACGATGGAAGCGACAGAATGACGATCCGAGCAACCGTTGATCGGAAACTCGCGTCTATTCCCAAAACCTGAAGTCGAGTTTCCTGGACTCCGTGAACGTTTTTGTGGATTTCTCACGGCCATTTCCGACGTAAAATGACGCGAGGAACACGATGGAAGCGACAGAATGACGATCCGAGCAACCGTTGACCGGAAACTCGCGTCTATTCCCAAAACCTGAAGTCGACTTTCCTGGACTCCGTGAACGTTTTTGTGAATTTCTCACGACCATTGCCGACGTAAAATGACGCCAGGAACGCGATGGAAGCGACAGAATTACGATCCGAGCAACCGCTGACCAGAAACTCGCGCCTATTCCCAAAACTTGAAGTCGACTTTCCTGGACTCCATGAACGTTTTTGTGAATATATCACGACCATTTCCGACGTGAAATGACGCGAGGAACACGATGGAAGCGACAGAATGACGATCCGAGCAACCGTTGATCGGAAACTCGCGTCTATTCCCAAAAGCTGAAGTCGAGTTTCCTGGACTCCGTGAACGTTTTTGTGAATTTCTCACGACAATTTCCGACGTAAAATGACGCGAGGAACACGATGGAAGCGACAGAATTACGATCCGAGCAACCGATGACCAGAAACTCGCGTCTACTCCCAAAATTTGAAGTCTAGTTTCCTGGACTCCGTGAACGTTTTAGTGAATTTCTCACTACAATTTCCGACGTAAAATGACGCAAGGAAGACGATGGAAGCGACAGAATGACGATCCGAGCAACCGTTGACCGGAAACTCGCGTCTATTCCCAAAACCTGAAGTCGACTTTCCTGGACTCCGTGAACGTTTTTGTGAATTTCTCACGACCATTGCCGACGTAAAATGACGCCAGGAACGCGATGGAAGCGACAGAATTACGATCCGAGCAACCGCTGACCAGAAACTCGCGCCTATTCCCAAAACTTGAAGTCGACTTTCCTGGACTCCGTGAACGTTTTTGTGAATTTCTCACGACCATTTCCGACGTAAAATGACGCGAGGAACACGATGGAAGCGACAGAATTACGATCCGAGCAATCGTTGGCCAGAAACACGCGTCTATTCCCAAAACTTGAAGTCGAGTTTCCTGGACTCCGTGAACGTTTTTGTGAATTTCTCACGACCATTTCCGACGTCAAATGACGCGAGGGACACGATGGAAGCGACAGAATGACGATCCGAGCAACCGTTAACCACAAACTCGCGTCTATTCCCAAAACTTGAAGTTGAGTTGATTGGACTCCGTGGACGTTTTTGTGAATTTCTCACGACCATTTACGACGTAAAATGACGCGAGGAACACGATGGAAGCGACAGAATGACGATCCGAGCAACCGTTGACCGGAAACTCGCGTCTATTCCCAAAACCTGAAGTCGAGTTTCCTGGACTCCGTGAACGTTTTTGTGGATTTCTCACGGCCATTTCCGACGTAAAATGACGCGAGGAACACGATGGAAGCGACAGAATGACGATCCGAGCAACCGTTGACCGGAAACTCGCGTCTATTCCCAAAACCTGAAGTCGACTTTCCTGGACTCCGTGAATGTTTTTGTGAATTTCTCACGACCATTGCCGACGTAAAATGACGCCAGGAACGCGATGGAAGCGACAGAATTACGATCCGAGCAACCGCTGACCAGAAACTCGCGCCTATTCCCAAAACTTGAAGTCGACTTTCCTGGACTCCATGAACGTTTTTGTGAATTTGTCACGACCATTTCCGACGTGAAATGACGCGAGGAACACGATGGAAGCGACAGAATGACGATCCGAGCAACCGTTGATCGGAAACTCGCGTCTATTCCCAAAACCTGAAGTCGAGTTTCCTGGACTCCGTGAACGTTTTTGTGGATTTCTCACGGCCATTTCCGACGTAAAATGACGCGAGGAACACGATGGAAGCGACAGAATGACGATCCGAGCAACCGTTGACCGGAAACTCGCGTCTATTCCCAAAACCTGAAGTCGACTTTCCTGGACTCCGTGAACGTTTTTGTGAATTTCTCACGACCATTGCCGACGTAAAATGACGCCAGGAACGCGATGGAGGCGACAGAATTACGATCCGAGCAACCGCTGACCAGAAACTCGCGTCTACTCCCAAAATTTGAAGTCTAGTTTCCTGGACTCCGTGAACGTTTTAGTGAATTTCTCACTACAATTTCCGACGTAAAATGACGCAAGGAAGACGATGGAAGCGACAGAATTACGATCCGAGCAACCGTTGACTAGAAACTCGCGTCTATTCCCAAAACTTGAAGTCTAGTTTCCTGGACTCCGTGAACGTTTTTGTGGATTTCTCACGGCCATTTCCGACGTAAAATGACGCGAGGAACACGATGGATGCGACAGAATGACGATCCGAGCAACCGTTGACCAGAAACTCGCGTCTATTCCCAAAACCTGAAGTCGAGTTTCCTGGACTCCGTGAACGTTTTTGTGAATTTCTCACGACCATTTCCGACGTCAAATGACGCGAGGGACACGATGGAAGCGACAGAATGACGATCCGAGCAACCGTTAACCAGAAACTCGCGTCTATTCCCAAAACTTGAAGTTGAGTTTCCTGGACTCCGTGAACGTTTTTGTGAATTTCTCACGACCATTTACGACGTAAAATGACGCGAGGAACACGATGGAAGCGACTGAATTACGATCCGAGCAACCGTTGGCCAGAAACACGCGTCTATTTCCAAAACTTGAAGTTGAGTTTCCTGGACTCCGTGAACGTTTTTGTGAATTTCTCACGACCATTTCCGACGTAAAATGACGCGAGGAACACGATGGAAGCGACAGAATTACGATCCGAGCAACCGTTGACTAGAAACTCGCGTCTATTCCCAAAACTTGAAGTCGACTTTCCTGGACTCCGGGAACGTTTTTGTGAATTTATCACGACAATTTCCGACGTAAAATGACGCGAGGGACACGATGGAAGCGACAGAATTACGATCCGAGCAACCCTTGGCCAGAAACACGCGTCTATTCCCAAAACTTGAAGTTGAGTTTCCTGGACTCCGTGAACGTTTTTGTGAATTTCTCACGACCATTTCCGACGTAAAATGACGCGAGGAACACGATGGAAGCGACAGAATTACGATCCGAGCAACCGTTGACCAGAAACTCGCGTCTATTGCCAAAACTTGAAGTCTAGTTTCCTGGACTCCGTGAACGTTTTAGTGAATTTCTCACTACAATTTCCGACGTAAAATGACGCAAGGAAGACGATGGAAGCGACAGAATTACGATCCGAGCAACCGTTGACTAGAAACTCGCGTCTATTCCCAAAACTTGAAGTCTAGTTTCCTGGACTCCGTGAACGTTTTTGTGGATTTCTCACGGCCATTTCCGACGTAAAATGACGCGAGGAACACGATGAATACGACAGAATGACGATCCGAGCAACCGTTGACCAGAAACTCGCGTCTATTCCCAAAACCTGAAGTCGAGTTTCCTGGACTCCGTGAACGTTTTTGTGAATTTCTCACGACCATTTCCGACGTAAAATGACGCGAGGGACACGATGGAAGCGACAGAATTACGATCCGAGCAACCGTTGGCCAGAAACACGCGTCTATTCCCAAAACTTGAAGTTGAGTTTCCTGGACTCCGTGAACGTTTTTGTGAATTTCTCACGACCATTTCCGACGTAAAATGACGCGAGGAACACGTTGGAAGCGACAGAATTACGATCCGAGCAACCGTTGACCAGAAACTCGCGTCTATTCCCAAAACTTGAAGTCGACTTTCCTGGACTCCGGGAACGTTTTTGTGAATTTCTCACGACAATTTCCGACGTAAAATGACGCGAGGAACACGATGGAAGCGACAGAATTACGATCCGAGCAACCGATGACAAGAAACTCGCGTCTACTCCCAAAATTTGAAGTCTAGTTTCCTGGACTCCGTGAACGTTTTAGTGAATTTCTCACTGCAATTTCCGACGTAAAATGACGCAAGGAAGACGATCGAAGCGACAGAATTACGATCCGAGCAACCGTTGACTAGAAACTCGCGTCTATTCCCAAAACATGAAGTCTAATTTCCTGGACTCCGTGTACGTTTTTGTGGATTTCTCACGGCCATTTCCGACGTAAAATGACGCGAGGAACACGATGGATGCGACAGAATTACGATCCGAGCAATCGTTGGCCAGAAACACGCGTCTATTCCCAAAACTTGAAGTTGAGTTTCCTGGACTCCGTGGACGTTTTTGTGCATTTCTCACGACCATTTCCGACGTAAAATGACGCGAGGAACACGATGGAAGCGACAGAATTACGATCCGAGCAACCGTTGACCAGAAACTCGCGTCTATTCCCAAAACTTGAAGTCGACTTTCCTGGACTCCGTGAACGTTTTTGTGAATTTCTCACGACAATTTCCGACGTAAAATGACGCGAGGAACACGATGGAAGCGACAGAATTACGATCCGAGCAACCGTTGACCAGAAACTCGCGTCTATTCCCAAAACTTGAAGTCGACTTTCCTGGACTCCGGGAACGTTTTTGTGAATTTCTCAAGACAATTTCCGACGTAAAATGACGCGAGGAACACGATGGAAGCGACAGAATTACGATCCGAGCAACCGTTGACTAGAAACTCGCGTCTATTCCCAAAACTTGAAGTCTAATTTCCTGGACTCCGTGAACGTTTTTGTGAATTTCTCACGACCATTTCCGACGTCAAATGACGCGAGGAACACGATGGAAGCGACAGAATTACGATCCGAGCAACCGTTGACCAGAAACTCGCGTCTATTCCCAAAACCTGAAGTCGAGTTTCCTGGACTCCGTGAACGATTTTGTGGATTTCTCACGGCCATTTCCGACGTCAAATGACGCGAGGAACACGATGGAAGCGACAGAATTACGATCCGAGCAACCGTTGACTAGAAACTCGCGTCTATTCCCAAAACTTGAAGTTGAGTTGCCTGGACTCCGTGGACGTTTTTGTGAATTTCTCACGACCATTTACGACGTAAAATGACGCGAGGAACACGATGGAAGCGACAGAATGACGATCCGAGCAACCGTTGACCGGAAACTCGCGTCTATTCCCAAAACCTGAAGTCGAGTTTCCTGGACTCCGTGAACGTTTTTGTGGATTTCTCACGGCCATTTCCGACGTAAAATGACGCGAGGAACACGATGGAAGCGACAGAATTACGATCCGAGCAACCGTTGACCAGAAACTCGCGTCTATTCCCAAAACTTGAAGTCGACTTTCCTGGACTCCGTGAACGTTTTTGTGAATTTCTCACGACCATTGCCGACGTAAAATGACGCGAGGAACACGATGGAAGCGACAGAATTACGATCCGAGCAACCGATGACCAGAAACTCGCGTCTACTCCCAAAATTTGAAGTCTAGTTTCCTGGACTCCGTGAACGTTTTAGTGAATTTCTCACTGCAATTTCCGACGTAAAATGACGCAAGGAAGACGATCGAAGCGACAGAATTACGATCCGAGCAACCGTTGACTAGAAACTCGCGTCTATTCCCAAAACATGAAGTCTAATTTCCTAGACTCCGTGTACGTTTTTGTGGATTTCTCACGGCCATTTCCGACGTAAAATGACGCGAGGAACACGATGGATGCGACAGAATTACGATCCGAGCAATCGTTGGCCAGAAACACGCGTCTATTCCCAAAACTTGAAGTTGAGTTTCCTGGACTCCGTGAACGTTTTTGTGCATTTCTCACGACCATTTCCGACGTAAAATGACGCGAGGAACACGATGCAAGCGACAGAATTACGATCCGAGCAACCGTTGACCAGAAACTCGCGCCTATTCCCAAAACTTGAAGTCGACTTTCCTGGACTCCGTGAACGTTTTTGTGAATTTCTCACGACCATTTCCGCCGTAAAATGACGCGAGGAACACGATGGAAGCGACAGAATTACGATCCGAGCAACCGTTGACCAGAAACTCGCGTCTATTCCCAAAACTTGAAGTCGACTTTCCTGGACTCCGTGAACGTTTTTGTGAATTTCTCACGACCATTTCCGCCGTAAAATGACGCGAGGAACACGATGGAAGCGATAGAATTACGATCCGAGCAACCGATGCCCAGAAACTCGCGTCTACTCCCAAAACTTGAAGTCTAGTTTCCTGGACTCCGTGAACGTTTTTGTGAATTTCTCACGACCATTTCCGACGTAAAATGACGCGAGGAACATGATGGAAGCGACAGAATGACGATCCGAGCAACCGTTGGCCAGAAACACGTGTCTATTCCCAAAACTTGAAGTTGACTTTCCTGGACTCCGTGAACGTTTTTGTGAATTTCTCACGACCATTTACGACGTAAAATGACGCGAGGAACACGATGGAAGCGACAGAATGACGATCCGAGCAACCGTTGACCGGAAACTCGCGTCTATTCCCAAAACCTGAAGTCGAGTTTCCTGGACTCCGTGAACGTTTTTGTGGATTTCTCACGGCCATTTCCGACGTAAAATGACGCGAGGAACACGATGGAAGCGACAGAATTACGATCCGAGCAACCGTTGACCAGAAACTCGCGTCTATTCCCAAAACTTGAAGTCGACTTTCCTGGACTCCGTGAACGTTTTTGTGAATTTCTCACGACCATTGCCGACGTAAAATGACGCGAGGAACACGATGGAAGCGACAGAATTACGATCCGAGCAACCGATGACCAGAAACTCGCGTCTACTCCCAAAATTTGAAGTCTAGTTTCCTGGACTCCGTGAACGTTTTAGTGAATTTCTCACTGCAATTTCCGACGTAAAATGACGCAAGGAAGACGATCGAAGCGACAGAATTACGATCCGAGCAACCGTTGACTAGAAACTCGCGTCTATTCCCAAAACATGAAGTCTAATTTCCTAGACTCCGTGTACGTTTTTGTGGATTTCTCACGGCCATTTCCGACGTAAAATGACGCGAGGAACACGATGGATGCGACAGAATGACGATCCGAGCAACCGTTGGCCAGAAACACGTGTCTATTCCCAAAACTTGAAGTTGACTTTCCTGGACTCCGTGAACGTTTTAGTGAATTTCTCACTGCAATTTCCGACGTAAAATGACGCAAGGAAGACGATCGAAGCGACAGAATTACGATCCGAGCAACCGTTGACTAGAAACTCGCGTCTATTCCCAAAACATGAAGTCTAATTTCCTAGACTCCGTGTACGTTTTTGTGGATTTCTCACGGCCATTTCCGACGTAAAATGACGCGAGGAACACGATGGATGCGACAGAATTACGATCCGAGCAATCGTTGGCCAGAAACACGCGTCTATTCCCAAAACTTGAAGTTGAGTTTCCTGGACTCCGTGAACGTTTTTGTGCATTTCTCACGACCATTTCCGACGTAAAATGACGCGAGGAACACGATGCAAGCGACAGAATTACGATCCGAGCAACCGTTGACCAGAAACTCGCGCCTATTCCCAAAACTTGAAGTCGACTTTCCTGGACTCCGTGAACGTTTTTGTGAATTTCTCACGACCATTTCCGCCGTAAAATGACGCGAGGAACACGATGGAAGCGACAGAATTACGATCCGAGCAACCGTTGACCAGAAACTCGCGTCTATTCCCAAAACTTGAAGTCGACTTTCCTGGACTCCGTGAACGTTTTTGTGAATTTCTCACGACCATTTCCGCCGTAAAATGACGCGAGGAACACGATGGAAGCGATAGAATTACGATCCGAGCAACCGATGCCCAGAAACTCGCGTCTACTCCCAAAACTTGAAGTCTAGTTTCCTGGACTCCGTGAACGTTTTTGTGAATTTCTCACGACCATTTCCGACGTAAAATGACGCGAGGAACACGATGGAAGCGACAGAATGACGATCCGAGCAACCGTTGGCCAGAAACACGTGTCTATTCCCAAAACTTGAAGTTGACTTTCCTGGACTCCGTGAACGTTTTTGTGAATTTCTCACGACCATTTACGACGTAAAATGACGCGAGGAACACGATGGAAGCGACAGAATGACGATCCGAGCAACCGTTGACCGGAAACTCGCGTCTATTCCCAAAACCTGAAGTCGAGTTTCCTGGACTCCGTGAACGTTTTTGTGGATTTCTCACGGCCATTTCCGACGTAAAATGACGCGAGGAACACGATGGAAGCGACAGAATTACGATCCGAGCAACCGTTGACCAGAAACTCGCGTCTATTCCCAAAACTTGAAGTCGACTTTCCTGGACTCCGTGAACGTTTTTGTGAATTTCTCACGACCATTGCCGACGTAAAATGACGCGAGGAACACGATGGAAGCGACAGAATTACGATCCGAGCAACCGATGACCAGAAACTCGCGTCTACTCCCAAAATTTGAAGTCTAGTTTCCTGGACTCCGTGAACGTTTTAGTGAATTTCTCACTGCAATTTCCGACGTAAAATGACGCAAGGAAGACGATCGAAGCGACAGAATTACGATCCGAGCAACCGTTGACTAGAAACTCGCGTCTATTCCCAAAACATGAAGTCTAATTTCCTAGACTCCGTGTACGTTTTTGTGGATTTCTCACGGCCATTTCCGACGTAAAATGACGCGAGGAACACGATGGATGCGACAGAATTACGATCCGAGCAATCGTTGGCCAGAAACACGCGTCTATTCCCAAAACTTGAAGTTGAGTTTCCTGGACTCCGTGAACGTTTTTGTGCATTTCTCACGACCATTTCCGACGTAAAATGACGCGAGGAACACGATGCAAGCGACAGAATTACGATCCGAGCAACCGTTGACCAGAAACTCGCGTCTATTCCCAAAACTTGAAGTCGACTTTCCTGGACTCCGTGAACGTTTTTGTGAATTTCTCACGACCATTTCCGCCGTAAAATGACGCGAGGAACACGATGGAAGCGACAGAATTACGATCCGAGCAACCGTTGACCAGAAACTCGCGTCTATTCCCAAAACTTGAAGTCGACTTTCCTGGACTCCGTGAACGTTTTTGTGAATTTCTCACGACCATTTCCGCCGTAAAATGACGCGAGGAACACGATGGTAGCGATAGAATTACGATCCGAGCAACCGATGCCCAGAAACTCGCGTCTACTCCCAAAACTTGAAGTCTAGTTTCCTGGACTCCGTGAACGTTTTTGTGAATTTCTCACGACCATTTCCGACGTAAAATGACGCGAGGAACACGATGGAAGCGACAGAATGACGATCCGAGCAACCGTTGGCCAGAAACACGCGTCTATTCCCAAAACTTGAAGTCGACTTTCCTGGACTCCGTGAACGTTTTTGTGAATTTCTCACGACCATTTCCGACGTAAAATGACGCGAGGAACACGATGGAAGCGACAGAATGGCGATCCGAGCAACCGTTGACCGGAAACTCGCGTCTATTCCCAAAACCTGAAGTCGAGTTTCCTGGACTCCGTGAACGTTTTTGTGGATTTCTCACGGCCACTTCCGACGTAAAATGACGCGAGGAACACGATGGAAGCGACAGAATTACGATCCGAGCAACCGTTGACCAGAAACTCGCGTCTAATCCCAAAACTTGAAGTCGACTTTCCTGGACTCCGTGAACGTTTTTGTGAATTTCTCACGACCATTTCCGACGTAAAATGACGCGAGGAACACGATGGAAGCGACAGAATTACGATCCGAGCAACCGATGACCAGAAACTCGCGTCTACTCCCAAAACTTGAAGTCTAGTTTCCTGGACTCCGTGAACGTTTTTGTGGATTTCTCGCGGCCATTTCCGACGTAAAATGACGCGGAGTGAGTCTCCTTTGCGCACGTTCCACTTTGGACACGGGCGTTTTTTTGAACTTGCGCACATGGAAACAGCGCACGTTGCACATTGCCCACATGGGAAACTGCGCACATTGGACATTGACCACATTGGAAACAGCGCACATTGGACATTGCCCACATAAGATATCGTTACAATTGGAAACTGCGCACAGTGTATAGAGGACACAGTGGACTTTTCCCACATGGAAAGTGGAAGTTGGCCACTAAATACTGTGTAGACATTTCTACAAGAATCATACGTAGAATTTAGCCATTGTCAATTAACAATTATCGGAAAATTCTGCGGTTGAAATGTTTCAGGGCTAAAGATGGACGTCCGTTAATTTAATTGATTATGTATTGCCACATGCTAATTACAACAGCAAGATATTTTGCTGCATTGTATTTACTAGTGGTAGATATCCTTATCAATTATGGTTCACGAAAATATCATTCTTAGATTTTATGAGTGTATCTGATATTTTATTTTCAATTTTAGCTCACCTTACTTGCTCACCTTACTAGCTCACCTTACCCAGTCCGGGGGGGGGCATGCTAAGTTTGGTCTCAAAAAGAACCACAAACCAACCCTAGTCCGGGGGGCATGCTCGTTTCGCTCGCCAAACCTAAAAAACCCTGAATATTATATACTTAACTATTATGTACTTATATTATATAAAAATGGTTGTTAGTAAATTAAAACTCATAACCACCCGTTGTTTATATTTATTTAATCATAGTCATATAAGCGACCGGTCGTGCGGGTGACTGTGGAGAGAGGCACGTGTGAGAGTGAAGGGAGAGTTAAGTGGAAGAATGGCAGCGTAGGGAAAGAGAGCGAGCGAGGGATTAGAGGAAGAGCTGGGGGAGGGTGTCCGGAGTGCAGAGGGATATTAAGGGTAAGGGAAGGTAGGGCGCGGAAGGGAGAGGGCAGGAAAAGAGAAAGCAGTGAAAGTGAGAGGTTAGGTGAAGGTGGTGAGGAAGAAGGTGAGCAGAGGTGGGAAACAGGTGGAGACATCTGTGGAGGAACGGCGAGAAAGGTGTCGATAAGGAAGGAGAAGAAGGTGGGCGGCAGGTAAAGAAGGGACGATAAGTACAGGGAGGAAATAAAACAAGAGGAAAAGGGAATGGATGCTTAGTAAGCAGTAATATAAGTAATATAAAGGAAGCAGTAATGCTTGGTTACTTCGTGGCCAAGCACAAAAACAATAAGGTCACCAACGAGAAAGGAGGGTGAGGGGATCAGGGAGATATTGATGGACATGAGGAGGGAGATGAGGGAAATGAGAGAGGAAATAAGAGGGGAAAGGGAAGAAAGAGAAGAAAATAGGAAGATAATGAAAGAGATGCGTGAAGGAATGGAGAGGGAGAGAAGGGAGATGAAGGAGAAGGTGGAAAGTCTAGAAAGAAAGCTAGGAGAGATGGAAATGAGGGAAAGGGAATGGAAAGAAAAGGCACGCGGAGGGAGGGATAAAGGAAGAGCGGAGCTGGAGGAAGGAAGCTGGAAGGAAGAAGTGGAAGGAAGGATAAGGAGGGTGGAGAGAGAAATGGAGGAAAAGGAGAAGGAAAAAAGGAGAGAGAATATAGTGATCAGAGGGTTAAAAATAGAGGAGGAAGGGGAGGAGGGAGTAAGAAAAGGGGTAAAAGAGCTAATGAGTGACATAGAGGCAGTGGTAGAAGTAAGAGAGGTAAGAATGATAGGGAGGAAGGACAAGGATGGGAGAGGGATGGTCTGGGCGAAAGTAGGAAGCGTAGCGGAGAAAGCACGCGTAATGGAGAAGAAGAAGGTATTGAGAGGTAGGAGGGAGAGAATAGAGGATGACAAAACGTGGGAGGAGAGGAGGATGGAATGGAGAATCAAGCAAAAGGCAGAGGAGGAAAGAAGGAAAGAAAAGAGGGTGAATATAGGGTACAGAAAGATGTGGATAGAGGGGAGGATATGGAGATGGGATGAGAGGGAAAACAATTTCATAGAGGAGGAAGAGGGACGGAAAGAGAATACGGAGGCAAGCGATAAGGAGGGGTGAGGTAGACGGGAATAAGGGAGGGGGGAGGAAAAGGGAAGGAAAGGAGGAAAAGGAGGGGGACGGAAGAGGGGAGGAATAGGGCGAAGTAAGGATTGGATTCTGGAATGTCGCAGGGCTAACGGGAAAGGACGAAGTGTTCTGGAGGGACTTGGAAAGGTGGGAGGTGATAGTAATGATAGAAACGTGGGTGGAGGAAAGGGGATGGGAGAGAGTGAAAAGGAAATTACCGAAAGGGTACGAGTGGAAGAGCCAATGGGCGGTGAGAGAAAAAGGGAAAGGACGAGCGAAGGGAGGGATGATGATGGGAATAAGAGAAGGAATGAGGAAGGAGGGAGGATGGCAGGAGATGGAAGAGGAACAAGGAATGATAACAGGAGCAATTAAGATAGGGATAGAAGAATGGAAGATAATAGGGGTCTACGTGAACAGGGACATAGGAAGGAAAATGAGAATGATGAGAGAGTGGTGGGACAGAGGAACGGAGGATGATATAATAATGGGGGGTGATTTTAACGCGAGGACAGGGGAGGAGGGAGGACGGGTGGGAGAAGACGAGGAGGAGGGAAGAGAAAGGAACTCAATGGACAAAGAAATAAATGCGGACGGAAAGGTGATGCTGCGCGAATTAAGGGAACTTGGGCTAGAAATATTGAACGGAGGAACAGAAGGGGATGAGAGAGGGGAGTATACATATGTAGGACTCAAAGGGGAGACAGTGATAGATTACGTGGTAGCAGAGTGAAAGACAGGGATGAAAGTAAAGAAATTGGAAGTAGAGGAGAGGGTAGAATCAGACCACATGCCGATAGTGGTAACGGTGAGGGGAAAGAGAAGAGTGGAGGGAGTCAAAAAGGAGGGAAATAGAGAAAGAAAAACCGGGAGGATGGAATGGAATGAGGAAGTAAGACAAAGATTTAGTGAGAGAGTTGAAAAAACGGTGGCCGAGAGAGGAAACGGAGAGGCAAAGCTGGAGGAAGTTATTGAAAGGGTAAAAGGGATAAAGAAAGAGCTAGAGAAGGAGAATGTTTGGGGGAAGAAAAGGAAGGGGTGGTGGGATACGGAGTGTAAGAAGGGGAAAAAAGAACTGAAAAGGAAGCTGACAGAATGGAAAAGGGGTGAAGAGAGGATAGAAGGTTACAGAGAGGGTAAGAGGAGATACAGGGAGATATGTGAGAGGAAGAAGAAAGAGGAGAAAGAGAGACTGATAAGAGAAATGGGGGAAGCACGATCGGAAGGGAAGGTATGGGAACTACTGAAAAGGGTCAGAGGAGGGAAGAAAGGAGTGGAGGAAGGGATAAATATTGGCGCGTGGAAGGAGTACTTCATGGAGCTGCTGGGAGGGGTAGAAACAAAGGTGGTCGGCGGAGAGGGAGAAGGGAGACGGACGGGGGAGCAAGAAGGAAGTGAGGAGATAACGGAGGGAGAGGTAGAGGTAGCGATAAGGAGATTAAAGATAAAGAAAGCAGCGGGGGAGGATGGGATCGAGAATGAAGTGTGGAAATATGGAGGGCAGAAACTAAGAAGGGAAATATGGGAGATATGTAGGAAGGTATGGAGAGGAGAGGGATGGCCAAATGAGTGGAAGACAGGGATAGTGGTGCCGATAAGGAAGAAGGGGGGCGGGAAGACGGTAGGATGCTATAGGGGAGTGACACTATTGAATTCAACGTACAAAATATACACGATGGTATTGGAGATGAGGCTGGAGAAGGAGATGCTGGAGAAGGAAATGGTACCGGAAGGGCAGACGGGATTTAGGAAAGGGAAGGGAACGATAGATAACGTGTACGTCTTGAATTACATAGTGAACAGAGAATTGGCGAAGAAAGGAGGGAAAATCACGGGGTGCTTTATAGATATAAAAGCGGCATTCGACAGTGTGGACAGAGGAAAGTTATGGAGGGCGCTAAAGGAAAGAGGGGTGAGCGAAGGACTGAGAGAGAGGCTGAGGGAGGTATACAGGGAGACGAAGGTGAAGGTGAGGATAGGGGAAGAGATGAGCGAAGAGTTTTGGATAGGAAGGGGAGTGAGGCAAGGGTGCCCGCTCAGCGCAAAACTATTCATTTTGTACTTGGCGGACCTGGAGGAGAAGATGGAGAAAAGAGGGAAAGGAGGGATAGAGCTGGGAAAGAGGAAAATATACACCCTGATGTATGCGGATGATATGGTGATGCTGGCCAAGGAGGAAAGAGGGATGGAGCTAATGATAGAGGAGTTTAGGAAATATATTAAAGATAAAGAAATGGACGTAAACAGAGATAAGACGAAAATCATAAGATTTTCAAAGAGGAAAGGAAAGGACAGAGACTGGAAGTGGGGTGAAGGCAAAGTGGAGGAAGTGAGGGAGATAAAGTATCTGGGGTATACGTTCAAAAGGAATGGAAGGCAAGACAGCCATGTGGAGGAAAGGGTAAGGAAGGCTGGGGGGGTAATGAGAGAGGTATGGGGGATAGGTAAGCGGCACTTTGGGGAGGATTACAAAAGAAGGGAATGGATGTTCGATACCCTAGTGTGGACGGTGATGGGGTATGGAGTGGAAATATGGGGGTGGAAAGAAAGGAGGAATGTGGAAGCGATGCAGGAACGATACCTGAGATGGATTCTGGGAGTAGACTGGGTAACACCGGGGTATTTAGTGAGGGACGAGACAAGGAGGGAGAAACTGAGGCTGAGGGGGGCGAGAAGGGCATGGAGGTTCGAGGAGAGGCTGAGGGAAGGCAAAGGAAGTGAGTGGGCAAGGGAATGTTTGAGAGAAATAGAGAAGAGAGGGAAGGAGGGAAAGGGGTTGTCGAAATGGGAAAGAGAAAGGAGAGACTTTCTGGAAGACAGAGGGTGTAGAAAAGAACTAAAGGAATGCAGTGCGGAAGAAAGGGCCGAAGAGTGGGGAAAGTTAGAGAGAATAGAGAAGGTAATGCAAGGAGAAGAAATTGGGAAGAAGGTGGCAGAGGCAAAGTATAACAGATGGTACAGAGTTGTAAGAAGTGAAGGGGTACCAGAATATCTAAAGAAAAGATGGAAGGAAGGAAAGAGAAGAAGGGTGGCGAGATATAGGCTGGGGAACGAAATGAAAGGAGGAAGGTACTGGGAAGGAGAAGAAGGCAGGATGTGTAGAAGGTGTGGTTGGGAGCTGGAGACATGGGAACGTGTCCTGGAAAGATGCAAGGAGGAAGGGGGAGAGGGAGAAGGAGTACAGGAGAAAGTCAGAAGGATACTGGCAGAGGATGGAAAGGGGGAAGAATGGATGGAAAGGTTGGACGCAGAAAGAAAGGAAGGGTTAGGAGGAGGGTAGAGGCGAAAGAAGAGTGGGAAACGGGACAAGAGAGGAGGGAACGGCAAGGAGGGAAGGGGAGAGTAGAAAAAGAGCAACGGAAATGGAAGCCACAAGAGCGAGGAGGAAAGGAGGAATGAGTGAAGGAAGGATGAAAGAATGGGTATGCGAAGTATCTCTCTCTCTCTCGAGCGTGATGTGTGAGATCGGTGGTGTAAGGAAGACGGAAAGAAATGTGAGCGGAGCAGGGCCCGAGATGTGCCCTGCAAGCGGAAGTCGGTCCCGATCCCGGTAGGGAGTGGACCTTAATAAACATACATACACATACTCATAGTCATATAAGCAATCACTTTTTTCACGAATAAACAACTTTGGTGTTTCTTACAAATCATTAATTATTTCACTGTTATTTATTGCTTTTCAATTAAATGTGTTCTGAGAATACATACTGTCGCAATGTACACATCTTTTTCATCTAGTGTGTCCAAATTCCATTATTCGCGTTATCCTGTGTGTCCTGTTTCTTCTGGGATGTGTACAACTTCCACCGTCGATGTGTCCTGCTTCCACTGGAGTAAATTTCCATCGTGCGCAAATTCCAATGTGTCCAATATCCAATGTGTCCTGATTCTACTGGAGTCAACTTCCAACGTGCGCAAATTCCACCGTGTCCAATAATCCACGTGTGCGCAAGATGGAACGTGCGCAATGTGGACACTCCCAAACTTGAAGTCGACTTTCCTGGACCCCGTGAACGTTTCTGTGAATTTCTCACGACCATTTCCGACGTAAAATGACGCGAGGAACACGATGGAAGCGACAGAATGACGATCCGAGCAACCGTTGACCAGAAACTCGCGTCTATTCCCAAAACCTGAAGTCGAGTTTCCTGGACTCCGTGAACGTTTTTGTGGATTTCTCGCGGTCATTTCCGACGAAAAATGACGCGAGGAACACGATGGAAGCGACAGAATTACGATCCTCTTCGGCCTCCCTGCCCCGCGGCTCCCTCCGCCGCGGAGCTGCTCGCCTGGACTCCGTGCGTGCTCCGCTGGATTCAGGAACTGGGTGCACTCTTCGGTCACGTGCTTGAGTAAGCGGTAGAGTTTTTAAAGTTCTACCACCTACCCACCTGCGAGGGCTTGGCCCGAAGGCCGGTGTCGTGGGCCCTCGCTTCCCCGGATCCGCGGATGGTCGGCGGTCCTCCCTTGACCGCTGTCACTTGGCGGCCTCCCCGATCGCGAGCCCTGATCGACGGGCTCGCCTACTCCCTCTCGTCTACGGTTACGTCGTCGACGCCCAGGCCCCTGACGGCCGGTTCACTTCGCCCCTTAATGCCGGGCTTGGACAGCCTGCGCCTCCTCGGCGAGTTCTCTCGCCAGGCAGGCCTGATCGGCGGGAGGGCGTGCCAGGTCGCCTGGCGATAGGGGCAGACGGCAGTGTCGGCGCCTTGGTGACCGCATCGGCGGCAATACGGCCGCCGGGCTGGTGCGCGGCAGTTGGCCTGCCGGTGGCCGGCGTGCCCGCACCTCCAGCCGTCGACCCTCAGGGTCCCCTCTCCTGCCTCACTCGCCGGTCCTCCGACGAGGAGGTCGGAGGGTCGGAGCCCCAGCTGCCGTAGGGCCTCGTGAGCGAAGAGCCGACGGCGGTCGGCCTCTTCGCGTTGCGCTCGCGCCGCGGCTTAGGCGCGCTCCGCTCTGTAGCACTCCTCCAGGGCGCGCAGCCGACGGAGCTCCTCCGCCTCACATCGCCGACGCTCCTCGCGCTGGCCCTCCTCGATCGCCCATTGCCGGGCTCGGGCCTCCTGGGCTTCCTGTTTCGCCCGCCGGGCTACAGCGAGTTCCCTCGCTCCCAACCCAAGCCAGCCCTTGCGGGCGTCTTCAGCGGCCAGGTGGGCGGCGTACTCCGCCCGCCACACCATGTCCCTGTCCCCCCTCTGTCGGGGTGCCTCCCCCGCGGACGTGGTCGACGTCCGGGGCGGCGATGCTTGCGCCGCGCTTCCCGCGGCGGTCGTTGGCATCGGCGCCGTCGGATGGGGGCGAGGAGGCTCTTGGGCCCGATGTCGCAGGTAGGCCCGTCGACGGGCTTCGCAGGCCTCTAGGGCCTCGAGCGCCACAAATCGACCGGCCTCCTCCATCCGCCGGACTTGGTAGAAGTTCCTTTTTTTTTTTTTTTTTTTTTTTACGTGGGGAAATCCTCATGGACACTCCGCCGCCCTGGTGGGGGCGACGGGGTAGTGCCGGACTCTTACCGGCTAAAACCCCACGGTGGCCATCCTCGGCGCTGACTGGGGCGACACCGGGAACTCTGGTACAACACTACCGGTGCCGCCCCGCGCCCGCCCCCTATTGGAGGCACGTCTCGTGGTGGGGGAGCGGCCATCCGCTCTCCCGCTTTCACGAGAGAGGGAGGCTTCCCCCACTACTCGCGGGGAGACACGGCTCACCGCACTCCTTCGCTAGCGGCGAAGGAGGCGGGAACCGCGCCCCCGCATTACCCATCCCTCCTGGGCGGGTCGTGCGACCACTACACGCCCGCCCCGCCTCGGGGCCGCTTGCGCAGGCGACAGAGTCACCACTCTGCCGCCTCGCGGCCCCTTGGCAAGCACCCGGCCCGTCAACGGGTCGAGATCCGTCGACGGGACCGGGGCTTCGCTCTACTGCGGGGGGACAAGATCCCCCCGCGCGGGTCGGCGGCGGGGACGGGCCCTCTGCAGACGGAAGGGGTCCGCCCTCTCCCGCCGCCGCTCCGCCACCTCCTTCTGGGAGAGCACTTCCTCGCAAAAGGCGAGGAAGGCTCTCCACGATCTCTCGCTGCCGAGGATCTGTCGGATGACCGTCGGCAGCGAGAGGTCCCTTCCGATATACCGGACCAGGACACGGCGCTGTTCCCTCCAGGCCCTGCAATACTGGAGGGTATGTTGCGCCGTGTCCGGGTCCCCATCACAATGGTGGCACTGTGCCGTCGCCTCCTTCCCGATGCGACGCAGGTACTCACCGAAGCAGCCGTGCCCGGTAAGCACCTGCGTCGCGCGGTAGGAGAGCTGCCCCCTGCCGCGACTCAACCAAGCCTCGAGGCTCGGGAGAATCGCCCCGACGGCTCTGTGGCGGGAGTTGGCTGGATCTTCCAGCCTTTCCCGCCACATCTCGACAACGAGCCGTCGGGTCTGGCGCTTGAGCTCCTCGACCGACCGTTCCGTGGGTGTTCCGCCCCTGTTGCGGAGGGCGCGAAGACCCAAATAGGTCCTCGCGTCCCCCACCGCCAGGATGTCCAGGGGCGGAAACCTCGCCAGTAGGGTGGCCGACGCCAGGGAGATCGTGCGATATCCTCGCACGACCCTGGCGGCCATCCGACGCTGTACCCTGAATAGCAGGGCACAATTGCGCCGGCTGGCCGCCAGGTCGTCCGCCCAGACTGGTGCCCCGTAGAGCACCATGGAACGGACGACTCCCGCATAAAGGCGTCGGACACCCTCCCACGGTCCCCCGATGTTGGGCAGCAGGCGTCCTAGAGCGCATGCCGCCTTCTCAACTCGGGGGATAAGCCGGCCGAAGTGCTCGTTAAAGCGCCAGAGGCCGTCCAGGGTGAGTCCGAGATACTTCATCGTATCTCTCACCTGGACGCGGGTCTCTCCTACCGCAATCCACCGCTGGGGAGGCGGCCCCGCATACCGTTGGCGATCGTAAAACCAGATCGCCTCGGACTTTTGCGGGGCCACCCGAAGGCCCAGTCGGTGGATTCGGGCGACGACACAGGCCACCGCCGTCTCCGCAACGCGGATGGTCCTCCTCCCATCCTCCCCGCTGACTACCACGAGTGTGTCGTCTGCATAGCAGATCACCGTGGAGTCAGCGGGGAGTGCAGCCCGCAGGACGTAATCGTAGCCGAGGTCCCATAGCAGGGGGCCCAACACGTTGGTAGAAGTTCCTGAGGTCTAGCCAGGCTTCGGCGACCCTCACCCACTCGTCCGCGTCGCCGGGCTCGCTGAGGCCCAGCCAGGCTTGGTGGCTCTCCAGTAACATTGATTGGTCGCCCTCGGTGGGTCGCGGTGATGGATCCTAGGGTAGAGGGGCAAGGGGGAACCTCACAGATAATTGCTAATCTACCACCACCCTTCCCGGGTCAAACAAAAGGGGAACGAGCAGAAAAATTTCTCCGTGCCTCGCTCAGTCCGTCATTTAGCGACATACGGCTTAAGGTTAGGTTAGGTTAGGTTAGGTTAGGTTAGGACGTGCACCACGCCCACTGGTTTCCCGTCCGTCGTCTCACACTCAGAGACGACAGGGGAGCGGACCTTGGAGATTACGAAAGGCCCATGAAACTTGGTTGTTAACTTGGCGGCGATGTTATTCGCCGCTGATGACAACACGTGCTGTCGCTTAAGTACACGGTCGCCGATGCCGAAACGGCGCGTCCTCCGCCCGCGATTATACTGTCGGCTTTGCGCTTGGGCCAGGCTTCGCTGCCGTCGGCCGTCCCCCCCCCCCCCTTCCCTAAGACAGCGAGGCGGCAACGGCTCGCGACCGAAGTTGAGAAAGGCTGGCGACGCATCGAGTGTCGAGTGCTTCGC
The DNA here is from genome assembly GCA_963675795.1 of Crossocerus cetratus. Lineage (NCBI taxonomy): Eukaryota > Metazoa > Arthropoda > Insecta > Hymenoptera > Crabronidae > Crossocerus > Crossocerus cetratus. The sequence continues at coordinate 10,580,592 of OY776664.1, read as the reverse complement.
GGTGTTATATGCAAAGCGAAATTTCGCCAAATGTAAGTCCCACTCGCGGTGGTCCTGCTCAATGTACGACACGATCATAGTCTTTAACACTCGGTTCACTCGTTCTACTGGATTGGATTGCGGGTGATACGGCGGCGTGGTCGCGCGCTTAAGGGGTTACATACCGCCAGAAGCTGGAAAATTAGAAGAATATTCGCGATTCTTTCCCATTTAAACTGCATGCAATATCAAAAGCAAATTTGTGGCCATGCAAAGGTTCATTCATTTACTACTTCACCGTAAATTTTCATTAAAAAATATTTATTAACATAAGAGAGATCCGTGTAAATACTGTGGACGGTTTTTAAAAAAATCATTTCTGGTGAACCGTATCCCTGTGAAACGGTGTATCTGAAACAAAAAGCACCTATGGCGTTTCAAAATTCATAACAGTTATTCCTACTTGACGATCTCAAATATTTTTGTTTTTTCAAAATGGCGGTTATTTAACCGTTTGTCTGGTTATTTAACAGTTGTCCTGATATATTTTGCTCTTCTTTTTGCAAATATAAATAATTGCGAGTGAAATTTAAAAAAATACGATCGTCAAAGACGAGATACTGGTTTGGAGAAGAACTGATATAAATTTCAAGCCATTCCATTGATCAGTCTTCGAGATATCGTGTACACCGATTTCAAAAATTGAATTTCGAGAAAAACGCGTTTGAAGTTTCGGATATGATTTTTTCTGAGCGAAGCAGGTTTATTGCCTGTACCTTTAATCAGCTATTCCGGGGCCATATAAGGTACCTTCAGAGGCGAGTTCAGCCTCATGGGAAGCTAATTGCTGCTATCGGCGTGCAATTCTTCCTTCGCGCGTTGCAGCTTGTGCTCGAACCTCCGCCAAGTTGATGCGATTGGTGTCCTCTTTTTGGCAATACAAGGCGCAATTATTGGCAACCTTGATATCTGCCTCCGCCATTATTTGCATATATGCTGATGCGCCATCATGATTATGACGCGATATTAACATGCGGGCGCTCACACACATTTTATTTAAATTGGTGTAGCATCATTAATATTTGAGATATCGGATTGATATTTTCAGAGTATATTCTTTAGACTTTAAGCTTTCTGAAAATCCTATTCCGAAAAAATCAATTTTTTTACACTTTCTTGCTGTATGTAACCCCTTAATCCCGTAGTCGCTGGACACGGCGCCTAGAACTTTATTTACGAATTCTGCACCGTTGTCTGTAAAGAGGACTTTCGGTACTCCCCATCGCGCGAATATGAGCTCCTCCAGTGCCTCGCTAATCTTTTTGCCATTTGCTTTCCTCAGCGGACAGACTTCTATCCACTTCGTGAACCAGTCCTGGATTACCAGTATGTAGACGAATCCCGCTTTGCTCCGCGGAAGCGGGCCCATTATGTCTGCGGCGATTACTGTCCAGGGCTCGTTCACGTAGTGTCGCCCCATTTCCCCGGCCGGTGGTCGCTGTTCGACTTTAGTAAGTTGGCAGATAATGCACGCCCGCACATAATTGACGTCGCGATACATCCTCGGCCAGTAGTAGCGGATTGCTAGCCGCGCGTATTTTTCTCGCGACCGAGATGTCCCGCCTCCGGTGTGTCGTGTGTCTCCGATAAGATCGCTGGTTTTTCGGTACTACGCGGTACTAATTTCCACTCCTCCAGGTCTTCCACGAGGAGGTTGCGCTCGAAGGTGTTCGTGCGTCGGTGGAACAGTCTATCCCCCTCGATTTTCCACTCCTTCGCGGTCGTCGGGTCTTGGACGACCCGTGCGCGTGTCTTTTCGTACCAGCGGTCGGGTACCTTCGCGAGGCTCGTTAATCGGCCAGCGGTCGGGTTCGCATCGATCGTCGCGAGAATGCCCGCTACTGTCTGCGGGTCGGCGACGTCGTTTGTGTCGTGCTCGGTTTCTGTTGCTTCCGGGATTCGGGCACATGATGTAACGCGCCTTTCCGGTGTACTATTCGAAAGTCGAACTGTTGCATCTCTAGGGCCCACCGGCCGAGTCTGCCCGCTGGGTCTTTTAGGTTTTTCAGCCACTGGAGGCTACTGTGATCGGTGACGACGGTGAACCCGTACCCCTCGAGATAGCAACGAAACTTAAGAATTGCCTACAAAACCACCAGGCATTCTTGTTCCGTCGTCTTGTAGTTACGCTCGGCCGGTGACAGCGTGCGGCTCGCGAACGCGACGACTCGCTCGACTCCTTCGATCGTTTGTGTAAGCACCGCGCCTAATCCTACCATGCTCGTGTCGGTCTCTAGCACAATCGGGAGATTCTCAACTTTTTTGGTATGTTTTCATCCTTGTGACATAAGGACTAATAATAGCCCATTATTAGCTTTTTAATAAATTGTTACAGTGCCACAGTGGCCGCTTTGGGTATAAGACGCGCGCATCGGATTTTATGAAAATTCAGAGGCACGAGAATGAAAATTGAACATGATATCCTTGTTCTGGATAGTATGGATTACAGAAAATATTAGTAAATTAATTTTTTATCTCAAATAGTTTTGAAGTTAACGACAGTTTAGTATAGTATGTTCTTATGAATTCAAATGGAGAACTTTAACTTTTGTATATTGATTCGGGACCCTAATAGAACCTCATAGTGTATTTTTTTCCTGAAACTAGATTTTTTACCGCGTCTTTTGGCACATGTTTCATCTGCATAAAGTTGCATAAACCTGTGTTATAAATTAATACAATTATAAAATTGCGTTTTAGTCAAGAAAATATCGAAAGAAACGAAGCATTTGGCGGAGAGGTAGCACGAGGAGGAGAAGTGGGGGAGGAGGAGGAAAGGAAGGTTGGAAAATCTGGAGCACAGCGAGAATGAAAGTCAAAATGAGGTATGGACAGTAGAATGGGGTGAAAGATGAAGGATAAATGAAATCGGTGCGACCGAGGAATATAGGACTGATAGAAAAGAGAAAACGGTAGAGAATAAGGATAGATCTTCCTCGCTTTATCTTATCCTTAAGATATAAACCATACCAAAAGGACGATTTAAGCTTTATAAAACAATTTATGTAAATTGAGAGTATATTTGTACTAATTTTTAGCGCATAGGCATTTCTTATTTTCTGTTTCCCTCCTTTCAACATCAAGATGAACAAGATAGCATGAATAGATCACAAGAAATTTTGTTCTAAGGGTATTAATTAAAATATAAATATTTCTAATTATTATAATTAATTCTGGACAAAAATACACCATGAGGTTCCATTAGGTTCCCGAATCAATATACAAACTTTAAAGTTCCCCATTTGAATACATAAGAATATACTCTACTAATCTGTCGTTAACTTCAAAACTATTTGAGACAAAAAATTAATTTACTAACATTTTCTGTGCTTCATACTATCCAGAACAAGGATATAATGTTCAATTTTCATTCCCGTGCCTTTGAATTTTGTCGGTCATAAAATCCGATGCGCGCGTTTTAGACCCAAATCGGCCACTGTGCGTCGTCGCGATTGCTTTTTTCAGGGTGTCGAACGCGTCCTGTCGCGCGATCGTCCACTCCCACGTCTCGCTTTTACTCAGTAGGCGGTGTAGCGGTTCCGCTACGGTTGCGAAATTCGGGATAAATCGGCGGTACCACGAGACCATGCCGAGGAAGCGTCTGAGTTGGTGCAGCGTGCGCGGCTCCGGGAATTCGATAATGGGTCGCACCCACAGTATAATACAGTAGGGACACTCTCTGTCGGCGCCTTTGATGTCGGTGTCCCCACCAAAATGGCGGCCAAGTGAGCTTAAGCGGCAACTCACGCTGTCGGCACGAGATGACGCTAGCCTCGATTTGGCTTGGCTCGGCAAGCGGCCGCCTCACGCCGGCTGGCTTGGAAGTCGGTGGGGGTACCGAGCCTTCTTTTCTACGCCGCGCGCCTACATGTGTGCGCGGCGTACACGTATTACCGCCACAGATACGCTGTTCGTATCGCTCGGCGGCGAACAGCCGCCGCTCTGGATGCCTCTCTACTTTCAGTATTTCAACAATTTTTTTTTCCTTCAAAAAACAAAGGTCGCTCTTGCAATAGAGAATACTAATTATCAGTTCCCTGATGATCTCTGAAAAAATCCGTGCAAGCCTCATTATCCTCCCTATCACTATCTCTTTCCCCCCGGAAACAATTTATGAGATGCGTGAAGAGCATTCACTAACAAGAGTTGCGGTAGCCCAGCGGTAACATTTTTGAACAGTAATGTCGCGGATCGGAGTTCAGTTCCCGGCAGTGGCGGTACTTTTTTCGCGCCTTTTCATCTGATTTTTTATTTTTATTACATTAGCTCATGATAAATAACACCTATTATCATTCCTTTAACGATCATGCACAAATAGTTTTGCGAGACTGAGCTGGAGGCAAACTGCTTTTGCAAACTGAGAAACATAGTATACAGTAACCGTAATAAATTCTTCCCCGAATTCTTTCGTATCGCGCATAGTTATTATCGCATCGTATTAAACAACTATAAATGTTATCGCCCCGTACCCAGTGATAAGCTACTTTGAAAAGTAGCGTATAAAACGTATCGCAATTCTTGCAGGTAGACGCGAGCATTGGGACGACGAGCGAAATGACGGAGACATATCTCTATCCTTCTTTATTCTTGTAGGCCCCACCGTTTCTACGAGCGACTGCATGTGACTGCGACAAAACGTATCTCCTTCTCGCTCCCCCTACGGCCTCCTCAGCTCCTGACCGAAATCCGCCGGTGACTGCGAGAGAATATATCTCCGTCGCGCTCCCTCTCGCGCTGAGGAGGCCGTAAGGGGAAGTTAAAGTCGCTTCCCCTTACGGCCTCCTAAGCCCCTTCCCGCAGCTCGGCCGCGACTGAGTGTGACTGCGAGGGAACGTATCTCCCTCTCGCTCCCTCGCAGCGACTGTGTCGGCGCCTGGTGGATTTACAGGTGACATGCCGCTTTTCCACCGGGGGAGCGCAGATCGACCCTGGCCAGTCACGTGGTACAAGTGTCCCTACTGTATTATACTGTGGTCGCACCTTCTCCGGGTCGACCTTCAACCCGTCCGCGTGCACGACGAAGCCGAGGTAGCGCACTTCTTGCCGACAGAACTCGCATTTGTCGGGATTTACGGTGAGGCCGGCCTTCCGAACTTTCCCCACAATTTTCTCGAGCCATTCCAGATGCGCTTCGAAGGTCTCGGTGACTATAATAATATCGTCTAGGTACGCGAAAGCAAACGGCTCCATCTCCGGGCCGATTAGTCGATCGAGCAATTTCTGGAACGTCGCCGGGGCTCCCGGCATACGCGTGAAATGGAAAAGTCCGCGTCCCGGGTCTGTGAAGGCCGTTATTTCTTTACTCGCCTCGTCGAGCGGGATTTGGAAGTACGCCTGGCTGAGATCTAGCGTCGAGATATATTTCGCGGCGCGTAGTTTGTCCAAAATGCTCGTCATCAGTGGCAACGGATACGCGTCTTTCTTGGAGACCCGGTTTACTTCGCGAAAGTCGAGGCAAAATCGGTATTTCCCGTTGGCTTTCCGTACCATTACGATCGGACTCGACCATTCGCTACTGGATGGCTCGATAAACCCGTCGGCTAGTAATCGGTCGACCTCTGCGTAGATCGCTTCCTGGACTTTCGGCGACACCTGGTAGTACCGCTGCTTTATCGGCTTATTGTCGCCCCCGTCGATCCCGCATCAGCCGCGCTGCACGCATCTTTTATCTTTCGATTGAGACCTTTTCCGACTCAAAATCATTTCATATAAGGGGGTAAAAGCGGGATCCCCGAGGCACGATTTTTGAGGTTCTGTGGCCATGTTGTTGATATGCAGAGCGGTCTATCTGAGTACTTTAGTTCAGCCAGCGCGGTCGAGGTGGCGCCTAAGTGGAAGGGCTATCCACGTCGAGCACTACAAATTGCACGCTGTCTGACAGCAATTTCTGGGGTTAGACATCTACGCGATACAGCAGCGAAACTTTTTTCAAATATGCTTTTAGAAGGACGTCTATTCTTGCTAGTATATAATCACTTGTACTTGGATCGTGATCATAATGTTATGAAATTCTGTTGTTTTCCAATAATATTTATATTTCAATATAGGGCCTGTGCTACACATTTTCGGAGTACTTGTTTTTTTGTGTACATATGTAGTTTCGTAAAATGTGAGGAACTTATAATGCTTGTTGACAATATCAGAATAATTTGCTCGCTTTGAGCAATACTTGTCTATCTGGGTCATACCTGTCTCTATGGTACTATACAAACAACCACCTAATGACTTCATGGAACCTAGCCCCAGAGCGAGCAAACTATTTCTATTCCCAACATTGATACAACAGACATTGGAAGACTATATAAACTAAATATGACAACTAAATATCCTGCATCTACGTAGAAACAAATTTATATTTTCAGGAAAAAGGGCAAAACGAAAAGGGGCAGGAGAAAGCCAATATACTCAACTCCTCAATCCATTATAAAAAATATATTAAAAAACACACTCACACATTACAAAATACACACACACACACACACACACACACATATATATATATATATATATTCATATTCATATTCATATTCTCTCGCTCTCTCTCTCTCTCTCTCTCTCTCTCTGTAAGTAGTCGCCAACGCATTTCATCGCTCTTACTTTGAAACCTTTTCCTGCCGCATTTCTGCCCCGTGGGGCCTGTTTCAGGTGACTAGCTTGTTCTCGATCGGCCTGCCCACATGTTGGCCTATAAATCCTTACGGCACATATTTTTGCCGACGAGAACAGGCGATCCTTATCTGTGGCGATCTTGACAGATTTTCTAACCCCCATTAATTGGGTCGGTTAGTTTTTTGTTACTTCTGGATTTTGAAATTCTTCGGCTCTTCTGCGCCCTCACTCCAGTGCTGCTGCCAGGACTGCCACCCTTGCCTTGCCGACCGCCTTCGCCACCTACAGTGATGCCAACACATCAGCCTACGGACAGTGTGACAGTGTCTGTGCCTGTCAGATGTATTAAGTGCGGAAAGGACATTAAAAGGGAGCTCAGTTCCTGTACGTTATGTATGGGTTTCACCCACCCAGGGTGCCTGCCGACGCACTCACTGGCCTGCAGATCGGCTGCTGCTCGGCCGCCGCCTACCGCCACTACTGCTGATGTCCCGGCCGCATCTACGCTCTCCAGACAGGGAGTCCAGCAGCCCCAACGGGTCCCGGTCATCTGCTCCGGCAGCTCTCCATCCCCGGCCACGTCGTCTGCCGTTGCCTCGCCACCTCCTGTCACTGTCACCGCCGACCCCGAAGTGCTCGCGGCAATTCAAGGCCTCACCGCGACTCTGGCGAGGTTTATGGCACAGCAACATTCGCAGACGGAGAAGGTCCAGGCTTGTCTGGACATGCTCTCCGCCACCTCTGCTCAGCATGCCGACACGCTCAATAAGCTGGAGTCGCGCGCGAAGGCCCTGGAATCCAAGGCCTCCACCAGCGCAGCTCAGCTGACCACCCTCACTGCCGATGTGGACAGCCTCCGATCTCACCGCGGCCCGCATCGCTCGGCTTGAGCTGGCCACTCGATCGGCGCAGCTGTCGGTCTCGGGTGTCCCGGAGACCTCTGGCGAGGACCTCCGGCTCTTAATCGGGCGTATCGCGCATGCTCTGGCGACGACGCTTGGGCCCACAGACATAACGTCGGTCTCGCGTCTGCGCGGAACCCCTTCCATCGATCGTCCGCGTACGATCATCGCGACTCTCGTGTCCCCCCACCGTGCGCGACAATATCCTCGCGGCTAAGCGTGCGAAGCGAGACCTTCCTCTCTCCGCGATTGATCCGGCCTCTACATCCACTGCGCTCGTGTACATATACGAGTTCCTCCCGAAGGAGCTAGCTCTACGGCTCAGGTGCTGCCGTGCCGTCGCTCGCGAACGGGGGTACTCGCCTGTTTGGCGCCGCGACGGGATCGTTTTCGTCAAGAAAACCGCCTTCGACCCGCCGATCAGGATCGAGTCGGACCAGGACGTCGCTGCCAAACTAGCATGAAGGCGGCCTCCCTCCCGCGCATCGCCTTTCTAGCCCTCGCTCTGCTCTACCGCCTATTCTGCGTATTGGACATCTTAATGCCCAGTCGCTCACTGCGCACTTTAACACCTTTCACTCCTTCTTTACTCGCGCTAATTACGATGTGATCACGGTCTCAGAGTCTTGGCTCTCGCCATCCACTGATGACTACCAATATTCGCTACCCGGGTACAACCTAATTAGATGTGACAGGGATGGCAGAACGGGTGGAGGCGTTTGCCTGTACACTCGCGATTCCTTCCTGACCACTGTAGTCGCGTCCTCCTCTCATTCTCAGCGCTCCGGTCCGGAATACCTCTTCGCGGAAGTGGTCATCCCCTCCGCGGGCACTCTTCTAGTGGGGGTTGTTTACCGCCCGCCGCATGCTCCTCTTTCTGACTTCGAGCCTGTGTTCGCCGACATCGTCCCGGACTTCCCTCACAAGGTTGTTCTTGGCGACTGGAACGCGGACATGGGCTCCCAGTCCTTTGATGCGACCTACCTTGGGGGACTCTTCTCCCGTCTCAATCTTTTCTCTATCCCCTATTCTCCCACTTTTCATACCTCTTTCTCCTCCACTTGGCTAGACCTTGGTCCTCGTGACGCGTTGCTCGATGACATGTCGGAGCTTAGCTTAGTTCGTCTTGCTTCGAACTCCTGTGAGAGTGGCGTTGATCGGCTGGTGGATGACTTCAATGCGGGGCTGCTCCGAGCTCTCGACGAGCACGCTCCGCTTAGACCTCTGCGGATTCGACGACCTCCTGCTCCTTGGATTACGCCTGAGATCCGAGCCGTGATGCGTTCTCGCGACTCGCTCAGGAGATCCTTTCGGCGAACTGCAAACCCGGATACTTGGGCTCTTTACCGGGCCTCTCGTAATCGCGTGCAATCTCTCCTGGCGCGAGCCAGATCTTCCTTTCTCTTTAGCCATTTTTCTACACCTAGACGTCCGAATGATCTTTGGCACGAGCTTAAGTCGTTCAGCGTCCTTCCTCCTTCTCTTTCTGCTCCTCCGTCTCACCTGTCTCCGGACAGCCTCAATTCTTTCTTTCTCTCCGCTCACGCTTCCTCTCTTTCGGCCGTCCCAGCATGTCCTCTGTTGCCTTACCCTACCTCCGACGATTCGCGATTCTACTTCTCCCCCGTCACGGTGGAGAGTCTTGCTCGCGCTGTGCGCCTTGTTAATTCGTCTATCTCTCCCTCGGATGATCTAAGTGCAAGATTTTTTCTCTCTCTTTTCCCGCTATTTTCTACACTGTGCTCCAGATTTTCAACTCTTCTATTACTTTTTCTGTCTTCCCTGGCGCCTGGCGCAAAGCCATAATTACTCCGATCCCTAAACGACCGAACGCAACTGCTCCTGCCGACTTTCGTCCTACCTCCCTACTACCTGAGCTGTCCAAGATCCTTGAGAGGGTTGTCTTCAATGATATGCAGAGTTTCCTCAGTAGCTCTGGAAAGTTGGACCCCTCGCAACACGGTTTTGTGAAAAACCGATCTTGTCAGACGGCTCTCTTGACACTCCTGGACGACGTCCGTCTTGCTGCTGACCAGCGAATGGTCACAATCCTGGTGTGTCTTGATTTTTCCAAGGCCTTTGACACTGTAGACTACTCTCTTCTTCTTTCTAAACTCCGCTCTCTAAATTGTTCTCTCCCGGTCTTACAGTGGATCTGGTCCTACCTTTCTGATAGGACACAGGCAGTCAGAATCGGACGTCTGGCCAACTCACTCCCCTCCCTTCCTCCAGCCTCCTCTCTCATTCCCATGCTCTCCTTCCTGCCCTCCCCCTTAACTTTCCCCTGTCCACCTCTTCCCTTACCAGATATCCTGGTGTTCTCCCGTCCACCCTCAGTACCCACCTGAGGTATGTTTCCTCTATCCTCACCAGGACCTCCCCCTCCCGCCAACCCCAGATCTCCACACCATACCCCATTACCGTCCACACCAGCTTGTCACAAAGCCACATTCTCCTCTTCCAATCTCCGCGGAACTTCCTATCCCCTATCCCCCACACCACCCGCATTGCCATAGCAGCCCTTCTCGCCCTTTCCTTTACCTGAGCCTCCTGCTTCCCATTCCTCTGGAACACGTACCCCAGGTAACAAAACTCTTTCACCTCCTCCAACCTCTTTTCTTTCCAGTACCACTTGTGCACTTTTCTCCTCCCTCCTCCCCTCCCGAACACCATGACCTTCGACTTCTCCGTGTTCAGGGTCAGCCTCTTTTTTTCCAAATACCCTTCCAGCCTTTCCAACATGCTCCTCATCTCCCCCTCCCCCTCGGCCAGTAGCACCACATGGTCTGCGTACGCTAGCGAGAAAATTCTCCTTTCTCCTATTATCACCTAATTCCTCCTCCAGGTCCGCCGTCAGTATGTTAAAGAGCAGTGGGCTCGCTGGACAGCCCTGCCTCACCCCTCTCGCGGTCCAAAAATTCTCTCCCATCTTCGTCCCTACCCTCACCTTACTCCTTGTCTCCCCCATGGCCTCCTCCACCCTCTTCCGTAATCCCTCCCTGACCCCTCTATTCCTCATGGCCTCTGCCAGCACCCCCCTATCCACCGTATCAAACGCCGCTTTCAGATCTATGTACAGCGCCACTACCTTTCCCTTTCTCCTCACCAGGTACCTATCCACCACCGCGTTTAATACGTAGATGTTATCCATCGTTCCTTGGCCTTTCCTGAACCCGGTCTGGTTCTGCGGGATCATACCCTCCTCCTCCGTCTGGAGTCTTATCCTCTCCGCTAGCACCGCCATGTACACTTTGTACAGCAGGGGTGGGCAATCGGCTGCCCGCGAGCCACGAGCACCCGTGCGAGCCGCGAGCACCCGTGCGAGCCGCGAGCACGGGTACGCGTGCAATGCCCTCCCCTCGCTCCCACCGCCTGGGTCTATCCCTATCTGTCGCCCCGCAGGTCATCCCCACTCTCACCGCCCAAGATTCCCTTCACGGTCTTCACTGGCCGGTGGTAGCTAAGTCATTCGCACGCTTCTCGAATAGCAAAATCCGCTGTTCTTTAAAAAATCAGAACTCTGTAAGTATATATGATATCGACAAACGGAAAAGTGTATATGACACAGGAAAGATTGAATTCCCATTTAAAAAATACGCAAAATATTTATCGGCCACTCAAATGAAAATTGAAATGTCATTGTTAAACCGAAAATGCCTGTAGTATAGCCGCATTCCGATTTTGATGAAATTAATTCCGCAGACACATTGAGATGTATTCAAGTGGCTTTATAAATTTGGTGACGATTATCTTTGTACTTTATGGGTTATTAAATTAGGAATTAAATTATAAATTATGTAAACAGATTTTCTAGCTAAAATGACTCATCCATATATAATATTTTATATAGAAACTTTTTTGTTTAAAAAAACCGCATGCCGCTTTTTGGTGATTGATATTTTTCAAACTTGCAAAGGTATTCTATAAGAATAACTGAGTTTGGTTATTCGCAAAACATGCGATAATTATTATACTTCATTTGGTGGTTCACTACGGAATTCAAACACACTGCAACGCACAGTGAATCCCAGTGAACCGTTATACGAGATTTTTGGCACAGGCGCTCTTTTAGCAATTAACGAAATACATAATCCACGGTTATATGCGCGAGCAGTACTGGCCTTTAGTGTGACACCCTAAATGTTATGACCTGTCCCGTAACAACTCATTTCAGCAGGCAACAGAGGCCGTTCGATCCCTTCGCCGAAAGCGGTGGAGGCGAGAAAATGCTGGCAGCCCTATACATAATGCCAAAACTTTTATAACCCTTCGTTAAAAATTTGAAAGATCGGACACTTCTGCCCCTTGGGGAAAACATCGGTATACGATGGGTGTCATAAAATCGTGGCCGACCCACGCTGCGCGAGACAGCCTGACGACCTGATGTCGCCCAAACCGCACCCTGGCTTTGCCTCTTATATTGACTTCTGTGTACCTACTTGAGATTCATTCATCTCTGATTTACCATTGTACAGGGATTCCTAAACCGTTGTTTCTCAAATTATTGGTACGGACACGATGTTTTTTTTTGAATATTCCTATATTTTCGCCGGATTTTGTCGCAGAAAAACAGAAGAGGGGAAACATTACTGGCTACCCTAAACTCAAAGATGTTTTATAACTCTCGTTCTACGTTATCGCGGAAAGCAGCGATGAGGGAAAATATTGGTGGCCCTTAACTCCCAGGCGTCTTATAACTCTCGACACTAGGGTGTCAAGCAAGAAGCGTCTTCGTTCGGTGACGGTCAACATAATAAGTTTTTATTATTTTAGTCTGCACCAACTATTAAACGCGTGACCCAAGTTGGGACTACCGATAGAAATTGCTTGGGTCTGATTTATTGAAACGCACTTTATGTCAGTGTTAATTCGGAGTGGAAATATAAGATTCGGAATAACACCCCGCATACATTTCTGGTCTTCAATTTCTGGCCTTCAAACTATCAAATTGTGCATGGTGTACCCAAAAAAGTTGAATTCGTATACACGGAATTGCGCATGGCGTAGTGTATCGGTGTGAACCCTCTTGAATGTGTGCGTGACCGGGAATTCCCCCTTAAGGTAGTTGGTCGCAAAAACCATTTTCCTAAGGTTGTGTTGAAATTTTGTCAGAATAATCTTTATAAGGACTTACGAATTGGCACAGAATGTCATTGAATTTGACCAGACAGTTTCCGAAATAATCCTTGTTGAAATTGACGCTTCTAGTGGGAGGGATAGATAGGGAAAACCCAGAAAACCATCCAATCACGCACATTCTTAATTGTAACTGAAAAACGGTTCTTAGGAATCGCGCAAAATAGTAACACATACTTAACAATGTTCTACAAACGTGTAACCATTTTTTTCGAATTTTTGCGTAATGGAGCTGACAACACTAATAAGTAGGTTGGTTACGCAAATGAAAATGGTTAGATCGGACTGAAATTTAGACAGAAGAGTAATTAGCAGTCACTCCGCCCCTTTACAAAATTTCAACTGGAATTTCGTACTCGAAGTCGGTTAAAAATTGGTTTTATTTTAGTTTGAAAGGCCCACAGAGTTTTGTGTCAGCGCTCAGATGCTCCCCCACCTCATTAGCGTGACTAACTATCTTAAACCTAAATGGGACAAATCGATCACTATTTGGCAGCATATATGTTCCAATTGTAATGAAATTGTAACATGTTTCTATTTTTGCTAGGTAAGTAAGTCCTACTTCTGTAGAATAACTCTCAGCCTTTTCACAAATCGCCCTGTAAAAATGCTGAATCCCACGGTCGATTTTTTTAGCGAGATTTGTTATGTGTTGATGGAATAATTAGAGAATTTAATCGTATGAAAATGTCATACCAAGGTATTTTTGATAGTAAAAAGCACACGAAAACTCACGGACTAGAAATTAGGGGAAGAACTGAACTGTTGGACTCGGCCCGGGCCGAGTTGTACATTTTATTACCTACCACCTCCACCTAGGCTCGCTGCATTTCCGGGTTTACTTTAAAAGCGGGTAGTACTAGACACTGTCAAGTCAGTCTTACCTGCATCCTCGAGAGCTCAGTGTCAAAAGAAATATCGAAGCAAAATGTGCGACGGTGCGAGTTCTAGCCAAGTTGAAGCGTCGAAGAAGAAGCGAAAGCACAGTGACGCGCATTTCCAAAAAGAATGGGAGCACGAATACCTATTCATTGACTGTGAGGGCATGCTGCAATGCTTAGTATGCCGAAAAAAGTTGTCTGCATACAGAAAATACAACTTGAAGAGGCACTACGACGTGTACCACCGTGAGGAGTTCAGTGTCGTTGGCGTCGAGCGGCATCAATTGATCGCGCAATTAAAACGCGACTTGGTAGTAGACGAGGTAAGTGACATATAAATACATACACTTAATTCATCTATTCTATGCACTGGTGTAACACTATGCAATCGGTAGTGTTACAGTACACATACTTAATCGAAATAACCGAAAATTATTGGAACTAATTGGGGGACTATGTTAACAAATGATATTATTGTGGGTTTAGTTATACAATCCTGTCCAATAAAGTTTGTAGCTCTACATTGCGAATAACTTTTAATTCGTCCCTTCGACCAATCAACTATTGATTTGTCTTCGTACGCGTTACCTATTAACATGTGCTAATAACATGTAAATTCTATGCGTTTCGTTCTAAAATGAAAATAATTGGAAATTCCAGGCTACTTCTGATGACGAATCTTCGGAGAATGACGCTGTGATGCGGGCAAGCTACCAGATATGCCTGCGCATCGCCAAAGAAGCTCGCGCATTCGACGATGGAGATTTCATTAAAAACTGCATACAGGATGCAGCAGTCCACGTTTGCCCTGACCAGGTGGAGAAGCTAGCTGCGATTAGCTTATCAAGACGGACAGTCACACGTCGCATTGAAGAGCTTGGGGCTAATGTGGATCAGCAACTGCGGAGTAGGATCCAACAATTTGTGTCCTATTCGCTGACATTGGACGAAAGTACGGACATAAAAGGCACTGCTCAACTTGCCATTTTTGTGCGTGGGGTCACCATTGACTTGCAAGTGACCGAAGAATTATTAAGTTTAGTGCCGATGAAGAACACCACCACAAGCGAAGACCTTTCCCTCGAGCTTGTGGAAATAGTAGAAGGTTACGGCCTATCATGGTCGAAATTATTTTCTGTGGCCACGGACGGGGCGCCCAGTATGATTGGGAGAAAAAGCGGCATGGTGGCCCGCATTAATGCCAAAATAAAGGAATCAGGCGAACTTAGGGATGTGGTAGGTTTTCATTGCCTTCTGCATAGAGAGAATTTGTGTGCCAAGCAAATTAAATTTAAAAACGTTATGGAGACGGTCACGAAAATCATGAATTTTGTCCGAGCTCACGGTCTTAATCATAGACAGTTCACGACCTTTTTGGACGACATTCACGCAGAATACCACTCCACCCAGAAGGTCCCTGAAACGCTCGTCCCAGTCCGCCATCTCTATTTCCTCACTGACTTTACCCCTTCTTTTCCTACCCGCATTTACCAGCTCCCATACCTCGCTCTCCCTTCTGACTCCATTCGCCCATTTTTCCCACCGTTCCGTCTCCTCCTTTCTTTTCCTCTCACATAACTTATTGTATTCCCTTCTCATTTCCCTGTACTCCTTCCCCTCCCCACCCGCCTTTCGCCGCCTTCTCAGTTCGTCCCTTACGCGGTGCTTCTTTTCTTTACATTCTTCGTCCCACCATTTCCCCTTTCTCTGCCTTTCCTCCCCTTTCCTCCTCATCTCTACTGCTTTCAGTGCTTCCCTGATTTTCTCGCATTCCCTTCCCCATGCCCCGTTTATGTCTCCTTCCCTTGTCCCGATCTCACCTCTTTCCCTTCTGAATTCCTCCCTTCCCCTTTCATCCCAGATTCCTCTCCACTCTCTTCCTTTCCTTTCCTCCCTTCTTACCCCCTCCCCTCTCATGCTGACTACGATTGGGTGGTGGTCCGAGTCTACCCCGTCTTCTACTACCAGCGATTCAATCGCTTCCCCGCATTCCACTCCACCCACCACGTAGTCAATGACCGATTCCCCTCTTCCCCCGGTGAAGGTGAACCCTAGTCATGCCATTGAGAATCACCCACCCCCTTTCCTCTATGAATTCCACCATGATCCTTCCCTCCCTGTCCATCACCTTGTCCTTCGACCTTCGCGCCTGCCTTCCCGCCTCCTCCTCCCCTTCGACCAGTCCTCCCCCCGCCTCCCCCGTCCTCGCGTTCCAGTCCCCGCCGATTAGAAATCTTTCGCTACCCCCATGCTCCTCCACTTTCCCCTCTGAGTCCTTCAGCGTTACCTCCAGCCTCTCTTTCCTCATGTAAACCCCTATTATTTGCCATTTCTTTCCCCCCATCCTCTCCCGCCCCGTCATCTGCCCCTCCCTGCCTGATTCTATCTCTGTTCTTTCCTCCTTCCATCCGTCCCTTATTCCCATAATCATTCATCCTTTTGCCCTGCCCTTCCTATGGTCCCTTGCTGCTGCTTGGAAACTCCAGCTATACCCTTTCGGTAGCCTTCTCCCCACCCAGCCCCAGCTACTCTCCTTCACCCATGTTTCCGTGAGTACCACCACGTCCCACTCCTTCATCCTCTCCCAAAAATCGTCGTCCTTGTTCCCTAATCCCGCTACATTCCAGAACGCCACCTTCCCATTCCTTTGCTTTCCCCCTCTTCTTCCTTCTCTCACCCCGTCTCTTCTCCTCTCACCTGCCTGACTCACGTCATCTTCCTGCTCCCATCGCCCTTGCCCTGCCCTCCCCCCTGCTCTCTATTTCTCGCGTTCCCATCCATATCCTTCAGCACCTCCTTCCGCTCATCCCACCGCCACCATTGTCCCTCTATTCTCACCCTCCCATATGTCACCCAGACTCTTTTCTCTTCCCTTCACTTTTTCCTCGCTATTTCCTCCAACTTCCAACGCATCCTTCTCTCCCTCCAGGTGAGGTCTTCCCCTACCTTTTCCTCCCTTCCTTTCAGATTCCTCATGGCATATGTATTAATAGTATAACCTAACCTCACCTATAACAATTTAAAGGGCCTGTACGGTTGGCTAGCCATTTAAATTTTAAATGGCTGAGCGAGCAGGATCTGTCGTGGTTCTGTCGCGTTTCTGCTGCCCGACTCTGCTCAGCAGGTTCTGTCACGAATCTGCTGCCAATCTGCTGCCAGCCCTGCGCAGCAGGCTCTGTCGCCAGAACGCAAGCGAAATGCGGACACAGATGGATATGAATCTGGCGACAGATTCTGCTAAGCCTGTTGCAAATCTGGTGCCAATCTGCTAGCAGATGGCTATGAGGGCATCTATGTGTGGTTGTATCTTTGGAATAGATTTGGAGGTGCTAGCAAAGGACAACTGTGTACACACAGAATCAGTTTCTGATGGAGCTCTATCAACAGGCTCCAAGTAAATGTCCGGATTATCAATGTCATCCTCATCCTCTAAAATCATCTGTCAAGAAAAATGAATATCTATTATCATCATTTTGTTATCTTTCTACAAAAGTGTCAGTTTAAGCACAATCTGTTAATTTATAACGAGAAATATAAATACAGAAAAGAAATGCCAAACACCAACATGATTTTCAACACTTGGTCCAGTACCATCACCATCAGCATGCTGAACTTGCGTCTTTGGTTGTTTCATATATATTTTGGGATGCTTTCGCAAGAGATGATTCCTTAAATTTGTCGTATTTCCAGAAGCCTTTAGATCAACGTGACAGTGCTTACATCTCACACATGTACTACTAATTTTAATAAAATGAGACTATATATCACTTTTCGCAGGCATGGTTGAAGGTTTAGTTTAAACTGAAAAATGTATTGGAATCTTTGAAATTCATCCAAAATTGATCCAAGCCTCAGATAGTACAAAAACCAAGCAAAACACAGGAGAACTTCTTGTTTAAAAAAGACTAAACTATGGAAACCAAATGGATTAAGTTAGCAGAATAAGATAAAACTGACACTAAACAGATTACGATGTTGACATGCAAGAATGTAGTTATAATTGGCCAGCATCCGCTTGTTAAGAATAGTCATGCAAAGCTTACATATTTAGCGTTATACCAATGACGCAGTGTCACTATACTTACCTCCAGGATATTGTGCTAAATTGTGTCACTGCTAAGTACAAATAATAGGATTCTGCCGGCTACAGTCACACTTCAAAAGTTAAAGGCAAATATTTTTAATTATATTTAATATATCCTTCAACAAACTGCTGTTCGACCACAATCGTGAATGACCGTTACAAGCCGTTGGAAGATGAATGGTTGGTCTTGTGTTCAAAGTAATTTACGTGTTCGAGATGCGGCTATGCGACACACTTCACGCAATTGTATCGCTCATATATCCCATTCTACAATACGTCCGCTTTCGATTGCCGAAACAGCAGGCAAAGTAAAAGGCAAAGTTATATTACGGCGCCAGACAGCCTGACAACATTCTGGACCATCGATGGATCAGTTCGAGCGTTACGCTCGGACGTTCTTATAGCCGAGTAGCAAAGTACAATCTACAAAATTCGTGCAAACAACCAAATATAACGCATGTAGTGTACGACAGAGACATTGAAAACTCTCTCAACAGCACAGTGCTCATTTAATATAGATCGCTTTGGCAAGGGAAAACAACCAAGCAAACCCGCTCGCGGGTAACCTCCAAAACCAACACGTGGCGCGCCTCCAAGGGGAGACACGCCGCCGCCGCTATGTCGAACTTGGATGAAAACTATCCACATACCAGCGGTAACACAAAAAGGAAAAACGAACAATTCGACGAACAACATGGCCAAAACCAAGAGAGCAACCTCTCCTACCACGGATGACAACCCCGAACAACCCGCTAGACATATAAACAACAATCAAGAAGAGGAAAGTGCCAAGCCTCTTACACTCTATCCAGCATCGCATATAGGTCCGGCTCTGGTGGAAGCGACACTATCAACAAACAAGCAATCTAAGTCCCGCAATCCAACCTGTTTGAGCACGCGAGGTCGGTGTTCAAAAGCCAAACTAAAGCCAGAGAGGTCACCTCCTCAGGATTCGGTAAGGTAACAATCACTTTCCCCAATGCAACCTATGCAAATGAATTTGTAACCAACACGAACAATGACTACATGAGATCCTGGGTTCCTAGCTATGTCACACAAAGACTAGGAATACTTAAAAACTACCCTACACACCTCGACGCACAGCACATTGTAGATTATGCTATAGTTCCGGCAAAAACCAGAATCTCCAAAGCCATCAGGCTTAACAAGAGAGTCATAAACAACGAGACAAACGAACGCACATGGACACCTAGCGAGACAATCCTCCTTACATTTGAAGGAAACACACTTCCCGATTATATAATGGTCTACGGACTCACAAAGACAGCCATTGAACCATATATACAACACGTCAAAACTTGCTATAACTGCCAGTCTTATGGCCATACATCTTCTAGGTGCAACAAACAACCCAAATGCTGGAAATGTGGCAAAAGCGCCGCTCTATGCAGCAACACATGCTACCCAGAAGGAGCAAACACCCAAAGCAGGGAGCACTGCCTACACCGTGCAGCCCCACATCGTACCTTCCACCCCAACTGCCCACTATTTATACTCAACACGGAAATTAATAAACTAATGGCCTTTAATCCCATCAGCAGAATGGAAGCCACACAAAGAGCGAAGGAAAGACTCCAGACCACTACAAATCCTACTCCCACACATTCAGAGACAAGTGAGGAAGCAAAAAAGCGCAACGACCTCCTATACTCAACCTCGGCTTATCCTGATCTTCGTCCAGTCAGCAAAAATAAAGAATTTAATCTTAACAAAATTTGAGGTACCCCCCTTCCTCCTCCCTTAATAAATGACAAACCAAGAAAATCATTCTTGCACGCTCTTGGGACCAGCTCTCTCCAAGGACTTGAGACGCCAAAAATTAACAGACCAAAATCTGATCACACTGACCTTAGCCTTGTTACATCCTCAGCGCGAATCTGACGTCTTTTCTTTTCAAAACACCCATTATAATTCACCATCGCTTTCATTCCTCTAAGATTCTTCCCTTGCGTAATATTCGAGTCTTAAACTCGACCGTTCGACCGTCCCTTTCATGCGTTATCGCTCCGACCCTTGACTTCTTCATAGGGGAGGCAGTCCCACAGCTGCGTGCACTTGCGTGCATCTAGGATTCCACACTCACACATTCAAAACTAGCTCACTCACGTTCCCACTCTTGCTACTTTTTCCTGGAATTTCGGGACTTCTGCAGTATATAAACCCTGATTTTCTGGAGGAAAAGCGGACTTCAGTAGAATCCTTCGAGCAAGACGTATCTGTGCCCGTTGTATCTCAGTAAGCATAGTGCGTGGACGTGGATTAGATAGAGCATTAGTACTCCTTCGAAACCCTCCTTCGAAACCGTTTCAATCAACCGTACAGTTCAGCCATATACCGCGACTGTCAGGCAAGTAATTGTTCACCGCATCCCCGTTTAACTCGTGACGTGAAACGAGCCAACTTAACTATTAAGTTCATCGCGCTCAAAACCAAAAATATTGTACCAAAGCGGATTTTAAAGTGTAACAATATTGTTACGCATCACGGACGTAGATCGCGTAATAGGCATAGACGAGGCTGATTATTAGAAGGGTAAAGGCTTATATTTAAGAACCGGGAATGCGTGCACACAGGATGAGATCCAGCATTAGACTGACAGTCGTGTAACATGTTAGATAGTGGAACGACGGGTAGTTAAGGACAATGTTCAGGGCTTCGGACCAGGGATGACAGGTGTTTGATACAACTGGGCGCCAAGGCCGTAACACTACCCCCCTCCGTGAAAAAGACGTTCGTCCGCGAACGTAGATGGTCTTCTTTCAATAAGTCTGGTGGATCAGGAATTAGATGGAAGTAGCGGTCTAATCCAGCCAGATTTCGTCTCAGCATTTGCTCAAGGTCCAGGGAAAACCGCTTCAAAAACCGTGGACGAGACGAAAACAGGTCAGGAAGAAGATATAGGTTGTTGTCCAAGATGTACACATTTGTAAAAGGCTTCAGGTCTGGATCGTAGCATGAAGTTCCACGGACAGGAAGTAATAGGTGATGGAAGGAAAAATATTCTGGGTAGGCATCTCGAACGGGGTCTCCAATTACCTCGAAATATAAAGAATTAAAGGCGGGTAAAAAGTTACAGGAGAATTTCAAAAGAAAAAGAGATTTCTTTAGAGTAAATTTCGTTATATTCAATCAAAACTTTCATAAATTTGGTTACACCGAAGAGACATAACCCGGCCACGCCTAGGCTGTTCTCTTCATTCTCCATTTTGACCGCTCATCCCCATGGCTAACTTCTCAGAGTTAGACAGCAATGGGTTGACGGATGGAGCAGTAGACCAACACTCCTACGTATCCCACTCCCACCACGTTCTCACACCACGGAGATAACATAGGAGTACACACATACAAAGAACTTTCATTCAATAAGCATTCAAGAAGAAGAAAGATGACGAGTAAAATATTTCGCTAAACGGTTTACATGAACCACCCGAAATTTGCTTTTAGGAGAACGATGTATTCTATAAATAACATCATTAATTCTATTCACACTTTGAGTCTCCCCTTTAATTCCTCAAACGTTCTTAGAAAAGACCGCGACCAAACGAACGTAGATTTTGCTGGACGAACAATTTCTGTGACATTCCCTATAAATCGTCTAAGACCTGCCAATAGTAGTCTCAAGTTTCTCAATTCCTCTTCATAGGTCTTGTTATAAACAAAAATGTTGTCTAAATAGTCAAAATAGCTCTTTGACACGTGTCCTCGCGACACTTTTTCCAATAGACCCTTGTCCACACCGAAGAAACAATTCTGTGGATTCTCCACTCGACGATAATCTCCTCGTTTTACCTTAGACCGAATTAATTTATCAACTACTTCCCTTCGACGTAAGGACAAACGACAAATAGAAGGTTCTCCCGTATTATTCCTATATTGGGAGATGTCTCCCACACCAACCTGTTCTAAATTCGCGTCGAACTCTTCATTAAAATGTTCGTGCTTCACGCTCAAATTACCTATCTCGAAAAGGCAACACTTCTTCCGTACAATCGAGCCCTCTAAGCTCGATCCATCAACGGAATGGAGGTTGAACCCGAAAGATCCACACGCGCGTTCCGGGTAACCATGCAGGGACTCATCAAATCGCAAAAGAGAAACAGTAGAACCGGTATCTACTAACATATTCGTCGGACTACGATCCACAGAACAACTCACATACAGTCCCGAAGTATTACCTGACTCACAACCGATTTTACACAAAGCATTAGAAACCGAAGTACCTTCAACAGGAAAAGTAGAAGCCAAATGCAAGCTCGCAATGTCAAACATTTCCACAGAAAATAAAGTAGCTAAATGCGCAACAACAAAATCATGAACAATAACAGAAAGAATATTCCGGAACACAGAAGAGCGTAACGCATCATCAGTACGAGCAACCGTACGAACAAAAGCCTTTTTAATGGGGGCTACAACCGTCGGCCTCGAACTCGCCACCCTTAATTCGGACCGTTCGCGTTTCCCGGTCTCTGGGATTGCGAATTGATATTCGAATTACTATTATGTGCTTGACCCGATCTACAGTCGCGTTGAAAATTACCGACTTTACCACACATGAAACAAGTGACCGGACCACGAGATGAAAAAGAATTTTGAGAAGAATTATTATCACGCGAGTTATTAAACGATGAAGTCTGACGCGGAACAAATTCCCGCGATGTTTGAAGATCATCGCGACAAACCGGAGCATCGGAACGATAGAAAGGAGCCGAACGCTCTGAAGGTGGCATACGAGCCGCGCTGAAGTTGCGTTCGATGAAATCGAACTCGATAGCCTTCGCAACGGCCTCACTAAAAGAATTAAGGTTTAAACGATAAAGTTGCTTTTGAAGCTCCAAATCGTGAAGCGCATTAATGAACTGCGACATGACCAAATTATCTTTAGCTTCAGCCGAAACATTCGGAAAAGCAAAAAGGATGAGATCTCCAATCTCTGCAGCGAGCGACTGAATACTCTGTCCGAATTTCTGTCGACAGTTATAGAATTTCGTTCGACTTGAACTAGTGGATTGGAATTGCCCGAAACGGAATTCTAACGCGGAAAACAACGAATCAAAATCAATTCGTTGGGCGTCACTGAGCGAGTTGAGAACTGAAACAGCTGGACCGTCCAGCGAATTTAAAAGACCGGAAACTTTCGCGATATTGTCCAAATTATGAATCTGTACGATCGACGTAAACTGGGCTTTAAAGTCTGACCAAGACGTGCCGTTGAATTTCGGAAAACGAACGTTAGAAACTACAGTAGGGACTGAGGCCGGGAGCGGAGCGCACGGGACAGGGACGGGGTGTGGAGCGATAGAAGGCACGGAAGAAATGGAAGGAAAAGAGGAAGCATTAGGTGTTTGAGAGGCGTGTGGGATACTCAAACTTTGCTCGAGAGCCCGAAACCGCGCCTCGTAGCGAGCCTCCAATCCCTGCAATTCGGTCGAAACTTCCGTGCGGAACTGCTGGGTCTGTGCCGAGATGTCGTGGCGAAGAGTATTGATAGCAGCAGTGTTCCGTTCTTCGGACTGTCGCATATCTTGTCGGAGATCACCGAAAAGACTCCGGATCTCCAGAAGCATGGACGGTTCCGCTGGTGGTAGCGCTGGTTGTAGAGGCTGTTCCTCCTGCCGTGATTGTCCCTGGGAAATCAAGCTGGCTCCTGCTGTGTCACCTCCGGACATTTCCCCAATCGTGTCTATATCCCTTTGTTCGAAAATCTCCGTAGAAGTGGAAGGAATCGCACTTCTGACACCAATGTTACGCGTCACGGACGTAGATCGCGTAATAGGCATAGACGAGGCTGATTATTAGAAGTGTAAAGGCGTATATTTAAGAACCGGGAATGCGTGCACACAGGATGAGATCCAGCATTAGACTGACAGTCGTGTAACATGTTAAATAGTGGAACGACGGGTAGTTAAGGACAATGTTCAGGGCTTCGGACCAGGGATGACAGGTGTTTGATACAACTGGGCGCCAAGGCCGTAACAATATATATATCTTTATTTTAAATCTAAAGTCAAAGATTCCTAAAACTCATTTTAAAACAGCCCATCCACATTTCTCTTAACTATTAACTGAAGAAGCATACCAAGGGAACATCATCGAACACTTGGTAGTCTTTGCCGCTCGAGACAAAAACCAAGGCGAGCCATCTGAGCAATTAATTATTTAACTTCACGAAAGAGGCATTGAGAAACCTCCACGTTATCCTCGAAGCTGACGAGCGTTTCCATACCACTGACGGTTAGTCATACCCCAGTGCTGGTTGGCCGTTATATTAATCCGAGGCTCCTGATTCACTTACAGTAAAATCATTAAAATCGCCAAAAAGGCTAGATTGCTCAGAAGTAGGTTTTACATTTAGAAACCTCGCCGACTTGAACCTCGGCTCGTAACAGCCTACATCCAACACCCTCTCCCCACCAAGAGACCAGCCACTTCCAAACGCTGAAACCTTTGTTACCAAAGCTCACTTCGCTAAAGAAAACCACACAAATCCCCAAGAATACAATTACACATCCTTCCTCAAGAGAGGAAGAACCCTACAAAGGCCAAAAAGGGTAGCGTTCCCCTCCAACCCAACACATACCAAAGACCCAGCAAACTCCAAGATGGACATCGATCCAGCAGAGGAAGCAGAGGAAAGCGCTTCCCCCAGGACGTCAATCTCCAGCCTTTTTTTTTTTTTTTTTTTTTTTTTTTACGTGGGGAAATCCTCATGGACACCCCGCCGCCCTGGTGGGGGCGACGGGGTAGTGCCGGACTCTTACCGGCTAAAACCCCACGGTGGCCATCCTCGGCGCTGACTGGGGCGACACCGGGAACTCTGGTAGAACACTACCGGTGCCGCCCCGCGCCCGCCCCCTATTGGAGGCACGTCTCGTGGTGGGGGAGCGGCCATCCGCTCTCTCGCTTTCACGAGAGAGGGAGGCTTCCCCCACTACTCGCGGGGAGACACGGCTCACCGCACTCCTTCGCTAGCGGCGAAGGAGGCGGGAACCGCGCCCCCGCATTATCCATCCCTCCTGGGCGGGTCGTGCGACCACTACACGCCCGCCCCGCCTCGGGGCCGCTTGCGCAGGCGACAGAGCCACCACTCTGCCGCCTCGCGGCCCCACGTCAATCTCCAGCCTGCAATCCCTTCAAGACCTGTCAACAACAACATCACGTGCAACGACACAAGACACAAGAATCAGGACAATTTCAGAACCAGTAAACTCAACCACTCCAAGACAACTCGTCCTCACACCAATAAACACCCCCATGGAGCAGACTAAAACACGCCGTTCAGGTTCGATAACTCCACATAAGAAACCAAATATCCTAACAAAAACCAAAAGAAGTTCTATTAAATAAGCTGAATCACCCTATAATTACCGTACAAATTCTAGACATCCAATCACAAATTATTCAGAAGGCAACTGTTATTTCCACAATACTAACAATTAAAAATGGCCAAATTAATCAATCACGACATTAGGATATGCCTGTGGAATTGCAGAAGCATTCCTAACAAAAAAATCGAACTGCAATTGATAGCAGATAAAGCCGACGTTATAGTTTGTACGGAAACATGGTTGAAACCTGAAATAACTATTTCCCTATCCGGTTACAACATCTTTAGAAAAGATAGGTTAGACAAACAAGGCGGCGGCATCCTCATAGCAGCCAGGAAAAAATACTCCATTAATTACCTCAACGATATCAAGGTTGAGGACCCGCCGACCGAATTCCTCGGTGTACTAATTGCCAATGTAGCCGGCAACTTAAACATTCTTGCCATCTATCGACCTCCAAACAAAACGCTACATGCCAATCAGTGGCATAGTACGATGCAGGTAATTTCATCCTCTTAGGGGACTTTAACGCGCACAACACAGCGTGGAACTGCACGTCCACGGATAGAAACGGGGAAAACCTTCTAAACCTAATAGAAGACGAGGATCTCGTAATTATCAACTACTTCACTCAGTCACACGTAAATTGTGCCAATCACACCCATTCAAATCTAGATCTAATACTTGCTCCAAATCTGTTAGCCACATACACAAACGTCTATCACGCCAGCCACACACACGGTTCGGATCACTATCCATTATACGTCCAATACCAGACGCAAAAACACTGTTACCTGAAACAATCCGACAGACTCTCTACCAAGAGGGCGGATTGGAGCAAATATAAAGAATTAATGGACAGTTATCACCCAAATGTAATCAAGGAAAAGCACCTAGACCACATCCAACAGTACCAGTCCCTCATCCAATCTATGACAGAGGCAATTAAAAACAGCACACCACCTTCTAAGAAAGTGAGTACCACAAAACACAGAAACCCAAACCCTTGGTGGGATAACGAATGTAACACCATCTATCAGTCAGTTAAGGAATCGTTCGAAATATGGAAAAAGAACCTTGACAGCAAATCCTGGTGCAATTATAAAAAACTAACAGCCACCTTAAAAAAAACATGCAAAAAGAAAAAATCAGCTGACTTCCAAGCCTTTGCAGAATCCATCAACTTTAGCACTTCCCTTACGTATGTATGGGACAAAATAAAAATCTTGCAAAACAAATGGGTCAAAACCATAATATTGGCGGAATCTAAAGAATACAAACACACTAATAATCATTTAAGAACGCAGCAACTTTTAAACCATTTAGTGGAATGTTCGGAAGTTTTCTGAGCGAGTTCCGAAAAATGCACGATGAAGTACAAAAATCATAAATAAATCCTTGAAGCTGTAACTTTTTCAGAAATCATGGTGAAACTTTTTTATTGATTGAAAATCCAAATATAAAGCGGAATATCGAAAAATAAAGAGAGAATTTGAATCTCCCAAACGGCTGAACCGATTCGCTTTATTCTTGGCTCGTTGGATTCAGAAAAATAAACGATGAAGTACAAGATTCGTAAATAAATCCTTAGTGCTGTAGCTTTTTCATAAATCGAAAAGAAAGTTTGGTATCGATCGGAAACCGCTACACTTCGGGATAATATAGCCTCGGTTGTCGCGCGCCGTACTATACATATAATCCACTACTTGGCGCGAAACTCTACCGAATCTCCTGACCAGAAAAATGAAGGATGAAATAAAAAAATCATAAATAAAACCTTCGGAGCTGTAACTTTTCTATAAGTTAAAGAGAGTTTTTTATCGAACGAAAACTATGCTTCCGGAAAAATATCCTCGGCTGCGCGCGTTATTACTACTTGGCGCGAGACCTTACCGAGTCCGCAGATAAACCTCTCGACGTAATTTCAACACTTGATCGCATTTGGGAATTTCACCTATATTTCTCTCCTACCCCTCGGAATGAATATTAAAGTACAATTGCTTCAATCTGGCACTCGGTTAAAATTAAAATTACGCAGCCTAGCCGATCGTTTTGAAAGTCATTAGGTAGAATAAATAGATAAATAATGTTTACATTAAACTAAAACTTCTCGATCAACCAGAGGGAAAAACGATCCTCGTAAGTAGCACTCTTACTGACTAGTATGTAATATGTTCTCACAGTATTCAGGATCGATTCTGCCTCTCAGTTACGTTCAATGAGCTGTCAAGTGAAAGATGCGTGTAGTGTAAGTTAATACTTCGGTAAACTTGTAATCCTAAGTCTCTCGAGGTAGATCAGTCGCGAGCCTCCAAGTATAAAAAAAAGGCACTGGAAGAATTGAGAACTTTTCGAATTCGGTTAAAAATATACGCTCGCATTGTTAATCCATTCTGACGTTCCTTATTCCTTCAATCACCCAATCTTTCTCTCTAATCATCTCCTCTCACTTCTCGACATCAGCGATCATCAGGTCCTTCAAGGTGCTCATGACTTGCTCAGTCGTAGGACGATTTCCAGGATCCTTTTGGACCAACCGACTTACTAGTTGAAACTGCGCAAAGACAATTGGTCAGAATTGGAGTGTTTGAATGTTAATATGAAATTAAAAGTGTTGATATCAAATTACCAGTCCTAGATAATCGGCAGGAAGATCGGTTGGCACTTGACCCTTCCTTAAAACCTCCAGCAACTTGGCTTGCTCCATTCCCGTAATTGTTGGAGTGAGTAATCCCAACAGGACTATTCCAGCGCTGTACACGTCGCTCTGACAATATTGCAATTATATTCGATTATAAACCTGTTGTTTTGAAAACTTATCACTTACATATTAAAGTAAAATGTTTGGAGTAAATATGTTACGTACGAGCGTAGGGCACGAGCGGGTAAATATCGTACGTGAAGGAAAGAAAATAATTATATTTTTAACCGAACGTAATGTCCGGTTGCTTACTCTCTGGGGAGAATAAGGGCAATTGGGATCGGCCCCAATCTGAGTCCCATACGGGCCCTCAATTTGGCTATTTGGGATGGAGGTAAATGTAATAAAATGTAAAGAAAAGCGCCAAGTAGTTTAATGATCTAAAAATGGAATAGATATCACACAAGAAAGCCAAGTTTTCAATCAAAGATACCACACGTTAATTAATTAATTAACCTGCATCTCTAACTTTAAAACTTGGAATGTGCATGCTTAATTACCAATCAAAAAATATTACTAGGATATGACTACCTTGACACAAATTTGCACATGCCAAGTTTTAAAATTTGAGATGCAAGTTAATTAATTAATTAACGTGTGGTATCTTTGATTGAAAACTTGGCTTTCTTGTGTGATATCTATTCCATTTTTGGATCATTAAACTACTTGGCGCTTTTCTTTACATTTTAATGTATTTTGGGGGATTTCACGCCTTTTTGGTTGTTCATATTTTGAAGAAAAATACAATCGGACTGTACCACATTCATATAACCGTCATCATTGTTTTGACACATCACCAGTCATGGCATAACCAATGTGTCGGTATAAAACCATGTTATCTGCACAGCGCTCTGCAGCACTTCGCAGTGGTGCCCTCTCGCGTGAAACACGTGAGAGTAACATTTTTAGGAATTGTATTAATCCGGACGATGAAACTCTTAATCCGCTTTGCCTTTACCACGAGAAAAATAAAAGAGGAAATTCATATCTCCGGAACGACTGGACCGATTCACATGATTCTTGGCTCATTGGATTCAGAAAAATCATCGATGAAATACAAAATTCTGAAATAAATTCTTGGGGCTCCAACTTTCGCATAAATCGAGGTGAAAGTTTGGTAACTAAGGATAACAGCTAGTGTTCGGGATAATATAGCCTCGGCTGTCGCGCGCCGGAGTGTCATATATATATGGAGAGGGAACTTCTACTTGGCGCGAGACTCTACCGAGTCTCCTGATGATATTAAGGTTGCAGTATTGGAATAATACACAATTTTAAGTAATAGGTAAAATTAAGTATATTGCAATCCAAGCTGAACAGAACAGAATTAAACGATATCAAATCGAATTTGCGGGTGTCAATAATGACAAATGATGCCAGTGGCTACAACGGTAAAGATGCCGGGTAAATCGCAGTCGGGACAGCGTCGCATAGTCTAATATTCACTCTCGCTCGCGTACATATATAATGAGATGGAGACTGTCATGGACAATCGCCATTTGAGGACTTACCAGAAGAAAACGGGGAAGATACGGTTATAAAATCAGACAAATCTGATAGTCCGACTTCCTTCAAGGATTTTGTATCTTTGGTAAAGCGGACAAACGCACGACACACAAAAGGATTGGTTGAGAGCTGGAAGAAGCAACACACTTAACCCACTGGCACACTGACTGACACTGGATGATATAATATATATAAAACGATTCCGGTTCTACTATAAGTGAGAAAATAACTAATCTTCCGTATTAACAAGAGAACTAGAACTAACTCGATCAGAAATGCTCGAGTGCTTGAACAAGAAAATACACTATTTTAACATGGTGTCTGAGTTTTTGCGCGGTACCACTTATTACAGATCTGACCGACGCAACTCTGTCTCAATTGAATAATATAAAAATCGACCACGGACTCGACGACGCGTACCTCACGACTTGAAGACGAAGAGTGTCGCAGCCTCCGCTCCGTCGGACGCGGTTCGGCTCGTTCGCGCCGCCGACGAGTTGAGCCGCACTTTTCGGTGTTAACGAATCAGAGCACGGCGTTAGCCGTCGGGGCCTTAAGGGCGTCATGTAATTTGTCAGCCAGCGTGGGAGTAGGGCAAGGCGCTCTCCCCGTTCCAGAACCAAAGCTTCCAAGACGTTGGGGTTTCTCGGAATCAAGAGCGAGAAATTGAAGTAGCGCCTAAGCATTCCCGCTAATCTAAGTTGTGGTTAACGTAAGCGGGAATTGTATATCGCAACGCTTCCCACAAGGGATTATCAGCTAGACTAACGGAGTTTGCTTTCAACAAAGTATGAGAACGGAAAAGGCATCTCGGATGCCAGCGATTCGAGGACTTGTATGAATATTCAAAAACATCAGGAGGCTTATGAAACTGGATTAATTAGATTCCTCCTGAGCGAGAGACTACGCTCGAGAGAGCGTAAAATATCCTTAATGTATCATAAGGGACACCAGATCGCCGAAGGCAACTTGTCCCAAGCGCATAGCTGTGCATCCACGAAGATGTTTAAAAATATATGTTGGGTACATAGGCTAGACAATCGGGGTGACTACGCAACGAACTGACTGGCGGTGTTCGGCAACGGATGTAACGTGATAATGAGGCGCACGTGTAGCACAGCGGTATTCCAGCAAGGGGCACGAACGTGCTCTATCTCTAGCCTTCTTCAAAAACTCAAACAGCGGGGTTCCTTCCGCCGGGCACTCGAGAGCGGCGTCTAGGGTTTCGTGAACAATTCGCGAACACCGAAGGCGCATTGACGCAATGAAAGCGAAATGGTTCGGGACGTAACAATATACTATAAATTTTTGTATTATAAATAAATGAAGAAGACAAAAAATAAGCATCGTATCGCGTTGGTTGGTCAGTTAGTTATTGAGTCGTTCTGGAGGCCAATTGAAACAAATTTAAGGGGCTAGGCTACCCACGTGACTTTCCGCGAATTGGTCGCTGGCCGTGTTACCTACAAATTTTGACGGTAACGTAAGAGCGAGATGAAGCTGCACGCGATGTCTGTCGATTGACTCGGCCACAAACGCATTTGTGTTGGGGTGAATGTATGTATGTGTTCGTCTGGCGACACAACTTTGTGGTAAGCCTTGCGATGCTCGCTTGTCGCTTTGCCGATCTCGGACTGGGATCCTGCCACTGATATATATAATGCACTGGATAGAGCATCGGCCCACCCGGCTATGGGAATACCTGCGGCAAATTGAAGGCAGAAATGTACTATATTTCAGTTGCCCACTCATCCGGTCCCCCACCACTTTTCGAGGAAATTTGCGTGTTACGCCACTGCAGGCTTCACTGTCACATTTTTACTGATTTCTACGGCGCTGGATGCCACGTGGTCTGGCGTCGTAGATATACTATACTAGAGCCCGCCATTTAAGTTCGGTGCCGATATAAAACCGCCACACTTCGGGATGAAATTGGTATCCTCGGCTGTCAGGCGCTGTTTACCTAATGATTACACTTTTGCGCAAGATTCTGTCCAGTCTCCGGATCCTGATCCTGATCCTGATCCTGATCCTGATCCTGATCCTGATCCCTACCCCTACCCCTACCCCTATCACTATCCCTATCCAAACTCACCCGGGGCACAACTTAAATATAAGAAACGCACAGTAATTATTAAAGTACTGCAATGGCGCAAGTGGTAAGGTCATCGGTTGCCGATTCGCATTCGGAGTTGCGAATAGAGCGAACGAGGGTTCGGGCCCGGGTTGGGAGAGAAAGTTCTTTTTTCCAACTCCTTTCTGTCATCTTTCCATCACCCAGTACTTCCGACTTTTCGCTCTTACTCTCATTTCCTCCCAGCATCTCCTTGCCAGCTCTCTCCCTTTTTAATCGAATAGGAAAAAGGAGGAGGTTCTCAATTCGTCTTGTATTTCTTTTTTCCTTAGCATAAGTTAAAAAAAATACTACCCGGACTCGAACCTCACCCCCTTCTACATAGGTGGGAGAAGAAGTCGCTCTTCCTTCACTCGCAACCCGCGTCGCTTTACCATCTGCGCCATTGCGGCACTCTAATAACTATTGTTCGTTTCTTATATTTAAGTTGTGCCCCAGGTGAGTTCGGATAGGGATAGGGGTACGGATCTGGATCAGGATCAGGATCAGGATTAGGATCCGGAGACTGGACAGAATCTTGCGCAAACGTGTAATCCTTAAGTAAAAAGCGCCTGACAGCCGAGGATACCAATTTCATCCCGAAGTGTGGCGGTTTTATATCGGCACCGAACTTAAATGGCGGGCTCTAGTATAGTACATCTACGACGCCAGACCACGTGGCATCCAGCGGCGTAGAAATCAGTAAAAATGTGACAGTGAAGCCTGCAGTGGCGTAGCACGCAAATTTTCTCGAAAAGTGGTGGGGGACCGGATGAGTGGGCAACTGAAATATAGTACATTCCTGCCTTCAATTTGTCGCATGGCGGCAAGCCGATACTCTATCCAGTGTATTATATATATCAGTGGATACTGCCGACTCCCGAGATTCCGAGACCGGGGCTAGAATTGTAGGCACACAATTCACAAGGCATACATTGTAGGCATACAATGTGGGTACATATGTATATGGGAATCGATGTTTCTGTTTCGCTTTGGATACAAAAAGTGAGGTAAACTAGTTGATTTTCACTAGTGTCAAGCCTGTCGTATCCTGGACCGTACTCCAAAATCATGTTCTAAATATCAAATGTATTGTGAATCAAGTACTAATAATGCAAAGCAAAAAAAAAAGCAAAGAGTATCAATAACCTCACCCCTCACTGGGTGGAATCAAACTCGGTCCTTCCAAATGTGGATCCATTGCTTTACCCATAGCACCACTTGCAAGACTGTTGTCAAATCTCTTCCATTTCAATAAAAGATTTGTGATTCTTCTCATCATTTTGTTTAGTATGACAGGAATTTTATGGGAAATGAAATATGGTATGACAAAAACTTATAGCTTTGGTTAGAGTGACTCGTATGCCTTATACAATTGCCTCAAAATACAACAATTTTTTTGATGAAATACTACTTGGTGTGTAGAGAAAAACTAGATCATTAGCCAGAGCTGTTTCGACATTGTCATAATAATTGAGTTTGTAGTCTCGAATTTAGAGAGAAAATACACCATGAGGACAGATAGTGTCTTAGGAAAGGTACCTATGTTACTAACTATGTTACTATATTACTAACTCGATTAGGGACTTCCGTTTCCGGTGCCAAAGCGAGCAGAGCGTGTGGTTAAGGGAGACGGGGCTTTTGGTGTGTGAGAGAGGTTGTGGGGAGCAGAGCGAAGGGAGAGTGTGTGTGAAGGGAGTGAGAGAGGAGGGTGTGCGAGTGATTGAGCGAGAAGGGCGAAAGAAGGCAAAAGGGGGATAGAAGGGCCGAGTGAAAGTGAGCGTGAGGTTCGAGGTTAGGACAGGCGACTCGGGAGTCAGAGAGACGAGGGAGGGCGCGGAGAGGGGAAAATTCGCGGAGAGGTAAGAGGTGTGAGGACGGCAGAGGGCAGGAGTGTTTAGAGCGCAGAGAGTGGCAGGTGATTTCTGAGGGAGTGGGGAGGAACCAATTAAGGCGGCGGATATGAGCGGAGTGCACGCGGAAGTGAAAGAAAGGCTATTTGGTGTGAAACTCAGACCGTGGAGCGGGAGCTGCGGGGATATGGAGGAGTCGCAGAAGAGGAAGAGAGAGGAAGGGATGAAGGAGAGAGGGGAGTTGGAAGGGGAAATACGGGGAACAGCGAAAAAGGCAGTAAGGGAGACGAATGGGAAGGAGAAGGAGGGGGAGGGGAAAGCAGTAATGGAACAGAAAGGGGCGGGGTGGCAGGAAGAATGGTGTGCAGCAATTGGGAAGATGCTGCAGGAAGTGAAAGAGCAGGGAAAGACGGCGTTAAGGGAGATGGAGGAAATAAGAAAGGAGATGAGGGCGAGGGAACAAAAGTGGGCAGAGGAGAGAGGAGTGTTAGAGGAGAGGCTAGGAGGAATAGAGGCGAGGATTGAAGAGCTGGAAATAAGGACCCAAACGGGGGTAGGGGGTAGGGAACGGGATGCAGAGATAGGGGTAAGGGGTGGAGGGGAGACTGGAGGAGTTAGAGTGGAGATTAGAAATGAAGGAGAGAGAGGAAAGAAGGAGGAACGTGGTGATAAGAGGAGTGGAAGTGAAAGAAAAGAAAAGGAAGGAGGCAGTGGAGGAGATTTTGAAGGAGATAGGGGCGAAGGCGGAAGTGAAAGAGGTGAGGAAGCTAGGCGGAGGCCCAGGGGGAGACGGAGGCAGGGAGACAGTATGGGTAAGGTTGGACAGCGAAGGGAGCAGAAGGGAGGTGTGGGAGAAGAAATGGAACCTAAAAGGAAGGGAGGAAAAGGTAGGGGAAGACCTAACCTGGAGGGAGAGAAGGATGCGATGGAAGTTGGAGGAGATTGCAAGGAAAGAGGGAAGGGAAGGGAAAAGAGTCTGGGTTACTTATGGGAGAGTGAGAATAGAGGGCAATGGTGGCTGTGGGATGAGAGGGAAGGGGTGCTGAAGGATACGGACGGGAATGCGAGAAAAGGAGAGCAGGGGGGAGGGCAGGGCAGGAGCGACGGGAGCAGGAAGGTGACGTGAGACGTTCAGGCGAGAGGAGAAGAGACGGGGTGAGAGAAGGAAGAAGATGGGAAATACGAAGGAATGGGAAGGTGGCGTTTTGGAATGTGGCGGGGTTAGGGAACAAGGACGACGACTTCTGGGAGAGACTGAAGGAATGGGATGTGGTGGTGCTCACGGAAACGTGGGTCGAGGAGAGTAGTTGGGGCGGGGTGGGGAGAAGGCTACCGAAAGGTTACAGCTGGGGTTTCCAAGCAGCCTCAAGGGACCACAGGAAAGGCAGGGCAAAAGGGGGAATGATTATGGGAATAAGGGACGGATGGAAAGAGGAAAGAACGGAGATAGAGTCAAGCAGAGAGGGGCAGATGGTGGGTTGGGCGAGGATGGGGGGAGAAAAGTGGAAAATAATAGGGGTCTACATGAGGAAAGAGAGGATGGAGGCAACGCTGAAGGACTTAGAGGGGAAAGTAGAGGAGAACGGGGGCAGCAAAAGATTCTTAATCGGCGGGGACTGGAACGCGAGGACGGGGGAAGCGGGAGGAGGACTGGTCGAAGGGGAGGAAGAGACAGGAAAGCAGGCACGAAGGTCGAAGGACAAGGTGTTGGACAGGGAAGGAAAGATCATGGTGGAATTCTTAGAGGAAAAGGGGTGGGTGATTTTCAATGGCGGGACCAGGGGGGGCGAGGAGGGGGAGTTCACTTTCACAGGGGGGAGAGGGGAATCGGCCATAGGGTGGAGTGCGAGGAAGCGATCGAATCGCTGGTAGTGGAGGATGAAGTGGACTCGGACCATCACCCAATAGTAGTCAGCATGAGGGGGAGGGGGTCAGAAGGGAGGAAGGGAAAAGAAGAGAGTGGAGAGGAATATGGGATGAAAGGGGAAAGGAGGAATTCAGAATGGAAAGGGGTGAGATCGGGACAAGGGAAGGAGACGTAAACGGGTCATGGAGAAGGGAATGCGAGAACATCAGGGAAGCCCTGAAAGCAGTAGAGGTGAGGAGAAAAGGGGAGGAAAGGCAGAGAAAGGGTAAGTGGTGGGATGAGGAATACAGGGAAAAGAAGCACCGCGTAAGAGAGGAATTAAGAAGGTGGAGGAAGGCGGGAGGAGAGGGGAAGGCGTACAGGGAAATGAGAAGGGAATACAATAAGCTGTGTGAGAGGAAGAGGAAGGAGGAGACGGAACGGTGGGGAAAATGGGCGAATGGAGTCAGAAGGGAGAGCGAGGTGTGGGAACTGGTGAACGCGGGCAGGAAAAGAAGGCCCAAAGGAAACGAGGAAATAGAGATGGCGGACTGGGACGCTAATTTCAGGGACCTCCTGGGAGGAGTGGAAAGGAGGGTGATTAGAGGAGGGGAGAGAGTGGACAATGGGGAGGATAGGGAGCCGGAGATAAGCATAGCGGAATTCAGGACGGTGATCGGAAGTTTGAAGGACGGGAAGGCGGCAGGAGTAGATGGAATACCGGGGGAGGTTTGGAGATATGGCGGGGAGGAGTCAACCAGGTGGGCATGGGAGTTCTGCAATAGGGTATGGAGAGGGGAGGGGTGGCCAGAGGAGTGGAAGGAGGGAGTGATATACCCGATTGTTAAAAAGGGAAAGGGCAAAGAGGCGAAAGACTACAGGGGAGTCACGCTGATAGCCACACTGTACAAAGTGTACATGGCGGTGCTAGCGGAGAGGATAAGACTCCAGACGGAGGAGGAGTGTATGATCCCGCAAAACCAGACTGGGTTCAGGAAAGGCCTGGGTACGATAGATAATATCTACGTATTAAACGCGGTTGTGGACAGATACCTGGAGAGGAAAAAGGGAAAGGTAGTGGCGCTGTTTATAGACCTGAAGGCGGCGTTTGATACAGTGGATAGGGGGGTGCTAGCAGAAGCCATGAGGAGCAGAGGGATCAGGGAGGGATTGCGGAAGAGGGTGGAAGAGGTCATGAGGCAGACAAAGAGCAAGGTGAGGGTTGGGAAGAGATCTGGAGAAAGCTTCTGGACCGCAAGAGGGGTGAGGCAGGGATGTCCAGCGAGCCCACTGCTCTTTAATATTCTGACGGCTGACTTGGAGGAGGAATTAGGCAAGGTGCGGCAAG
Source organism: Crossocerus cetratus (assembly GCA_963675795.1). Lineage (NCBI taxonomy): Eukaryota > Metazoa > Arthropoda > Insecta > Hymenoptera > Crabronidae > Crossocerus > Crossocerus cetratus. The sequence continues at coordinate 10,544,228 of OY776664.1, read as the reverse complement.
GAGGGGTACTAATAGGGGGCAGAAAAATCTTCTCGTTAGCATACGCGGATGACGTGGTACTGCTGGCCGAGGGGGAGGGGGAGATGAGGAGCATGATAGAAAGGTTGGAAGGATACTTGGACAGAAAGAGGCTGACCCTGAATGCGGGGAAGTCAAAGGTCATGGTGTTCGGGAGGGGAAAGAGGTATAAGTGGTATTGGAAGGGAAAGAGGTTGGAAGAGGTGAAGGAATTCAGCTACCTGGGGTACGTGTTGCAGAGGAATGGGAAACAGGACGCGCATGTTAAGGAAAGGGCGAGAAGGGCTGCTATGGCAATGCGGGTGGTGTGGGGGATAGGGGAACGGAAGTTCCGCGGAGACTGGAAGAGGAGACTATGGCTCTTTGACAGGCTGGTGTGGACAGTGATGGGATATGGTGTGGAGATTTGGGGTTGGAGGGAGAGGGAGGCCTTGGAGAGGCTAGAGGAAACATACCTCAGGTGGCTGCTGAAGGTGGACGGGAGAACGCCAGGCTACATGGTAAGGGAAGAGCTTGATAGAGGAAAGTTAAAGGGGAGGGCAGGGAGGAGAGCTTGGGAATGGGAGAGGAGACTTGAGGAAGGGAAAGGGAGTGAGCTGGCCAGACGGTGCCTGGAAGAAGGCAAGGGAAGGTCGGGGAAAGGAAAAGGGGAGATGGGATGGCTGGGGGAGAGGAGCCAATTCCTGAAGGACAGGGGGCTAGAAGGGTAGGAGGAGTGCAGGTATGGGGAGGAGGGGATGGAGCACTTTGTCAAGGCGGAAGAGAGGGATAAGGAAAAACAGGAAGCGGAAAGATGGGAAAAAATTAGCTGCTCCAATTACAACGGGTGGTACAGGATGGTGAAGGGGAATGGAGTGCCGAAGTATCTCGAGAAAGGCTGGGGTGCGAGCAGGTGGAGGAGAGTAGCGGCATTCAGGCTGGGCGGAGAGTTGAGAGCGTGCGGGTATTGGGAGTCGGGGGAAAGGAGGAAGTGCAGGTTATGCGGTTGGGAGGAGGAAACCTGGGAGCACGTCTGGGAGAGATGCAGGACATGGAGAGCAGGGGGAGAAAGCTGGCAAGTGGCAGTAGGCTGGGTCCTGGGGGAAGAAGGTGAGGGAGAAGACTGGATGAGAGAGATTGAGGAGGCAAGGAAGGGAGCAGCACGAGTAGAGGAGGGAGAGGGCTAAGGGAAAAGGTCTCAGGAGGGTGAAGCGGGGGAGAGAGAAGGAGAGGGAAAATGAGATTTAGATTTAGATTTAGATTTATTAAGTTCTAGGGCATAAGGCAGCCCTCTCAGAACTATACTAACAAAGTATACAAGTATGTACAAAAACAAAAACAAAGTAAAATAAAGTAAAAATAAAGACAAAAAATGACAAAAGAAAATACAGAAAATACTCCCGCACATCGTCGCGGATTAGTGATAAGCCCCCAGAAACTGAGCCCATAGAACCCTCTTAAAAGTAGCCTCCGAATCACTTTGCCGGATGGTGGAAGAGAGACCGTTCCGAAACTGAGGCCCGTGCACCGAATACGACGCCGCAAGGAACGACGTACGTTGAGTGGGCACCCTGAGAAGGGTCCCAATTTGCCGCGACGGGTACCTGGCGGAACCCGCTCGCGCAGGCACGAGAAGTTCGCAGAGCGGTGAGGGAGTCTCCAGCCGGACGGACCGATAAAGGCTGACACCCAGAAAGTATAGTCGCCTCTCCTCAACTTTAAGCCACCCTAGACGACGGAAGAAGGGTGTTATGTGCGCATCGCGCGGCGCGTCAAAAATGAAACGCACGCAGGCGTTTAGCGCACGCTGTAACCTTTTTTTTTTTTTCCGTGGGGGAAATCCTCATGGATCCCCCGCCCACCTGAGGAGTGGGCGGGGGTATGCCGGACTCTTACCGGCTAAAACCCCCACAGTGACCATCATTGAAACCCTCCAAGGCTGGGAGCCGGGAACGCCTAAGGCATACTTCCGGCCCAAACTAGCGCACGCTGTAACCTGGTATCGTCTAGGACACTGATGCCGAAGAGTGCAAGGCAACAGTAGTCCAGGTGTGGCAGAATGAGGGAGGAAACGAACTTCACTCTTGAGCCCCGCGGTAGCGCAGTGCGTTGGCGCCGGAGCCCCGCAAGCACACCATAGACCTTTCTGCAGATGTGGCCGGTGTGATCACCCCAGTCAAGAGTAGGTAATATGTGCAGACCCAGCGAGACGACTCGAGAGCCATACGGGATGGGTATACCGCCCAACTGAACCAGGGGAGCACCAGACACAATCTGCAGGCCCAGGGCGCGAGCAGAGCCCAGCATTAGGCACTGCGTTTTGGAAACGTTCAAAGACAAGAAGTTCATGCTGGACCAGCCGGAGACGCCGGCAAGGTCAGAATTCATCCTTGTAACTGCGTCTTCCAGCTCAGAATAGGGAGCGGGGATGTACATTTGTACATCGTCCGCGTACTTGATGACTTTGGAGTGTTTATAGCAGAGTTAAGATCGTGGATATATAGTGAGAATAGGAACGGTCCGAGGACGGAGCCTTACGGCACGCCCGAGTGGACCGGGGACCATTTGGAGAGGGATCGTCCGATTCTGACAGCCTGCCTTCTATTCGTAAGGTAGGACCAGATCCACCGTAAGACTGGGAGAGAGAGGTTGAAAGACTGGAGTTTAGACAGAAGGAGAGTGTGGTCCACGGTGTCAAAGGCCTTGGAGAAGTCGAGACACACTAGAACTGTGACCATCCGCTGGTCAGCAGCGAGACGGACGTTGTCCAGGAGAGTCACGAGGGCGGTTTGTGTGGAGCGGTTTGTACAAAACCATGTTGCGAGGGGTCCAACATTCCAGAGCTACTGAGAAAACTCTGGATGTCATTGAGGACAACCCTCTCAAGGATCTTAGACAGCTCAGGAAGAAGAGAGATAGGGCAGAAATCGGCAGGAGCAGAAGCATTCGGTTTCTTGGGGATCGGAGAGATGATGGCTTTTCGCCAGGCAGCGGGGAAAGTAGAGAAAGCAAGAGAGGAGTTGAAGACCTGCAGAATGGCAGGGAATAACACAGGAAGAGAGAGCAAAAGATATCTCGCACTCAGATCGTCCGAGGGCGAGATGGATGAAGTAGTAAGGCGCACAGCGCGAGCCAGAATTTCCTCCGTAACGGGGGAAAAATAGAAACGCGAATCGTCGGAGACACAGTTAGACAGCGATAGACATGCGGGACGGCCGGTGGGGAGGAAGAGTGCGCAGAGAGGAAGAACGAGTTAAGATCGTCCGGAGACAAGTGAGAGGGAAGAGGAGAGTGAGAGGGAGGGAGGACACCGAATGACTTCAGCTCTCGCCAAACATCATTCGGGTGCCTAGGAGTAGAGAAGTGGGAGAAAAGAAAGGAGGATCTGGCTCGCACCAGAAGGGACTGCACCCGGTTACGAGAGGCCCTTTTTTTTTTTTTTTTTTTTTTACGTGGGGAAATCCTCATGGACACCCCGCCGCCCTGGTGGGGGCGACGTGGGGGCTCCCGGCTAAAACCCCACGGTGGCCATCCTCGGCGCTGACTGGGGCGACACCGGGAACTCTGGTAGAACACTACCGGTGCCGCCCCGCGCCCGCCCCCTATTGGAGGCACGTCTCGTGGTGGGGGAGCGGCCATCCGCTCTCTCGCTTTCACGAGAGAGGGAGGCTTTCCCCACTACTCGCGGGGAGACACGGCTCACCGCACTCCTTCGCTAGCGGCGAAGGAGGCGGGAACCGCGCCCCCGCATTATCCATCCCTCCTGGGCGGGTCGTGCGACCACTACACGCCCGCCCCGCCTCGGGGCCGCTTGCGCAGGCGACAGAGCCACCACTCTGCCGCCTCGCGGCCCCTTGGCAAGCACTCGGCCCGTCAACGGGTCGAGATCCGTCGACGGGACCGGGGCTTCGCTCTACTGCGGGGGGACAAGATCCCCCCGCGCGGGTCGGCGGCGGGGACGGGCCCTCTGCAGACGGAAGGGGTCCGTCCTCTCCCGCCGCCGCTCCGCCTCCTCCTTCTGGGAGAGCACTTCCTCGCAAAAGGCGAGGAAGGCTCTCCACGACCTCTCGCTGCCGAGGATCTGTCGGATGACCGTCGGCAGCGAGAGGTCCCTTCCGATATACCGGACCAGGACACGGCGCTGTTCCCTCCAGGCCCTGCAATACTGGAGGGTATGTTGCGCCGTGTCCGGGTCCCCATCACAATGGTGGCACTGTGCCGTCGGCTCCTTCCCGATGCGACGCAGGTACTCACCGAAGCAGCCGTGCCCGGTAAGCACCTGCGTCGCGCGGTAGGAGAGCTGCCCCCTGCCGCGACTCAACCAAGCCTCGAGGCTCGGGAGAATCGCCCCGACGGCTCTGTGGCGGGAGTTGGCTGGATCTTCCAGCCTTTCCCGCCACATCTGGACAACGAGCCGTCGAGTCTGGCGCTTGAGCTCCTCGACCGACCGTTCCGTGGGTGTTCCGCCCCTGTTGCGGAGGGCGCGAAGACCCAAATAGGTCCTCGCGTCCCCCACCGCCAGGATGTCCAGGGGCGGAAACCTCGCCAGTAGGGTGGCCGACGCCAGGGAGATCGTGCGATATCCTCGCACGACCCTGGCGGCCATCCGACGCTGTACCCTGAATAGCAGGGCACAATTGCGCCGGCTGGCCGCCAGGTCGTCCGCCCAGACTGGTGCCCCGTAGAGCACCATGGAACGGACGACTCCCGCATAAAGGCGTCGGACACCCTCCCACGGTCCCCCGATGTTGGGCAGCAGGCGTCCTAGAGCGCCTGCCGCCTTCTCAACTCGGGGGATAAGCCGGCCGAAGTGCTCGTTAAAGCGCCAGAGGCCGTCCAGGGTGAGTCCGAGATACTTCATCGTATCTCTCACCTGGACGCGGGTCTCTCCTACCGCAATCCACCGCTGGGGAGGCGGCCCCGCATACCGTTGGCGATCGTAAAACCAGATCGCCTCGGTCTTTTGCGGGGCCACCCGAAGGCCCAGTCGGTGGATTCGGGCGACGACACAGGCCACCGCCGTCTCCGCAACGCGGATGGTCCTCCTCCCATCCTCCCCGCTGACTACCACGAGTGTGTCGTCTGCATAGCAGATCACCGTGGAGTCAGCGGGGAGTGCAGCCCGCAGGACGTAATCGTAGCCGAGGTCCCATAGCAGGGGGCCCAACACGGACCCCTGCGGAACCCCGGCGTACGTCTCCCTCTCATACTCCTGCGTCCGGCCCATGAACTTAATGCCCCTGTCGGCGAGGTAGTCCCCGACGACGGCCCGTAACTCAGGGGGCACTCGATGGTACTCGAGTGCCTCCCTGATGACCCACCAGGGCAGGGTGTTAAAAGCATTCACTATATCCAAGGATATAGCGATACACACCCTGCCCCGGCTTGCAGCCGACTCCGTCAGGGACCTTAGGCGCTTGATCGCGTCTATCGTCGATCGTCCCTGACGGAAGCCGAACTGCCCGTCGTCGAGGTCCGGACCTGTCGCCGACAGGTGCCGGACGAGGCGGTTGGCAATAACTCTCTCGAAGAGTTTGCCCGCCTCGTCCAGCAAGCAAATGGGCCGGTACGCGGAGGGAGAGTCCGCGGGCCGCCCACCCTTCCGGATGAGGACCATCCGCGCCCGCTTCCAGGAGCGGGGGAACCTACCGCGCCTCAGACAGCTGTTAAAAAGCTGCCCGAGGCGCGGGACCAGGACGCCCATGGCCATGGCCAAGGCCCTGCCTGGGATGCCGTCCGGGCCCGGCGCCTTGTTCGCTCGGGCCCGGAGACGCCTAATCGCGGCGTCGAGCTCGCCGCCAGTGACCCCCATGGTGGCCTCGTCCCACTCCCCGGTTACGAGAGGCCCTGTAAAGAGCCCAAGTTTCCGGGTTAGCAGTTCGTCGGAAGGATCTCCTGAGTGAGTCGCGAGAACGCATCTCGGCTCGGATCTCAGGAGTAATCCAAGGAGCAGGAGGCCGTCGAATACGCAGAGGTCTAAGTGGGGCATGCTCGTCGAGGACTCGGAGCAGTCCCGCATTGAAGTCGTCCACCAACTGATCCACGCTGCTCTCACAGGAGTTCGAAACAAGACGAACACAGCTAAGCTGCGAGATGTCATCGAGTAGCGCGTCACGATTGATGGAACCATATCTATGACGAAGATCAGTGGTTGGAATAACCCGAGAAGTTAGGACGTACTCTAGCGAAATTAAGTCATGTTTAGAGCAGTGAGGCTCTTTACTTTGAGAAAAAGAAGCTACCCTGCTAGAGTCATCCACAAGCCCAAGGTCAAGCCAAGTGGAGGAGAAAGAAGTGTGAAAAGTAGGAGAATAGGGGATAGAGTAGAGGTTGAGACGGGAGAAAAGCCCTCCAAGGTAGATCGCATCGAAAGACTGTGAGCCCATGTTCGCGTTCCAGTCGCCCAGAACAACCTTGTTCGGGAAGTCCGAGACGATGTCGGCGAACACCGGTTCAAAGTTAGCAAGAGGAACATGCGGGGGGCGATAAACGACCCGACTAGAAGAGTGCCGGCAGAGGGAATGACCACCTCAGCAAAGAGATATTCCGGGCCGGAGAGTTGAGAGCGAGGGGAGGACGCGATTACAGTGGTCGAAAATGTATCGCGAATATGTAGGCAGACGCCTCCGCGCGTTCTGCCATATCTGTCACACCTGAGAAGCGAGTACCCAGGAAGGGCACACTCCGAATCGGGAATCGAGCACGAGAGCCAAGTCTCAGAAACCGCAATAACATCGTAGGTTGACGACGCAAAGAAAGTTTGTAAAAGCGGTGAAGTAGCGGCAGAGAGATTCGGCGTTTACGTGCCCGAAACATAGGACGGAGCAAGCGGCAGGAGTGGGGGCGCGCGACGCACGGGGAGCGGGCCTTCACGCTAGCTTCCGATCGACGTCATGAAGGGAGTCGATTTTGACGGCGCGTCGGTTGCCGTCTTCTTGACGAAAATGGTCCCGTCCCGGTGCCATACGCGAACAAAACCGCGCTCACGAGCAAGCTGGCGACACCGCTTAAGGTACCACATACAAGTAAAACGCTTTAAAAAGGGGGTTCAAAACATCGTATTTTTTATACACGTCGATTTGTTCTTCCAAAAAGTATTGTACACATATTTAAGTGCATACTTTGGGCTATATATTCTGTAAATTTCATTACAATCCGTGTAGTAGCTAGCGTGCTACAGCAATTTTCGTGATGTCATAGTCACTGAAACATGCCTTGCGGTAACCGCTCTAGCTTCACTAATTTTCATCTGAATCGAATAAAAAAGTACTCTTTATTTAATAGAAAGATAGCCCTACTGCACTACGGAGCGTTTTTTGAAGTACATATTTCAGTTTTTTTCCTGCACCAATATTTACCTCTTAATTTTACTTTAAAAAACGACTTAATGACTTTAAATAGCGATATGTTTCGCTCAAAATAAAATTTAAAAGATCTGGTTCCGTAGTGCAGTAGGGCTATCTTTCTATTAAATAAAGAGTACTTTTTCATTCGTTTCAGATGAAAATTAGTGAAGCTAGAGTGGTTACCGCAAGGCATGTTTCAGTGACTATCACATCACGAAATTTGCTGTAGCACGCTAGCTACTGCACGGATTGTATTGAAATTTACAGAATATATAGCCCAAAGTATGCACTTGAATATGTGTATAATACTTTTTTGAAAAACAAATCGATGTGTATAAAAAATACGATGTTTTGGGCCCCATTTTTAAAGCGTTTTACTTGTATGTGGTACCTTAAGAAGAGCTGCGAGCTCTTTCGGGAGGTACTCGTTGACGAGCACCAAACCCGCAGGGAAAGACGCGTCAACCTTCGACGCCGGAAGGTCGCGCTTGGCACGCTTGGCGGCGAGCAGCGCGTTTCGCACGGCCGGGGAGGCGAGAGACGCGTGGATCGTGCGGGGACGATCTACGGTGGGGGTACCGCGCATACGCGCGACCGACACAATGTCACTGGGCGCCAGAGCAGTCCCCAGCGCCTGCGCGAGCCAAGACACAAGGGACCTGAGATCCTCACCAGAGGTCTCAGGGAGCCCGGAAATCGATAGATCGCATGATCGGGAGGCGAGCTCCATGCGAGCGAGCCTCGTTGTGAGCCCATTGAGCTCCGAGGCCTGGGAGGACACAAGTTTCTTTGTGTCACCTGAAGATTTCGCAACCACGGCTGCAAGGGAGCTAATTTGCTGACTAGCGGATGCGGAGCTCGCTTCCAAGCAGGAGGTGCGGCTGTCCAGTGATGCCAGCTTCTCCGCATGTTGGGCAGAGGCAGAGGAAAGAAGCTGCAAGCAGGATTTGACGTCATCCATCTGTGCCCGCTGGTCTGCCATGAAAGAATCAAGTTGGAGCTTCTGGGCGGCCATGAAATTATCCAATTTCTTAGAAATGGTGTCAGTCAGGGCTTCGACGACTGCTGCAAAGGGGCCGACATCAGCCGGCGTTGTAGTAGAAGGCGCAAGCGCCTGTCCGGCTGGCACAGAGGCAGCCGGGACTGCAGTGGAAGTGGCGGCAGACGACGGCCGAGCAGCAGCCGATCTGCAGGCCATTGAGTGAGTCGGCAAGCACCCTGGGTGGGTGAAGCCCATACATATCGTACAGGAACTGAGCTCCGTTTTAATGTCCTTCCCGCACTTAATACACCTGACAGGCACAAGCACTGTCACACTGTCCGTAGGCTGATGGGTTGGCATCACTGTAGGTGGCGAAGGCGGTCGGCAAAGCGAGGGTGGCAGTCCTGGCAGGAGCACTGGAGTGAGGGCGCAGCGGAGCCGAAAAATTTAACAATCCAGAAAGCAACAGAAAACTAACTGACCCAATTAATGGGGGTAAGAAAATCTGTCAAGTGAGCCACAGAAAAAGTAGGCGAGTTCTCGTCGGCTAGTTGACGTGCCTATAAAATTAATAGGCCAAAATGTGCGCAGGCCGATCAAGAACAAGCTAGTCACCTGAAACAGGCCCCGTGGGGCAGAAAAGATCGGCAGAAAGAGAGTCCAAAGTAGGAGCTAAGAAAGTGCGTGGAGTCTACTCACGAGAGAGAGAGAGAGAGAGAGACTAGACTAGACGTATATTTGTCCTAGGGCGTTTTGCCCTCTCAGAACATTACAATTAGAGTAACAGAATAAATTAATACAAGAGAACTTAAAACTAGAAGTGTTAATAGGTGAGGTGTGAGTAAAGCAAAGGAGCTAGGCACCCCGATAGACGCGCAAAGCAATCGCAAAGGTTTCATTACACAGAACGCATAGGAAAATTAGAAAATTATGAGGCAGGCCAACAAACCAAAAAGACGCAAACCTCACTCATATCGCCCAGCCAAGTGTGCACATAACGCATTCTTAAAAGATGCCTCAGAGTCGCACTCCCGGATGACAGCTGGAAGGTCATTCCAGAATTGCGAGCCCCGCACGGAGAAAGAGGCCGCAAAGAAAGAGGTGCGGTGGTTGGGCACACGGAGAAGGGTACCCCTCTGACGAGACGGGTATCCAGCAGAGCCTTCGAACCTAGGCGTGAGCAGATCCCGCAGGGGACCCGGAGAGTCGGAGACGACGGCACGGTAGAGGCAAACACCGAGGAAGAGTAGCCTTCTCTCGCGAACCTTCAACCAGCCGAGGCGGCGGAAGAAGGGTGTAATGTGTACATCGCGCGGTGCATCGAAAATGAAACGCACGCAGGCGTTTAGCGCACGCTGGACTCTGATCTCGTCAGTAGCGGTAATCCCTAAGAAGGCGAGGCAACAATAGTCCAGGTGTGGCAGAATGAGGGAGGATACAAGCTTAAGTCTTAAGCTTCGCGGTAAAGCAGTACGTTGGCGCCGGAGACTCGCAAGCACACCATAGATCCTTTTACAGATGTGTCCAGCGTGGTCGCCCCAATCGAGAGCAGGCGAGATGTGCAGGCCCAGCGAGACAACCTTAGAGGCGTACGGGATGGGCGTACCGCCCATCTGGACCAGGGGAACACCAGAAACAAACTGCAGGCCCAGGGCACGAGCAGAGCCGAGCATCATGCACTGCGTTTTCGAGACGTTAAGAGAGAGGGAGTTCATTGAGGACCAGCCAGAGACGCTGGCGAGGTCGGAATTGAGCCGCGTTATCGCCTCCTTTAACTCATAGTAAGGCGCAGAGATGTACATCTGCACGTCGTCCGCGTATTTGACCACCTTGGAGAACTTAATGACAGAGTTTAGGTCATGGATATACAGAGAGAAAAGGAACGGTCCAAGGACGGAACCTTGCGGCACGCCCGAGTGCACCGGGGACCAACGGGAGAGAGACCGTCCGATTCTGACTGCCTGTGCCCTGTTAGAGAGGTAGGACCAGATCCACTGTAAGACCGGAAGAGAGAAATTGAGAGAAAAGAGTTTGGTAAGAAGGAGAGAGTGGTCAACAGTATCAAAGGCCTTGGAGAAGTCCAGACACATCAGGATTGTGACCATCCGCTGATCAGCAGCGCGACGGACGTCGTCCAGGAGTGTCAAGAGAGCGGTTTGGGTAGAATGGTTTTTCACAAAACCATGTTGCGAGGGGTCCAACTTTCCAGAGCTACTGAGAAAGCCCTGGATGTCATTGAGGACAACCCTCTCAAGGACTTTGGACAGTTCAGGAAGAAGGGAGATAGGGCGAAAATCGGCAGGAGCAGACGCGTTCGGTTTTTTGGGTATCGGTGTGATTATGGCTTTACGCCAGGCGTCGGGGAAAACAGAGAAGGTGAGCGAAGAATTGAAGATCTGCATTACAGCAGGAAAAATAGCAGGGAGAGAGAGTAAGAGAAATCTCGCACTCAGATCGTCCGAGGGCGAGATAGACGAGTTCGCAAGGCGCACGGCGCGAGCAAGACTCTCCTCCGTAACAGGAGAGAAGTAGAACCGCGAGTCGTCGGAGGTATGGTTAGACAAGGACAGGCATGCGGGGACGGCCGGTGGGGAAGAAGCATGAGCAGAAAGGAAGAATGAGTTAAGGCTGTCCGGTGACAGGTGAGAAGGAGGAGAGGAATGAGAAGACGGAACGACACCGAATGACTTCAGCTCGCGCCAGAGAACATTCGGGTGTCGGTGAATAGAGAAACGGTCGAACAGAAAGGTAGTTCTGGCTCGCGCCAGAAGAGCCTGGACACGGTTACGAGAGGCCTTGTAAAGGGCCCAAGTAGTCGAGTTACCAGACCTGAGGAAGGAGCGCCTGAGCGAGTCCCGAGAACGCATCTCGGTTCTAATCTCAGGGGTGATCCAGGGAGCAGGAGGCCGTCGGATACGCAGAGGCCGAAGCGGGGCGTGCTCATCGAGAACTCCGAGCATTCCCGAATTGAAGTTGTCTACCAACCGATCCACGCTGCTCTCACAAGTGTTCGAAGCAAGTCGAACGCAGCTCAGCTGCGATATGTCATCAAGTAGCGCGTCACGATTGACGGAACCATATCTACGACGAAGATCATTGGTTGGAGTAACCCGAGAAGTTAGGACGTACTCTAGCGAAATAAAGTCGTGGTTGGAGCAGTGAGGCTCTTTACTTTGGGAGAAAGAGGCTACCCTGCTAGAGTCGTCCACAAGCCCAAGGTCAAGTCGAGTGGAGGAGAAAGAAGTATGAAAAGTAGGTGAATATGGGATAGAGTAGAGACTGAGACGAGAGAAAAGACCTCCAAGGTAGTTCGCGTCAGGGGACTGGGAGCCCATGTCCGCGTTCCAATCGCCAAGAACAACCTTGTTCGGGAAGTCCGAGACGATGTCAGCAAACACGGGCTCAAAGTCCGAGAAAGGAACATGCGGGGGGCGGTAAACGACCCCCACTAGGAGCGAGCCGATAGAGGGAATAACCACCTCCAAGAATAAATATTCGGGTCCGCGAGATTGAGTGCGAGGCGAGGACGCGATAACAGAGGCCGTGAGAGTATCGCGAATAAAGATGCAGACGCCTCCACCCATTCTGCCAATAACGCGAAACGCGAAAAGCGTAAGAAAGTAGAGGAATGGCAAACGGAAGCGGAGGTCCACGGCGAGAAGGCAGGAGAGGAAGGATTAGGAAGCGTGGTAGCGAGGGAGAGAGCGGTGGCGGTTAAGTAAGAAAGCGGCGGACGGGCGAACGGAAGGAGCGAGAGAAAGAGAGGGGAGGTGGAATTAGAGATGGCGGCGGATGAGCAGAGCGAAGGAGCGAGGGAAGGAGAGCAAGAGGAGTGCGGCGTAGGTAGTAAATAGATTTAAGGTAGAAATAAGGTTGTGTAAGAAAGATTGTAACCCCGAGGGGATCAATAAACATACATACATACATACTAACTCGATTAGAACATCTATGAAAAATCGTCTACAGTTATGGTCAATACACATCGGGGGCTATTTTATCGTAAAAGTATTTGAATAGTCAAATAATTATGTACGTCATAGCAGTCATTAAAATCCAAATTATGTATCCATGCCATAGCAAAAAGGGCTAAAAAAAACTTTTTTTTTCGATTCCGCATAGTACGTAGATTTTTTTGATATGCATTTTGTTGTTTTTTTCTTTTACTTTACATTTGTATAAAGACGATACACGATCAAATTCCATGAATCACTTTACTTTTGGCAATATATGAATGAATGAACTTATCAAATTATTTGTAATAGTATATGTAGGTTTGGTAGTAATCAAAGTGAGGCAGTCTACTTCATTTTGCTTATCTGAAATGAAATCTAAAGACCCCGGTCTAATATGAATGTAACATACGTATGCCTGTACAGGGTGATGCGGATAATTGGAATCAGCTTTTTACCATCGAATTTTATCGATTTTTGTAATTGTTAATTGTCTCGGCGGACGTGTGATGCCACCGGTGTCGCGTGACTGATCAGGGCCAACTGGCCGAATCACGTCAAAAACCGACAGTCTTCCGATTAACCGGCAAGGTGTCGGTAAACTATTTTCGCAGCATACTGACGGGGAGAGTGCGAGAGATTGCGAGTGGCATAATAAATATTTTATGCATAATAAATAGTATAGGGAAGCGAGAAATAATTGTTGCTTCTCTCTTGTCTTCTCTCCGTGTTTTCCTTCCAAAATAACCACCAGAGCGGTCTTCCTTATGAACTAGGGAACACGCCAAGCTATATTCTATCTTGAAACTGTAAGAAATGAAGCCGTAGGAAGTGGCCCCGTGTAACCCTGTTTTCCGCCGGATTTCGCCATAGTTCGATCGCATATGTCAATATTTGTGAGTACTTTAGGTCGGCCGCCGAGAACGAGATGGCGCCTAATTTAGAGGGCTATTCGCGACAAATGTCAAACCAAAGCTTGGCAGCGCGGCGTGTTGTAGGGTTATGCATGCTAATGAGATGCAGGGACTGTTCATAACAATATGATTTTGGAGGTGGAATCCTCTATTCTGATTCACGAACTTTAGCTATGAAATATATAAATGGAAAAAAGAATGTTCAATAAACCGGGCTTCTCGTCGTTCTATGGGATTGTGATTTTGCCTAGGAAATAGTGTTGTTTCAAAACATAAGGATATAGGTGCAGTAATCTTTCGACGCGTTTATCAGATGCTTCGTCATTGTAACTATTTGAGCCGTTCGCATTATTCCTAAGAGCCTCTAAAGCTACGCTCATTATAATACAATAAATGAATGATGAATATGCAGGGTGTTCCAAAAGTCCCGGGGCAGTTAGATATCTCAAAAACTAAGCACTTTACAAAACATTGCTTCAAACAAAAGTTGTACTATTTTGAAAGATCTATGAAACTGCCATACGCCGTTGACGTTGGGTTGGGGGGTCAAGGTCATGGCGAGGTCAACATTATTTTCTTAAATGAAATAGCATATTTTTTATCATACGACGTCAAAGCTGGCGTCATGAAGTTTTCAAAACACTGGTCGAAAACATTTTTCCAGTTTCGGTCCTCGCCCTTGGGGTCCTCACCCCAGTTTCCGCTTCATAAATCTTTTAAAACAGTTCAACTTTTGTCCTCATCATTTTTCTCTAAAATGTTTTAGTTCAGAGATATTTCACCCTTCCGGGACTTTTGGGACACCCTGTATATATATGTATGTGTACATATTATTACGCGTCACGGATGTGGATCGCGTAATAGGCATAGACGAGGCTGATTATAAGATGGGTAAAGGCGTATATTTAGGAACCGGGAATGCGTGCACACAGGATGAGATCCAGCATTAGACTGACAGTCGTGTAACATGTTAAATAGTGGAACGACGGGTAGTTAAGGACAATGTTCAGGGCTTCAGACCAGGGGTGACAGGTGTTTGATACAACTGGACACCAAGGCCGTAACAATATGTATATGGGAATAGATGTTTATGTTCGCTTGGATACAAAAAGTGACGTGGACTATTTGACTTTCACTACTGTCATACCTATCGCATCCTGAACCGTACTCCAAAATCATGTGCTAAATGTATCTTGAATCATGTACTAATAATGTAAAGCAACAGAAAGAGCAAAAAGTATCAAAAACAACGATCTCATTGGATGGAATCGAACTCGATCCTTTCAAATGCAAATCTATTGCTTTACCCATAGCACCACTTGCAAGACTATCATCAAATCTCCCCATTCTAATAAAAGAATTGTGATTCTTCTCATAATTTTGTTTACTATGACAGGAATTTTATGGGAAGTGAAATATGATATGACAAGAACTTATAGCTTTGGTTTGAGTGACTCGTATAGCATATATAATTGCCTCAAAATACAATAATTTTTTGGATGAAATACTGCTTCATGTGCAGAGAACAAAACTAGACCATTAGCCATAGCTGTTTCGATATTCTCATACAAATTTAGTTTATAGTCCCGAATTCAGAGAGAAAATACACAACGAGAACAGATAGTGTCGTAGTGAAGATACCTTACTCTGTTACTAACTCAATTGGAACATCTATGACATATCGTCTACAGTTTTGGTCAATACACATCGGGGGCTATTTTATCCAAACAGAATTGGAATTATCAAATAAAGGTGTACATCATAGCAGTCATTCAAATCCAAGTTGTATACCCATGCCATATCAAAAAGGGCTCGAATAACAATTATGTTACATTTTGGAGATCAATGTATATAGTGAAACGGGAAACATTATTAGAAGCACAAAGCAGAACCACTATTCTTATAGTGGAATGGGCAACTGTTACAGATAGTTATGAAAATAGTGCAATCAGTAAAGCGATGGATTTGCATTTGAAAAGAACGGGTTCGATTCCGTGCAGTACGTAGATTTTTTTTATATTGATATTCCTGTTTTTTCTTTCACTTTACATTTGTATAAAGTCGATATGTGATCAAATTCAATAAATCACTATACTTTTGACCATATAGGAATGAACGAACTTATCAAATTATTTATAAGTTTCGTAGTAATGAAAGTGACAGAGCCCACTTCATTCTGCTTGTCCGAACCGAAACCGAAAGATACCGGTCCGATATGTATGTACTACATACAATGCCTGTCCATATACAGTATTCATCATCCTTTTACAGTGTTGTTACGGCCTTGGCGCCCTTACTGCCCCAGTTATACCAAACACCCGTCGCCCCTGGTCTGAAGCCGTTCTACTATCTAACATCTAACACGACTGTCAGTTTTGTGCTGGATTTCATTCTTTGTGCACACATTCCTAGTTCCCAAATATGCGCGTTTACCCATCTTATTATCGGCTTAGTCTATGCCTATTACGCGACCCTCGTCCGTGACGCGTAACAGTATTATGAAGAGCATAGCTGTACAGGCTCAAGTTGTTACACTGGCGAGGCATCAGATAAACGCGTTGATCAATTACTGCCCCTATCCTTGCTTTGGAACACTGCTATTTACTAGGTAAAATCACAATCCCATAAAACCACGACAAGCCCGGGTTATTGAACATTCTTCCTTCCCTTTATATATTTCATGGCTAAAATCCATGAGTCAGAATAAAGAATTCCTCCAAAATCGTATTGATATGAAGTGTCGCTGCATCATGTCAGTCAGTACATGCCTAACCCCATAACACGCTGTCAAGCTTTGACTTCACGCGAATAGCCCTCTCAATAGGGCGCCATGTCGCCCCCTATGGAAGACCTAAAGTACTCAGAAATATTGACCTATGTGATCGACATTACGGCAGAGTATTTCACGACCATCTTGGAAAATGGGTACACTTTAGACGACTAATTGGCTACAAAAATGACACAATCCCGTAAAACTACTACCAGTCCTGCCCCTATTGGACTACTATCTTTCGATTGAGATCTTTCCCAACCCAAAATCAGTCCACACAAGCGAGCAGGAAGTCCCCCCCCCCCCCCCAGCCGGACTCATATTTTGGGCCAATTTCGTCGGTAACACAGCGGCTCCACCATATCCCGCAGGTCGAAGCCTAGCGCCTTAAGAGTTCGAATTTGTATGTACATTCAAATTACTAGAATTGGAATTCCTGGAATTGCAGTTTGGGAAATCGAATTTCTAGATTCGGATCTCTAAATTCTAATTTCAAGAATTTAAATTTCTAGAATTTTAAGGCATGAAAGTAAAAGAATTGAAATACAAGAATTTAAGGCAGAGAAGTGGTCAGGGATTCAATCCATAGAGGAGGGAATAAAGTAAATTCAAAAAAGGCTCTGCTCGCTTTCTCTACCCGGAAACAACCTCTTAGTTCGCTATTTCTTTCAATTGAACCCAACTATTTATACGATTTTTCAACTGTTGTACTTTTGATTCATGCAAAAAACACAAACTCGATTTTTTCGATGTGGTAGTCAAGACTTCCCTCTTAACGTCACACTTAAAGTTCCGATTTGGGTCAATTTGTACCTGAATATTGCACTCTCCCCTTAATTGCTCGGGCGCTGTGAATCTTGGGGTGCCTTTAGAACCGTGTTTCTCATTGGACTGATTGCCTTTGAAGTGACAAGCC
Source organism: Crossocerus cetratus (assembly GCA_963675795.1). Taxonomy (NCBI): domain Eukaryota; kingdom Metazoa; phylum Arthropoda; class Insecta; order Hymenoptera; family Crabronidae; genus Crossocerus; species Crossocerus cetratus. Next base: position 10,527,353 of record OY776664.1, on the reverse strand, counting down.
AATCCGAAGTCCGCTAATTGAACCATCAGCGGCTCTGTACGGCACACCAATATGTTAGCAGGCTGAAATGGATGAGAAATCTGTTTGATTTAGTTACACTTGCAAGAGCGTCATTTCTTACCTTGATGTCGTGGTGAACAATGTTCCGAGAGTGCATATAGTTCAGACCCTTGAAAATCTCAATGAGTATTTCCGTTATCACCTGCGGCGGCGGGGCCTTCTCTTGTTTCGGGTGTTCCTCCAACCAATCACCAAGAGTTAAGTCGCAGAGGGCCATTTGGATGTACAAAATCCCCTGTGTGGTTATTCATTAAAATAATTAAATTGTTATTTTAATTAAATTGTTTATATTAATTAAATGAATGTCTGCTTTATTTGAATAATTTTTTGAGATTCTAATGTTTACTCACGCTTCTGGCATTGTAAGAGCAAATCCTGTTCTTATTTCCGGTGCCGTCTGTGGAGTCGCCCGTGTCAGTAGAGTCTGTGTCAATCCCTTGCACGCCGCTGCTTTCCTTCACTCCGAGGCTGATGCTGTGTGAGGGATTGTCCTTCTCTTCTTCTGCTGGAATAGTAATTTAACAACTTAAGGTATCACATACAAGTAGAGCCTGAAAAATGGGGCAAAACATTTGGCAATTTTTCTTTCTTGGATGCCAAGTAAGTATTTTTAAGAAATTTGGAGTGTATTTACTCCAAGCTGTGTAGTTTCATACTATGTGTATGATAAGTTTGAAGAAGACCATTTAGCTTGCAAGGAAAAAATAGTCATACTTCCCCCCTTTTTGCGCCTCTCCTTGTATGTGGTACTTGCAATTCATACTTTTGAGTTAATAGCTAGACCATAATCGCCGCCAACTGAATAGGCAGTATTAAGGAACTCGACTTTGGGTAAGTTCGGTTAATCGTTTCATTAAAGTTGCCGCCAACTCAATAGACGGTTTCAGGATTGCTTTTCTTCTTATTCCTCTTGTGTTATAATTCTCAGCATAACATTTCGTACCAACTCGTCCAGCATCCATTATTTTTGGTACCACATCATAGAAGTTGGATAAGTATGCCCATATACAGGGTGTCCCAAAAGTCCCGGAACGGTGAAATATCTCTGAACCAAAACATTTTAGAGAAAAATTATGAGGACAAAAGTTGAACTGTTTTAAAAGATTTGTGAAGCGAATATACCCATTTGATCTTGGGTGGATGGCTCAAGGTCATATCAAGGTCAACTTAATTTTCATAAATAGAACGCCCTATTTTTTATTATGTAACGTTACAGCTGACGTCGAAACGTTTTCAAAACCATACTTGATGACTATTTTATGATGGGAATTGCCAGACTTAAGCAGCCAACATCAGCGTTTTCACCCCTTCTGTGTAGGTGTGTGATCACACGTGAACAAATGTCTCATGTGCTCGACAACTTGTACGTGCGGTTGGGGCAATGTCAGATGGTTGAGAGACATCAATTCGAGCATTTGCCGAATTGAATATCCATCAGGCACATGCGCACGCACCTACACAGAAGGGGTGTAAACGCTGATGTTGGCTGCTTAAGTCTGGCAATTCCCATCATAAAATAGTCATCAAGTATGGTTTTGAAAACGTTTCGACGTCAGCTGTAACGTTACATAATAAAAAATAAGGCGATCTATTTATGAAAATTAAGTTGACCTTGATATGACCTTGACCCATCCACCCAAGATCAAATGGGTATATCCGCTTCATAAATCTTTTAAAACAGTTCAACTTTTGTCTTCATCATTTTTCTCTAAAACGTTTTGGTTCAGAGATATTTCACCGTTCCGGGACTTTTGGGACACCCTGTATATTCCTTCTGTATCATCATTTTCAAAATAAAATCCGAAAAACTATCTAGAAACCGCCTATTCACTTCGCGGCGACTATGGTTTGGAGTTAATAACAGAACTGCTTTAGAGCCAATAGCGTAAAACTATTTACCGATTGCCACACGCACGCCACAGCCAGCGGGCGGCAAACTCTGCAATTGATTCTGATCAAAACCGCGGCCGCTGTCGCTGCGTTCCGAATTGCAATCCTTTCCATCAGAGCTCGAACTTCCTTCCGAACCACTAGTTTCCGGGCCGTCGCCAAACTCGAACCAAGCAGCCTTGTATGGTACAACGTTCGGATGATCCAACTGGGCATGAATCCACGTTTCCTTCGAGACTCTCGCAATGTTTCGCGAAACGGTGGACTTGAGTTCGACCTGTTTGATAGCGTAATAGGTCTCGTCGTGCTTGTTCAACACTTTGTACACCTTGCCGAATGCCCCGGCGCCGATCTCAGCGATTTCCACGAATTCCGCATAGTATCTTGGACCGCTGTAGATTGGTCGAACCAGCAACCTGAATTGAGAAATCCAATTAGTTAAAGAAATGCTTGAAAACAGTCGTAGTATGCGCGGCTGTCACTAACATAATTGTTACAAATACTCGAGTAATTCAAATTGTTTTACGAATATTCGCTACCTCTCCTCGAATTTCTAAAATGCTCATTAGTACGATTGTTTCATTAATGTCGACTCCCCTCAGGGTTGGCAACGGATATGGAATACCTTTTGTATTCCCATACCGGTGGACCTACAATTTTTAAGGTGAATTTCCGATCCGCCCCCAGCGCAGTGCGTAAACGCGCTGAGAAATCAACGGTGACACGTGTTGGGGATCGAACCCTCGTCCCTGCTAATTGCGTATCGGGCACTTATCACCCTGAGCCACTGCGCGGATTTAAGATGCTTATTAATATTCAATTCTAATCTCCCAGTAAACGCAGAGCATAACATAATGTACCAGTTCTCTAACTCAGGAGTTACAAAGTAATGTTCCCATGTAAGGGCTGGGCAATGTCGCTGCAACGTATCATGGAAGTACCAAATTAATATTCCCATGTTACCGCTGTGTAACCTACCAGTTTCATACCATCGTTACTTGCAGTGAATATTCCCGTGTTACCCCTGTGTAACCTACCAGCTGCATACCATCGTTACTTCCAGTGAATATTCCCGCGTTACACCTGTGTAACATATCAGTTGCATCCCAATGTTACTTAGGGTGAATATTGCACTGTTACCCCCGGTAAGCCTACCGATTGTATAACAACGTTACTTTCCGCGAACATTGCACCGTTAGCCACGGTAAACCTACCCATTGTATAACAACGTTACTTTCCGCGAACATTGCACCGTTACTCCCGGTAAACCTACCGATTGTATAACAACGTTGCTTTCCGCGAACATTGCACCGTTACCCCCGGTAAACCTACCAATTGTATAACAATGTTACTGTTAAAGTGGTAGTTTCGTGATTGCCGCCAATACAGTCGCCAGGGTGTTGGAAGAAAGGGGTGCCGCAGAACCGCGTGCATCTTGGGTCCGTATTCATAATAATAGTCAGTTCTTATATATCTAAGTCCGTGCTTAAGACCTCCTTAAGCATGCGTTTAGGTCGACTTAAGACCACCTTAAGACGGTCTTAGGTATAAGAACTGAGTATGAATACGACCCTTGCATTATACAAAAGAAATAGTCAATGGATATACAAAAGCAAATCACACGATTGGCCCGTATTCATAGTCAGTTCTTATACCTAAGACCGTCTTAAACGCATGCTTAAGAAGGTCTTAAGCACGGCCTTAGATATAAGAACTGACTATGAATACGGGCCGATATGGGCGGGTATGTGGGTGGTGCAGACAAGGTAGGAAAACAGGCGCGAAACTCAAGCTATCATAATGATTAATTTATGTGTCGCTGTTGAGGTTACACGATGATGGTTTCTGGGCTTTGCCGACTCTCGACATTGTTATAATTATATGATTTCGTAGAGTACAGGCTGCAGATGTACATTGAAAATACGTATTTCCAAGGAAAAGCTGTATTGAAAGAAACCTAACCCACGCCTGTCGTAAATCAGCCCGCAACACCACGAGCTATAGCAGGGCTGTACCTCCTCTCCGAAATATCTTCACTCTCAGTTATATATCTTCAATAAATATATATTTAAAATGTAATTCGTTCACCTCTTCACTGTTCCCTTATTTTAATAGAATACGTAAACATATGGGGAATATATATAATGTTGCATTGCTGTAACATGCTGTAGTTCCATACCCGAAACGTAACTAAGTTACATTGCCGCAACTTACCCCCAACCTCAGAATGTTCGGTTCTTGGTAGGTTCCTGAGTAGGAAATTGTGAGCCAAATGTGTGTCCCAGGCAAGCTTGCTGGTACCTTACATCCCTCATAGCCATCTGCTAGCAGATTGGCAGCAGATTTGTAACAGGCTTAGCAGAATCTGTCACCAGATTCATATCCATCTGTGTCCGCATTTCGCTTGTGTTCTGGCGACAGCCTGCTGCGCAGGGCTGGGAGCAGATTGGCTGCAGATTCGTGACAGGGCCTGCTGAGCAGAGTCTGGCAGCACACAGGGCGTAGATTGTTAACAAAATCTGCGCCCATTCTGCTGCCAGACTCTGCTGAGCAGGCTCTGCTCGGTTTCTGGCCCCGTTCTGCTGCCAGACTCTGCTGCGGTTCTGCTGCAGTTCTGCTGCCAGGCTCTGCTCAGCAGGCTCTGTCAGGAATCTGCAGCCAATCTGCCGCCAGGCTCTGCTGAGCAGACTCTGATCGGTTTCTGCGCCCGTTCTGCTGCCAGATGGCTCTGCAGACTCTGTCCGACTTCTGTCGCCAATCTGATGTAGCAGGGTCTCCTGTATTTCTGCTGGCAGTTTGCTAGCAGAAACGAATACAACAGATCCTGCGGCAAAACTGCTATCTTTTTGCCAACAGACGTTGGCGACAGGTTTTGCAGGAATCTGTTATGCACAGGTTTGGCTATTAGGGATGTTATCTTCGGAAGCTACCAGGAAGCTACCGGCAAGCTATCACTGTTTACTGGGCTGTGATAATGAGCGTATTCTTGTTAATTATTCTGTTGCACCTCCCAAAAGCGCACTTTGTAATTAAGGGGCTAGACTCCGCATGGTAGAGGCGCTGCTTTACCGGTTCAAATGGCCGAAAATATGGGTCCGCGCCGTGAAATCCCACGGGCTTATATGACATGATTTTGGATTGGGAATGGTCTCAATCGATAGATAAAAGATCAGTACAGGCGGCTACGTCGGCGGTTTTCCAAGTTTACGTCGCTTTATAGTAATACCAATGTGCTAAAAGTTGTCAAAACCGCGCTGAGGAAGCCTTTTACACGGGGGTTTTTGTAACACAGTAAGAGCATTTTTCAAAAAACCGCCAACGTAGCCGCCTGTACTAATCATTTATCTATCGATTGAGACCATTCCCAATCCAAAGTCAAGTCATATAAGCGTGTAGGATTTCACGGCGCGAAGTGGGATTTTTGGCGTACTGAAGCCACAGACCAGGTACGGTACCGTACCTGGTCTGTGCTGAAGCCATGTTGTTGATATGCAGAGCGGTCTAGCTGAGTACTTTAGTTCGGCCAGCGCGATCGAGGTGGCGCGTAAGTGAAAGGACTATTCTGCACTCTATCCTGTCAAAACATAGCTATTTGACAGCAAGCTATCGGGTTAGGTTAGTCACGTGCTGACGGGATGCAGGGACATTCTGCACTGCAGACTCATTCTGATGTATGATTTTTAGCTGCAACACATATAAATGCAAAGAAGAATGGTCCGGTTGGTTGTAGTTTTATGGGATTGCATTGTTCCTTGGTGAATAGCAATGTTTCAAACCAGAATAAGCGTAGTAATCTTTCAACTCATTTACCAGCTGCCTTGCCATGGAAATATTTGTATGCCATTGTAGCAATTTGAGACCTTCTATACCTAAGAGCCAGCAGAAATATGTTCGCTTGGATACTATAAACTGTAGTTACCAAACACTTGGCAAGTGCAGTCGTTCGCAGCATAATTTGATGTTCGAGAATCTTGGTAATGCATATGTAGGAGGCACAACATGCAGGTCCCCTCAAACATACCTTTGAAAGATGCTGTGTAAGAGTATATACTTTGGCGATGGTTTTTTCTAGAATGGACGCTCTAATCAACATCTTCATTTGCACATTTACATTTTGGGATATTAGCTGTTCTATAAACTAGATGCAAGTAGAGTTGTTTATATGTTTGGTAGAAAATGCCTTTCAGTAGCTTGATTGTTTGTAATTCAACAGCCTATGTAACGTATTGATGTTATCAATCGTGCTAGTTTCCATTTCATATATTACGTACCAGGGCTGGTAACTGCGTAAGGGGAGAACATATTTGTTGAAGTACTGTTCATAGTACTATCAGAATATTGTTATGCAGAATTCATATTTCAACTCAAAGGTATGGTTGAAAACCTGCCACGCCTTTGCAGTTTCTAAGATCCATAAGTCTCAAATTATTGTGCACATGTGTACTGACTAAAGTTGAAATGGCTGTGCTTACCAAGATTTTGATTTTATTACCATCAGTTTTTTGAAACTCGCAAACAGTGAGCGAAGTGCTCTTTCAAATTTTGAAACAGTCCTACTTATATTTCCATAAACAATGGTGCCAGAAAATATCATACATCATGTCTGTCATTCATCAGTGAAATGAAGTAGACTGTCTCATTTTGATTTCTAGTAAGCCTATCTTATAAATAATTGGATAAGTTCATTTATATTGCCAAAAGTATAGTAATGCATTGAATTGATCGTATATCTTCTTTATAAAAATGTAAAGAAAAAAAGTGTAAAATACATGAACGAGGCGGAATCGAACTTGTTCTTTTCAAGTGCAAATCCATCACTGTACCCAAAGCACTACTTGGGCGACTACAGTACAATTTCCCTATTTCAGTAAAAGAATTGTGATTCTTCTATGTGCTTTTAGTGATATTTCGGACAAACAAATATTTATAGCAAGGCAATTTTCCCATTTCATATTATACGGACTGATGAGATAAGAATGTAATATAGACTCCACAGTCATCGGAGTGAGACAGTCTCATTCTACCGGGTATCCGAGCGAAAGAGTACCGCGCCGCTTGATACATGTGTGTGCAGAAGCGATAAGCGGGTGACGCAATCAAGGGAGTCAAAACAAATGAACCCAAGCTGGCCGCTGGGTCGCGCGATAGACATTGAGTGCAGCTCCATCTCGACCTTTAAAAACTGTCGGTAATACAGTGAGGGGCCAGATCTCGTGACGTCACGCGGGAGTCTAGCCCCTTAATTAGTTTCTAGTTCAATTAATTATAAACTTAACTTTTGATTATGTTTAGATAATTATAATTAATTAATTTCTAGTTTAAAACATAGTCAAGAGGTTGTCGTGAACCGTGGAACTTATTAATTAATATTTTCAATACTTCACAATAGAAATATGTTAGCAATGTTTTATTGAATCGTCCGGTTTACTGAAGAATTAATATCTGCATTTTTTTCAAGATTCCCTCATTTGGTTTGGCTGGATTTGAGTGTACAATCGAGATGCTTAAGTCAAATGCAATATTGCTGTCACCTATCAATTGTTGGATAATTTCCTCTCTGGATTGGCTGCAAGGCCATCTTGTTACTTGTTCCTGCCTGGATTTATAAGATTCTTGCAAATACCTGGAGAAAATCAATTGAAGCGTAAGACAGAATCTCAACATATCCTCTCGCTTTCTATCATATTAAAATTACCCAGTTCAGGTTGTGCTTGCCTATCTTGTGCAAGCAGACTTCGAAGTCCTGTTTTTATCTTTTGATTGTCAAGTCTGGCAGTTTTGATGTTGTTTCCTGTTGAGTTGAGAATTATGTTTTATAAATTGGAGTAATAAGCCTGCGAATCAAGTCTGACTTGTCTATGAGTGGGCAATTGGCGGACACTAGAACTCCCAAGTCAATCGAAAGAAGATTTGGTAGGAATTAATAATTAACTGGGATTCTTGCTTTATTTGCCCTGTTAGTAGTCTGCCAAGCGGAATGTAGTATCTTAGAAATAAATGTTGGTAAATCTAATGCGAAAGTTCTCTAACATGCAATATGTAAGAAAGCCTCAAGAAATGAATCATGCTCGCATTCCAAATGATAGAAAGCCAAGGCCTGAAAGCTGCGAATAAAAGTCATGCCAAAATGATGTGATAGTGTCTAATAATTTCCTTCACTGAATGGTACAAATCAGGTGCTTCTCGAATGCAAGTACAGAGCTCGGAGGACAGAATTGTATACTTTCACACTTATGTACTACCACAGACCAGGTACGGAATAGACCGGGCAATATATGGGATCGAGTGGCCCACAGCGCTGGTGTAGCATTTCGGCCAAAATTGGGGGTTTTTGTGGCGCACTCTACGTCTACAGAGCGGTGAAAGTCAGTACCCGAAGCGATGAGAGAGAAGGAAGAAAGAGAGAGAAACGTAGTGGCCGGGCATGGTTGCCAAATCGTTTTGCTTAGACTAGTGTTGTCAAATCGTTCAATGGATGTTCCGCTTCGAAGTCGAGGAAGGCGGCGTAAACACTTCTATGACTGGTGCCGGTTGAATTCTCTACGGGCCAGTCCATGCTAAGTCATAAACAGAATTTCTCTAAATCGGTCGTTCTTTCAAAAACTCCAGCGCCACAACTAGAAGACATTGCAATAAACTGAAAACGGCATAATGTTCATAAAGTTTCTAATTTTCATAAAAGAAATACGTTAACAATGCAAAAGTTGTTTAAACAATAATCAATGCAGATTGAATTCTTGAACTGCAATTATCTCCAACTGCAAGATTTAACAGCGATAGTTAATTAACAATGCAAAAGTTGTTTGAACAATAATTAATTCAGACTGAATTCTTCAACTGCAATTATCTCCAACTGCAAAATTTCACAGCGATAGCTAACAATGCAAAAGTTGTTTAAACAATAATTAATTCAGACTGAATTCTTCAACTACAATATTTATTCCTCTGAATTTTCGTAGAAAGATACTCTGAAATGTCCTCTAGACATACTGTAAACTTGTCTTGCAACTCTCAAAAGTTTCGGAATTCAAAATTTAAGTATATTTATCCTCTTTTGACTTAGACAAATCGCGCGTATGGAGCTGGACGGCTTAGCATAAATTGGACCCATCAGTTCTCCTCTCCTTCATTCAGTTCCACTACTTTAAGTAATGTTAACAGGGCGGGCCGCGTGAAGGCATGAAAGGAGGACTTGAAATGGTCGAAATGGTCACAGAGCAATAGACACCATATAAAAAGAATAGAAGTTCAAATATTTTGGTATACCTTCCTAATGGACAATAATTAGCGCTGGGAATCTACTCGTGAGAGAGACTGGATTGAAGATAGAATACCTTCGAAAAATTAGCGCAGACGGTTCGAAGTTAAACTGCAGAATAGCATTCCATCAATTTGCTCTTGTATAAATTAATTTTGATTTCAATCATGGGAGCGAGATGAGAGCGAGATGAGAGGGAGATGAGAGATGTATTGTGCATCATGCGCGAAGAAATAGCAAAGACGAGCGGATCGGGTGGTAGCGACTGCGTCCTGCGTGACGCAGTTTTCGAGCAACACTGATCTAGCGGGTTATATTGTTTTATGACATGCCTGGTCTTATCCCGAAAAAGGATTAAAGACAATATGCCCGATGCGGCCAGGCGAGTTGGCCTGGCGCGGCGCGGGCAAAGACTGCGGAGGGTGCGATTCGCGGCAACGAGTCAAACAGGCAGGTAATGGATTAGGCAGCCCAACTCTGAACTCGGTGACGCGGAACTACCGTAACCGAGCAGTATGCACAATACTTTTTGTCTCACAGAATAAGGTACTACCAGCAAGGATATAATCAAACATAATCCTAGGGCCCGCTGACAAGCTTTCGATATATCGATCCAATTCGCAGAATCATTCTCCGCCAGTCACCACACTCAGACACACTCCGAGATCTCGAACGGAAAGGTTTTCCCCGCTCCTTTCATTTCGTACTGCTCAAAAGGACCATTGCATGATATGTACTCTGCTCTGGCAAACACACGTCTTGTAATAAAATACGTTTATAATTATCGAAACGTATAAGGAATGCATATCGGTGTCTAAGGCACAGTGATTCTTTGCAGTATTGTAGGATCAGTTTGAATGGGGAAAATCCCTGTCATTTGCTCAGTCCCAGAGACTTGGTGCTGCCGGCAGAAATAGATTCTGCGAATTGTGCCGCCTGAAACAACCCGCAGGTATGTTGAGGGCTAGCTGGTATACCGCAGGTCTACGTTTTATTGCACCCTTTACGCGCGTCACACTATGGTCTCGGACTCCGAATTGCCTATTCCCTCATCGCTCTCGCGGCTGTCGCTGCAGTAAGCAGAAAAGATAAGCTACAGTTCGTTATAGAACAATGCGACTCCTTAAACGAGTTCTTTTTGTCCACAATATTTCTAATCCTGCCCGCGCCATTCTACATATGCACGAAAACGGAAAAGGCGCGAGAGCCAAAAAAGTTTTTCCTTACGCCGGGGAACCGAACTGGGAAAATCCACGTGGTAGGCCATGCGCCTTACCACGGCGCACTTACGGCACTACTGCGATACCTTGAGTACAGGGGGCCATTTCTTAAAGACATTTATCTGCCGGGTTGGGACTCAGGGATAATTAAGAAGGGATGATTAATGCGGCGTTGACGTCCAGTCATTCGCAATCGTGGAAAAATTATGATAAATGGATCACGAATAAATAAGTATAGCGCAACACTAACAACTACTGCAAAAAGCGGCCTACGCAGATTTATTCCCTATACGATAATTTTCTGCAGTTTAAACTTTTCATCTACCTGCAACAGTTTCACGAAATATTTTGGCTCGGAGCAATTTTGTAAACAATTGCTTCGCTGTTAACTAATTGTAACCATATTAAGTAACTTAGTGTAATACTAAGAAATTATTGACGATGGTGCGCGATAAAATAACATTGCGTAGGGCCCGCCGTCCACGTTGCTATTCTGAATAAGCGCATCGTGAGTCCTGACCAATCACCAATCGGCTTCTGGATGGTCAATAGGAAGTACGAACATAGTGTAGATTTTCGAATTCTATACTGTCTTTGTACTAAGACGGGGATTGTCGGTAACAGAGAGAGTGACCCGGAAATGGTATGGGGTCCTCTCGACCCCACGGACTGGGCCGTTTCAATGCCCAGCTTGCCCGGTCTATTCCGTACCTGGTCTGTGGTACTACTTATCACAAACAAAACTCTTGATTGCAAGCACTTTACTTGTATTGTGGGGAAAGAGATCAGAAAGTGTAAATTGGATTTTGGATGTTGAAGAGTCAGGCGCTCGCAAACTGTTCCAGAGAGCTGGAGGAATTCTGTAAGCCAATTGTGCAGGTGCAGAATCAACATTCATATGTGTTTCATTGGCAACTTGCAATGAGGCTAGTTTAGAAATTACCAAGTAAAACCTGTAATTATTAGTTCAATTTGCAAGACTGAAAAAGTCATGCGATTTCGCTTGGAATGAAATTTAAGTTTAAATTAAGAAATTAAACAGTTAATTACAAATAAAAGTTAAATGTTTGAGACTTTGGCGTTCGAATGCTTGTTTATCTTATAAGAATTCAATTTTACAATAAAGATGAAAACTAAAACTAGGCAGCTGGTCGACTGAAAGTGCAGAAAGGAAAGAATAGTAGATACTCTAGAACAGCTATTTCTACTTCAAAATCCTGCATTTACACAGCTTATGCGAATTACCTCTTTCAAGTGTCTTCATCGCCGAGTTCCTCTCCATTTTAATCTCCGAAATGGTTTGTTGCTTGTGCGAACTTGTTCCGGTCGCCTTGGAAAGCTTCCCGATAGAAATTGGTTAATTATTAGAGGTTAGAATCGGAGATATCCGCTCTGAATGCGCAATCAATGACAATATAATCGGAATTCCGTTCGTAACTATAATTCGCGATACGCGCATTAAACTCAATTGCGTTTTAGTTACATTGCAGGTCCATTGCGAGTTAAGCTGGGCCGATAACATTTCTGCGAGGTTAGGTGTCTTTGCGTTCTTGCTAGATCTCGCTAATGTGGTAAAGATTAGTTGCGTATCTTGGGTCCTTCTCCAGGAATAGGCTAATTGGTAGCTTTTTCTTAATTGAAATCTATTCATAATTAGTTTTATTATTCCCCTTAGGGTTATAATTCTATACAATCCTTACTCACTACCTTAGCCTATCTTAACCCTATCTTAACCTCTACCTCCCTCCATCTCTCTCCTCGCTCGCCTCTCGCAACCCGTTCGCCTCCCGCCACTCGCTCGCCTCTCGCCGCCCGCTCGCCTCTCGCCACCCGCTCGCCTCTCGCCATCCGCTCGCCGCACGCCACTCTCTTGTCTCTCGCGCGCCACTCTCGTCCTCTCCCCTTCCGCTCCGTTCCACACATCCGTCCATATTCTCCTCACCCTCTCGCACATTCATCCCTCCCTTTCTCTCATACACACGCCCTTGTACTTCCGTTTCCGCTCCGTCTCTCTCCATCCACTCGTTTCCTTCCACGTCCTTCCATTCTTCTTCTCCCCTCATCCATTCTAGCCTCCTCAGCCACCCCTCTCCCTCTCCCCCATCTCCTAGCACCTCATCCGCCATCTCCCTCCAGCCCTTTTCCTTTCCCCATCCCACGCACTCCTCCCATACATGCTCCCACGTTTCTTCTTTCCTTCCACAAATCCTACACTCCCTTTCCCTCTCGTCCTCCCAGTATCTACCTCCCCTCATCCCGTTTCCCAGCCTGAATTTCATCACCCTTTTCCACCTGCTCTCCCCCCACCCCTTCTTCAAATACCCCGGCACTCCTTTACCCTTCACCCTCCCGTACCACACATTATATTTTGACTCCCCTATTTTCCCCCACCTTTCCCTTTCCTGCTCATCCTTTTTCCGCTTTATCATTTCCTCCCCTTTCAGCCCCTCCCCCTTCTCTCTTATTCTCTCCACCTCCTCTATCTCCCACCCTTTTCTTTCATAAAACACCTTCCTTTCTTCCTCCTACCCTTCCAACGCCTTCCCTCTTCTTGCTCTTTCCCTAATTTCCTGCCAGCACCTCCTCGCTAGTTCCCCTCCTTTCCCCTCCACCAACTTTCTCACGAACCCTCATGCCCTCATACCCGCCCTTCCTGCCATTTTTTCTTTCTGCACCTCCTCCCGCACCATGTATCCCGGCGTGCACCTCTCCAATCCCAAGACCCACCTCATAAACCTTTCCTGGGCCCTCTCCACACCTTCTCTCTCCTTCCACCCCCAAATCTCCACCCCATAACTTAGCACCGGCCACACCAATTTTTCAAACAGCCATAACCTCCTCTCCCAATCCTTCCCAAACCTCCTCTTCCCTATTCCCCATACCTTTCCCATTACCGCTACCCCCTTCCTAATCCTATCCCTAACCTGATCCTCCTGCCCCCCATCCCTCCTCACTATGTACCCTAAATATTTGTATTTTTTCACCTCCTCTATCTTCTTCCCCTTCCACCTCCAATCCACTTTTTTCTGCCCTCCACCCCCTCTCCTGCATCTCATCACCTTTGTTTTCGCTATGTTCACTTCTAGCCCTTTCCTCTCCATGTACTTCTCCAATCTTGCCATCATCCCCTTCATTCCCTCCTGATCCTCCGCCAGCAAAGCCAGATCGTCCGCATAAGCCAGTGCGTATATTTTCTCGCCTCCCACCTTTACCCCTCCCCATCTCCCCTTTTCTAGTTCTTCTTCTATGTCTGCTAAGAGCAGCGTAAAAAGACACGGACTTAATGGACACCCCTGTCTTACCCCCCTTCCCGTCCAAAACCTACCCCCCACTTCCTCCCCTGCCCGTACCCTTCCCGTCGTCTCCCTAATCACCTGTTACACAACACTTCACTGACCCCTCTCTCCCTCATCGTTTTTATTAACACATCCCTGTTCACCGAGTCAAACGCCGCCTTCAGGTCCACGAACAAGATCACCATTTTTCTTTCTTTCCTCATCACCTGTCTGTTAATCAGATAGTTCAGGACATATATGTTGTCAAGTGTCCCCATTCCTTTCCTGAACCCCGTCTGACTCGGTGGCAGGATGTTCTTGCCTTCTACCTCCTTTCTCAGCCTCTCCGCCAACACCCCCGCGTACACCTTATACCCCGTCTGCGTCAATGTCACCCCCCTGTAGTCCTCCACCTTTTCCCCCGATCCCCCTTTCACCACCGGAACTACCAACCCCTCCTTCCACGTTTCCGGCCATCCCTCCCCTCTCCACATTTTCCTGCACACCCTATATAGCCCCTTTTCCACTTCCTCCCCCCCATACTTCCATACCTCATTTGGAATCCCGTCGCTCCCCATTGCCTTCCCTTCCTTCATCTTCCTTATTACCGCCCTCACCTCTTCTTCCGTTAACTCCGCCTCTCCATCTCCATGCCCTTCTCCCTTCCTGCCCCTTACCACTCTACACTCTACCCCTCCTAACAATGCTCTGAAATATTCATCCCATTCCTCCGTCCTTATTCCCTCATTCACTGGCTTCCTTCTTCCCCTTTCCCTATTCACAATCCTCCATACCTGCCCTTCCGTCCTCGCTGTCTCCACTTCTCCCATCCATCTTTCCACTTCCTTTCTCTTCTTTCGTTCGCATACCTTTTTATATCTCTGTTTTTTCCTCCTGTACTCCTCACCTCCCCCTCCTGTCTTTCTCCACCTTCTCATTTCTTCCCTTACCCCTTCCTTCTCCTTCTTACACTCCTCATCCCACCAGCCCCTCTTCCTCCCCCTTTCCCTCCCCCTTCCCTCTCTCTGCTCCATCGCTGCCCAAATTTTCCTACTTAGCCTGTCCCACTCTTCCTCTACCGTTTCCTCCCTTTCTTCCCATCTACCAAATTTTTCCCTAAATTCTTTCCTTCCTCTTTCGCTCCAATCTCCTCTGTTCTTTCTTACTTCCTTTCCTTCCTTTCCCTTTCTATCCAAATTACTCCCTTCCACCCAAACCGTTATCGGCTGGTGATCCGAGTCTATCCTGTCCCCCACCTCCAACTTCTCCACCTTCTCCCTTGTTCTATCATTCCCCAGCACCAGGTCAATCACAGACTCTCCCCTCGCTCCTACATATGTCCATTCCCCTTCCCAGTCTCCCTCTATATTCCCATTTAGTATAGACCATCCTTTCTCCTCTATATATCTACACAGCACCTTACCCTCCTTCTTTACCTTCCCGTCCTTCGAATTCCTCCCTATCTCATACCCACCACCCTCCTCCCCCGTACCTACCCATTCCCCCCCCCCCCTCCATTCCTGTCCTCGCATTAAAATCCCCCCCCAATCAACACCCTAACCCCTTCCTCTCTTTCCTCCATCCATTCCCCTATCTCTTCCAACTTCCTCCCCATGTCCCCATTCACATACACTCCTATCACTTCCCACCATTGCGTCCCCAACTTACATCTGACAGCCATCACACCCTCCTTCTCTTTCCTTACCCCCCCCCCCCCCCCTCTCCTACCTCAATGTCTTTCCTTACCCCTGTCACCATACCTCCTATAGCTCTCCCTTTTCTATTCTTCCTACTGGCCCACTGTGCCTCCCACCTGTAACCTTTTGGCAGTCTAACCCTCACCCGATTCCAGCTCTTCTCATCCAGCCATGTCTCGCACATGATTATCACCTCCCAGTCTTCCAGCCCTCTCCAAAAATCCTCATCCTTATTTCCTAACCCCGCCACATTCCAGAATGTCACCCTATTCCCCACCCCCTTTCCTCTTCTTTCCCCCCTCCCCTCCCCTCTTACTCGTTTCCCGCCTCCTCTTTAACCCACCCTTCCTCTACCTCGTCCCACCTTCTAACTCTCCCATTCACCCACATCTTCATATATCCCACTCTTACGTTCTTTCCTTTCCTTCTCTCCTTCTCTGCCTCTTCTTCAATCCACCATCTAGTCCTCCTCTCATCCTCCGTCAGGTCGTCTGCTATTCTTTCTCTCCTCCCCTTCAGCTTTTCTTTCTCCCTCCAAACCTTCCTTTTTTCCTCCATTCCCCCTAGCTTCACTAGCACCATTCCGAAGCCCTTCCCGTCTCTTCTTCCTATCTCCCTTACGTCCTTTATCCCTCCTGCCTCCAGACCCATCACCTCCCATAATGCCCTTACCCGCTCCCCTGCCTCCTTTCCTTCTAATTTAATCCCTCTCACTATCACATTGTTTCTCTTTTCCACTCTCTCCTTCCTGTCCTGCTTCACCTCCAACCACCTTATCCTTCTTCTGTTCTCCTCCTCCCTCCCTCCCCTATCCCTGGTGACGTTCCCCCCACCTTCTTCTCGCTCCCCCTCCCACCTCTCTGCCCTTCCCAATATCCCTTCTATCCTCTCCCTATTCTCCTCCAACCTCTCCACCTTTCTCTCCAGCTTCTCCCTTCTTGCTTTCTCCTCCTTCATCTCCTTCTCCCATATCCTCCTTTCTTCCCTCCACTCTTCCTCCACTCTCCTCCGTTCCTCACTTTCCCTCCTCAAGTCCTGCCTCATCTCCTTCATCTGTATCATTAGCCCCCTCAGCATCTCTTCTATGCTTCCTCCCCCTTTCTCACCCCCCTCCTCCTCCTGCTTTTTCACTGGCGACCTTCCCATCTTAGCACTCTTCCTGAATGCTCCCTCTTCCTTGCACCCCTCTGCTCCCTCCTCCTCCTCCTCCCTCCCTCTCTTTCCCCACAGGCTCTCCAAACTCCCTGAGCAGCTCCCAAAACTGCTCACACTGTCCCTTCTCAACTTTTCTGCGTTTGAGGGCCTGCCTCTCCTTTTCTCCTCCCCCCTCCGCCCCTCCTTCTCCTCCTCCCCCTTGCTATCCCCCATTCCTCGTTCTATTTGTTATTGCACGTATTACTTGCCTCCCTTTTCCGCTTCCCTGATTCTCTTCCAGCCCGACCTTCCTTCTTCTACCCTTTCAAATTTCCCGCTCTGACACTTGTGCCTTCGGCCCCCAGATCCCACTACCTGTCACCCTTTCTCTCTCTTCTCCTACCTTCCCTCTCTATTTCTGACCCTAACCTCCTACACTCTTTTTCGTCCCTTTTCTCCACTCCCTCCCCCTCTTCCCTTCCGCCCTATCTCGCCCTTTTCGCTCCAACTATCCCTCCACTCCCTCCACACTCTCCCTACACTCCTCTATCAGGAGACTCGGTAGAGTCTCGCGCCAAGTAGAAGTTCCCTCTCCATATATATATGACATTCCGGCGTGCGACAGCCGAGGCTATATTATCCCGAACTCTAGCTGTTATCCTTAGTTACCAAACTTTCACCTCGATTTATGCGAAAGTTAGAGCCCCAAGAATTTATTTCAGAATTTTGTATTTCATCGTTGATTTTTCTGAATCCAATGAGCCAAGAATCATGTGGATCGGTCCAGTCGTTCCGGAGATATGAATTTCCTCTTTTATTTTTCTCGTGGTAAAGGCAAAGCGGATTAAGAGTTTCATCGTCCGGATTAATACAATTCCTAAAAATGTTACTCTCACGTGTTTCACGCGAGCGGGCACCACTGCGAAGTGCTGCAGAGCGCTGTGCAGATAACATGGTTTTATACCGACTCATTGGTTATGCCATGACTGGTGATGTGTCAAAACAATGATGACGGTTATATGAATGTGGTACAGTCCGATTGTATTTTTCTTCAAAATATGAACAACCAAAAAGGCGTGAAATCCCCCAAAATACATTAAAATGTAAAGAAAAGCGCCAAGTAGTTTAATGATCCAAAAATGGAATAGATATCACACAAGAAAGCCAAGTTTTCAATCAAAGATACCACACGTTAATTAATTAATTAACTTGCATCTCAAGCTTTAAAACTTGGCATGTGCAAATTTGTGTCAAGGTAGTCATATGCTAGTAATATTTTTTGATTGGTAATTAAGTATGCACATGCCAAGTTTTAAAGTTAGAGATGCAAGTTAATTAATTAATTAACGTGTGGTATCTTTGATTGAAAACTTGGCTTTCTTGTGTGATATCTATTCCATTTTTGGATCATTAAACTACTTGGCGCTTTTCTTTACATTTTAATGTATTTTCACTCACTCTCCACACTTCCACTCCACACGCTTCGCACACCTTTCACACGCCTTTCTCTCGCTCGACCGGAAACGGAAGTCAATTGAAATCTATTCATTATGCAGTGTTAAGTGTTAATTAGATGGCGGCTTTAAGGATGTATTGGAGACAAATATTTATTGGAAGAAATTTTCTGGAGAGGTTAATAAATCTATTTGTAACTCCCTGATAAAATTTCAGAAACATTCTACTATGGTTGAAAAGTTTTTGCATTATATATATATATTTGTTGAGTAAAGCCATACAAAAAAATACCGTGACAGCCACCATTTCAAAAGACATGACCCAGAAGAATACTTTCGTTAACAAAGATTAGTAAACGTTTACCAAATCTGTGAGCCCATTTAATCTTGGAACTGGAGCCTGGGTGAAGTCTTACTGAAACATTTAGCATAATCGGAGTTGGCTGGTGGTTATTTTTTTCGTGAGCGGGCGTAACGACGCGATTCTACTCGACTGTTTTTCTGAAGAATCGATTATTTTTTAATTAAAAATCAGCTTTTTGCTCCGGATAATATTTATTATACTTCTGTATTTATACTGTATACATGACTAACATTTACAGTAAGCTAAGTTTTATTTATTAACATTAGAATTTGTATTACTACTCCTATATGTATAGTATATGCCCTTTCGGGTTACAAAAGCACATACCCTCTCTCTCAACATTCGTTCTTCGCACTCTCACCGCATCTTCTCACCATTGAGCCCGCGATCTACATCCCTCCCCCTTCACGATTCCGCTTCCCTCTTCCACTCTCTCGCCGCCGCCTTCTCCTCCAGACTTCCTTCTGCTCATTTCAAACCCTCGCACCTTCTGTCTTGCCACTATTAGAATTTTTATTAATCAATGGACTAACATTTTTAATTACAAGATTAGCCTAATTTTTCATCATGAGGATTTCTCATCTTCATAAGAATACATTAATACCTTAGCGGTACACGCTGCGACTGCGTCAACATAAATCCCGACTCATCGAACACGGGCAATCATAAAATTAATTGAAAACTAAATGGTATGTGTCTGCGTTTCATGAATGTCTACTTTATGTTATCTATTAAATAAATGTTGTGTCATGTATGTATGTACGGGGTAATAGTAACTATATACATATATCATATTACACTTTTTTATTTTACAATATACTTATTCGATACTAAGTCTTTCTATCTCACTTTCAAATATTATTTTATGCAATTTTACTTTTAAACAATATTCGTTTTCAATAATCTGTTATTAAAGCTTTAGTTATTTCGGAATTTCTTCCACTGAGCAGGCAACCCTGTTTTCAAAAAAGCAAGGAATCGATTTGTTTGTAAACTTCGATTCTTTTTGAGAATAATCGATTATTCAATATTGATACTTGCCCCTCTCATTTGGCCACCTGAGCCTTACAGACCTTGAGTGATATTTCGTTGAATTCGTATTGAAAAAGACTACAAACGTAGGTGCTCAAAAAACTATGGTGCCATTTAAAAAATTAGTCCCGATCGTCGTCCCAGGTACAGGGCGCAGACGGTATGGATAATTGAGTGTGTAGCTCTTTCTTGCGCGCGCGTGATACGAGATGTATGGAAGGAGAATAATTATATGATAAGGATGGTGATATCTAAAGAGAAAAGGGAAGGCGGGAATGCCCTGTAGCGGAAGCTGGTCCCGATCCCAGTAGGGAGTGGATATTAATAAACGTATCAATCAATCAGTCAATATACTAATTCATTTATATAGTTGGATAAATAGATAAATAAAAAATCATATTGTAAAACAAATTCATCAATTTAAAAAATACCACACCAATAAGCCACCAGCGGTTCCTCTATTCGATTCAGATACTAGACATTCCTATAATTGCATTCATACGATTACAAAAATGTTTAGAATCCGCGCAGTGGCTCAGGGGGATAAGCACTGATATATATATATCAGTGGGGATAAGTGTCCGACTCGCAATTAGCGGGACGAGCCCCGGGTTCGATCCCAACAGCCGTCATCGCCGATTTTCGGCACGTTCACGCATTGCGCGGGGGGTCGTTCGGGATCCACTTTAAAAATTGTAGTGTCCATCCGGTATGAGCATAAATTTGGTGTTCCCTCCTGTCTTATGGACCTTCATACCGGGTCGGTATGTGAATACAGGAGGTATTCCATACCCGTCGCAAACCCTGCGGGGGTCAACGTCAATGAAAACAATCAATCAATACAAAAATGTTTATATTCATTTCATTAAGAGTTAATAGAAATTTAATTCTATTTGACAAAAAGTAACTAGAAATTATATTTTTTAAGGGAACAATCGGTAGGAAGCATTGCCTTCGCAACCTTGCCAGAGGGAAGACACTGTCGGACAGGTTGGGAAAGAGAAAGCCGTATATTTACTTAGCTACATATATGTGTATCCGTGATTCCGTACGGGCTCCATGCGGGCTTCAAACGCTTGCCAATCAGCGCGCCGTAATTAACACCTGGCGTCCCACGCAACCATACCAGTCCTTATCGGGTCCACGCTTGTATGCGTGTCATGTGCTGGTCGAGCCCACAGTATAATACAGTAGGGACACTCTCTGTCGGCACCTTTGTGGTCGGTGTCACCACCAAAATGGCGGCCAAGTGAGCGTAAGCGGCAACTCACGCTGTCGGCACGAGAGAACGCTAGCCTCGATTTGGCTTGGCTCGGCAAGCGGGCGGCTGGTTCGGTAGTCGGTGGGGATATCGAGCCTCCTTTTCTATACCGCGTGCCCACAGTCGCGCTCCCTCTCTCGCTGAGGAGGCCGCACAGTGTGGCGAAAACCCTCGATAGTTTGCATAAATTCTAAAATCGTACTTTTGGAGCAAATTTGGTTATGTATGGGTTAAAGATGTGTAAAACAATAATGAACAACTAGATTTATACTAATAAGGAGTTTATTGTAAAAAATTGAATAATCTGAATTAAAGTTCATCCGCATCTGAAAAATCTTCTGATGAATCTTCAGATGAACTAGAAGAACTATTTCCATGTGAACCAGTAGAAGAATTCGAAATGTGTTGCGATTCTAACAACTCCAAATAATCTTTAGGAAAAAATTTCAGTTTTTTGAAAGGCGGCAAGCGAAAATTGGAAAACAGGGGATCCGATGATATTAACAAAAAATTGAAAATATCGGTATTTGTGTTGAACCGGGAGGATTTACGGGAAAAATGTTTCCGGTACAACTTAAAATCTTTATTCCTGGCTTCTTGTACCTCTTCACTTAGCTGCTCAATTGATACCAAACCATGATCCACCACTTCGGCGCCATGAATTAAAATCTTGTGCACACTTGTAGGCATAGGATACCAGGAATACAGTTCTACATAATTTTCAGCGGTTTCTCTTGTGTATTTGCGGAATGCGTGTATATGTATTTATTTTCTAGCCACTGGAAATTACGCGCATTATTGTACCGAATCTCTTTATTAATTGGACATCAATACCGGTTGTATTTGCAGATGTGTTATAATTTTTAAAAAAACGTCTGGCAGTATTGCCATCATTCGAACTACCGAATCCAGGTTTTGGTTTATCAACAATGAGGCCCAAGTCTTGTTTGAATCGGGCTTGTATATATGTTTTTCTTTGAGCCACAATTTCGTTATCCTCCTTTCTTCGGGCTTGCCATTTCTTCAAAGACAATTTGTAGGCTAGATGTAACAACCACTCAAAACACCGGATCCAGCCATGCAGTACAGATATACCAAATTAGTCAATTAAATTGTCTGAAACATTTTTTTAAAAACCGCTTTATTTTTGAATCCGGTATACAAAATGAATTTTCACAAAAATGTGCAAAAATGTGCAAAGTTTAGTTCCGAATAAGTAAAGTACGAGAAATTCTTGGCAATTTGACGTAAAAACTTTTCCGGGAAGTGCTGGGAACGTAGTTAAAAGTTAAGAAACACATTGACACTATGCTGTTCTTTGAAAACTGTTAACTGACTGTTAATATTTAACATATTTTTCGTCTTTTATATTGCGTATTCTTTTTATGGTCATTTGATAAGGAAATTGTAATGTTCATTTGATCCGGAAACGCCGCTTGGTGTTTATAGATCAGCCGCTTGGGCGGGGCACCCGTGTTAATTTCACGAAGAGCATGCACTTCAAAGGTACGAAACAATGACATTAGCCGCCGAATAATTTCTGTATCTGTTGTGCCCGTACATGTAGATTCATATTGATCAATTTCCGACAGAAAATCTTAAATTAACGACCATTCATTTTTATAAATTCTGCCAGGTATTCACGGCCTTCGCCCGACTGTGCGGCGGTGGAAGATCGCGGTACCGCTGGTACCGCGATAGACGCGGGGCGACCAAGAATTTTATTTATCAGTATTACTCATAAGCAATTTTAGTTATGTTAAATGTTATATGAATGTAATATATTTAAAAATTATGTGTTATATGTATGAGTTGAATGTTTAAAAGTTATGTGTTATATGTATGAGTTGAATGTTTAAAAGTTATGTGTTATATGTATAAGTTGAATGTTTAAAAGTTATGTGTATTCGTTATTCTGCTATTGATTATGTTTGGTTATTTTTAATAAAATTCTGTTAAATTAAAACAAGTCTCCCTCTCACTCTCTTCCATTCTCTATTATCCTTCCTTTCCTCATCCATGCAAGTATCCCTCACTCCACCAGAGAACTCCTTTCTGTCATCTTTCCATTACCCATTACTTCCGACTTTTCGCTCTTACTCTCGTTTCCTCACAGCATCTCCTTGCCAACTCCCCCCCCCTTTTTAAACGAATAAGAAAAAGGTGGAGGTTCTCAATTCGTCTTGTATATATTTTTTCCTTAGCATAAGTTAAAAAAAAAACACTATACACGGACTCGAACCCCTTACCGCCTTCTAGGTGGGAGAGATCGCTCTCCCTTCACTCACAACCCGCGTCGCCTTACCATCTGCGCCGTTGCGGCACTCTAATAACTATTGTTCGTTTCTTATATTTAAGTTGTGCCCCTGGTTAGTTCGGATGAGGATAGGGATCAGGATCAGGATCAGGATTAGGAGACTTGGCAGAATCTTGCACAAAGTGTAATCAGTAAGTAAAGCGCCGGACAACCGAGGATACTAATTATATGATTGTTTTAATTGTATCATCCGTAAGCGGATTCAAGTTTTAAGTGTCCTTCCGAAAACCTCAGAACGTGGCTGTCATTTACCACGCAAGAGAGCGCCACTGCGGAGTGCTGCGCCTTGTCATTTAATCGATATGGGCTGCCAAAAATAGGCAGCCGATATCTGTCACTTTTCTAAGCGAAATATGATCGGTGAACCCATAATCTGTACCGACAGATTCGTAACTAAAGAGACTTATTGATCTCGGTCACTTAAAACCACCAAAAAGCCATGTAATAATAATAGATGTATTGTTAAATGATCCGCGTAAAAGATATTATCTTATTAAATTGCACGTTGTCCTTAAAAATAACATACGCATTAAATAATTATAATTTACAAGTTCTTGGACGGAACACATATCTAATGAAATATTATGCACTTACTATTTTTTCTTTGATTCGATTTTATTAATAATTCTGAATGATAATTTCAATTCGCTTGATCGTGGATGGGTGTCCAATTCAAGAATATCGGATAGTTGGTCGCCGCATGCAGTACTTATTCGCAAATTGCGGGCTCTAGTATAGTATATCTACGACGACAGACCACGTGGCTCCAGTGACGTAGAAATCAGTAGAAATGTGACAGTAAAGCCTGCAGTGGCGTAGCACGCAAATTTCCTCGAAAAGTGGTGGGGGACCGGATGAGTGGGCAATCAGGAGACTCGGTAGAGTCTCGCGTCAAGTAGAAGTTCCCTCTCCATATATATGTATATGACACTCCGGCGCGCGCCAGCCGAGGCTTTATTATCCCGAACTCTAGCTGTTATCCTTAGTTACCAAACTTTCACCTCGATTTATGCGAAAGTTAGAGCCCCAAGAACTTATTTCAGAATTTTGTATTTCATCGTTGATTTTTCTGAATCCAATGAGCCAAGAATCATGTGGATCGGTCCAGTCGTTCCGGAGATATGAATTTCCTCTTTTATTTTTCTCGTGGTAAAGGCAAAGCGGATTAAGAGTTTCATCATCCGGATTAATACAATTCCTAAAAATGTTACTCTCACGTGTTTCACGCGAGCGGGCACCACTGCCAAGAGCGCTGTGCAGATAACATGGTTTTATACCGACACATTGGTTATGCCATGACTGGTGATGTGTCAAAACAATGATGACGGTTATATGAATGTGGTACAGTCCGATTGTATTTTTCTTCAAAATATGAACAACCAAAAAGGCGTGAAATCCCCCAAAATACATTAAAATGTAAAGAAAAGCGCCAAGTAGTTTAATGATCCAAAAAATGGAATAGATATTACACAAGAAAGCCAAGTTTTCAATCAAAGATACCACACGTTAATTAATTAATTAACTTGCATCTCAAGCTTTAAAACTTGGCATGTGCAAATTTGTGTCAAGTAATATTTTTAGTAATATTTGTCTGCTAATATTTTTTGATTGGTAATTAAGTATGCTGTTCAGGAATCATCGCCCTATTGGCCCCCTAGATTTAAGCCATGTTATCTAGTATTCTAAGACTTATCTAGTCATGCGCATTCGGCCCCGTAGCCGACTACAAGATTAGCGATCCGCCTATCGATCCGCATAGATTCCACCAATGAACGTAGCGATCGGAACGCTCCCCCGCGGAAGCGTGAAGAACTTGCGCTTCTTCTCCGGCCGGCTTCCTTGTTCCACTATAATTGTTACTTTAGCCGAAGGAAACGGACGCGTCTTCTAAGGCCGAATTAAAAGCGATTCTTGTGTGTCGATCAGTACCGCTGTATTAGAGATATTGTGCCGCCGAACTTTGTTGTTCTTGTTGTGACTGTGATCGGACCGAGTGGTGCATTTTGCCACCGGCCCAAGGAATTACCGCCAGTATTCCGTACGGCGAGTTTTTGTACCGCCTCAAGGTATTTAAAATAAACTCTTGTCTATCAGAACTCCTCTAACTCTTGCTGTTTCCTGACTAGCCTGAAGCCAGAGTCCCGCATTCTCCGCAAACATATGCACATGCCAAGTTATAAAGATAGAGATGCAAGTTAATTAATTAATTAACGTGTGGTATCTTTGATTGAAAACTTGGCTTTCTTGTGTGATATCTATTCCACTTTTTGATCATTAAACTACTTGGCGCCTTTCTTTACATTTTAATGTATTTTGGGGGATTGAAATATAGTACATACATTCCTGCCTTCAATTTGCCGCATGGCGGCAAGCCGATGCTCTATCCAGTGTCTTATATATATCAGTGGATTTCCGACGATAGCGATCACTTCAGTGCAGAATGACAGGAGTAGCCGATTAGCAACAGAATGGCGACAATTTCAAAAATCTGTATTAACCCTGAATAAAGTTTTTCCTGCATTTTTCGTATCTTGCAAGAATTTTTCACTGTTTTCGAAAAGGTATAATTTACGTAACCCTAAATAAGTGTTTTCTTCTTATCAAGATGTTAAGAAACGTAGTGGCAAATATCCTAGCCGAAACAGTGCGAAATGATTCTTCTTCCACTGAATCATCATCTGATGATGACCTAGAAACCAGCAGTAGTGACAAGGAACCTGCTGTGGTACTTACTCACTACCTAAACATTTTAAGAGCACGGAACAGAAATCTTGAAGAATTTGCAAGGAAGATAGATTCTTGGAGCGACGCAGAATTTAAACGCCATATGCGATGTGACGGGGCAGAGTTGTCCCGCCACAAGAATCGCTCGTCGCTCGCACGTGCACGCGCACGCTACGCACGTCCGCCGGCTCGAACAGCCGTCACTCCAAGGGGCACCTCCTAGATCGAAGCGCGTAGACTAACTCGCCTTCGGGCAACGAGTCCTCGACAGCTAGAACGAGACGAGGTGGCACCAAGGGGTTAAGGAGTATGTTCCGTTGGCATAAGGAGCGACAGGGCCGATGGAAGCTGCGGAGGGAAAGGTCGAAATCCAGCGGAGGCGCTCATCCCCTGTGACAGCGAGACGACAAAAGCCGCGATGCAGCCTGGGAGAAGGCCGGCTTCGGCGAACGAAGATCGGCAAATGTACCAGCGACTCCTGCCCTACCGACCGCGGTAGAGGCCCAGGCCGAGGGACTTAGGCGCGCTAAGTTACCCGGCAACCCCTTGACACGGCGCGGCGCTGAAGGACTAGCGGGAGGGGCGCGGGGCGCGCGCGGGGCTAGGAATTAGGGAACGCGTAGGAACTCGCCACTCTT
Source organism: Crossocerus cetratus (assembly GCA_963675795.1). Lineage (NCBI taxonomy): Eukaryota > Metazoa > Arthropoda > Insecta > Hymenoptera > Crabronidae > Crossocerus > Crossocerus cetratus. Next base: position 10,501,029 of record OY776664.1, on the reverse strand, counting down.
GTGGTGACGCGACTTTCGAGCACAGTATAATACAGTAGGGACACTCTCTGTCGGCGCCTTTGATGTCGGTGTCCCCACCAAAATGGCGGCCAAATGAGCTTAAGCGGCAACTCACGCTGTCGGCACGAGATGACGCTAGCCTCGATTTGGCTTGGCTCGGCAAGCGGCCGCCTCACGCCGGCTGGCTTGGAAGTCGGTGGGGGTACCGAGCCTTCTTTTCTACGCCGCGCGCCTACATGTGTGCGCGGCGTACACGTATTACCGCCACAGATACGCTCTTCGTATCGCTCGGCGGCGAACAGCCGCCGCTCTGAATGCCTCTCTACTTTCAGTATTTCAACAATTTTTTTTTCCTTCAAAAAACAAAGGTCGCCCTTGCAATAGAGAATACTAATTATCAGTTCCCTGATGATCTCTGAAAAAATCCGTGCAAGCCTCATTATCCTCCCTATCACTATCTCTTTCCCCCCGGAAACAATTTATGAGATGCGTGAAGAGCATTCACTAACAAGAGTCGCGGTAGCCCAGCGGTAACATTTTTGAACAGTAATGTCGCGGATCGGAGTTCAGTTCCCGGCAGTGGCCGTACTTTTTTCGCGCCTTTTCATCTGATTTTTTATTTGTATTACATTAGCTCATGATAAATAACACCTATTATCATTCCTTTAACGATCATGCACAAATAGTTTTGCGAGACTGAGCTGGAGGCAAACTGCTTTTGCAAACTGAGAAACATAGTATACAGTAACCGTAATAAATTCTTCCCCGAATTCTTTCGTATCGCGCATAGTTATTATCGCATCGTATTAAACAACTGTAAATGTTATCACCCCGTACCCAGTGATAAGCTACTTTGAAAAGTACGATTATATTCGAATCGAAATCGAATACGCAATGAGTTCAACTGCAATAGGCTAGCTTTTCGTTACGCATCTCGTTTCCACTCGGGAATGAAAAGGTAGGAGTGACGGGGGGCTTAGGGCGGCGAATTTCTATTGATACCGCTTCGAGGGGATGGAACGGCCCCGCAAATTCCTTGTTTGTTTCGAGCGTGGAATATACATAGCAAGCAGGGAAATCCCAAAGAGTAATTCTTTCTATCGCGATGATTCTACCTTGCCCGTTACCCTGCTGCGCAGAGTTATAAAACATCTGGGTGTTTAGGGATGCCAGCTTTCTTTTGCCGAGGCCGAAAGCGCACCGGGATCAGGAGACTCGGTAGAGTCTCGACGCCAAGTAGGGGAAAGCGTCAAGCGTCAACCGACTGGCCGGCGAGACTCGCCGAGGCTCCTTTTCCCGACCCAACTCAGGTCACAATGGATTTCAGACACGCGAATAATTATCTACATATACAGTAGGACCCCGCATACTGCTCGCTGCTCGGGAGTGTACGTACGCAGTACGGGGGGTGGAAAATTTGTATGACACACCCGAAAAATGAGCGGTCGAGACCCTTTTTTATAGCCCACGTTATAAACCGTAAATTATCAACACGGCCTATTTTTCAGTGTAAAAGGTAAAAGTTTTATTTTGTTATTTGGCATTAAAAATTCCCTGTTGAATGAATTCGTGGTGTTTTTGCGAGAGCAATGATACCAAACTCGATATACTTGAACCATATAATGTTATAGTACTACCATGCAAGGCAGCCGTATGCGGGGTCCCGCTTGACGAGCACTTCTGCCTTGAATGTAGTATGTATAATATTAAATGGTCCAATTAGGTCGAGTTTGGTATCATTCTGCTCGCAAAAACGTCGCGAATTCATTCAACAGATAATTACTAATGAAACATTGGAAAATAAAAACTTTTAAGTTTTATTTGAAAATGTACCTGTTATATCCTTAAAAGGTCGTTAATCCGTAAACTCATAAATGACCCTCGGGGTGTACTACATCATGCAAATGCAGTAGAACCTCCAGGCACGTTGGGGAATCGGGACAGAATAAAATCCTAAAACGAGTTTCACCAATTTCGTGAGGATTAGCGATTTTCCTAAACTCGGCGGTCCTGCATCGACCGACTTTTATGACTTGGTTCCGCTCGGGACTACATTTATGACCCTGAAGCCATAAAAGTCAAGTCCATTTCAGGAGAATAAACATTATTATTAACATTTCTTGTTTTGCATTAATCATAATATGTCTAACGTATCCGTGATATTTTTACGAGTTCATTGATACGAAATTTGACCTGGGTTACGTATTAATTAGTAGTGGAACCGAACATTGAACCTTTACAGGATATCCTAATATAAAGCCTCGCCGGGGTCTTACTCTGTAACTGTGTGTGTAAAAATTTTCGTCAAATGTATTCACCGTGTTTACTGTTGGTATGTTCGGAGCAAATCATAATTAAAGATGAGGCTAGATCGCTTCTTTGTTCCAGTTTCAGTCAATCCAAGGGACCGATCGATCGGTCAATTTCAATCCTTAAACGTTTTCGTCTGAGTGCTAATCCGCGAGTTCCATTCTTTCACAGGTGTGAATGACACTATATGTAGTACCTGTACGTGTTACGAGCCGAGCAACGGATCGACATAATTGAAAGTTTGTGTTGCGGTGTGCCGGCGAAGGAATTAGTTTTGAAGTTTAGTGTGCATGAAAATTCGGTGCGGTGCATAACAAGGAAAGCGAATGAGCTTCGCCAATATGCGAAAGACCGTTCTGTACACGCGGTGGATGTGCAAGGAATAAAAAAAGAGTACTGCCATGTTGAGTGCGTGTCATGAATACATATATTATAGTGGCGATACTCAAACATTTCTTAAATTTATTTCGCATATACAATTAGCTACAAAGCTACATTCCCTCTCGGAGCGAAGAGTGCCAAGAAACTTTTGCCCCTTCATGCCTGTTCATTCATCCTCGCCAGCCCCGACGACGAATTTCCATCAGCCGCTAGAATGGATGGTCACTCGAGGGGCTTGCTTGTCACGAAGAGTCATAAAAAACATCTGGTCGAGCGCGGCACATTTTCCCCAACACAGTCGCACTGGAATACGTGCATAGGTACTTGCATATTTTGCAGGAACTTGGATACTTTTAAGTGTTCCAAAATGTTATTTTAAAATGCGATTTAATGAGCAAAGTCTCCCCCTGGACGGTATACCCGGCAACGCATTTATGGTCGGACTGTTATGTTCAAATTACGCATATACATTCATCTCGATCGTCTTGCTTAGCGGTGTCACATCATTGCACGTCATACATTCAAGTAAGTTGTGAGTGGAATGTGGAAATGTTTGTTTTATTTCTACAATACTCCTCATAATCGTGCCGAAAGGTAAGTACAGTTTTCCTAAGATGGTCAAGCAGAATGTATTGCTGTGTGTAAGATCATACTCAGTGCCCACAGAATGTTCCCCTCTGATTGGCTCATATCAGAGTTGTGAGAGCCTTTCAAACTGACGACAAGAACAAATGGAAATATTTTCTATCGAATACCATTGCATGAAAACATTTTGACATCTTACAGTACCAGTAGACGGGAGCCAAGTTAGCTTCAGGGTACCTCTTTAGGTAGACCGAGGGTAACCGGACCCATGGTGGGGGTTGGGTCCTATATAAGGGTTGCCAGCGGACACCCTTCATTTCACTTTTGCTTCCCGGACTGTATTGGTGAGTGGTCGAACTTTCTGTTCTTTTCGTTTTCGAAATTTCTTGTTTCCGCGATTAATCAGAGGTATAGTTTTTAATCATAAGCCTTCTGACATTTCTCGATTCTTCCAGATACATAAAAGATGACAAAAAGAGCGCGATCGCTGTCGCCAAGGGCACTGAAGGAGATGCCGGTGCCAAGCTTCACCCGCAAATTGGTAAGTCTGATTGTTTTTTGCGCCTTGGTACAATCGAATTGTAAAATATCATAAAATATTAGATGTTAGGAGCATTGAACGCTTAAAAAATTGTTGCATTATCTTGTTACAGGCAAAAAAGACGCAGGAGCCGCAGCAGCAGCAGCCGCAGCAGCAGCCGCGACCAGGGCCGTCCGCAATTGCGGACAACCAGAAAGAAGTAAGTCATGCATTCTATTGATTGTATGCAGTGTAATGGAACTGGTGGATCGACAGTTAAAACATGACGTTATACTCGAGAGTAACTTGGTTTATTCGACTGCCAAGGCCTTGGCTGTGACTTTCAGCAACAGTGGATGGGCTTAGAGTAACGGGGTTGAAGTGCTTGTGTCGAGTCTGAGTATTGAGTATAGAATGCCAGGACTAGTGATCGGGAGCCCGCTTTTAAGGCGAATTCTAGTAGAGTAGGGCTAGTTTTATCTTATTATGACTACCCGTAACTAGTCACCCCTGATTCACCAGATAAGGGTGGAAGCGCGGATTCGGTAGTTGATCTAGGACTATTGACAAGCATGCAGACTTAAGACTAAAATGGGTATTCTTGTGACTAGCTTATTATTGGATGAAGTTATCGCCTATGATAGAATTTGAAAGTTTATGACTAAGCTAAAAGTACTAAAAGTACTAAGTACGCCTATGACTAAACTTATCGTTAGATTATGGTCGGTACATTACAGCAGTAGCATAATCTAAGTCTTAACTATTAGAAAATAATCGGTATTAGGAGCGTTGGACACCTAAAAAATTGTTGCTTTATCTTGTTACAGGCTAAAAAGACACAGCCGCAGCAGCCGCAGCAACAGCAGCAGCCGCGACCCGGGCCGTCCGCAATTCCGGACAATCAAAAAGAAGTAAGTCTTACATTCTATTGATTGTATGCAGTAGCATAATCTAAGTCTTAACTATTAGAAAATAATAGATATTAGGAGCGTTGGACACTTAAAGAATTATTACATTATCTTATTACAGGCTGACAACACTGTGCGGATGTTACGAAACCTGGGCTACCGGGTGCGGACGGCAAAGGCAAAAAAGCGGAAGCCACAGCCGCAGCAGCCGCAGCCGCGGCCGCGACCCGGGCCGTCCGCAATTCCGGACAACCAAAAAGAAGTAAGTCTTGCATTCTATTGATTGTATGCAGTAGCAGAATCTCGAGTATGTACTGGAAACAAATATAGTACTTTACTGATAGAAATTTCAAAATACGGAGATACGTGGTTGAAATTTCGTGGAGAGGTTTATTAATCTATTTAGAAAACGCTGGCAAAAACTCAAGACGTTCTACTAAATGGTTTAAAAGTTGTACCGTTCTTAAATGAGGATTAGTGGTTTTGTATTCGCTAGATTCCGCGAATATTACGCACAGGTCTTAGAAAACAACTGCGCGTTAGTTAGTCCGTTCATTCTATGTTAGTAGTATGTTCATTCATTCTCATTCTCATTCATTCTATTTCTCGTAATTACGCTTCTGAGTGTTATCCAAATTTTTGACAACGATTAGTAAATGCGTCGTTGACATACTGTGAAAAACAGAAAACTGTCTTGGTATTTCTTTATGGCTTTACTCGACAAATCTTCATTTGTATATACAACGCTATAACTTTTAAACCATTTAGTAGAATGTTTCGAGTTTTTGCCAGCGTCTTCCAAATAGGTTTATGTACCTCTCCACGAAATTTCAACCACATATCGCAGTGTTTTGAATTTTCTATCAGTAAAGTACTATATTTGTTTTCAGTCATTTAATGAATACACACATCTATTTAGACTTTCATTGATGTCCTTTCACACAGTACTGCAATCCATGAACATACAAATTTAAAGAAACAATACACACCTTTGAAGTCAAGATCTACTTTCGTAAACTTTCTTTCGAAGATATCGGTTATAGCAGAAACCGAACTACTCTACAGAAACTTAACTACACTAACATACTCATTCATCTTATATTTTGATTACAGATTGACAATGCCATTGCTCGGGCCCGAGAGCTGGGCTTCCGAGTACAGAAGCCCAGCAAAGTCGATGGCGGTCGAGGAGTTATCGGACGCCGTGGCCGTGGACGGGGTGGGCGCCGAGGGGGTGGCGGTCGGGGGGGTGCTGGTCGGGGGGGTGCTGGTCGGGGCGGTGGCGCGCAGGGCGCCATTAATTATAATTATTTTAATGTAGAGTCTATATTTAAGCAAGTATAGGCTAATTATAATTAGGGGTAATTATACAGAAAGACGGCTCCACCGATTTCAATGATTTTCATATATGTTATGGAGGATGCTTCCCAGCATCCTCTAGAGGGAAGAGGGAAACCATCCTCCATAACATATATGAAAATCATTGAAATCGGTGGAGCCGTCTTTCTGTATAATTACCTAATTAGGATTAATATAGTTATAGAAAATAGTCATAGTCTACTCATAGTCATAGAATATATAGAATTAATATAGCTATAGAAAATAGTCATAGGCATAGTTATAGAACATTATTTGTAGTTAATTTTATCGCGGGTTTTTTAATAAATATGTTTCATTGTAACTGTGCAATTTTGTTGACAGCGTTAACTGTATCCCACATATCCTTCTCCTTCCAGCATATAGCAACATTCCCAATCCATCGATTCGCGCTTTTCTCTTTTTCAGTTTTTTAATCTGGCCGGGCATGTAGGGTAGTTGTCGTGCTATATATTGTCCGAGCGTAAAGCATAAGTTCAATTTCAATTTGTTCAATTTCTCAAATATTCATATTCATAGTCTACTTCTTGTGTTAGCGCCCTTTGAGAACTCCTTGTCTTTTAACGGATTGTAAAATCATCTTATCTGACACTACTGCATCTTTAGTAATTCATGATTACTCAATTCATCATCTTAACAGTAGTCACAGCAGATTTGCTTCGAACACGGCTTTCTGTCTTTGTATTTGTGTACGCAAGGACTTTTCACGAATGAAACTGTACGGCGCAGATACCTAGATTATCCACTCTGTCCACGCTCCTACGACCGGGATTGTGACAGATATTGCGGTTTCTGCATGTATTTCGTATTAACTACTTTGGATTTCGGATACGATATCAAACCGAGAACGATCTACATACTAGAATTGAGATGTCAAACATTTGATTACGTGGCTCACGGGTCGAGCTTTGAAATAGACTGCGCAAGGGATAGACTACAATTCAAAGTGTACTCTTTCTGCAATACTGAACTTCCTCGGTTACTTCGTAAAATTTGTCTTTTGCAATCAGAATAAGTAAGGCATACATAGGAGAAGGAAAAGGTAACAAGTGTCCAGCTCTATTTCCCGCGAAACGAAAGGAATTCTTTCACGCAAAGAAAGCTTTGTGCGCGTCGGGAGGCACTCAAGGGCCACTTGACTCGATGACAGGCGGGGGTTCCGCGCGGACCCACACTATTGCAGTTTCAACGTATGGCGCAGTATTTTGGTTTCGAAATTAAAGGGACCCGGCACCATGCATCTTCCAGAGAAATCAGTCCTCTGCAACTCGGCGCGTGAGACACAGCGTTTTTCTGTGCGTCACGAAAAGTTCAGTGCTCTAACGTGACTGCGATAATTGAACTTCTGCAATTCCGACTGCGATAGCAGCAATTGTGCAATGAGTGGTCACGTGAAAAGTATCTGTGCGATTGCCAAGTGCAGCGGGACTTATTTTAAAAAGGATAGGAGTCTTTTCAAGTTTCCGGCGGATGAAACAAGGTAAGTTGACGAATTTCCGGATATTGCGACGTTCTCCCTGCACCGATTTAGCTTCAGTGCTGACTTCTCTCTACGTTTTTTAGATGTAAGGAATGGGCGAAGGCATGCGGCATTGAACAAGAGTTCAATATGTTGCAAAAGTGCAATAAGCAGCTGCACAACACGTACAAGCGCGTGTGTAGCGTGCACTTCGAAAAGCAGTTCTTTAAAAATGTTAAGAGGAACCGCTTGACCGCCAATGCTGTGCCCACCCTTCATCTGCCTGCAAGTGTAGATTCGTCGGAAAACAGGCCGCAGTGCACGGGTAAGCGATAAGCAATATACCCGATATATGTATATTCGTGCTCACAGAAACTTTCGCTGAATGAATAAGTGATATACATTCAATTTCAGTCGCAGGTCCGTCCGATAGCGTGGCTGCGCTGGGCGAGCACTCGCATTGTGTGCGAGACCGCGTCGAGCGATCAGCATCGCCAGCACCACCAGGTATGTTTTGAGTCTTGCAGAGAGGATGCATATATCCAATGGAATCAGTATTGTTAACGGTGTATGTGTACTTCCAGTTGAAGTTCCGTCGGACGGTGCGATCCGTGCGCAAGACGCCAGCGAGCAGCCAGAATCACATGCAGGTATGTATCGTACAAAAAAGGGTAAATGGGTGCGAGTCAGCAAAGAGTCCCTGCACAGTCTTTTCCACGTCTAGGACTATTGGAAAAAAGACCGATTTCTAAAGAGTCTGTGCATGGACGTCACAGCCATCACAAATAATTGAACGTATGTGTATTCTCTCAGTTGCAGGTCCATCCGGCGTGAGACGACCCTTGGCTCGGTTGCAGAGCATAGGTATAAATCTAAGATGGAATTAAGGATAATGTAGCATACGTCTGTCCCTCTAAACGTACATATGTTTCTTTTTAGAAGCAGCCGGGTTAGTGGAAGTGGAGATGGATGCAGCCTGCGAAGGTACGTTTCGCATGGCAATGTGTGTCACATAAGGTAGTCGGTAAAGAAAACCGCTTTTCTTAAGAATTTCTTTAAACTCGCGCATAATAATCTTTATAAGAGCTTGAAACTACTGATCAAATTGTATTAGACTTGACCAAAACATTTTCTCACAATAATTTTCGATTCTTTTTGGAATGGCGTATAGGCTTTACACAATATGTAGTTGTTAATGTCATTGTCGATTATCTTGGAAACGATGTGCGATCCAGTCCAATCAAATATGGCCAGTAGTTGCAATATCGTGTAAAGATTGACATGTCACAGTTCAAAGAAAAGCTTATACATAATGGTTTCGTGTAACAAGGCTTCTCGCGAATCTATGTTGCTTTTCCCACCCTCGTATATAACTTGTCAAGGGCTTTCCCTATCACTGTATATGTATGACCCCATATACTGGAACCGAGTAGTGACTTCTCACAAGTGAACTAATCACACAACTATGCGTTTTTCAGCTGGTGATGAACCGCCTCGCAAGCGGCAACGACTCCAAGAACCCGACCGCGTGGACAAACAGTCTCAGACCCCCAAATCCATGCTGTTGCACGCGACGGAACTGGAGGCCATGCAACGGGAATTAAAGGCAGCGCGAATAAAGATTCGAGCACAGGGGAAGACCATCCGGCGACTCGAAGGGCGCAAGCGAGAGTTGAAGGCCCGACGTCAATCGAGGCCGCAATCGATGGATGAGTGCCTCGCTCATCTAACGCCCGAGCAGAAAAGCAACATATTAAGACAGGTAGAAGCTGCCAAATTTAAACGAAAAGGGCTACGATACACTATCGCAGCCAAACAGAGGGCCTTAAGCCTGTTCTATTTGAGCCCGAAGTGTTATCGTGCCTTTAAAGAACAATATATGTTACCGTCTACACGCACGTTGAATCGGTTCACCGAGAGTATTAAACTGAAACCCGGTATTAACGAATCATTGTTGAAAATACTAGAGATCAAAGTAGGTTCGATGGAACTCTCGGACAAGTACTGCATTCTCTGTTTCGATGAGATGCAATTAAAGAGCCATTTGTTCTATAGTACAGTCAATGACGCCGTTATCGGGTTTCCGACTCTCGATGGACTGAATAATAATTCGAGAGACATAAATGATGTTGCACGATACGGCCTCGTGTTGATGGCGCGCGGGTTAAAGACAAACTGGAAGCAACCACTCGCGTATATATTCTCACGCGACACAGCTTCGATGCCCGTGTTGAAGAAGCTAGTGCTAGACCTCGTTAGTCGTTTATTCCACATCGGATTAAAAGTGAGAGCTTTGGTATGCGATATGGGACCGTGCAACGTGAGTCTAGCCAAACAACTAGGAGTGACCGAGCATTCGTCGATTATCAAACACGATGGTCAAGATCTAGCTTTCATCTTCGACCCGCCGCATCTATTTAAGGCCTTGCGCAATCACTTTATTAGCAAAGTTTTTGAAATTCTGCAACATGGCCGTGTCGTTGCAACAGTCTCTTTCAAGTACGTGCAAGCATTGTTCGACATTGACCAAAAAAATCCCTTTAAATTGGCTCCGAGGTTGACCGATCAACACATGCAACCTCAATCGAGCCAAAAAATGAAAGTAAATTTGGCAACCCAGTTATTTAGTGCATCTGTTGCCAACGCTTTGGGCTTTTTAATATCTACGGGTCAACTGCCGGCAGAAGCGTCGCATACGCAAGAGTTTATCGAAATGTTCGATAAACTCTTTGATATGTTCAACGCGACTACGGAAGAATCGCCCAAGCCGTTCAAGTGTGCGTTTAAGGGCACCGAGGAGCAGCGGGCTTTTTTGGTCAAAGTCAAGAATTATATTTCGAACCTTAGGCTTCTTGATGAGAGGTGTAAGGATGCCACAAAACGAGTAACCGTTTTAAAGTGCTTGCGGTACAGCATCAACGGGCTACTCGATTTGTGGAGTATACTGAAAAAGGAGGGATTCACACATTTCATTTCCGGATTCCTAAATCAAGATCCGTTGGAAAATTTCTTCGGTCAGATTCGTAAGGCTGGGGGCAATGATGTGAATCCCACACCCATTCAATTCACGCGATCATTTAGAAAACTAGTGTGCATGAAATTAATGCACACTGGTACGGAGAATTGTGCCGACGACGGGGGCGAAATTCTCCTGCAATTTTCGAATTTCTGCCGGGACCTCGCGACACTTCAGGCTCAGCGAATCGTTCGCCCTGGCAGTTCGAAAATAAAAAGCGCGGCACCCACAATTCAAATTCCACAAGATTATCATACGCATAATATTTCCGAGAGAAATGCAATTCGATACACTTGTGGATATTTGATGCGAAGGTGTTTAGAAATTCATCATCCCTGCCAAACATGCGAGGAGTACGGGAAAGCGCACGAAATGTTGGATGAAAACACCACATTGAGTCTTTTAAAAGCGTACGATACAGACAGTGGTAGTTTATTTGGCAATTTGCTAATGCCTCCCAATGAATTTTTTGAATTCATTTGCAATTTGGAAACAAAATTCCGGGAAAAGTTTCAAACACTGAGCACCGGGCCAAAAGTGTCGGAACAGTTGGTACTAGTTTTTAAGACAGTACAATTCCAACATCCGTGTAAGGATTTCCCGTACGAATTCCTCTTGAAGCTGTTTGCCAGGATGAGAATATTCTATGAATTGAAAAGCGCTAATAAGAAACGCATTCTATTGCAACAAGCAGCGCGACTTAGAAAAATGAGAATATTGACCAATCAGTAAAGTTTTTTTACGTATTGTGTCATTTAAAAAACAAAAATTAAAGAATTGCATGGTAGACGCTTACCAGGCAAAATCTTAATTAATTTGGAGAGGTTGTGGGTGGCTGTTGGGGATGGAGGAGGCCACCACTGGGGAAGAACCCCAATCCAGATAAGGGTGTGAGTACACACCGCAAAGTACAAGCGGCACAATCTGCATCGCGAGTTCTGAATTCGTTTGGAACTCGCGCAAGTAGGTGCCGCGCGCAAAGTACAAGCGGCACAATCTGCATCGCGAGTTCTGAATTCATTTGGAACTCGCGCAAGTAGGTGCCGCGCGCAAAGTACAAGCGGCACAATCTACATCGCGAGTTCTGAATTCGTTTGGAACTCGCGCAAGTAGGTGCCGCGCGCAAAGTACAAGCGGCACAATCTGCATCGCGAGTTCTGAATTCGTTTGGAACTCGCGCAAGTAGGTGCCGCGCGCAAAGTACAAGCGGCACAATCTGCATCGCGAGTTCTGAATTCGTTTGGAACTCGCGCAAGTAGGTGCCGCGCGCAAAGTACAAGCGGCACAATCTGCATCGCGAGTTCTGAATTCGTTTGGAACTCGCGCAAGTAGGTGCCGCGCGCAAAGTACAAGCGGCACAATCTACATCGCGAGTTCTGAATTCGTTTGGAACTCGCGCAAGTAGGTGCCGCGCGCAAAGTACAAGCGGCACAATCTGCATCGCGAGTTCTGAATTCGTTTGGAACTCGCGCAAGTAGGTGCCGCGCGCAAAGTACAAGCGGCACAATCTGCATCGCGAGTTCTGAATTCGTTTGGAACTCGCGCAAGTAGGTGCCGCGCGCAAAGTACAAGCGACACAATCTGCATCGCGAGTTCTGAATTCGTTTGGAACTCGCGCAAGTAGGTGCCGCGCGCAAAGTACAAGCGACACAATCTGCATCGCGAGTTCTAAATTCGTTTAGGACTCGCGCAAGTAGACGTGTCGATCACAGGCGATAAATAGTTTTAGTCATACAATTTAACAATTTATAACGTGTAAATCGACTATTCAGAATCAGCCGAATGACGCAAGGTACTGATTTCTGCTGATTCTGAATAGTATACTTTAATCTTTAGAAGACATGTTTCAGAATCTAGAAGGAAGGGGAGAGAAGAAGCAAGTGCCCTAGCATCATCATATGATTGTGTACAAACTTAATAATACTTCAATAAATTAACCCTTCTGCCCTATATATGCTGAATTTATTAAATTTTCATAAAGTTTCGTCACCAATAATTCCATCTATTTCCCAAATAGTCTAGGTCATCATCAAAACGTATCGCAATTCTTGCAGGTAGACGCGAGCATTGGGACGACGAGCGAAATGACGGAGACATATCTCTATCCTTCTTTATTCTTGTAGGCCGCACCGTTTCTACGAGCGACTGCATGTGACTGCGACAAAACATATCTCCTTCTCGCTCCCCCTACGGCCTCCTCAGCTCCTGACCGAAATCCGCCGGTGACTGCGAGAGAATATATCTCCGTCGCGCTCCCTCTCGCGCTGAGGAGGCCGTAAGGGGAAGTGAAAGTCGCTTCCCCTTACGGCCTCCTAAGCCCCTACCCGCAGCTCGGCCGCGACTGAGTGTGACTGCGAGGGAACGTATCTCCCTCTCGCTCCCTCGCAGCGACTGTGTCGGCGCCTGGTGGATTTACAGGTGACATGCCGCTTTTCCACCGGGGGAGCGCAGATCGACCCTGGCCAGTCACGTGGTACAAGTGTCCCTACTGTATTATACTGTGCTTTCGAGCGGACGTGCGACCTTCATTCAACCAGTGTGACTGAATTTCCAATCGAACGAGCGAGCGAGATGAGCCCGACCAGACTCAGACGAGCGATTTCCCGGACGACTTTCCGAGTATCCCGGAGGCGTTGAGAATCTCAGAGAAAGGCGGGAAGCAGCGAACGACCGGTAAGCCCCGCGCGTCCCTTTGTTCTTTGTTCTTTGTACTTCCCGTGCGAGTCTCGGTGCCGGCCGTAGGCTCTCCTTGTTCGAAGCAGCGATAGGCAGCCCGCGGGCCAGCCCGGTGTCCCTTGAGGTGACTCTTCTGGTCACCCAGAGTCAAATAGCGTAATTAGATCTTAAGGTTTCGGCCGAGAAACGGACGTACGCCCGCCATTGTGGCGAAGCCCGTTCGAACGTGGATCACACCCACGTGCGAGGCATCGGGGCCTTTCTTCGTAACTGACGAACAGCTGGTTATCGTGCGAATACGTAATCTTTGCCGGAGCGTCGTAGCTCTTAGAATCATCCGCGATCGCACTTCATCTCACGTAGAATTAAGGTTTAGATTGTAAGCGGCGGCGGGAACGCCGAGGTGCCGGGCCATTCGTAGGTCCGGCTATTGTGTGATCGGCCGAGCGACGGCCTGCCCAAGCGAGGGCCCGAGAATTTGCATTAACATTCGTGCAATAAACAATCTTTGTTACCCAACCGTGTGGGTTGTCGATTCGCCTCTCCTTCTTCCCCGACAGGAACCCCTCTCTAAGCTAGCCGGGAGGATCCACCACGAGGAGTACCGGCGGACGAGCCAGCTGCCCTCGAGACCAGCTTTCCCCACGCGCGAATATAGAAATTCGGTTCCGTCCGCGGAACCTGGCGCCCGATTTGCGTTTTCAGGAAGTCGAGGACCAGCGGCCGATAGCCAGGCCGGCTATTATGCAGGCAGGATTTCCGAGCGGCTAATTCACGGACGGCCGGAGGGAAATCCCCCTCATAGCGAATATCTCGGCAAATTGCAAAAATATTATTTAGTAATATATAATTGATCATCCAATTTCGATACTTTGAAAATAACATATATTTATTATTTAATTATTTGAACTACAGATGACATGGTTAATACAAATTTCATACCACGACGTCGAGGTGGACGAAGACAGCAAAATGCTGTTTGTATATATTTTTATGGTTTTTGGCCAATACCGAGCCCCTTCGCCCTCTCGCAAAAAGGTTTAAGGTATCGACGATATCAATCCCCAGAATAGTACGCCGTGTGGTTAACTGGTTTTTAACTAAAGCGAATGAATCCATAAAGTGGCCCCAAGAAAATGCTGATGTCCTTCAAGGCCGTGCAGCATTTTTTCAAAAAAGAAGATTCCCCCACCCAAGTAGAAAATTATCATGGCGTAAGCAAGCGCCAGCCTAGCCATGCGAGCCTCTTAGCCTGGCGCAGACTAGCACAATTGGGCTGGCGTACCATCGTAGTGTAACGCTCTAGCTAGCCCGCGGCAAGCTAGCGTAACTAGCTTGGCGCGAGTCGGTGTTTTAGCTCGCGCCAAGCTTGGCGCTATTGTTAAAATATAAAATATTTACGGTATTTTACTCGAGTTTCGTACTTATAACACAACATCCGCAAAAAACATTAAAATGTAAAAAAATAGCCCTAAGTAGTTTAGTCCCTCACAAAAATATATTTCTAACTATTAAACCTAGCACCTATATCCCTACTAGACCAAAAATGTAATTGATATCATTGGAAATAGAAAGCCAAGTCTTTATTCAAACACGAACCCAAAAAAGATCTTGCCTCACAAAAAAACGTGTGCCGCATTGCGCAAATGCCTCACAATAATTATAATTATCAAAGAAACCGCAATACTTGGCCATGCCCGGTTCTTTGTGTTTTGACTCCGAAAATCCATTTGTGTGTTGACTCCGAACTCGATTTGTTAAGAACCGGGCGGGCCAAGTATTGCGGTTTTTTTGATAATTATAATTTTTGTGAGGCATTTGCGGAATGCGGCACACGTTTTTTGTGAGGCAAAATCTTTTTTGGTTTTGTGTTTGAATATGTGAAATGGAAACTAGCACGATTTTTTTATTTTTTATTTAAGCTTACGCAATTCTCTATACATTGAGAATTTGTATTATACATATACAGATTTATATTTTTAAATTACAATTTTGGAAAAAAATACAGATTTGTGAGAGGGCTTGTATGTGAGGGCGGGTAAGTAGACGACTTATGTCCACGGGCGGGTACAAGCTATACTTAGTGAGTTTACTCAGTAGGACTTGCCTCTGATATCTAAATAAGGGGCATTGCCAAACAATGTGGTTTAAGTCTTCAGTGCTATGGTTGCATTTGCATTTAGCGTCAGCTACAATGCCAACCCTTGCTATCTAGTGATGCAGCAAGATGATAATGATTTGCTCGCATGCGATTTATGGTAACTACAATGCTTCTGGGAAGTCCTTCATTGAAAAACCACGGCTTATTATTCTCTTTATAGTAAGATTTGAAGTATTTTTTGCCTTTAAATTGGCCCTGCTCCTTGATATAATTTTTTGTATCTGAGACACATTTGAATTTGAACAATTCACGGAGATCAGTAAAAGGAATAGTTATGGACTTATGAATTTGCAACTCTGTTGCTACAGTGATTTGAGATGCTTCTTTTGATAGCGATATTAAGATCACTACAGATACAGGTTGATCCGACTGCATTCGATCCAGAAACCTTGCTTCCATCAGTGAATATTGCATACGAATTGTGATTTACCAGAATTTTGTTAAATTCATTGTTTGGATTTGTGCTTTTTTTAAGCAGAACGCCGGCATTCGTGTCAACTGGGACAGCAGAGATAATTGTTTCAAATTCAAAGGAGTAAGTATTGTAGTGAGATGCTGTGTGAACATTTTTGGCAAGTAGAGTGATTTCATTTATACATTGTCGTAAGAGCCTTTGTCTTTTACGATTTTTTTTCTGTTTGTGAGATATACCAGCCTTATTGTTTTGTAAGTTTGGGAATTCGTGTTGGACTGGACTTTACTTAGGAAACACATACATAGGAATCTAGTGCGGTCTCTAATAAATTGGAGCTTTGATTCTGCTATTAGAATGTTTGTCGGAGTGCTAATCCGGTAGCCTAAAGCCGATCTTATTGCAGAATATTGTATTTTCTCTAGTGATTCACTCATGTGCATTCTTGTTGGATAGTATATAAAGGATCCATAGTCAATGAGTGAGCGAACCAGACTTTTGTATAGTGTTATTAAGGTTTCAGGATCAGAGCCCCACCAGGTTCCACATAGGAACTTTATTATGTTCAATGCTTTCGAGCTTTTTTGATCGATAAATGCTAGATGAGCTAGGGGAGAAACTTAATTTATAGTCAAAGATTATCCCAAGAAAACGAGTACGCTCAATAGACTTTGTAGTATGTTCCCCAATGTTAATCTCAGTTTGGCCAGGAAGAATCTTTTTTTGATTGAAGTGAATATATCAGGAGACTCGGTAGAGTCTCGCGCCAAGTAGTAGTATATATAGTACAGCGCGCGACAGCCGAGGATACTTATCCCGAACTCTAGCTGTTATCCTTAGTTACCAAACTTTCAGTTTGATTTATGCGAAAGTTAGAGCCCCAAGAATTTATTTAAGAATTTTTTATTTCATCGTTGATTTTTCTGAATCCAATGAGCCCAGAATCATGTGGATTGGTCCAATCGTTCCAGAGATATGAATTTCCTCTGTTTCATCACGCGGATTAATACAATTCCTAAAAATGTTACTCTCACGTGTTTCACGCGAGCGGGCACCACTGCGAAGTGCTGCGGAGCGCTGTGCATATAATATGGTTTTATACCGACACATTGATGATGCCATGACTGGTGATGTGTCAAGACAATGATGACGGTTATGTGGTACAGTCCGATTTTACGTTATTCTTCAAAATATGAACGACCAAAACGGCGTGAAATCCCCCAAAATACATTAAAATGTAAACAAGAGCGCCAAGTAGTTTAGTGACTCATATAAAAGGTATCTTCTTGAACTACCTTGTCCAAAAATGAAATTGATATCACACAAGAAAGCGAAGTTTTCAATCAAAAATACCACACGTTAATTAATTAATTAACTTGCACCTCTAATTTTAAAACTTGGCATGTGCAAATTTGTGTAAAGGTAGTCATGCTAGTAATATCTTTTGATTGATAATTAAGTATGCACATTCCAAGTTTTAAAGTTAGAGATGCAAGTTAATTAATTAATTAACGTGTGGTATCTTTGATTGAAAACTTGGCTTTCTTGTGTGATATCTATTTCATTTTTGGACAACGTAGTTCAAGAAGATACCTTGTATGTGAGTCTCTAAACTACTTGGCACTCTTGTTTACATTTTAATGTATTTTGGGGGATAATACTATATCGTGCCCGCGGCGGCGGGTGAAGGTGAACCGACGCGGCGTACCAAGCGGTGGTGGATGCAGCGTTATTTGTGGCAACGGGAGGAAAATCGCAGCGTCCTCGAGGATCTGCGGATAACGGACGGGATTTTCTACAATTTCTTGAGGATGTCGGCTGCTGATTTTGAAATATTATTGGGGACGGTCGCTCCCTCAATAACGCGTCAGAACACGCCATTTCGCAACGTTATCGGCCCGGATGTACGACTAGCGATTACGCTGTGGTTCTTGGCGATCGGCGACTCGTACGCATCGCTGTCATATATATTTCGAGTCTCGCGGCAACTAATAAATGGCATCGTGCCGACAGTTTGCGCGGAGTTGATATGGGCATTACGCGACTCCATACAACCACCGACAAGTGCGGACGCGTTGCGGGAAAAGGCGACCGGTTTCGAGGAGACGTCGAATTTTCCGCACTGTATCGGAGCCATCGACGTCAAACACTGTACAATTCAGGCACCACCCAATTCGGCCAGCGATTATTCTAACTACAGAGATCAATTTAGCATCGTACTTTTGGCGATTGTCGACGCGACTTATAATTTCATGTAGACGAATTGCGGAGCGAAGGGTAAATCATCGGACAGCGGTGTCCACCAAGAGATGTGGTTTTTTCGGGCGCTAACTGAAGACCACTTTGATTTGCCGGAATCGGCGCCGCTCGTAAAGGGGGGCGCGAAATGCCGTACGTGCTGGTCAACGTCTGCGCGTTCGCGCCCGACGAGCATATGATGAAGTCGTATCCCGGAACGCACCGGCAAGGAGATGTGAAGCGAATCTTCGATTACCGTTTGTCGCGAGCGCGGCAGATAGTCAAAAACGTTTTCGGCATTATGAGTGTGGTGCTTCGTGTGCTTCGGACGACGATGCGTCTGAAACCGACTAATGCCGGACTCATCGTGCCGGCCTGCACCTATTTACATAATTTTTTTAGGAGAAACGCAGCCGCGCGCTCTCTACACGCCGCGCAACACCTTCGACGGCGAGGACGAGCAGCACCGTCCCGCGGCGGGTTCCTGGCGAGCAGTCGACGGTGAAAACGGCTCCCAAGATATGGAAATGCGAGGAAAACCCGCGGCACGCACAGGCCGCGCTCTGCGGGACGAATTCGCCGCCTACTTCGTATCGGAACATGGCCGCGTTGACTGGTAAAACGACATCGGGTAGAGATATCTCGCGTATCCCGTGTGCAGTGTTCCGCGAAAAGACAATTTTGAGAGGTTGTGGGTGGCCATGATGGAGGAGGCCACCGAACTTTTCAGGGGATTAGTAGCCCCGTGTGCAAAATCAGAAAGTGAATCTCCAAATGGTGTTCGAGTGACATGAGTGATCGGGAAGTGTGCAAAGGTGCACAGGAGCAAGTCCAAAAGAGGGGAAAAGAAGCCGCGAATAGAACCATCCTCGACGGTCGTTCCGAGAAGGCTGCACGGTGAAAAATGCAAGTGGGAGAAACAAGAGGTAAGTAGATTTTTAACAAACTTTGTGTAACTTTTTTAATCAGAAAAATTTTGACAAATTTTTGTCAATTATTAAATAGAATACCTAGATTGCGCTTGCATTTATTTATCGCAATAGTCGTCAAATTAAGTAATGAAATCTAGAGTAAACTTAATTTCATAACAGTAATATTTGAGGGACTGGTAAAAATTCAATTTATTTAACATGAATTTTCCGATTTATTTCCGGCTAGATTTGCGATTTCGTCCACTGTGCGCCCCCCGAACCGCTAGTTAGCCCTTTCGAACCCACGCCGGTCACGATCGCTGACTGCGTGGCCGCTCGCGCGACATCGGCCCACCTTTAAAAAATCATAACTCGGTAATCCTGCAAGATATCGGCAAGCGAGGAGCGGCGTATTGTTCGCAAAGGATGAAGTTTTCATTAAAAAATACTCTAGCAGGCAAATCGTCATTAATTTTTCGCGACACTAATTTATCTGACGAAATCGGGAATTTCTCCGGTTCGCGTGGCAGTATCTTGCTGAAGTTAAATTGCTAGATGCATTGATGCCTGTTTGGGATAAACATTGGGGATGATTAAAGGTGGTCAAAGGTTGAAATTAATAGTGGACTGTATTGATGATTGTAATAAATAAGTACGAGGATTCGACTTGATTAAGGCTCAACAGGAGTGGAAAGGGGTTAGCGATCCACATGATCAGAGAATTGCGCCGTTGATGCACTCAAGGCCATGAAAACGGCCTGGCCACAATACCTCGATTAGAACAATTATTGGGAAGTGATCTTATGCACATGGATTTTCAATCGTGGAGGCTTGGGACCTCCACATTAGCCGATCAGGCTTGAGAAATTCATGACTCGATCAGAAATATAATAGGTGATCACAGCAGCTGATCAAAGCAGGTTCTTACAGTTCGACATCTCCAAGGCAAGAGCGAGAGTCGGGCTTGCCAAAATATTAGAAAGATTAGTTCAAGGTTCAATTAGTTCAAGTCACTCAACCCAGAATTGTAACCTATTTTTTGCAAGAGCTTGGAATAATTTACAAAAGCAGGACGATAAAGTAATTGGTCGGAAGCTATTACCGTCATTTTTTCTTATAAAATGAACATAGGATTTTTTCCAGAAAGATGGGAAATCATTAGACGTGTATATTTCATTATAGACTTCTATAAGAATCAATCTGTACTTTGTTGGTAATTTTTTTAACACTTCGTAATTGATTCCATCTAGCCCTGGAGCTGACTTTGAGTTGCGCGACTCTAGAGCTCTGTTAAGTTCGCTAAAGCTAAAAGGCTTATCAAAAAATTCATTCGTATTTTGATTGGGTAAGTACGACGGATCTACTGGAACCCAGGGAGGACTTATTTTGTGAAGAGCCGTTGAAATCTGATAATCAGTTTGAAGGTGTTCTGTTATTGATGAGGGAAGTGTATTCGTCCATTTATTTTTTTAAATTTTGCTCCTGTTCCAAGTGCGTTTGATGTCTGTATGAAAGTTTATGCGTTTTGTAAATTCTTTGAAGCTTTCCTTTTTTTTCGTTTTGAACATTTTCTTACACGGGGCAGTAAGTTTTTTATAGTCTATTAAGTCTTCTAGGTTGTTTGTGAATTCCCATTTTTTGTAAGCTGCCTTTCTTAGGCCTTTCGTTTTGTCGCATTCGGAATCCCACCATGGGACGGGGTTTTTGTGACTAGCATTACATACAGTTTTCTTCTTCGGTGTACTACTCTCGATAGCCTTAACTATAGTATTGACAAAACTTTCATATTTGATGCTGGCTGGTGAGCGATCAAACTCCGCTGAGCGAAAAAATTCGTAAGATTCTTCTAAAAGCGAAAGAAATTTATCCCAATTAGTGCGGACGGAGTGAACTTTGAAGGACTTTTTACGATAATAATTTTTTTCCGTGTTAATGTTTATAAAGGTAGGGAAATGGTCAGACCCAAAGGTTTCATCGTGAGTGCTTATATAAATTTTATCGGCCAAATTCAATGTTGAGGAAACCAGATCGAGATTCGACTTTTTGTTTCTGTAGAAGTCAATATGTGTAAGAGAGTTAGTATTGTGAAGAAAGAGATCGTGATTTTCAAAAGACTGTAAGAGCCTTTCTCCGTTGGTGTCAATGAGTGAGCAGTTCCAAGCTGTATGATGAGCGTTAAAATCATCCATTAGAATACAGTGACTGTTGTTTTGAATATTTTCCATTATTTGATCCCACTGTAATTGCGAAAGGGTCAAACCAGGAGTTCGATAGCAGACTATAATTTTAAAAGATGGATTTAAATTGATAAAATTCAGACCACACATTTCTATTGAATCGTCAGGAATTTTGAGATCTATTATTTCCTTGAAGGCCAAAAATTTACGTACCAAGACGAGAATGCTAAGTCGCGTAAGCTAAGTCTATCTTTCCTACACGTAATAAAGCCAGGAAAGCGAACGCTTTTCTGCGGAGTTAGCCATGACTCCAAGCAAACAAAAATGTCTATTTTTTTGAGGGTAACTTCTAGTTCTTCTTTATGCTTGATAATACTTCGTGCATTCCAAAACAGTAGACGAAGATCAGAAGATGAATGGCTTGATTGAAGTTGGCTGTGTGTTGAAAGTGGTGACATATGTATGTTATAGTTGTTGATGTAAGAACCACTAAGCTTGTGTTATCTTTTCGTCAACTGAACTGTTGTAATCACTTGAAATGTCCTCTTCGTTGCTTCCATTTATTCGGAGTAGAAGGTGTTTTTTGATTCTTGTGATTCTACTTTTTAGACTCCTCTCCGTAATAAAAGCGTATGAATCTATTACCATGTCATTTAATGCATTTAGGTCGCTGGTGTACTTAAAGGCGATTTCTGTAATGTTGGAGTTGCCGTGAGTTTCAGTTAGAAACTTTGAAAGGTCATCAAAATTAAGGGAATATTTTGTCTCGTTGTTGTGAAGGTTTTTCTTGGCTTCTTCCAGTTGAAGGTCAACTTCAAATTTGTCAGGAGTGTGTTGTTTTTTAACTTTTTTTTTGGTTTCTTAATGACTACTGTATCGTTTTCTTGCTTATCAGGCCTCTTTGAAAGAAATTTGGTCGGAGGAAGCAGATATTGAACTTGCGATAGGTCTCTTGATTCCAGAAACAGTAGGGAGAGTCAGCGTCAGCTGATGTTAAGTTAACCATGGTGTTCATAGAAACGTCTTGAGAGGAATTTGTTTCGTTATTTAGTGGAGGATTTCTTGAAGTGTTTTCCTGTTGGGAGGCGTCTACGTTTGTTTCTGTGTTTTTACAGAACTTTGCAAGATGACCTTCTTCTTTGCAAAGAAAGCATGTCATCTTTTCAGCCGAAAAATATATCCAATAAGTTGTATTATCGAAGTTGACCTGCATATTTTCCGGAATTTTTTCACAGTCTTCTGGAGAAACGTACATCTGCCGACGGAAGCTTAGAATATGTGCATATTCAGGGATCGATATTCCAGCCTTTATGCATGATATTTGCGATACCGGAGAGATTCCTAGCTGTGTTTTTAATTCCTCTTCTATTTTTCGGTGTGGAATAATTGGACAGACATTCGAGATTATGATTCTCTTAGACTTGGATATAAGTGTGGACGAATCAGTGAAGTGTTGGTGCCAATCTTGACTGTAGTGTGCTTGTCGGTAGGTTGATCGACAAGACTTTTGCTAGATAGGTAGAAGCAAATTCTGCTGTGTGAAATACGTGAAACGTAAAAGATGTTTTTCGGGTCTATTAAGTTACCCAAGGCCACCGTGTATTCTTGAACTGTATGACCTTCAATAGAGTCTAATATAATACCCTGATTTTTCGTTGGAAACTGAACTTGTTGAACTATTCTTGAGAACGAGACTGAGGGAGTGGTGTTAGGCGATGTTGAAACCATTGTGATTGATGACACGTATCTCTGTACTCAGAGATACAGTGCAATTACCTCTGGGAGACGGTTAAATTCGCCAATTATTCCCGAGCGTTGTCCTAGTCTTCGTGTAGATTTGTCACCATGCACAAGGCCTTACGTTCACACGAATTTTGTTCACTCACGGAGCTGTGTTGATAAACACGTCCTCTCGCTTCGACGTTCCAAACTCGAGTCAAACTAGCACGATTGATAACATCAATACGTTACATAGGCTGTTGAATTACAAACAATCAAGCTACTGAAAGGCATTTTCTACCAAACATATAAACAACTCTACTTGCATCTAGTTTATAGAACAGCTAATATCCCAAAAAGTAAATGTACAAATGAAGATGTTGATTAGAACGTCCATTCTAAAAAAAACCATTTCTAAAGTATATACTGTTACGCAGCATCTTTCAAAGGTACGTTTGAGGAGACCTGCATGTACTGCCTATGCATTACCAAGATTCTCAAACATCAAATTATGCTGCGAACGACTGCACTTGCCAAGTGTTTGGTAACTACAGTTTATAGTATCCAAGCGAACATATTTCTGCTGGCTCTTAGGTATAGAAGGTCTCAAATTGCTACAATGGCATACAAATATTTCCATGGCAAGGCAGCTGGTAAATGAGTTGAAAGATTACTGCACTTATTCTGGTTTGAAACATTGGTATTCACCAAGGAACAATGCAATCCCATAAAACTACAACCAACCGGACCGTTCTTCTTTGCATTTATACATATGTGTTGCAGCTAAAAATCATGCATCAAAATGAGTCTGCACTGCAGAATGTCTCTGCATCCCGTCAGCACGTGACTAACCTAACCCGATAGCTTGCTG
Source organism: Crossocerus cetratus (assembly GCA_963675795.1). Taxonomy (NCBI): domain Eukaryota; kingdom Metazoa; phylum Arthropoda; class Insecta; order Hymenoptera; family Crabronidae; genus Crossocerus; species Crossocerus cetratus. The sequence goes on along the minus strand of OY776664.1, from coordinate 10,477,308 downwards.
TCAAATAGCTATGTTTTGACTGGATAGGGTGCAGAATAGCCCTTTCACTTACGCGCCACCTCGATCGCGTTGGCCGAACTAAAGTACTCAGCTAGACCGCTCTGCATATCAACAACATGGCTTCAGTACGCCAAAAATCCCATTTCGCGCCGTGAAATCCTACACGCTTATATGATTTGACTTTGGATTGGGAATGGTCTCAATCCATAGATAAAAGATTAGTACAGGCGGCTACGTTGGCGGATTTTTGAAAAATGCTCTTAATGTGTTACAAAAACCCCCGTGTAAAAGGCTTCCTCAGCGTTGTTTTGACAACTTTTAGCACATTGATATGACTATAAAGCGACGTAAACTTGGAAAACCGCCGACGTAGCCGCCTGTACTGATCTTTTATCTATCGATTGAGACCATTCCCAATCCAAAATCATGTCATATAAGCGCGAAGGATTTCACGGCGCGGACCCTTATTTTCGGCCATTTCAGCCGGTAAAGTAGCGCCTCTGCCATGCGGAGACTAGCCCCGCCTGGTCTTTGCCGCGAGAAAAGTAACCGAGGAACTTCATATCTCCGGAACGACTGGACCGATTCGCTTGATTATTGGCTCATTAGATTCAGAAAAATAAATGATGAAATACAAAATTCGTAAATAAGTTCTCCGAGCTCTACTTGCTTCACAAATCAAGGTGAAAGTTTGGTATCGATTGAAATCCGCTACACTTCACTATAATAGAGTCTCAGCTGTCGAGCGCCGTGGAAGTAGGGGACTTACCTACTACTACTTGGCGCGAGACTCTACCGAGTCTCCTGATTCGCAGTTGAGAGAACTAATTTAATTCAATTTAAAATTCTTCTCCTTGGGCTGGTGTATCGAACTCGGTTGGCTTTTCATCCTGGAATGCTGGAAGTCCTGCGCCTTTAACCACTGGGCTACGGATATGTTACTTGATTGAACGCATCAAACTACTCTTCTTGTACACTTACAAAGCAAAATCACCGCTGCTTTCTTTCCTTCCCATAGAATACGCTGTAGGCTATAGGCAGGACGAGAGGCCTGCCTTCGACAAAGAGTGTCGCCGAACCGACCCTCCGCGTTACATTTTACGACGCGGGCGAGATAAGCGATCTGGACCGCACTGCGAGTGGTATCTGTTTGCCCCCCCCGCGCAAATCAGTCAGTCCACGGTGTCCGCGCCAAGAGTCGGAAGAATAAAGGCTTCAATCGAATTACGCTTTGGCTTTTAGAAACCTTAATCTCGCAGTCCTCTACCTTACGCACATACACACTCTTAGATTAAGGGGCTAGACTCCCGCGTGACGTCACGAGATCTGGCCCCTCACTGTATTACCGACAGTTTTTAAAGGTCGAGATGGAGCTGCACTCAATGTCTATCGCGCGACCCAGCGGCCAGCTTAGGTTCATTTGTTTTGACTCCCTTGATTGCGTCACCTGCTTATCGCTTCTGCGATCTCGAACTGCGGGCTGCTCCCGACTCCCGATGTTCCGGTCAAGGCTCGAGCCGTAGCCACACACACACTTCGCACGCACACACATGTATCAAGCGGCGCGGTACTCTTTCGCTCGGATACCCGGTAGAATGAGACTGTCTCTCTCCGGTGACTGTAGAGTCTATATTACATTCTGTATCTCATCAGTCCGTATAATATGAAATGGGAAAATTGCCTTGCTATAAATATTTGTTTGTCCGAAATATCACTAAAAGCACATAGAAGAATCACAATTCTTTTACTGAAATAGGGAAATTGTACTGTAGTCGCCCAAGTAGTGCTTTGGGTAAAGTGATGGATTTGCACTTGAAAAGACGAAGTTCGATTCCGCCTCGTTCATGTATTTTACACTTTTTTTCTTTACATTTTTATAAAGAAGATATACGATCAATTCAATGCATTACTATACTTTTGGCAATATGTATATCCAATTATTTATAAGATAGGCTTACTAGAAATCAAAATGAGACAGTCTACTTCATTTCACTGATGAATGACAGACATGATGTATGATATTTTCTGGCACCATTGTTTATGGAAATATAAGTAGGACTGTTTCAAAATTTGAAAGAGCACTTCGCTCACTGTTTGCGAGTTTCAAAAAACTGATGGTAATAAAATCAAAATCTTGGTAAGCTGCATAGCAGTTGTGGAGGGGGTCATTGGGTTTGTACTTTTTATGATTGTAAAAGTATAATTGTTTACGATTCTCATGTGGGAATTCGGGCAGAGAACATAAGAGTGGTAAATGCAGAAAACCGAACTTATTTAGAGAGACTATGTATATCCTTTTATGGATTTGGAAAAGAATCCGATTAAATTTCATAAGGTTCAAAATCAACCGAACGGTAATGATTGCAGTGTTTTCGCCATCGCTTTTGCAACTTCACTGCTATTTTATATTAATCCAGAAAATGTTTTGTATGAACAAAATTTAATAAGATCGCATTTAATGAAGATTTATAACACGCAAGTAATAGAGCATTTTCCATGCATCGAAACACAACCACCGTTAAAGCTCATTTCTTTAGAAACTTTGAGAAAACGTCGTGATGTAGCGACACGGCAAAGATTACATCGAAGTAGAGAAACTGATGTGATACGGCTAGAGCGACAGAAAAAAGATGCGCTCGCTCATAATCGAAAATATGTGGTTTCGAGCGATATAAATTTTAAAAAAAGATGCGAAACATATACGCAAAATATAGAGGAAGAACGCAAAAAGAAAAGAGATTTGTACAAGAAAACTCGCCGAAATGAGTGTACTAGAAAGCGCGATAGTTATACGGCAAACATAGAAATTGAGCGCAGTATACGTCGCGAGAGGTACGAGAAAGAAGCCGAAATTGAGCGCATTAGAAAACAGGAGGATTATGCGGCAAACATAGAAATTGAGCGCAGTAAACGTCGCGTGAGGTACGTGAAAGAAGCCGAAAGTGAGCGCATTAGAAAACAGGAGGATTATGCGGCAAACATAGAAATTGAGCTCAGTAAACGTCGCGAGAGGTACGAGAAAGAAGCCGAAAGTGAGCGCAGTAGAAAATATTATGCGGAAAATTACGCGGCCAGATATTCTGTCACATATTTCGGCAAAATGGAAAAGGTATTTACGTCTTCACACGACGAATCCATAGCGCGTACTGATCAGGAGACTCGGTAGAGTCTCGCGCCAAGTAGTAGTCCCCTACCCACGGCGCGCGACAGCCGAGACTATATTATCCCGAAGTAACGCGGATTCGATCGATGCCAAACTTTCTTCTCGATTTATGAAAACGTTACGGTATTAAGGATTTATTTCTGAATTTTGTATTTTAGCTACAGTTTTTCTGAATCTAATGAGCGTTGAATCAAACGAATCGGTTCTGCCGTTTGGGAGATATTATATGATTTCCTCGTGGACGAGTGCGTTTCGTTTTAAGATTAAGGTTTGACAAGGGCAGTATATACATGTGTACAGCGTAGGTCTGGCATTCCTGCCACCGGCGGCGCGGCGCTGCTGTCGCTTGGTTGCAGACAGAGCACCGCAGCACATCTCAGTGCATTGCAGAGTTTCAGCATGGAAGGGTCTCTGCAGACGAGTGTCGGATAGATACATTTACAAAATTTCGCGACGCTTCTACGCGTGCTCTATGATATGCACTATAGGTATTTTACAAGTGTTTATGGTAATACACGCGCAATAACTACTTACGTTAGAACTGATTAACAATCAGTTGTTGCAAACCCAACAGATAGGTTATTTATTGACGGATTGGGATCGGATCTTCGCAAGTATTATCTATGTACGGTTTATAATATTTGAGATGGGGTTTGGTGATTGCAATTAAATTGTTTATAACAAATGTTACTAAAAATAGGTTCTAATATCGCGGATGGCTTCGGACAACCTTCGGGACATGTCTCTGTGGATTTCAATAATTTGTTTATAAATTTGTTTAAACAATTGAAGTTGCGAACTTCTGATTTGGATTCTGCCTATGCGGTTTAATCAAACAAATTTAAAACGCCCTTCTAAAAAGGTTAGAAATGCAAGTTAATTAATGTTCTCTTCACAAATCCATTTGTGTGTTGACTTGGAACTCGATTTGTCAAGAACCGGGCGGGCCAAGTATTGCGGTTTCTTTGATAATTATAATTTGTGTGGGGCATTTGCGGAATGCGGCACACGTTTTTTTGTGAGGCAAGATCTTTTTTGGGTTCGTGTTTGAATAAAGACTTGGCTTTCCATTTCCAATGATATCAATTATATTTTTTATCCAGTAGCGATATAGGTGGTAGGTTTAATAGTTAAAAATATATTTTTGTGAGGGACTAAACTACTTGGCGCTATTTTTTACATTTTAATGTTTTTTGTAGTTCATAATGATTTCACCGTTACATATTCCGCAGATCTCGATTGAAAAGGCACAATCCGTAGAAGCTTAGTACGATGTTTGTATATGTATCCCTTTCCAGTCGATATGATATTTACTCTTAGGAATACATATTATTCTTCATAAATTCGACAAGGAACATTCGGTTCAAATGGGAGACAGTGTTTGCTGCATATTCGCCTAATAAATTGATTGATGGGCGCAATTTTCCTGATTTGTTACTGATTTATTAACGTGATGTGTACACTTATAGATTGCACTTCGTGAAAAAGAGAGAGAGAGAGTACATACATGTACTCTCATACACGTTGTTAGAACAACAGGACAGGGATTGTGAAAAGGGATCTTTTAACTCTATAAAGTTGTACACTTTTGGATATACTGGTCTCTGTTTATTTTCTACGTACAAACTATCACAGCCGTAGATCTCATTAGACTAAATTTCGCCCGCGCTCTCGCTACAGGTGCGAAGGCGACACGACTCGAGCGTTGCCGATGTTTCCCGAAGCTCTCGGTCGACTCTCTCGCCTGTACCGCCGGCTCACCACCCCCGGTCGACGTACAGTTAACGCGATAGACCTATCTTGACACACGTAAATATAAGTTAACGAATCATGTATGTATGTATATGGTTACATACAATTATGTTTATACGAAGGAACTGAAATCCCCACAAAAAGCATTGAAAATGCAAAGACCTGGGCCAAGTACAAATTGGTGAACAGAGTCCATCTATGATTAATGTGAAATCGTAGAAGGTGAGTCAAGTTAGAATGTGGACATAGTATAGGAGGCATGTTTGCACTCTGTTTCCATAAATACACTAAGCGCATTTATATAATTTATATAATATAATATAATATATGTACAATATCAAAAATAACAATTAGTGTGAAATATGTAGGAAAAGCCCAGCGTTGCAAAAGGCCCCACTGTGGGCACATGGATGGGGTGCCCATGGTGGGCAATTTGTAAAGGGACACTGTTGGGCGTATGCTGGCAAATCCTGCATTGCCCAGCGTATGGACCTAGAAAAAATTCGCGTTGGTATTGCGGGATCACCACGGTTGGTACATGGATGGAATGCCCATGATTTACCCATGGTGGGCAATTTGTAAAGGGACAAGGTTGGGCGTTTGCTGGCAATTCGTGGATTGCCAAGCGTATGGACTTACAAAAAATTCGCGTTACTATTACCGGACCGCCACGGTTGGCACATGGATGGAGTGCCCATGATTTACTCATTGTAGGAAACTTACAATGGGACACCGTCGGGCGTATGTTGGCAAAGCATGGATTGCCAAGCGTATGGACTTGGAAAAATTCGCGTTGTTATTGCGGGATCACGATGGTTGGTACATGGATGGAATGCCCATGATTTACCCATGGTGGGCAATTTGTAAAGGGACAAGGTTGGGCGTTTGCTGGCAATTCGTGGATTGCCAAGCGTATGGACTTACAAAAAATTCGCGTTACTATTACCGGACCGCCACGGTTGGCACATGGATGGAGTGCCCATGATTTACTCATTGTAGGAAACTTACAATGGGACACCGTCGGGCGTATGTTGGCAAAGCATGGATTGCCAAGCGTATGGACTTGGAAAAATTCGCGTTGTTATTGCGGGATCACGATGGTTGGCATATGGTTGGGCTGTCACTGACAGCTATTTTTAACCGATTTCAAAAACGGATGAGGCTCTTAATTCGGCCTGCATATATTTCTTTGAATGTTTGTCCTTGTGCCTTGCACTAGCATTCGACACCATCATTTACATTCCTTTACAAATTATTAAGCCGTCGTATATTTTCTTGGATTAAGTAGACATCTGCTAGTAACGGATGACTGTAGGGACGGTCTGAAGGCGATATATGGCGACGAGTCGCAATATTTGTAGATAACTCGGACGCTACATATCGCCGATCACTACCTTCAGACCGTCCCTACAGTCGCTACTTAACGACCGCCGCTAGAGATAGCGCTCTTACAGAATCGTGCCGTAGTGGCGGACTTCTTATGTTTTGGCGTATTTGCCCTTCCTTCAGTTAGTGAGAAAGTAAAAACCTGAGAGCGGATTGGATTAGTACTCTCACACCGGAAGAAAGCAGTGATATTCACTCGTCAATTATGTCGCGCCAATATTATCGCGTTAAAAAACACCGACAGATGATGAGATCTGTTGGCAAACCCGCAGTGTCTCAAGTTATTGCGATAGAGGATAGTGCTGAATATGGATCTGTTGCTACTGCAACAACTTATTCTAAAAGTGACATTGAAGAACTTCGTGCCACTCATCCTGGCACGTGCCCTGACGTGGACCTTGGGTTTGAACCCAGTATCAGTAATAGTGGTAGCATAGACGATTTCGCCAGAGAAGATGACACTATACAAGTGGCAGATTCTGACAATTACAATACTGATTTCCAGTCGAAGATACGTAACTGGACATTAAAACATCTAGACTCATTGCAATTGTCAGTAGTAAGTGAATTGCTCCAAATATTACGAGAGGCAGGGCACACAAGCTTGCCTAAATGTGCACAAACATTACTCGGTACATACAGTGCACCGTCGTACCCTTCAGTGCATGAAAACATGTCGCGATTCTAATGGGGAATATGTATATTTAGGCATTAACCACGGACTTCAGACAATTATTAATCCTGAAATTTATATTGAGAATGAAATCCGGGTGTTTGTACATATTGATGGTATGCAAATATTCAATAACTCGAGCATAGAGGTGTGGCCAATAATATTAAAGGTGTTTCACGAAGACTATGAATCAAAACCATTTGTCGTTGGAATTTATTCTGGCGATGCCAAACCACAGAATGTGTCGGAGTATTTGGCTGATTTCGTCGATGAAACGTCAACGTTAGTCAAAGAGGGTGTACATGTAATGGGGAATAAATATAGTTTTAAAGTACTTGCGGTAATCGCCGATTCACCTGCTCGTTCATTTTTAAAATGCTGCAAATCACCGGGTGCATTTTACGCATGCGAACGATGTATCACAAAAGGTGAAACAGTCGGCAAAAATTTAAGTAAAAAACGTATTTACCCCGAAACGGCGTGTTCGAAACGTACAAAAAAAACATTTAGGCGACAATCACAGACTGGACACCATAAAGAAGGTCTGGAATCACCATTATTGAAAATACCAAACTTTGATCCGGTTAAGTCCGTAGTGCTGGATTCTATGCATCTTCTGTACCTTGGCGTAATGAAGTACCTGCTTGAGCATTGGACAGTAACAAAAAGTATGGCGAGACTAAAACGTTGTACGATAAGACAATTATGCGATGTAATGCTGTCTGTAACACCTAATATACCGTGCGAATTCCAAAGGAAATTCTATGATGTTAATAGAGTAACACGATGGAAGGCCGTACAGTTTAGATTTTTTCTATTATACTGCAGGCCGGTGGTTCTAAGAAATATTTTACCGAAAAATACTTATAAGCATTATTTATTGTTATTCGTCGCGTGCAGAATACTTCACACTAAAGAGTGTATGACACAGCATAGCAATTATGCCAGAATATTGCTAGAAAAGTTTTTTAAGTTACTGCCTTCTATATATGGTCCGCAATGTCAGGTACTAAATATGCACAATTTAATACACATTGCCGATGACGCTGAAAACTTTAACATGCTGCTAAGCGATCTGTCAGCTTTTTGGGGAGAAAATTATATTGCAATTTTTAAAAAATTAGTCAAATCTCCTAACAAACCACTCACCCAAATTATTAACAGAATTACTGAATTAGAATCACAGCAAAATCAACAAATCAAGAAGCACACTTTTTTGCGCGGGTATATTTTAAGTCGTGATGTGTATGAGCACTTGGGTCATGTATACCTCTGTGCATCTTCTATAAAGATCAAAAATATAACATTAAAGTCGACTACTCCTGACAATGTAGTACAATTGATGGATCGCAATATAATTTACATCGATCAGATTTTAATCAAAGAGACGAATGGCAAAAAAGTCACACCGGAAAATATTTTTGTATTAGGACGTAAGCTCATGCACACCAGCCAATATTTTGACTATCCAACAGCTTCGGTGGATGTCGGTCTCGTTGAGGGAAGTAGGTTTGGCGACAAACAAGAACTGTATAATTCCCAACTAATTAGCCGTAAATGCATTGTATTTAATTTTAATAATCAGCTTCAAGCAGTTACTTTATTACATTCTTAATATAAAAATATCAGATTCATTCCCCATATACATATTAAATATTCAATTTCAATATTCAAAGACCGCGGCAGCGGTCTCTAAGGACCAACGGATTATTTGTTATACACCGGTACACGTAGCAATTTTGGGCGCGAGATAATTGTGCGAACGTGTGTGTCTATATCACGCTTGGGCGTCGGGTGATCGCGCGTCTTTTGTTTAACCACCTTTTGCCGGGCGTCGAAGTTCAACACATCGTTCTTTCGCGGAGAAAGACGCGGAGTTTAATTGTAGCTGTGACCACTGACTGGAGGATTATACTGGACAACGTAAGTAACGTGAATTTTCATTAAATAAGAAGTATGCAAGGGACATAGTACGTGTGGGGATTCACGATTCAATGATGAGATCTTTCCGCCGAGAATTGTAAGTTACAGTTTGTGAAGCAATCTCTCTCTTGGATGTGTTATTTGGCATCAACACTAAGTACGCAACTGACAAATGCAAGGGACAGAAAAGATGATGAAAGGGACGTGTAAAGATCGTTGTTTAAAACTTCGCTTATAATCAACTTTGCAATGAGCGCGAGCTGAAAAGCGAGTGAGACTGAATGTGTGTGCACGTGGTTATACGAGAGAGAGAGAGAGAGAGAGAGAGGGGGGGATGGGCGGGGGAGGGGATTATGAAAGCAAGAAGTGAATGCAGACTGAGTGGAAGAGAGTATGAGAGCTAGTTAGAGACAAGAATTTTTTTGTTTATACACAAATATTTTCAGATGTCAACTGCGGAGAAAACATATGTTGTTGTGAATTTCATTGAAGAGCCTGGAGCAAAACCAGTCTTGGACTTGGTGCCCAGGTTGTGGCTAAAGGAAGTAGACAATAAAACATATTGTTCTTACCCACCAAAGGAAGATTATGGCCAGCTAGACCAGTGGCTGGCAGAACAGAAACGGCCATCCAAGAAGTGGGAAACTTTTCCCATTGAAATTGTTTCGTATGCAGGTAATGAAAAGTTTTTTGAGATTGTTAATCGCTTTCGTAGCAGAGTAGATTGGAACGCATGTATACTAATGTGTATTTTTCAGAGGGTTTAAAGCAAGGCAAGCGTAGGATGCAAAGAGCACTCACATCAATGACCAATATTGATTCTGATCAATGTGCATCCAAAACATCTGCAAATACTGCTAATACTATTGCATGTCTTGAGGAGGAGCTCGACACAGTAGGACCCATGTCGAACATTGGTAAGATCACAATGATATAAGTAAATTGTGTCATAAATTAGGTGAATTACGAAATCATTACTGATAACAATGTCTGTGTTCAGATTCTAATGGCAGGTCAGGTGCTAGGCCCAAACTAGTGGAGGATCCCATCACAGACAACGGTACATCATATAATAATTATTTTATGAATAGCATGTGATTCCCATTCGCTTGAACTTGTATACATACTATGTATATATTTTATCTTTAATCCTTTTAATATTTATTCACTTTAATATTACTAATACTTTATTTAAAGCATTGCTGGGAATAGATTTTAAATTCGTATATTAATAATGCTTTCAGATGCTGACCTGGTTAAATATATTGATCGGAAATTCGAAGTTTTCTCCCAAACGCTAAAAAAGGAAATGAACTCTGCGAAACGCAGTATCCTGTATGACATAGAAAAAAAATAAACGAATTGCATACATCGCTTATGATGAATGCTGCAAGGCCTAGTCAAAATCGGGAAAGCTCAGAAGAATTAGATATGCTTCCTGCAAAAACGTTGGAGGAGTTTTTGGAGTTTGAAAAGCAAATAAGCACAGTGCCAGGACGAACAGAAGCACTGGTAAATTAAAGCTGCAAATTTTTAGAAATAGTGCATATTATGTTTTTCTTGTGAATTGTAATTGTTTCAGATGTCACTGTTTCGCGTGAAGCTTATAGGCGAGAAAAGCGTAAAAAGCGCGATTTATAACGTGATGCCATGCATTCTATCCAAGAACGTCCAGCTGGAATATTCCGGCACCGAAAAAAAAATAAAGGCCAGGGAAAACTAAATTTTAGTGAGACGAAAACGTTATACTGTTTTCAAACTATGTGCTTGTTTTAGTTATTTGTTTGTTATATATTACTTTGTGAACATCTAAGAATTTTCTATTGGTTTTTACAGAGGTGCTGATAGAGGCATTCGACAAGGATCCAGAGTTAGGAGGTCTGGCCGGAAAAGTTGGCCGTTGGTTGACTGGAGCCCGCGACAGAGATGGAGGAAGGAAAGAAAGATTTTTGGAGGATCACAACCTTGCTTTACCGCCATAATAAACAATAATAATTTAAATCGATAATAGTTTTATAGATTTAGATAGCTATTTTACTATGTAATAGTTTTAACACATTGATATTTGTAATAGTATTCCTTGTTCTCATTATAATATATATTCTTACATCGGATCATATTATTACAATCTCCAAATATAGTAGAATCCTTTCCATATATTTTTTGGGTTGAATTTAAGAAAAAAAAATTAGAAATGAGTAACTGACGAAGGGCATAATTATTATTGCCAACAATGGCCTCAGAACCTTTGCCTAGTGTGGGCCCTCCATTAGTTGCCTACGGTAGGCCCACCATTAGTTGTTCACGGTAGGCCCACCACTAGTTGCCCATGCTGGTCCGAAGTTATCATTCCGACAGTCGGCCACTGATGGGAATGCAATCACGGCCAACGTTGTGCCAGCACTAAATGTTGGGTCGCCAGTACAGAGCCAACGTTGTGCCCATTGTATATTCCTATATGGGATATACATCAATTGCTCACTAATGTTAAAGTCTTCTTCAACAAAGAATATGAAATTCGAGAATGTGTGCACGTACAAAGCGCATAGATGCACATACGTGAACGACGGTAAAGAATCTCTAAACCATCATGCCCCTCCCTTTGAATACAAACAGGTGTCTTTGCATTAAGATTTACATGTTACAATTAGATTCACCAAGATCGGGGGAACAGTGTTTCCCTTCGATCAATAAATCTATGTGTTGCATGAGAAGTACGGTACCGTACCTGGTCTGTGCTGAAGCCATGTTGTTGATATGCAGAGCGGTCTAGCTGAGTACTTTAGTTCGGCCAGCGCGATCGAGGTGGCGCGTAAGTGAAAGGACTATTCTGCACTCTATCCTGTCAAAACATAGCTATTTGACAGCAAGCTATCGGGTTAGGTTAGTCACGTGCTGACGGGATGCAGGGACATTCTGCACTGCAGACTCATTCTGATGTATGATTTTTAGCTGCAACACATATAAATGCAAAGAAGAATGGTCCGGTTGGTTGTAGTTTTATGGGATTGCATTGTTCCTTGGTGAATAGCAATGTTTCAAACCAGAATAAGCGTAGTAATCTTTCAACTCATTTACCAGCTGCCTTGCCATGGAAATATTTGTATGCCATTGTAGCAATTTGAGACCTTCTATACCTAAGAGCCAGCAGAAATATGTTCGCTTGGATACTATAAACTGTAGTTACCAAACACTTGGCAAGTGCAGTCGTTCGCAGCATAATTTGATGTTTGAGAATCTTGGTAATGCATATGTAGGAGGCACAACATGCAGGTCCCCTCAAACATACCTTTGAAAGATGCTGTGTAAGAGTATATACTTTGGCGATGGTTTTTTCTAGAATGGACGCTCTAATCAACATCTTCATTTGCACATTTACTTTTTGGGATATTAGCTGTTCTATAAACTAGATGCAAGTAGAGTTGTTTATATGTTTGGTAGAAAATGCCTTTCAGTAGCTTGATTGTTTGTAATTCAACAGCCTATGTAACGTATTGATGTTATCAATCGTGCTAGTTTCCATTTCACATATTACGTACCAGGGCTGGTAACTGCGTAAGGGGAGAACATATTTGTTGAAGTACTGTTCATAGTACTATCAGAATATTGTTATGCAGAATTCATATTTCAACTCAAAGGTATGGTTGAAAACCTGCCACGCCTTTGCAGTTTCTAAGATCCATAAGTCTCAAATTATTGTGCACATGTGTACTGACTAAAGTTGAAATGGCTGTGCTTACCAAGATTTTGATTTTATTACCATCAGTTTTTTGAAACTCGCAAACAGTGAGCGAAGTGCTCTTTCAAATTTTGAAACAGTCCTACTTATATTTCCATAAACAATGGTGCCAGAAAATATCATACATCATGTCTGTCATTCATCAGTGAAATGAAGTAGACTGTCTCATTTTGATTTCTAGTAAGCCTATCTTATAAATAATTGGATAAGTTCATTTATATTGCCAAAAGTATAGTAATGCATTGAATTGATTGTATATCTTCTTTATAAAAATGTAAAGAAAAAAGTGTAAAATACATGAACGAGGCGGAATCGAACTTGTTCTTTTCAAGTGCAAATCCATCACTTTACCCAAAGCACTACTTGGGCGACTACAGTACAATTTCCCTATTTCAGTAAAAGAATTGTGATTCTTCTATGTGCTTTTAGTGATATTTCGGACAAACAAATATTTATAGCAAGGCAATTTTCCCATTTCATATTATACGGACTGATGAGATACAGAATGTAATATAGACTGTGCAGTCATCGGAGTGAGGCAGTCTCATTCTATCGGGTATGCGAGCGAAAGAGTACCGCGCCGCTTGATACATGTGTGTGCGTGCGAAGTGTGTGTGTGGCTACGGCTCGAGCCTTGGCCCGAACATCGGGAGTCGGGAGCAGCCCGCAGTTCGAGATCGCAGAAGCGATAAGCGGGTGACGCAATCAAGGGAGTCAAAACAAATGAACCCAAGCTGGCCGCTGGGTCGCGCGATAGACATTGAGTGCAGCTCCATCTCGACCTTTAAAAACTGTCGGTAATACAGTGAGGGGCCAGATCTCGTGACGTCACGCGGGAGTCTAGCCCCTTAAGGGCCCGTGCGCGCTCGAGCAGAATTTGTCGGCGAGAGAGACAGCAAAGTTCGGAGTGAGACAACGAGCTGTCAATCGGCGGAGCCTCCAGGAGCAAATATAACGAAGTAGGGAGAAAATCACAGGCCGTTTTCGCGCATTTTTCCTACTCTGAGTTTGACCGTCGCTTGCCAGTTATACCTGAGTCCAGTGACAATAGCGCTCGAAGGTTTATGACGGTACGCGCCTCGGGCCCTCCGTAGCTCGGCCAGGCGACTGTGAAGCCGAGAGCTGTTGGGGACTTTTCGCTAGTCGACAGGCTCATCGGGTTGATGATGCCCCGCGCTTGAATTTTAGTAAAAGGGAAGCACGAAAAAGTACAGTAGACTTCAATGGTGTTGTGAGTAAGGTGTCAAACTGGGAATTCTAGAATACTTGGTTCGGTTCCCCGCGGTGCAATGCAATTTTTACACAGTACATATTCTGAATAATAAAATCAATTTTGAATACAAATATTTTATCCATGAAAATTGCAAATTTTATCAATGAAAATTGTAATATTTTTTTTTTATTTCTTTGTAGCGATTATATAAGTCATAGTATTTTTCTACGATGGTAAAACCGTCGTTCCGTCAATTATTGTTATGTCAGTGCTCAGTACGAGTTTCGTCAGTTGTCAATTATTATTATGTCGTTGTGCCAATAGTCCTTAGTATAAATTATAATACTTTATTGCTCTCTGTAATAAGTACCTTTTTGGGGACAAGTCAGAGGGAAGAAAGAACGTTTTTTACATTATTCCGTCCGAGTGAAGACGGGCTTTGCCGTTCAAATAGTCAATATTCACCGTAAGTAATCTATAAGAAAATCAGATTGGACAGTAAGAGCAGGTATCGCGCGAGTTGCTAACAATGAGCTGCGATGTTTGTCTCGATGATTGTCTGGCCGAACCGCGGCGGGATCTGATTTGGTAAAAATTGGGAAACGCGAGGCTCTGCGCGGCTTCGAGTGAAAAGCTATTGTGCTTACGGAGTGCTGTCCGAGGCAATATACAGAAGGGACAAATGGAAAGATCAGTTACGGGATGCGGTCAAGAAAACCTTATTCTAATGGATAGGTGTACGTTTGACTCTCCCTCCACAGTCGCCTGTCATGCTCCGAGGCTCCGCCCCCGTCGACTGAAGGGAGCGTACTTCTGAGTTTGCCGCTAGAGGCAACCTAATCAGTTCCCGTAAATTTCGCATTTTCGAGCAGTCGTAGCGTCGTTATTTATGAACCGATTGATTTCAAATTTCGGTTACGTACTAATGAAACTATTACCTAGTACATGATCGAGCCAGATTTTTTTCTTCCAAGACTATATCTCTTAAACAAAAAGCTTTTTCAAAAATCTGGCTTCTAAATCTGCTTCATTCTCGTTGAGTCTACTGACTAGAGTACTTCGGAGTGATTTCCAGAGCGAATATTCAAGTGATATAGTAGCCGTGCTTTAGTGGTGTACAGGGTGATTCGGGTAAGTGCTATCGGCTTTTTACCATGGAAATTTATCGATTTTTGAAATTGGTAATTGTCTCGGCGGCCGTCTAATGTCACCGGTGTCGCGTGGCTGCTTAGGGTCAACTGGCCGAATCACGCCACAGACCAGGTACGGAATAGACCGGGCAATATATGGGATCGAGTGGCCCACGGCGCTGGTGTAGCATTTCGGCTAAAATTGGGGGTTTTTGTGGCGCACTCTACGTCTACAGAGCGGTGAAAGTCAGTACCCGAAGCGATGAGAGAGAAGGAAGAAAGAGAGAGAAACGTAGTGGCCGGGCATGGTTGCCAAATCGTTTTGCTTAGACCAGTGTTGTCAAATCGTTCAATGGATGTTCCGCTTCGAAGTCGAGGAAGGCGGCGTAAACACTTCTATGACTGGTGCCGGTTGAATTCTCTACGGGCCAGTCCATGCTAACTCATAAACAGAATTTCTCTAAATCGGTCGTTCTTTCAAAAACACCAGCGCCACAACTAGAAGACATTGCAATAAACTGCAAACGGCATAATGTTCATAAAGTATCTAATTTTCATAAAAGAAATACGTTAACAATGCAAAAGTTGTTTAAACAATGATCGATGCAGATTGAATTCTTGAACTGCAATTATCTCTAACTGCAAGATTTGACAGCGATAGTTAATTAACAATGCAAAAGTTGTTTGAACAATAATTAATTCAGACTGAATTCTTCAACTGCAATTATCTCCAACTGCAAAATTTCACAGCGATAGCTAACAATGCAAAAGTTGTTTAAATAATAATTAATTCAGACTGAATTCTTCAACTACAATATTTATTCCTCTGACTTTTCGTAGAAAGATACTCTGAAATGTCCTCTAGACATACTGTAAACTTGTCTTGCAACTCTCAAAAGTTTCGGAATTCAAAATTGAAGTATATTTATCCTCTTTTGACTTAGACAAATCGCGTGTATGGAGCTGGACGGCTTAGCATAAATTGGACCCATCAGTTTATGCTAACCCGCTCCTCTCCTTCATTCAGTTCCACTACTTTAAGTAATGTTAACGGGGCGGGCCGCGTGATGGCATGAAAGGAGGACTTGAAATGGTCGAAATGGTCACAGAGCAATAGACACCATGTAAAAAGAATAGAAGTTCAAATATTTTGGTATACCTTCCTAATGGACAATAATTAGCGCTGGGAATCTACTCGTGAGAGAGACTGGATTGAAGATAGAATACCTTCGAAAAATTAGCGCAGACGGTTCGAAGTTAAACTGCAGAATAGCATTCCATCAATTTGCTCTTGTATAAATTAATTTTGATTTCAATCATGAGAGCGAGATGAGAGCGAGATGAGAGGGAGATGAGAGATATTGTGCATCACGCGCGAAGAAATAGCAAAGACGAGCGGATCGGGTGGTAGCGACTGCGTCCTGCGTGACGCAGTTTTCGAGCAACACTGATCTAGCGGGTTATAATGTTTTATGACATGCCTGGTCTTATCTCGAAAAAGGATTAAAGGCAATATGCCCGATGCGGCCAGGCAAGTTGGCCCGGCGCGGGCAAAGACCGCGGAGGGTGCGACTCGCGGCATAGAGTCAAACAGCCAGGTAATGGATTAAGCAGCCCAACTCTGAACTCGGTGACGCGGAACTACCGTAACCGAGCAGTATGCACAATACTTTTTGTCTCACAGAATAAGGTACTACCAGCAAGGATATAATCAAACATAATCCTAGGGCCCGCTGATAAGCTTTCGATATATCGATCCAATTCGCAGAATCATTCTCCGCCAGTCACCACACTCAGACACACTCCGAGATCTCGAACGGAAAGGTTGTCCCCGCTCCTTTCATTTCGTACTGCTCAAAAGGACCATTGCATGATATGTACTCTGCTCTGGCAAACGCACGTCTTGTAATAAAATACGTTTATAATTATCGAAACGTATAAGGAATGCATATCGGTGTCTAAGGCACAGTGATTCTTTGCAGCATTGTAGGATCAGTTTGAATGGGGAAAATCCCTGTCATTTGCGCAGTCCCAGAGACTTGGTGCTGCCGGCGGAAATAGATTCTGCGAATTGTGCCGCCTGAAACAACCCGCAGGTATGTTGAGGGCTAGTTGGTATACCGCAGGTCTACGTTTTATTGCACCCTTTAGGCGCGTCACACTATGGTCTCGGACTCCGAATTGCCTATTCCCTCATCGCCCTCGCGGCTGTCGCTGCAGCAAGCAGAAAAGATAAGCTACAGTTCGTTATACAACGATGCGACTCCTTAAACGAGTTCTTTTTGTCCACAATATTTCTAATCCTGACCGCGCCATTCTATGCACGAAAACGGAAAAGGCGCGAAAGCCAAAAAAGTTTTTCCTTACGCCGGGGAACCGAACTGGGAAAATCCACGTGGTAGGCCATGCGCCTTACCACGGCACTACTGCGATACCTTGAGTACAGGGGGTCATTTCTTAAAGACATTTATCTGCCGGGTTGGGGCTCAGGGATAATTAATAAGGGATGATTAATGCGGCGTTGACGTCCAGTCATTCGCAATCGTGGAAAAATTATGATAAATGGATCACGAATGAATAAGTATAGCGCAACACTAACAACTACTGCAAAAAGCGGTCTACGCAGATTTATTCCCTATACGATAATTTTCTGCAGTTTAAACTTTTCATCTACCTGCAACAGTTTCACGAAATATTTTGGCTCGGAGCAATTTTGTAAACAATTGCTTCGCTGTTAACTAATTGTAACCATATTAAGTAACTTAGTGTAATACTAAGAAATTATTGACGATGGTGCGCGATAAAATAACATTGCGTAGGGCCCGTCGTCCACGTTGCTATTCTGAATAAGCGCATCGTGAGTCCTGACCAATCACCAATCGGCTTCTGGATGGTCAATAGGAAGTACGAACATAGTGTAGATTTTCGAATTCTATACTGTCTTTGTACTAAGACGGGGATTGTCGGTAACAGAGAGAGTGACCCGGAAATGGTATGGGGTCCTCTCGACCCCACGGACTGGGCCGTTTCAATGCCCAGCTTGCCCGGTCTATTCCGTACCTGGTCTGTGATCACGCCAAATACCGACAGTCTTCCGATTAACCGGCATGGGCCGAATGAGTCGGTAATAAAACATTTTTGCAGCACAATGGAACGGAAAGTGTGAGCGATGCGTGGCATAATAAACATAGTAAAGAGCGTGTCATCGGTGCACTCTGGCGAGAAATCATTTTTGTTTTTCCTTTTATTATAACTTTAGAGCTAAATATTGAAAGAGCCAGTAGTTCTCTCCTTACCTCAAGTCAACAGCCAGGCTTTCACCCTTTTTTGGAAGGCGGAGGCAGCACGCCTGCAGCAGCGGCGCGATCAAGGATTGCGGCCGAGTCTTTCAATATTTCGTTTTATAGTTATAATAAAGAGAGAAACAAGAATTATTTCTCGCCAGAGTGCAAGAATGATAGGCTTCCCTATATTATTTATTATGCACAAATCTTTATTATATCACGCTAATATCTCGCACTCCCCCCTGCCAGTGTGCAGTGCAGAAAGGTTTTACCAACGAAACGGGCTTGCCTACGAGGAAAATAATTATAGCCCCCAAACGGCTGAACCGATTCGCTTGATATTATCAGCGAGATATTAGCGTGATATAATAAAGATTTGTGCATAATAAATAATATAGGGAAGCCTATCATTCTTGCACTCTGGCGAGAAATAATTCTTGTTTCTCTCTTTATTATAACTATAAAACGAAATATTGAAAGACTCGGCCGCAATCCTTGATCGCGCCGCTGCTGCAGGCGTGCTGCCTCCGCCTTCCAAAAAAGGGTGAAAGCCTGGCTGTTGACTTGAGGTAAGGAGAGAACTACTGGCTCTTTCAATATTTAGCTCTAAAGTTATAATAAAAGGAAAAACAAGAATGATTTCTCGCCAGAGTGCACCGATGACACGCTCTTTACTATGTTTATTATGCCACGCATCGCTCACACTTTCCGTTCCATTGTGCTGCAAAAATGTTTTATTACCGACTCATTCGGCCCTTGCCGGTTAATCGGAAGACTGTCGGTATTTGGCGTGATTCGGCCAGTTGATCCTAAGCAGCCACGCGACACCGGTGACATTAGACGGCCGCCGAGACAATTACCAATTTCAAAAATCGATAAATTTCCATGGTAAAAAGCCGATAGCACTTACCCGAATCACCCTGTACTGTGCTTTGTCGTGTGAGCTCGTTGAGTACACTATCTTGTGCATCAAGCTCGCTGAGCCATCTGCGTTTTCATCCATCACTCTTAGACAAACGCAGCCGAGAATGTTTGCCGAAATGCAGGGTGATATCGCCGATCTTGGACCCCGTGATCTGATTGCCCCATACTTCGACTACTCAAAAACGACTAATAAGTCGAAGTGTAAGATAGCAGGCTGCACGCAAGATATGACGGTATGCATTCTGTAGTTCTGTTTCTCGTGAGGAATGTTTGGCGAGGTGGAAACATCCATTCAATTTTTAAGTAGCATCAGCTTATCTAAATCGTGTCGCTGTTTCTGCTCGTCCTGTTGTACGCGAGCAACAAGCCACAGCCGAAATATTGCGTTGTTGAGCGTACAGTGACAAAGAGGTCTAGTGTCGGAATCTAACAGGGGTCTTTTTCGCTTGTCTGTCCTTTAAGTTTTACGCGATTTTGGAAATAGGAACGGGATATCGGCACAACATTCTACTTTGGTACACAATGAACACACGAAGGGCAGAGCGCACACGTCTTAGTCCTTAGTAGTGTCTCACGTTTCACAACTCGCCTGACTCTTTTAAAAATCCCCTGCGCGACCGAAGAAAAATGTTCCGCTTTGCCTAGAATGACTTAAGCATGATTGATCATATTTCGTGGATTGAGAATCTTACCGCAGTTTTGAATATCACCAGACTGTGCAACATTTAAATCTCGTAAACGACTAGTAAAGCAAGCATTCTGTTTCTTGTGATTAGAGAAAAGCAACGAATAACCTCGAAAAACATATCAAGAGGTACCACAAATCTGTAGCAGCTCTTACTCAGCAACAGCGAGCACAAATAACTGCGGCAAAGAAACGCACATGTCCTGCGGAAACCTCGTCCACAAACCAAACCCCTTCAGAAGGTAAGCAGGCATCGTATTTACCGAACTTGCAAAGTACTTCCAAACAAGTTATTCGAAGAAGTTAGCACGAATCAAAACATTGATTTTTAATCATTCATTTTTCGCCATCGTTAACGACAATCCAGCGTGAACGAAAATGAATGAATCTCACCATTGTGAAAGATAATGTAGTAAATGCAATACCAAAGCTATATATATAGAATAAAGAGTTGGAATAAAGACTTCACCGACTCGGATGTTAACTGATTGGGAAGATGGGGATTCAGCAGGGGGATCCTAATATACTTTAGCCCGACTGGCTCTGGTTAGGCTTCACTATTAGTTTCACTAATGAGTCAGACGCAGGTCATGCAGACTCTTCATGATCTAATGCCTCAGAAGTCCAAGGCCTTTGCAAAGATTATGCAAGCTGCTGTTAGGACTGGAGCTCAAGCACCGCTTGACTTGATTCCGGATACTGCTACGAACCTGCCTACGGCTGAGATGCAGATGTCAGCTGATATTGTAGCCAGTGCGGCCCAGTGGGGGTTCACAGTCCCAGATGAGTGGACTAAACCGATGAACCCGTATGTTCCCAATAACGATAATACTGGGCTCCCGGACCCAGCTATTATGCAAATGCCCCGGCCTATGAATATCCACAACCACCAAGTCCGAGGTGATGGACCTGCTGGTCCAGTAGCTCCAGGGCCTGCAGGGGTTATCCCCCAAATCGTAGAGGGCGAGCAGCCCTTTCCGAACTAGGCCGGACCCTAGGCAGCCAGCACTGACAGCACTCAGTGTAGGTGCAGGAGAAAGGATCTGGCCGGAGTTAAATTTACCCGTACATCCTCCACACTTGTCCGAGAGTAATTTGCCTGATTACGTTAATGACTTCTGGAATATGATACATAGTCAGGAATACTTTGATCCATCCGAAAGATTTGACGATGTCCCAGTACAACAGGAGAGTCCTCCTGAGGAGCAATTTGAGGACGCACAAGAATCCGTTTTCCTGGAATTGCCGGCCATTCCAGAAGGGGTTGAAGGAGTTGAGGATCCTGATGAGGAAGATTCTGAATCAGATGGAGATCCTGGTGGTGGGGGCAGTCCACGAAGGGCTCACTCATCATCATCTCCGAGTCCGAGGAATCATCGACACCGAAGTCAGACTCACAAGAGAGTTAGCAAGAAGAAAAAGAAGCGAACGAAGCATCGCTAACACACTGGGGTTGGGCACTTTACTCTCCGTAGGAAGGCAGCAGATATAGCTCCCCGGTCATGTCATCAGTTAATAACCCTCTCAGTAACCACAAAATGACTCCGGGATCTCTGCCTGACATAGCCGTATCCTACTAACAACAGAAATGATTGACACTAAAAATGCTACAGAAAGCTTCCAGATTAGATCCGCCTTTAGAGGGCACTTATTTGCGAGACCTCATTTACCGAAACATACTACACTACTATCGAGTATTAATCCCGCGTGATTCATTTTCGAGTTTCGATGAGCTAGCTCAAATTGTGGCCAAATTAGAGGAAACAGGGCCGGACGATAAGTCCCAATGGGTGGTTCCACCATCACCACCTAATATGCCAGCCTGGTCATACGGGCAGGCGCAACAACCCTATTGGCCCACGCCAAGTGCCGGACAGCCGCACGATACTCAGCAATTTGAACACGCGAATTCGAATATTCCTCCGAATCAAAGACCACCAACAAATATGCCACCAAGCACTCCAGTATATAACGCCAATCCTCCGACAACACAGCCGCCTCCACCACAATACCAACCACCATATATGCACCCATTTAATCCGTCCCAATACGCGCCGCCAAACAATAACCAGGGATATTACGACCCTCGAACATTTGATGGTTCTGCTCAAAACGCTTACACTGGGAATTATGCCCCGCAATATCCAATCGCATATCCGCAATGGGGCCCATACGCTGGACCTGGCCCTTCAGGCTTTCAAGGGTATTCGAAGTCGGCACCTCCATCGCCGAGCCCCGGAGGTAAAACTCTGCGAGGGCGTATATCACGGGCACGTAAAAGTAAAAAACAGCAGGAGCCCACGGTAACTATTGCTACCGAGAATAATCAAACAAGCCAAAAGCCTCCGAAGGCCGCGGTCAACGCATCTGCCCAAAACTAATGCAGGCGATAGTTGCGGGCGAAATACAAATCGATACGGACGCCTCCATTCAAATTGACTCGGATGACGACTCCGAACCATCAGCGCTCACTGAGATTTCAGATACAGAAATACCATGTCTCTACCTACCAGTCCTAATAGGAGAAATACCAACAACTGCGCTGGTCGACACAGGAGCCACCCAAACATTTATTGGCGAGGATTTAGTGGAATGTCTAAAAACCGACATACGGATAGTGGAAACAACACCACAATATTACGCCTTGGCAGATGGCACGATAACCAGCACGGATGAGGCAGGACTGGTAGAAATAAAAATACTAGATATTCGAAAGACAATCAAGGTGAGAATTTTACCATCGCTCAGTGAGCAGATAATAATTGGAGTCGACACTATCGCGGAATTTGGCATAATCCCCATGTTTGTTTATCGCAGCTGGTATTTTGCCAGCGATCCCAATACGGTTTATATGTTTGGCGAGGGATCGCCATCTATCAAACGGATTAAGGGCATAAAACCATTAAATTTAGAAAAGACTGTATTGCTGAATGATTTCATTGAGAGAGTGGTAGACAACTTAAGCCATAAAACAGGGTTGACAACTTTAATTACACATAAGATCGACATAGAGGATGCAATCCCCATTAAACAGCGGCATTATCAGGTTTCACCTAAAGTACAGAGTGCTATGAACGAGGAAGTCGATAGTATGCTCGCGGAGGGAATCATAGAACCGTCGAGAAGTAGTTGGTCCAGTCCAGTGGTCATGGTACGCAAACCGAACGGCTCGTATAGATTTTGCCTAGATTTCCGAAAGGTAAACAGCGTCACGAAGAAGGACGCCTATCCGTTGCCGATAATGACGAGTATTTTAGATAAATTGCGTGGCGCAAAATATATTACAACGTTAGATTTAAGCCAGGCCTATTTCCAAATTCTTTTGGACAAAGCAAGTAGGGAAATAACGGCATTCACAGTCCCTGGCCGAGGCTTATTTCAATTCATTCGTATGCCGTACGGACACAAACGCGCCCGCGACATTTCAAAAATTACTAGATTCGTTAATCGGTCCGGAAATGGAGCCGTACGCAATTGCGTACTTAGATGATATAATTATAGTAACGCCATTCTTCGACGACCATTTACGAAGGCTGGACTGTGTCATCAATAGAATCACAGCCGCCGGTCTGACGATAAATCCGGATAAATACGAGTTTTGTCGGGAAGAGGTCAGATATTTAGGGTTCGTAGTCCGTGAGGACGGCCTCAAAATCGACCGAGATAAAATTCAGCCCATTCTCGAGTACCCGCCGCCTCGGACCATAAAGCAGGTTCAACGTTTCCTTGGCATGGCTTCGTGGTACCGAAAATTTATCCCGGATTACGCGACTGTAGCGGAGAGCCTGCACCAGCTGTTGCGAAAGGACGTCAAATGGTAATGGACTGAGACCCAACAAAAAGCTTTTGAAAGCTTACGCCACTTAATAGCGACGGCTCCGGTTCTAACATACCCTCATTTCGAGCTTCCGTTCACTCTACAGACAGACGCGAGTAACTTCGGATTGGGAGCAGTTTTAACTCAAGATATCGACGGTGTTGAACGCGTGGTGGCTTTCGCGAGTCGAACAATAACGGACGCGGAACGTAAATATACGACAACAGAATTAGAATGCCTGGCCGTAATTTGGGCAATCCGCAAATTCCGCCCGTATCTCGAGGGCTATCACTTCACAGTTATCACGAACCATAGCAGCCTACGCTGGCTCAAAAATCTACAAGACCCGTCTGGTCGATTAGCACGATGGGCACTGCAAATGCAAATGTACGATTTCGATATCACTCATCGTAAAGGCACCTTACATAAAGTCCCAGACGCCCTATCCCGTTTATACGAGGGCGACACCGCACAAGCCAGTAGTGACGAAAACGAAGGCCATCCAACAACTCGAGCCCTAGCCAGTATGATGGAGAGCCAGGTTATTCAAAATCTAGCTATGACAGCCGCCCGTAAGGATCCTTGGTATCATTATAAATTAAGAGGCTTATTGAAAAACCCGGAAGCCGACAAGGACTGGAAAGTCGAAAACGACAGGATTTACCATCAACGTCCGCAAAACTACAAACAAGACTTTCTAGGAGATGATTTTGATGAATGGAAATGGGTACCGCGTAACCACGAAAAACGCGAAATAATATCACAACTGCATGACGACCCACAAGCGGGTCACCTAGGTCGCGAAAAAACATACGCTCGGCTAACCCTTCGTTACTACTGGCCACGGATGTATAGGGACGTCGCGAAATATGTACGCGAATGTAAAGATTGCCAATTGACCAAAGTAGAGCAAGCGCTGCCAGCGGGCTTAATGGGCAGCAAATACTTCGGTCAACCATGGTCCGTAATAGCAGCAGATATAATGGGACCGCTCCCACGTAGCAAAAGCGGCTACTGTTATATACTAGTAATCCAAGATCATTTTACTAAATGGATTGAAGTGAGCCCTCTTAGGAAGGCTAACGGAATAAAAATATGCCTCGCACTAGATGATCTGGTGTTTTCGAGATGGGGAATTCCTAAGATTATCCTCACCGACAATGGTACGGAATTCGTTAATACGACCATCAAAACGTTAGCCGCGGACCTCGGCATTTGACATGCCACCACGCCGCCTTACCATGCGCAGGCGAACCCCGTCGAAAGGGTTAACCGAGTTTTAAAAACCATGATTGTCGCGTATATTGAAAAAGATCACCGCGAGTGGGACATCCACCTGGCAGCCCTCCGATTCGCTTATAACACCACTGCTCATTCGGCTATAGAAACTTCGCCCGCGTTCCTCAATTTCGGCCGCGAGCCGTTACCAGCCCGCTGTTTTCGGGAGGGGGGACTTGGCAGCCGAGATTCTGCTCGACAGCCAAATAGCCGAGAGAGAGCGGTGGTCGGAGCGGATGAGACGAATGGATGATCTGCGAAAATGGGTATTGGAAAACTTGGAGTCGAATTATGAGAAACAAAAAAGCCACTATAATCGAAATAGGAGAAACCGCGAGTTCGAATTTAATGACCTAGTGTTGAAAAGACAACACGTCCTTTCGTCGGCTGCGCAAAACATTGCGGCCAAACTTGCTACGAAGTTCCACAGACCTTTTAGAATATCGCGCAAAGTATCCCCATTAATTTATGAACACGAAACCATGGAAGGCAAATCGGCAGGAAAAATTCATGTACAGGACCTTAAACCCTATGTTAGCACTGATTAGGGCGGCAGATCATATTAAATTTTATAAGTGTACAGATGGCAATGGTAAATGTGGGGTGAAGGTTTCATGTGACGTCACTGTGTTTCCCCTGAAGCAAGCAGGATGTCGGAAGACACGGGAGCCCTTTCGGAGTCCGGAGAGGATTCATTCCTGACGGCGGTAGGCGACCCCTTCCCACCCCCAGGCACCGAGGAGGCGAGCTCGGAAGAGGATGAGCCCGAGGTCCCCCCGACTTTCCGCCCATGTGTGGGCCGGGGCCTGAAGCTCCTGTTTGAAGGGCCATCCAGCCCCGTAGCCCCCCAGCCGAAGCAACCCATCCGCTCCGGCCACGGGCAGGGAACCCTACGCCTTCAACAGCGGGAGGCCGCGGTGGCCGAAGAGGCGCGGGCTCATGCGGGGGCCCTCCGTAGGGAGGCGATGCGCTGGTGGCAGGTGGGGGGGGGGGGGGGGGGCACGTTTTTGAGGACACCAATAGCCTCGAGGAGGCGGTGGACGCATACGAGCAGCACTGCTGGAATTGCGGAACTACGGGCCACGTGCAGGGCAAATGCACCCGCCCCCGAAGGCGGTTCTGCTTTCGCTGTGGCCAAAACGAGGTGATTGGTATGGTAACATCGGCCGCTAGGCTAAACCCCTCAAACTCCCCACAAGGGGAACACTACAGCTCACAGGGAAGGCGAATAACATCCCGGAGCCTCCCCATAACAGCGTAAAGGAGCGGTGGAACACCGAGTTCCCGGGCCACCATTCCATTCTGGGTGGCCAGCACACCTAGGGCGGCTGAAGTAAGAAGAGGAAGGATCTCGCCGCCTCGCAGCCAGTCATCGCTGCGCAACGGGTAGTGCCAACCCCAACAGTCAACGAAGTTTACAAACCTTCACATGGTCAAAAGGAACTCTGTGTGGTCCACACCACCCATCTAGTCAGACTCTAGTGCAACCTAAAGTACCTGTTATTGTACAGCGTGCCGAAAGAATCCTGTCCAGTTCCGGTTTGTCAGGTGGGGCAGAAACGTGAAGTTGGGTACGCCGGTCTAGGCTGACTGCATAGTTGCGTGCATACTGGGTGGGCAAAAGAGTTGGAACGCACGGGAATAAGTATGGGGACGTGTTTTATGCGATAAAGGATAAGAGGGGCCGAATAATTCGTGGGGGAGAAAGTCTTTATTGAATCGCAAGGTTAACAATTAGGCGGTATCGGCTGACGAAATGACAATCCGATTAATTATCAACAGGTGTCAGTATAGAAAAAAGACATAGTTGTGGAAAGCTGAGAGGAAGAAGGATAAATACAAAAGTCAGCAAGGAATGCATTCTTAAAGGACTGAGGTGATTTATTGCCAGTTTATCCGTGTCGACAATTTAGCCTACACATTATCGATGGATACAGGAGTGGGACCCGGGCTGCAAGGGCTTAACATTGTCAGCAAGTTGTGTAAAAATCTGGTAGCTGGTATAATACAATCATACAATCATAATCACGCGTTGACATTATTGCACGAGAGAGTTACAGCTGTGGGGTTCTTTGCGATTTCAGGCTCTAGCAAACATTTGGAAGCCATTTTTGACTGGAAATGTTTGCGGAGGCTGGTGGTGTCCTTGCATGAGACGAAAGAATGAAAAGGATCCTAGTGTGTGCGTGGAAAATATTCACAGCCAGATATATTCGAAGGAGACATAGACCTTATCAAGACTTTTGAAGGGAAACTATCAGCGGCTCGCTGTGAATAGGACAAGAAGGGACCAAGCAAAAGATGGATGCAAGGTAGAGGCTTTGCGCAAGGAGAAGTTCTTTCTGGTGAGCAATCAGGTTGCCACAAGACTTAGGGTGATACGATTAGACGCACTTTGAAAGTAGCACAGTGTCCTTTTAAGGGGAAAACAACCAGCAATTTATGGCTCCTAGTTCAAAATGAAAAACTGGAGTAGAACCTCGCTTATTCGAATAACATTGTCTAACTCTTCTATCATTCGAACAAGGTAGCACCAGAAGAACCCAGAAAAATAGAATGAGCCAATGACTGAGGTCCGAATAAGAGAGGTTTTACTATGCCACTTTCAAAGCAGTAAGGCGCTCACTGCTAACTAATAGTTGTGAACTACTCGGTCTACTCTCCTGGACTAAATATTTCCCTTGCGATATTTTGCAGAGCCTGAGAATCCTGCATCCCGAATTCAAACTGGTCCTGTCTCACCAGCGAGCACCCCTCCTGAATCCCGGCCCGCCGTCCAGTCTCTCTCCACCTATTGCCCGTCCCGTTTCTGTAGCGAGCGCCACACCACTCCTGAATCCCAGCCCCTCCCTACTCAACAGCAGCGAGCGCCTCTTACTGCTTTGAAAGTAGCACAGCAAAATCTCTCTTATTCGAACCTCAGTCACTGAGTCACTCTATTTTTATGGGTTCTTTTGGTGCTAGTAGCTTCCATGCCTATCCAGAGAAACCATTCACATATTTATCGCAGGCTGTTCGAATGGTAGAAAAGTTAGACAATGCCATTCGAATAAACGAGGTTCTACTCCAGTTTTTCATTCCGAACCAGCAGCCATAAAATGCTGGTTGTTTTCCCCTTAAAAAGACACTATGCTACTTTCAAAGTGTGTCTAATCGTATCACTCTAAGTCTTGTGGCACCCTGATTGCTTGCCAGAAAGAAATTCTTCTTGCGCAGAGCCTCCTTCTTGCAACCATCTTTTGCGTGGTATCTTCTTGTCCTATTCACAGCGAGCTGCTGATAGTTTCCCTTCAAAAGTCTTGACAAGGCGTATGTCTCCTTTGAATATATCTGGCTGTGAATATTTTCCACGCACACAGTAGCATCCTTTTCATTTTTTCTTCTCATGCAAGGACACCACCAGCCTCCGCAAACATTTCCAGTCAAAAATGGTGTCCAAATGTTTGCTAGAGCCTGAAATCGCAAAGAACCCTACAGCTGTAACTCTCTCGTGCAATAATGTCAATGCGTGATTATGATTGTATGATTGTATTATACCAGCGACCAGATTTTGTTACCAGCCTAATTAACGTGTGGTATCTTTGATTGAAAACTTGGCTTTCTTGTGTGATATCTATTCCATTTTTGGATCATTAAACTACTTGGCGCTTTTCTTTACATTTTAATGTATTTTGGGGGATTTCACGCCTTTTTGGTTGTTCATATTTTGAAGAAAAATACAATCGGACTGTACCACATTCATATAACCGTCATCATTTTTTGACACATCACCAGTCATGGCATAACCAATGTGTCGGTATAAAACCATGTTATCTGCACAGCGCTCTGCAGCACTTCGCAGTGGTGCCCGCTCGCGTGAAACACCTGAGAGTAACATTTTTAGGAATTGTATTAATCGGGATGATGAAACTCTTAATCCGCTTTGCCTTACCACGAGAAAAATAAAAGAGGAAATTCATATCTCCGGAACGACTGGCCCGATCCACATGATTCTTGGCTCATTGGATTCAGAAAAATCAACGATGAAATACAAAATTCTGAAATAAATTCTTGGGGCTCTAACTTTCGCATAAATCGAGGTGAAAGTTTGGTAACTAAGGATAACAGCTAGAGTTCGGGATAATATAGCCTCGGCTGTCGCGCGCCGGAGTGTCATATATATATGGAGAGGGAACTTCTACTTGGCGCGAGACTCTACCGAGTCTCCTGATCCTCCAATTTTCGATCTGGGGCAAAAGTCGCATATTTTTCAATTCTGCATAGTATTAGCAAGGGAAATAAAAAGGGCTTTTTTGTCAAACTAACGGACAATGTTTCACATCATTTTTATTTCGAAAACAGAAATTTTGTTTCTACTTTTCACCAGTCTGGCAAAAATATTATTTTTTAATTTTCCTGCGTTCTTGCCTTGTTGATATTAAACAGAATCGGAAAATATGTGGTTTTTTTATTCCAGTTCGAAAATTGCAGGTGAGACTTCCCTAGCTTCTTCTATGGAAAGGTGTTCATTAGCCGAGCTGTGGACCTTCCATTTTGCGGAAAACACTTAAATACAACTTTTCGTACTCGCTAGAGCTTTCCCCTTAAAAAGATGGTTAAAAAGCATGCCCAATAATTGCATAGATGTGGAAACCACCAATATGTACACAGTGTTTTTACAAGGAATAATTGTTCATTCTCAGATACTGATCAGCTGATATCGATGCCGAAAGCCAAGAAAAGGCGTACCGCCGTGCCTGTTAGGATAGATGCGGCAACAGTCATGAGAGGTTGTGTCGAAATGGTCACCGTGAATGGTAGACCATTTTCTGCTGTGGAAGACAGTGGTTTTCGCCTAATTTTGGACCCAGTACTTGAGGCTTTGGGCAACGACTTTGCCATCAACAGGCATGTAATTGCTGACGAGGTGGGAAAGCTGGCGAAACAATTTCGCAGCCACACGGCTGAACAGGTCCTTGTTGGGTCTAAATATCCAATATGTGGCAGGAGGGAAGATTGTGCTGCGAAATCTAGCAGTGAAAGAAGTATTAGGCCGGCACATTGGCGAAAACTTAAAACATGAAATTTTGGCGATCTTGGAAGAATATGGCATACAACCGCGCATGATCTACAGCGTTACAACGGATAATGCTTCAAATATGGTGCGAGCTATAAGACTGCTGAACAATGAGGTGCAGCAGAGTGTTCCTGCCGATGCTGCTACTACCACCCATAGTGACATGAGCGACGACGAATTTGAAAATGAGATGTCGAGTGACCTTAGCGTGTGCCGGACTAACAGCGTCGCTAGTTCGGTGAGCCTTGCAACCACGATCAACATGGAGAACTTGCCTCCCTCACCATCGATATCCGATAGGGAAGATTGGGACTTCGAAAAGCAGCTGCAATTTTTAAAAGTGGGAGGAAATGAAAGTATCGCGATGCAGAGATGCGCTGCCCACACTCTGCAATTAGCAGTGCATGACGCGCTGGGGAGCAGGGGAATTAACAGTGCCGCGCTGCTAGAGAGTGTTCGGCGCATTTGCCGAAGACTGAGAACGCCGACAGTTAGCGGGATGTTAACTTCGATGGGTCGCCGCAAACCGGTCCTGGATTGTCCCACGCGTTGGCACTCAACATTCGACATGCTCGAGAGTATGCTGCGATTGAAGGATGTCCTGTCGCAAGCTATACCGGACAAGGAGGAAGAAACGCTGACGGAGAGTGAATGGAGGCGTGTGCAAGAGATGACGGACGCCCTCAAGCCAGCAAAAATTGCAACGAAGCAATTGCAGAGAGAGCAATTGGTGGCGGGCGACTTTGTCGGGATATGGATGCGCTGCAAGATAGACACGCGCAAAATGGAGTGCACGCTAGCTCAAAAGCTGTCCAGTTATTTGGAGAGTCGGGAGAAGGCGCTCTTGGGGAATCCTGCGATGGGCAGCGCAATTTTTATGGACCCCCGGTTCAGCGTTCTCCTCAGCAGGGAAGAGCGCGAAGTGGCAATGGCGCACCTTAACGAAGTATGGAGACGCCTCCAAGCATCCAGTGCTACGGCAAGCACGGGACCAGCACGACGTAGTGCACCTATTCTGGAAGAAGAGGATCATCGCGTCCAATTCGTGGAAGCGGCGCAACACCTACAGGCAGAGGATCCCCTGGAGGCCATGTTGCAGCGTACGGAGGAGGCGCGAAGGGCGCAACAAGAAGCGTCAGCAACACGCAGTATTGTTGCAATGCTCAAGGAGCTCCAGCACATGCCGAGAATCGGACTCCAGGAAAACCCGCTGGAGTATTGGGAGGGACGGCGGCACACCGACCCAGAATTAGCCCTGTTGGCAAAAACTGTAATGGCCCTCCCGGTCACTCAAGTTAGTGTAGAGAGAACATTTAGCAATGTCAAATTCATTCTCTCAAGCCTCCGGAATCGCATGTCCGACCAAACTATTCGCGATACGTTACTCATAAGATGTAACAGTAATTTTAATATGATAGTCTAATCATTTACATTTAGAATTTACATTTAGAATTTTGTACAATCATTTCTCAGTATTTACTTCAGTTTATTTTACTTTTTAATTTATTTAACATTTACAATAGTTTTGTTCAGTTCCTTTGCTCGACCCGACACTATTCGATCTGCGGTGTTGACCTATTCACATACAGCATCCGACTTGTATTGTGAGAAAATAAAAAACATGGCCGCCCGGCAAAAGGCAAAGTGGGGGCGCACATCTCAGCCGATCGCGGGAACTGGGTTCGTTTCTTTGGATTGGTAGGACCGATCGTGTGACGTCAATGGCAGCAGATGGAAGTTGGAGCGGAGCGAGAGCCTCGGTATCGATACTTTGACGCGCGGCAGCAAAGGCTCACGTAACGGGTGTGTCGAAAGAACGGTTATTCCGTATTCCAAGTCGGTGAATGCATTCCAGTACCTTTTCAGATCAGAATGCAGATTTTTTAGCATGATCTTCGCGCCGAACTAGAGGGAGGTTTAGGAGGTTATTGCTTTATATCGAATGGATTTTCTCTGCAGCGCGGAGCAGAGCAGGGAGTAACGAAACTAAGACGACCGGGGAAGGAGAGGAGTAGCCTGCAGACTCCAAACTCCAGATTATTGCCTGCACCTGTCCACAGGTGCCTCTCTCATGTCCTGTCACCTTTCTCAGCCTCATTCCTACAATGGAAACTATGCGACGTTGCAAGGCGAAGGAGGCCCAGCCAAGCCTTGAGGCCATTCTGAGGAATGGAAAGGAGCGATGATGGCCTAAGCGGAGTGGAGAGGAGCGGATAGGGTAGCAGCAGAGAGACGCGGAGCGGAACCGACAGGGGCAGAAGAGCAAGAAGGAGCTCTTCGAGACGTGGTACTGGGAGAGACGGGGGGGGGGGAGAGCAATAGCAAGAGGAGAGCAAAGAGGGGTGGGGCAGAGCAGCGAGGAGCGGAACTAAGAAAAATGGAGAGGAGCGGAGAGGGTAGAGCAGGGCGAAGCAGGAGTCAAAGAAGATGAAGGACAGGATGGATGCTGTGGTGGAGACTATACTAATGGTAAGTAGTGAGAAGAAAGAAGATATCCATTTCATTTGAACAAGGCTTTATTCAAAAGCTCGGGGTACAGGGGTTTGGAAATATGCGATATATTCTGCTACACTTGTGGCGCTGAAACGACCAGGGTGCATGCAGGGCCGCGACGATTCCATCAATGGGGGATGTTCGGTGACCGCCCTTCGTCAACAGGCTGCTCGCAGAATCGCAGTTCCTTTGCTGGAACTGCTGAGTTGGCATCTGCAATGCTGGAGAAAAACCCATATGATTAAACACCGCACGGAGTTAACATCGACGGAGAAAGATATCTGCTTCATGCCACAAAGAGCCAGGCATACTCACAGCGTCGATGTCGATCGGCGATCCGCGGCTCTCCTCGCTCTATGCGCGTTGAGTTCGGCAATCGAGCAATCCACGGCTCTTCCGCGATGCTACTGCTAGGCGCGAGTCTCACGTTCGAGTATCTCGTCCTGTCGGCGGCATCTGCAATGTTGAACACAAGACATTTCATTAGGTATCATACAGGGTTACATGGAATGTGACAAATCTTTGTCATCGTGCCACCGAGAACCGGCATACTCACAGCGTCGATGTCGATCGGCGATCCGCGGCTCTCCTCGCTCTATGCGCGTTGAGTTCGGCAATCGAGCAATCCACGGCTCTTCCGCGATGCTACTGCTAGGCTCGAGTCTCACGTTCGAGTATCTCGTCCTGTCGGCGGCATCTGCAATGTTGAACACAAGACATTTCATTTTATATGTCGCACGGTTACATCGAATGCGAAAAATGTTTGCAATCATGCAACCGAGACTCACATGATAGTGGCTGTGGCATCCGCCTCCAGCCGTGGTCCTCGTCAATGCGATGGGATCGGGAACCTGCAACAATTACACAATGACAACAATTACACAACTCCGTTCAACGCCCGAAGTCTCTGTAAAAGAGGTCTAAGAGCAACTTTTATACTCACGTCACGATTGCTGGGCCACCTGCTCGCCACCAGACGACCATATCGGCCGGTTCCATCGAGGCTGAGCTGGGTTCTGTAAATAAATTAATGTTACCAATCAGTAACCCTGTTAAACCTCTCAGAGGATTGTTTCTCTCGTCGGATAACATACCTAGCGGACCTCATCGTTGACAGCAGTGTTGTTCGGAGACGCATCAACCAGCTTAATACCCGGTGGGGCCCCCGTTTCGCTCGATAACTCGATTGATACGAGTCTCCACCGAGGCGTACAAGTGCTCGAAATACTCGGGGCGACCCCGCAGTCTTTCCCAGACCCGCATCGCATGTTCTATCAGCGCATCCCGATTCTCGAGCCTTCGTGCAATGGGCAACCAGGTACGCACGATCTCAGCCCAAACGTTCTCGATTAGGTTCAGATCGGGCGACTTGGCAGGCCATTGCACTAGCTCGATCTCGGGATGTTCCGCAAACCACGCTCGTGCTTCGTGCGAAACATGGGTCGGACAGTTGTCCTGGACCATGCGAATCACAGGCATGTCAGCTGCGGAGTATACAGCCCTGACGGACGGGATGAATACGTCCTCCAGGATGCTGATATACTCCGCAGATGTCATGCGGCTGGATGTAGGCACCAAGGCTCCAGGACCAAACGGCCCGATCCATCCCCACATTGCACACGTAATGCGACCACTGCGATCGTGGGTGATCACATTTTCGGGGTCCCACCTAGTGCCCGTTGGTCGCCAAACACGGACCGCGTATCCAGCGGCAGAGGAGAAAACTTTCTCATCTACGTAGAACGTCATCTCCCTCTGGGCCTGCGGGGTCCCGAGCTCCTGGAGCGCCCAGCCAACGCGAGCCTCGCGATGGTAGGGCGTCAGGGCCAGGGCTCTTGCTGGGTGCCGACAGTGGAGGCCGCCCTCCCGCAGCCGACGTCTCACCGTGTGTTCATTCACACGTAGCCGCAGGGCTGCCGGAACGCTCGCCGCAGACTCAAAGGGATGTTCCCGTATAATATTTACAATTTGCCGATCCTTCTCGGCCGTGGTGCAACGTGGTCCTGCGTTCGCCGACCTCCTATCACTGAGTCCGGCATCTCCCAATTGTACGAACTGTCTGATGCGTCTCCGAACCGTGTGGTGGCTGATCCCCAGCTCAGTCGCGATGTCACCGAACGACATGCCCGCCTGGCTCATCGCCACGATTCTCGTATTTGGAATCAGAAAAATGTTTCGCCTAGCCTCCATTATTGAGGGAGTCAGTCACAGTGGCGTAATCATTTTCATGCCAATTGTTTTTTGTCTCCGTCAGACACCGGTCGCGCCGCCCGCCGGTCGCCCTCGCCGATCGCGTCGCCGTTCGCATTAGATAGCGCGCATTTGTTCATGGAGCCTATTTTCAAGCACGCCGCATAATTTTTTCGGCCCCGGCACCTCCTCCTTTCGACATTTCCCATAGCCGGTGCATGTCACAGCTTTAGAATTTTTTTCCACCTTCCTTTCTACCTTAGATTAGCACGGGTTTAAGACACTTGCAATTTTGCAGACTTTTATTTCCAGCCAAAATTCAAATTTGTAGAAATAATGCGAGGCCGAAAAAATTATGCGGCGTGCTTGAAAATAGGCTCCATGAACAAATGCGCGCTATCTAATGCGAACGGCGACGCGATCGGCGAGGGCGACCGGCGGGCGGCGCGACCGGTGTCTGACGGAGACAAAAAACAATTGGCATGAAAATGATTACGCCACTCCTCACTTCCTTCTTGCTCCCCCGTCCGTCTCCCTTCTCCCTCTCCGCCGACCACCTTTGTTTCTACCCCTCCCAGCAGCTCCATGAAGTACTCCTTCCACGCGCCAATATTTATCCCTTCCGCCACTCCTTTCTTCCCTCCTCTGACCCTTTTCAGTAGTTCCCATACCTTCCCTTCCGATCGTGCTTCCCCCATTTCTCTTATCAGTCTCTCTTTCTCCTCTTTCTTCTTCCTCTCACATATCTCCCTGTATCTCCTCTTACCCTCTCTGTACCCTTCTATCCTCTCTTCACCCCTTTTCCATTCTGTCAGCTTCCTTTTCAGTTCTTTTTTCCCCTTCTTACACTCCGTATCCCACCACCCCTTCCTTTTCTTCCCCCTAACATTCTCCTTCTCTAGCTCTTTCTTTATCCCTTTTACCCTTTCAATAACTTCCTCCAGCTTTGCCTCTCCGTTTCCTCTCTCGGCCACCGTTTTTTCAACTCTCTCACTAAATCTTTGTCTTACTTCCTCATTCCATTCCATCCTCCCGGTTTTTCTTTCTCTATTTCCCTCCTTTTTGACTCCCTCCACTCTTCTCTTTCCCCTCACCGTTACCACTATCGGCATGTGGTCCGATTCTACCCTCTCCTCTACTTCCAATTTCTTTACTTTCATCCTTGTCTTTCCCTCTGCTACCACGTAATCTATCACTGTCTCCCCTTTGTGTCCTACATATGTATACTCCCCTCTCTCATCCCCTTCTGTTCCTCCGTTCAATATTTCTAACCCAAGTTCCCTTAATTCGCGCAGCATCACCTTTCCGTCCGCATTTATTTCTTTGTCCATTGAGTTCCTTTCTCTTCCCTCCTCCTCGTCTTCTCCCACCCGTCCTCCCTCCTCCCCTGTCCTCGCGTTAAAATCACCTCCCATTATTATATCATCCTCCGTTCCTCTGTCCCACCACTCTCTCATCATTCTCATTTTCCTTCCTATGTCCCTGTTCACGTAGACCCCTATTATCTTCCATTCTTCTATCCCTATCTTAATTGCTCCTGTTATCATTCCTTGTTCCTCTTCCATCTCCTGCCATCCTCCCTCCTTCCTCATTCCTTCTCTTATTCCCATCATCATCCCTCCCTTCGCTCGTCCTTTCCCTTTTTCTCTCACCGCCCATTGGCTCTTCCACTCGTACCCTTTCGGTAATTTCCTTTTCACTCTCTCCCATCCCCTTTCCTCCGCCCACGTTTCTATCATTACTATCACCTCCCACCTTTCCAAGTCCCTCCAGAACACTTCGTCCTTTCCCGTTAGCCCTGCGACATTCCAGAATCCAATCCTTACGTCGCCCTCTTCCTCCCCTCTTCCGTCCCCCTCCTTTTCCTCCTTTCCTTCCCTTTTCCTCCCCCCTCCCTTATTCCCGTCTACCTCACCCCTCCTTATCGCTTGCCTCCGTATTCTCTTTCCGTCCCTCTTCCTCCTCTATGAAATTGTTTTCCCTCTCATCCCATCTCCATATCCTCCCCTCTATCCACATCTTTCTGTACCCTATCTTCACCCTCTTTCCTTTCCTTCTTTCCTCCTCTGCCTTTTGCTTGATTCTCCATTCCATCCTCCTCTCCTCCCACGTTTTGTCCTCCTCTATTCTCTCCCTCCTACCTCTCAATACCTTCTTCTTCTCCATTACGCGTGCTTTCTCCGCTACGCTTCCTAATTTCGCCCAGACCATCCCTCTCCCATCCTTGTCCTTCCTCCCTATCATTCTTACCTCTCTTACTTCTACCACTGCCTCTATGTCACTCATTAGCTCTTTTACCCCTTTTCTTACTCCCTCCTCCCCTTCCTCCTCTATTTTTAACCCTCTGATCACTATATTCTCTCTCCTTTTTTCCTTCTCCTTTTCCTCCATTTCTCTCTCCACCCTCCTTATCCTTCCTTCCACTTCTTCCTTCCAGCTTCCTTCCTCCAGCTCCGCTCTTCCTTTATCCCTCCCTCCGCGTGC
The DNA here is from genome assembly GCA_963675795.1 of Crossocerus cetratus. Lineage (NCBI taxonomy): Eukaryota > Metazoa > Arthropoda > Insecta > Hymenoptera > Crabronidae > Crossocerus > Crossocerus cetratus. The sequence goes on along the minus strand of OY776664.1, from coordinate 10,440,118 downwards.
CTTTTCTTTCCATTCCCTTTCCCTCACTTCCATCTCTCCTAGCTTTCTTTCTAGACTTTCCACCTTCTCCTTCATCTCCCTTCTCTCCCTCTCCATTCCTTCACGCATCTCTTTCATTATCTTCCTATTTTCCTCTCTTTCTTCCCTTTCCCCCCTTATTTCCTCTCTCATTTCCCTCATCTCCCTCCTCATGTCCATCAATATCTCCCTGATCCCCTCATCCTCCTTTCTCGTTGGTGACCTTATTGTTTTTGTGCTTCTTTTGAACGACTCCCCTCCTTGCCCCCTCCATCCTTCCTCTTCCTCCCTCATTTTCCTCTTCCTTCCCCATATCTCCTCTAAGCTCCCCGAGAAGCTCTCCGCTCTCCCCCTCACCAACCTCTCCACATTCGATGGTCTCCCTCTTCTCTTCTCCTCCCCCATTACTTCCTCTCCTCTTCCTTCGACTTCCTTCCCTTCTTCCCATCCTGCTCCCCCTTTCCCTTCTTTCCCTGTCCCTTCCATTCCCTTTTCCTCTTGTTTTATTTCCTCCCTGTACTTATCGTCCCTTCTTTACCTGCCGCCCACCTTCTTCTCCTTCCTTATCGACACCTTTCTCGCCGTTCCTCCACAGATGTCTCCACCTGTTTCCCACCTCTGCTCACCTTCTTCCTCACCACCTTCACCTAACCTCTCACTTTCACTGCTTTCTCTTTTCCTGCCCTCTCCCTTCCGCGCCCTACCTTCCCTTGCCCTTAATATCCCTCTGCACTCCGGACACCCTCCCCCAGCTCTTCCTCTAATCCCTCGCTCGCTCTCTTTCCCTACACTGCCTTTCTTCCACTTAACTCTCCCTTCACTCTCACACGTGCCTCTCTCCACAGTCACCGGCTGAATTTCTCGCACCCGTCAAAATCATTGCGGATTATAAAATCCCCCAAAATACATTAAAATGTAAATAAAAGCGCCAAGTAGTTTAATGATCCAAAAATGGAATAGATATCACACAAGAAAGCCAAGTTTTCAATCAAAGATACCACACGTTAATTAATTAATTAACCTGCATCTCTAACTTTAAAACTTGGAATGTGCATACTTAATTACCAATCAAAAAATATTACTAGCATATAACTACCTTAACACAAATTTGCACATGCCAAGTTTTAAAGCTTGAGATGCAAGTTAATTAATTAATTAACGTGTGGTATCTTTGATTGAAAACTTGGCTTTCTTGTGTGATATCTATTTCATTTTTGGATCATTAAACTACTTGGCGCTTTTATTTACATTTTAATGTATTTTGGGGGATTTCACGCCTTTTTGGTTGTTCATATTTTGAAGAAAAATACAATCGGACTGTACCACATTCATATAACCGTCATCATTGTTTTGACACATCATCAGTCATGGCATAACCAATGTGTCGGTATAAAACCATGTTATCTGCACAGCGCTCTGCAGCACTTCGCAGTGGTGCCATCTCGCGTGAAACTCGTGAGAGTAACATTTTTAGGAATTGTATTAATCCGGACGATGAAACTCTTAATCCGCTTTGCCTTTACCACGAGAAAAATAAAAGAGGAAATTCATATCTCCGGAACGACTGGACCGATCCACATGATTCTTGGCTCATTGGATTCAGAAAAATCAACGATGAAATACAAAATTCTGAAATAAATTCTTGGGGCTCTAACTTTCGCATAAATCGAGGTGAAAGTTTGGTAACTAAGGATAACAGCTAGTGTTCGGGATAATATAGCCTCGGCTGTCGCGCGCTGGAGTGTCATATATATATGGAGAGGGAACTTCTACTTGGCGCGAGACTCTACCGAGTCTCCTGATCGACGCGCCAAGACATGATTATTTGTTGTTTTTGTACACTGTAAATATTTCACTGCGTGTTGATACGCCAAATATGGGCAAGAAGAAGAATTTAGTTAAACGAAGGACCCTCACTTCATTAAGAAGAGAGTGAGTACCCGTGAAAAATTGCTAAAACATGATACATATTAGAAATATCGTAAGAAACAGTGGCACCGAATATCCACTGGACTCAAACGTTTTAAAAGACTCATATAATTAGAGATTGTAAGACGAGCGACTCGTATTCACTTCAGGCAGGCATATAACAATATACATCGAAAGTCTGCCACTGCCACTAATCACGCCGAAAGTCTGCCACTGAGCACTGAGACTACTGCCTCAGTCCCTAATTCCCCTTCTGATCAGACCAATACCAAGAGTGGTTCGTTAAAGAGAAAAGCTACTGTTGAGTCGAAAATCTTGAGTGGAAGGCGAATCGTAGATGTCAATCACTTGTGGAATCAAATTCAAAATATGGAACATTCTCCATATTTTTCATGTAATATAGGAAATTGTGCTATAATCGATGAAAATAGAGTTGGCTTGAAGTCGACTTTCAAAATTCTTTATAACATGTGTCAGACCGAATTCCATTTGGAGAGTGACAAGAACTCATCACTAGATGTGAATCCTTCTGCAGTCCTGGGTAATATTACCTTCTAATAATTACTCACAAATTTCAAAATGGGAATCCGTATATTAAGCCAAAGTATGGCAATTACAAGAAAGCCAAAATTTCACAGGTACTCTGTCGATAGGATGCGGACAGTCACAATTACAAGAATTGTCGGCTTCCTTAGATTTACCCCCAATTTCGGCTAAACTGTATAGTGCCAAGCATGAAACTTTGGGCGAAATCATTAATAAAACAGCTTGGCAAGTGATTGAATCAGCCGGAAAAGAGGAAGCGGAAATCGCTCGACAGCGAGGCGATATTGACGACGACGGGTTTCCTCTAATCACAGTTATCGCCGATGGTGCTTGGTGCAAAAGATCATATAAAACAAATTATGATGCCGTATCTGGCGTAGTTGTAATTATTGGTGAAGCCACGAGAAAAGTGTTGTTTATAGGCGTAATAAATAAATATTGCACAACATGTTCAAGAGCTGAACATAAAGGTGTAGAAGCACCAGAGCATTTGTGCTCCCGCAATTGGAATGGAACTTCAACGTCGATGGAGTCAGAATTGATTTTAGAAGGATTCCGAAAAAGTGTAGAACACCATGGAGTCAAGTACAAACGACTGATTGGGGATGGAGAGAGCAGTGTGACTAAAAAGCTGCACAAAATCAAACCCTATGGCTCTCAGCTTGTAGAGAAAGTTGAGTGTGTAAATCACCTCCTAAGAAATTTTTGTAACAAGTTGAGAGAAATTTCAAAAACTCCGAGAAGTTCCATTGGAAAACCCGTACCAATAAATTTACGAAGACAATTACAGTCCAGTATTCTTCGGTTCAGATCAGCAATTAAAGGTGCCGCACAAAAGCGATCCAATGAAGATGTGCCACTCGTGGAACAAATTTCCCTCTTTAGGAAAGACATTACAAATTCCCTAAATCATATTTTTGCAAATCATGACCAATGCGATAAATACTTTTGCGAGAAGAAAACCGAGAGTAATTTAGTTCCGGATATCATGGAATGCGGATTAGCGGTGGATATTAGAAAATGCCTCAACAGAATTACTGTAAATGCCTCTTCATTTTTACTGAATAAGACGAATAATCCTGCTGAGCATTTTAATAGTTTATTATGCAAATTCATCGGTGGAAAGAGGGTACTTATAACCATTATGCTTATGATATTTGTGTGAATAAGGATGACAATTTAAAACCGTTTTTCCCTTTTAGATACATTTTTCCCTAAAAGGATCGTATAAATATCGGAGCCAAGCAACAGTTGTTTCGTAAAATTGCAAACACCATTATTTCCCGAAAATATTTGACACTTTGCGGTTTGAGCTTTCTTTCTTCTTGAGAAAATTTATCGAACTCAGGGCAAAAAAGCATCAGAGAGAAGCAAATTATGAAAGGCCAAGAAAGAGCAAGAAGCCAGTGTCGACGGCCGATGGGGATTATGGGCAACTACAGGAGGAAATACCGGAAGAAGAACTTGAGAGGCGAATAGAAACATTATTCAGACTCTTGAAAAAAGATCCAAAAATTGTGGAAGAATCCACAAGAGGACAAAATTTGAATCCAACTTGGAGAAGTGAAAGGACTTTCCGTCTAACGGCATCTAATTTTGGCAATATTTGCAAAAGAAGAGAGACCACATCTCCAACTGAACTGATTGATGCTTTACTAAACAATATATTTCTGGGAAATGCAGCAACGAAATACGGTTCAGCCCATACAGGAAAATACAAGGGGCCCTGCGGTGGGCCACGGTAGGTTGCCCTACGTGTTGCATGGGGCCGACCTGGGCTGCCCAGCGTGGCCCAACCCGGGGGAATGGTTGGGATGATAACTTCGTGCCAACCTGGGATACCCAGCGTGGGCCATATAGGGCCAACTGTTTGGGGCCCACATGGGTAATCAAACTGTGCCCATCGTCAGCCCATGATCGTTTTAGGAATATTTTTTACTAATTTGACGGCATTTATTCTGTCACGAGCACATCCTACATATTTCAGAGTTGTAAGAACAGAAATTAACTAGAATATTATTATAAACTCGCTAATCATAGAAAGGCATCGGATCAAAAAAATTCTTTTGAATATTAACGTTTTCTCTCACTCGCACCCCATACCAAATAAACATTATTTAATTTTTATAGACTTTGCAGAATTCGCATTTAGACCTCGAACTGTAAAAGAAGAAAGTTGAGAAAGCAGAAATACTATTGAAAAAATCCTTGCCACCGCTGATATTTGAACCAGGTCCCTCCACGTGTTAGTCCGCAACCTATCCATCTGCGCCAATCCTCGAAAGTTAATAAGGTACCGCGTTTTGTTCATCATTTGGTGCTGTCTCTGGCACAGATTACCCAAGCAAACTTGCAAACATCGAACAACTCAAAGCAACGCGTTCTGATTTGTAGTATACGTACTCCCGCACCTATTTGCATACTGGCGACAGTTTTGCGAAATAATTGCTTTTATGAAAAAGATGAGATCATTTCATTTCACTACAGAATATTAAAAGGTACAAATGCTTATTATGTCAATATATGAAAAATACTACAAATCGAATAATGACTAGTAAAAACAAACCACGCATCAGGAGACTCGGTAGAGTCTCGCGCCAAGTAGAAGTTCCCTCTCCATGTATATATGACACTCCGGCGCGCGACAGCCGAGGCTATTGTGACGGGGCAGAGTCGTCCCGCCACAAGAATCGCTCGTCGCTCGCACATACACGCGCTCGCTGCGCACGTCCGCCGGCTCGAACAGCCGTCGCTCCAAGGGGCACCTCCTAGATCGAAGCGCGTAGACTAACTCGCCTTCGGGCAACGAGTCCTCGACAGCTAGAACGAGACGAGGTGGCACCAAGGGGTCAAGGAGTATGTTCCGTTGGCATAAGGAGCGACAGGGCCGATGGAAGCTGCGGAGGGAAAGGTCGAAGTCCAGCGGAGGCGCTCATCCCCTGCGACAGCGAGACGACAGAAGCCGCGATGCAGCCTGGGAGAAGGCCGGCTTCGGCGAACGAAGATCGGCAAATGTACCAGCGACTCCTGCCCTACCGACAGCGGTAGAGGCCCAGGCCGAGGGACTTAGGCGCGCTAAGTTACCCGGCAACCCCTTGACACGGCGCGGCGCTGATGGACTAGCGGGAGGGGCGCGGGGCGCGCGCGGGGCTAGAAATTAGGGAACGCGTAGGAACTCGTCACTCTTGTGGTGACCACTGTACGAGCGGACGTGCGATTCCCGAGCTTCCGAGCGTACGAACCGAGCGAACGAGCGAGCACAGCGATCGACGAGGGATCAGGGTTGAGGCCTTCCGGACGATATCCTGAGCGACCAGGGTTCCGAGTGAACCTCGAGTGACGAGGAATAGACAGCGAACGACCGGTAAGCCCCGCGCGTCCCTTTGTCCTTTGTTCTTTGTTCTTTGTACTTCCCGTGCGAGTCTCGGTGCCGGCCGTAGGCTCTCCTTGTCCGAAGCAGCGATAGGCAGCCCGCGGGCCAGCCCGGTGTCCCTTGAGGTGACTCTTCTAGTCACCCAGAGTCAAATAGGATAATTAGAACGTAAGGTTTCGGCCGAGAAACGGACGTACGCCCGCCATTGTGGCGAAGCCCGTTCGAACGTGAATCACACCCACGTGCGAGGCATCGGGGCCTTTTCTTGTAACTGACGAACAGCTGGTTATCGTACGAATCCGTGATCTTTGCCGGAGCGCCGTAGCTCTTAGAATCATTCGCGTACGCTATTCATCTCACGTAGAAGTAAGGTTTAGATTGTAAGCGGCGGCGGGAACGCCGAGGTGCCGGGCCACTCGTAGGTCCGGCTATTTCGTGATCGGCCGAGCCTGCCCAAGCGAGGGCCTTGAACTTGCTATAACAGCCGTGCAATAAACGCTCTTTGTTACCCAACCGTGTGGGTTGTCGATTCGCCTCTCCTTCTTCCCGACAGGAACCCCTCTCTAAGCTAGCCGGAAGGACCCACCACGAGGAGTACCGGCGGACGAGCCAGCGGCCCTCGATATCAGCTTTCCCCACGCGCGAACATAGAAATTCGGTTCCGTCCGCGGAACCTGGCGCCCGATTCGCGTTTTCAGGAAGTCGAGGACCAGCGGCCGATAGCCAGGCCGGCTATTATGCAGGCAGGATTTCCGAGCGGCCAATTCACGGACGGCCGGAGGGAAATCCCCTCATACTATATTATCCCGAACACTAGCTGTTATCCTTAGTTACCAAACTTTCACCTCGATTTATGCGAAAGTTAGAGCCCCAAGAATTTATTTCAGAATTTTGTATTTCATCGTTGATTTTTCTGAATCCAATGAGCCAAGAATCATGTGGATCGGTCCAGTCGTTCCGGAGATATGAATTTCCTCTTTTATTTTTCTCGTGGTAAAGGCAAAGCGGATTAAGAGTTTCATCGTCCGGATTAATACAATTCCTAAAAATGTTACTCTCACGTGTTTCACGCGAGATGGCACCACTGCGAAGTGCTGCAGAGCGCTGTGCAGATAACATGGTTTTATACCGACACATTGGTTATGCCATGACTGGTGATGTGTCAAAACAATGATGACGGTTATATGAATGTGGTACAGTCCGATTGTATTTTTCTTCAAAATATGAACAACCAAAAAGGCGTGAAATCCCCCAAAATACATTAAAATGTAAATAAAAGCGCCAAGTAGTTTAATGATCCAAAAATGAAATAGATATCACACAAGAAAGCCAAGTTTTCAATCAAAGATACCACACGTTAATTAATTAATTAACTTGCATCTCAAGCTTTAAAACTTGGCATGTGCAAATTTGTGTCAAGGTAGTCATATGCTACTAATATTTTTTGATTGGTAATTAAGTATGCACATTCCAAGTTTTAAAGTTAGAGATGCAAGTTAATTAATTAATTAACGTGTGGTATCTTTGATTGAAAACTTGGCTTTCTTGTGTGATATCTATTCCATTTTTGGATCATTAAACTACTTGGCGCTTTTCTTTACATTTTAATGTATTTTGGGGGATATATATCAGTGGGAGGATCCCAGTCCGAGAGCGAAAAAGCGACAAGCGAGCATCGCAACGGTTGCAACAAAATTGTCGCCAAACGCACAGATACATATATTCATTCGAAGCCATATGCGTTTGTGGATCGAATCAATCGACAGACATCGCGTGCAGCTCCATCTCGTTCTTATGTTACCGTCAAAATCTGTAGGTAACACGGCCAACGTGCAATTATCGAAAAGTCACGTGGGTAGTCTAGCCCCTTAAATGCTTAGCCTTTCCAAACTTACACATGTAGCAGGGTACGTTGGAAAGCTAAGGGTTCTACGAAGCGATGGATACCCGATTTGTAGGGAAATCAGTATTTTTCCGTGGAGAAAACACGATTTAAAATATAAAGTTCTGCCGTATACCCTACGCTCTCTAGCAACGTGCCAGAGACCGCTCCTCGCGGCCGATCGCTCAACTTTTAGGCCTACCTTTTGTTTTCACCTTTTTTCGACCGTTTGGTAGTTTTGTTTTATTCTGGAATTATATTTAAATGGACTAACAGACTATAAGGAACGTCCGAATGCTAAGGACTTCTCTAACAAAAGACTGCGGTAGGAGAAATACCGGAAAATCTCCAGCGGCGCACAGTGGCCGATTTGGGTCTAAAACGCGCGCATCGGACTTTATGACCGACAAAATTCAAAGGCACGGGAATGAAAATTGAACATTATATCCTTGTTCTGGATAGTATGAAGCACAGAAAATGTTAGTAAATTAATTTTTTGTCTCAAATAGTTTTGAAGTTAACGACAGATTAGTAGAGTATGTTCTTATGTATTCAAATGGGGAACTTTAACTTTTGTATATTGATTCGGGAACCTAATGGAACCTCATGGTGTATTTTTTTCCTGAAACTAGATTTTTTTCCGTGACTTTTGGCAAATGTTTCATCTGCATAAAGTTGCATAAACCTGTGTTATGAATTAATACAATTACAAAATTGTGTTTCAGTGAAGAAAATATCGAAAGAAACGGTATATTGATTCGGGAATCTAATGGAACCTCATGGTGTATTTTTTCCCTGAAACTAGATTTTTTTCCACGTCTTTTGGCATATGTTTCATCTGCATAAAGTTGCATAAACCTGTGTTATGAATTAATACAATTACAAAATTGTGTTTTAGTGAAGAAAATATCGAAAGAAACGAAGCATTTGGCAGAGAGGTAGCATGAGGAGGTGAAGTGGGGGGAGGAGGAGAAAGGACAGGTTGGAAAATGTGGAGAACAGCGAGAATGAAAATCAAAATGAGGTGTGAACAGTAGAATGGGGTGAAAGATGAAGAATAAATGATATCGGTGCGACCGAGGAATATAGTACTGATAGAAAGGAGAAAACGGTAGAAAATAAGGATAGATCTTCCTCGTTTTATCTTAACCTTAAGAAATAAACCATACAAAAAGGACGATTTAAGCTTTATAAAACAATTTATGTAAATTGAGAGTATACTTGTACTAATTTTAAGCACATAGGCATTTCTTATTTTTTGTTTCCCTCCTTCCAACATCAAGATGAACAAGATAGCATGAATAGATCACAAGAAATTTTGTTCTAAGGGTCCATCCGTAATTAGAAATATTTATATTTTAATTAACACCCTTAGAACAAAATTTCTTGTGATCTATTCATGCTATCTTGTTCATCTTGATGTTGGAAATTTTGTTCTAAGGGTCCATCCGTAATTAGAAATATTTATATTTTAATTAATACCCTTAGAACAAAATTTCTTGTGATCTATTCATGCTATCTTGTTCATCTTGATGTTGGAAGGAGGGAAACAAAAAATAAGAAAAGCCTATGCACTTAAAATTAGTACAAGTATACTCTCAATTTACATAAATTGTTTTATAAAGCTTAAATCGTCCTTTTGGTATGGTTTACATATTAAGGATAAGATAAAGCGAGGAAGATCTATCCTTATTTTCTACCGTTTTCTCTTTTCTATCAGTACTATATTCCTCGGTCGCACCGATTTCATTTATCCTTCATCTTTCACCCCATTCTACTGTCCACATCTCATTTTGACTTTCGTTCTCGCTGTTCTCCACATTTTCCAACCTGCCTTTCCTCCTCCTCCTCCACTTCTCCTCCTCATGCTACCTCTCCGCCAAATGCTTCGTTTCTTTCGATATTTTCTTCACTAAAACGCAATTTTATAATTGTATTAATTCATAACACAGGTTTATGCAACTTTATGCAGATGAAACATATGCCAAAACACGCGGGAAAAAATCTAGTTTGAAGAAAAAAATACACCGTGGGGTTCTATTAGGGTCCCGAATCAATATACAAAAGTTAAAGTTCTCCATTTGAATTCATAAGAACATACTATACTAAACTGTCGTTAACTTCAAAACTATTTGAGATAAAAAATTAATTTGCTAATATTTTCTGTGCTCCATACTATCCAGAACAAGGATATCATGTTCAATTTTCATTCTCGTGCCTCTGAATTTTCATAAAATCCGATGCGCGCGTTTTATACCCAAAGCGGCCACTGGGGCACTGTAACAATTTATTAAAAAGCTAATTATGGGTTATTATTAATCCTTATGTCACAAGGATGAAAACAAACCAAAAAAGTTGAGAATCGGTTCAGTGGAACCTGAGTTATTGGCCATGCGCGCATTTTAGACCCAAATCGGCCACTGTGCGGCGTCTCCCTGTCGTGACGTCACGTTGACGTAAGGGCCCCCGCAGACGAGCATCAGCGGCCGCGTTTCAGCGGCCGTCGTTTTTCAAGCTCAGAATACGCACCACGTATTCTTATGGGGCACCGCACACGAGCATCAAAAAACGCGGTCGTCGAAAAAGACGCCCGCGTGCACGCCGCGTGCACGCCTCGGCATCAGCCAGCGTCAACGCCTGACGCCGGCCGGCGGCGGCCGACGGTCGTCGATGACCGTAGGCCTCTAGCTCTACAAAACTAGCAATATAACCCTGCCTTCTACTGTACCACAAATAGCGGCGGGGCAGAGTGGTCGACCTGCCACGCGAATATCCCGAGTTCAATCCTGACTTTGGGGCTAGCTTTTTTTGTAATTTCTCATAACATATTTTTTTTACAAACAATAATTCTACAAGTATGACAGAAACATCGATGTGAAAGGAAATTTTCGCTGAAAAAATAGTCAGGGGTCTCTCTATCGTTCTGTCGTAAGTGCTGTTCTGCTATCCTATACTTACCATGTTGATAAACCATCGTAGTAAATCCCTAACTGCAGGACAATAGGAAATGCTACATGCAAAAGAAATGGCAACTGTCTGATATGTCATATGGGGCAGCAATAAAGTGATCTTGCAGTGGGGGTAAGCCGACACATGCAACACAAAAATCCAAAAAAGTTATTTCAAAGACGGGAATTGAACACGGGACATCACCGTGGCAAGCCAATCCCTTCGCCATGTCGCCACATCGAGTAGAGTAGAAGGCAATGCTACATTAACATGTTTGTAGAGTGAGGAACGGTAGCTATACTCATTGACCGAGGATCGTCTGGCGCGCTCTGGGCGCGCGCGGCCGCGCGCGGCCGCGCGACTGCCCGTGTGCGGTGCACCGGGCTTCAAAAAAGACGACCGCGGAAAGACGCCGTGTGCACGCCCGTGTGCGGTGACTCGCCTTCAAAAACGACGGCCGCTGAAACGCGGCCGCTGATGCTCGTCTGCGGGGGCCCTAAGAGTCTCGTATTGCAGCAGGCGAATTTCAGGCCAATTTTCCAATTGAATTTTAACACCACAGTAACCGCTTTGAAGGGAATTCTTAGCATCCGGACGTTCTTACATGTCTGCTTTACCGATTTCTGGCCTTCAAACTATCAAATCGTGCATAGTGTGCCCAAAAAAAGTTGAATTCATATACACGGAATTGCGCATGGCGTAGTGTATCGGTGTGAACCCTCTTGAGTGTATGCGTGACCGCGCATTCTCCCTTAAGTCATGAACTTTCAGAGCACAGTGCACAGCACCTTTCCTGCACCCTAGCCTTCTCTGCAATATGGTAGAGCTGCTGTGTTACCGGCTAAATTTGCCCAAAATATGAGTTTTCCATTTAGGCAGCACAGAGAGACACAGAGAGACACTGTGTCGCTCTGTGCTAGATCAAATGGAACACCGTGTACCCAGTGTGCACGGCCGGGTCTCTCTGTGTCGTACACACTCGAACACAGTGTCTCTCTGTGTTTCGCTGTGTCTAATTGGAAACCCCCCTATATGACATGATTTTGGGTTGGGAAAGCTTTCAATCGAAAGAAGATAGGCCAATGGAGCGGAGCCTGGTAGTGGTTTCATGGGATTATGCTGTTTTGTATCAAATAGGGTTGTTGCATTTTTAAAAAATCATGCTAAACATAGGTTATATGGATAGAATAGCCTCCATACATTATGCCGATACAAAAAAACCATCCTTTTGTATTTACATACAAAGTTATTAGCTCTTAAAAAAACCGTATATTTGAATCTGTGACGTAGGAGCGAAACGCTCTGTGATTGGTCTGACGTCACGATGTTGCTTGCAGCTTCGCGCGCAACCTGTATCCATACATATCCAAGCGGGACGTGCTCAGGGATCTGCGTTTATCGTCAGTCTTGACATATTTAAATGAGATAAAAATATCTTCTTGAACTACGTTAAAGCCAGGTTTTCAATCAATGATACCATACATTAATTAATTAATTAACTTGCATTTCTAACCTTTTTAGAAGGGCGTTTTTAATTTCTTCCTATTAAACTGCATAGGCAGAATCCAAATCTGAAGTTCGCAACTTAAACTGTTTAAACAAATTTATAAACAAATTATTGAAATCCACAGAGACATGTCCCGAAAGCTGTCCGAAGCCATCCGCGGTGTTAGAACCTATTTTTAGTAACATGTGTTATAAACAATTTAATTGCAATAACCAAACCCCATTACAAATTTTATAAACCGTACATAGATAATACTTGCGAAGATCCAGTCCCAATTTGTCATTAAATGATCGATCTGTTGGGTTTGCAACAACTGATTGATAATCAGTTCTAACGTAAGTAATTATTGCGCATGTATTACCATATACACTTGTAAAATACCCATAGTGCATATCATAGAGCACGCGTAGAAGCGACGCGAAATTTTGTAAATATATACAGGGTGATTCTCAACATGTTGGACAGCCGGGAATCCGCGATTGTTTATGCAAAAACAAACCGAAAAGTTTAATACCATTTTGCAAAATTCGGCTTAGTTAGTTATGGCCGTTTGAAAAATCGACGAATACGGGGTAGAATTCCTACCATTTTTACCGGCCAAACACAGGGTCGGTAAGTGCAGGTAAGAATAGGTTGGCTGGCGTTAGTGGACCAATAACTATATAGGCGGCGTTGCCGGTAGGATTTCGGCCGAACCCTCGCCGGATCACCACCGGCCGCGTGACAGCCCGCGCGACATTGACTCTTTTTTAAAAAATCATAATTCGGCAACCGCGTTAGATATCGACAAACGCCAAACGACCTCCTATTTGCAAAAGATGATACTTCCATTAAAAAATAAGACAACAATCACATCGCAGCTGAATTTTCATGACTCCAATTCATTCGTCCAAATCGGAAATAGCTCCGGTTGCTGTGCGCGTATCTTGCCGAAATTAATTTGCTGGCTGCATTAAAGCCTCCTTCAAACATCCACCGAGTTTTGTCTAATTTCTTCCAGAATATCTCAGCTGCCCCGATGCACACTTCTGTGCCGCCGCCGACCGAGCGTCCGGTCAAGCGATATGACTCTCCTTTAAAAAATAAAAACTGAGCATTAGTAGGAGATATCGGTAAGCGCGGAACGACATAGCGTTGGGATGTTACTTCGTTTTCCGAAAGAGTAGAAACCTCGAAAGCCAGGTAAACGGCAATCATTCCATTTTACCTTTCATTCCTTTGCGAACATTATCTTGCTGAACCCGTACAGTGTTCACGTTAATTTTCCAACTGCAGATTGAGCTTCTACAGAAATCCTGTGAGCTTTTTTTATTCGACTTGCGATTTTTCGATTTCCGATAGGAGTAGCCCGCGGCGATCGGATCGGTTCTTGCTGCTGCAAGGGTGCGTGACACCAGAAGCTTCGGCCGAAATCCTACCGGCAGCGTCGCCTAGTTATTGGTATGCCAACCCACAGACCAGGTACGGAATAGACCGGGCAAACTGGGCATTGAAACGGCCCAGTCCGTGGGGTCGAGAGGACCCCATACCATTTCCGGGTCACTCTCTCTGTTACCGACAATCCCCGTCTTAGTACGAAGACAGTATAGAATTCGAAAATCTACACTATGTTCGTACTTCCTATTGACCATCCAGAAGCCGATTGGTGATTGGTCAGGACTCACGATGCGCTTATTCAGAATAGCAACGTGGACGGCAGGCCCTACGCAATGTTATTTTATGGCGCACCATCGTCAATAATTTCTTAGTATTACACTAAGTTACTTAATATGGTTACAATTAGTTAACAGCGAAGCAATTGTTTACAAAATTGCTCCGAGCCAAAATATTTCGTGAAACTGTTGCAGGTAGATGAAAAGTTTAAACTGCAGAAAATTATCGTATAGGGAATAAATCTGCGTAGGCCGCTTTTTGCAGTAGTTGTTAGTGTTGCGCTATACTTATTTATTCGTGATCCATTTATCATAATTTTTCCACGATTGCGAATGACTGGACGTCAACGCCGCATTAATCATCCCTTATTAATTATCTCTGAGCCCCAACCCGGCAGATAAATGTCTTTAAGAAATGACCCCCTGTACTCAAGGTATCGCAGTAGTGCCGTAAGTGCGCCGTGGTAAGGCGCATGGCCTACCACGTGGATTTTCCCAGCTCGGTTCCCCGGCGTAAGGAAAAACTTTTTTGTCTTTCGCGCCTTTTCCGTTTTCGTGCATAGAATGGCGCGGTCAGGATTAGAAATATTGTGGACAAAAAGAACTCGTTTAAGGAGTCGCATTGTTGTATAACGAACTGTAGCTTATCTTTTCTGCTTGCTGCAGCGACAGCCGCGAGGGCGATGAGGGAATAGGCAATTCGGAGTCCGAGACCATAGTGTGACGCGCCTAAAGGGTGCAATAAAACGTAGACCTGCGGTATGCCAGCTAGCCCTCAACATACCTGCGGGTTGTTTCAGGCGGCACAATTCGCAGAATCTATTTCCGCCGGCAGCACCAAGTCTCTGGGACTGCGCAAATGACAGGGATTTTCCCCATTCAAACTGATCCTACAATGCTGCAAAGAATCACTGTGCCTTAGACACCGATATGCATTCCTTATACGTTTCGATAATTATAAACGTATTTTATTACAAGACGTGTGTTTGCCAGAGCAGAGTACATATCATGCAATGGTCCTTTTGAGCAGTACGAAAGGAAAGGAGCGGGGATAACCTTTCCGTTCGAGCGCTCGGAGTGTTTGAGTGTGGTGACTGGCGGAGAATGATTCTGCGAATTGGATATATAGAAAGCTTGTCAGCGGGCCCTAGGATTATGTTTCATTATATCCTTACTGGTAGTACCTTATTCTGTGAGACAAAAAGTATTGTGCATACTGCTCGGTTACGATAGTTCCGCGTCACCGAGTTCAGAGTTGGGCTGCTTAATCCATTATCTGGCTGTTTGACTCTATGCCGCGAGTCGCATCCTCCGCGATCTTTGCCCGCGCCGCGCCAGGCCAACTTGCCTGGCCGCATCGGGCATATTGTCTTTAATCCTTTTTCGGGATAAGACCAGGCATGTCATAAAACAATATAACCCGCTAGATCAGTGTTGCTCGAAAACTGCGTCACGCAGGACATAGTCGCTGCCACCCGATCCGCTCGTCTTTGCTATTTCTTCGCGCGTGATGCACAATACATCTCTCATCTCCCTCTCATCTCGCTCTCATCTCGCTCTCATGATTGAAATCAAAATTAATTTATACAAGAGCAAATTGATGGAATGCTATTCTGCAGTTTAACTTCGAACCGTCTGCGCTAATTTTTCGAAGGTATTCTATCTTCAATCCAGTCTCACTCACGAGTAGATTCCCAGCGCTAATTATTGTCCATTAGGAAGGTATACCAAAATATTTGAACTTCTATTCTTTTTACATGGTGTCTATTGCTCTGTGACCATTTCGACCATTTCAAGTCCTCCTTTCATGCCATCACGCGGCCCGCCCCGTTAACATTACTTAAAGTAGTGAAACTGAATGAAGGAGAGGAGCGGGTTAGCATAAACTGATGGGTCCAATTTATGCTAAGCCGTCCAGCTCCATACACGCGATTTGTCTAAGTCAAAAGAGGATAAATATACTTAAATTTTCGAAACTTTTTCCGAAACTTTTGAGAGTTGCAAGACAAGTTTACAGTATGTCTAGAGGTATGCCTAGAGTATGCCTAATTATTGTTTAAACAACTTTTGCATTGTTAGCTATCGCTGTCAAATCTTGCAGTTGGAGATAATTGCAGTTGAAGCTAGAATTCAGTCTGAATTAATTATTGTTCAAACAACTTTTGCATTGTTAATTAACTATCGCTGTCAAATCTTGCAATTGGAGATAATTGCAGTTCAAGAATTCAATCTGCATTAATTATTGTTTAAACAACTTTTGCATTGTTAACGTATTTCTTTTATGAAAATTAGATACTTTATGAACAATATGCCGTTTTCAGTTTATTGCAATGTCTACTAGTTGTGGCGCTGGAGTTTTTGAAAGAACGACCGATTTAGAGAAATTCTGTTTATGACTTAGCATGGACTGGCCCGTAGAGAATTCAACCGGCACCAGTCATAGAAGTGTTTACGCCGCCTTCCTCGACTTCGAAGCGGAACATCCATTGAACGATTTGACAACACTAGTCTAAGCAAAACGATTTGGCAACCATGCCCGGCCACTACGTTTCTCTCTCTTTCTTCCTTCTCTCTCATCACTTCGGGTACTGACTTTCACCGCTCTGTAGACGTAGAGTGCGCCACAAAAACCCCCAATTTTGGCCGAAATGCTACACCAGCGCCGTGGGCAACTCGATCCCATATATTGCCCTGTCTATTCCGTACCTGGTCTGTGGCCAAACTGCCATTTCACCCTGTTCTTGCAAGCTCTGGCCGGTTTCGACTACTAGCGCCAGCCAACCTCTTCGTACAGGGTGTTGCGGATAATTGGAATCAGCTTTTTACCATCGAATTTTATCGATTTTTGAAATTGGTAATTGTCTCGGCGGCCGTCTAATGTCACCGGTGTCGCGTGGCTGCTTAGGGCCAACAGACCGAATCAAGCCAAATACCGACAGTCTTCCGATTAACCGGCAAGGGCAAAATGAGTCGATAATAAAAAATTGCTGCACTGTATGTACAGGGTGATTCGGGTAAGTGCTATCGGCTTTTTACCATGGAAATTTATCGATTTTTGAAATTGGTAATTGTCTCGGCGGCCGTCTAATGTCACCGGTGTCGCGTGGCTGCTTAGGGTCAACTGGCCGAATCACGCCAAATACCGACAGTCTTCCGATTAACCGGCAAGGGCCGAATGAGTCGGTAATAAAACATTTTTGCAGCACAATGGAACGGAAAGTGTGAGCGATGCGTGGCATAATAAACATAGTAAAGAGCGTGTCATCGGTGCACTCTGGCGAGAAATCATTCTTGTTTTTCCTTTTATTATAACTTTAGAGCTAAATATTGAAAGAGCCAGTAGTTCTCTCCTTACCTCAAGTCAACAGCCAGGCTTTCACCCTTTTTTGGAAGGCGGAGGCAGCACGCCTGCAGCAGCGGCGCGATCAAGGATTGCGGCCGAGTCTTTCAATATTTCGTTTTATAGTTATAATAAAGAGAGAAACAAGAATTATTTCTCGCCGGAGTGCAAGAATGATAGGCTTCCCTATATTATTTATTATGCACAAACCTTTATTATATCACGCTAATCTCTCGCACTCCCCCCTGCCAGTGTGCAGTGCAGAAATGTTTTGCCAACGAAACGGGCTTGCCTACGAGGAAAATAATTATAGCCCCCAAACGGCTGAACCGATTCGCTTGATTCTTGGCTTATCGGATTCAGAAAAATTACAGCTAAAATACAAAATTAAGAAATAAATCCTTAATACCGTAACCTTTTCATAAATCGAGAAAAAATTATGGCATCGATCGAATCCGCTACACTTTGGGATAATAGAGTCTCGGCTGTCGCGCGCCGTAGGGGACTACTACTTTGCGCGAGACTTTACCGAGTCTCATGATTACCGACTCATTCTGCCCTTGCCGGTTAATTGGAAGACTGTCGGTATTTGGCGTGATTCGGCCAGTTGGCCCTAAGCAGCCACGCGACACCGGTGACATTACGCGGCCGCTGAGACAATTACCAATTACAAAAATTACAATTACCCTGTATGTATGTAGGTACACATATGGCAGAATCCACATAGTATGTATTTCAGTTATAATTAACTGAATGATACTTGTATATTTAACATGAAACTAACCGCTATAATAGTTTTAGTTTGATAGAACCAAATAAAATTGTTAGGACCCTGGCGCCCTTGTTACCCGCTATATACCAAAAACCCGACATCCCTGGCCTGAAGTTATGAACAGTGCCCCTGACAACACATCGTAGTTCTTCTACATAACATCCGACACCATTTTGGACAGACTACTTCTGGATCTCTTCTTGTGTGCACGCGCCCTGTTACTCTCCCAAATATACAACTATTACTAAATGCCTCTAACGCGTTTAACATCGATACGTAACAATATTGATTCCAACTCCGAACTAATCGAACAACCCACCGCGCAGTGCATGAGCGTGCTGATAAATCAGCGATGGCATGTGTTGGGATCGAACCCTCGTCCTACTAATAGTGTGTTGGGCAGTTATCCCCCTGAGCCACGGCGCGGGCGAAGAATTTTTATTTATCTCTAAGCACTAATCAAATTAACTTTTAACTTTATTATTGAGGACCTCAATAATTTCAACTTAATAGTTTTCATTCGGAACTAATCACTAACTTAAATGACAACTGACACTTTAGATAATTTCAATTCAAAACTAGTACTTCTAATAATTTTAATTTAAAACTAATCGAACAATATTAAGTCTGCTTCGGAATTTGTAAAACAATTATTGGATGTCAGTCAAACCCACCAAAAAATCAATGCATTTTCGAGACACAAATGACCAGCGTACTAAAGAACGGGCTACGTAATTCCAAATGATTTCTCGGCCAAGTGGTCGCGTGCCGTCTCAGCTGCTGCGTTGGAACGCCAAAGCGAGCACACACGTGGGAATGCGAGTGGGGCAGTGGGACGGAATTGGTTGCGCCCCGCATTGTGCAGTACGTGGGTAGGAAAGTGAGGCGGCGCGGCGCGGCGGGAGCGAAGCGAATGAAAATGAATGGAGCGGCGTGCGAGTCTGGCTGAGAGTGAGAGACTGCGCGAGCCAATCCCGATCTTGACAGTGATCTATGTCAAGACAGCTCACTCGTTTATCTAATTATCTAATGATCCGAGCTCCGTTCAAACTCGCTGATGTATTATTAACATCATCAGACAAGAACTGATAAGATTTTATACTAATCACTAATCAAACTAAATGTCAATTTGCATCTAATAATTTAGCTGTTGCAATTCGTAATTAGTAATTTAGTAACTTCGATTCAGAACTATTCAATAATGGTATTGGCTTTCAACTTGGAACTTATAATTTATTCATTGTAATTCAGTACTATTAACTAAACTGATTTGGAATTTGAAACTTGAAACTAACAATTTTAATTGTTTCAATTTGCAACCAATCATTTAGTGATTTGAATTTAGAATTAATAACTTAGTATTATATATTTATTTTTGTTCCCCTCAGGGTTACAATCCTTATAAACTATTCGCCTCCCACCAACATACATCTTTACAACTGGTCGCCTTATCCTATTCCCTAGTCCCACCTCTCTCCACCTCTCCTCGCATCTACGCTCGTCTCCCCGCTCGCTCTCTCCGCTCCGCACGCTCTGCCATGCCATTCTCTCCCTCCTCGCCCCCTCACTCCAGTCTACCTGTCTCTCTCTATCTCCCTCTCCCTCTCTCTCTCTCCCCTCGTCCTCCTCTCCATCACATCCCTCCATCCATCCACACTTCGCTCACCATTCCTATCCTCATTCACACCTCGACCTCCGTTTCCGCTGCACTTTCACTCTCATCCAATCTCATTCCCCCCTTCTCCTCCCCCCTGCCCTCCCGCACCGCTCCTCTCCTTAATTTTCCTCAACCACTTTTCCCCTTGACCATCCTCAGCCAACACCTCCCCCACCATCTCCTGTCATCACTTCTCCCACCCCCATCCTGTACAAACCTCCCAGATATGCTCCCACGACTCCTCTTCTCCCCTGCACACCCTACACTCCCTACGGCTGTCTTCCAACCAATATCTCCCAGCCCACCTCTCCTCTGCCCAACCTTTCCTCAGATCGCCCGGTACTCCTTTCCCCATTCACCCAACTGTACCACCTATTCGCCCTTGACTCGCTTATCTTCTCCCACCTTTCTCCCTCCTGTTCTTTCCTCTCCCTCCCCAACAACTCCTCTCCCCTCAGCTCCCCGCCTTCCTCACTCATATTTTCCACCTCCTCAATTCCACAACCTCTCTTCTCATAATATTCCTTCCGCTCACATTCCCATCCTTCCACTGCCTCTCCTCTCCTCGCCCTACCTCTCATCTCCTCATAAGACCTCCTCGCCAACTCTCCGGCTTTTCCCTCCACTATCCCTTTCACATATCCCCACGCTCTAATACCTGCCCTCGTCCTCAACTTCTCCTTCTGCAGCTGCTCCCTCACCTTATATCCCGGCGTGTAGCACCTCACTCCCAGCACCCACTTCAAACACCTTTCCCACGGCCTCTCAACCCCTTCCCATTCCTTCCACCCCCGGATCTCCACCCCATACCCTATAATCGGCCACACCATCCTCTCAAACATCCATATCCTCCTCTCCCAATCTTTCCCAAACCTCCTCTTTCCGATGCCCCACACCTGCCCCATCGCCGCAGCTCCCCTTCTTATCCTTTCCCTCATATGCCTTTCCTGTCTCCCATCCGTCGTTATTACCTAACCCAAGTATTTATATTCTCCCACTTCCTCTATCCTCCTCCCCTTTCATGTCCAACTCACCTTGCCCCCCCCTTCTCCAACACCTCATAACCTTTGTCTTCCCTGTATTAACTACCAGCCCCTTTTTCTCCATATATTTCTCCAGCGTTCCCATGGCCCCTCTCATCTCCTCCTCGTCCTCCGCCAGTATCGCCAGATCGTCCGCGTATGCCAGTGTGTATATCTTTTCTCCCCCCCCCCCCCCCCCCCGCCCCATCCTCATCTCCTCCTCTATGTCCGCCAGCAGGATCGTAAATAGACAGGGGCTCAGAGGACACCCTTGTCTGACTCCCCACCCCGTCCAAAATCTCGCCCCTTCCCTCTCCCCCACTCTAACTTTCCCTACCGTCTCCAATAACTTAGTATTATTTATTTCAATATTACATTTAATATGATATAGTACAATTTAGTATAATTTATTCTAATATGTAATTTGGTATTATTTAGTACCCGAATTTTACTTGAAACTAATAATGGAACTAATGATCACTCTTCAGGTTGGAGTCTGTCGGTACAGATCATGCATATTACCACAGGCGACCAGGTAGTACGGTACCAGATATACAGGGTGTTCCAAAAGTTTGGAAAGGGAAAATCACAAATAGAAAGGAAATATCACAAATAGAAAGCATTTCAGGCGAAAGTTGCATTGTTTTTCAAGATCTAAGAAGCTGGTATACTCCTAAAACCTTGGGTATAGGATTATATAGGCCATATATTCTTAATCAAGGAATATTACAGACGATATGCAGAAGGCGTCTCGTTGATCTTGGCGGTGTTACACGGACTGTTGACACTTGCGGGCTATTATCGTGTTCCTCCCACGTCTTTTTCAGATCTTGGTCCGACAAAATCCGATACAAAAATGGTTTAAAATTTGGTTGAAAACATTTGTGCCATTTTGAATAACGATCCCGATCCACTCGAACTCACCGTTGACCACAAATACGGTTTGTGCTCAACATTTGTACAGATAAACCCCATAAACGAATTTAAATCTGGGAAACTATTAGACTTAGAGACATAATTTTTGTTTCCATTCGCATTTTAAAATATAGGACTTGCTAAATAAGTTATTGTGTTTTCATTACGAGCCTATTTTCAATTGTAAAATGGAAAAAACATTCTTACTTCATTAAAACGAAACCCAAGCCCAACTTTTTAAAAATTTGGAAAAAAGATGTGTTATCGTTTACAGTCCCTTCGCACCTGTGTGCTTTTTCACTACGTTCGTTTCATAATTGTCGAAAGAGCAGAGCCGTAAATACGGTTAGCTTCAGCCCTTTGGAACGATGTCCGCTATCCAATTACAAAACGTGGAATTGCAGATCGACGCAGGTAGATAAAACTACCTGAAACTTGGAGGATCTTTAAAGCAGATTTGCAGGTTTAAAGCATGCGTCTAGCAATTTAATTTCAGCAAGATACTGCCACGCGAACCGGAGATATTCCCGTTCCCGCAGGAAAAACTAGAGACGGGAGAATTTAGCGGTGATCTGATTATTAGAATATTTTCTGTATGAAAGCCGGATCCTTTCCGAACAATACGTCGCTTCCCGTTTGTTGATATCTCACGCATTGGTCAAGCTATGGTTTTTTAGAAAAGGGTCAGAGCCACGCGAGCGGTCACGCAACCAGTGACCCGGCAGGGGTTCCCGACCGGGGGCACAGGTAAACAAAACTAGAAGAATTTTTGAAGGACGCTTCAATGCGATTACCAATTTAATTTCAGCAGGATACTGACACGCGAACCGAAGATATGCCCGATGTCGTCGGATAAATTAGATTCGTAAAAACTTAGTTCCTTGTAAAGAAGAGGTCGTTTCCCGTTTGCCTATATCTCATGTCATTGTCAAGGTTTGAATTTTTTGAAAAAGTCAGTGTCAATCCTTGAAGAAGCCTTCAATGCGCCTCGGCGTCTTAAAAAAATCATAACTCCGCAACCCCGGGAGATATCGGCAAACGGGAAACGGCATCTTGTTTGAAAAAGATTATGTTTTCACAGAAAAAAACCCTAATAATCAGATCGCCATTAAATTCTCCCGACTCTAATTTGCACGGCGGAAACGGGACGATCTCCGGTTTGCATGGCAGTATCTTGCTAAAATTAAATTCCTGGACGCATTGAAGCCTGCTTTAAAGATCCCCCAAGTTTCGGCTAGTTTCATGTACCTGTGTCGGTCTGGAATTCCACGTTTTGTAATTGGATAGCCGAAGCCGGCCGTCTTTTCGGCTTCACCATTATCACCACTGTAGGTCTGTAGGAGCGCCCTGTATACTTTGATCTGAAGTATACTATCTAGGCGTGCGTGGATTGCGTATCCGACTTGTCGCAAGGGGTGTCGAGCTTGTTATAAGGGATGGACGCAAATTACAAGCACCCAAAAAACATTAAAATGTAAAGAAAAGCGCCAAGTAGTTTAATGACTCACATAAAAGATATCTTCTTGAACCACGTTGTCCAAAAATGAAATAGATATCACACAAGAAAGCCAAGTTTTCAATCAAAGATACCACACGTTAATTAATTAATTAACTTGCATCTCTAACTTTAAAACTTGACATGTGCAAATTTGTATCAAGGTAGTCATGCTAGTACAATTTTTTGATTGGCACATGCCAACCAAGTTTTAAAGTTGCAAGTGTTACGTCCCGCAACTTAGATTTAGACTCAGGTTTAGAGTTAATTAGTTCAAAATTATATTAGTCATATTAGCTTCACCGGAAGTTCCCACATTCAGAATGCGGATTCGGCCTGGATACAATATCCAGGAGTCGCGAATCGACCGCGCCGGATGCGGAGTCTCAAAAACTGCCTTATCTTGCTCGCGGTGGCGGAATCCGAGATTACGAACTCATGCAGAAATCATGGGAACGCGCCAAGATTCGCGGTCTCGACTATTTCATTACATTAATTGAACTATAAATTGCTAACCTATTACCGATCCTTTTAAAATCTAAAGCCATCAATGGTGCCTCGACACCGGCGGTCGCGATCGACAATCGCGCCGATGGACCTTTTAAGAAATAGGTGGACCCCGGAACGTAGCGTTAACCACTATGTATTGCGTAGACAAGCGTTATCCGTTTATTATTTAAACAATGCGATACGAATGTATAAAGACTACAGAAATGTGTAAGAATGCTTACGACGCGTCTGGGATGGAAGGATAAGAGTGCTGCCGATGCATCCGGTATGAGAATGAGTGGGGATGTAGAGCGCTCCTGGAAATCCAGAAAGCAATGAGAACTTACTCTTGGTTTAGCAGTCGCATGGAGCGCAGTTTGAGTCCGCGGAGACCCATTAAGCGTAGTTGCACCCCTTTGTGAAGTGAGTGCAAAGACTTTGGCTCCGCGTAAAGACAGTTCTAAGAAATTCCAAACCTTGTATTATTATTATTGAGAATAGTAGAATCATTGCGTTTAGTTTCAACCTTAATCATTAAGCCTTTTGTCATCCGCAATCTAATACCTTTAGTGAGTGAGTGATCGAGCGTAGCGAGGAGCGAGTGATCAGCGAGCGAGACAGACGAGTGAGCAGCGAGCGAGAGGAGCGAGAGAGCCGAGTGAGCAGCGAGACGAAAAGAGCGAGAGAAAGCTTAGGGAAACCCGCGATATAGAACTGTTTGGTGAGTCCGATTTGAGTCCGCCTTCACTTCCATCTCTTATCACTATTTCTCCGTTGATCTCGGGGCGAATACGGCGTGGGTGTCCCTTGTCCGACACGAATACCGCATTTGTAAGGCATATTGTAAACCTTTTACAAACCTTTTGAATATAGACGAGCATTTTGATTTTAACTGACAGTTCATCTACTTTATTTATTTGATCAAGACGATATTTCCAATCACCTAGCGAATCCCGTACGGGATTAGTCGCATAAAAACCCATTTACCGGGTA
Organism: Crossocerus cetratus; assembly: GCA_963675795.1. Taxonomy (NCBI): domain Eukaryota; kingdom Metazoa; phylum Arthropoda; class Insecta; order Hymenoptera; family Crabronidae; genus Crossocerus; species Crossocerus cetratus. The sequence continues at coordinate 10,415,579 of OY776664.1, read as the reverse complement.
CACCAATCGGAGTAGACCCATTTTTATCGTGGCCTGTTACCGCGTGCGAGTCCTTTAATGATATCGCTCGGCGACGACGCGCGTATGTAACACAAGATGCAAGTTAATTAATTAATTAACGTGTGGTATCTTTAATGAAGAGAATCTCTATTTATTTACATACGCGTGTCACTGATTCCGTACGGCCGCCACGCGAGCTTCCAACGCTAGCCAATCAGCGCGCTGTAATCAACACCTGGCGTCGCGCGCGACCATACCTGTCCTTAGCTAATCTTGTTATGCAAACCGAGCGCTAAGCATCGTTTCATTCACAAGTACGCCAGTTTACTGCCAGCTCGTCTCAGTGGGATTGAATGGAAATGATAAACGCAACAGTTTCACGGATAAAAGAGGTATAAACGTTTTTGTTGAATTAATATTGAAATGTATATGTGACATTCACACTATATTGTATGGTTTGTGGTTAATAGGTTTCTCTAAGATAATTTCAGTTAGTGATGTTAGTTTGTTTGTAGTCAACTTGTTCAGTTCATACAGATCATACTTTGTTCATTCCTTCATAGACAGTTAAAGAATAAAGACCAATATATCTTTTACTAATTTATACGTGGATAAAGAATAAACCTTCAACAGGTTATGGGCCCAGAATAAATTAGGGAAGATTAAAGTAAAAGGAAATTAAGGATATAGTTAAAGTTAAAGGAATATAAGGATATTGAAGATAACGGCGAAATGGCAGAGGCAACGAAGGTTACCATGACGAGACTCAACAACGAGAACTATTTTGTATGGAAATACAGAACAGAGTTATTACTCATGAAAGAAAAGCTTTGGAGCGTTTTGAGTGAAGAAAAGCCAGTATTGAATCCAGAAAGAAGCAATGCAACGGAGATTGGAACCTGGCAGATGCGGGATGATCAAGCCCGTGGATGGATCGGACTGTTAGTTGATGATAATCAGTTATGTCACATAAGGAGCGTTTCAACGGCTAAGGAAGCGTGGCAGGCATTGAAAAATCATCACGAGAAGGTCACGTTAAGCAATAAAGTTTCTTTGATTCGACGGATATGTTGCACCAAGATGGATGATAATGGTAATATGGAAGAACATGTCAGCAATCTAACGGATCTTTTTAGAAAATTGACTGATCTCGGAGAGAAGCTTTCGGAGAGCTGGACAGTCGGTATGATCTTGAGCAGTTTGCCCCGAAGTTATGACACATTGGTTACAGCTCTCGAAACAAGGCCAGAAGTTGATTTGACACTAAGCTTAGTGCAATCAAAGTTAATTAATGAATATCATCGTCGTAAGGAAAACGACGGAGGCAATCGCGGAAATCAGGATTCAGTGTTAAGGACAGAAGAAACCAAGTGCTACTTTTGTAAAAGGAGCGGACACATTAAGAGAGACTGCATAAAGTACAAGAAGTGGAAGTCCGAAAAGGATAAGCAGCAAAAGGGAGAGAAGGCACATAAAGTGGAGGAAGCAGCAGAATTCGTGTTCATGATTCCATCAAGCTGTCACGAAGGTTGGTTAATTGACTCTGGAGCCACCTGTCATATAGCATGTAATAGAAAGTACTTCACTTCAATTGACATGTCATTGGCCAGCACATTGAATGTTGCTAATGGTGCAAAAGTGAATGTTCAGGGGAAGGGAGTATGTAAAATAGAGTTTTTGAACGCAAAAGGTGACAGGTCGTCAGCAACCATAACCGATGTTATGTATGTCCCAAGTATTGAAGGCAACTTATTATCGGTTAAGAGGCTCCTTGATAAAGGTTTTAAAGTGAATTTCATCCCTGGCGCATGTGAAATTGTATACAAGGAGGAACAAATTGCTATTGCGGATGAACGGAATAATTTATTCAAGCTACGTGAGCCATGTTTTGCAAATGCAGTAAAGGAACACAGCGATAGGTGTATACACTATTGGCATAAAGTTTTCGGCCATCGGGACCCCAAAGCTATCCAGTCTATGCAGTCACAGAATATGGTTAAAGATTTGGTAATCAAGCACTGCGGAATTAAGGAACTGTGTGAAGTATGCACACAAGGAAAGATGACATGGATGCCATTTCCAAAACATTCAGAAAGCAAGTCTAGTGCAGTACTGGATTTGATACACACGGATGTGTGTGAGCCAGATAGGAAGATTTCTCAAGGAGGTAATCGATATATACTTACTTTCATTGACGATTTCTCCCGCTATACAATCATATATCTACTAAAGTTTAAATCTGAGGTTGAAAACAAGCTTAAAGATTATGTAGCACTGGTTGAGAACAAATTCGGAAGGAAGCCTAAGGTAATAAGGTCTGATCGAGGAGGAGAATACATTGGAGATAAAGTAAAAAGCATGTTGACGAGCCAAGGAATAGAAATCCAGTACACAGCTCCATATACTCCTCAACAAAATGGTATGGCAGAACGAAAAAATCGTAGCTTAATCGAAATGGTACGATGTATGCTACTTGAAGCAAATTTGTCACGGACATTTTGGGCAGAAGCGGTTAATACTGCAAATTATATTTTGAATCGCACACCTGCTCGGGCCCTCGACCGGACTCCGTATGAAATTTGGCACAACGAAAAACCAGGTACGAAACATCTCGCAGTATTTGGCAGTAAATGTTTTGTCCTTATTCCATCCGAAAAACGTAGAAAGTTGGATGATAAGGCAGTGCCAATGTTGTTCGTTGGATATGATTTAAATTCGAAAGCATACAGGTGCTATGATCCGGTGCGAAACAGAATTGTGATAAGTAGAGATGTGCGATTCAGGGGAGGATATAGTCCAAAGGCAATCATTGATCCAAAGCTGGTAACTCCAGCAGGAACTACAACAGGAACTGATATTGAAATAAATCTTGAAGAAAAAGATTTAGATGCAATAAGTAATCTAGAAGATGGAGAGAACTTTTGGCAAGATGACTCAGAAGAGGACAACGAAATATTTGAAGAGGCTGAAAGCGAATATAATTACTACGATGATGGAATGATTACTTCAGACTCTGATACACAGGATCAAGAACAAGTTGTCAGGAATTCAAAATCAGGATTTGCACCAATTGAGGAGGAGTTACTTACTTCTGATGATAGTATTGATAGTAGATCTGGACAGAATCGCATTGAGGAGGAGCTTCTCACCTCAGACGACAGTGTTATTGAGGAAGGCGAGCGTCAGAGGGAGCGTCCGATTAGAGTTTCACAGCGAGTGAACAAAGGTGTACCACCTACGCGATTTACAGCGAAGACAGTAACTAATACTATCTCAGAACCTAAGACTTTGAGTGATGTGATGAAGAGCCCTCAGAAGGGCGAATGGATTAATGCAATGAACAGCGAAATGGATTCATTGCGAAAAAATGGGACTTGGGAGTTATGCAAATTACCAGAAGGAAGAAAATCTGTCGGATCGAAAAATAAGATGACAGTAAGACATTTGGATGCCAAGACAGCATTCCTTAATGGAATCTTAAAGGAGACGATTTATATGAAACAACCACCAGGCTATGAAAAGAACAATGATTCAAATACAGTATGTTTATTGAGAAAAAGCTTATATGGACTAAAGCAAGCAGCAAGATCGTGGAATGAAGTTGTACATGCTGTATTAATACAAATCGGATGTTCTCAAAGAAAATCAGATCCATGTCTTTACATTATGGAAGATCAAGACGAAGGATTGTGCTACGTACTAATCTATGTTGATGATTTGATAATAGCGAGCAAATCTATGAAAATGATTGACAAGGTAAAGAAGGGTCTTTCATTGAAATTCGAGATGCATGATTTGGGAGATATTAAGCATTATCTGGGACTTGAAATAACTAAGAATCAAAATGGATTCTATGAGATTTGTCAACGAAACTATATTAAACAGGTAGCAGTTACATTTGGTTTAGGTGATGCAAAAGCTTCTTCTGTACCACTTGATCCAAATTATGAGAAATGTGCAGACAATAGTGAAGTTCTATTAAGTAACACAGAATATCAAAAATTAATCGGGTGTTTACTTTATATTGCGGTGAGCACGCGACCAGATATATCAGCAAGTATATCTATGCTAGCACAAAAAGTTAGCAATCCTACACAGAAAGCTTGGGTAGAATTAAAACGAGTGGTAAAGTATTTGTCAGGTACAGCACAATTAAAACTGACACTAGGGGATTCAAAAACTGATGAATTTATCTACGGATATGCTGATGCAAACTGGGCGGAGAATCGAACGGATAGAAAATCAAATAGCGGGTATATTTTCATGTTGAATGGTGCAGTAATAAGTTGGGCTTGCAGAAAGCAAACATGCGTTGCATTATCAACGACAGAAGCGGAATTTATTGCACTGTCAGTGGCATGTCAAGAAGCCTTCTGGATTAAGAGAATCATAGATGACATGAAGCAGATGACTAAAGGGCCGATTACTATTTTCGAAGATAATCAGAGCTGTCTTAAACTGATAGAAAATGAGAAATTATCAAATAGGACTAAACATATAGATACACGCTTTCATTTTGTAAGGGATTTTATTGTGAAAGGGTATATCAAATGTACATATTGTCCTACGGAGAGAATGTTAGCAGATTTGTTGACGAAACCATTGCCACCAAAAAGGTTAATTACATTACGAGATGGCTGTGGCTTGTGTGAATGAGGAGGAGTGTTGAATTAATATTGAAATGTATATGTGACATTCACACTATATTGTATGGTTTGTGGTTAATAGGTTTCTCTAAGATAATTTCAGTTAGTGATGTTAGTTTGTTTGTAGTCAACTTGTTCAGTTCATACAGATCATACTTTGTTCATTCCTTCATAGACAGTTAAAGAATAAAGACCAATATATCTTTTACTAATTTATACGTGGATAAAGAATAAACCTTCAACAGTTTTTTCACCGCTGTTATTAATTATAGTCATCACAATTTTTGTAAATTATTATTAAAGGTTGTGGAAAAAAGTATGAATTGTTCAGGTGACGAGTGTTTATAGATAATCCTTTTGCATTTTGCGAACATTTGTCAAAAGGAGCAATTGTTTATTTCATAAATTATTATCAAAAGCTTTGCCAAAAGCATGGAACTTTGATCCCGTTTATGTGCGTTTCCATGCGAGATATGGCTGCTTTGAATTTTGAATTTTTTTAAAAACGTTCAGTAATGTTCTATTTTTCACAAATTATTATGAAAAACGTATGCAATTTCAATCACGTTAATGTATTTCAAACCCTGAAAAACATCTATTTTGGGACTTAAAAATATTATTTGTTTTACTTTAAGAGCCATTTCTAAGGCTCTGAATTTTCGACCAGCGATTGCGTCGTTATTTATGGATAAATCGATTTCAAATTTAAACTACGTACTCGTGGAACTATTGTGGAGGGCATGCACGAGCCGGATTTTTGAAAAAGCTTTTTGTTTAAAAGATACAGTCTTGAGCAAAAATGATATTATTCCACCGTGCCCTCCGGAGCAGTTTAATTAGTACGTGGTTAAAATCTAAGATCGATTGGTTCATAAATAACGACGCAATCGCTGGTCGAAAATCTAAAATTTAGCACAACCGATGATAATGCCTCTAGCGGCCGACTTCCAAGTAGGGAAGAGAGGCGGAGCCTCGAAACGCCACGTGACTCTAGAAAGAGAGGCAAACGTATACCTATCCTTTAGAATAAGGTTTTCGTGACCGCATCCCGTAAACGATCTTTCCATTTGTCCCTTCTGTATATTGCCTCGGGCAGTACTCCGTAAGCACAATAGCTTTTCACTCGGAGCCGCAGAGCCACGCGATTCCCAATTTTTACCAAATGAGATCCCGCCGCGGTTCGGCCAGACAATCATCGAGACAAACATCGCAGCTCATCATTAGCAACTCGCGCGATACCTGCTCTTACTGTCCAATCTGACCTTCTTATATGTAGATTACTTACGGTGAATATTGACTATTTGAACGGCAAAGCTCGTCTTCACTCGGACAGAATAATGTAATAAATGTTATTTCTTCCCTTTGACTTGTCCCCAAGAAGGTACTTATTGCAGTGAGCAATAAAGTATTATAATTTATACTCGGGACTATTAGCACAACGACATAATAATAATTGACAGCTGACGAAACTAGTACTGAGGACTGACATAACAACAGTTGACGGAACGACGGTATTACCGTCGTAGAAAAATACTATGACCTATATAATCACTACAAAGAAATAAAAAAAATATTACAATTTCCATTGATAAAATTTGCAATTTTCATGAATAAAAATATTTATATCCAAATTTGATTCTATTATTCAGAATATGTACTGTGTAAAAATTGCAGTGCACCGCGGGGAATCGAACCCAGTATTTTAGAATTCCCCGTTTGGCACCTTACTCACAACACCATTGGGGTCTACTGTACTTTCTCGTGTTTCCCTTTTACTAAACTTCAAGCGCGGGGCATAGCGGGCTCATCAGCCCGATGAGCCTGTCGACTAGCGAAAAGTCCCCGACAGCTCTCGGCTTCACAGTCGCCTGACCGAGCTACGGAAGGCCCGAGGTGCGTACCGTCATAAACCTTCCAGCGCTATTGTCACTGGACTTAGGTATAACTGACAAGCGACGGTCAAACTCAGAGTAGGAAAAATGCACGAAAACGGCCTGTGATTTTCTCCCTACTTCGTTATATTTGCTCCTGGAGGCTCCGCCCATCGACAGCTCGTTGTCTCACTCCGAACTTTGCTGTCTCTTTCGCCGACAAAATCTGCCCGAGCTAGAAATGGCTCTTAAGGGGCTAGACTCCGAAATGACGTCACGAGATCTGGCCCCTCACTGTATTACCAACAGTTTTTAAAGGTCGAGATGGAGCTGCGCTCAAAGTCTATCGCGCGACCCAGCGGCCAGCTTGGGTTCATTTGTTTTGGCTCCCTTGATTGCGTCACCCGCTTATCGCTCCTGCGATCTCGAGCTGCGGGCTGCTCCCGAGTCCCGATGTTCCGGCCAAGGCTCGAGCCCTAGCCACACACATACTTCGCACGCACACACATGTATCAAGCGGCGCGGTACTGTTTCGCTCGAATACCCGGTAGAATGAGACTGTCTCACTCAGATGACTGTAGAGCCTATATTACATTCTGTATCTTATCAGTCCGTATAATATGAAATGGCCTTACTATAAATATTTGTTTGTTCGAAATATTACTAAAAGCACATAGAAGAATCACAATACTTTTACTGTAATAGAGAATTATTATATTAGTCGTGCAAGTAGTGCTATGGGTAAAGTGATGGATTTGCACTTGAAAAGAACAAGTTCGATTCCGCCTCGTTCATGTATTTTACACTTTTTTTCTTTACATTTTTATAAATTCAATTCAATTCAATGCATTGCTATACATTTGGCAATATAAATAAATTTTTCCAATTATTTATTACATAGGCTTATTAGGAATCGGAATGAGACAGTCTACTTCATTTCACTGATGAATGACAGACATGATATACGACATTTTCTGGCATCATTGTTTATGGGAATATAGATAGGACTGTTTCAAACTTTGAAAGTGTGCTTCGCTCACTGTTTGTGAGTTTCAAAAAACTGATGATAACAAAATCAAAATCTTGGTAAGCACAGCCTATTTAATTTTAGTCAGCACACATTTGCACAATAATTCGAGGCTTATGGATCTTACAAACTGTAAAGGTGTGGCAGGTTCTCAACCATACCTTTGAGTTGAAATATGAATTCTGCGTAACAATACTCTGAGAAGTACTATGAACAATACTTCAACAAATACGTTCTCCCCTTACGCAGTTACTAGCCTTAGTACCTGATATGTGAAATGGAAACTAGCATGATTGATAACATCAATACGTTACATAGGCTGTTGAATAACAAACAATCAAGCCAGCAAAAGGCATTTTCTACCAAACACATAAATGACTCTACTTGGATCTAGTTTATACTACAGCTAATATCCCAAAAAGTAAATGTGCAAATCAAGATGTTGATTAGAGCGTCCATTCTAGAAACAACCATTTCCAAAGTATATACTGTTACGCAGCATCTTTCAAAGTTATGTTTGAGGAGACTTGCATGTTGTACCTCCCATGCGTTACCAAGATTCTGAAACATGAAATTATTCTCCAAACGACTGCACTTGCCAACTGTTTGGTAACTACAGTTTATAATATCCAAACGAACATATTTTTGCAGGCTCTTAGACATAAACAAACTCAAATTATTACAAGGGCATACAAATATTTCCATGACAAGGCATCTGGTAAATGAGTTGAAAGAGTGCTGCACTCATTTTGGTTTGAAACATTGTAATTCACCAAATAACAATGCATTCCCATAAAACCACGAACAACTGGACCGTTCTTCTTTGCAGTTATGTATGTTGCAACTAAAAATCATATATCAGAATGAGTCTGCATTGCAGAATCACTCTGCATCCCGTCAGCAGGTGACTAACCTAACCCGATAGCTTGCTGTCAAATAACTATGTTTTGACAGGCTAGGGTGCAGAATAGCCCTTTCACTTACGCGCCACCTTGATCGCGCTGGCCGAACTAAAGTACTCAGCTAGACCGCTCTGCATATCAACAACGTGGCCACAGAACCTCAAAAATCATGCTTCGGGGATCCCGCTTTTACTCCCTTATATGAAATAATTTTGGGTCGGAAAAGGTCTCAATCGAAAGATGAAAGATGCGTACAGCGCGGCTGATGCGGGATTTTGTAAAATTCCGATGCTTTTTGGTCATAATAATGTGCTAAAAGTTGTACACTCAGCGCTGATTTCACAACACTTCGCACATTAATATAATTGAGCAGCGTCCTAATTTTGCAAAACCACGCATCAGCCGCGCTATACTCATCTTTCATCTTTCGATTGAGACCTTTTCCGACCCAAAATCATTTCATATAAGGGAGTAAAAGCGGGATCCCCGAAGCATGATTTGGCCAATTTGTGCCGATAAAACAGCGCCACTACTATACCTGAGTCTAGCCCCTTAAGGGGCTAGGCTTCGGGCTTCCGCGATAATGTAGAGTCGCTGTTTGACCGGCAAATTTGGGCCGAAATAGGGATTCGGCTGCCGTACTTGTCTCCCGTATACGAAACGGTTTACGATCGGGAATAGTCTCAATCGAAAGAGAAAGGTTCAATCTAGCGCGCTGTGGTCCTAATTTCATAGGAATGTGTTGTTTTCTAGTCATTCTGACGCCCTGAACATTCCCAAAACCTTAACATTTTTAGCGTGTCTTTCGATTGATTGTATGACATTGTAACTGTTTTCTTGGCGAAACTAAGACCACAGCGCGCTTCCGCATACATTCAGGAACTTGGGAAGCTATGGCTTGCCATCATATTATAAGAAATATAGACAAAAAGTCCGGATTTCTGCGAGCATCGCTTCTGGCTCGATTTCGCCATATTGTCGATACACAGGTCAATATTCGTGAGTACTTTAGGTCGGCCGCTCAAAACGAGATGGCGCCCTATCGAGAGGGCTTTTTTTTTCAAGTCAATAAACTTTATTAACTTATGCCACTGGATCAAGTCCATGGGCTTGGATACAAGTTGTCTTTACAATATTGTTGTGGTCTAATTCTAATTTGAACTTATGGTTACTATACATTTAATAGTGTTGTTGATGTATACATGTGGTGTTTAGTTGCTAGAGCGCTGGGGAAATCCTTAAGCTTTATATTCCTTACGTGGTACTTATGGTGGTATGTGTTCTATATATCTATTTTGTTTCTGATAATGAAGGTGGTGATTGCTTCGCATGTTGCATCAGTGGGATCAATGAAATATTCGATTACCTTCTTATTATTTCTGTTTGTGTTATTAGGACTGCTTGATGCATTAATAATGTTGTGTAGGTGGTTTCTGCCCACTGTTTTTTGGGGACATTCCCAAATTAGGTGTTCCAGTGTTTGAATTGGGTGACCACAGGTGCAGCCTTGATTATCTACTATGCCCAATCTGTACAAGGATTCTCTCGTGTTAAAGTGATTTGATCTAATTCGGTTAATCAGTGTGGTTCTTTGTCTGCTGAGGGGATTTTTAGCAAACCATGGTTTTTTCCTCGATTTGTAGACATGGGTAAAGAACTCTCAACCTTTGATTCTACCTAGAGAAGTTAGTTCGGTGTCGTGTTTATTCCACATTTGGTCTTTGTAAGTTTGAAAACAGTCAGTATATGGAAGTTTCAGATATTGGTCGTCTAGTGAGTGGGTGACTGGAGGTGCTTGTGCTGCTTCTTTAGCTAGGGAGTCTACGATTTCATTGTGTTTGATTTTGCAGTGTGAAGGCACCCATAAGAATTCTAAGGAATGATTATTTTGGTTTCCAAGGAAGGCATAGGCCTTATTTTTAATCAAGGTGACGAAGTGGTTGGATTTGGCTTGGATTGTATTGCTCCCAATTTTTTGAAGGGCACTTAGAGAGTCCGAGCAGATGACGAAGGAAGATGTATTTCTTTTGGAGTAAGCCAGCTCTACTGCTTTCATGATTGCGAAGCATTCAGCAGACAAAATTGATAGATATTTCGACAGTGAGAATGTTATCTGAATTTCCAGTTTGGGACAGTAGTAGGCTGCACCAGTGAAGTCTGATTTGTCGTTCTTGGAGCCATCCGTGAAGATGGGTATACTGCCTGGGAAATGTTTGTCTAGAATTTCAGTAAGGCGGCTGTCTGGGTCTTTTGCTGCTTTTAGTTCATGACCTATGGTCTCATTGACTTTGGTTTGGTTTACCATTGCATTGTAATCTATTATAGCATTTTCAAAGTTTGGGTTTTTAATGCACATATTCTCGAATTGGAAAGCGGTGTTACATATGTCGAAAATAAGTTCCGTTCGACCTCTTGCGAGGTTTTGCCTTCCCATGCTTTGCGCTGTTATTAGAAATTCATTTATGTCTTTGATGGCTGGGTGGTCGGTATACGAAAGAAACTTAGTGACTAGTGATTGTCCTAGAAGTATAGCCCTGTTTTTAATGGTTGGAATTGCAGCTTCTGCGAGGGTGATATTATTAGGTGTGCTGCATCTATGGCCTAATATGAGCTTCAGTGCTTTGATTTGTATGCTCTCTAAGATTTTCCTGCCTTTTTTTGTCGAAGGATAGTACGCTTGTATGGCGTATTCTATTTTGGATCGGATCAACGAAATGTATAATAGGATTAAGGTATAAGTATCGGCTCCCCATTTGAGGCCTCTGAGGTATTTTATAATATTGATTGACTTCATACATTTCGCTTGAACCGATTGAACCTGAGTATTAAAGTTTAGATAGGAGTCTAGTTGAATGCCTAGAAATTTCGCAGATTCTTTGTTCCAGATTGTGTGTGAGCCACATTGTATGCTTTTGGTGTGTGGTGCAATCCCTGTTCTATTAAAGATTACTAGGTCAGTTTTCTCTGGGGCCAGGGATAGGCCTAAGTCGAGGAGATTATTTTGGATTGTTTTTAAAGTCTCTTGTATTGCACACAGTGATTCTGAGAGGGAGTCCATTCTACAGTATAAAGCGACGTCATCCGCGTATTGTGATATTTTGATGTTTTCTGATACATTTTTGAAAATATCTTTAACATAGATGTTGAAAAGGGTGGGTGATAAGATACCACCTTGTGGGACGCCCTTGTGTAGGTATCTAATGTCATCCTGTTGTATGCCTTGAAAGAATAACTGTCTGCAATATGTGATATTGTATATGAAGTGGAGGGCATTGGCGGAGAGTCCAATTTCGCTTAGCTTTGTTAACAGTATGTTCGGTAATACGTTGTCGAAGGCACCGCTGATGTCTAAGAATACTGCTACTGTGCTTTCTTTTCTGAGGAAGCCCGTTTTGGCAAAAATGGTGAGGCTTAAGATATTTTCGGTAGTAGCTCTTCCTGATCTAAAACCAGTCTGAATTTCGGGAAAGACTTTCATGCGTTCGCACCACCATTTGAGTCTGTTGTTTATCAATTTTTCGGCTAACTTGCAAAGACAGGATGTCAGCGAGATTGGTCTTACGTTCGTTTTATCTGCTTTTGGAAGGAACATGATTACGGAGTGTAGCCATTCCTCTGGGAAAATGTGAGATATGTAGAATTCGTTGATTAGATCTAGAGTTATATCTTTAATAGCTGATGGTAGGTTAATTAACATTCTGTAGTCTATTTGATCTCTACCTGGGGCAGATTTGCTATTCAATGATCCTAAAGCTATTTCCATTTCCACTGTGGTAAATTTGGTGTCGAAGAAGTGGTTTTCATGGACCTGAATGTCTAAGACTGGACTGTTTGGTACCCATGGGGGGGACAGTTTGGATATTGCCTTTTCTATTGCTTTACTTAGTTTTTCTTGGTCGGGAGAGCTATTGCCCACGGAATGTACCCATTTATTATTTAGGATTTTAATTTTCTCCCATACGTACTTTGGAGATGTTCTATAGTTTATGGTGGAAGCAAAATTTCTGAAATCTGCACGTTTCTTTTCTTGGCATGTTCTTTTAAATTTAGCAAGGTTGATTTTGTACGTGATCCATCTGTTGTGTGTCATATTAAACTTCCACTTCTGAAATGTTGTTTTCATTTGGTTGAGTGCTACGTAACACTCTTTATCCCACCATGAGTTGGGATTGTTTTTGGTTTTTGGTTTGTGTTTTTTTGATGGGGTACATGCTATGGCAGTGTTCTTAATTGTGTGTATTATTTTTTGGTACCACTCTAAGGGATCTTCAAAATTACATCTATCCAGACTGTCCACTCCTTCCATCAATGTTGTCCTATATAATTCCCAGTTTGTTCTTTGGGATGTTAATCTGTTGGATATCTTTTGTAGTATGATCTGGTTGCTTGTAAGTTGATTAGAATAGGATAGTGGTCCGATCCATAGGGATGGTATGCAGAATAGATAGTGCATTCCAATGCTATTTCGCTGGTTGTAATAACTAGATCTAGGTTGGAAAAATGATTATGTGAGGAATTTATGTATGACTTTGTGTAGCAGTTTGCTACTAAAAGGCTTTGTTCGTTGAGGAGATCAAGAAGGTTTTCTCCGTTTTTATCTGTCGTGTCACAGTTCCAACCTAGATGATGTACATTGAAATCCCCTGCTATTATATATCTGCCTTCTTTTTTGAGTTTGTTTGTAAAAATTCTCCAATGGTCTTTATTCAAAGGCGTATTTGGCGGTCTGTAGACAGCGCTGATTGTTAATTTATGACGAATATTTGTGATTTGAATAGTAAGTTGTTCAGTTGAAGAATCTAGTAGTTGGATTTCGTTTAGAAGTTTTACCTGATATTTTTTGGAGATTGCAAAGAGGACGCCTCCGCCTCTGCCTCTTAATCTATCTTGCCTATATATATTGAAACCGGTTAATGCGAAGTTGTTTTTTGGTTCTAACCAGGTTTCTGTGCATATGATAACGTCGTTTTTCTTGGATAGTAAGTTTATCTCAGTGGGTTTGTTTCCTAAGCTTCTACAGTTCCATAGACACATAGGAATATTATTATCTACATATTTCGCCATTTTATCTACTTTATGTGTTCTATATGTTAACTTAATTTGATAGGAACTTTCGTTTTCGATGTTATCACAGAAATTGTTGTGCTGCAAATGTGCTTGTGTTTAGTTGTCTAAAGTTATATATTTACTGGTATATCTTAAAGTTTTATAACTAAGTGTTCAGTTTTCTTTTTAACGTGTAGTTCTTGGAGATTTGGAAATAATATTTGGAATTATTTGTTTTTTTGTACCTGACTGCTTGATACTTGAATTGGATTTGGAGACTCGTAGTGTGGGTGTGATGCTTGGTGTGTTCTTCTGTATGTTACAGTTCTCTGAGTTTGCCCTTCTCTTCGGGATCGTTGATGTCTTGGTGTTGAACATTGTAGATGATGTTGAGGATGAAGAGTCGTCTTGTTGGAGAGACATTAGACTGCTGCCTGGAGAAATTCTTCTTTTATTGGGTTGAGTGTTTGAGGCTGTAGTGGATGCGGATGATGAGCTGCAGGCGTCATCTTTAAAGCTATCGTCCATATTTAGTAGGGGTGTATTGATTTCTTCTTCTTGTTTGTTTGTTATTTTGTTAGTTGTAGACATAGATTGAGGGTATCCTACTCCTTTGAGACCTTTGTATGGTTCTTCTTCACGATTGTTTATCATCGGTATTAAGGTTTTTGTCTCGGTTTCCTTTTTTGATGTATTAGTTGTTGGCTTAGTTACCATAGCATATTGAGGAATTCGGTCTACTGAGGGATCTCTGGACTGGGAGGTAGACTTACTATATGTCCTTAAGGTCTGCTGAGAGATTGGTGACGATGTGTGAGTTGGTGTAGCGTCTTTACTAGTGCTTGGTCTAGGTATATTTGTACCTCCTATTTTCTTAATATTTAGCTCGTCTGTCATAGAGATGACAGGTGGAGCTGGGAATTCCTTATTAGAGTGTGTTTGGGGAATTATTGTCTTACTTGTAATATTAGTTTTGATATTGTTGTGTGGATCAACTGGTATGGCAAGCCTCTCCCTTGCCTGTTTTAGTGCTTGATGTCTGCCAATTGGGTTGTGTGCCATGATTAAATTGGTTTCTTTCTGAAGAGCATAGATTTGACAGGTGTCTGAAAATGTATTGTGCGGTCCTTTGCAGTGTAGGCATTGTTGGTGTTCTGTGGAGATTTGATCTTGGTGTCCCGTACATGTATTTGTAGATTTACCACAGAGGCTGCATCGCTTAAGCCTTCTGCATCTGTGTGAAGTGTGACCATATGTGTAGCAATTGTTGCATGTTTTGATTGATTCAACAAACGGTTCAATTCGAAGTCCACATGTTTGGTAAGCTAGTATGTAGTTAGGTAGAGTGTCTCCGTCGAATGTGATAATGATGTTTTCTGACGGGTGCCATTCTATTGTCTGATTGTCTTTGTTTATAAGTTTTCTGTGCATGCGGTTGGCTGAGATTATTTTGCAAGGAGAGTCAGAGCAGTTGATGATATCGTCTGTGTCGTATTCTAGTGGGTAGCCTTTAAGTATTCCTCTTCTTTGCAGCAGATATCTGGGTATCCAGCTAGTGTATTTTTTATTTGAGTCTTTCTCATTGAATAAGATAAATTTATTAGCTTCTTCGTGATTTTCAAACGTGGCTATAACTTTATTGTAAGCTACTGATTCAAGCTTTCTGACCTTGGTTTTTTTATGGAAAATGATCTTAGCCAATTTCATTACATTTTTCTGCCTAGAATTCTTGATGTGTTCTTGTTTAAGTGATAGTTCTACTATTGCATGTCCCTTGTGTGTTTTTTGATAGAGATTTGAGATGTGATTGACTGTGTTGTTACTTACATTTTCAGTGGTAGGTTTTTTGTTTTGTGTAATAACATCATTGTCATTTTGCTCATCCATTTTTCTTTTATTTGTAGACTGTTGACATTCCATTTCTATTAGATTCTCTTCCATCGTGTCCGAGATAGGATTTTGGCGTGCCTCCATTGGGAGACACGCCACGTGTTTGATAGGTTAGATTATCAGATTATGGTTTGATAGGTTGTATTCACTGTAGTGTTATTTGTGATATAATACCCTTTGGGATTTAGCGAGGCCAGAGGCCTATCAGGGTTTTTTTTTTTTAAATATCCGGATGCTTAAAAATATTATAGATTCAACTAGTACAAACCGTCCTCTTCCGAGGACACCGGCCGACCCTCAGCCGAACGTCATCGAGAGGGCTATTTGCGTGAAATCAAAGCTTGACAGCGTGTTATGGGGTTAGGCATGTACTGACTGACAGGATGCAGGGACACTTCATAACAATACGATTTTGGAGGAATCCTCTATTCTGACTCACGGATTTTACCTATGAAATATATAAACAGAAGGAAGAATGTTCAATAAGCCGGGCCTGTCGTGCTTCTATGGGATTGTGAGTTTACCTAGTAAATAGTAGTGTTTCAAAGCAAGGATAGGTGCAGTAATCGTTCAACGCGTGTATCAGACGCCTCGCTATTGTAACAACTTGAGCCTTTCCCATTATCCCTAAGAGCCTGCACAGCTATGCTCTTTATAATACTGTAAAAGGATGATGAATACTGTATGCACAGGCATTGTATGTAGTACATACATATATATCGGACCGGTATCTCTCGATTTCGGTTCGGACAAGCAGAATGAAGCGGGCTCTCTCACTTTCATTACTACCAAACTTATATTATAAATAATTTGATAAGCTCGTTCATTCCTATATTTCCAAAAGTATAGTGATTCATTGAATTTGATCACATATCGACTGTATACAAATGTAAAGTAAAAGAGAAAACAGGAATATGTACATATATCAAAAAAATCTACGTACTACGCGGAATCGAACTCGTTCTCTTCCAATGCAAATCCATCGTTTTACTCATTGCACTATTTTCATAACTAACTGTAACATCTCCCCATTCCACTACAAGAATTGTCGTTCTCCTTTGTGTTTCTAATAATGTTTCGGACAAACAACTTTTTGTATTATGCCAAATTTCCCGTTTCACTATAGTATACATCAGGCCTATCCAAGGTCGGCTCGCGAGCAATAAGAGCTCCCCCACTCACGAACCGTTGTCATGAACAACCACGACGCGCTTGTCCTACGCATCCCTTTACCGCGTCGCGCGAGCGAAGCGGAAGCAGAGAGTCGCGCCGAAATGAACTTTTATCAGAGGTTTAAGAGTACAACATGTAAATTCTGCTTTTTGTTCATTGGCTTTGGAAAGAATTAGGCTTCTTGAATATATTTTGTCCTTTTTTGTAAAGTTAATTTGCGGGCTCGGAAAATAGTAATTATAATGTTTAATTTGCACCGGACACCGAGTAATCTCTAATGCATTTTCTTGAAAAAAACCTTAAAATAAACGGTGGACCTCCCTCTATAAAGACTTTATTTGGCACCCTGGTCCGGGACCTAGTAACGGATATATTTAGTGATAACCAAAGCGCGATACCGGTCGCTACGCCTGATCGGAGATACGCAACTTATACTGGGTAGCCCGGCTGCATTCGCAGCCTCGCTGGCCCGATATTCGCTGCGCGCTATATGCGCTCCGACAACCCGGTATAAGCTGCATCTCCGATCCAAATTCAAAACACTGCAATAACGCCGAGTAGCCGACTGCTGCCGGTGACGGCTTCGACGCGAAGTTACAATGTCGGGTAGCGCGTAAGGAGAAGACGGCGCGTGAGGGGCCCCACCCGTGGATAGTCCTGGTATACATTGACATCCAGAATGTAACATAATTGGTATTGGAGCCCTTTTTGCTATAGCATGGAGTTTCGATTTGAATGACGCCTATGACGTACACAATTATTTGATTATTCAATTAGTATTTCAATGGAATTCTTTCCAGAAAAATTGAGTTAGTAACTTACTAAGGTACCTTTACTATGACCCTATCTGTTCCCATTGTATATTTTCTTTCCGAATTCGGGGCTACAAGCACAATTTTATGAAAATATAAAAACAGCAATGGCTAATCGTCTAGTTTTTTGTCTGCAGATCGAGTAGTATTTCAACAAAGAAATGATTGTATTGTTAGGCAATTATATACGTCATGAGAGTCATTCAATCCAAATCTATATGTTCTTGTCAGATCGTATTTCATTTCCCATCAAATTCATGTGCCTATGTCATATAGTAAACAAAATGATGGGAAGAATCACCTATCTTTTAGTGAAATGGAGAAATGTGACGACAGTCTTGTATATAGTGGTAGTAGTAAGGCGATCGATTTGCATTGGAAAGGACCGATTCCATCCAGTGTGTTTTTTATACTCGTTGTTTTTCATACTTTTTTAAATACTTTTTGCTTTTTTTATTATTTATGTACACGGTTCGGGAAACATTTAGTCAGTTTAGAGTACGATTTACGATAGAGTAGGCTTGACATTAGTGAAAGTGAGATAGTCTAGCCCGCTTTGTTTATCCAAAGCGAAAGAGAAATACCGATTCCAATTATACATACATATGTATACATACATATATATGCCGATGACTCAAGCCCCAGTCTCGGAGCCTCGGGAGTCAGAAGCATCGAAGCCCGAGATCGGACTAGCGACAAGCGAGCATCGCAACGGCTGCAACATAGTTGTTGCCAGCGAACACATACAGGGTGATTCGGGTAAGTGCTATCGGCTTTTTACCATGGAAATTTATCGATTTTTGAAATTGGTAATTGTCTCGGCGGCCGTCTAATGTCACCGGTGTCGCGTGGCTGCTTAGGGTCAACTGGCCGAATCACGCCAAATACCGACAGTCTTCCGATTAACCGGCAAGGGCAAAATGAGTCGGTAATAAAACATTGCTGCACTGCACACTAGCAGGGAAAGTGTGAGCGATGCGTGGCATAATAAACATAGTAAAGAGCGTGTCATCGGTGCACTCTGGCGAGAAATCATTCTTGTTTTTCCTTTTATTATAACTTTAGAGCTAAATATTGAAAGAGCCAGTAGTTTTCTCCTTACCTCAAGTCAACAGCCAGGCTTTCACCCTTTTTTGGAAGGCGGAGGCAGCACGCCTGCAGCAGCGGCGCGATCAAGGATTGCGGCCGAGTCTTTCAATATTTCGTTTTATAGTTATAATAAAAAGAGAAACAAGAATTATTTCTTGCCAGAGTGCAAGAATGATAGGCTTCCCTATATTATTTATTATGCACAAATCTTTATTATATCACGCTAATATCTCGCTGATAATATCAAGCGAATCGGTTCAGCCGTTTGGGGGCTATAATTATTTTCCTCGTAGGCAAGCCCGTTTCGTTGGTAAAACCTTTCTGCACTGCACACTGGCAGGGGGGAGTGCGAGATATTAGCGTGATATAATAAAGATTTGTGCATAATAAATAATATAGGGAAGCCTATCATTCTTGCACTCTGGCGAGAAATAATTCTTGTTTCTCTCTTTATTATAACTATAAAACGAAATATTGAAAGACTCGGCCGCAATCCTTGATCGCGCCGCTGCTGCAGGCGTGTTGCCTCCGCCTTCCAAAAAAGGGTGAAAGCCTGGCAGTTGACTTGAGGTAAGGAGAGAATTGCTGGCTCTTTCAATATTTCGCTCTATAGTTATAATAAAAGAAAAAACAAGAATGATTTCTCGCCAGAATGCACCGCTGACACGCTCTTTACTATGTTTATTATGCCACATATCGCTCACACTTTCCCTGCCAGTGTGCAGTGCAGCAATGTTTTATTACCGACTCATTTTGCCCTTGCCGGTTAATCGGAAGACTGTCGGTATTTGGCTTGATTCGGCCTGTTGGCCCTAAGCAGCCACGCGACACCGGTGACATTAGACGGCCGCCGAGACAATTACCAATTTCAAAAATCGATAAATTTCCATAGTAAAAAGCCGATAGCACTTACCCGAATCACCCTGTACATATATTCACTCCAACACAAATGCGTTTGTGGTCGAGTCAATCGACAGACATCGCGTGCAGCTCCATCTCGCTCTTATGTTACCGTCAAAATCTGTAGGTAACACGACCGGCGACCAACTCGCGAAAAGTCACGTGGGTAGCCTAGCCCCTTAAGGGGTTAGGTAACTCTAGCGATGTAAAAATTTGGTAAACATTTAAATGAGAATAAAAACAAAATTAGACAATCGATTAATATGAAACTTTCTTACTTTGTTTAAGTGTATTTACAACTTTAAAAATCCGTTGGAATATTTACAATATGTTTATAATTAAGCCCATGTTTATAAAACAGCTATAATCTGTAACTAAAACCCAACAGATTTAATTATTTAAGATAATTTGCAAAGAATTGACGATCACAAATTCAGATTTTAATAAAAATTGACAAAATGGCGCATATTTAACGTTTTATGCTTAAATTTCGACAAAAATGAGTCGGCATATTGTTTGTATCTTCCAAATATTAAAAAAGAATTTAAAAAAGGATCGTCAATTCCTAGTAAATATAATGATAAAGATCACTGTAAATTTTCAAAGGAATTGATCTACGGAAACTTGAGTTATGCTGCACGCCGTTCTGAAAAACACGGTTCGGAGAAAAACGCGTTTAAAGCTTTATCCCATAATTTTATATATTATAGTGAATTTACTTGTAATCAGCCATTCCTGCTTTATACATTGGACCTACTGATTAATCTATTTTTGAAATTAAAAAAATCGATTTTTCCAAAATTCTAAAGTTACCTAAACCTTAAATATTTATTTGTTGCAAAGACGCGGCATCATCCAAACACGGCCATACGGCCGTACACTCGGAGCGGTCGGGCTCGGAGCCGAGTTTTCGTTCCGAAGACTCGAAGCGGTCAGCCCCGGAGCGGAAGATTCGCTTCGAAGGTTCGGAATGGTCAGCCCCGAAACGTTTTGAGGGTTCCTCGGAACGGTCAGAAAACGTTCCGAAATCGAGTAGTTAGTCAACCGTCCGCTTGGCTCCGGCGCGGCGGGGGCGCTAGCTGGCTAAGTTTGGCTTATTCGACAGCTGAAGAGAGGGTGAGGGTGGGGGAGTGAGTGCTGCCGTGGTGCGTTGATAAGACTTTAATAATCGTGAAAATCAACAAACATCAATAACTCAACCAGCTCAAATCTTGGCCGTAAGGCATCCAATGTCAGGTATCCAATGTCTCCTTTCGGAGACACGCCGTTAGGCATCCAATGCCACAACAACACGATGACAATGAACAGGACATGATAATGGAAACGGAAAACAATACTAACAAACGTAAATTACTCGAAAATCTTAATGAAGCAACTGGCTCCAAATCCAAAAAATCAACAATACACGATAACGAAAACTCAGAGTATGTAAGTAATATGTATACCAAATATGAACACATCTATCACTCTTTATCCAAGCTCTCATAATGGTCGAGCGATGGTTGAAGTTCTCCTAAAACAAGAACACATTAAAGATACCAGACAAAGAAAACTATCTCGAGCTCTCGCGCAATATTTTTCACTCTAAGTCGTATGCCAGATAAATCAACTCAGCAGGATACAACAAAGTCATGGCCATTTTTTCAAATGCGAATGAAGCCAATAAATTTGTTAAAGCCAACGAAAGTAACCAGACCTCCAAATTTCATAGTTCGATCCCAAAATGGCTAGTGCAACGTAGAGGCCTAATAAAAGGATTTTCCACGGAATACCACACTGGCGATATTATCCATTTCTCTAAAACTCCGTCCTCATGCAAAATTATCTCGGCTCAACGCATGAACAGAAGGATTCTAAACTCCGAAAATCAATCTGTCGAATGGGTCCCATCAGAAACAATAATAATTACTTTTGAAGGGGACACTCTTCCAGAATACATCCTGGCATACGAACTGTGCAAAATGAAGGTAGAACCATATATTGAATCTGTGAAATGCTGTAAAGATTGCCTTTCATATGGACACACAGCTGTCAAATGCAAGCGACTCCCCAGACGCGACACATGTGCTAAATTACAGAACAAATGCTCAGGAGACCATGAGACTGGAGAGGGATTGTCGGCCTTCGTATGCATTCATTGCAGAGGTTAACATAAGGCATTCAATCCCAACTGCTCTCACTTCACTCTTCAGAAAGAGATACATAAAGTGGTGGCATTCAACCCCCTCAGCAGACATCAAGCAAATATACAAGCAAAGGAAAGGCTGAAGTACAGTGTTCCTTACTTCAACTCCAACGTGTCTTCATCAGCACCTCACCATCATAACCCAAACATCGCCATGTCTCAACACTACCCCCCTCTTCCTGAAGCATCCATAGACAAATCACACATAATTTAAAAAATTGGAGGAGTGTTCCTTCCTTCACCTGGTCCTCAGCATATCAGCAAACCCAGAACATTCTGGGATATCACCTCCGCCATGAAAACCTACAGTCGAGTTTCACCTCGACACAAATCTAAACCCAGCTCTTCGATTCACGCGGATCAAAAGACGAAGAAAATTTGAATAATCGTCAAAAGAACTCTCCAAATAAATCAACCAAGATACCTATTCCATTAAGCAGGGAAGAAGACTGCTACAAAGGAGTATATGGAGTTGCCTTCATTGACACCTCCACCCAGCAACCTGAGCAAGATCTCCCAAAGGACTCATTCCTCCCAGTAGATTTGGATGACAGCTTTAAAGATGATGTCATCAGCACCTCATCCATTACTAGATAACTCGAGAGACGAACCCGAGGATAATCCGCAAAAAACCGCTAACATCAAGACCGCAGGACATAAGAAGAAGACGACTCCAAGTATAACAATTTCGAAAACCGCAGGTTTGAACAATACCTCATTCTTAAAACCAAAAACACCGATCAAATAAAAAATTAACCACAAATAAAAGCCAGTCTAATACTAATATAGTCAGTTAAAAGGAATAAAAAAAACAAAGACAGAAACAAATCAGATAACACTCTGATATCATGTGTAAGTATGTAAATATTCAGTTCTTTTCTTATTTTTCAATTTATAGTATAGTTGTAAGAATCTCATTCTAGACCTAAGGTATACTTTCTGCTATGCTATCAAGCAATTCACATGATTTCAGTAGTATATAACTCCGTAATTTCCGACAATAACTTTGTAAAACTTAAGTTACAATGTCCACCGAAGGATCAAAAAAACTTCGACTTATATTTTGGAACTGCAGAAACATAGTACCAAAGAAAAGCGAAATAATTAATCTCAGTAAAGATGTCGATATTATTATATGTGTGGAAACATGGCTCAATCCAACTATGTCCTTTGACATTCCAGGATTCAAATCCATCAGAAAAGATAGACCACTAAAAAATGGGGGAAGCATCATTATTCTGGTCGCTTCCCACACTTCCTTGAAGTCAGTTTATCTTGACTCTTTGACCCTCAACAACATTGAATTCTGTGGCATTCATCTTCATCTCACCTCGCTTGATCTCAAAATTCTTTCCTTTTATATACCACCAGGAAAGGCACTGATGCAGACGGAGATGGAGGCTCTGTTTAGACGAATTAACACTATGGGATCCTTCATAGTTGTTGGAGACTTTAACGCACACAACGTTGCATGGAACAGATGGAACATCCACAGATTCCAACGGTGACAAACTTCTTTCTTCTCTTGAATCCTTAAATCTCGACATTGCAAACACTCATACAAGCTCGTACTTCAATCCAAGAAACAACTACACTAGCAATCTTGATCTGGTTATCACCCTTAACTCTCTCACAGCGATCACTGATGTCTATCAATGTGAAGATACTTTTGGTTTCGATCACTTCCCAATTTATATTTCTATTCCACTGACAAAATACCTTTTCAGCAAACGATCAAATCGCTTATCGTAAAAAAAACGGATTGGTCTCTCTACTCGCCTACTCTGGACAATCTCAGCCAAGAAATGCTATCAAACTTTAACATTTCCTCACCACCACGCAAGAATGTTAATGCCCAAGCACACAGAAACCGCGTCTCCTGGTGGGATCAATCCTGTGATAGACAGATTCACATAAGGAAGGCTTCCTTTAAAAAATGTTGGCACAACAAAACCCACGAAAACTGGTACGAGTATAAAAAACAAATTACTCTCACCAAAAAATTCCTAAAGTCCAAAAATAGAGAGGACTTTATATAATCTTTATTTGCTCCCCTCGGGGTTACAATCCTTTAGCACATCACCTTAATCCTAGAAACCTTATACATATCTACTTCCTTATATCTACCGCCACGCTTCCTCTCCCTTTTCGCTTTCCCTATTTCGTCACAACTCGCCCTCGCTGCACGCCTGACCTCTCCCTACTCTCTCGCCTCTTCGGTCTCCTCTCCTGCACATTCACCCATCCACTCCTCGCTCTCACGCTCCTCTCTCTCCCTCTCCCTCGCATCTGGGCCTTCGGTTCCGCTGCACTTTCTCTCTCTCGTATATTCCATTCATTCACTCCCCCTACCCCTCCCTCCCTTATACCCTCTCCTCTCCACCTCTCTATCCTTTGTAGCCATATCTCCCCCTGTCCTTCCTCTCCCAAAATTTCACCCATCATTCCCTCCCATCCGTTTTCATGCCCCCATCCCGTGCATACCTCGCAGATATGCTCCCACTTCTCTTCATCTGTCCCACACACCCTACATTCCCTCCACCTGTCCTCCATCCAATATCTGCCTCCCCTCATCTCGTTCCCCAGCCTGAACCTGGCCACCCTCTGCCACCTCTCCTCCGCCCAACCCTTCTTCAGGTAACCTGGTACCCCCCTTCCCTTTATTCTGGCATAGCACCCGTTGTACCTGGATTCCCGTATCCTCTACCACCTCTCTTCTTCCTGTTCTTTCCTCTCCCTTTCTATTACCTCCTCTGCCCTTATCTCCTTCCCTTCCTCTCATCTCTTTTCCACCTCCTCAATCTTCCATCCTTTCCCTTCGTAAAACCCCTGTCTTTCCTCCTCCCAACCCTCCCTTGCCTCCCCTAGCCTTGCTCTCTCTCTCATCTCCTGCCAACACCTCCTTGCTATTTCACCACCTTTTCCTTCAGCCAGCTTCCTCTCATAGCCAAATGTCCTCAGAGCCGCTCTCCCCTTTTCCTTCTCCTTCTGCACTTCCTCCCCAACCATATACTCTGGGGTCTCTCTTTTCAGTCCCAACACGCACCTCAAGACCCTGTCCCTAATCCTCTCAACACCCTCCCTCTCTTTCCACCCCCATATCTTCACCCCATACCCTATCACTGGCCAAAGCAACCTGTCCCACATCCATAACCTTCTTTAAGAGAGGACTTTATTAACTTTGCGAAAACAATAGATTATAGAACATCTCCGAGCTACGTTTGGCAAAAAATCAAAGTTCATAAAAACAAATGGGTCAAACAGAAAGGGCATATAGCGGTTCCGGTGAATCAGATAGAAAAATAACAGCGTATATTATCAGCCATCAAAAAAATCAGCCCTCCCTGGGTTCCAGTCTATGACGACTACTCGTCCATGACCCTTTCCAATCAGTGTTTCGACCAACCATTCGACTTCACCGAACTTATCCACGCTATCAACTCTGCCAAATTAAGAACTTCGCCTGGCCTGGATGGTATAGATAATCAAATGCTAAGGTCACTTCCCAATAACTGGAAACTAATTTTGCTGAATATTTTCAATGATTTATACGCTAATCACAATATTCCAAAGGAATGGACTGAAGTCCAAGTTATCCTTCTTCCTAAGACTGATGGAATTAACTACCGTCCAGTTACACTGTCATCTAATATGTCAAAAATATACGAGCGGCTCATTAACAATCGCTTGCAGTGGTGGTGTGAAAACAACCACATCATACCTCACTCTCAGTCAGGATTCAGGAAGGGAAGAAGTTGCAATGACAACATTCTTAATCTTTCCCTTTTCATAAGATCGGGATTCATAAAAAAAGAAATCACCGTTGCAGCATTTTTGGATGTGAGTGGTGCCTTCGACAATGTCTTGCACGACATCCTGATAGGGATTCTTTGTTTCCTCAAATGTTGCTCAATTTATTGCCAGATGGATGAGATGTCGAGTTGCCTCTTTTCCAAATCAAACACAAAAGTCCCACATATACAAGGGGGTCTCACAAGGAGGTGTCCTCAGTCCTCTACTTTACAACATATATGTAGCGAGAAAAATAACAGAGAAAATTCATATCTCCGGAACGACTGGACCGATTCGCTTGGTTCTTGGCTCATTAGATTCAGAAAAATAATGGGAAAATACAAAATACGTAAATAAATTCGCGAAGCTATAACTTTCGCATAAATCAAGGTGAAAGTTTGGTAACTAAGGATAACAGCTCGAGTTCGGGATAATAGGGTCTCGGCTGTCGCGCGCCGTGGGGGTAGAGGACTACTACTTGGCGCGAGACTCTACCGAGTCTCCTGATCTCAAATCCTAGCGAACATTCCACTCGACGTACATGCGTCACAATACGCCGATGACATTGTTCTATACTCCAGACATTCAAACAAATGGAAAGCCATTTCAAATGTGGAAAAGGCCATATCGATAGTTCACTCAAACCTGGAAAAACTTGGTTTCTCTCTATCTCTAACCAAGACCAAAATTGTCATCTTCAACAGAAGAAACATTCATCCTGGTACAATTCTTGTCAAGTGTGGGGATTCGAAGATCCTCAATGCAGCCAGTGCTAAATTCCTAGGAATTGACTTTGACTATTCACTAAACTTTCACACTCATACCCAACACATTGTGGATTCATGCAACAAATCACTTAACATTATAAAATTTCTGAGGGTTTGTGGTGGGGATCTGATCCGGAGACTCTCCTTATACTATATAAATCACTAATCCGCTCGAAAATAGAATATGGTCTCATGTCGTGCTTCCCAGAAGCAAAAAAATATCGCAATATGCTAGAAACGTTTCAAAACAAAGCTATCAAACTAAGCCTGGGCCTCCGAATGAGCTCTCCCACCAATATCATCCTGGCTGAATCAGGCTGAACTTCGATAAAAAATAGAGCTAAATATCTCGGAATGAACATCATATGCAAATGTATTACTAACAATATGCATCCTAGCAATGGCTACATTATGGAATATGCAAGTCGATCGCTCTCTCCAGAAGGGAGAATATCTTCCACAGAAGACTCCATCCTCTCTCTCTCTCTGCATCAACCAAGTTCTTGAAAAACAACATCTTCTAATTAAGAGTGATAACTTTATCTGCAACTCTACCTCTTACCAATGTATCATGTTCCAACTTCCAATTAATACTGATATAGGGCTTGAGATCAAGCATGCCGTTGAGTCGAACTGTTACTTCTCTCAAACCCTTGAAGACAAATTCACTAACTATATAGTTATTTACACAGATGGCTCCAAAAGCGCATCATTGCCATCAACGGGCTCAGCTATCTGGTGCCCGTCAAAGAATATTAGCTTAAGCTTCTCGGTTCCCCCAGAAGCCTCCATCTTTACGGCGGAATTGTTCGCCATTAAAGAAGCTGTTAACCTTGCAATTTCTCTTCATGGGCCAAACCCTATCCTGATATGTTCTGACTCCAAAAGCGCTCTTCAAGCTCTTCACTGCACAATCGCATGTGCCAATCAAATCCCTATTCCTTCGAAATCAAAGATATCCTTCAAAAAGCTACGTCAGTAGGCAACAAGCTCAACAAAATCGAGCTCCTATGGATTCCATCTCATGTCGGTATAGAAGGCAATGATACTGTTGATGCGAAAGCAAAAGAAGCCGCCAACTTAGAATGTGAAGGCGACATCAAAATTCCCTTCCCTGATCTAAAACACTGCTTCAAATCCCAAACATGGAATGAACACACGAATCAACTCATTGACGCAGCTTCCTTCAAAGGAAGATCATACTTTCAAACAATCTTTAACCCATCAAAAAAACCCTGGTACTTCAAACTTAAAATTAAGAGAGAAATAACAGTTCAAATCAATCGTCTGCGGACAAATCATTATAATACGAACGAGACCCTATCCAGAATAGGTATAATACAAAATGCAAATTGCGAATGCGGTCACCCTCTCCAAACGGTAAATCATCTTATCTGGGAATGCAGTCGACACTCTCTTAATAGAAATGTCATGATAAACAACCTGACTTCCGGGCAAATTGCCACACCTATAGACATATGCAAGCTTCTGATCAAACCTCATATCAAAGCTCTAAAAACAATTTGTAAGTTCCTTAACGAGAACGATGTTACGTACGAGCGTAGAGCACGAGCGGGTAAATATCCTACGCGAAGGAAAGAAAATAATTATAATTTTAACCGAACGAAATGTCCGGTTGCTTACTCTCTGGGGAGAATAAGGGTAATTGGGATCGGCTCCAATCTGAGTCCCATACGGGCCCTCAATTTGGCTATTCGGGATGGAGGCAAATGTAATGATATTAAGGTTGCAGTATTGAAATAATACACAATTTTAAGTAAAAGGTAAAATTAAGTATATTGCATCAAAGCTGAACAGAACAGAATTAAACGCGAATTTACGGGCGTCAATAGTGACAAATAATGCCAATGGCTACAATGGTAAAGATGCCGGGTAAATCGCAGTCGGGACAGCGTCGCATAATGTAATATTTACTCTCGCTCGCGTACATATATAATGAGATGGAGACTGTCGTGCACAGTCACCATTTGAGGACTTACCAGAAGCAAACGGGGGAGATATGATTATAAATCAGACAGATCTGATAGTCCGACTTCCTTCAAAGATTTTGAATCTCTGGCAAGGCAGACGAACGCACGACACACAAAAAGGATTGGTTGAGAGCTGGAAGAAGCAACACACTTAACCCACTGGCACACTGACTGACACTGGATGATATATATATATATATATATATATATATATAGAAAACGATTCTGATTCTACTATAAGTACGTGAGAAAATAACAAATCTTCCGTATTAACAAGAGAATTAGAACTAACTCGATCAGAGATGGTCGAGTGCTTGCACAAGGAACTAGAATATTTTAACGTGATGACTGAGTTTTTGCGCGGTACCACTTATTAAAGATTTGACCGACGCAACTCTGTCTCAAAAGAATAATATTAAAAGTCGACCACGGACTCGACGACGCGTACCTCACGACTTGAAGACGAAGAGTGTTCAGCCTCCGCTCCGTCGGACGCGGTTCGGCTCGTTCACACCGCCGACGAGTTGGGCCGCACTTTTCGGTGTTAACGAATCAGAGCACGGCGTTAACCGTCGGGGCCTTAAGGGCGTCATGCAATTTGTCAGCCAGCGTGGGAGTAGGGCAAGGCGCTCTCCCCGTTCCAGAACCAAAGCTTCCAAGACGTTGGGGTTTCTCGGAATCAAGAGCGAGAAATTGAAGTAGCGCCTAAGCATTCCCGCTAATCTAAGTTGTGGTTAACGTAAGCGGGAATTGCATATCGCAACGCTTCCCACGAGGGATTATCAGCTAGACTGACGGAGTTTGCTTTCAACAAAATATGAGAACAGAAAAGGCATCTCGGATGCCAGCGATTCGAGGACTTGTATGCATATTCAAAAACATCAATATTCAAAAAAAAAAACATTCCTCCTGAGCGAGAGACTACGCTCGAGAGACCGTAAAATCACCTTAATGTATCATAAGGGACACAAGATCGCCGAAGGCAAACTGTCCCAAGCGCATAGCTGTGCATCCACGAAGATACTTAAAAATATATATTGGGTACATAGGCTAGACAATCGGGGTGGCTACGCAACGAACTGACTGGCGGTGTTCGGCAAACGGATGTAACGCGACAATGAGGCGCACGTGTAACACGGCGGCATTCCAGCAAGGAGCACGAACGTGCTCTATCTCTAGCCTTCTTCAAAAACTAAAACAGCGGGGTTCCTTCCGCCGGGCATTCGAGAGCAGCATCTAGGGTTACCCCACAATGAATAGCATTGACACCGGACTTTCGAATGATCCGTGGGAAGAACAGATAGATTTGACTGATCGGCCTTATTTGAACTAGCAAGATCGAGGGAACGGATGGTATTTGTATGCGAAAACAGTTCGTGAACACTGAAGGCGCGTTGACGCAATGAAAGTGAAATGGTTCGGAACGTAACATCGGAACGTAACAACGACTTAAGACTGTGAGCGAGAATATAACCATAACTAGAACAGATACCTGTGGACAGGAGAGTCGACGAGGGGAGTGCCCCTTACCGAGCCCCTGTGATACTACCACTCTAATAACTAATGTTAAGTTCGCAAAAGGATGACCTCTTCTCCCTCGACTCTCTGATCCAACTTGACCTCAAATCGATATTATATTTAAAAAAAACAAACAAACAAAATCTCATGTACTCTCAAATCAAATTATACTGCCAATGAGCCAAATCTGTAAGGCTTAAGGCATTGTTCAATAAACTGAACTGAACTTATTCGACAGCTCGCCAGGGCCGTGCCACGGCAGTCAGCGAGGATTTGTCTGGTCCCTAGTCTTTAGCTCAATACATGTAGCAGAAAAACTTTTCTTTTTTACCACCTCGTTACTTCAAGGCCGGCGCATGCTGCCCACAAAGCCAATCAACATTTCTCGAGCCCCTATTGGAAAAATGATATACAAGGATTGGAACTAATGGCGAGCTGTGTAGAACTCAGATTGGCAATTCTCGAATCGATATATATATCTAAATCGGCAAACTGTGCGCTCCGATATCAAAACCCCCAAAATACATTAAAATGTAAAGAAAAGCGGCAAGTAGTTTAATGACTCACATAAAAGGTACCTTCTTGAACTACGTTGTCCAAAAATGAAATACATTTCACACAAGAAAGCCAAGTTTTCAATCAAAGATACCACACGTTAATTAATTAATTAACTTGCATCTCCAACTTTAAAACTTGGCATGTGCAAATTTGTGTCAAGGTAGTCATGCTAGTAATATTTTTTGATTGGTAATTAAGTATGCACATGCCAAGTTTTAAAGTTAGAGATGCAAGTTAATTAATTCATTAACGTGTAGTATGTTTGATTGAAAATTTGGCTTTCTTGTGTGAAATCTATTTCATTTTTGAACAACGTAGTTCAAGAAGGTACCTTTTATGTGAGTCATTAAACTACTTGCCGCTTTTCTTTACATTTTAATGTATTTTGGGGGATTTCACGCCTTTTTGGTCGTTCATATTTTGAAGAATAAAATAAAATCGGACTGTACCACCACAGACCAGGTACGGAATAGACCGGGCAATATATGGGATCGAGTGGCCCACGGCGCTGGTGTAGCATTTCGGCCAAAATTGGGGGTTTTTGTGGCGCACTCTACGTCTACAGAGCGGTGAAAGTCAGTACCCGAAGCGATGAGAGAGAAGGAAGAAAGAGAGAGAAACGTAGTGGCCGGGCATGGTTGCCAAATCGTTTTGCTTAGACCAGTGTTGTCAAATCGTTTAATGGATGTTCCGCTTCGAAGTCGAGGAAGGCGGCGTAAACACTTCTATGACTGGTGCCGGTTGAATTCTCTACGGGCCAGTCTATGCTAAGTCATAAACAGAATTTCTCTAAATCGGTCGTTCTTTCAAAAACTCCAGCGCCACAACTAGAAGACATTGCAATAAACTGAAAACGGCATAATGTTCATAAAGTATCTAATTTTCATAAAAGAAATACGTTAACAATGCAAAAGTTGTTTAAACAATAATCAATGCAGATTGAATTCTTGAACTGCAATTATCTCCAACTGCAAGATTTGACAGCGATAGTTAATTAACAATGCAAAAGTTGTTTGAACAATAATTAATTCAGACTGAATTCTTCAACTGCAATTATCTCCAACTGCAAAATTTCACAGCGATAGCTAACAATGCAAAAGTTGTTTAAACAATAATTAATTCAGACTGAATTCTTCAACTACAATATTTATTCCTCTGACTTTTCGTAGAAAGATACTCTGAAATGTCCTCTAGACATACTGTAAACTTGTCTTGCAACTCTCAAAAGTTTCGGAAAAAGTTTCGAAAATTTAAGTATATTTATCCTCTATTGACTTAGACAAATCGCGTGTATGGAGCTGGACGGCTTAGCATAAATTGGACCCATCAGTTTATGCTAACCCGCTCCTCTCCTTCATTCAGTTGCACTACTTTAAGTAATGTTAACGGGGCGGGCCGCGTGATGGCATGAAAGGAGGACTTGAAATGGTCGAAATGGTCACAGAGCAATAGACACCATGTAAAAAGAATAGAAGTTCAAATATTTTGGTATACCTTCCTAATGGACAATAATTAGCGCTGGGAATCTACTCGTGAGAGAGACTGGATTGAAGATAGAATACCTTCGAAAAATTAGCGCAGACGGTTCGAAGTTAAACTGCAGAATAGCATTCCATCAATTTGCTCTTGTATAAATTAATTTTGATTTCAAGCATGAGAGGGAGATGAGAGATGTATTGTGCATCACGCGCGAAGAAATAGCAAAGACGAGCGGATCGGGTGGTAGCGACTGCGTCCTGCGTGACGCAGTTTTCGAGCAACACTGATCTAGCGGGTTATAATGTTTTATGACATGCCTGGTCTTATCCCGAAAAAGGATTAAAGACAATATGCCCGATGCGGCCAGGCGAGTTGGCCCGGCGCGGCGCGGGCAAAGACCGCGGAGGGTGCGACTCGCGGCATAGAGTCAAACAGCCAGGTAATGCATTAAGCAGCCCAACTCTGAACTCGGTGACGCGGAACTACCGTAACCGAGCAGTATGCACAATACTTTTTGTCTCACAGAATAAGGTACTACCAGCAAGGACATAATCAAACATAATCCTAGGGCCCGCTGACAAGCTTTCGATATATCGATCCAATTCGCAGAATCATTCTCCGCCAGTCACCACACTCAGACACACTCCGAGATCTCGAACGGAAAGGTTTTCCCCGCTCCTTTCATTTCGTACTGCTCAAAAGGACCACTGTATGATATGTACTCTGCTCTGGCAAACGCACGTCTTGTAATAAAATACGTTTATAATTATCGAAACGTATAAGGAATGCATATCGGTGTCTAAGGCACAGTGATTCTTTGCAGCATTGTAGGATCAGTTTGAATGGGGAAAATCCCTGTCATTTGCGCAGTCCCAGAGACTTGGTGCTGCCGGCGGAAATAGATTCTGCGAATTGTGCCGCCTGAAACAACCCGCAGGTATGTTGAGGGCTAGCTGGTATACCGCAGGTCTACGTTTTATTGCACCCTTTAGGCGCGTCACACTATGGTCTTGGACTCCGAATTGCCTATTCCCTCATCGCCCTCGCGGCTGTCGCTGCAGCAAGCAGAAAAGATAAGCTACAGTTCGTTATACAACAATGCGACTCCTTAAACGAGTTCTTTTTGTCCACAATATTTCTAATCCTGACCGCGCCATTCTATGCACGAAAACGGAAAAGGCGCGAAAGACAAAAAAGTTTTTCCTTACGCCGGGGAACCGAGCTGGGAAAATCCACGTGGTAGGCCATGCGCCTTACCACGGCGCACTTACGGCACTACTGCGATACCTTGAGTACAGGGGGTCATTTCTTAAAGACATTTATCTGCCGGGTTGGGGCTCAGGGATAATTAATAAGGGATGATTAATGCGGCGTTGACGTCCAGTCATTCGCAATCGTGGAAAAATTATGACAAATGGATCACGAATAAATAAGTATAGCGCAACACTAACAACTACTGCAAAAAGCGGTCTACGCAGATTTATTCCCTATACGATAATTTTCTACAGTTTAAACTTTTCATCTACCTGCAACACTTTCACGAAATATTTTGGCTCGGAGCAATTTTGTAAACAATTACTTCGCTGTTAACTAATTGTAACCATATTAAGTAACTTAGTGTAATACTAAGAAATTATTGACGATGGTGCGCGATAAAATAACATTGCGCAGGGCCCGCAATGTTGCTATTCTGCAACACGTCCTATCCTCCACGTTGCTATTCTGAATAAGCGCATCGTGAGTCCTGACCAATCACCAATCGGCTTCTGGATGGTCAATAGGAAGTACGAACATAGTGTAGATTTTCGAATTCTATACTGTCTTCGTACTAAGACGGGGATTGTCGGTAACAGAGAGAGTGACCCGGAAATGGTATGGGGTCCTCTCGACCCCACGGACTGGGCCGTTTCAATGCCCAGCTTGCCCGGTCTATTCCGTACCTGGTCTGTGGTACCACATAACCGTCATCATTGTCTTGACACGTCACCAGTCACGACATAACCAATGTGTCGGTGTAAAACCATGTTATCTGCACAGAGCTCCGCAGCACTTCGCAGTGGCGCCCGCTCGTGTGGAAAATGTGAGGGGCACATTGTCAAGTCTGAATCTTAATCCGCTTTGTCTTTTCCACGAGAAAAATAACAGAGGAAATTTATATCTCCGGAACGACTGGACCGATCCACATGATTCGTGGCTCATTGGATTCAGAAAAATCAGCGATGAAATACACAATTCTTAAATAAATTCTTGGGGCTCTAACTTGCGTATAAATCAAGGTGAAAGTTTGGTAACTAAGGATAACAACTAGAGTTCGGGATAAGTATCCTCGGCTGTCGCGCACCGGACTGTCTTATATATATGGAGAGGGGACTTCTACTTGGCGCGAGACTCTACCGAGTCTCCTGATTTCGTGCCACGTGGACTCGATGCCCAGCGTGTCGGCGTATAAGCGGCGACGTCCAATAAATCCCTGTAAGCCTCATTATATTCCTATCCCCTTCCGCTCCGGGAAACAATGCATCAGCTACTCAAGGGGCTTATTCCTATAAAGGGCTTAGTGATCTAGCGGCAAAACGTTTGACCCGTGGTATTGTGGATCGAGGTTCGGTTCTCCGTAGTGGTGTCCTTTTTTTGTACGTCTTTCCTTTTGATTTTTCATTAGCGTTGCATTCGCTTACCATCAATAATGTGAATTGAAAATATGAAATTTCCTGAGCAAATGCAAATTTGACACCATGAAACTTCGGCCGAACTCCTACCTGCAGCGCCGCCTAGTTATTGGTATGCCAAACTGCCATTTCACCCTCTTACAAGCTCTGGCCGGTTTCGACCACTAGCGCCAGCCAACCTGTTCTTACCTGCACTTACCGACCCTGTGTTTGGCCGGTAAAAATGGTAGGAATTCTACCCCGTATTCGTCGATTTTGCAAAAGGCCATAACTAACAAACTAAGCCGAATTTTGCAAAATGGTATTAAACTTTTCGGTTTGTTTTTACATAAACAATAGCGAATTCCCGGCTGTCCAACATGTTGAGAATCACCCTGTATTTCCTCGTTCTTTCATAAATGATCTCAATTGATGTGCATGTTGTAATTGGGCTTGCTCGTTATTAGCCATTTCCATTTAGAATGTCACGCTGATTATGACCGAAACGCTGTTCTTCTTTGTTGAATTTGCGCTCACCACCCACGATATACTGTTGATTGTTGTAACGAATGTCGTTGTCTGTTCTTGTTCTTCTTGTTGATTGTTGGTTGGCGCATCCGGCTCGAAGGACCAAATGTTTAGTCTGAATTGCCCTCGGCAATTCTCGGGCGGGAATTCAGTTTGACTTGGTTGGACTGATTGAATGTAATTCACTAAATATAATTTTATATATTTGCTGATACTGAGCGTACTGGCGATGGTGCTCGACTGATTCTCTAGCTACAAGTGAAGTCTCGATCCACACATAGCGAGCGCTTCAGGTCATAAAAACGCAAGTAAGAAATAGTCGGTTCCAGGGAATTGTCCCATTGCCACTAGTGCCCCAGTGCTACAGTACAACATGTGTTATCGATGCCGAAAAGCCTTAATGGTAAACTATATTTCTAATTCCCCTATTCTGTCGTCGTCATGAACTGACTAGACGGAACAATAATTAGTTGGAGTTCCGGATTTGGCAAGTGTGGAATTGGCCCCCTCCCCCCCCCCCCCCCAGATTTTGAATGTTAATAACTTTTGCATGGGAGGTGTGCAATCGAAAAATCGAC
This sequence comes from Crossocerus cetratus, assembly GCA_963675795.1. Taxonomy (NCBI): domain Eukaryota; kingdom Metazoa; phylum Arthropoda; class Insecta; order Hymenoptera; family Crabronidae; genus Crossocerus; species Crossocerus cetratus. The sequence goes on along the minus strand of OY776664.1, from coordinate 10,380,179 downwards.
AATGTCCAAATGAATGACGTATTAAAAATTATTTTTTTCAAAAGTTGGAGGTCCAACTTCACACGGGTGATAGAGTCTGGTTTAGATTGTAAAATTATAAAAATTTTTGGCGTTTTATTGGCTAATTAGAGTAACATGATGATTGAGTGGCATTTTTTTCTACATTGATATTTTTTAAATAATACTATAACTTTTACTTTTAAGTATATTATTTATACATTTGAACTAATAATAAAGGTAGAAAAAGATTACCACCCAATCATGTTATTCTAATTAAGCAATTAAAATCCAAACATTTTTAACAATTGTACAATCTATACCAGAATACCCCCTTAATCGGCATCTGCGATCCTGACCTTACATAACCGAGGCAACATTTCCCGATTATTCCCCAATGTCTTAGTTGCCACATGAACCGTATTTTTGTTCAAAAGTCATCATTTTATCACAGGTCTTTAAACTAGAAACTATCGGTTTTGACCGCTTCGCCAATACAGCCCTACAGCAACTATAACCATGGGACTTCTGGCCATTGGTTATTCCAAAACTATACAGACAAATCAGTTGGTATTTTGAAGTGTCGGATGCCTCAGGAAGGGGTAGGATAATGATTAAGAGTGGCGTTCACCTTGCGCTCTGCGCGCTATCCCTATCGTCTCTCTCACTCACACACACACTCTCTCTCTTGCTCTCTGTTACTTTCTCCCTCTCCTAGCACACTGACTCTCAGTCATACCTATTTACTGCCACAGAAGAGTGTTGCAATGACTATAATTAACACTATGTATAAGTCGTACTCCAGTTTCATTATTATTTTTATTTTCGCCACTAACCTCTTTAAATCACTCGGACAGCTAACAATTTAAAGCGAATTTTTAAGCCGATTGGTCACGTCGATCGCTAGCAGCTGGTTACTGATCAAATCGGCCCATTTCCGTTTCGCCGCGGAGTCTTTAACTGTCTGGATAAAAGCGAGGTTATCGGCCGCTTCTCCCTCCGCGGGGGAAAAGGCGACGACACGGGCCTCAACCACGCTCTCCTGTTTCTGGCGAGACGGGCTCCGGTCGGCGGGGCGAGGGGAACCGCGTGGAGTGAGAACGGCGCGGCGCTGGGCCGGTGGCGTGATGTGCCTTGCTTGTGTCGCTCATGTGTGTATTAACAGTCTGGTATGCATACAAGTCGCGTGGGCCGCTAAGAGATTGCCGTGCTGGGGAAATGCTATCGAAGTTGCACATACATACTGTAGGGAATATCTGGTAATTAACCTGTAGAGAACCTACTTTTTTACCCAAGTTAGTATTAGTCTCACGATCTGGACAATTTCGGTAGAGTCTCGATGCCAAGTAGTATTTTGCAGCAAAGTTGTTTACGTCATGAATAATTTATTTTTCCCCTTTTACTCTTTGATTTTTCTTGAATTTCTCAAAATCGCTCCGTGAGCGGTATTCCCCTCTTTGCGGGGGAAGTGTTTTTCACCGAGACACTTCGATTTGCGAAGTGCAAGATTTTTTCAAATTTCTCGATTTTATACAAATCGAACGGCGAGGCGTATGTCCGTTTTTACGGGGGGAAGGGTTTAATACTCGAATGGCTTCCATTATAGGGCCTGTTATTGATTGAGGACATTTTATTGTAATTGTTAACTAAGTTGTTATCAATAATTTAAGTCAGGTCGAAAATATATAAAATAACAAAAATGTACAATCGGACTTAAAGCAGCCTAATAATTTTCTTACTCGAAAGTGTAACGGTTTTCGATCGACACCAAACTTTCACCTTCATTTAAGTAAGAGTTACACAGCTCCATAGATTTGTTTTAGAATGTTGTACTTCATATTTTATTTAGCTAAATCCATGAGCCAACAATCAAGCGTATCGACTCAGTCACTCAGGAGATATGTATTTCTCCTGTTATTTATTGCTTTTTTGTTTTGTTTTGATTATTTATTTATATATAGATTGCAGGTTCCGAAAATGCGGCAATTTTGTATGTAAATATCACAGACATTATTATTTTAACTTTTTAGCGCTTTTCCTGCTGCCCAGTGTAGTGCTCAAGTGTTCAGTAGTCGGTTAACATATTTTAAAAATATTTCATTTTCCTTTGGTTTAATAATAAGAAAACTAGTTTTTTCTAAATTAGTTTATTATAATTTTAAATATTTTGTTTATTCTCTCACGGACTTGTAACTAAAGAGTCATTGATTTTGCACATTTCAAACCGCCAAAAAGACATAATGACCCTGAAAAACATTAAAATGTCAATAAAACGCCAAATATATGTAATTTAATGCTACATAAAAGATATCTTCTTGATTTACGTTGTCTAAAAACAAACGAGATATCGTAACAAGAAAGGCAAGTTTTCCAACAAAGATACAAAGATTAACTTGCATCACTAACTTTAAAATGTAGCGTGTGCGTACGGATATCATGTTTTTGGTGGTTTAAGATACATCAGATAAACAAGCGGTTTCCTCATTCGGTACAATTTCAGACCATTTTTTTTTAATTTAAATTTTAAAACTTAGCAATTTTGATGTACAAACAATGCAATAAATGCAATATCAGACCTGAGTAATTCCCACTATGTTTTCCTCAACTACAAGACCGAATTGGACGAAACGTGTTTAGAGTTTTGCTTTTGGGGTGAAACCCTGCTACCATGAACTTTTTGGTAGAGATCGATTTCCCCCAACTGAAAGCGGCCCCTTGTATTTTCGATTTCTCTCGATTTCACTAACGCCAGCACGGGCCAATCAAGTATATACTGCGAATATTAAGTGCTTTTCTTGATTGAAGCATTTCTGACTGAATTGAACTGGATTTGAATTGGAGAATTCAACGGGAAAATTAAAAGAGAGTGAAATAGAATCGAATAACTTCAAGACAATCAATTTCAAATCACAAATGAAGACTCAAATTAAATTAAAGAATGGAATTTTCTCAATCCAACTACACCCCAATTTCTCCCTGCGTCAAACCCCCTGTGAGCATTTCGATCATTCGGATCCAAGGAGGAGGAAAGTCTGCGCTCCAAGAAACATTCCGCAACCCTCATGGTGGACACACCGAAAGCCTCACTTCGAATGATCCTCTACCACGAGACTCCCGCCATTCCTGATGCAACAGCAGAGAACGTCGAGACGCATTCGCACCGGAAGTCTCTCACCCTCCTACCTTGCCTGACGCAATCGGCGTCTCTCTCCCTCACTTCAAATGTGTCTCTGTACGAGCTTAATTAAGCGACTTATCATTACATTGCGTATTACCCAATGAATCAATGAATCACCAAGAACTTGAATGGGCGAAAGCAGATGATAATGCTTGTTTTCACTGGTCGAGGTCAGTCGCTCTGCACTGTAGTCGCCGCCAACTCAATAGATGGCTAAGGTCGTTTTTCTTCCGATTCCTTCTGTATTATCATTCTCAATATAATGTCTCGTATCAACTAATCAAATTTTTATTATTTGGTATCAACTCATTGAATTTCTAGTATTTTTTGTACCAAATCATATAAGTTGGTTAATTAAGTTTCGGAGTACAATCAGAAAAACGACATTGAAACCGTCTCTATTGCATTGGCGGCAACTATAATCAAAGACCAGAGATAAACTGAACTTTAAGGGATATGTAGGACGGCGAATCTCCTAATTTTTTTGAAAACCATTGAATATTTTTGAAAATCCTTGAAAATCTCTTTATAACCCATTTAAACCATTAAAAGTGCTTTAAAACCCTTCAATCTCCTGTACAAGTTTTTGAAGCCTCTTTAATCTTCCAATTTCTGTCTTTTAAATAACATTGGTGTAATCCGATCAGTCACTTGATGAACACTACCCATTGAACTTTCATTGGTGCCCTTTTGCACGGTAGGTATATAAATCCAAATCCTAAGAAAGAATTTGAGTCAGGGGTACGTGAATAAATAAAAATATTGAGTATGTGCATTAAAGTACTCTGCGAAGAAATTTTCTGCTATGGTCAGTCCAATCAAGATCTGCTTTTGCACAGTTACTTTTCGAGCTATTAGCGATAGCGTGAATTAGAATCAAGCAGGCAAATAATGTGAAAGTGGGTTACAACTAATTATTAAAAATAATGATTTGTGTAAGAAATGTTGTGTTTACACTTTTTGAAAATCGTTCCTTATAAAATGTATGTACAATAAATGAGTATGCTAACCATTCTAGTTTATCCTATAGCTAATAGCTTCAAGACCACCTATGCAAAAGTAGATTTTGCTTGGATTGATCGTACCAGGAAGCTCCTCTGTAGAGTACTCATATGCATACTCAACGCTTTCATTTATCCAACTACCTCTAACACTCTTATTGTTTCTTAAAATTTGGATTGTAATACTTTCAGTGCTGTGCTAAAGGCCAGCAATAAAAGGTTAAATGACAGTTTTCGTCAACTGACTGGTCTGATTACTAAATAAAAATTAGAAAATTAACTGTCCTACTTCCCTTTAAGAAGCTTTGCACTTTGCCTTCCACTCGGCCTCGTTTTGCAGGTGTGTAACCACCCCCGATTAGTAATGAACTGGCGTGGGATGACAAAGCGAGAACAAGCCAATAACAATCAACTTACCCTTCAACAAATTCCGCTAGAACTAAGTAAACTGGTTGAACAGCAATGATCTTTGGTAGATTCAAATTGTCCTCTCTGGAAACAAATCAACGAGGGGATTAGAACGCTCGAAGATGAGTTCAATGGAGAGTGAATAGCTCAGGGAATGATTAAGGTAGTTGTCATGTTATGTATAGCACTGGATAGTTGACCCACATTTTATTTAGTGAATTTTAATTAATTGTTGCTTAGCTTTTTTGGTAGTTATGCAGACGTGCTACTCATGTGAAAATTAAGAAAATTGTAATATTTTATGGAAATGCATTAATTGGCATTTAAGTGATTTATTCGCTTATGGGCCATTCCACGCTAGACCATCACACTCCATACACAAGATTTCTCCAAATCGGGTTTTCTTTCAAAAATTCTAGCGCCACAAATAGGAGCGATATCAGTAAACGGAAACGACATGTTATTCACAAAGGATCCAATTTGCATAAAATATATATGTGAAGCAACAAAAGTTGTTCAAACATTGAATAATTTAGATTGATTTATTTATCTGTAAATATCTCTAATCGCGCACTTTTTTTCTTTTTGAATTTTTGTCAGAAAATGCCTTGGAGCGTCCCGAAGATACCATGTAAATTTCGGTTTGGGCCTTTCAGAACTTTTTGAGTTACGCAATGACATCGCCGCCATGATATGCTTCCCCAAGCACATTTTACCCAGTCAACTTTTCATTACAATGTCGTAACTTTGCAACAACCGTGTTCTGTTCTGCGTGTTCTGACGAGAATCACATTTTCAGACATTGAAATGAAAGCTTGGTGATTTTTTCTGATGAACCATGTACTTGGAATCATGTCAGGAATGCACTGCTTTTTTTCTCTGACTCTTTGCCACGTCTTTAGAGTATGTTTCTTAAGATTAGCATCCAATCATATGATTCTAATTCAGATATTAAAACCCAAACATTTTTAATTATATTATAATCTAGACTAGAATATTCTCTTAACAATAGCTATATTGTAAAAGAACTCAACTTGGCAAGGTTCGAGTTATAAACACAAGAAATTAGATGTCCGTTTAAAATTCATTTAGGGAAATGTAAAATCAACAACTCTGTTAATTATTAGAAGAGCGGATCAAGCCACCGAATAAATCACAAAGGCTGGAGTTCCTAAGCTCAGAAAATATTACAAAGTCCAATTCCGAGATTCCAGAAGGCCACCATGTCACCCAAGTACGCCGGAGTCATTACAAAATGGTGGACTGGACTGCTGACGTAACGCGCCCAGCAGCCTGCGTCCCAAATTCCAATTCATTCTTGTAAAGTCGAAATCAAATAAATTCAAAGTCCACCAATTTCGCACACCTGATTGACTCTCGAGACTCAATCAACGAGGAAATACTCGAGAACCGCCAAATGTAACTTGTGAAGCTTCAAGTCCAATCATTTGCAACTTAATTTGCAGCACATATGAATTTCAACTCTGCTTTGAGTTCTTTGATTGTTGGAAATATTACTCGACTCAATATTCAACTAATACTTAAAACTCAATCGACGCGAAATGACAAACTCAACCCAATTTCTTCGAAGTCCACTTCTCTACTTCCAAACAATTCATAGTAGACTCAATACTCCATTTGAATGATTCGACTCAATACTGTATTTAACTCACTAGACTAAGCCGACGAGTTATGACTAAGTTAAGCGAACTGCTTCGAAGTTGACTTCTCTATGTCCAATTAACTCATTAGCCAGCAGCGGCGTACAAACACTCACGACGATAAGACTCCTTCAAAGTGTGCAGCTAATAAAGCGATAGTGAAATGTATGACTGCTGATCGACGAGGGAATCAACTTGCCAGCATCCCATCATTTCCCCTCCACTCTGAGAAGGTTAGCATTACCGAACCACTGTCGGACACATTATCCCGAAAATCCAAACTCAATTTAACCACATGTGTCCAGCAAGCACTAACGATTCTGTCTACTCTCAGCGTTGGGTCGTACACGAAAAGTGGACGGAATCGTTTGGGTGTGCTGGCCAGTCATGGACTCGATTCCAACAGATTCGAAGCAGACTCGATTCCAAGGAGTATTTTTGCATCAAAGCAGAGCACAGTAGCGAAACTTCGGTTGACAAAACCCCTTGCGTCACGTTTTTGCGTGCCGCCGCAGTATCTTTTCTTCCTTTCCCAGGTGGCTAAGTCACGCCCACGAAGGCTCTGTCAGCACAAGTTAATAACTGACACTGCTCCGATGCTTCCAGAAGCATCGATGTACACTGAGATTGTCACACCAAAGAAAGAGAGTTGAAAGCCGCAGTAGCCATTTAACTATCAGAAAGACTTACCGTCACCCACCACCAAGCAGAACAACCGTCCGCGCCAAGTGTTCACCCGCGTATGACGCAGTGCACTGTGCACTCTTCCCGCTTCTTCCGACACTGACCGATGCACACCGAGCATCAAGGGACGAAGGAAACCGAATAGGCTCGCGAAGGGTTCACCGGAGACGCACGAATAACGCCTGCGCGATCGACGCACGTGCTCGATGCAACTGGTCGTTGCTCGCGGAGCTGTAATGAGTCAGTGGACAAGGTTGCACTGGTAATCTCGACCTCGAGATTATTCCTACGCGGATTCATATTGTTCGAGGGGCGCGCGTGTTGCCTTTGACCTTAACGAGCTTGGAGTTTTGTTTGTAGCTTTCTTGGGGGGAGGGGGTTACCTAGGAGTATCAAAAGGAACTGCAGTTTCACTACTTTTTTTCTTGAAAACACGTTGCCAGAAGGGGAAGGGGGGGGGGGGTGCCCAATTCGTCCTGTATTTTTTTGGATAGCTAATTAGATGATCTAGGATTCTAAGAACCCGATTTTGTACAAACAACTTTTTTTCAGAAAACCGATTTTCGACCCAAAAACGGTTCGTTTTTCACTGGTCACGAAAAACCGGGCAACTAAAAAAGATTCTGGCTCCACAGAATCTTAAATAACTTAATAGGCTATTAAAAAATGTAAGTCCATTAATTTTTGGTGATTCACAGCCGCACAGCAGTGGTCACCACAAAAATCTGCTCAATAGATCAAACTTACTTAAAAACTTTGGCGATTTTCATTATCTGTACATACAAAAAATCTGTACATTTAGCCACAGTTTTCGTGAGAGAAAACAAATTATAGGACTGTACTCCCAGGTAGGGAGGGGATCTTTCCAGTCCAGACAGCTGAAAATAGGATAATTTTCAGAATGTTTTTGTTGAAAAATGAAAGACGGCATCTTAATTAAAGTTACTTGTTGTTTGCGCTTTCAACATTGTTTATAATTTTGTATGTCCCTAATTATCAAATGGTTTAAGCGCCCCTTGGGAGGTAGGATATTGCTAAATACCGACAAATAACAAAATCTTCACCAAGCCTTAAAGTTAGAGCTGGAAGTTAATTAATTAACTAATGTGTGGTGTCTTTGATTGAAAACTTGATTTTCTTGTATGATATTTATAACTCATTTTTGGTAAATGTAGCTCAAAAAGGTTATTAAACAACTTCACGTTTTTTTTACATTTTATTGTTCTTCGGGTAGAATAATGCCGACGAATGTCAGCGTATGCCAACTTGACTGTCAGAGTATTGCTCGTTCCAGTACTTCACTGGTTCTTAAAGATTCAGGACCGAAGCGTAGCGTAAACACAAGCAACGATAAGAGCCCCAAGTGTCGGCAGCTAATAAACAGAGAAAGAAACGCGTAGCTGCTGACCGATGAATGAATCAAGCTGGCCAATCCAAACACTTGTCTTTTCCGACTAATCCGATTCAAGTCATGAACTTTCAGAGCACAGTGCACACCACCATTCCTGAATTCCTGAACCAACGGACGCATATCCAGGGGTGCAGCTTTACAATTTACATTTTTCTATAGGCTGTTAAATTATCAAGAATCTTATAGAGCCAAAATGTTGGTTTAGTTGCCCAGTTTTTCTTGGCAAGGAAAAAGCGAGCCGCTTTGCGGTCGAAAATCGAGATATCATCATCCACCCGACACCGTTCTGAAAAAGTCGTTTTTACAAAATCAGGGTTTATAGGCTCCAAAAACATCTAATTGGCTATCCGAAAATGTAGGTATTCTTAATTTTCGACGACCCACGTTCAACGAGCGATGGTCAACGCAAAACGTGTTCAACAAAAGGTCTTTCAATAAATGAGTTAATAACTTTAGCATAATTGTCATTATCTGCGCATTGTAACGATCGCGTCTTAATGCGTTTGGAATCGCAGCTACGGACCAAAGGACCCCTCAGGCCCTCAGTGACCCCTCCGGATACGGAACAGAGCTATGGATCCAGAAAAGGTCCCTTTGGCTGAATATATGATTTGAGACACAGAATTGGTTTGCGCGTCGAGACGAGGAGAGGGGAGCACGGACGAGGCACCGAGTGCCGACGAGACGCAATAGACGGGAGAGGCCCGGGAGGCCAGGGGAGGCGATCAGGTGGAGACAGAGCGGCGAACCACCCCGACCCCCGCTCTAGGCATTGGCGGCGAGCAGGATAGCGCACAGCCAGGCGAGCAGCGGGAAGCACGAGGGGTCCGACTCATCCTACGCGCTAGCGCAAGCCAGTCACTGAAGTGGCCGCCACGGCACCGAGGCCATCTCGCGCCACCTATCGATATCCGGGCCGCTGCTAATATACGCACCCGCCACGAATGACTGTCGCGCCACGATAACGGTTTGCCAGGGGATTGGAGGGAGGGGAAAGGGAGAGCGAGACTACCTAGCTCGGCGCCACGGTGCCATGTCGGTCGGCGATTCTTAGTGCAGACTGCCCAGTGTCTGGCCGCATTTTCGAATTGTACAAAATTCTGAGATCTCTGATCCGACGAGGTTGAGAACGATTGATTCTTATTAAATCCGCTAAGCCAACTTGATTCTCATACGATAATGAGCCTTCTGCCCTGAGAGACCTTCCTGGTCTCCCTTTTGGGCACTATACGGATTAAACTTGCGTATTGCTTGATTATTAATTTATTGAGTGGGATTGCGTTCCCTTACGGCGCTTAAGGCCGTATTTTATTTATTGGATCCTTTGTTAAACGGAGGTACGTTTCCCTCGTTTCGGGAAGCCACGTGACTGGATTCACTGTGCATGCGTGTATTCTATTGAATGATATCTGCTAAGTAGTTGAGGACTTTAGGTTTTACTGATATAGGGCCATCGCGTGTAACCAAGCGCTTCCCTTATTAATGCTGTATTATTGTATTGTATTGCAATGTATAATAAAATTATTGTAGCATCAATGTTCGGTTATATTCGGTTGTAAATTTGATATATGTATATTCATCAGAAAGGTCTATTTTATCTATTCCAATAGGAGAGAACTTGTAACTTTGCGTAAGTTTTTTTGTCTGGCCTAACAAAGTTATGGACAGTTGTTTTCTGCGATTATAAAAACTAATTTTCGACATTATGCATATATTCCTTATTGTGCCATCAAAAAAAATTCGGGATAGTGCGGGATACTTTTTTGTGAAGCAAGGTCTTTTTTGGGTAAGTGTTTGAATAGAGTCTTGGCTTTCCATTTCTACTGATATCAATTACGTTTTTGGTCAAGTATAGTGGTAGATGAGGTGGTAGGTTCAACGCTTAGAAATATATTTTTGTGACGTATTTTGTGGAATGCGACAGTGTTTTGTGAAATAAGATGTTTTTGGGGAACGGCACCAACGGGAATATTACTTGGCGCCTTTTATTTAACATTTCATATTTTTTTGTGGGGTATAATAGAGTCTCGGTTGACGCGCGCCGTGGGTAGGGGACTACTACTTGGCGCGAGACTCTAGTCTCTTGATTAAACATTTCCGTGCTGAAGCTGCGATTCTAACATTCTCACATTTAGGATTAGTTTTTATACTTCTTTTATATAAAAGCAATTATTGAATGGCCGTATATAAAATCCGTGGAAAAATCGACACATGCCCAAGCCATAAATCAACAACATACTATAATGAATGAGCCCCTAATCGCAACTCCAATTTTTAATTCAGACCTAATCAAATCAAATTGACTTTCAACTTCGAGTTAATCCTTTTAATAATTTCACATTAACCAATATTGATTTCTGCGGTCCGGTAATTCGAAGAATTGTTATTTTCAACTAATAAATTCAGTAATTCCAATTCGAAACTAATAAAACAATTAGTTAATGAACCCGCGCAGCGGCTCAGGGGGATAAGTGCACGACCCGTAATTAGCAGGACGAGGGTTCAATCCCCCCACACCTGTCATCGCTGATTTTTCAGCAGGCTCATGCACTGCACGGGGGGTGGTTCAGAATCCACTTTAAAGATTGGAGGTCCACCGGTGTGAACATAAATTTGGTGTCCCCCGTGCCTTATCGAAGCTGATACCGGGTCGGAACGAGAATACAGGGGGTATATGCGATACCTGTAACGAACCCTGAGGGGAGCCGACGTCAATGAAACAATCAAACGAAAATAATTATTGGATGTGAGTAAAATCCAGCTAAAAATGCACGCATCTCCAAGCCACAAATCCCCAGCGCACTAAAGAACGGGCTACGTGATTAAAAATGATTTCCCGGCTAAGTGGTCGCGTGCCATCTCAGCTGCTACGCCGGAACACCAGACACCAGAGCAAGCACACACTGTGGAGCACCGATTACACTGATGCCAACGCGTGCCGCCAGTACGGGCTCGTCACGAGAACGTGAGAATGTGAGTGGGAGAGTTGGACAAAATTGGTGCGTCTGGGTTTCGCTAGGTTTAGGCCTCGCATTTTTTATCTACACAACATCTTTGACATCTACACAAAACGAGTAAAGTACTTGGACCGAGTGTTTTGCTTATAACTAATAACAAATACCATACGCTTGGAGCTAATAACAAATGCCACACGCGCCATGAAATTCATGTGAAAAATGCACACATACAACTAGAATTCTGCTCACTGCAAGTACTACATACATACATTACTCGCACCGTGTAGACTGTAGAAAGACTTTCAGAACGTGGGTAGGAAAAAGTGAGGTGGCGGGAGTGGAGCGAATGGAAATGAATGGAGCGGCGTGCGAGACTGGCTGAGAGTGAGAGACTGCGCGAGCCAACCCTGATCTTGGCAGTGATTTCTGTCAAGACACTGCGCTCGTTTATCCAATCATCTAATGATCCGAGCTCTGTTCAAACTCGCTGATTTATGGAGTCCGTCGGAGAGATATCGGCATCATATCGATTAATCGACAAAGCGCAGTACTACGCAGTGGCGCCTTCTCGTGCGAAAAAACGGAAAGTCACATTCTGAGGTCAGATGTTTATTCAGTTACAAACGATAAGATATGTAATACGAGAACTTCATATCTCCTGAACGACAGAACTGATTCGCTAGATTCTTGGCTCATTGGATTCGGAAAACTAAACGACAGGATAGAAAAGTCACAAATAAATCGTTGGAGATTCCGCTACATTTCGGGATAAGAAATATACTCCCATATAGGAAATGCCCGTCATGACAGTGGGCCGATGTTTGACCGCACTAGGGCGGCCGGTAATTATCCCGTAAATGGGCAACGTACTGTGGGCCGTAGTTGGTGCGAAGTAGGCGAATTGATAGATGCCCATCGTTATACACTCGATGGGGCAGCAACGTCGGGGAAAAGTGGGCCCATGGTTTGGAGCTCAATCTTGTACTGGACGGGGCAGGGTCGGTAAATGATTGGGTGTCTTATTGTGTTTTTAATAGTTTGACTTCATGGGAAACTACTTTTTTTGTTAGCAATGATGCATTTTATTAGGGTATATAGCTAATCGTGAGCTGAATTTAGATATTACCGTTAAATAATAGTTCTCTACTCGATGGGCCGATACGTCGGGAAAGGCTCGGCCCATGGTTGGGTACCCATCATTTTACAAATAGGTAATGGATGCTCAATGAGATGTTGAAAGTCGGGATAGAGTGAGTAAATGGTTGGTGGGGTCGACGATATACATACTTGGCTGCAAGACATAATTTCAAGTCACTTAATTTTTGTAGCTTTGGTTGAATAAACCATTGCTCCTGAGATACTGGGCATTAAGGCGGTAACAGCAGTTGATACAAGTACGTGTTTCCCTGAACCCCCTTTAATTCGTATACACTATCGTATACACTAGTATCGTATCGTATACACTAACATCCTGGTATCTTCTGAAGTATAACTTTTCAGTATTATAACTGAATAGCTAATAAGTTAACTTCATTAATGACTAGCTGAGATGGCAAGATAACGGACCGACAACCTCAAGGACCCCCAGGATCGAATCCCAGCACCGCCGAAAATGTTCTACTTCGCCATTCTCGTGGATAATTCTTCAACAACTGCACAGGTTCATTCCAAATATAAAATCCGGTTTAGGGGTTCTTAAAAGAATATAAAGTCGGGTTTAGGAGTTCTCTATAATATGAACTGTAAGCAGAAAAATTCACTTCTTTTTTTAATTCCCGTTTAAAATTAAAATTGTTAACCCTCAATGGCTCGAGTACTTTATGAAGGCCAATATACCTAATTTGAGTTAAATAATTAGCAAAAACCACGAATGGGCTATGGTGGGCCGAATTTAAATACCAAGGTTGGGCGAAGTCCGTTTGCCATGTGTGGCCCATATTAAGTGATGATATCTGGACCGAACTTATCATCCCGATGTTCTCCCGTGGTTGGACCATAGTCGGCTGCTGCAGTCGGGCCCACTCTACACGTCGGGCAGCCCGACACGGCACAACTGTGGCCCAACTGTATTTTCCTATATGGGCTACTTGGCGCGAGACCCTACCGAGTCTCCTCATAAACAATTTCCAAACAGTGCAGCCAATTACCTTAATCGAGAATCATAACACAAACGGTTATACTCAATGACCATGGAATCCCGTACGTCCACACCAGACAATGGCGACGCTTCCATTATCCTTCGCTAAAAAACTTCCACACAAAAATGCGACACAACTCACTCATTTTCAAGCACACGTAACACTCGGCGCAGGAAACACTCGAGGCTTCCATTTCAGTCGATTTCATTCTGGTTTCTTTGAGGAACTAACCGACTTCGATGTGTCGTTGGCGAACAACGCGACGGACGGAACTGCCCAGACTCGAGTTATCGCGAGATACCAAATCGAGAGTCGTTCAGATTGGTCGGACTCGAGCCAACCAGCCGCGCGGCTGGCCTTGTTTAGAGGCGATAATCGCATCGTGTATGCCATTCAGGTTCAAGGTTACTTTCTTCATATGTATACTATGCGCTTTTTGCCACTCTCCGTCGTATTATTGAATGGGCTGCTTGTCTAGACTGGATCACTGATTGGGATGAAACAACCCGTGTAGAAAAAAACTCTAGAATACCCTAGAGTTTTCTAGAAATCCTAGAGTTAACTACAGATGTTTAAGAGTGACTAACATTTCTGAAGTAGCTCTGTCAGCATTTTAGAGTTAGTCGAGAGATTGTTAAGAGTCTTTGCAATTACGTCGAACAGTGTTACTCTCGAGGAAGAGTTACATTGGATAGTTGTAGAGTTCTGTCATTATGAGCGTGTTCACAAGCGGTGTTACGATACACGTGTTAGTGTTATCAACATCGTGAATCGGACAAATAACACATTTTCTAGAAAATCTGTGGTTTTTTTCTTAACAGTATAAAAGTTCCGACATAATGAAGCTTGGACCTATAAATTCAACTGTACTGTTGTCGACCTTTTCTAGCCACGCTTATATTATTCGGAATGAGCCAGTATGCCCTTATCCTTTTGCCCGGGAAATGAATTTTTCTTCGCGCAAAAATAATGTCTTGCACAGTGGGGTGTTTTTACTTTACAATGGTTGTGGATGACGAAAAATATCATAATGCCAATTGCCGTGTATTTCTCGCATGACGAAATATTGCGTCCTGCCCGCAGTTCAGAGGTTCAGAGGCTACAGCGCGCATAACTCTAGTCTAGAGTAATTCATCAAATTCTTCTCCTAGAGTTCTTTCGATTTATTCTAGAAGAATGTAGAGTTTTTCCCCTAGAGTTTCCTACAGCTTTGGGTCAATTTCCTAGAGTTCTTTTCTACATGAGCTAGCCGAGAAAAAAGGTAAAGATCGGCTAGGGAATATACACTGCTCAAAAGTCATATGGCATAGATAAAATTTGGTAAAAAATAGGCCAACTTTGGCTATCGATCACACAGCCAAAAATCAACGTAGAAATATATTTTTGGTCTCAAAAGAAAGCTCAAAATCTCTACTTTACGATGCTTTATTTTTATTTTCAATTGGGTGTATCATTAATCCTGTACTCCCTTAAATCTGACAGCATGTTCGTCAAATTAAAAATTGCAAAGTTTGTCAAAGTCCATGGACTTGGACAATTTTTTTCCTGGTGGTTTATTTACAGCGGAATAAAATATGCACTTTCCCCTTTATTTAATGTATAAAACAAGTAATTGGGAAAAATTTTCTAAACCCATGGACTTTGACAAATTTTGCAATTTTTAATTTGACAACCATGCTGTCAGATTTAAGGGAGTACAGGATTAATGGTGCATTCAATTGAAAATAAAAATACATCAGCGTAAAGTAGAGATTTTGAGCTTTCTTTTGAGACCAAAAATATATTTTTAAAATTTTAAAAAAAAAATTTGGAGTGGAAATAAACTTTGTACAAGGTATTTTCCATCACTCAATCGTCACATCGTAGTATACCAGAGGATGGAAGGGGTTTTTGTGTGACATACTGTGGGAGGAATGTAATATCTTCGAACGAGGTCTTCATACAGTATAACTAACTAAACGATTCAATTCGACTTTGGGTAAGTTCGGTTAATTGTTTCATTATAGTCGTCGCCAACTCAATAGACGGTTTCAGGATTGCTTTTCTTCCTATTCCTCCTGTGTTATCATTTACACATTTGGCATAGTATTCTGTATTAACTCGTCGAACTTATATAAGTTCCTATTTCTCCTGCGTTATTATTTTCGGGGTACAATCAGGAAAGCGACTTTGAACCGCCTGTTCAGTTAGCGACGACTATAATTTTTTCGTCCTCCAGATTACCATTTGTAGATGTTGAATGCCAATGCGATATTTCTTTTAAGATTGTTTCATTTCCATTAAAGTATAAGGTTTTGGTTCATTGGTACAAATATAAATGTTAATTGAGGAAAAATACTTGGTACGATAAACTCAATAGAGTTTTTGTATCGTACGTTGTATTGTTCATGTAACTCAATTCGTCAATTCAAACTCTTATGTAGTCAATACTGATATGCGAATCTTGCGTCTTCCAACGTATGCAAGAACATCTTCCCTTCTACTCATTTTTCTTAATGTTTCTAACATTGCTTGCTGCGAATGTTTATATTCGATGGACCATACTTAAGGGACTAGGCTACCCACGTGACTTTTCGCGAATTGGTCGCTGGCCGTGTTACCTACAAATTTTGACGGTAACATAAGAGCGAGATGGAGCTGCACGCGACGTCTGTCGATTGACTCGACCACAAACGCATTTGGGTTGGAGTAAAGATATGTATGTGTTCGTCTGGCGACAACTTTGCGGTAAGCCTTGCGATGCTCGCTTGTCGCTTTGCCGATCTCGGACTGGGATACTCCCGACTCCCGAGATTCCGAGACCGGGGCTAGAATTGTAGGCATATATTTATATGTGGGTACATATGTATATATGTGAATCGATGTTTCTGTTTCGCTTTGGATGCAAAAAGTGAGGTAGACTAGTTGATTTTCACTAGTGTCAAGCCTGTCGTATCCTGGACCGTACTCTAAAATCATGTTCTAAATATCTAAATGTATCATAAATCAAGTACTAATAATGCAAAGCAAAAGAAAAAGCAAAGAGTATCAATAAGGTCACGCCTCATTGGGTGGAATCAAACTCGGTCCTTGCAAATGTGAATCCATTGCTTTACCTACAGCACCACTTGCAAGACTGTCGTCAAATATCACCATTTCAATAAAAGATTTGTTATTCTTGTAATCATTTTGTTTACTATGACAGGAATTTTATGCGAAATGAAATATGGTATGACAAAAACTTATAGCTTTGGTTTGAGTGCCTCGTATGCCGTATACAAGTGCCTCAAAATACAATAATTTTTTTGACGAAATACTACTTGATGTGTAGAGAAAAAAATTGACCATTAGCCATAGCTGTTTCGATATTTTCATAATAATTGAGTTTGTAGTCTCGAATTTAGAAAGAAAATACACCATGAGAACAGATAGTGTCTTAGGAAAGGTACCTCACTATGTTACTAACTCGATTGGAACATCTATGACAAATCGTCTACAGTTTCTGTCAATACAGATCGGGGGATATTTTATCAAAAAAGTATTTGAATAGTCAAATAATTATGTACGTCATAGCAGTCATTCAAATCCAAATTATGTATTCATGCCATAGCAAAAAGGGCTCGAATAATAATTATGTTACATTTTGGATATCAATGTATATAGTGAAACAGGAAAGATGACATACTATAAATACTTGTTTGTCCGAAAGAAGGACAACATTAGAAGCACAAAGGAGAGCCACTCTTCTTGTAGTGGAATGGGGAGATTTTACTTCTAGTTATGCAAATAGTGTAATGAGTAAAGCGATGGATTTGCATTTGAAATAAACGGGTTCGATTCTGCATAGTACAGGGTGATGCGGATAATTGGAATCAGCTTTTTACCATCGAATTTTATCGATTTTTGAAATTGGTAATACTCTCGACGGCCGTCTAATGTCACCGGTGTCGCGTGGCTGCTTAGGGCCAACAGGCCGAATCAAGCCAAATACCGACAGTCTTCCGATTATCCGGCAAGGGCAAAATGAGTCGGTAATAAAACATTGCTGCACTGCACACTGGCAGGGAAAGTGTGAGCGATATGTGGCATAATAAACATAGTAAAGAGCGTGTCAGCGGTGCATTCTGGCGAGAAATCATTCTTGTTTTTTCTTTTATTATAACTATAGAGCGAAATATTGAAAGAGCCAGCAATTCTCTCCTTACCTCAAGTCAACTGCCAGGCTTTCACCCTTTTTTGGAAGGCGGAGGCAACACGCCTGCAGCAGCGGCGTGATCAAGGAATATCTTTCAATATTTCGCTTTATAGTTATAACAATGAGAGAAACAAGAATTATTTCTCGCCATAGTGCGAGAATGATAGGATTACCTATATTATTTATTATGCATAAAACATTTATTATGTCACGCGAATCTCTCGCACTCCCCCCCTGCCACAGTGCCACTAATTTTTTTGCTCTTTCAATGTGATGAGAAAATTAATTTTCTCATCACATTGAAAGAGCAAAAAAATTAGTCTCAATGTAATGCGAAATTGCCATCTCGTTACAATATTACAATGATGTACCTAGCAAATGTGTCGGATATGTCACTTTTATGTCAATAACATAAATATTCTGATAGTGTGATATCACAAGGTCACCAGTTTAGAACATCATTTTATTACATAATAGTGTCGAAACTCATCACACTGTGTTTGCTGGGCATATGCCAAAAGAGGCGGAAAAAAATCTAGTTTCAGGGAAAAAATACACCATGAGGTTCCATTAGGCTCCCGAATCAATATACAAAAGTTAAAGTTCCCTATTTGAATACATAAGAACATACTCTATTAATCTGTCGTTAACTTCAAAACTATTTGAGACAAAAAATTAATTTACTAACATTTTCTGTGCTTCATACTATCCAGAACAAGGATATAATGTTCAATTTTCATTCCCGTGCCTTTGAATTTTGTGGATCATAAAGTCCGAAGCGCGCGTTTTAGACCCAAATCGGCCACTGTGCGCCGTGTGACCAGACTGGTTATGTCTATACTGTGCAGAACACAGTGAACTGTAGTGAACCACAGGGCCACAACAAAAAATATCAGGAACTGTGCTATGTAGTATGATAAGCAGTCCAGTAGCATGGCCAAATACTACTTAGTAATCTCGTGAATGAGGCGGGAAGTATAATACGATCGAACTCGTGAACCGGCGATCCAAGTGGAGACTCGATACTCATTTGGCTTATATAGATTGATTGATTCTTGGGTCATTGAATTCAGAAAACTAATCGCCGAACCTTGTCTAAAATCGGGTAAAAGTTTCATATCGCCGAGTCTCCTAATTTGAGAAATTCGCTACCCAGATAGCACATAACCTATCCGATGGATATCCGTTTTCCGTCCTGAATCTCCAAATCATAATATCCTCAACCTTTTCGGTTATCCGACGGACATCCTGAGGATATTCTGAATCAACTCAAACTTTTCGGTTATTCGGCGGACATCCTGAGGATATCCTAAATCAGCACCTTTTCGGATATCCGACGAACATCCCGCGAATATCCCGAAAGGGTGATCTACTTCGCGGATAACCTTTTGGGAGTTGGGACTGGCAGTTCTTTGCTGGGAGTCAAAGTTGAGCGGAGAAGCGAAATGGTCATTAGCAATTTTTTGATCCGAGCTCTCATTTTCGTAAAAAATCCAAAAAACTGAGGGCCAATGATCCACCTTGAGGGGGGTAATGCTTTTTTCTTCGCCGAGCGAATCGTCCATCCGTTTTAAAAATGGGCGGTGTCAAAGTCGCGCTTATGTCCCCTTACGTTTAAAGGGAATACATCTTGGAGAGCCAATAATTTCGTTCGCTGAAGAAAGAGACATCACCCCCTTCAAGGTGGGTTGGACAGTCAACTGAGCCCCGCCGCGGAGCTCCGCGACAGCATCTCATTGGCCCTCAGTTTTTTTGATTTTTTACGAAAATGAGAACTCGGATCAAAAAATTGCTAATGACCATTTCGCTTCTCCGCTCAATTCTCGACAAGATGGCTATCGGCTCCGACCACATTTTTGGGACACCCTGTAGAGTACAAAGTGACACAACATTTTACTGATGGATACGTACGAGCGTTGTACACCTCTAGCAATGAAATAATGCGCCCCTTTGTATCATGCCGAACAGCCAGCGCGAACTGAGCTACAAATTTTGCAACACTTCCCCAGTCTGTTCGAGCCGGTGGAAGGCCATAAAATTGCAGTTGGCGATGCTTTGCACATCTTAGTTTTGCTGAATTTTCCCTTTCTTCTTCTTGCTGTTGTCAATCGCATCCAATATATATTGGGGTTCTCGAATGGGCATGCTGCGCTTGAGCCTGCTGTCTATCAGCTCCGGCAACATGCAATTCTCGTAGAAACGAGTCAATTTCGGTTGCATTTCTCTCAACCAAAATTCATCATCTCTAGGCACGTAGGTGCATTTTAGCCCTTTCGGCGTCCACAGACCGAAAATGCAGCGATTTCTTCCTGTAATATGTAATTGGCCTTGAACCTGGAAATAATAAACATGCCGCTCCTTCAATTCGTCCAGGCTGGCATCCTTGTATATTTTACGAACTGTCGGGCATTGTTCGTATGCCACTTCTGGGGTGAACTTTTCCGCCGATTTTGGCACTTGATTTCAACGAGATCTTTCTCGTCTACTACGCCATCGGGGGATGCGCCCAAGTAAGGGATCACCGGATCTACGAAGGGGCCGCAAGGGTTGATGATCACCCTCAATTGCTCTTCCATTTGTCGGCGAGCAATATCTTCATACCTCTTGCCGTACGCCAAGGCGTCCACGTTCACGCATTTTGGAAGTACTAGCTGCTCGACTAGTTTTCCGCACTTTGTCGTAGGTAAGCGCGTGCACACCTTGCCAAAGTTTGACGCCGTGAGCATGCGTTTTCTGTACCGAGGAGAAAAACACTGTTGAAAGTATACATGTAGTAGGAATTGGAAACACGGTGGCTTTTCGGACAGGCACACCGGTTGCGGGCGCTACCTGAGTACACACACACACACAGGCGTAGCTGGGGTATGCGAGACGAGAGGCGACCAAGGGTCACCTCTCCTTTCTCTCTCACTCTCACGCTCGCTAGCTACCGTTTCAGAGTTTGAAAGCCCTTCAAACGGCCCGCTCCGAGGCAGGTAGCGACAGAGCCCCAAGCGGCAAAACCTCCAAGTATTTTAGGGGCAAAACAAAAGAAATTTCGTGGCTACTACTTTTTGCTGTCTAAAATATAAAATTTTGTTATGAAAACCATCTCAATCGATTGTGGAGAAAATTACCGGGTGCCACATACATAAAAAAATCCTCTAATAATACTGTAGAAATAGTAGATATACGGGCTGAAAAAATTGCAGTATTAGCCGCCCAGGAAGCCTAAAGTTTGTAATGTGTTTTTCTCGACTTTGCGATGTCCAAGACAGAAATCCTTATATGTGGCACCCCGTATTAACCTACCGAATCGAGTGGTGTAATTGGATTTTTAAAATGTTGCACTATATTCAAAAAGATTGCTAACTACATTTACACGGGCGCTGTGTGTGTGGTAGTGTGTCGGTGTGAGCGCCCTTGGGTGTGTTGGTGAGCTGTGCGTTCCCCCTTAACCGCCCAGGATATCCTGAGCTTCGGATATTGGTGTTACATTTGGTGATCCTATGGATATCCCAGGGACATCCTCGGTTGCCATTTGGATATCCTGAGGATCATCCTATATCCGATAAAGGATATCCCTGGGATATCCATAGGACAGCTATTTGTGCTATCTGGGTACTATTTGCACATAATGATCTTTGCAAGGACTCGAAATTACTGGCCAAATTTTTTTAGACTTAACCGCAACATAATTGTTTTCATTATATATTTCGAGACTTTTTTCAATAGTTGAAATGAGGTTTTTTGATTATATGACACGTATAAAAGTTGCCGCAATTTCAAAGTCGCTTACATCGAAAACGGTGCGGTCAAATCCAATAAAATTTGGTCAGTATAGTTGCAATATCATGGAAAGATTATTAATGTCCGAAAGTTTAAAGTCTTAAGAAAAGTGGTTTTCTTTGCCAACAACCTTTTCCTGAAAACAAACTAAAATGGAAGCAAAAGGATTTATATTATTACTAACTCTTCCAAATTGACTAAAAATATAAATAATGGATCATTGGAAAGCGAAGTCTTCATTCAAGCACTTTAATCTCACAAAAGATTCAAAAATGAATGCCATAGACAACAAAATATTCTACAAATGAATAACAACTATACGCTTGTGGAAATCAATCCTACTCCTACTAGAAATGCAAAGGAAACAATCTTAAACAAATTATACACAATCGTGAAAATTCAATTAAAAAATATATCTGGTTTAACTTATCATATGTGTTGCGGCTCCCCTGGTGGATCTTGGTAGCGCGCAGGCTTCAATTTGGGCGCCTGGCTTTAAAGATGCTCTTCGGATGGACGCGGGTACACGCGTCTTTTTGAAAGCGGGATGCTTTCGTCTTAAAACGAGACACTTTATGAGGTTAATTGTTATTTGTAATAAAAACTCGAACAACTATTTGTATTTTGGTATAATAAACTGTTTAACACAGATCCTTGACTTTTATTGGAGACTTTCTGTAGCTAGTCGGAACACATCTGTTCACAGTCAAGTCTGGGCAGGAAAAGAGCTTCTCCTAGTAGCCTTGCCCAGGCGAGAGCCGAAAAGGGTCGAAACTCATAATATTTAGGTTTCTTTTGTTCGTATTGGAACTTTCCAAAATTTGTGGATAATGTTACGGTGTTATACAATGAATGTCGAGGTTCAATGGCCAATTCGGTCGGTAATATCGCTTGTTGTCCTGGCCATGTTCACAGCTATAAATTTATCGATTCGGCGCAGTGACGGGCGAGAGTCCGCAACAATGAAAACGCAATACATATCCTTTATCATATTTCTTGACGGTAAGAGTTACCACTCGGCCGTGCACAGTGGTAACACCGTTCTACCAACATTCTAAAGTCTCATCTAGTAATTTTGTGCTATACGATTGATATTTTGTGTTATTTCAAACTTCAAATTTCAGTCGCGCCGTAGCTAGAGTGGTGGATAGCACAGTGGAGGGAACACTTACGTTAAACAACGTTCAATTCTGTTAACCGATCCTGAAGGCAGAACACTACTTAACACAAAACTGTTTTTTTGTAGTACTGAATTGCTTGATTGTTAGAAGTCGAAAGAATTATTCAGAACATTTTGCAGTATATACCCAGTATACCCAGTATATACCCACAGCGTCTAGGTGTACTTATAGGGGGTATTCCATTTAGGCAACACAGAGAGACACATGTCTTTCTGTGGCTGCGTTCGTTTTTTGTACTGCGAGTACTGCCAGTACAGAATTAGCGTTGATTACTATAACTATATATAGTACTTGCAGTACAAAAACGAACACGGCCTGTGTCTCCTAGCTGGAAAGCACCCAGTGTCTCTCTGTGTCTAACTGGAAAGTCCCCATAGCTTCAAACAAAAATTGTACTATTTTTAAAGATTTATGAAACTGCCATACTCCGTTGACCTTGGGTTGGGGGGTCAAGGTCATGGCGAGGTCAACATTATTTTCTAAATTTCAGCTTTGACGTCGTATGATAAAAAATATGCTACTATTTCATTTAAGAAAATAATGTTGACCTCGCCATGACCTTGACCCCCCCAACCCCAGGTCAACGGAGTATGGCAGTTTCATAGATCTTTCAAAATAATACAACTTTTGTTTGAAGCTATGTTTTGTAAAATATTGCTTAGTTTTTGAGGTATCAATCCACCCGGGACTTTTGGAACACCCTGTATATATCAGTGCGGCCAACTGCCCTGGCTTCACCGAGATCAAAGGCGTCGACGCCGCGAGTGACGAACGGAGCAGAACGGAGCAACGGAGTGCGCTGCATGGCGGAGCGCCGATATTACAGTTTGTATATCAGATCACGGCCGTACACGCTCCTGCAATTTCAAGTAAAACTGATTGAAATGTCCGAATTTGTCGCGACGGAGAGTGATAATGATCCGGTCATCAAAGAGGTACGAGTTTTTCTATGTTAAAGTAGCAGCAGTTTACGATACTGAAAGAAAAACGTGCTACACCGAGGTTATAAAGTTCTAGCTAGACGTTGGCTGCGAAATGCTACATTCACAATGTAGCATTTCAAGCTTCACAATGCTACAAAAAATTATATTATTGTGAGTTTAATATCATATCACTTCGTAGATCCCAGTTTTCCTATCAAAGGCACTTGCCGAGAAGCTCTACATCTTTCAATATCCTGTACGCCCTGCCAAAGAAGGATATGAGAATGCAACATTCTTGAAAACCTCGATAAAGCCTGAGAATCAGGAGGTTCTCATTGAAGTAGCAATAGACACACATAACGTAAATTATGATGAGAGCAAGGGAGAACAAATCGCATTGAATACGGACGGAGGCCCAATGACTGAGACTGAAGAAGAGAAATTGTTTGATAGGTAAGTTGAGTGATAGAAGGAGGCTTTAATATACAATATATTATATAGTGAAACTAAAAATATGTCTCCTACTCAGTAACATCATGGACAAGACTGTTTTACAATCATCCAGAGCACTGCCTAACTGTTCCAATTATGCTATTGGAATATTTCAAGATGGAGAATTGCACATAACACCATTAAAAGGTGTTATCCAAATGCGACCGCAATTTAATTATCTAGATAAAAGTGATAAGCGAGCGAGGGATGAGGCAAAAGGAGGTGGTGAAGGTACATATGAAACATTCTTCCTTAATTTATCAGCATGTTTGTTCGACATGCATTATAAACTCTTCTATCACAGAGTTTGAGGAAGAAGAGGAAGGTCCCAAGCAAGTTAATGTAACATTTGCAAGGCAGAAGCCAGAATATATGAAGAAAATGCAAGAACAATCGTTTCAACATCAGACTCAAAAGAGTCTAGAGGAAAGGTGGATACAAACCAAATACATTCCGGCAAATGGCACTCAGGCAGAGGTGAATATTAGATTAATTTCTCCTTTTATAAATCACACTATTCCGTTAGGTTATCATGATCTTAACCCCAATGTTTCAGCTCACCCGATTAGAAATGTTTTGTTCAACTACTGAACAAAGTATAAACACCTTGAATTTAAGTAGTAGGCAATATTTAGAATTGTTGGCACCTCCCATGAAAGATGATGAATACTCTAAATCTGACAGTGCAAATCATGGAACATCTCTAAACTATATCAGAACATTACCACTGCTTGATCAAATTAGGATTCTTATGAAAGATGGTAAGGAAAGGAATATTGAAGTTGAAGAGTATATGGAATATTGTCACGAGCACATCTTTTCTTTTAGCGAAAGTTATATCGTTTGTACAATTACGATGCATCGTCTCGTCTGATCAGGAGACGATAGCAATATTAAAATATTTACAACAAGTCGCTGTATTAGTACAAGGAAATTGGGTTGTTAATAGCGAACTACTTTACCCGAAAGATAGTCTTTCGTCCCAGAACGGTATCCCCGCAGAACTTATGTGTAGAGCTAGAGATTATATCGTAAGTTCTTTACGTTAATAGTATCGCAAATGACAAGAACTCGGATCAACATATTAATCACCAGTTATTCACTTTTTAGTTGCTGTCGTTTACCGAGCACGAGTACCTCGACCGAAAAGCCATTTCGGGTGTAATTAAACTACCGGCCGAGGAAATTAAGGAAATATTTGTTAACTTGGCAAAGCACAAACCGAAGCAGGGATGGCATTTAGTTCTTCCGCCTAACAAAGATTTTGCCGAAAGGTATGATTGTTATAAACAATTATAAGATTATACGATAATTATAAGTTTTACTGCAAGACTGACATTTCAATGCCTGAGTAGGTATCCAGAAATCGCACAAAGGCAGGAACTGTTTTGGGATGCAAAACGAAAGTACCTTCGCGAAACGATGGAAGCCCAAAATCCAGTGGCGCAGCGTCAGCGCCGTAAATCCAACAGGGAGTCCGTCGGCTCCGAGAACGAGGAAAGGAATGTTGGCCGGGGCAGGAAAACACTGAGGGACTCCTCGCTATCCGACGATAGTGGGACGGAGCCAGTGAAGCACAAAAAGACCAATCGCCCACGGAAAGTGTCCGAGACTTCATGACCAAAGTTAATTCGCATTTAAACAATGTGACTCGATCATTAATCTCGCGTACTGTTAATGCGCTTCGGAACAATGAATGTCACGCTATCGGGATACGATTGTTTTGACACACTGCCGAAATTCTTGCGATATGCTCACATTTTTTAAAAGACGATCGCGTTAGTAGAGCGCGCTCTAGTCTCACGTATCGCGTCACATAGCAGATCCACTAGCAGGTACTGATTTTATTGCCAAATTCCTATGTTTTCTTAGCCCTGTTGATTTGTATTGTTAGACATTTATGAACAACTAGTTGTGTATACTTGCTCTTTGTACGAGATTCAGGACGAATTAGTAACGAGAGTATAGGATATTGTAGGACTACACACGAATAGTATTTATTGAGGATCATAGTTGTACGCGGCGGCGTAATAAAATCTGTACAAAGTACCGTTTACCACGTGTTTACGGAAATGTATCTTAAGGAGAACAGCACCGGTAGACATACAGAATAGATGTACCATATCGATATCTTCACATCGAAGTATAATACACTCCTATTAGTTACTTTCTGCATATCGTTGACCGATGGTGCAATGAAAGTGTCGACTGATAAACGACTGATGTTTTTTATTTTACTAAAAATGTTTCTACGCGCGAGTGAATCAAGACAGCTAAGCGAGAAGAAATCCAGAGATACGCAACCAAAACGTCATTAATGTACATAATTGTAACTCTGAAACTATTTCCATAAATGTTCCTTACTTCCTTTAGAGCTCTTTTCATTCGTCGATGCCTTTAACTCTAGTATACTCAATGTCTAAAACTCGAAAACAATGCTTCTGTTTTACCGTACTCGGAAACCACTTTTGCCGTTTGATGCTTATGATGCTACATATGATAAGGTAGCCTGTTCAAGGTCACCCCGTTTAGAAATACGTGCGGGTACCTAAGCTTTGAACGTGAACCGAGAGATAGCCAAGTGTAATTGAGAAGGAATCTGTAAAATAAAGAGAAGATAATAAATCCCACACCTTTGTAAAGTATCGTCCTCAGTGTGGGGGGGGGGGGGGGGGGGGGGGGTGAGCTTTTATTGTTCATTGTTACTGAATTTCCATATTATCTGTGTACTATCATCGACTGATCGAGTAATACGCTTAAACTTGTGTCGTTCGCATCAGAGATTTGGAGGAACTTGAGAAGATTTCCGGAATTTTCTGAATCACGAAATATCAACAAAGAAAAGTCCTTGCTGTTCCTCCAGTGGGGACGCGCGCATGTTTCGTTTCCCAGGCAACAGCTTAGCAAAAACATACGGGAGCGCAGGTGCGCACCTTTCGCCCGGTGTATGCTCAGTTACACGCCGTGTGTTACGAGACACGAGTGCAAGGTACAGAATAGTATCTCGTAAACCGAATTTCAGCTATGTCTGTGGACGGTGAATTTTTCGTGTCAGTGGTGGGCTCGATCGAGCACGCAAACTTTTACGATGTCAGTAACGCATACTGTAAATACGGGTTTCATTTTGGCTCTGACTGGAGGGTGGTTGCCGTAAGCCTTTACAACCCCTAACTTTCGCTCCTCCTGTCCAAAGTGGCTCTAAAAGTAACCGCAGTCATTTGAAAATTCTATTAGGGCATAGAAGAAGGCCTCACCCAAATGTGCCGAAGCAACAATGATCCACGAAACTTGATTGCATGGAACTTTCCTGTAGAAATCACTTTCAAAAGTTCCAACCCTCATGGGTGTACGTAGTCCTTTACCACACGGTTGTAATATCCTTTTGACCTCGAAATGATGTTAATTAGATTAATGAATAGGGCCGCAACTAATTATGTCGATATATGGATTGGACTCGTTCGGTCACGATGTTCTACGAGGATATGGTGTCTGTCGTTTACCCCTCACGTCGGGTCATCATGAAAACAAGTATGATTCCAGTGTATCTTATCCCGAATGACATACTATCTAATTCTCACTTACGCCTTCACTGAAAAGAGTTGCAGTTTATGTGCCCGAATCTTCTTCCACACTGCAACAATTTGCAGCCTGGCTAACCGGCCGACGGCCGGAACTAATAGATCCGACGATATTAGCTACCGGTGACGGTAGAGAATGTAAAGCCCTCATTTTCATATACATATAATTGGCAGAAGGCGGCGCGAGTGACTCGAGTAATAATACACTCTATGATTACAGTGAGTCGCATGAGGGTGCAGGGTACTGTTACCGTTACGTTCAACGTCGCACTAAAGGACTTCCGCAAATTGGGCTACGAGAACGGCGAGGTGGACAAGAAATAACATACAAGCCGATGACCCACCGCTTCACAATCAACAATTTCCACTCTAAAAAGACAAGTGAAAATTGTATTTCCTCAAAAGCAAGTCTCTCGGAAAGTGCTATGTACATACGCTATTATCATTATAGATTTATGATTTTTGAAGCTTGGTGCGATTGTGAGTTTAATGAAACTGCGCAGGTGGATCATCGGCTTCTGTAAGACTAATCATCAAATGTACGAAAATGTATCAGAACCGAGTAAAAGTCCGCTCGCTTAGCACTGCCGTGCGCACTGGGGCGCAGACGTGACCTGATGTGTGGAGGATCGCACGCGTGGCTTACGTGGATCCGGTTAGCCGTTCGCCAGAATCGGAAGGTAGTTGCGGCTGATCTGTAGCCAGGGGCTAAGCGGCAGGGTAGTGGGAGGGAGAGAGGTAGAGGGTGCAGAGAGTTGGAACTCAATACCCCTAATGGAAGGGTCAGGTATCGGCGGCGGTGGTGGGGGGAGGCGATCTCAAGCCTCTCCGAAGAATTCGTCAAAAGTGCCGGCCATCAGGGCCGCGTCCGGATTAATTAAACTAATCAAGTGGAGCGCCCGTGCACTTACACCCGCGGCACCCTTCTCCCCCAAAAACAAAGAGGCAATTTAAAGAGTTGGAGGGTGGTAATGCGGCTTCTGGAAGATGATGCGAGTTGGCTACTCATTCTGAATCATGTGTACTCGCACGACTTTACATACATATGTATCAATCAAGCGCTCTATGTACTAATGAAAGCAGGCAAAAAATAAATATCGATTCTACATACTAAATGTGTATGTATGTATGACTCGAAAACAGCCACCTCTCTGCATCCCACATGACCGCATGGTGAACTATGTTTCACAGGCACAGTTCATTTTGTCCCCCAAGGATTTAAGGAATCGCGTAAACGTTTTAAATCATGTATCGGTCCACGGATCAAGAAATCGGCCGGTGTGCAGCCGGTGCATGTACACATACATACACATATGCGAGCCTCACATGCCAGTGGTTTGTGCACACAACGCTCGATGGCCGAGAGTCCCGCGAGTAAACGCCCAAGCTTTACAGCTCGATTATTAACGCCAGTAATTCAGCTTTATCGACGATTGCCACTCTCGAGGCGAAGCCTACTAGCGCGCACCAGTAAACCCCGCCACGAGAGGCCCCATGAGTAATCTGCGCTCAGCTAGTAATGCGTTGAAATATTAAATGGGCTATCTCGTCCTTTTTTTACCCTCAAGATATTTATAGAAGAATTGAAACGCGAGGATCAGTCTAGTCAACTGAAATCATTTACATGTAACAGAGTTCTCCATTGTGTATACAATTAACTAATCAAGTTTCTGTAACGAGAGCGGATGCCTCGAGCATCAGGTCGAGCGAAGCCATTGGATGGCAATGTGTAAAACTGCTATAAACTGCTAGAATGAAAAACTGCTATTTTAACATTCTCTTTTCATTTTTTACGAGCTTTCAACTATTTCGTACATAATTAATGTAATTCGTAAGTAACTGAACCTAATGCAACTTGATGAGATTAATAAGTTTCTTGCAAACAACTAAGTTGACTAATATATGTGACGAAGATTCTGTTATATGTAAATGTTGTACTTAACTATGGAGTGGCTGCACGACTGTCAGCACTGTGGAATTCCGCTGGAGAGTACTAGCCGGCGAGACCTAGTTCGCAATTCCAGCACGGCTGGATTCCCACGGAATTCTGTTTTCAATAATACGCTCCCGTAGCTTCTGCGTGACCGCAAATGCGCGCAATATCTCTGGCCGGCGTCGCGATCCGAAATTTATCGTTCTCGCTGACACTAAAAATAATGAAGTCGAAGTTCACCCTCCCCGATAGTGAATCCGGGGCGCTCGCCAACTGTCCGTTTCCCGCGCGCAATAAAGCGAGCTACCACCACCGCCACGAAAATCTGCGGCGCGTTGCACTCGCGCGACACGGCAAATTCACTGGATTCCGCTCAAGTAATAAACTCGATTAATCTGCCAATATCGACAGACTTAATTTCTACACACTCTACGCATGTACAGAGTGTACAATTTTCTTTCTATACTCTCTGTGCAGTTTGTACAAGTGAAAGTTACACCATCGCGGTTTTCGAAATCGCAAAGTAAACTTTGTGCAGAGAGCAAACCGAACACCGATCCGACTTGACCGACGGCTCACCGTCGCGTCTAAGCAATTAAGCATTCGAGCATTGAAAAATAGAAATCTAGTCTAGATGCTCCGAAAGCTTAGGTGTAGGGGTGGGGTCGAAAGGGCAACGAACATGTCCAAGGAATTAAACACTTGATTAAGCCGAGCGTTCTCATCCCTGCATAATAGCTGATTAACTGCCGGTGAGCCAGGTAATGCACTCAGCCCTGAGTGTACCTGCTGCGAATCCTTGACGCGCCGCGCGAATCTATGGTTGGAAAGGGTTAAACGGCTCGTTAAAAAGTGTCGTGACGGGCCTTCAGTCTGCGACACACAACACGGGCGTACGTGCGCTATCTGGGCTCAGGGTGGCTCGTGACGTCGCGTCGTGACACACGGTCAATTTTACAGCCCCTACTTGCGGGCGCGGCCGCGCTTAAAAAAGCGCCAGCTCTACACCCGCCCCTCGACTAAACACACACACTGCCGTACCCCTGACATGTTCACGCAGGCCCGCACACATCTATGCAGACACATATACCTGCCGGAGCCAATAAAACGGTACTGGCCTATCTTTTTTACGAGCCCCCGGGGGATGATGTGTGCTAGGAGCGCGCGACAAGCGCGATTTTTCATTCCTCCTTTTTCGAGCCTCTGTATTTTAAAGGCACCACCACGATAAATCGCCCCATTCAATACCTCTCTTTCTTCCCGCTCCACTGTTTCCCTCTCCCCCTCTCTCTCACACACACATACGCTCTTGCAATCCCGTGGGCTAAAGTCCACTGATCCACTTTTGTATTCCCAGATGGGACGCGGCCTGGCCTACCGAACAACTTTGTTTTCGACTTAACAGCTTTCGACTAAACAGCACCCGGCGATACCGCGCGGCCTCGCACCAGCTCAGTCCGTTCAAGATTAAACTGCCATCCCCGATGCATAAGTATATGTATCTATGTATCTTCCTCGCAAACTTGCCCTGCCACTCTGAATATCGGAATGCGAAGTTCCATGCTATTCTGCAAAGACAATGTTACCCTGTAGAAATAGAACTTTCCTAGGGTTTGCACGACGCCCTTAGAAAACCACGTGAGAAGAGACCCATCCGCACTTGAGGACGCTGTACTTAGACGAATAATTGGGATGCAATACCGGGATAATGGCTACAAGTGACAGGATACAAGCTTTCTGCTTTTATTACGAACATTTCCTCCCGCAATCCCGTCGATAGACATCAGTCGAACAAAGTGCGACGTCCTGGAAGCTTTTTCCTGCCTCTCCTCACGGGGTAGTCGGGCTTCCCCCGAGAGCAGGCTTGTATTAGAATTATTTAAATGCACAATTGCGTTAATGGGCCCGCGAATCGATGCAATCTGAGTCCATCGTCAAGTTTCGCTGCAACAGAGAGAAGGGAATAGTGGCCCTGGTAGGGAGAGGGTGTATTCATCGAGGACAAGCCCCCTGATATACTCACGCGCGCACACACACATACACAGACGCACGTGCTCCAATGAAGGGAGGCAGTTCGCGAGCGCGCGGATGATAATTAACCGCTTGGTAAATACGGGCGGCTTTAGCGCATTCCATAAGCCAAAAACCCGCTACGGAATTCGATGGTTCAAAGTAAAGCAAACAGTCGCACGCTCTCACAGGCGTCCAATGGCTGCTCGCGCGCGTTCATGGTGTAGAGATGGCACGCGGCCGATGTGCGTAATAATGAAGCTTGCACACTCCTCCACTGCATATACTAATGCGTGCGTGGACGGGCGTGTACACACTACCCGGCGGGCGGGGGGACTAGTTGACATCGCATCGACCGATTAATATGATGGAAGCGTGACTAATCACCGGCAATTCCGGCAGCGACTCCCCCCCCCCCCCCCCCCCGTCACTCTTCCGCCCCAACCTCTTTTCCCCATATTAACCAACTCCCCCACGTTACCCGGAGAAATGTAAATCGAGATATTACGCAAAAATCACCCGCCCTGTAACAGTAAAAACGAGACTGATGGATAGCAGAGCAGAGCATACTTGTAGAGTTGTAGACTGTCTGTTTAACATGCCGGGTCTATCATCGGCAAGTTCTCCTGGGTGATTGAAAATTGCTTTCTATGTATAATTAATGCAATATCTCATTATGAGTATAATCGAGACATTAATTATGACAGGGATTCTACTTCTTGGGCGACTTATCTCTTATAGTTAGATGAAGTACTTGTAAATAATTATAACTAATTGTGGGATACTTACTTTGCGAATGGTACGTCTATGGCAAATGAATGGACACCGCAGTTGCACAAAAACGTTATGTAATAACAATAATATATATATATATAACGTATATGCATGTATACATGTTTCTTATTACAACAATTTCATCCTTTCTTTTTTCCCTAGCCTACCCAAAGCCGCCGTGAACGAGTGAACGAGCTCTCCTCGGCCGGAAGTGATCTCCCTTTTTATTTAATATGGACGAGAGAGCTCCCCTCCCCCTTAGTGTACATACAATTTCTGTGTACACGCAACACACAGCTCACAACGTTCCGGCGTGCTCACCGATATAATATAGCATATATTTATAATATATTAACATCTCCTCCTGCGGACTCGCTTATATGTATCTCGCTTACCTAGCGCCGTTAGAAAAGAAGTTTGCCCTAAACCGCATTTTTTTACCTTTTTCCACCTGTACCGTCGTCGCTTAAGCCTACGCGAGAGAAAACCTCTCTGTGTCGTTGTTGGTGTTCACGTTTCAAAGTGCCGGAGAACACAGTGGACGGAAAGTCGGTCGAACCATTTAATCAGGGCCAACTTTAATGAGAGATTTGATTTCACGGGAAACCCGGCACTCAATTAATGTCAAGCTTCGAATTCAAGTTGGACAGCGACTGACTGGCTGTTCTCAATCCTTTAATGTTTGTTTATTATAATTTCGCGCGCGCTTTGATAAACCATAAAAGGCCCATTTCGTAGCCGAAACTTGCAGTTTCGCGCGAACCCGGCGCAAACCCCGGGGAAACTTTCGGCGCGCCAATCAATCGCTACTCCAATTTCGAATCGACCTAACTTACCAGCTTGGAGCGGCAGGCACTAGAATTAATCGAACGATCGCTGCTCCACTATGGTCTCGCCTGTGATGTGGAATGTGTACGTGTGTGTATTGGGGAATGTGGATTAATATTTACAGGTATAAGATGCTCCGCTGCGAGGACGCCGCACTCGGAAATGACCGATTTTCTCCGTTGAGACGTCCGTCCTCTTTACTGGAGTAGACTCTTCCTTGTTCCTCGCTCTGCCTACATCCCGCCGATGATCCTCGCGATTGCTCCGATTCGAAGCCGAATCTTTGCGAGGCTCCGAACAAATGGATCACTTCTCACTCCGCTTAATACAAACTTGTATCTACATTTTCTACATGTTGCTCCTTTTTCCGAGTGGTCGCAGGGAAGAGGGAACACTGACTGATTCTATCGGTTCCACTATGGAATGACAGGCTTATGATGACCAGACGATTTGCCACAGCAAACTATTATTTCGCCGTGACAATGTAAATTTGTACCACACTTGGCAGTGGAAGTTGTGCTCCCCCGTACAATTGTAACAATTGTAGTTGTTTCACCGGCAGTTGAG
The DNA here is from genome assembly GCA_963675795.1 of Crossocerus cetratus. NCBI lineage: Eukaryota > Metazoa > Arthropoda > Insecta > Hymenoptera > Crabronidae > Crossocerus > Crossocerus cetratus. The sequence continues at coordinate 10,346,516 of OY776664.1, read as the reverse complement.
CAACTAGCAACATTCATTTCTTACGGGCTTATCTTATCTTTAAAAACTACTACGACGAGTGAATCAACTGTGGGTTAAGTTTAAACGCACAAAGAGGCGAATGCATCTTCGGGGTGGCAAATCGTCCGGTCGAGTAAATAGTATTACGAAGTTGCATCAATTACAAGAGGACGCATTCCTAGGTAGAATTAGACTAACGTGGACCGATGGAACGTTTGGAGCTTGACTGATCGATAGTAAAGCGAACGAAACGCGAGAATGGACATGGATATCTCGATCTGGAAGGGTATGGCCTTCTTAGGTAAAGGAGAGGGTGCACTCAGTGCGGAAAGGGATTTATGGTTATGACAGGGTGAGAGACGAGTCGAGCCGAGCCGAGCTGAGCCGAAATCTTTCTGCTCCCCGCTCCCATCATTGGAGTTTATTTCCGCGATCGAATGAGTGCAAGAATCCTTGTTCTCCTCTCTTCTACAAGCTCGCGAGCTTCTAAGTAACGCGTCGCTACAGAGGAGAGCTTTGCCCCCGTCGCCGAGAACCCGAGAGCGTGTGAGACCTGCCTCAAACGACAGAGGGAAAAAAGCGAAGGCGCGAATTTACGAGCTTTAACTCCTAAAGCAGTGTTTTACGAGTCCGAGATGAAAGTTTCGGCCTGTCGCTACGCGCTCCCCCCGATGGAATGAAATCCTTCAATTGCAGCTACTATCAATGTAAAAGATGCACATTTGAAAAAGTCTCCAGTGGTCAAAGTTTTCGAGCAATATTCTCCTAAGGGACAAATTGCATCTAAGGATAGGATAGATACCCGCGGCGATTAACTTGACCCGTAAATGCTTGCACCGAGATCTCCGCCGATCGAGTGTCTTGCGTGGAAAACAATCCATCGGATAATTAGCACCTCGACAATTTCGACAATTTCGACAATTTCGACAGTTGAGTATTGCAGTTCTGCAAAAGAGAAACTCGCTGCGAGTCGATTGCCCAACAGCGAACAGCCGGCTCATTTTCTTTTTGCCGCGCTGATTTCCGGTGCTGCGACCTGGCGGAGTGCAAAAAGCCGAACCGCGATGACCAATCGAAACAAGCTATCCGCATGGTATGGGAAAAATACTTTTCAAAAACGATGTTTTCTGGCTCTCAGGCTAAATGGATGGATGTTCCTTCCTTACATAAAACTTACTCAACTTACAGCTCGACCTCTAAGTCGGTAAGATAGAGCGACTCGTCGGCTATTTTTCTCACGCGAAACGTCGTTAGACGAATTAAAAGGACATCGAAAAGATGACTCGTAAAAAGGCATTACTCCTCGCTGATCGCAAAGTGGTCCCTAACGATTACACGATTTATCAGTCTCCATGCAAAATTAGCTGGTAAAGTCTGGCAGGTTGGCTCGGACGCTCGATCCTCGTGGAGATCCTTTTACAGAAAAAAGTCATCTCATGTACATACATGAGACAGCCGTGTGTCCGGATTGCCAATCAACCATCAGATTTCCCCGTAGAAACTCATCGAGTGTGGATGTCCCGATTTTAAAAACTGTGTACGTACTACAAAATGAATAAAAGATAGATACTATTTTTCAGGGCAATGCAAAATGTAACTTAATGAAATCGCATGTAAAACTCAAAGCCTGTCAAAGAGGCTTATCGTGCGTCGAAATCCGGCACGTCTACGGGAGATCCACTCTCCGCGAGGTCGCTCTCTATCTACATGCGAGTGAAATTCGTCGTAGAAAAGGAACTGCTGTTGATCGTACACACTGAGACGCCCGTTGATCCTCGTCCTCCTCGTCTATCGATAGGGAAATATCTCGGTTAATAGTTTCGCGAGAGCCTCCTCTATAGGAAGGCCTTATCTCATGACAAGGCCGGCGCCGAGCGATCGTTAGTCTTCGTTTTGCGCAGTTTCACCGTGGCGAATATGTTGGTCCTGCAAGAAAGCCACCACCAAAAGCTCTGTAAATCTTCTCCATGTCACGTCTGTAGAGGCGTGTGTGCCTGTCGGTTGGTAGATATATGTATGTCACTCTGTCTAGTTGAGTGTGATTCTGCCTGGCAATTACTCTGCTAGCGTTACACAAGAATACAGCCAACTGCGGATAGAGTAAACGATCGTGCGTGCCTCATGACAATGGGATAAACACGACAGAAATGTGCAACGCGCCACTGCGGCCGCTGTACTTCCAGGCAGATGAGGATGCAGCAAAAATATACTGGCAAAACACGACACCGCTCTTTTGCGGCAACTACGCACACGCTCGCAGAGCAACATGGCGAAACAAGCTTTTCACTCCGGGCACAATTAGAACTAGCCGTCGCTGCACAATGCCATGCCGCTGCAAATTGGAGCATTAGCCGGTGGCCCAGAGCGTCCAATGGGTAACACAGTTTGCCCGTGACAGCGGATACTATTTGCCGGAATTAGTTGAAACCGCCGCGGCCAATTAGCCGATACAAATAAAACCTCGACTCGAGCTTTTTGAACGCGCGCGCGCGCGCGCGCGCGCGTCGGCCGATTGCAGCCCGATAAATGTTTGCATTTCATCAGGAAGCGGCACAAGCTGGTGTAGATAGCGCGACGAATATCGTTCGCGTCCGCCAACGGTATCGAGCGGCATTAACATTCACGCGTTGGCAATGATCGCTCGCTGTGTGTTTAAGGAAACACGCGACGCGCCGCGCGCCCCAAGAGCACATTCCCCGTCGCGACAGTAACTTGGAAGCTATCGCGGAGCTATCGCGGAGCTATCGCGGTAAGTAAGGAGCTATCGCTTCTCGAGACTACGATGAATCCTTTGAAACTCGTCACAAGGGATTCCCGTGGAAATGATGTACTAGCGGTGCCACCGCCGTCGTTCACCGACGCCGACTCCGTTCGGCTTCCTGAGGCGAACTGCGCTTCAAAGTAAACCGAAGGAGCGGGTACTCAAGTAGAGCTTCGCGCGTCCGTACTTGCATCTACCCTAAATAACAGGCGGCCGGTACTTGAGCATTTGGGAAATCAACTGCTAGCATGAAATCAATGTATCGTTGAATGTAACGCTACCGCCGCGCCGTACGGTACGTCGAGTCATAATGCGGGCAATCAATATTATTAATTGGGATTTGGGAGGAGTCGTTGGCTGGAGTCGTTAATCCCGGCTATTGTAACTTGTAACTGGAATCATTGGGACGTTGCTCCGAGGAGCATCTCGTAGGAATGATGCTGGTGTGCTCGAGACGTTTCCAAGAGGGTAATAAAGCAATAATGAATTGTCCTAATGCGGCGGAGTCAAAAGGGAGAGGGAATCAGTCATAAATCCTCTAGTTTTTCCCCCGGACGGGCACGCGCGCTCCTAATGAGCGGCATAAGGAAGTCAATGGACTTTCCGTGTAAATGCGAGCTCGCTTAATGCCAGCCGTTTCCACCGGCGACGTTAAACGAGCATCGGCGCCAGTGTAATTTACAATAGAGCGGATTGTTGCGAGTGACAACCTGCCATTGCATGGAAAACAGACGCCCGGTGCGTCGGGCCTGCTACTCTATCTCTCACTAGGTGGCAATGGGTCGAACTACATAGGTCATAGATAGTAAAAACTGGAGAGGGTACAAGACTCCCGCGCGGTCGGTCATTTCCTCTGATTTCCTCTGAGAAATGTGTGTGTGGATTTCGGGGTTCGGGGCTAACTGTAAAACGAGTACTCTCGGACTGCGCGAGATGGGCGGAGGGGAGAAACAAATAAACTTATAAAAAATAAATCTGAAAAATCCAAGAAGTAAACAGAAAGTAATAACAGAGCTTGCGGAGAGGGAGCATCGTGCGTTTACTGTTGCTTCTTCTTCTTCTTCTTGTTGACGGAGGCATCCACTCCCCAGAGATCGTACCACGGACCGCACGTGTTCTTTTCCCGCTCCCGCTCGCGCTCCCGCTCCCGTTCCCGCTCCCGATCCGAGTCCCGTCGAAGTTTCGTCCTCGGCAGGAGAGTCTTTTCGGCGACAGTCTGGTCCTTGACGACGATGCAGCTGTAGGTGGATTCCTCGTCGGATGCCTCGGTCTCGCTGAAATTTTGCCCGCTGCCGCTCTCGTCGTCGCCGTAGCCCTTCTGCCTTCTCTCGTTCCTCTTGGCCTCGTTGTTCTCCTTGAGCTCGGCGACAATCATGTTTCGCTTGGCCTCGAGGCTCCGCTTGCGCTCCTTCTCTATGATGGCCTTGCGGGATACGTTCCCGACGAAGTAGGCTCTTTCCTCCTGGTGCATGCGGTACTCGGACCTCTCCACGGCTTTGGACCTCTCGGCCGGCGTCGGGAAATCCTCCAAGTAATCAGCTTTCTCGGGCACGTGGATCCTCTCGGCAGGCTTAGGCTCGTCGGCGATGCTCTCGTTGGTTATGGTGACGTCGCTGTCCCTCTTCTCCAAACTTGGCCGGGAGTTGGGGCTGCCCTCGGGGCTTTGGAGCTTGGGCGTGCTCTCCGAGTTGACGCTCTCGTCCTTGGACTCCTTTTTAATCATCTTCGGAATGTCGACGAGCGACCTGTGCTGCCAGAGCGCCATGCCTTCCAGGACCTCCGAGTCTCGTCGGAATCTCCAGAAGGACTTGGTGCGCTTGACGAGTTTGGGACTCTTGGTCTCGACGTCGAAAGCACGCCCGGTTTGTATCAAATGGCCAACCGCTGTCGCCTGCCGCGGCAGCGTTGGTTTTCTCTCGTCCTTGAGGGTATTGTTGTTGGTGTCGTTCCTCTCGAGACTGTGAGGGCCGTTTCTCTGGAGCTTGCCGAGATTGCTCTCGACGAGGGCGTTCTGATAGCCGTGTCTCTCGATCACCTTGGTTCTTTCGAGCTTGGTCTCGAAGTTGGACTCGTAGCCCCGCTCTTTCTCGATGGTGACGCTATCGCGTATGAATCTGCCCGTCTCACCGTAAATCGCCTCTTCTTTATCGGAGTACCTTCGCTCTCTGTAGAAGGTTCGCACATCGCTCGGGCGCTCGGGTGCCTCCTCCGAGGGAGGTCTCGGCCTCTCGAAACGGCGGCTGGACGCTCGCTCGGAGTTACGGTTTCTGTCGGGATTCTTCTCGAAAGTCCGCTCGCGCTCGTAAGTCGAGACTTTCTGGCCACTCGTCCCCGACTTGTCAAAGTAACGCTCTCTCTCCCGCTCGAATCGTTGCGGCGCGTTATTCCTCTCGTTATTCCTCTCGGGCTCGTTGTATCTCTCGTAGGGCGGCGGTCCCTGCTGTTTTTCATCCCGAGTGCGCTCCAGAGGCTTGTAATCGTGGCGTCGCTCCATCAACTTGGGAGGACTGTGCTCGCGCGCGTATCTCTGGGCGGTCTGCTCCAGTTTCTGAGCAATGTGCTCGACCTTCCGCCCGGTTTCCGGGATGGTGATGGTGCTCTCGTCGTCGGTATCGGAGGACGAGCTCGACGAGGCTTTCTCATTCTCGTATTTCGGCTCCTCGTGTTCAGGCTGAGCTCGATAGCCTCCTCTCCTCGGATTATGTTCCTGTTGATCCATTCGCTCGTCGTAGTACTTCTTGTTCTCGTACTTGGGATAATCCATCCTGCCGCCATAGGTGTCGTCGTCGTCCTCCTCAATCTCGAGCTCGTCCTCCTCCGTCTCGGTCTGCTCGTTGATGCGTTTCGCGTCCCGCCGAGTCGACTCGCTCTCTTCGTTATTTCTGCGAGATGAGTTTCGCATCTGATCGTCCCCGCCACTCATCTTGTTTCTATGGCTGGTGTTGGGCCGAGGAGTGCGCTTCTCGTACTCGTTCTTTTGCGCGCGCTCCTGCGCCTTCTTGCCGCTCTTTCTCGACGCTCCATTTTCCAGGGTGCCGCGACCAGAGAATTCCCGGGCTGCCTTGCGCTCCCGGCTCTCGTAGCTCCGAGTCCCCGTGGAATATCTGCCGGATGACGGCTCGTCCTTCTCGCTTTGATTCATGCTCGGCTCCGGCCAGAGATCCATCGCGGTTCTGTACATGTGCCAGCCTTTCTCGTCTCTCGGTATCGTCTTCCAGGAATCGTTCTCCCAGTCTTTACCGCCCCCGGACTTCTCATCCTTCCCTTGCTGGTGCTGTTGGTGCTGCTGTTGGCGTTGCTCGCGCTGCTCGCGCTGCTCGCGCTGCTCCCGCTGCTCTCGCTGCTCCTGGTGCTGCTGGTGCTGCTGGTGCTGTTGGTGCTGCTGCTTCTCGGCCTCGGCTATTCTCTCGGCGCGTGGCTTTCTCCTGCGTTGTCTGCATTTTCGTTCGGGCTCGGAATGAGTAAAAAGAAGAGAAAGGGAAAACAGAAAGAGAGAGATAGACAGGCAGGGAGAAAGTCCAGGGAGAGAGAGAGAGAGAGAGAGAGAGAGAGAAAGTGAAAAACAGAAACAAGTAAGGGAGAGAGAGAGAGAGAGAAGAGACTGGAGAAAAGAAATTAGTGGGGATGCAGACAGAGAAAGGGAGAAAGAAAAATATACCGAGAAAGAGGAGAGAGTGAACCAATAGCCAAAGGTGTTTCTGAGGATTAGTGAGTTTAGCTGTGGCCTTTTACATATACAGGAGAGGAAGGAGCATGCCTGCCGGCATCGCAGGAGTCCGAAGAGCCACCACCACACGTCCTATTTTATTGCCATCGACCGCGATAACGCATGCGGAATCTACAAATCAGGAGAGAAAACACACTCGTGACTCGAACAAGTCTTTCTACCCAATTGTTGTCAGGCGGAATCGCAAGTTCCAGTAATGGCCGGGTCAGAATTTCCATTCCAGAGTCAAAGCACTTTGTACAATCTTTGCGAAACTACTTGGTCTGTTACTGCTCGGTCTACTTGAACGGTCAATTAGGGGGCCAGGGGGTACACCAAGAACCAGGGGTGGGTAAGGGGATTCCGATCTATCAAACTGTACACAACTGGCAGAAAACCAGAGAAATAGTAAGCCTCGATATCAAACTCTCATTCAACTAGGCGGAAAAGCAGTCTACTCGAAATACCGGCAATATCCAGCAGATATCAAACGCACAACCTGTCAATGATGGTCTACCGATGCGGTATATATCAGAGATTCCAAACTACCTTTTTCAGCGTGATGCTTCACGTGTGAATGCTCACCTCATAGCTTCGTCGTCGCTGTAATCAATGTCAGGTTGAACCGGCGGCTCATTGGAAAAGCCGCTGTCATTACTACTGTGCAGAGAGGTGACTGCCTGCGGGGGTGGCACGGGTGGAACAGGTGGCTGTACACGACGGCCACCGGCCAGGACGCTCGGAAGAGTCCCGGAAGGACGGATCTGTGGGAAAAGCCATTAGTTTCCCCATTAAATCTCCAGTGACACTGCCAAGTAAGACGATATACCCTCAGAGCAATCTTCCCGGAAAACAATCTCAAGATTCCCCAATCTCTGTCCCAACACTCAAATCTACGCTACTTGGATTCAATGAATTGTCAACTTGATCGTCAACTGTACACAAGACTGGCAAAATCAAACCTAACGGAAACAAGTGTCGACCCCCGCGAATTCCGTGTCGCGGAAAATATTACAACAAACTTTCCCTTTCAGACTGGACGTTTCCGACATTCTTACTGTCCCGCATTGGTCAATATTTCACGGTGCTCTGTGTTCGGCGAGTGATGCTCGCCGACATGAGAGGATCATTTTTCTTACCGGCTTTGATTGACGAGCGGTCGGTGTCGCCAAGTTGTGTGCACTGTTGCTGCTTGGCACATTGGTCGGCGTGCCGCTGCTGCTGTTACTGCTGTTATTGTTCGCGCTCGAGTTGTTGGCGCTGTTACTTCCAGCGTGGCTGTGCAGGCCACTCGACACTTGATCGATACTACAGGGTGTCACCGGTGGACGCGAGGGTGGCGGCTTGCACGGCGGCACTGCCTGCGGCTCCGGCGTGCGACTATTGTTCGCACCGTGACTCGGCGACCTTCGCACATTATTGCACGCCAGATTTCAATAACGAACAATGTCTCCCACCACCAACTCACTACCCCCACCACCCCTCACTACCGCCCTCCCGCCAATTACTGACTGGCTGTTGGCCGACAGTTCGCCCAGAGATTATATGTATGCAGCCCTTTATCACATGACCATTCTCACCCCTTCTTTTCTCCTCCACCCATTGCAAATTTGCGACTCCAACTCAAAAGTGCCTGAGTTAATCGAAACAAGTGCGATTTTTGCGGCTTTGCATTATTTTTCGCCATTCTCCAGAAACACGTAGTGCAAGTCAATCCGAATGTTGAATTAATGCAAATTCTGCTGTTAGTATGTGAGGATTATGAAAAAGAAATGCAAAGCATTGGGGATTGGAAATGTAGTGAGAAACGTATGCTGCGTAGAGATTTAAGAGGCACTGGGAGAAGTAATGCAAGCCGCACTTGACAATAGTGGATTCGACGGCTGGCACTGGCTGATACTGTTGTGCATTATTATAATTGGTTCGAGTTGGCTATTGTTGGGAGTGCTATCTGTTGCAAGCGTATAATGTCACAGGGCGCCGACAATATCCCCTTTAGCCGAAGCTCTCGCTGTCTAGCTGGTGTCTGGTAACTTACCCAAGGGTATCGTCGATAATAATTTCTGTATACGCCAGTGGGAACCATCCGGTGCTCTGTGTGCGCAGGTTCTCCCCGAACTGCCAGCCCTTCTGACGATCCCCTGATAACGCAGTCAATTGATAAAGCCGTGGAATAAATGAAAATCGTCGTAGCAATGGCCGCCGCGCCGCCTTCTCCATTCCAATTAACCGTATTAACAAGCGCGGCAGCAAGTCCGCCGAAATGAATCACTAGGTCGAGTAGGATAAATGTGCGGGGGATTTGCTTGATTCTCTCTGACTATGGATTTGGAAGGATTGCCGTAATTTTAGTGATTAGAGTAATATCTGGGGAAACAGTGGCTCGGAAGTAGGGCAGGGTATTAAGCTCTCTCACCCATCAGAGCGATGAGATCGCCTTCGTGGAAGCTTAGCTGGTTCTCGCCCGAGCTGAGATAGGCGAAGAGGGCCTTGGCCAGGGGCGCATCGCCCCAACCGCCCGAAATCGTTCCCGTCCCGGCGGTGCCGGCCGTACCGGAAGTGGCACTGTTACGCGATGTCGGCGGCGCCATGGACCTCGGTCTTGGCGGGGTTTCCGGTACGTCTGCGAAACCACAAGTACCACAATTAGACTGGATTACATTACTCGTGAATCCCTCCGGCTCGCCGCTCCGTTGTTCGCCTGCTTTTTCACTAGATCGTAAGTACTCCGGCTCGAGTGTGCCCTCCGGATGGGGGAGAAGCGCTCGAGAGGGAGAGCGAGAAAGAGAGCGAGTTGGCTGGAGCTAACAATGATTATAGCGCGAACGTTATTAGCGCAAATGTTATTAATCCCGCAGCGCTCTGGTCCTCCTGGCAATTGGAGCGGCAGGCTATTCTTATTATTAATAGTTGAGCGACGGTCTTCCACGAGGCTCGGGTGAAGAGAGGCATGATTAAAAGGAGACTTTATCCGAAAGCGATTTTTCCACCCACTGCCGCACGACTGATTTCCAAAGGGACCAAGAGACCGGCATTAAATTCCGATATTTCTACTTTACCGTGAACCCGGAGGGGAAATTGGGACGACGAGAACGTTTGTGATCGGCGCGCTCCCGAGTCTTCTTACTCCACTTGGCGCGATTCTTTGTGGACGCGCGGTTAACAAAGCCGCAGACCCTGGACTCATTAATGGCATGCGAGTCAATTTGCCGGAAGTATCTCCGCGAGGCGCCACCGATGGAAATCGCGTTGGAATCATATTCGATGTGAGCTTGAGCTCTGCGCTCCTGATAGTTCCGAAAGGAATGAGGTCTTGCAGCTCGCCGCGCGCAACATTAAAACTCGTCGAGCATTTCGACACTCGCGATATGCCGTTACCGCGCGTCCGCATTCTGCCAAAACTACTGTTCCACATTTCAGAAATACTTTTTTCGTCCGGCGATCCTTTTTCGCGCTGTAAAGCGAAAAGCTCTTCTCGCCCTCTCATGCCAACTGTGTTTGTGGGGTGGTTTTTTAAAAAATCCAGCTCCTCCGCGCGGAAGCTTTTAAATAAGACTGAAACGAATTCGAGCCCGCTGCAAGTGGGTTATTAGCGGGTGAAGATCCCCCCGTGCTTCTCCATCGTATTTTCATTTCCAGTGTGCGCGCGGGAGAACTAAACTTTTTTCCCCGCAAGCCCCGCGCGCTCTGGGCTCCCGCATTCCGACTTTTCCGCTCGCGTGTTCCTCGCCTTGAATCGGTTACACCTGGCACAGTTTCTCCAATTCTCCATGCCCGCACACACATACATGGACACACGCGCTCGGCCCGGCCGAATTTCTACTTTACTGCACACTTCGTTCCGGCCCGTTGGGGAACTGGGCTCCGAGCCAAAAACTACGACACTCCCAATTCCACCGGCATGCAGATACTCGCCGACCAATTCGGCCCCTCTCTTTCTTCTGGATATCCTCTCGAGTTATTAGCGAGCGCCGCTTCATATCCAAAGTTCGAGCGTTAAAAAAATTGAGGGGCCAACTTGTCGAGTGTGGTGGTTGCGGATTATGTAACTCGAGTACTAATTTACACGCTTACACGACTATGTACATACATACTTTGAGTGGGGTGGAGAAATAAATGTACTTTTATCAAAGACTTGAACGCGAATGTTCATTTTACACAAGTTGAAAGAGTTTGTGTTGATAGAAAGCTTCTATGTTCAGACTGTGCGTCCCATTGTCGCGGACAAAATGAAAGTAGAGGATTTCCCATCTGAATCCAGCTTGTCCGCAGGCATTCCCTTTTATTCCTGAATTCGATTGTTATTGCACGCGCACGCATTAGGCTTTTATCTGGATCCTCTCTGTACGAATGAATCCCGTACAAGCGGGAGGAGCTTCCGAATGATTTCGCGAGGGGCCTTGTACCGGGCGCAGTGCAACTAATCCCCGTATCAGCTCGCTCGTCAGGCCACCGCAGTGATCGAAACGCGCAACGCTGGCGCCGGGACTGTTTGGATAGGCCGACAAAAATCTCGACAGCCGCTCGCCTCGCGGCCGAGACCGCGACCGAGACAGCGGCCGTTGTCGTTCTGAATATCAAATCAAAGCCCGGGGAGCGCAGTCTCGTCTGGCACGACCAACTCTCGTCCCAAATGAGCGCTGGCCTAGAGCCGCTAGTGAATTAGTTGGCCCGGGCGCAAAAGAAGCTGTCGAGTAGAATCTCACCAGGGTCGAGAGAGAGGGTGGACGCGTGCAAATTGGCTTCCGATCTTGCCCTCGAAAGAATAGCCGGCAAATGTGAGGACGGCCCGTGATTATTGGAGCTGTGCATACTGCTGGACGGGGGTCCAGCGCGCAGTTCCAGACAGGAGCTGTCCATGCTTCGAGTCTTCCTCAGCTGTGAGCTCATCGTCAATTCCGAGCCACCGTTCTCCTCGTCCTCTGGCCAGAAAGACACTTGCTGCAAGCAGAAACCCATCCCGCCGCTTTCAAACCCGCGCAAACAGCCAACTCAACAGAGACACAGTAGAAAATCTCCACTAAAAACTACAAACACGATATCAAAGTATCAGGTTAAAGTTTCGGTGAAAGGGCGACGTGTGACGTGAGAGGGAAAAAGAGTTGCGGACAAGTTTCAGGGAGACCTGGAGCTGGCAAGTTTCTGGCTTACCCTGAGACGCGAGGCGAACATGTCCTCGACCGATTGGGGTAAGTATTCTCGGGTAGCGGCTACTTCGCGCCACTTGTCCACCGATGGATGAAGGGCAGCCAGTGCGACCTCGTGGAAACTGGCATAGTGCTTCGCCAGTGAGCATTGTCTCTCGAGGACGAAGCCGTACCTCCTGCGCTCCTGTGTCATCGCCTAATCACAGCAAAATAATAGAGACATTTATTAGTCGTCGAGATTCGATCAATGACTAGGCGAGTAACAAGGCTCCGAACAAGTAAAAGCGGAAGGCACTCACATTCTTCAGACTTTGCTCGCAAAAGGCGTCAAGCTTGGACTTCTCCTCTTCAAGGATCTGCATGTTCTTCAGCTCTTTGTCCATGGCGAGACCACTCTTGCTGGCACCCCTCGACTTCTTCCGTTGCTTCTTCATCGTCGCTGCCGCCTTGCTGTACGTCTCGGATCTGGTCTTGTGCTGTTGGAGGAACTTTTTCTGCTCGCTCTGCAAGATTCCCTGTATTATTAATCGGCCGGAAGCTCGCGCCGGCTGCCGCTCGCTCGGCTAATATCAGAGCGGCGCGCGCGCGCGCGCTCCACTCGGGAGCACCCTTACCTGGACGACCTTGGTGTCCTTCTCGAGGTTCGTCTCCAGGGGGACCAGTAGGTCGACGTAGAAGGCCTTCAACTGGAAGCAAAGCAAAGGAGTGCGCTCTACTGAGACCAAGAAAGTGCAGTCGCCTTAATGCCGACTCCGCCCCGAGTGAGCTTAGGTAATGAGCAACCTCTTCCTAGCGCGCCATGCTACTTCCTCGGCAAAAACCTTTTCCTCCCCCCACTCCTCTTTACATCCGAGCAACTTCCTCCAGCGTGTTCTGTTCTGTGAGACACTTTTTTCGAATTATGCCTCGCAGACTCGCAAAGTGTTTTTCCTCGAGGAAAGTCTGTTGGCTGAGGCAGCTCTTACTTGAAACATTTTTCAACCCTGATAAACTTGATCTTCGACAATGGAGTTCTCCCCCGACACCGGAACATTGCATCAAGATCTCTCCGGGCGGCGCGGCGCGGCGCGGCGCGGCGATGAGGGCACAAAGGCTCAATTGGATAAACAGTGTCTGTGCGAGAGAGGCGACAGCCGCGAAATGAAATATCCGGCAATTCGGCCGTGAAAGCGACGCGTCGCAGTCGGAGCGACGGAGTTTCGGGGATGAAACGGACGGCGCGACGCGCGGCCACGGGCGAGCCAACATTTTTTTACTCACCGGGGCCGGCTTAATAGCTATTGATTGGGGCCGGCATTTCCGATGAGAAATACCTTCCTACGAGTGGACAAGCTTCTAGCGCGGCGGGTTGGCTGCTCGATTGCCGGTGAAAAGCGGAGGAGAGAGAGAGGTGGGCGTGGAGAAATGCCGGTTCAAGTGGCTGTTGATCCGCTCGAAAGTGAAAAGGACTCGATGCCGATACGTTTTGTCCTCTAACAGGATTGTTTTGCGTTGGCTCATCGGTGCTTTTTTCACCGGAAACTAATTAATTCCTGTGCCAATTAGTGGCGCGCTCGCGTATCGCAGCGCACGCCGAGTATTCGCCTTGGTATTGTAAATCTATTATAAAACGCTGAAGAATAAGAAGTTGCACAAATGCGGTCTGGCAAGTAAAGTAGACCAGCCTTAAATTTCTCGGGGCCGAGACGTAGCTCTTTAAGACGGTACTTGGAGAAGTCGGTGGAAATAGCTGGGCGGATTCGCAGACCATTCGAATGGAGTCGAGTCGCAGCTCTCGCGCAAATATCTCGCTCGCTCCCTCTGTTATACATATACCTCGCGCTCTGTGCAAATTTGAACTGGCTTGGAAACTCACGCCACTGCCCTTTCGAGTGTTCGCCCTTCCACCCGCCGTCCTCTTTCTAAGCGACTGTGTTCGACACGTTCCACGTACTTTCCGCAATGAGTCGATCCCATCTGCTCCCTCCGACTATATAACCAGTGCAACCCCTGCCCTGCCCTGCCCTGCCCTGCCCTGCCCAAGGGATTTCAATACGCCATGCAAATAATGCCACTCACTCACAGAAATGGAAGATTTGCATAAAAACCCTCGGAATAACATTTGTAAAATGAGCTTTCCGATTGTATTTGCGGCAAGTGTAGTTTTCCCTCGATTCGATAAACTAGGGAAGCCTATCGGTGGCTATTGGCTACCTTCCAGAGCGAGGATTCCCAGGGGAATGTGGTCGAAGGAGGCTAGGGATTAGGGGCTGCGCCTAGGAAGAAGTCTAGATCGCCTAATAAATGGAGGCTCGAATCACGCAGGTACAACATGCATCAGCCTCTGACCAACGAATGTTCTTCCGTAGCATGCCAGAAAAAAGACGAACGGCTCGAGGGAGGAACGGATCGTTTATTGCTTATTCATGGGAGAGCAGAGCGCAAGCACGTAGCCTACTGTATAAATCAGCTGACCATGCTCTTCTCATGCAGCGCGCCAAGATGCATCCGACGGACGAGACTTGTTCCATGATTATTCAACGAACCGTTTCCTATCACTAATCGAAATACTCACTGATCCCCCCTCCCCCCTAAGCACTGGTAATTAAATTATTTAATGTAATTAAGTGTACGCAAAACCTTTTATAATAAGTGTGTCTTGGAATACCGAGAGACAGGACTACTCGACATTTCTCTCGGCCCTTAAATACCAAGGTACATATTCTGTGCACATGCAAATTTCGGAATAAATGTATACTCGACTTTTAAACGAGTTTGTTTTTCATTAGACCTCAACCCTTTGATGTCAACCCCGGGGCCGGGGCCCGGGCACACTAATGTACTGCAGGTCCTCGCTGATGAAACTGAAGCCTCATCAGGGATCCCTGGGACTTTGCTGGGCTGTTATAATTATATGCCGAGTCATCGGCGCCGATGAACTTGAGAGCAATGTCCAACTATCTACATTTCATAAACGCTAACAAACGTACCAACTCCGTGCTAAGTAAGAACAAGTCGAATTCGAAGTTGGAGTGCAGCAAGCTTCCACGGACTCGCTCCAGCTCTCCTGGTCGAGCTACATTTCCCCAGAGGTAAATGCATGTAAATCCTGCGCTATTCTAACAGGTAAGATATAAGTTGAGGTGTTCTGGCAGAATATCCATACAGATAGAAGGCAATCTAAATGCAGCCCTGCTTCGACCGGCATTCGTCCCCACAACTATCCTCATCTCTGTGCTAATCCATCTATCTCAAGTACATACAGAGATTCCGTAATTCATTAACATACTTGTACATTTTCAAAATACAGTGGTTCTTGTCTTTTTCTCTTTTTAACTCAGATACCCGCCTTTCTATCCAATTTCTCTAGATGTAACTGTTGTCCGTTTCAGGCTTTATCGTGTCAAATTGCGAAGAAAATCGACCACATGATTAAGAGCAAGAATTTCGGAGGCTCGCGTATGTAGACGTGAGAAGTGCGACTGAAGGGAAAGTACGGGAGATTATAGGGCTACGTACGAAGGCCAAGGGACAAGTATAAATAGCAGGGGCTCGAGAATAAAGAGTAAAGGGGTGAGTACGCCGAGGCCAATGACTATCACGCACGTTTCGAGGCTTTTTCTCTCGTTCTCTGCGCGAATGATCAGAGCGACCTTTCACGGCAGCCCATTCGATTCTCCCGTAATCTGTGCGAAAGGGTCGGCTGAGCCCTCGGCCCTCGGCCCTCCAGCCTCTCTCCGGGGCGCCAGCCAGCCCCGATCTCCGCGTTTCGCCAGTCAACGCTGCCGCCCTCAAAAGGGCTCAGGGGCTCTAATGCGGCCTGCTCAAATTTGAGCAAAGCCACTACGCGGCCGGCAAGGATTCATCCTTGCCTCGCTCTCCTTTCAAACGGCGGATCGCGAGAAGCCTACCGACCCGCCAGCCAGTCGGCTCGCCGATCCACTTAAGACTATCAGCTATTGAATGCCTATTGACGGCCGGCCTTTTTTCCCTGCGCGCGCCATGCTTTTCGGCGAGGCACTCGAGAGCGAAAGTAAAGAGGCCCCGTGATGAATGGAGATCACCCGCTACCTATACATACAACCATACACCCACCCACCCCTCTTATCCTATCATCATATTTTCTCGGCCGCGTGCCTCTAGCCTGCCTGTCCAGTACATACAGACCGCAGCAGACAATAGACCACCGCATCTATCATCCTGGGAACAGTGGTCTTCTTAAACGCGGAGATCGCACCGTTGATTGAATCGCGCAGGTTTAATGATTAATAAACACCGCTTTGAGCAATTTTACTCTTAAGTTAATTCTCCTAGATAGAACTCGGGGTAGGTTTTTATGAGGTGCGGGGCTAGGTATTTGCCGGCCGGATGAATTTCGTTTCTCTGGCTATAAATGGTGGTTGTTATGTGTGGTTGGGAGGACTTTGGAGGGTCTGTCGCGCTCGGGAGTGAAGACGCCCGAGAAATCCAGTGGCAGAGCGCGCGCGTTTCATTACCCGCGCGGGTAACTTGGGGATAAAGGAGTAGCCCATCTCGACGTGGTATAATATGTCTAGCGGTATGTAAGTATGTAGTCTGAAAAGGTATGTAGCATCAGTGGAAAAGGCGAGTGCTCATCACGTCGCCGGGCGCGGTGTGCGTTCTATTCGTAGAGCGCGGGACGCGAGAGAGCCTCGCACGCTGACAGTAACTACATATCGAGTTTTCCCCGAGTTCGCACACTCCTTCTTTCCTCTCCTCCCGGCCCCTTTACACTCGTTCGCCCTCCCTTCCGAGGCCTTGCTCTCTCCGGCGCGGAGTCTCTGTCTGCGGACGATCGCGCAGCCAGGAATTACACGTCACGCGGATCATATCTCAAAGTTTCTCCCTCGAGAAAGAAACGGCGAGGACGCCGATCAATCGACCAGCCATCTCCTCGAGCTTCGGCAACAATAGTGCAGAGCACACCGCGCCACACACGCCAGTCAACAGAAAACGACCAGAGGCTCTGCCCTCTCCCAGAGGGAAACCGAAAGCTCGCCCGCTTCCGCGCCGAGTTTTCTGTTTGTCCTGGTTCTGCCAGCCTCCGCGGGGCCAACTTCTCCGCCACGCTCAACTATGCGAGCCTTGATCCGCAATACTACTAGACTGCACCGCCCGACCGTTCACCGACATATCCGCTTTACGGATTTCACGGATTTCACGGATTTCCCCCTAAATGTAGCGTGGCACGACTTGTATGCGCCGAGGTTCTCGCCGCGCTTTCTTACTCGCGGAACCTCTCCCTTGCCATCTACCAACCAGTAAAAAGAGTAGAGGGCCGGGAGTTTTATTCTGCTGTATTTGCATTTACGCTGTGGCTCGCTCGATCCAAGATACCTTTGAGGGAGTCGATTGTTCGGTTTGCATTTCTATTTGCCAATCGCCAGGCTATTGTATGTATTGGCCTCGTCGTAATACAAGTGTAAGCGAACCGAGATGGAGATGTATGAGAATGAATTGGAGAGTTTGTCTAGTTGAATTGTGTCTGAGAGGGCGCGCAAGTGCCCTTGAACTTTGTGTTTCCGGGCACACGTGCCAATATCGCGGTGGTCCATGTCTAAGAAAGGAATGGTAACCACCAGTTTAGATAAGATGCTTCTTGGAGCCGAGCCGATCTCGACCAGAAATCGAATTCCCGTGTATGGCATCTGAATTCCCTGATGTAATGGGGCCAATATCTTCTAGCAGCCGACCTTGAAGATTGAGAGCCAATTTGACCGTCCTGCTTGCTTTTTCGCGGTGCTCCTCCTCCTCCTGGCATCCAGCTCCCGTCGACCGTCGACAGTGGGAGAGTCCGACATCCCAGTCGATTTTCAGTTACGAAGAAAAATGCGATAATACGCCCGATGCCTTCCAGATATTAGCCTTCCAAATTGAATTAGCCCCTTCGCCGGCTACAGGAAGGAGGGAGAGCCAACCAGATGAACGAATACCGGGCCAGCAGTTTATCTTGTTACGCCAATCGACCAAGTAAAAATAATATTTGACGGCGAGAAAAAATGAGAAGATCCTCGCGAGGGCCTTTTCAAAGTCTCCGGCGAACCCTAGCTAAACAGGAATAAATAAATCCTTCACTCCCCCCGCACCCTCAGCGTCTTCGGGTGGCGCAGGGAAATTTTCATAATCCCTTCATGTATATGTATGTGTACATGTTGCGGGGGAAGTGTAATTTAGAGAAATGAAGAGGTCTACTCGCGAGGAGAAGTTGGCGAAACCGAGGCCAATTACCATATCGCGCCTCGGCCATAAGACTGCAGATGCAACTGCGGGAGCTCTGAGTGAAAATGCTCCCTCTCGCACCTGAACGCGTAGTGTATGTGTGTATCGCGCACACCGACAGGGAGCGAGAGAGAGAGACTTGGAACTTGATATAACCAAGTATGACGGAATTTCATGCCGACGTCGTTAACATTAAAGCCCGCCGACTCTCAAATAGCATTGGATCCTCTCCCGTTTATATTCCCTATCTAAGCTATCATCGCTCTCCGGCACTTATGAAGTTCCAGTGGCGCCCACCCCTAACCACTTCTCGGCATCCTCCGCGACCCCTGGAAAGCCTCGGAGAGCACCGCTTTATTTGCCGGCTGGTGTGTCGGGTAATTGCGAGCAGACTCTTTTTCCCGTGGATCCTCAATTGGTTGTTTCGTAGGTGGAGAGCGAGCGGAAGAGGGAAAGGCGTCGGAAAGCCGCAATTCCTTAAAAGCATTGTTTACGCTCCTCGAGCGGCAGCTATAGGTTTTCGGGGCGGTAACCTCGTTACTTTAAACGCCCCGGGCGAGCGCGGACGTTCGTCTTTAAAGCCATAAAACCGAGCCGCGCTCCTCTCTACCCGATTCTTTCTTTCTCGCCGCTATATGTACTTCTACACGATTAGGCTTGCCGGGTCCGGGTTTGCGCTCGCTGCACCGGCAGGGAGCAGCGGAAGCGAGGAAGCGATGGAAGCGATGGAAGCCGGTGGTTTGTTGGGAAAGGACATCTTTACGAATCCTGGCAGTCGAGGCGAGCTCAAGCCTTCAGCGTAATCTCCGGGAATGGAAGTCGACGGCAGTGAAACACGCCTTCTTCCCAACGAATAACCACGAGAAACGATATACCAGAGTCCGCCATTCCGAGCCAATCGAGACCACCGACGTTCCGACTTTCCACACTTGCCCGCATTCGCCTATGCAAATTCCACATTTTCCTCGCATAATCTCCGCTCTATCGGCTTTTTGCTCCACTCGATATCGGATTCTACTTTTCCCGAGGCGATACCGACTTTCACTGCTAGATCGGCTTTGATCGGCTTCCCCGAGGTGTCCAAGGGAGGGAAGAAAACAATTTGCTTCGACAATTTGTCATGGTGGTTTTGTATGAATCCAAGCGGAACTGTCGACTCGTCTGGGCCATTGTCATTTGTTCGCTGTGTCACTGTAAACTACGATTTCCCGTAGCGAAAGAGGCTTCTCCTTCCTGCGACTTTTCCTCGCATCCGAGCGAGCGTCTTCTCTAACGACCGGCTGTATATCCCTGGATCAGTTGCAATAGCCCTCGCCCGGACGCACAAATAGCCGACATTTCACCGGAACTGTCACTCTAAATACTTTCCTATTATTTCCTTCCACCCTTTCTTACGTCAACCCTCCCTTTCCCTGCTTGGCCGTGGGCTCCAGCCACATTTTTCTAACACGAAATCTCGCCTTTTGGCGCATAATGTGGGCCTAGGAGATCAGAGCCTTGGGCAAGTGGCGAGGAGAGGGAAATTGTAATAAGCACACGCTGTTACTGCTAAAACGGCATTTCACCCTCAAAAGGAACGGCCGCAGGGGTGTAATGTCGCCGTTGCCCCTTCCCCCTAAGGTTGCCGAGGGTCGCGCGGTGGCGCGGCGGCGCGTGTGGGTGAAAGGGGCGAAAGGGGCGAAAGGGGCGAAAGGGCGGCTGCTCGCCTCACTTTTGGAACCGATGAAAGCCACGCAGACCGAGAAAAGCAAAGGAAGAATGACGAAACAAAGCCACGACCGCGGGACTGAGTGCGCCGTAGAAAAATAACGAGGGAAAGTGTGCGGCGGTTGTGTGCGAAACGCCGAACGAGCGAGGACCTACTGAATTAGATAACGCGGCCAAATAATGAAATGTCCAAGAAGTGGAAAGAACCGGCAGCGAGGCTAAATGACCAAACCTTCCTCTTTTCACTCTCCAATTTCCCTGTTGACTCAGAGTACACGACTCTTGCCAAGTTAACCCTTTACATACTACTGAAATAACTCGCTTCGAGCATGCGAGCTTCCACAGTTGTTGAGAGAACTAACTTAATAATATAACTCAATATAACTATTTCAGAGTTCAATAAACAAACCTTGCTAAAAGGAAATCTTTGAGTACAAAGTCTTGTCAGTGATGTAACTGAATATAATTCCACGCGAATACTTGGGCCACTTCCCAAATAAATGTTTAACAATCCCCCCCCCATGCTTTCTTATTACTCCATCGAAATTACAAGGGTCGGAGCAAGTTTCCCGTGTCGGATTGAAAAGTTCCGCTGGAGCGAATCTGATTTCGGCTGCCGCCAGGTATACATATACTTGAGAGTCTCCGGGAGTGTTCTTCAGTCTCTCGCGGCGAGAGATTATCAAATTGACATTGCGGCCGTCGAGATAAAGAGAGAGTATTGTGGGATTACTCACGATGTTCATTTCCTGCTCCTGTATCTCCTTGTAGACCTCGACGATCCTCATGAGGGCGAAGCCTGTAACAGAGAGAGAGAAAGAACGGGCGGCTGAGCAAATTTCGATCACTCCTCGTGGGAGAGAGACGTGCTCTCGGGGCTGGCTGGGATTTTCTGGAGAGGAGCCGGGAAACACTTGCCGGCACACCGAGTGCGCCGGCTAACCCGGCGGCCGGCGGTTAAAACTTTCGGCCTGAATTATTCAGACGTGGGAGCTGTCGTCGATACTTTAATCCAGTCGGCCGCCAGGCAGCCAGGCAGCCAGGCAGCCAGGCAGGATGGAACCAAGCACAACTCCTCGTTCGCATTCCTCGATTCCCTGCGACACCCAGATGAGTAAGCGGGATGATTCACTCTCCCACAGCAGCGCCAACCACTCGGCGAGCTGCAGCCGATTTTCGGGCGAGCTTGCTTCTAGGAAAGCCGCCGAAACCTGATATACCGCAGCGACGGGGGAAAAAAGAGCCAATGAGAGAACGGCCCGGTTGATCGCCAAGTTTCCCTAAAAGAGCTGCGAAACTTGCGCAACTACGGCGCCCCCTGGATTACCCCGACTTCCACTTTTTAACTGCCGCCGCCTATCTTTCGCCCCCTCGCCCCCTCCCCCACGCGCTCCCGCCGCCGCCGCCACGGTCACCGCAAAATTCCACCGTTCACCGATATTTCACGGGGATTCCATCGCCCCGCTAAATGTACCGTTTTATTGCGATCGGCAATCAAGTCCCGGATACACAAGGTGCTTCCTTCCGCAGCGTGCAGAGCTGCGCCAAGTTATGTAAGGGATGGTTTCCACAATAATTGGATAATACTACATGGAGAAAAATGTAAAGTGAATGATGAAATGGAGTAGGGGTAGCCCTAAGTAATCAAGTTCCGGATTACCATGGATGACAAATGGCAACGAACAACTAATTTCATAAAGTTCGGAATTCGAAAGTTTACTGAGGGGTGCTTTAATAGAAATTGCCGATGGTATTCGTCGACTTGTTTCAATTACTTATGGGTAAATATTATAAAGAATAAATCTACCATACATATGTACACTAGTATACTGTAGTGGAGGGCGAAATAATAAAGGCTTTCGGAAATCTCGTAATATTGTTTGCATAGGTATCTTGTGCGCGAGGGTCAGTTGCGAAAAGTGATTACTCGGAATGACTTTGAGGCGCTACAGGGAGCCTTTATTTCATCCGCGACTTACGTAAATACTTTAATGCGGCTCTCGGCTAAAGCCACGGAATGCCGTGCCGTGCTCATAGCGTTTCGGGCTCCGGCTGAAATATAGCAATGTCTGTTTTATTACCGCGCATATTAAACGTACCGGAAGTCCCGTAAAAATGTTATTCCCCTCATATGAGAAATCGCGCCGCAGTGCGCGCGGAGCACCGCAGGCCGCGCGCGCGCGCGTCTCCGACGTCTAGGAAAATGAAAATTCCTGTTTTTTGTTCGCCGCAATTGCGCGCGGAGCCAACTCTTTATTCCACCGACTTGCGAAGTGCAAACTTGCAGCGCAGCAATGGGAAAAAAGAATCCTCCTCTATTTTGCCCGATAATAGTTTCCGGCCGAACGCAAGAGATTTCCAGGGAGAGAAAGCGAGCGTCGAATCAGCACGCGCTGGTTAATCGCATAAATAAAGGCCGGTATACATAGCCCTTGGAACAAATTACCGCCAGTCGTATCTCTCAGTATCTCCCAGTGATATAAATAAACACCCGCCATCTCGCCGTTGAATAATACATGGTCCGGGAGTATGAAGAACGCGCTTGCAAAGAAAATGAAACGAATGCCGAGGTGTATTATGCGGCTGCGCTTTTACATTTTCATTAGCAGATCGCTATCCGCTCGCGGGCGAATTCTCCTTTCCCAGCGCGCGCTCTCCCCTCCCAAATGCGTTTGTCACCGCTCCACATTACCTTCGAATGCGTGGCTGCAATTATAACAGCGACCTCTTCCAAATGAAGTTTCGCGAGCGGACGAGGACCTCTAACTCTCCGGGGCCGTCCTGCTCGAGGAGCGCAGTAACACTCAACATACGGCAGTTGCGGGAGGCCGTGACGGCTGCGGTAAAGGATCAAGGGGATCAGGAACTTGTTAAGAATCTGCCGTTCAGCTCCCCTTCAATTTGCGGGTTAATACCAGGGTGTTTCGGAAAGGTCGGGTCTCGCACGATTCCCCGTCAGCCGGCCATCCAACACGTCCCAGTTCACGTATGGCTAAAAATCTATACATGCATATGCGCCGCGAGCGTAATACATAGGGGGTTTCCGTCCATACATACATATAAGGTTTCCCCCAGTCCCCTTCCCAGCCTCGTAAGGCATCCCATGCTTATCCTTTGACATCTTGAAACACGATATACCGGAAAATGCTTTCTCCCAACTAATTGCGAGGAATCACATCCGGAGCAGTGGTCGGAGAGCGGGCGCGGGCGCGGGCGCGGGCGCCCACTGTTAAATCGGCGTCGGCATAAGTAAAAAGTCTCGTTGTCTCGACGGGAGAGGCAGAAAGGTAGAAGGAGAGGAGAGAGCCAAGTAAGGTATCCCGGCAAAGGGAGGTAAGTGAAAATCAGAAAAAAGGAGAATAAGCGGAGGGTAAGTGGTTGCGAAAGTGAAGGCCCCGTGGGGTGGCTTGGGGAGACGACGGTGGTTGGATGTGGAAAGGAGAGCGATGCTGTAGACTGTAGAGTGTAGAGTGTAGAGTGTAGACAAAGGGGAACGGGGGAGCTATCTAAACGGCCTCCCTCTCGCTCCGCGAGCCTCGTCGTATCTCAACTGTACAATATCGTAATCCTTGGCCATACGTAGCGCGGCCCGCCGCATGGCGTATCTCATTTACATGTACATCTGCATATATATTTCACCAAGCTTTGTATATTGCGCAACGCAGAGACCTCCATCTCGCGGCATGTGTGCCTCGTGCCTATGTACGGGGGATAGGATAGCAGCCTATGTATAGGTTCTCCGCCGAGGTTGTAACGGGCCGGCGAATGGCCGATATACGTCACAGTCGTTTGGCAGCCTCGGATTCCTTCGGAACGACTTTGACAAAACGCCGCAGCCATCCCCGCCCAATTCCGCGCGAAGAAAAGTCCTGTGCTTCCGCGGGAAATTACGCGGCGAGCCAATGACTAGTGGCGAGAGCGATTACCGAATATGTAGCTGGGAAATGTGCTTTTTAGAGTTTCCCCCGGAAAGAGTGGAACGCGCTTGATGGCCGAGAGACTCTCGCGCGTATATTGGGGCGATTTGGAAAGAAGTGTCGTCCGCCAAGTTTATTGAACCCTTTGCATCAGCAGTTTCGGGCGGGCAGTGCGCGCCGGGTTGTAAAGGGGGGCGCTCGCAATGCTTATGGGGCTTTAGAGGCTGGATGTGCGGCTTCGGTGGGCTCGGGTTTAATGCGGGCTGCAAGGGGTTTAGCGTGTAACGCAAACAGCGACGACCACTCGATTCATGGCGGTCAACAAGTCTGGACTTCCGGGGCTCCGCCGCTTTTGCAAGGATGCACTCTTCCACCGCCCCCTCCGCGCCACGTTCCAGAAACGACAGGGCGACGACCACTGAAGAAGCGGAGCGGAGCAGGCTCCTGTCGCTGCGGCGCGCTCGGGAAGTCGAGATGCTTTCAGGGAAAACATCCCTGGCGGGGCGGCGGGACGCTTCATTGGATTACGAGTGGCGCGGCATAGTTGTTACTCAAACTATGAATACAGACGAGCCATAATTAATAGGCGCTCCTATCCCAAGCACGCGCGCCCGCCCGCCCGCTCTCGTGCCAGCTCTGTCAATCTCTCACGACGCAACTTTATCCCCGACGAGAGCTATTCTCCGACGAGCCTACGTCAACCAAACGCCTACGACCCCGTCGATCCTGGCATTAAGCAAATTTTAATTGCACCACCCCTGCCTATGGGAACACTGGTCCCACCGAATTACGTCGTCAGGGCTTCTAAATTCCCCAGAGAGAAAAGAAGAAGCAGAGATCACTGCTGGCAGGATTAATCGGGACTGTAACTCTAATTCGAGAGCGAGTGGCTGGGTTGAAAAATAATCGCTGGGAGAAATGTGGTCTCTGATAGTGGAATTCACTTTAAGGAAAGGATTTCTTTGGCAGGAAGAATCAGGATGGTTTGAGGTAACTTGAGCCAAGCTCCACTGAATTTAGGGTCGATCTTGCTATTTCGCTGTGTGCAGCTCGATGTACTCTTCCTCAAGGCTGAGGTTGCTTGGGCGGCTGCCCTTTGGCCGGAGCCAACATCATAAAGATATTCGCGCTCGAGGAGGCGGCATTTAAGCGTTTTGGCCATCGCAAACCACCAACACCACCAACACCACCAACACCACCGTCGCCAGCTGCCAGGCTCTCTTGCTCCTGTTTCTCCTCGATGGGGCCGCTGCCCACGTAAAACATAGCGCGGCACGTGACTTGGCATCGCGCAAAAAATGCGTAAGAGGAATTTAAGGCGTCGTAAAAGGAGGAGGAGGAGGAGGAGGAGGTGGAGGAGGCGAGTGGGTGCTTGTAAAAGGAGGCACGCCGCTGAATATTTGATATCCCTCGAGCATCCGTGCACCGTCGATCTATGCAACCGGGACAAGCGGATACCGACGACCATCCGGCATCTCCTCCGCGAGCAACTTTTCCCGCCCGGCAACAACTCTCACTAAGAAACTCCAAGAGTTCCCTCGTCCTCTTTCACTCCCGCACACCACCGACAACTTTTCTCCTTGCCCGCTGTCTTGCCGCGAGATTTCATGCAACTAGCGAAAACCAATTCTCCCCATCCCACCCACTCACCCACTCGAAATCAGTGCTCGTCGATACAGAAATCGCCCCAAGCGAAAAAAGGGACCTGGCCACGCGGATTGGAGAATGAATTCGAGTGGAATGTTTTTCAAAAAGGTCTTCAACTTTTTCATACGGACCTGATGATGGGAGATTTTGTTTTGTTTCCTAGGGGCTTTTTGGAGTGGCTATGTGTGTCGGTTGGGGTAGAAAAGGCGTTGTAGAGAATTTCGGATCGAATTTCCGATGTACCAACAACGAGCGCTGCGACCCTCTCTCTCTCTCGCTCGCGATAGGACGAAATCGAAGACAGTGTTTACCCGCGGTGGTTCAATATTGGCTGCTCCTAGCCCCTTAGGCCCTATTCTGTTTCCAACCGGCCACCATTTTCCACTCCTTCATGCGAAATCGTCCATTCCGTTTGTGCCGCTCGTCCAACCCTTAAGTACATCCACCCTCTCCGGCCCGACGTCACTTTGCCTTCGTTTAATTCTAACGAGTTGTCGCCCTCTACCCCCTTCCAGGTAAATCGAATCCCCAAGAGAATTAACTCACTACCTTCGCCAACCCCGCCACCGAGTGCCAAATGTATTTAAATGAAACGCACCACCTTGATTTGAAAGATGGATGCCGGTTTGAGAAGCTTTTTACAGAGAAACGAAACAACCCTCTACGAATCCACCGCGATCGTATAACTCGTTTACGACATCGGAAAGACATGTGTACGTATAGGATCGTTGTAAATTCCAAGCATCCTGGAGAAACGATGAATCCCACGTGTGTGCTCAACGTGACGTATCTTTTATAGGAGCGTCAAGGCGCCCTCCACACATCAGTTGGAATGATTCCGCACGGGAAACGTTGCCCATCCGAGGTGCGCCTGGGAAATCGAGCGATCGAGAATCTTTAAGAAGCCCCTATGAAGCGTTAATTTCAGGAATATCGAAACCCTGCGGAGGAACGACCAAGGGAAAAATGTCAAAGAGGGTCCTGATTGCCACACTCAGACCCTTCGAGACACTTTTAATGCGAGAGCTCGGGCAACGCGAGGGAGGGCAGAGGATCGCCGGCGTCGCGTCCTTTCGAGGAGAAAGTCAAACAGTTTTTCCAACTGCACGTAAACGCAACACGCTCGAGGGCTGGGGAAAGTTGGACGTTGTTGGCTCGTCTGATACTAATTAAGATCGATTTCGAGGACGACCCTCGCGAAAACTCGAGTCAAAGATAAACGAAAGCCCGCAGACTGACGATAAATCGGGGGAGCGGCGGCGGCCGGTTAGCAAAATAAGCGGCCAAGACGGGGGAAGTTCAACGGCATGCAAACACCAAATCCCGCAAATGTTAGCAAGGAACTCGCCAGTCATTTGTAAGCCGCCAATATTTGACGATATTTCCTGTGTACCATAGAAATCAAGTACGACTCTGAAAATGCGGGAGCTTAATTGCTGGTTCATTTTGCAATTTAATCACCGATTTCAGATAATCATTAACGATTTACTGGGAAAGACTAGGACTTTAATCTCGAAAGTTTGCTTCTAGAAATGTGAAGCTCGTAAAAATTCAATAATGAACTGTACAGGGTGAGTCATTTGTTCTTTAATCACCCCCCTCACAATCAAGTTCTAATTACTTCGATTATTGGTACAATTTTATATTATAAATAAATGTCAGTGCGTGGAAAAGACTTGGTAAAGCCTCCTGTATATTAAAATAACTGACCAGCAGATATTTATTATATTTTCAACGGCCTATATCCATCATTACCGATTGAAAGGCAAGTGAATCACCCTGTACGTTGAAGGTGCACTATTATTTATAAGCTTATTCATCAGACAAGTCCCTAATTGAGCGGTGATCGAGTAGTTGTCTAGCACGAATCTCCAAGGTAGTCCGGTCACGAGCTGTAATCTATCATCCTCGTTAGCCGGCGTTTTATCATGGATGAGTAGCTTTGACCCGGCAGCGACGGCCGGCGGCTCTCCAAGATCAAAAGGGGAAGCGGGATATCTCTTTTCCATAAAGGAGCTCGCATCCTCGCGTCGAATATATGTACTAACTGAAATTCAGTAGCGATTTCAAAGCAAGGATAACTCGATCGGGCGTGGATCTATCCGGCTTTCAAGCTGCCGCCCAACTTGCCGTAATACCGAACGTTTACCCGGCGAATAACTCGCTGAAAGCTTCTCCGACATCGGAAACAGATTCAGTATTCCTCACGCTAAAACCCACCCGCTCACCACTTCCACCACAATTACAATAACAAACAATCAATAATTAGTCAGTGGCAATTGGAGCGGATCCACCGGGAATGATCCGAAACCTGGAGGAGAAGCCGCGAGGAATGAAACCCTGACGAGCATCAATCAGGAAGTCAAAAGCGGAAGCAACATCCATCCATCCATCCATCCATCCATCGAACAGCGCGCGTCTGATTTCCGGGGGCGAATGTTGGTGGTATCCGGCTTGATCCCTCGATTAGGAAGGGACGAGGGGTGCGCGTCCCCTTAACCCTTCCCAGGGTAAGCAGGAGCGAAGGCGTAGGAGGCGTAGGAGGCGTAGGAGGCTATCGCAGGGTCGGGATGGGTGGCTCGGTATAGACGAGCGGCGCTGACGAAAGTACGAGAGGAGAGTTCCCTCGAGTTCGAGAGCAGAATAGTTTTCCGCATCTGTGCCCACGACACGATCCCAACCAGAAGTGGCGTCCCCTTTGCCGCTGGAAACGGACTCATTGCGAGGTGCCACCCCATCCTCGGCCACCTCCACCCACGCCACGGGCCACAGGTTAGGTCGCGCACCAAGCCTAACTGGCTTCGAGAGCCGGGGAAGAGAAACAGGGATAGAGGGAGAGAGGGAAGGGGGGGGGGGAGGAGTGGGGGTGGAACAACAATCATGCGAGTTATCCCCGGCGGCTAGCGGCTCTTCCGGCCGGGTTGGCAAGGAAGAAGGGTAAAACAAACAGTTTTCAGCCGGCTCGGCCGTCTCAAACTAATTAACGTGGGACCCAGACTTCCTTGCGCCACGTGCAGCCACTCTCATTCCACGAATATAAAAGCCTCGCCGTGTTAACTCGAGGATTACCCCCGCGGACACTGGTCCACCCCCAACTCGCAGCTTCCGCTTCCCGAGATTCTCTCCTAGCTTCTAGGCTAAGGTACCCGTCGGCCGCCTCCTTACGAGCACGCTAATTCCGCGCGGATTTGTGTCGAGTTAAGTCGGAATAGTTGCGCGCATTCTTCCCGGAAGTCAGTGCTCCTTCGCACTCTTAAATCGAATCGCTCGATTCGAGCAGCGTGCAAAAGGAGAGAGTTCGGGAATAATAGTTCGGCAAGACTGCGGGAAACTGATATTGATTAAGCAACTATTGTGAAAAAGTGTCAATTATAGACGGAAGACAGTATTCTCTAATAAAGAGAGAATGTTTTAATGAAGAGTATATAGTTGACTGGTGAGTGAGTTAAGAGAGGCGAAGACGACTCTCTCCATTTGTCCCTTGGTCGGAGGTCCTGTTGTGAGTGCGGCGGCAGCCGCCCTGTCCGCAATGCGAACTTCCACCACCCTTTTGTTTCATAACTCGACACGACACGTCCCGATAGCGCCATCTTAGCTTCCACCCTCGCCCTCCCATCAGCGTGTCGCCCTTTCGCCAACTCTGAAATCCCTTTCCCTCCGACCTCGCTCCCCCCTTCCACCCTCGCCCTTACGATAATTCGCCACCGCCGAGTTAACCACGTCCCGATTGTTTGCGGCTTCCCAACGTCGTCGGAGAGCGAGTCTCCTTATCGTCCTTCTTAATTTCCTCGTTAACGAATTAATTACGTTCTCGTTCTCCCGAGGCCTTTTCGCCAATATGGCCGAGGGAGAGGAAGCCGCCGGACGTAGTTTGCTGGTCGGCACAAGTATCGCATTACCGCGCATTGACGTATAAAAGTGGCCGGGAGAAGATGAGGCCGAGTGATAAGGGGTGGGAGCGGCTAAATGACAAGGGGGGATGAAGAAGACGCAGGAGAAGAAGAAGAAGAAGAAGAAGGGTGGCTCACTTGCTTGGCCCGTCGGCGGCTCTCATTACGGCGAATGATTGGCTTGAAGCGCCATTAAGGGTCGATACTTCACGGAGTGTCCACCAAGTGGGTTTGGATCGGCCGAGCCACTTCAATTACATCTCGAGGACTGCTCGAAAGCAGCTTCGAGTCAAATTGAAATGGCTCGGCCTGCCGACACAGCTGCCACGTTCATTCACCCAGCCACCACTCTCTAAATACATTTGGAACTCCGCCCTCTTATACCTAACACGTACCTACATATCCAGACCGATAATAGTATACCTACGCTATTGCCGGAGCCAATAAAATCAGCCCGATTAGTTTAATTAAATCTATCCGGCCAGCTTTATCTTATCCAGTTGTCTATATATACGTATGCAGTTACTTTCTCCTGGTGACGTCGAGCGAGCACTCCCTGCTCTTGGAGATTCGATAAGATGGGACCACCTCTGAGGTCTACGGGAGAATGCGACCCAACAGACTCTCTATCCTATTTCACAGGCTAATTGGCGAGAATAGATCGGCGAGAGCCGCCGAGGCAAATACGCCGCGAGAGGGTTGCCGGGTGGAGAAATAAATTGGAAGATGGTGGGGAGTGAAGCTTGCAGCCTATTATCATACGCCGGCGCTACGTCCGCGGATAACGGCGGAATTGAGAAACGCGGGAAACATCTTTTCTCCATTTCTCCGGCGGAGCGCGCGCGGTGGAAATTGAAACTCGGGAAATTCCCGGCGCCTCGGCTTCCCGGCTGGCGACGTCCTAACTCTGGCATGCCTCGCCTCGCCTCGCCTCGCGTCTCCTCGCCTCGCTCTGTCTGGCTCCATTCGACTCGGCGGCTCTTGGCTTCGGACGAGGACGACGCCACCGGGAGACGTAGACGTAACGCAAATACAAGGGAGCATAATGCAAATACGTGCAATTGAATAATGTCTTCTATCGAGCACTGCATAAATTGCCAGCTGGAAGGAGTAAGTATTCCGCTGCTGCCCCCGCCGCTGCCGTTACGTACCGTTTGTATCGCCATGTCAGCCAGCCGTAATTCAACAGTCTAATTATGAGCCGCCATAGATAACGAAGAAAGTCTAATGCAGTCGGCAGCCTCATTTACCGCTACGAAGACACTTTCAAGCTACGGTGTCACATCTCGAGAGATACATCACTTGAAAATATTAAAAAACAAAATTCTCCTCAATAAATTAAGACTATCAAAAAATCAATTATTCTCCCCCTCACAATTCCAATACTTAATTCTCCCCGCAAGTGTTCTCAATAATGCGTGATATGAAAGAATATACTCCGCATGCAAAACATAAAGGAGATAAATTCTCGTAGTCGCAAAATTGAATCCGAATCCCCATAGACTCGAAACCCACAACTCGATCATTAAACTCGTACCTCGACGTATGTGTATCCCAGCGCAGCCATACACACACACACAGACGTCGATCCTTTGGCGCAGGACTTGACTGACTTACTTGTTAGCTCGGACTTTTTTCGATGGGGTTGTGCCCCGGGGGCTAGGGCGAGGAGATGCTTCTACAAACAGGGCCGAAATGGAGGAGTGCGCGGCAAGAAGATCCTCGGTATTCCGCAAGAGTAATGGCTGGCAAAGTGCGAGGGGGGCGGCATAGTACGTGCGAGCGGAGGCTCAGACGGTAGAAGAGAGCCGAGGAGACGGAGGCTGGATTCGTAGGATAAACGGAAGATAGAGCTGTCACGAAGAAGGATGAAGCACACGCGTGTCGCCTACTCCATGAAACGTGTGCCTTTCGCCTCTCAAGGCCTGACAGCCTGTACTACCTGCTATCCACAGCAGCACATCTACATTCGTCAATGCTACACCTCTGTCCATTTGTTTCTACCGGCAATGAGAGACTGAGCAAGATGACTGGCGGCCTTGCCTCCTCCCATTCGAACCTCTGAAGCTCCAAAGGCGGAACTGCCGGCGGTATCCGGGAAAGAAAGCGACCCGGCATATCGATCTCCGCTTTTAGATATTCGACACTTTACTGCATATTGGTATTCCCGAGCCCCCTCTGCCGCAGCGGGGAGTGTTAGCGCGATAATGCACGCGCGCACGCACAAAGCTGCGCGGCGTATTGCTTTCGCATCGAATTTTCCGGTGGGCTGCTCTCGCACTGCGAAAAATCCCGGCCCCGGCTCCTCCGCCTAGTTTCCAGGGCTAGCGCTCGCGATTTTTCGACCGATACCTGTCAGTGTCGACGTCAATCGAACAGCAACGCTATGCAGCCCGCTTTTTATTTCCGACTGTTTATTTCGAGGCGCGTTCACGCTGGGATTCTTGTTGTTCGTAAATTGAAAATCGCGCTGCCGGTTGCTCCTTCGCCTGTGTCGGGGCTCGCCGGGCTCTGTAGTGTATGCGGCCCGCGAGCGCCCTAACGTCAACAAACAGGTGTATTTTCAGAAAAAGCTGCTTCCTCTTCCGGCAAGGCCGAGCAATTCCGCGTGTATGTACCAATATGGTTTCCGGCTTCTCCTTCCGTGAATTGCTACTAGCGCATCCCGGCGTCGACTCTCTCCTGGCCTCTACTCTCCTACTCTCCTACTCTCCTACTCTCCTACTCTCCTACTCTCCCTCTCGGTGTGTTGATCCAAGGTGTGCGTAGCGTCCTCTGTGTTTGCACAAAAATACATAGCTCCGCCCGCCGACACGTCACCCCTTTCGCGTATTCCCTCGTTCGCGGAAAAATACGGGGATGGCGTACAACTAAAAACCGGCCCTCGAATAACAGTGCTGATATCGGAAGGGTTGCCTTGATTTACGCGCAAACTTACGAGCACCACCGAACAACATTGCATGGGACATAACAAAACAATTAATTAACCACCGCAATCTATGAAACTCCCAAACAGAGAGAAACTCCGTTAACATAAAATAATCTGAGAAAATTGCCTTTTCCATTCCCTGCCGGGGGACTAACTATCACAAGACACAACAGTCTCCAAAGCGACAAAGTTGCTCTCCAATTTAATCCTGGACGACTCGAGTAGACTTTCGCCGGACTTTTCCCAAGCACCCACATCCACGGGATGATCCCTACACGATGAAACCTGCTCTCGGCGAAGGAGAGCGTGGAGGGCTCGCGTTTCTACCAGCCGTTCTAAGGTACACAACTGCTGAAAGACCCAGGCCGATCTCGGATCGGCGTAAATCGGCGCAAAAATATATCAAGCCCTCTCGAGGTTCAGGCACAAACGCAAACACAATTCCAGACCGTAGTAGGTGGATATTATACTTGGCCAGGAAGAAAGCAGGCGGTGGGGGTGTGTGTGGGGGAGGGGGGGGGGGGGGTGGGGTGTAACGTTTCCAACACGCAAAAAGGTACAAAAGCGAAATAAAATAAAGTGCTAGCAAGCTTTGCCCTGGGAAGTACGATTCTACTTTAGATTAAATTCCGAAGCAACCGCCTTTTCTCTCGCTTTCTCTTACGCGGCTTCTTTCTGCGCTCTGTTCCCACTGCTATCGTGCCAACTCTCTTTCTCTCTCTCTTCCCCCACTCTCTCCCTCTCTCTCTCGCGTCGCTGACTCTGCTTCCTATCTCGTTTTGGAAAGTAAGGCTTTCACGCGCATCCCCAACCACCTCCCCTCGCTGTAGAGGATTCCTCCCCCGCCGGTTGCAAAGCGTTTTTTCCCGATGAAGCAGATGGTTTTGTTGTAATTATCTCTCCCGGCTGGCACGCCTCGCCGTTTTTCCTATGGGGAGGTCCGCCGGAACGTGCACACCGAGCAAGCGCGCACCACCGATTGCTCTTCCTCTCCCTATCGCAACACACCGCACAATGATGTACTGATCCTATCGGGCGAATATGTATCGCTGGCTCTACTTGCTTTTGCTGCTCGCCACTTAATACGCCGGAGGACTCTCCCCTGCTAATGGCACGTTCCAGGATGCCGGACGATTCTAAAGTGCTCGATCGAAAATGTACCAAGATAGAATGTCTCTCGTTTAAGCGGGGAATTTATGAATTAGAATTCTCATCGAGTTTACGAGTTTTTTCGCTCCGCGTCTCCAGTCTGATTCCGGTACAATGTACATATGTCGGTCCTGGAATATGTATACCTGTTAGGAAGGGTGCGCGCCTTGAGGATGAGGATGTTCGACGACGAAATATATGGGGCGAAGGGCGAATCCCCCCATAGGAGTGCGAGTGCGTTAGCGAGGTATCTCAGCGGGCACATAATTAATCCGGAATAATTTTCTTTCTTCCGAGCCGGCCTTAACATCGCCCCAGCCCCAGCCCCAGCACCACCCACCCACCCTCCAGCGATCCACGGGCCGTTTCATCCTTTTTCCCCATTGCGTTCGCCTTTGATCCGCGCGAGCGAGCCCCAGGGTGGACGGACGCGGTTCGCCGTAGCCGGTTTGTTCGGAGGGTTGTTGCCAAGGACGACCGGCCAGAAAATCCGGGGAATGGCATTGCGCGGCTGCATTCAGGACTCATCGTCAATGCGTGAAGATTCCATTCGCATTGCCCCCGCCCGCGGCCCCTCCGGCGCCGACCTCGCCGCTCTCTCCTCTACGCGCATACGTACATGCGGCATCCTAAATAGCACACCAGCGGCGAACTAAATTGCACGGCGAATGAAAGCCGAGCACGGACCAGTGCGGCGGAGGCTCTCACTTTTCCACCATCTTTCCGGGCTTACAGGTCATTGCGCTCGTTAAGTCTGATTCCACGCACCAAGCGGAGAGCGATCCCGTACAAGAGGCGGCTTCCTCCCCGCCGTATATTAAATAAGTCCTCTAACCCCGGACTCAATAACACCGAGTGCTCGCCATTATCGATATAATGTGCGCCGGCTCCACCTATCCCATATCGAAAGCCGCCCTCCGATTAAATGCGTACTGACCCCACCCCACCCCACCCCACCTGTCAGCCCGTCTCGCCCGCCCCCACGCGCCTGCCTGTGGTTTCTATTGAAACACCCAGTTTTGCGACAACAAAGACAGCTGGCAGGCGCACACCTCGCATTGTGCCCGCCGCCACCCCCTTCAAATTCGTGATACACACCGGCCTCGAGCCGCCGGAAATTATTAATAAACTATATCGGGCAGAGAAGAAACCGTGGGGAATTGCGGGGCGAAAATTCGCCGCGAGAATCCCGCGCACAGACAAGCGTGTACCTGTGGATCGATCAAATGGATATCGAGCGAGAGTGGAATAGCTGCGGTGGAGCAGCGATTAAGTTACCGAATCCCATAATACGCCGCCGGTATTCACGTAAACCGATGATTCGACGGCTCGACTGACAGAAGTATCACTGGCACCTGTGTTTGAAATCAGACGCGACTTTGATCGAATGCTCGAGCCGGGGCTGCTCGACTGTTTGCGGATCAACAGCGATTCATGGGGAATTGGCTGGCGTTCCGCCTCAAACGCAGTAATCGGAATGCACCGGCTTCTGCCGGCGGCGCATCGTGTGGCCAGGCTTTTTTTTTATTTTCCACCGATCATCCTCTCGGCATTTCGCTCGACGGTTTGCCCCGATCCGTTCACCGCGGACCGTTTAAACTTTAAACTTTCATAAAGTCGCTCCATCTTCGTGCGGCGAGCGGGTGAGTAGTAGTCGAGTGTTAGAAGAAAGCCAGGCTCCGACCACTCTCCGAGTTCCGGGGGAGAGCGGGAGAAGAAGGGCCGCGCTCGCGCGCGCCAGGGACTACACCGCCATTCGTACACGACAGGCCAAGCAAATTACTTGAGGATGGCAATTAATAAAGCCGGTAATAGCGTTGGTAGCGGTGGTATCGCTCTACTTGTATTCCCATCCTCGTTAATCACCTTAACGACTGCTTTTGTTAGTGCCAGTCTCTCGGGCCGCTCGCTCTCGAGGCCGCCGCCGCCGCCGCCGCCGCCGATCTTGCCGAACCCAGCGAAATAAAGCAGTTGTCACTGTTTTAGTCATCAACCCCTCGTAGCCCCGAACATTCGTACCCCCGGGATTTGCGCGTGTCTCGTCATCCGGGAAGAAGAGTTATCGCGTAACACGATTATTCCAAGCACGCGCTCGGTGTAATCGGCCTTCTTTTTCCGAGTGCGCGCGAGTGGAGCCCGGGAGGTGCAGATCGAAGCTTTAAACAACGTTCACGGCACAGTGGGATAGGCCAGTCATTTACGTGGATTAAAAGCGCGCGCGAGGGTGGCGTCCAACAGCTCGAGGGAAGCCGCCCTCTGCGCCTCTGGGAGGGTGGTTTTCGGGCTTTGGCCACAATCCGGTCAAACGCCTCACCAGTTTCTACACCCCCACCCCTGGCGGCGGAAAGCTCGCGGGAAACACCGCCGCTCCATTATGCTACTCATCGTTCGAGCCGCGATTCTCCCCGTCTTTTATAAATACCAGCGGCAAACTACTCCCAACTAATATGTCGGCGCGCCAAATCTCCCCCACTAAGCAGATGAGATTACCACTGGTCTCGAGTGCCGGGTACGCAAAAACCCAATGACGGCCAGGAGAGCTTACCGTGCGATCAGCTGTGTATCAAAATAAACTTCACAGCCGAATAAACCGGTCGGCGTGGCTGGCACGCAATTGCTTTAAACTCGTTACCGCCGCGAGAGGTGAAACCTGCAATTGCAATTGGATCCGTCGCGTGCGTTTCGAGCGCATGAAACGTCCCCGCTCGTCCGGAGAACACCGATACCTCAACCACATAGACGCGCGCCGCACCAAGGCCAAACTATTCCAGGGAGAATAGAATAGAAAAACAACTGAATCGAGAGAGGGTAAGATCAGGTGGAGGAAAACAGAGAATAGAAAGTTTTCTCGAGAAAGTCGAGCTAGTTGGACTCCATCGAGCGGAGAACAAGGCGTTCGATCTGTCCGGGTGTTCGGGAGGGCAGTCGCCTTTCGCAGGACATGGTTTTACGAGGGAACAAGCTTTCGCAAGAGAGGACAAGTGAGCAGGAGGCGGCGGCAGCTGGGGACAAGAGTGCGAGGGTTGTACACAAATGGAAGGAACGAACCAAGGAACGAATGAACGAACGTGGTGACCATCCCTTTGGCCCTGCAAGCTCGCGTCCTCTATTCTGGCAGTCTTATCTGCCAAGGCAGTCGGCCACTCAGGCAGGGTTGGCCCATTATACGTGCAATGGCGGCCAGACGCAATTAAGTGGGCCTCGTACTAGCACGAGATAGCATTCTCGCCATGTTCCAGCCAAGGACCTGGCGCTCCGCTGGCTGCAGGAGGAACGTGCCAGCAGCAAGGACACGACCGATATCCTTTACGGTCCGTCTGCGAACCTACGCCAGCCTTATATGCCGAGGCGCGTCCTCCTCCCCTTCTGTTGCGTGTACACGCTTCGCTCCTCGCCCTCTGCTTCTGACGCGTAAACCCACCCTCCACCACCCAGGCTTCTCCATCTCGCACGCGCGTCTCTTACTCCTGCTTATCTCCTGGACAACTTGTGTCGCACACCACCAACAGCGAAAGCCCCATCAAACTAGCCCGCAAGCTCCTTGATTTGTTTGCCAAAACGCTCGGACGCTTCAACGGCTTCCCTGCATAGTATTGCGCTAGAATCTACACTCGGCCTGATGCCGAGGCTCAGCGATTTCGACTCTATCTTCAAATAAGGCCAGTAGTTAATTACACTAGATCCTTTAGATGTCCTACTAGCGGTAAACAACAGAGAGGACTAAATATCCTATTTCTTTAGAAGCGTTTTTATATTTCATTAAAGTCAGCCCGCATTTTTCGATCGAGTTTCATATTCATTGGGCAAGTTGTTTAATACGAATTTTCTAGGTCCGCGACTAGTAGTGAAAAGCTCGAAAAGCGTCTAATCTGCATTGGCGAGCGAAGGCTGTAATTGCGAATTGAAGTAGGTTGTTCTCGCTCGAGTGTCGGGGTATTAGGAGACAATGAGAATGTATATTGGAAGGGGCGAAGCTGCTAGTAAACAGTGTCCAGCCTCCAGCCCGGGCAGTAGCGCTGCGCAGTGAAACAGCAGTGGCGCGGGCGCGCCGCCGCACCGCTCCGGCTGACTTCACTGCGACTCATACTACTTGCCCGCTCACGGCAAACTCTCTCTCGAGGCTCCAGGCTCGAGCACGGCTCTTCAAGCCTCGAGGTCCCAGTAATTGGTCAACCCCTGTTCTTCCTTGGCCGATACAACTTTGACAGCTCGCTGACTTCCCGGCTGTAGCCGCGCGCTTCATTATCCGAATCTCGCATCTTTCTGTGGAGCGAGAAGCCGCGCTCCCTCAAGCGGAAAAGCGAGAAAGAGCGGCCGGCGGAAGAGCTACGTAGAAATCGACTAATTTCGCTCGTCTGAGATCTTAATCTGAGAAGCAGGCGAGGGAGAATTCTACGGGTTGCGCTCTACTCGCCGTGTCTGGTGTGAAGAGGTGAATATCTCGCTCCTCGACGCTCGGCGGTCTCCTTGGTGTTCAGTCAATACACGCGGAACATCGCAATGCCTGCGCGCGAGTACTTGACACTGTCGCGCCAGACCACTCGACTTAGCAGCTTTTTCCCATCACAGCCAGCCGGCCGATGCGATCACTCGAGGCATCGCTTCCTTCTTATAGGCGAATTCTCCCCCCACCCTGATATGTATAGCTTTTCCTCTTAAGAGCCTCTGTCTTCGATATCCGGATCGACTACCTCGTCACTAAGACTCCATCAATAGAAACGACACTCCTTCATTCAATAACTATTGCTACCTTTCTTTCCTAACAAGTATGCACCGTGTCAATAAAGTATATGTAGTATAGATATGTAGAAGGTGTGTTCGATATTTGGAGTTAGCGACTCCCTCTCAATTGCCAAGCAAACGAGTTCGACCTGTACCCGACGATTGGGATTACCAATAGAGTCCCGTAACTCCGGTGCAACCCTTCGCCGTCCGGAATCCACGTACTCTCTCTAACAATATTAGCTAATCTTATCGGGTCGGCGTCGACACGCGTCCAAGGAAATCTCCCCAAAAACAGAGAGTGCCGTGTCAGCAGTAGCGTCACGAGCGTGGGAGAAGGAGGCCAACAACGTCTAGTTCTGTACTGATCCATTTCGGTCTCTCGCATTGACTACCAAATGGTGTAGGGCCCGGGCGGGCCGACGGGTGGGAGTGAGAGGCTCGAGGAGAATTGGTTGACTAACAATGCCGGATCCTATGCAATGTGCGAGTCTGCAGATCGATTTCGCGCCTAGCAAGCCAATATCCTATTCGGCCGGTAAGCCCAGGTACTCCGGGATTCGGCGATATGTTCGATAAACATCGGGCGCGGTCTGACTGCGACTGCCGATCCTTTCGCTGATGCGCTCTGCTCCTCTCTCAACCCCCCCGGCCCCCAGCCCCTCCCCCTTCGCCGGGCAACACTGCTCCAAAGCCCCTAGATGCAATCCGGTGGCCGTAGACTATAATACGAGTGTACAACATCAAAGCAGTGAATGCGAGTTAATTGCAGCGTAACTATTCAGATCAGCGTGAAAGCTGAACGCTAGCGTGGCACTCGCCGACTAATAGCGCTGCCCTAACAAACTGGATAGCGCCGACGAAACCAGCATCTCGATCGCAGTTCAATTCAAACCTCCCCGTTGCAAACAGCGCGCGAGAGAGAGTCAGAAATGCTGATGAATCAGTATCGGGGTACTTGGTACGTTACCTTATCACCAATATAGGTGATCTGTTGAATTTACTCTCTTTGCGAAATGCCCAATTAACACTCTAATGATCTAATGATCTGAAACATGAATTGTTCCCGGGTCTTAAATACTAAAATAAGGGAATGGCTAATGAAGGATGACGGATCGATTGGAAAAAAGTTGTGCGAATAGGGTGCAGGGCGCACGGGACTGACATTACAAACCAAAGATCGCGGGAGACAGACAAGTGGGACGCGTTTTTTGGATCTAAGGTTAGGCGAGATGAGAGCAGGTTGGAAAGCGCTGGTAACTATTTGCCCTGCACTTAGGGGCGTCTGTCGTTTTGCGAGGGACGACGATGTCACGGTGGAGAAGGCCGCGTTCGCCAGTCGGAAATGAAAAGCACACACGTATAAGGCACGAAATTAAAATTGTACGAAACACGGGTGAAACGCGACTGCTTCCGGGTGCAGTCGCTTTGATGCCGCCGCCACGAGCGCGTAACCGAATATGTGACCCTAATCGTCCACTCGAGGGATAATGATACTCCCTCTCGGTGTAACGACAATGAAACGACTATTAAATCATCCGGCAATCTGCATCGAGTGGGTTATACATCCCATTTTGAGTGGTATTCCATATCCAACATTCGGCATTCTCCGGCATTTCCATACTAAAATTCGGCGAGCTCTTTGCAACCCACTCAAACGCACGAAAAGTTATTAATGTTATTAATTACCAATGGAGAATTTTCGCCGCGCGGATCAATAGTACAACAGAGCTACACCGGCGAGAATAAATCAGGGCTGTGTCGCACTCTTTAAACAGAACGTTGACACGAATCGCTTAAGGACTATAATTTATACGAAAACGATTAATATTATGTGTTTGAATTTGGTGTGGTGGGGCGCGAGGGCGGGTTGCGCGCAGGCATTTAGTATCCGCGGCCGGGGGCGGCCGCGCCGCCGGGTTTGTTTTAGTGAAAGCAATTTATGGACGAATGGAGAAGAAGATGGAAGCTAATGAATGCACACACACGCGCGCCAACGTGCACAGAGAGGCAGACGCACGCACACGAGCGCCCCCGTCCCCGTCGGAGCCGAGGCGCAGATGAATCCTGGCGAGTCTGCCGCCAAATGCGTTTTAGCAAGCGGGCAAACAGAAGTAACGGAGAAGGTGGTAATGTGTAATATCGCTCGGAGCGAGTAAAACGGAAGC
Organism: Crossocerus cetratus; assembly: GCA_963675795.1. Classification (NCBI taxonomy): domain Eukaryota; kingdom Metazoa; phylum Arthropoda; class Insecta; order Hymenoptera; family Crabronidae; genus Crossocerus; species Crossocerus cetratus. The sequence continues at coordinate 10,306,554 of OY776664.1, read as the reverse complement.
GGTTCATGTTAATTTCACGTCACCTTCAAGGATGCCACGGATAGCTATTTACACATGTATTTCCGCCGGTCCCTCTCTCGCTCTTTCACTGTTTACCAGCTTTTCACTCCCAGCCCACTTCCGCCGCCGCCATTTGTCCGCGCGTCACGCGCCAAAATTAGTATTATTTCCCGACGAGACTCATTATAAATAATATTCCGACGCAATCAGCCGCGTCCAACAAACTCTACATTGACGAGCGATAAGCCTGCGGGATTAGCGCTCGATAATTATACTGGCATATGATGACACGCACAATTCCCGCCCGAAAAATCGAGTTCCTTAATTCTTAACACAATAACACGCGACAGGAATAAATAAACTTTCGCGCGGGTATACACATTGCTCTGTGTTTTCACGAGGGTGGAGAACAACAGATGGATTTCGAGAGATAATTCACTGTTGCGTGCGCGGAGCATCATCGCGCGAAAAATTGGAGGGCGAGAATGACAGAGAGGCATCCGATCCCAGCGGAACTTTGACGTAGCGGAGAAGAGTGTGGGCTCTTCCACCGTCGCTCTCCCGCTGAATATTCGCCTTCACAGTGCGACGGGGCTGCGCGAGCATGGGAAATTAAAATTCCACGTGCTGCCGGCGTGGCGCGGCGTGGCGCGACGTCGCGACGAGTGCGTGTGAATGCGCTTTAATAATAATGTAAACGCCCAACGACTGGTAGTTAACGGACGCGCTCGTTCCGCCGTGAAACAGGTCGACGACGCGACGGCCGGCAGGTGAGGGTGGACACTAACACAATAGCGCATCGCCTGTCTACAGCCGCCCACTAATACTCGCATAAAATGAACGCAACCCTGAAATTCCGAGTGCCACGGCACGCCGCCCGCTTGGACAAACGCACAAACTCGCCGGGCGTAATGCGCATAATTGCATAAAATTACTGCTGCCCCACCCCTCGGCGCTGCGACCCCCACCCCCCAAACCCCTAAACCCCCGTCCTCGCTTCCGGCTGCCGGGCTGCCGAATTATCGGCGCCCTGCTTTAAACGCCGAGAACGGCGATTACGTCGTGACCTTGCACACCTCGTTAAGTGTATGTCCGAATAATCCCGGCGACCTCTTCTACCTACGCCTTTCACCGTGTCCTGTTTCCCGTTTCCCGTTTACCCTTCGCTGTCCTCGCCGCCTTAAAAGAGGACGGCGAAGAATCGGCCAAGCGCGTCCCCACTCGTTTTTCTCCGCGGCGCGGCGGACAACCGACTTGCGGTTCCGTGACTTGCACTCCAACGTAAACAGAGGGTAAGATGGGCTTGTTCCGGAGTTTACTGCATGTCGGGTGAGGGCGGAATTTTAATGTAGATCTTTGTTTCGTGAAAACTCTATAGTGATTTTATGTTTTGGTGCTTGCAGTGGCAGATGCAATTGACGAGGCCTGTTTTATGCATTTGTAACTTTTTGGTAGAAATATAGGATATTGAATATATATACTTATTGTCCGGTTGAATTTAAGTAGAATCATCCGCGACTGTAACTCTAGTTATGCTACGTTGAAATGAACGTGCTGCAAGGAAGAAATTCATCCAATAAATCTTTATGGCGAGTCAGATAAAAATACGCTAGAAAGAAAAATATGGAATATTAGAGACCGTCTAGCTGCCTCACGAGATTGCCACCCTCGAGGGGTAATAACAAGCGAAAGATTAGCGGTAGATGTCTCGGGGATAACTCGGTTAGGTATCGCGGAGCGCGCGCTGCCACCGAGGAAGGAAATTCGTTTGGGGAGAGAAGCGAGTGAGAAAGAGCGAGAGAGAGAGAGAGGGGGGCTGCCAAGGCAGGGAAACTTCACGCGCGTCCGATCGATTTGAAGGAAGAGAGGGAAATGGGTGGGAAAAGTCGCGATATTGCCAATTTCGCCATCACGCTTTTCATTTCGGGCGCCCCGCGCGTTCTCGCTCTCCGACGATAACCTCGTGGGGGCTTGAATTTTCGTTTAACGCCTCGATTCCGGTCACAAGGAAGGGAAACAGATTTTCCTTACTGTCACCGTCGCCACCCCACCGCGCCATTTGCCGCGCCTCTTATGTAGGAAATATCCCGGAAAATCTTTTGTCACAGTCCCAACGCAGAGCGCGTCGCCGTTCCTTTCTCAACGACGCGACGTATCAAGGCAAATCTCGAATGGTGCGAAGAGGATTCCCTATGTATATCGTTGATGCTTATGTTCTATGATATAACGGCGGTCCCAAAAGCACAAAGCTTTCTGCCAAGTTTTAATGCTGCATATTATATTGGAACCGACATATGTATTATGATAATTTCTAGTGAATTCGAGCTCTGTGCTAATATTGATAATCAACAGTAGAGCGTCAATTGTCCCAATGCCAATTATCTTTCTGGTACATTATTACCTGGATGTGTAATTATAAATGTTTGGATCCTAATTAGTTTGGATGTTCGAGGCTCCGCTGCAAATTGATTGTCAGTTTGTAGTTATGATTCATGTTAGTATATTCATTATACAAATTATGATTACTGCGCAAATAACTTTGATAGAACTGTCACACCTAAAAAAATAGTCTATGAAATGTCTACTGATTGAAATCAGTGTATAACTCGGAGATAAATGTACGTGGTCTATTAATATGAACTGGTTGGTTGCGGAGGAATTATGTCGAGCATCCGAGCGAAATAGAGGACTTGAAGGTTTCGGGTTGCCTAGGTATTCCGTCGGCGAGTTCTGTTTTCTGGGCAAAATAGGATTGGCTCTGGCCGGCGCGGCGCGGCGCGACGCGGCGGTACAACGAACCTTCCCAACACTTGGCAACAAGGGTGAGTAATCCAGTAACCTGATTCGCGGAAGAAGCCCCGGCGACACAAGAAGTTTAAAACGACACGCAACACGCTGGACCAACATGGATTGATGCTCGCAGCTAACCGGATCTGTTAGATCGATCGCTTGCCCCGATTGCTATTAAATTAATTCAATTCCCCTCTGCAACGATCGACAATGGAAAATTGCCGCCTATCAGGTCCTCAGGTCCACGTTCGATCTGAGTATGCGCGCAGTTGTAACGCGAGCTATGGGAGCAACGAAAACAACTGTTGGATTTTAATTAAAAACCCAATACATTAAAATAAAGGGGAGAGCGGGGGAGCGGGGAGGGGGGGAAAAGCGGGCGTCTCGGGTTTCCCACCATTCGGTTGGCCATCGTGGCTGAACGGACGGTTTAAAAAAATGTATACCATATTCTATGGTTCACGCACGACTATTGGCGGGATCGAATATCGAGAGGCGAGGGGTTGTTTGAGCTGGAGAATATTCCTCGTGTTATTGAACGATTTGATAGCGCCGCCGGCATATGTTACACGTTTCCAAGAGTTTGTTTTATATTCGAGCGTTCGGTTCTTGTCGATCGCAGCAGCCCGCGCTGCTCGCCTTATTTCGTAAAAATAAACCGGGGAATCGAAGCACTCATTTCGCAACTCCGATAGGCTAATAAAAGCTCACGGTCCTCGAGCGTTGACGAACCGAGTGATTCGGCATCGAATTCGGGCGGACTTGATTCGGCCAATGTTTCTAAAGCTACACGGGAGCAGACGGCTCGATTAGAGTCGCGCACAAAAGGCGCCCGGCACTACAATGGAATTATGACTGGTGCAGAAAATGCAATAAAGCTATACAAAGTCAATCGATTACAGGTTTCCCGCGGGCAGCCCCAGAAATGCAATGCCAGTCAACATTGTTTCCTCGAAAGGCCGCCGCGCCGGGCGAAAGCGCAGCTTTAACGAGTGCAACTCATTCTTAAAAATCGATTCTCCCTACTCAGATATTTATCAATCGTTACTCACAATCTTTTTGTTCCAACAACCCTTTTCAAATAAATGCCAAGCACCAAGTTGTAAATTGGCATTCTAAACTTTGTCATTCTTCCTGTCGAATTAAAACTAAAAAACTATGATATCGAAAAATATGCGTTTCTGACAGAGAGATGAGTAGTGAAATTGAGGAAAAATAGATGGAGGGCGATATTTTCGAAAGATGGACGTATTCTTACGAAAAATAGATTGACTGCTATCGGGTATTTGGCAAATAGTAATAGAATAAGCGTGTTTCGGAGCGGTGGGTTGTCGGGGAGGGCGATTAAATTGGAGGATGGCCCGAGGCGGTCTCCCATGCAGTTAGCACACGAGGTTATACTGTATAGGGGCGGACAGAATACGCGCTGTCGGATTCGCCGATTGCAGTTAACTTTGCATAGCAGCCGCGCACTTGATCCAATGTAGCAATAACCGGATATCAGTCTTAAACTGTCGCCCGAAACGCAATTTTGTCTCCGCCAACATCACCAAATTGAATTACTCTCCGTTCCATGACTCGGCGTCTAGCACGCACCTAAACCGGCCAGTTGTTGGAAAGTTCAGCTTTAAGCAGCCCGGAAACCAGCCCTGTACGGGATGCGCTCGCGCGCTCTCACTGCCGACTATTCCTCTCATAAAATTCATATTTGCGAGTAAAAGCTCGAAAAAATGCACGATGAAATTTTATCCGCCCGCTTTGTGTGTGTCAAAGCGAATTATTAATGGGGACAGCAGAGCGCGGCGTTTGGCAAACCCTGGAAATTTCGTGCCGCCCGATGCTAGGAGTCCCCGGAAACATACGACTTTTATTAAATCTACTGGACATTTAATTGTTCAACCCGCCGCGCCGGATACCCCACTTTATTTCCCCGAATCCCACGAATGCGCAGGTGAACGTCCCACTTCCATTTTACATCCGAACAACATTTATATCCCTCAACTCCAAACTCCTGATTCCGCGCGTTCGAAAGCGCCGCTGTACTCGCGCATTCCGTCCTTCACGTGTCCGACACTTTTTACTATCAGAATACCTACTCTACAGCTAAGCGTTCTCAACCATCCCAACTCCAACAAACAGCAGAGCCAACTTTAGCAATACCATATTTTTGTTAACTCCTGCCTCCACTGCTCAACGCACCGGGTCACTCGCGAGTCGACATTTGGCGGAAAAGTCTCGTTCGGCTACTAGGAGCTTCGGCAAACACGCACAGTCCCATATGAATCGAGGAGCGGAAAATGGCGTAGCTAAACCGAATTGCTTTTTAATAAATTGCCTATCGGAGCGACAGTGCCTATTGACTCTGGTACCGGAAGGGGGCGGGGGAGTTTAAGGGGAATCGAATACCACTTCCCCGGGGGCGTATCACCGGTCAAATAAAAGTTGCGGCGTGTGCAGTTGGTCAGCTTCCTAAGGCGGTGGCGTTCGCGTGGCATCCTTATTCGGTGAGTTGCAAGCACACGCGCGCCGGTCGTCGCCCTGGACTTAATACCTATACTTATCACGCTGCAATGATCTTGTTAGCAACTTTTTCCACCCTCCCACTCCCCGCTCGGCTTGGCCGGATGGCACGGTATGTGGCTGCGCCTCTGGGCGAGAGCCCGGTCCAGCGAGAGAACAGTGGAAACCGAGAGGCAGGAGCTGCGGGGGGAAGCAGGGCTTGCGAGCTTAGTGACGCTTAAACGGCTGAACCCTTATTGGCTTTGGAAGCCTCGGCAATACTCGGCCCGATCCTACCCTGCCTCGAACCACTGCAAACTCCGGGAGACCCGACCTGCCACACTAACAATCACGACACGCGTAGAAAAATAAACGGCGCGCGCCTCGCACACAACTCCCTCACACTACCAACGAGCCCTTGAAAGAATCCCGTAAATCTCTTTCTCATTTTACACTCTACTTATTCACCATTCCAATTATTCGACTATTCACCTTGCAGTTCATCTCTTCTTAAATGTGTCAACTGCCGCGCGCGCACGTCGCGAGTATTAATTGTGAAAGACTATTGGTTCTGGAAGTGTAACTAGGGCTCGTCGGGCGATACTCGCTGATTCAGCCTGATTCGGCCGGTGGCGTCGGCACATAAAGAGTAGAGTTTGCCATCCATTAATTCGCGGGCGCTGTCGGGGGCGCGCGCAAAGAACTGTACCATTCGTTTAATGTTTATGATCCGCACTCGATGTTTACTGCCTCAGTCTCGAGTGTCGTGCGCTTGTAAATACAGTGAGTGGAGCACTCGCGTTGTCGGGCAACAGTGCAGCCGCCGCCGCGACACAATTTATGCCTCAGTGGCACACACGGCAATAGCATTGTCGTTTCTACATTTACACCTCAATGGCCGCTTTTTCCCCTCTACTGTTAAATGTTTTATCGAAGACCGGGCGACGCGCGACGCTCGAGAGCGGCGTCTCCGATATCGGGCCAGAGGGACTGGGGGTTGAGAAATACAAAGGGGGTTGGGTGGGTGGTTTATAGGCATTTATTCGCGCGTTTAATGATACGTGCCGCACGGCCATTAATTAACCCGGGAGACGACGACGTGCTCGGCGGCTGCAGCCGCGGCGGCGAAATGGGTCACGTTTATCGGCCCGTAATTATGCCGGCTTTTAATTAATTGCCTCGGGGCAAACGATTGCGCCCGCCGCACTACGATAAACCTTTAAGAATATTCCCAACGACAGATCCCGATTGAAATCCCGCTATTAGTTAACCGGTGCCCCACTGCCGCGGTTAATGGTCGCCGATATTATTCAACTTCCCTAATTTCCACATAACGCAACCGCAGTGTAATGGCAAAACGATACGAAAGAATCATTAAATCCCCGAAGACACCGCAAATACAGAAAACACGCCACGTTCACTTGGTTCTCTCAATGCGATAGCACTAATTGATTTCATTCTTGATCGAAAAGGATTTGAATTGCCGAAAGTGAAAATACTATTACAGGCAAAAGAAAGTCATAAGAAAGACTGTTGACACTGCGAACTCCCAGCTGCGGTTGAGTTACTGGTGAAAAGAGTTTGCGTACATAGGTATGGTGAAAAGGTGTCGGTCGCAGGTACCGGCTACCTGCTCCCCGGCAATTGATTTATAGTGACCGCGGCGGTCGGAGAAAAAGCTTACCAACGTCCTTGGAGCCGCCCCATGTTCCCAGCTGGGCTTGCCGCGCCAATCGGGATAATGCGTCCACGTAAACTCGGGACGCGGCCGCCGCTCCTGAAACATCAAGAGAATTAATGACTTCATTAAATTCGGTAGAGCGAGCGATCGCTCTCGAGGAATCACGATACATTCCCCGCCGGAATGCAAGGGCCGGAGATATCATGGGGGATAGTGGGGAGGAATGTCGCTTCGAGAGCCACAACTCATCGAATGACCGCGCGCGCCGCTATAAAGGCCAGCTTCCCGCACTTACGCGCCGTTTGCACAAGTGGCAATAAAAGCCGGCTAAGATCGCCGCGGTTATCAATAAAGAACAATCATTTCGGCGGAGAAGCCGCGTCGTTAAAAGCTATGGCCCAGAAAAATTGGGAGCAACCCCTGCTAGGCACCGTCGTGCGCCGGTCAATGCAGGGGGGAGTGTCCTCCGAATGGCCAGACACACCATGGATCGATGGAAATTGGTGGTCTCCCGCGCATTTCCCTCATCCAAGGATTCCCTCCTCAATGGGGAGATGAGGCACACGACCCACCGCGTAACATGGGAAACAAGTAGGGTGGCCTGAAGAAGAATAGACTTGTTATTAGTAGAACATGAGAGGGAACATCGCAGCGGCGATTCTTTTAACGCGCCGTAAAGAAAGTTCGAGCACACTGCCAGATAAGAATATGATTTATGGGAAGCTTTCGATCGTTATCGACAAGTATGTATTCGGCGCCCTGGACGAAATATTGACCATTCAGTATTTCCATCCAATTATAATGCTTTAATAAGTATACATGGTTTTGAAATTAAAAAGTTACTTCATTCCATTGTGTGCCATTGTTGAATATCCTAATAAATAAGTTGTCACGAGAGAGGAATTATTCGTGTTCATTTAAACCACGTTCAGATCCCCTTGTCCCGGCGCGGCGTGGCGTTGCCCCTTTTTATTCGGGGCTTAGAAGGAAATCGTGCGAGCTCCACGGGAGAAGATTCACGTTCCGATCAGCCACTCGAACATAGATCTCCGGAGAGATCCAAGTATATTCACCCCGGGCAGGGGCTCCGGCCTCGAGTGGACACTCCGGATTTAACTGAGCCGATGTAAACATTGTAGGGGTAGCGAATGCCGAATTAGACACGCTTCATTTCATGACTGTGGATAACACGAATCGCTTCGATCAGGAATTCCTGGAAATAGGTGGATGCCGCCCGCCGGACGTCTGACCGGGACATTCTCATTCCACTTGGGAGAGCGGCTTCCCTTCATTACTGGCGGCCTGGTGGATCCAGCTCCACACGGGGCCCTTCCCTTCTCGAATTTCCCTCATAATCCGGCATGCACTTCTCCACACTCGTACCAATTTTTTTTTTCGCCGGCTGCGCCCTAGTATCCCCAGCGAGGAGAGCCGTAAAAACTTGGCTCGTTCGTGCAGAATTAATTATTCGAGCGCGCGCCGTTGCCGCTGCAGCCGCCGGACGAATTCATTGGCAAGTTTGGCCCATAAAAGTCGAAAAGTTTCGCGAGCACGTCGCCGCCATCAATGGATTCAAAAACTCGCCGCCGCGCCAGGGAGAAGGAGACTGTGAGTGTATTAGTGTCAGTGGCCGACGTAAAAGAGACATTGGTATGTACACCGCGCGAGCTGACCACTTTTGGCCGAACTTGCCGGCAAAGTTCCTGGCCGGCCACCCAGGCCGCTAGCACTCCGGGCAAAATTGCTCTTTTTCCCTCCTATTTTTATTGATAGGGAATTTGGCCCTGTGTCTTGGTCGAGCGAGGCGAGGAGCCTCGAGATTGTCTGGTGTCCTCGTTCGAGGGCGAACACCTCTCCTCCACGTCCATCTCCCTTTATTTGGTATTCGTGATGTTCTCCGCGAGGAGGACTTTCCGCCGGAGCAGCGTAGGATAAAGGAAAAAGGTGGGAAGGGTGATCCGAGCACCCATTACGTCCCTCTCAGGAAGGAGAGGATCGTCGAGGCTCCTCTCTCCTTCCTTCCACGTCGATCGCAGTGAGACAAAAGCTCGGCATTAGGAGCGCGCCTTGGCCGAATACCAATGTGTTAAGGAAGCGGAAAGCTCGGGTGTTAAGTCCTGCTTCTCCCCATCGTCTCCTCATTCCTCTAACTCTAACGACTTTAATCCTTGTGTGTCTCACTGTCTCTTCTACATATATCGAAGTTTGCTTTAGCTCCGTATTTATCAGCGTCTGGGGCGCCGCCACTGGCTTGTTAGACTTCCACTAGACCTACTTAACTAGCTCAACTATTATAACATAAAAAGCAAACTGGCAACATCTACATTTCACCTAGACCAACTAGATATGTGTCTTCCGGCTACACCTTCGGCCAATTTAATTGACCCCGAACTACTCTCTACAAGACCATCAAGGCGTTAATTGTTATACCCGCTCGTTGCCGGCAATTGCACCGGAATCTCATTAGTAAAGATCCAATTGAGCCCTTTAAGTATGTAATAAAAGGGACGACGCTTGCGTGTCCACCATTCCATTGGCTTCCGAATCATGTCCGAGCGGGCGCGAATTTAATTTCATTCCTCCCCAGCGACGCCTTGCGCCACTTCCTCCCTTCAACGCGACTAATAATTAAAACGGAGCATATTTCCGAGAGCAAGAGCGCCGGCTCTCGGAAGCGGATTTTTGACTGAGCCGCATATTTCCCTTAAAAAGGGATGAGGGGGAGGGGGTGAAGGAGGAAGGGGGCTCGAAGGAGCCAGACGGAATCGCGATCCGGAAATAAGGCAGAAGAGGCGCGCGCGCAATCAAGCGAACACCGTCGTGGAATTTTAAAGAGGGGTGGTGGGTTGGGTGGCCGTTCCTTCTCGCATGCTGATATACCATGTACACAGGGAGAGTAGGGGGTTGTACACATACACGTGTCCCCGAGGCGCGTGTTTGCCGTCTCGGGCGACAGGAACTTTTCGAATATGGCGCGGGAGTGGTTGGGCCTGAACATTTTCGCCGTATTAGCAACCCCAACGGCGATCCTCGTATCCCTTGCAACAAAGCTCAGCTCTCACTGCCACCGCGTGATTTCTCTTCCCTCCTCCTCCTCCTCCTCCTCCTCCCTCTTTATAGAGCACCCTCGCCCCTCGCGGTCTTCCGCGTTCCGAGGGTGAAAGTGCGCGCGGAGAGCGGGGAGTGAAGCGAGGAGGTGGAATGGTGCGATCCCTTCTCCCTCGACTTCCCTCGACTTCCCTCGGCTTCTACGCCATCCAGCACGACCACCACGCGTCGGATTTCCTTTCACGGATTTCCTTGCGACGCGTGAGGAAAAAAGGGGGTGGTCGAATAACGCCCGAGCGTAAACACCATATCGATCGCGCCTATCTGCCGGAGCAATTGCGCGCGTCTCGCGTAATTCCGCCGCCGCAGTACTCCGGCGCGATCGAGCGGCTGAGCGGCTGAGCGGCTGAGGGCTTCCGGCCGGGATCGAGAAACCTTTCTTAATTTGCCGAGCAGTTCTCGAGCTACGCACGAGTTGAGCGGGCAAGGAGGCTGCGGGAGGCTGCCGTCGAGCCTTCAATATTTAGCGGGAGAAATCACCAATTCTGGCAAAGATCGACGAATGCTGCAGTATGTAATGCGATGGTTTTTACCCAGCAAGTATTCCATCCACGGGATGAAATATAATAATGGAATCATCCAAGGAATAGAAGAAAGAATGATGACGGGCAGATGTATTGGGGTTGGGACGACGGACAGTGGAAAGTTGTTGGCCGACGCTTTCGGAAAATAGTTGATGGAACGCGGAAAAAGAGCGCGAGCAGTTTTCTTACCGGCGAGGATAAACGTCTGACAAGCTGTTCCGAAAGACTTTTGCGGCCACATCGGGCGATAACGGATTCGCCCGGCAATTCTCCGCACGCATTAAAAAGTCCAGACAGCGACATGTCTTGGTGCTCTCTCCGCTTCGCGACTCTCCTCCTATTCTTCTCCTCCATCAGTCACCTGTTTCGTTTCACCTGTCACGTTTCTTGAGCGTGCACTGCTTGCGCGCGCGCTCATCAATCACGCTCTTGTCCTTGAACATGTAATTCCACCTAACAAGACGAGGTTTGAATCAAGGAATCAACGCGGCCTCCTCTCCACCGTGCGCTGCGTCGCGCCGCGACGTCGCTTGCTAGTGATCCTCGTGTAACACGAGGCGAAAGGCCAAATGCCACGGAAAATCCTTGATTGGATGAGCGAAAGTATATTGGGATGTCGGAGATACATTTACTAGCCGAGGTCATAGTGTGCCAGGCGTTGGAGCTCTATCAATTAGTTTTAAAGGTGTCCAGATTCGGGATTATCTGTAACGTTTTATAATAAAGGAATTCAAGATAAAAGATATGCGAAAGATTCTCACAAGTCAAACCGCACAGCAGACTCCAGTTAAATAAATCTGTAAGTTGAAGATTGCCCAGACCCAAAGTTGGCCGCGCAGCCTAATATTTCTGGCGGATCTGGCGGGCGGTTTTCCGTGGTCTGTCGGGCGTGGTTTCCTAGTAGGCATATTAGTTGCCGATTGAAAATTAAGCCTGCGCGCGGGCCGCGCTAAAATCTCGGACATCCGTTTCCTCGCGGCTGATCGAAACTCGATTGGACGTGTGCAAACACGCCTGGCGTCGTCCCTCGGCTCTCGAATCCGCGGCACGTATCCCTGCCGGCCGGGCGGCCGATAAAAATCGATTAAATCGCTCACGTACGAAAATATTTAACCTGCCGCGCTGATACAATCATTCCCTGATACCCCTGACAAATTTCCTCCTATTGAATTCGACCGGGCCGCCCGAGCGGATTGTAACCGGATATCCTGGATTCCATATCCCTTTGAAATCACATCCTTTTCACTTCGCCCTCACTTCCACCTCCACCTCCACCTCCACCTCCACCTCCTCCTCCTCCTCCCAGCCATCCTCTTCCGCACACCTTTTTTCCAAGAGCCCCTTTCTCTAGCTTGCGGCGGAAAAGTACCCGGAAAGGCGCCTTATCGCGTTTGCACAGTTCTCCCATGGCCGGAATCTGTAATTGGCTGGGTGCGCACTGCACGTGCACCTGGGAACGTGTGTCTCCGCAAGTATCGTGCGATCAGTCATTGGCGGTGGCGGTGGCGGGAGCGGAGTCATTGCCAAGAGCGGAGCCATCAAAAACCCAATGAAAGCGGGAGAGCGGGAGAGCGGGAGAGTCGGAGTTGGCGTGGCAATGAGCGGGAACGATATAAGCGAGCGCCGAGTAAGGAGAAGCGGATTTTCTCCCTCGCGCCCGCTTGCTTTCTATGGTGCGAAGAAGAGGGCGTGCAATCGAAGTCCTTCTAATAGGGATGTCGCGTTAAATTGTGTGTTCCATGGCAGGCTAATTAAGCGTAGTCCCATAGCGGATAATGGGCTGGTTCCACCGCCAGGCGAATTACCTCGAATTCTCGATGGCTTAACAAGCTCTCTCTACCCTATCGCAACCCACCTACCCCATCGTCGGCCTGTCGCGCGACTTTACCCTGCTCATCCACCAACACCACGCCACAGAGAGAGAGGGAATGCCGCCGCTACGCTTGTAACGAGATGCAGACATGAAAAACGCCAGAGATCCCGTCGCGACGGAAAGCCTCCTCTCGCGCCCTCTCTCGCCTCGTCTCCTGAAAGGATGTCGCTGAATCGGATTCGCAGTCAGCTAATTCATTTGAGGAACGGGACTCGACAGGGAACAAGTCAATTAGCACCACTCGGTTTCGTTTCGTTTTTGCGGCTGCCGCCGGGAGATCAGCTGCCCGACCATTTCCGCACGCTTTTCAGCCGATGTTCAAAAGCCCCGGAGAGTCCAGGACATTCAATACACAGTTTTATTTATAGTAGGTTTGCCTGTAAGAGTTTCCGGCTGGAATCAAATCCCGGCGACTTAAATGCTTTCGAGGAAGAATGAGGGATTGGCGGTGAGAGTGGGCGCGGGTTTAAGGTGTCGCGAGAAACCTCGTTAAAACTTCATCTCCTCCCTGGCAATTGGGTTGGTTCAAAGGACAGGACACATTTAGACCGTGAATCGAGCGGCAAGTGAGTGAAAGGCGCGATGCGATGAAATTAACTTTCTAAAAAGCGGAAATAACGCTCTTTTCCCTCTTAACTGGAACGCGCTTCCTTGCGAGGGATGGTTTTCTCGAGTGGAAGACCAAGACGGAGCAAGAAGGAGGCGAGTTAAACGGAGATTTAGGGGATCCAAAGCCCATGAGGATGAAAGACTTCCACCGCCATAAACTAGCCTGGGAAGCAGCTTTCCCAGAACGAACGTGGGAGAAGCAGATCAAGCCTCAACTGTTGAACACTCGGCTGCTCGAAACATGAGGCCAAGGAGAAAAGCAGGGGGTCGAGTGGAGAGCCAGCCGGAAAACAACAGTGATGCTCCGGGGCGGTGGATATTTTTAAAATTTAATTCCTCCCACCTCTAGCGAGCAGACACCGAGGAGTGCTTTCCACGCAACTTGTTCCAGCGAATAAAACCGCCACCCTCTCAGAGCCTCTACCGACGCGGCGCGGTGTCTCACTCGCCACCTACCATTCCCGTGCGAGCATCCTTTCACCGAACCACCAACCCCACAACAGAAAGCCCCGGGAAAAAACCCTAGGCAAGTTTGGTCGGCGGCCTGGCCTGCACCAGTCATTTGCCAGGCGACCCTCAGTCAACTGTAAACGACTCTCCAACGGAGAATTCTATTCCGCAGAAATATCGCCCTTTAATAAACCGACCAAATTCTCTATTGCAACATCACACTTATATGTATGTGTAAGACGGTAAAGACTATGCCAGTCTGCGTGGCAGCGATAGCATGTATGACCGCGCATGTGTCTGTGTGGGGTGGCGGGCAAGCGGTGTATTTCTAACAAGCGCCCAACCGCATTGGCCCTTGACGATTGGCGCGGAGAAGCGTCCGTGGAAAACAGAGGGCGCGTTTTAAGGGGCGTAGCGTCTCAACCAAATGAAGGGAACAAAGAGTCAGTTGCTCCTGGCTCCTGACGCCTGACGACACGAGCATAACCTGTTGGAATAAAACTAATCGTAAACGAAACACTTTCCCACATTATTTTGAGACCAAGTCCTCTTACATATGTATATCTTTTTAACGATACGTAGAATCGTTAGGGTTTTAGCCAGCGGCTCCTCGCGCAAATGATAATTAGTGCTGTCTCGTGCGTTCAAACGGGCAAAATGAACATCCCGCGCAAAGTGGCGCGCCACTCGTCGCTTTTTGCAGGCGAAAATCGGCGAGACTCGCAGGTGTATAGGTGGGCGGATGATGGGAGTGGGTCGTTCAAGAGTGCCGTAATTTACGCCCCACTCGTTTCCCGCGGTGCGGTGCGGCGCGGCGGCCGCGTGTCTATGTGTAGGACGGGGCGAGCACGAGAGTACGAATGAAGCATAAATTCAGCCGCGCGCTTTCCTTCCCGTCCTTCCTCGTTCGCTCACCTTCCTCCACCCTCTCTTTCCGGCCGCGCGAGGGACTCGCTCTCGCGCGGACAGGAAACTTAACGTTTAGCAGCGCGAAAAGCCTCCGCGTCCGATGAAACCGGGGACCGGAAGCGGCTTGCCTTGGCAATGCTGGAGGCAGGAGGGCTGGCTGGCTGTGCCGTCGCACGGAGAGAAAGAGATCGCGGATACTAGGAAGACGCGGCTCGATCGCAAAGAAAGGGGATCCTGAGGGAGACAGAGCCAACGGCGAAGAGACTCGCGCGGAAAACCGAAGGGAAGCTATGGTCAGTCTTGTTCTACGCGAGACTGCTCCGCCCATCTCTGCCTCCTCTCGATTGCCCGTCGATTTCCTCCGAGCGCCGCCGCCACCGACGTTCACGTTAACGTGGCCAAACGCGCGGCTTCTTTGTCGGCGGCGATGAAATTAGTCGGGAAATAAGAGCGGCCTTTATTTCTTGCCGGCGTACTATGCGCCTGTCTCGAGCAGACTCCTGACATGTATTGGACTGGCATGGCGTGGTGCTCAGATGAGAGTAGCTCATAACGGACGCTCGCATGCGACAATTTGGCGTAACGGGTAGTTTAATAATTCACGATTCTCATGGAAAATATTGTTTAAGAATCTCGTCAAATCTTGACGCGTTAAGCACAAGTAATGTTCGAAAGCTTAAAAGTTAGAATCTACTGTCATCGGTTCGTTCTAGACCAAGTACTCTTTGGAGTATGTATTCCATCCTGTACTCTCTTAATAAAACAACTAAGAAAACTGGTTGTTTCATTGTTCCCATTTAGCCAGCTCCTCTATTCCGTCTGCTCCCATAAAACAGAGCGTAAAACCAAACTAAAGCGAAAGCTCTCGACGGAAGAGGTGTGCTGGAGAGCTGGAGCAACCGGGCAGCGGGAGGAGCGGGAGGAGCAAGCAGGTCTCTCGGAAGAATTAGCGCTCGAGATCTAATGTGGTAGAATCGACGGTAACCACTCTCCCCAATCAGTTTCTCCGGTTAACGTCGGCGGATAAATAACTCCAATAATTGTCTAACATTAGTCGATGGGAATTGGTTGAAGGACAGTCCGCGGCGTCCTTGGACGTATGTACGGTAGGTCGTGCGTTCCAATTCCAAAGTAACAGGTCACTGTTGAGCCTGTGGCCGAGAAATCCTCGTTCGCATTCCCTCTTTACCGCGACAGTGCGTGTCTCTCCGCGGAGCGATTCGCCTTTCTGCAATTAGAATCGATTTATCCGCCGCACCTATTGCCCTCGACTGAGGAATGCTGTACTTTTGTTGCCCCGGCGGCGGCGGCGGCGGCGGCGGTGGCGGCATCGCGCGCACTGTGTGCAAATGAGCGAGTAGTCGAGCGTCGAAGCAAATGGACAGGGAACATTTGCGAAATTCGAGGCTGCATAAGCAAGACTCTCTCTCTCCCTCTCTCCATCTCTCTCCCCCTGTTTCAATTAACCCCGACCCCAGTGGCCTGCGTGTGTTTGCTGATGCGGCACTTATGATTTCGGGAGGTGAGTGCTTCTGTTTCCCCTTAATGAGCTTGCAAGCACAACACGTCGCTTGTGTAAAGTCTGAGCTTTTGTGGAGCTTATCCTTGGTGATGTTATATTCGACTGTAGTCGAAAGGTGGGCGTGTTTTCTCCACCAAAATGAATGCTTTTCAGGTATAACCGAGGAAATTAATTACGCGGGGTTTGAGTCGGAACGAAAATCGACCCACTACTTTTCTAAAACTACCAAGACTAAATCGAATAAAGAAAGACGTAAAAATGTTTGTGGAAACCTCGGTGCAATTTAAACCCCAAATTTCCTAGGAGCGCGGGCCAAAAGTGGACTTGTGGACTTATAATTTTTACTCTCGAGGCTAGTCTTAATCGGAAAAGTTTCCGGCGCCGATCTTAAGCCCCGGCGCTCCTTCTAAAATAAGAAACTAAATACTTTCGGGGCCAAGCGAGCATGCGAAAAGGACATGGAAAGGAGTAGGTGAGCGAACAAAAATAGAGGTAACAAAGCCAGCCGCGCTGCCGCTCGGCTCCGGCGGGATTCTGCGTTTCCCCGGGCGCGGAGAGCCCGGTATTAACCTGGATAACAATAAACGTTAAAGTTTGCCGCAGCGGCGGTTACACGGTTTTCCCTGGCGTGCGGGTCCCCAAATAATTCGGACTAAGCCCCGCTAACACCCGTTCGTCCGATACCAAAACGAGCCCTTGCCGCTCATTATGCTCTTGTCATATGTCACTCATGCTCCTAGTTATCCCCGCGTCCTTTACTTAGCTCGATCCTTCTATCAAAAGGCGCCTTGACTTGCCCAAAATGAGGCAAAGAATTCTATCTAATTAGAGTATCTTGTTACCTTGTTAGCTAAATAAAAACCCGGTGACACGTCAGTCCTTTGATGTAAAAATCTATATTGTGATACTATTGAAAGCTGCACCAGATATGCAGCATTGCGGATTTCTGATTTTCATCGAATAATCGAATAAACTCAATGAAATAAGCGTGCATCATGCGGCCGAAATCAGCAGAAATCAAGGAAGCCCCGCAGTATCAAAGTTCTCGCCGAGTCCGGGGTACGCAGTGGTGCGCACAGGGAAATCTGGTAGCATCTGCTCTCGAATATTACACTGGGGATCAGGAGGACACGCACGGTCGGGAGAGTCGGGGGTAAAAAAAGGAGGAAGAATAAGTAGCAGACGGGAGGAGAGCATAGCGTAATGGAATGTGGCAAGGATCCTCCGGGCGACAGTGGACCCGGCGGAGGAGGCGATGCTCCTGCGAAACGGTCCAGCGGGGTGGAAACGCTGAGCAACCCCGAAATTTCCCATCTCCTTGTTTGCGGCCGGCATTGCGGCTTCGGAGCTCGCTCGCGCGTACAGTCGGAGCGAGAAGGAGCGAGAGGGAGCGAGGGCGACCCGGGTTGCGTCGACGAGGCAAAAGCACTAGGAATTGGAAGCAGGCCGAATTCAAGCGATTCCGACATCCACTCGCCGCCGATGGTCCATGGGAAACCGGCTTGTGTATGCTCGCGCAGGACATTGTCTTCGAGATGTCTCGCTGTTGTTCTCTGCGACCAGTCGTCTCCGGCTCCGCCCCCACCAAGCCGTCTCCTGCGGTCTCCTTGGTCAACTAAACTATCGGGAAAGCTTGCGACCACGGAAATCGAGGTGTGCGTCGCGCTGTCCCCTCGCCCGATATCACCATGTCCCAGAGCAGTCCGACTCCGAACCGTCGATACTGATATACATATTGAGTTTCTCGGAATTCGCGTCAGGAATGCGTGACATTACGCAGGACATTGGAATATTTTGCCGGACATCCTGGCTCGCCGATATCGCTCTCCGTCTCCCCTCGCTGGGGCTGGCGCGGTTTGAATCTGAATCGGCCGGCTAAGATATTCCTATGGTATTACTAGAAATGTATCCAATCAATCCTGGTGGATATTGGCAGAGTTCCGACTAATTACGAGTCAGCCTTCACCCATGCAAGTCATCTCGGCAAAGTAATTCCTCTCTCAATAATAGACTGGGTAGTCAAGTTTTTCTTTAAAATCTACGTGATCAATTTTGAAACAGCTGCTCAAATAAAGACAGGTCATCTTGTGTTTCTGAGAAATTGAATTTGCCAAAAACATGCACTTTAGTATCGGTTCCGATAAAATTCCTATAAAAGGGTAAAGGGGTTGATAAATTGCAAGTTCAATAGCAGAACTCGGCAGTTGTACGGATTTCTCTAGGATGGTGGGAAGAGAATAATTTGAGGAACACTTGGAAAGAAGTACGAGCCTTGTAAGACGAATTCCGTGGCACAGCCCCGATATATATCCCGTCCAAGCGCAATATCCTCTCCTCTCGACTGGGCTATTCTCCGGCGCAGCGTTCACGCCAATTTGTCAATGCCATAAACGCGCCCGCTATCCGCCGCCACCGAGCAATTCGACACGACATATTTATAAGCGTGTGCTACCTCTTATCTCCCCGACACCGACTATTTTTCTTGATTAGCCTTCCTTCTCCCCTTCGTTTCCGCCAGTCTTTTCCCCCCTTTTCTCTCGCCAGCGACACTCGCAGTTTCGCCCGGTCATCGAACCCGTTTCAGTCGGGGGACAACGATCCTTCAATTGTACCGTTCGCCCCAACCACCGTTATTATACTCGTCCAATTCCGAGCAATACAATTTACCGCGAAAGCGAAATGTAATTCACTTCCAATCATAATAATAATAATAATAATATGCGATACTCATCCCAACACATTTAATCTGCCGTTTAAATGAACAAGACACTTCCACAATAAATCATACAAGTTAAAAACTACTTTAAGTTGAATATTGTTGGTTTCCCTCCCACTCCTTTGTACTGCGCCATAATAAATTGCAAACAAAGAAATGGTAGCAGGAAATAGTTAGAACATCTCATTAGATTAATGGACGTACTTTGCGCCGAAGTCGGACTTGCCTGGAACTACCGCGGCATTAATAAAACCGCCGCAATTGTTCTCACTTACAGAAAATCGTAATATACACGAGAAGAAAGTTCTTACATCATTTCTCGAGAGTATAGCGGGCTGAAAATTGCTCGTGCGTTGCTCCTAAAGGTCTCCAGCGCGGCGGCGGCGGCGGCGGCACTCGCGCGCAAACTACATTTCTGGCCTTCGCGCCTACCGCACCAGGACCACCATCTGTCGACAGGGTGAGAGCGCGGGTTTTGAATACAAATCTTCCTTATTTAATAATGAAGAAAGTATAGTCGGCGGCGCGCGTGTCAACCTGGAATTATGCCGCAAGTTTCATTTGTAATTTAAATCCTCGTAAATCAGCCGGGCGCCGTGGGTCCCTTGTAAATAAGACACTGGTTGCAGTTGTGCGACTTCTGAAGGGAGAGTGTCCTCTATCTCAAATGAAATGCGTTCGCTCCCCATGTTCGCATTATGATGACGCTGTTCATTTATTCGAGCTAAATTTTATTTCAAGTTCAATTTAGCATACGAATTGAAGATGTTAATTGCAGAGCGTAGGCATTAAGGAATAAAGTTTCATTATGCAGTTCAATAAGGAGATCTTAGTTGTTAAAGAACGTGTATGAAAACAGGCGTATGTCTCGTGTGTATCGTGTAAGGAGCGTGAAACCAGAGGATCGATCGCCAATATCTTTTTACGCCGTTATTACGGGGCTGGCGGGAACATAAATCAGTGGGGCGATCGAGGATTGAGTAAGTTAGGACAGGCTGTCGAAGGACCCATCAGAGAATCCATTTTTCAGGATTTAATAGAGGGTTCGTACGAATCGTGGCTCGCTCACCAACCCAACCCTCCCCTTCTCGCCCCCAAGTCGAACGGTAACAGCTGCCAATTTCTTGCCAACACACCCGCCGGCCGCCACGCGCCGACACCGAATCGTAAAATTCGACTGCGAGTGCGAGACCCGCTAGCCAATCCCCACCGGCGCGGGCGCGGGCGCGGACCCCGCCACGGCCTTATCCTCCAGTTCAATTGTGGCCCGTGCGAATTCGGAAATTCGGAAAACAGCGCTGCGTTGCACACGTACCGGCTAAATGGGATTCGAGAAGTGAGCGAGGCTCTCTCGAGATTTCGGCAAATGCGAGGAGCACTCGAGCAAGCGCTGCGTCACTGAGATCGTTGCTGCTGGTTTAATCAAACGAACCGGTTTGATTGAATAATAAATGGAGAATATTTTTAACGATTTTTCAATTTCAAGTCTAAGCTAGCTCTAAGGCAAGAAATCAATAGCGGGTGCGTGTGTGTCGAAGAACAATGAGATAAGAATGTTTAAATGAAACTGGTGGGAAGTGTGAGTGCGACGCTGGAAAGGATCTTTGAGTGGAGAAGCTTTGGGTCTTAGGTGTCAGGAAAACTTTGCGCAGCAATAAAAGTCCACAGGTCGTATCGGGTATCAATAGGGGGTGGTAAACGGATGAAGGGACGGCGAGCTATCAGCGTGTATCTGAAGGCTCTGAATCCGAGGTGTCGGGCATGAGATGTACATAGAGCCGACGGTTGAAAATGTCTCGCGGCAGGGGATCCTAGCAGGGCTAGCAGCCACCACTACTCCTTTCTCGCATACTTTATCTCACTGATGCAGCGGCCAAAATTCCGACCAATCGCTCGCATTTC
This sequence comes from Crossocerus cetratus, assembly GCA_963675795.1. Lineage (NCBI taxonomy): Eukaryota > Metazoa > Arthropoda > Insecta > Hymenoptera > Crabronidae > Crossocerus > Crossocerus cetratus. The sequence goes on along the minus strand of OY776664.1, from coordinate 10,285,971 downwards.
GCCCGCCCATCCGCGCTCCTCCACTTCCCCACCATTCTATCCTACCATCTCTACTTTATTCTTTGAATTCAACGTTTATCCGGATTCTACACGAGAAGACACGGAAAAATCACTGCGCATTTCCCACCATTTACTCTGCTGATTTAAGTAAACTCGCATTTCACTCAATTCTCTCAAATGTTAATCAGTCCACCTGTCTATTAAGTTTAACAAATCCTTTTAAAGAATAAATCTAAAGACGTGGCAGGTTCAAGTATTACCCCCTAAATTCTTCATCGACTGTAGAGGATTGTTGGGAACTTTAAAACAGGAGTATTAATGATCGTCTAGACAGGGTTACTTGGAGGTGCGGAGTGTTAAAGCTTCCGGAGGAGAAATATAAGAGGCTCTACATCACCGAGGACCCAATACCCTCCCGAATATCCTGACTAATGGAAGATTATTTCTCGCGACTTCATGATTCCCCGACACGGGGCCGAGCACACCGAGCGAGTGCACCATTTCCTCGAGTGAGCCAGACCGAGACAAATGGAGGATACAGCGAGAGAGAGGGAGAGAGAGAGAGTGGGCGCTCGTTTATCATGGTGTAAGCAGTCGTCACTTCTTGATTAGAAGCCGGGATAACAAACGATCGTTCGGCCGGCGCATCGTAAGCAGCTTAATTACTTATCGGACTATTTACCGGCGGATCTTTCTCGCGCTCAACTAGTGGCCAGCAGCCGGCGAATTTCTCCGCCAGGATTTACGCGCCCGCGCACGGATTAATGCAGATTAATGGAAATCTTCGATGACGGCGTCCAAACTTTTCCTATTACAACGCGGCGCTAACAAGTCTCGCAGGAGCCTCTCGAGCATCGACGACTTGCTGTTTCTTTCTCGCCCCTGGGCGCTTTATTGACCACCACTCCGCGGTAAACCCAGCGCTCCCTCACCCCCTCACCCGCCGCCACCTCGGCAACACCTTTTTGATTAGTGCAAATTAATTTAGCCCCGTCGTGTCGCTGCCGGGCTGCGCCGGTGGCCGCCCGCTCCTGAATCGCCCGAAGGGGTTGGAACTTTCTCGCACCACCACCGGCCAACTTGGCATCTGTCAGTCTCAGGCAATTTGCCGTTCACGTCAGTCGGCCGCAAAATTTATAAAGCGCGACGGGGTATTGGAGTTCGGTAATTAATAGAGTCACGCGAGCGCGAGCGCGTCGCCGGAGATAGAGCATAGTTGAAACGACTTGGGAAACTAGGACTTGGAGACTGGCAAGAGACGGATGTAGTACAGCGGCCAGAAAAAAATTACTCCCGTGGTTCCGGTTGGATTGATCAATAAACTTTTTACCTAATCACCAGCTCAAGTAAACCGACAGGATTTTAATTGGTTGGACTTGTATTTTTATTCTAGTCGTCTTGAATTAATTAGCCTCGGTCGGATGTTTAGGAATTAGTCTGGTGGAAGTGTATGGGAGCATGGGAGAATTAGCCTGTTCACAACTTCATAAATAAGCTGATTACCTTTCCCGAAAGGTATTAATAGAAAGCCGATATAGCGCAATATGGTTCGAGCGGCCCCTTTATATGTATGTATGATATATCGAGAGCTATAGAAGCGTAATATTACTTTATGATCGGACTTACTGTCAGTTGAATCCAATTGCTTTGATCTATCGCGATAGAGTGAACTACGGCGACCTGTTGTTCCTCATTTCTACCGGATATACATATATATACCTGTCCAACCTCCAACCTCCAACCTCCGCTCCAAAAGCAATTCGATCCCCCGTAAAATATTGAAACAGGCGGGCAACCCGGATATATCTGCAAGCTTCCGCGGCCTCTTTTATATTTCAGTAACACGGCATCTCGATTTCGGTGAGTTCGGACTTTTCGTAGCATCAGGCATCGTATTAAATTATACATATAAGAGCCATCATCATCCGGCATCCGCGCTCATCCCCACTGCCGGATTGGCTTCCGGGGCCGGCGGGGCCGGCGGGGCCGCTGGCTTCGCCGTCCGGGTCTTTTGCAATATTTACAGCTTTCGCGAGGAATCGAATCAAAGAGGAGTCCCAGGGCGAGTAAGAGGCCGGGAGATATATCCGGGCGGAGCACCGAGCGGGAAGAAAAGCGTTCCTATCCGAGCCAACGGAAGAGCGATCGTTTTCCGAGCTTACGAGATGTAGCCGTGCACCAGGCTGCCGTCTACAAGTCATGCTTAAAAGCAGAAATGCTGGCCGACTGTCTCCCCGAGTGCCGGACTCAAAGCGAGGAATCTCCCTTAAACGGAAAGGCTCTCCAAGAATACAACGTAACAAGGGGAAAAAGTACAAAATAAAGCAACAACGACTATGCATCCAATGTCCTTCGTGTGTAGGGGAGTATGTACAAGATACATAGTCACACAGTCACACAGTCACACAGTGACAGATCTTATGCAATTAGTCCAAGCGTTCGGCGGTTTCTCGTCCGAGGGAAAGACAAAGCAAACTGTGTTTATGTGAGTTGCGAGAAAGTAAGGTGGTAAAAGCGGGCGGGCGGACGAGCAAGAGGTGCCACTTAATTGACACTCTTCCTCATTATTTCTAGCAGTCGCTTCGTACTCCTGGGGCGGTGGGTGTGCACCTTGGCGTGTCGTGTCCACGCTTTGTCGTGCGGCGCTCGCGCGATTGTCTCCGGTGATTACGGTTTCGGGGGTTGTTTGCATTTAGGAAGCCATCAACGCTTAATCGCATTCCTTCTCGCCTCGGGAGATTGGAGCTTTCAGCGACGAGCACCCTCTCATCTCTCTTTCTCTCTCTCTATCTCTCTCTCTCACTCTCTCCCACTCTTCCGCACCCGCGGCCCTTCTCGGCAACCCTTTCGTATCGTAGCTTATCGCATTTACATCCCACCGACATACAAGTTAAACTACTATGTCTGCCTCCCCCTCCCCACCCCCGCCGCCATGCGCCGGCAGCGGCATTCGGCAAAAAAGTTCTCGGCAGAGCGAGCTATGGAAATCCTGCGAATCCCCCGCGCCAATGTTTGATTGCCAGGGGGAAACCTTGCCAGAGAAAGCTTCCCCACCCCTGCCCCCTCCCAATGCGCGCGCCACCCGTGACTTTAATTAATACTTCTGACAATTAAATATAGACCGGTTGTTCTACGTGTACCGAACAAATAAATTGAAGCAAGGTCCGATTCTAATCAACGCTGATGAAACAGGCTTTTCTCAGCTGCTATTTTTGCCGTTGCCCTCGCGCACTAATTAGTCTACAAATGGCGAGCAATTTCGAGGGAAACGGGAACGCTGCCCAAATGCGCTCTCCGGGAGAAACGAGAACGCAAGTGCGGCTATCACCGGGGCATGGATTTGGTAAGGTATTTCTGCCATTGCCATTGGCAGCCGCTCCGATTAAAGAGTTCCCCTCGCTTTCAATTAACGATAGATTCAATTACTGCCTTGTCCGACGTAACACTTTAATCCTACGACTTATTTACCGGTTTTTACAGTCGCAACTGGGAAAGTGGCACTCGAGCGAGGTGTGCACGGTGTGCTATCAATATACGTAAATATCATAACGCTATGAAGGTATACGACTCCTATGTAAATCCAGCTTCGCACCCCGGCCGACTTTTACGGCCCGATTTTATCAGCTGATAAACCGTCCTCTTTCCAGCCTTCAATGAATACGGTTATCGCCACTGGGGAAAAATAAAGACGATGAAAATTTGCGCTTCCGTCCCGAGCATAGTATGTGGCGTGACCCCATCGGACCGGCACCCACCCTTCCACTATTCTTATCGAAATAATGGTACTGCTGCTGGGAATCGCAGCTGACAGCCGAATATAATGGGGCTGTTTTTCACGCGGTTCTCTCTAAATCTGTCGGTTTGAGTTTACTTTCGAAATAAGAGCGCGGATATAGCCAAAGTAATTTCGGAGGAGGAATTCGATGCGACTGACTTCATAAAATGCGCCTTACCAAACCAAATATGGCACTGATAAACTAATACATGTATTGAAAGAAAATATTTCCAAATACAATGAATTTTTTGTTGAGCTAGTTTTTCGTCCTCGAATCCAGATCAGATTTCGGCTCACGCCTGGACAAGGTACCGCATAATAGAGTAACATTATTACATACACGATCGAGGGAGAGGACGAATAAGTATGCGGCTCTTATCGTCGGCCGCGGTGTTCCCTCATAATGAATTTAAAAGGGAATTAACCGAAGGCCCATAAAACTAATCAAGCGTCCACCGCGGCTGTGCAAGAGGCGCGCGCGCGCGCGCGCTCCTAATTGAAATTTATTTCATCGCTGCGCGCGTTTTAGCCCGAAAGTTTTCTCTCTGTCGCGCGCGCGATTGCCCTCGTCTCCTTCGGTCATCGTCTACCGATGGGTGGAAATTCGATAAACCACAATGGCAACACTCGTCAAGGAACCGTTTTCGCTACTACGCTTTCCAACTTACTTGGGAGTGTAGCCTCGGCGACAATAGACCCCGCCAGGATAAAAAGCCCGGCAAAGGGAGGAAAGGAGGAAAGGGAGTAAAGGGTGAAGCGAGTGGAAAGCCGTAGAAAAGTTCTCTCGCTCGGGGCCCTGCTGGGCGGGAATAATTAAGGCCAATTAATATTCTCGGCCGGCAGCCCTCGACGCCATCTAGGCAACTGGGAAAGACCACGTGAGGGGGGACAGTGTTCGACAACGACACTCTGGGACCATTCTTATCGACCATCTCCGTCGGGACATTTTCGCCGAGTTAGAAAACGGAAGTAGAGGAAAGAGGAACGAGCCGGAGGAGTGAAGATGCCCGATGGGGTGCGATGAATAAATTTGCCCAGCCATCGATCTGGATAATGTGGCCGAGAAATTAAACCTGCAGCTTCAATGGCTCGCTTCAAATAATCCCCCCTCGAGTCCTCCACGATTTTCGCACTCTCTCGTTCCACTGGCGACACTCGCACCCGATGACGAATGAATGCAAAACTGTCGATGGCGCGTTGGTAATATCCAAGCGGAAAGGATTTGCCCGATTTGAATTATGGGAGTGGAGCGCTAGCGCAATAAGGACGCATGTGTTAAGAGTAATCCGTGGATAAGTAGCCGTGCTAAATCATCAGCCCTCGCCTCTTCCTCAATACTTGCTTCCTCTCTCGCTCTCTCCGTGCCTGCCGGATGTGTGCTGCCTGTTACACATTTCTCAATGGGCACCTGCGCGTACGCCTACGTGCCAGCCAGAGAGAGACTCCTCTTTAGAGGAGAGCGGGAACCATATTACCTCGCGATAAATCCCAACTACGCCAGAGTGCCCGGCAATGACGGGGAAATATCTCCGATGCCGCCCCCTTGCTGCGAACATCGTTAGGGATAATCAGTGAAAATTCCCGGTCCTCTCGGAAAAGAGTATATGCACTTTGTCTGGTCTTACTGGGAGGCGCGTTCAAGAGCCTGATAATGAAGAGTAAAGAAGCGGAAAAGGGCGAGCCCCCGGCCGGCTAAATAGAGAAAAATATGCACTCGTTTAAGTATCGGTGGAAAAAGAGTGGGAGATATTATCAGTGTGACAAAAGGCAGCCGGCGCGGTGCGGCGCGAGGGGACAGACGGCTCGATGAAATTGTGCCTCATTCTTTCCCCATTCCGAATCAATTTGCGGCCCTCGACCCTTCGTGTATCAGGGCCTCCGACTGTATGCTAACACCCCTTAGAATAACGTATGATGGAAACATACATATGACGTGATTGTGAAACTTTTCATGCTTTTTTTCAATGGGCTTTATCAGCATCATTCAGAGTCACCGGCCCATTGTCGACGAAATTCGAGTGCATATTCATACAAATACCATTTGATTAAGTTGGGAAAAATGCGTAATTTGTGGACCGATATTTTCAATTATTCCCACATAGGCGAACGGCGAATAAATCCAGCGACATTGGTATCGGGAAAAGGTACGTTTATTTAACAGGGAAATACATATTGCGGCGAAATATATGTAGAAATGGGAAATTCGGTTAAGTTGATGGGATTAAAGTCGATACGTATTTGGGTGGTGGGATGGCTCGCGTGACGAGAAGAGGGCAGAGTGCATGGAGTCGCGAGTCGATACATTTTCAAGCCCATCAAGCCCCATGCAGAGTGAAACGCGAGGAGAGCGAGCCGTGCAACAGCAAACAAATGTTTCGACGCTGTTGTGCGCGCCGCGCGGCCGAGAGAGCCTCTCCTACCTGCTCGATGGACCTCGAGAGTTTAACAATGCCGCAATTGCCAACTCCGCGATAACACTGTTATACTATCTAGCCGACGGCTAGGTGAGAGCAGCCGAGGATTATTTATAAATTATTCCGGCCGAGGATTCTTCCACTATTACCTCTAACGAGTTACAAACTCCTCCACTCCTAACAATCACTCTTGCCATCTTTTCCACCGAGTCTCGCCCTCCCCTCCACCTCCTCTCCAATTTCGTACTTGCCGTCTCTGGGCCAAGAGGTCTCTCGCATTTCTCTGGCATACACACGCCAATCCACATCACTCAGTGGAGACTCGACTCCACAATTCGACCCAATTCTTGCCAATTGAAACTAGTAAGAATTAAGGGGGACAAAATCGATATACATAGGCTCCCCGTTGCACTGCAGACAAGATCGACTAGTCTAAGAAATACACTTTTCGAGGGGAAGTGCGCGGCAGGCTGAGGGAGTCGCTCTCACGAAGATCAAAGTTTGAGGGATTGAAAAGTTCGAGAATATCCGTCAAAATGAAAGGCAGACTCGAGAGGGCGCGCGGCCAAAGGATCCCAAAGGGCGACGCGAGCCGCAAGTATGATAGGGCGGCGTGACACAGGGTATAAGATGGTGGAAAGGGAAATAGTTGCATATGTATAAGAAGTCATAGGAAGAGGGTGTAAAGGGTGCGTGTACTGTGTAGCCAGCCGCGGGGGGGGCGAGGGGGGCGAGGGGGCCGAGAGCGGCGGGGACACGCTTATGACAGAAATTTCAGCTATCCGGCCTTTCCTTTCATCTACTTCAAAGTCATTCCGTTCCTTCATTATTCCCGCGAAACAGCATTCCCTCCGGGAAGTGGTGTTCGTGGCTTTGTGTCGCCGAGCGCGAACGAGAGCTCTTCCTGCCTCTTGCGGACATACGAAATTCGCAAAAATTCAAGTGCCAAGTACTGTTATTGCGTTCAGCCAACAACCCGCCAAGTCAAGTAAAGTCTACCTTTCCTTCAGATGCCAATTAGTCCCTTCTAGACCTAAAGTAGCAGCTCACAGAAAACTCTATTCCAAATTGTCTAACACAAAATTCCTCAAAAATTACAAAAATTACAGGTTTCTTCCTCATATCGGAATCAAATGGAACGAGGGAATCATACGAGCGGCGCCAGATTTCAGGCGGGGATGTAAAACAAGTGGACCATAAGGTCTGACTCACGCGGGGGGGGAGGCGCGTGATTAATGTTCCCGATATTCCTCCCGTAAAAAGCACGTCTGCGCGCCCTTACTTTCCGTCCCGGCAGAGTGAACTCAAGTGCGAAATACCCTGTTACTGGAATTACTGCAGTGGAACACACCCAGTGGCTGAGACGGAGTGAGAGAGAGAGAGAGAGAGAGGGAAAGCTGCTTGCCAAATCAGCGGGCAAATATTGAGAGCAATACTCGAGCGGGAACGGAGCGATCTTAGCTCGGGATGCTGTTTGTCGGATATTGTATGCTGAACCGAGGAGATGCAGGGAGACATAGAAAGTGTGGAGAATAAAGTGGCGGGAATCGAGGAGGAAGGGCTGCACTGGCACGAAGTAGGGAAAGGGCCGAAGGACGTGAAAGCCTGACGAGAGGAACGAAAGGCAAACTTTATTCTGGACAATGCTGGCTGCTGTCGCTGTACGATTCTATTATTTTCACGGGGCGAACTGTGGGGCAGGCGGTGCCGCCGGACTGGCTGGGCTTCCGTCGCGGCAGCCCTTTCCCTCGACCCTCGCGACAGCAGACACTTTTAATTTCATTAGAGCCTACCCCCCCGAAGCCATTCGTCTCCTCGTCCAATCGACGATTTGCCCCCCTTTCGAGACACCACTGGAAAGGAGGAAGGTTCGCTACTCCCCACCCCCCTGGCCCTACTATATCGCTCCACTCCTCAGCTCCACTCTTTAAATTAATCTCCAATTTGTTCGGCCGATCGAAGATCGATCGGCACACTACGATACCTTCCTACCCCGCGGCTCTCTCCTCTCGACTGGATTTTTCTATTGGCGGGCGGTTCGCATTTTTATTTTCAATCAGCAAATGCAGGCTACTTCCGATGGCGGCGGATTGGTAAAAAGTCCATCTCGCGGAATCCAGCGGGCTGGAATGAAGGGTAACGCCAATTTGACTGGGCCGGAGGAGTCGGGCGGAGGCAATTGTGATTGATCAACTGTTGGGGAAAGGGCCGGTGGCCGCGAATGGAAAACTAGTCGACTGGCATCAAATTTTCCCGAGGACACTCGACTCGCCGTCACTCGATTCCTCCTTCTCGGGAGCGGCCAGAGTGATTTCTTCAAGGCTCGGCGAGCCGAGTCGCCGCGTCGCACTCTCGTCGCCCTCGGCAAAAAGAAAGACGAGGTCGTTAGTATTCCGTTAGCGGAACCCGGCGAAAAAGAAGCGAGTAAGATCGAACTCGAGCGGAAAATGGAGAGTGGAAATCGCGAAAAGATAATATTTAATGATTAATCCGAGCCGGGGGATACGTCCGAGGGAAATTGGAAGCGTTCCGAGCCATTAATACCATTCAACCAGCAAATTGGATTATAGGGAATCCGTTTAAGGGAATTCAGGGCGTCTCCTTTTAGGGGCGGCGCGGCGCGGCGCGGCGCGACGTCACTGTCACCGAAGCCCATTCTTCCATGCTAAATAACACAATATCGCTGCCGTCTTGGCTCACCCTCATGAAAAGAAACGTCGCCCGGACAAGACTCGTGAGAAAAAGGAGTCGAGAGTATGTTTGTCTCCTCGGCTTCCTTCTCGAGGACATTGCTAACGCAATTTAGAAGAGATGTGACACGCATCATAATCCACTCTCCCACTCTCCCACTCTCCCTCTGTCTCTGGATGGGACGCTGCACCGTTTGTGGCTTGTGCAAGCGTGTGGGGAGAATCGGTCAGCGGCGAGTGAAAAGCTCGCTTCATCCTTCCGACGAACAAAAGCCCAGTTGAAAAAGCCCACTCTCCGGAGGTGTTCATCGGCCGAGAATAATCGAATCTCCGCTACTTATTGGTTGCTTTCGAATCTTTTGTGGGATTGCGTGCTCGCGATTTTGTGCTTCCGCCCTCGTGCACCCTCGATGCGCCGCACCGGCTCTCAAGCCTCCCTTTCTCCCGTGTAACTCTAACGAATCAAAGTCCTCGCACAAAGCGCACCCAAGAAATCTCCGCTCCCAGAGGGAACGGTGACTAAACTCTCCGAGTGCGGTCATTGTACTGTCGATGAATGCAGAATCACTCGCGCCGGATTCAAACTCGATTAGTTGGTATATTCCCTCAAGTAAAGCAGGAGCAATAAAATGTTGGATCGCGCGCGCTGCGTCGGCTTTAACTTGACTTATGAAAGGCTCGGTGATTATAGCTTCACTGGGAGAAAATGAGGGTGTATGCATCAATAATTAAGGCTAGGAAGTTGTATTTAATCGCGCCCATTGATAGGAGAAGCTGCTTTAAATCGGAAGGCCCGGCCCGGCGCGGCCCAGCCTTTTCTCCTTAACTACCGGGGGTCAATAATCGGGAGTTCGGAAGAGGGCGATCGAGTGCTTTGAATCTTTTATCGGGACTGATTGCTTACACATTTTATCTCCCGGGACTAAGGTGGGTACAAGGTGCCCGGAGAAGCCGGCCAAACAGGCGAATAAACGCGCCGGTTGACATCGTCTCTCCACCGGAGCGAGGGTAAACGTTCAAATGTTCAAAAGGACACCAAGTTCGATCTCCCGGGCGGCCGGCCACCCCGACCAGCCAAAACTTCCTCCTTTCAGGCTGATGATCGTCCAACATTTTAATGACAATGGATCATGAC